>CM060939.1:664320701-666820701 GCA_030765085.1 Allium cepa
TTCAAAGAAACCCGTAATATGTCTGTCAAAGTTAACTTTGAAAATTATCAAACAAGTGGCAGTTTCAAAGTTCATTAATAGAGACCTTTTTGCTTCTAATTTTCACAACTTTGGTTCATAAATTTTATAACTTTTCAACCATTTCTTTACTGTCCTATACACCAAAATATGTTTAGATAGCAACCAAATCAAATTATCCCAAGGTAAGATCATAAATCTTCCATTATACAAGTTAAAATTGAGGGATATCGAAGTGCACTAATAGAACCTATTCTCGCTTCAAATACTTTCAAATATACTTCAACTCAACACACAAGCTAACTAAATTTGTAAACACCAAATATAGGCCATGACACATGTTATAGAAGGCAATAGAAGTGATGTTATATAATGTAAAGTCGTCATTTGCTTTCAAAAGCACGAGAGGTCCAAAGTTATAACTTTACTTAGTTAATGCCACTTTAACTTTATATTTGCACACACACACACACAAAAATATAAATATAGATAAACATAAAATATACATACAAGATAGTGATAAAGTTTACTTAAATCCAAGTCTACAACAATCCCAAACACAAGAATCAAAGAATCACTTCCTACCATCACCAAACTCCTAAAGATCCAACCTTTGGCACCACAACCATAAAGCAAGACCGCTCCCTCTCTTCAGTGCTCATGACCCATCATAGCTTCTCCTTTTTCTTCAACTTTCTTCCACTTTGAAATTAGATCTATGCTTCCTAAGGTGTTATAAGATGTTGGTGAAAGTTTGGTGGAGTTTGGAGAAGTTTTGAACTAATTAGAGAAAAATTAGTGAAGGTAGAGGTGGATTAGTGCTAATCACTTCTACTATTTTTGTTATTTTTGATATTTTCAAACTTTTTGAGATAATGAAGTGTTTAACACCCCTACACTCGCCTTTAAATGGCCAAGAGCCCTCTCCATGTGCCTTGCATGCTCCTTTTACTTTACACCTCGTTATCTCTTACTTAACACTTAAGACTTTCCTTAAAAGCTCATTTTCAAAATATCTTTCTATGACATCACTCGTGACATCAGATATTTTATTTTCCATAAATGGAAAAATATTTTAATTTAATATTAATGATTTTCTATGAAAATAAGTGTATGTAGAAAAAGTTTGAATAATTTTTACTGAATAAAAAGTTGTATATTGATAAAACGATTTTTGATCACAATATCGATATTTCTTTAAAATGTACATTTTTGTAAACAATTTTCAAAAACAATTTTACAATCATTACTTATATATTAAAAGGGGTCAAGAAGGTTATTAAATTAATTTATTAAAATTTAATCCATGATTCAAATATATAAATAATCAGGATATTTAAATACAAAGTGTTCGAAATTCCGGGTCGTTGCATTCTCCTCACTTAGAATATTTCATCCTAGAAATTCTAAACACGAGCAACAAATGGAAACAATCATATTGCAATTTTCAACATATTAAAATTTACTAGCCAAAAAAATTCACGGTTTGCTTTTCAAAAATCATCTTATCACAAAAGGACGATAAATAATCTACTGAGCGTACCGTACGTTTAGCAGCCTGATGTTATTGCTTAGACGATTTTTCATGCTACCTCATAACTAATTGAAGAGTCGTAAACTAAACTCTTCAGAATCCAAAAAAACATAGTATGCATACATACTAAAGCTCGTACGATGTACGTGAACCATTCGCATGCAATATCCAATTTAGTCACTTTCTCGATCATATAATTTCACTTCTAAACTAATATATATCAATTGACTTCTCTATTGCAGACTTGGATCAGACTTCTTGATTAAAAACCTTCGATCTCCTTACATAGCCATATACTATGATAGAAAACTTCAGTATCATATCAAGAATCTGTATCAAGTGTTCGCTGTCAAAAATCGAGTGAAAGATCCTTATTTGGACCGGTGTAAATTATCTCGAAACCATATAATCGAACACTAGAACAAGAACACTCATGCGAATAAATTAATCTATGTACAACGTACATATTTATCCTATTGGTTTCTTAACTACACCCATATCTTTTAAATCTCTTTCATTTATCCAAATATGTTCAACGATTTAAAACTGGTTTAAACTTACTACCTTCTCAATTTAAGAGTTACAAAGACTCATCTTTTATATTTTCACAAAAACACTTAGCTTCATGTTATATTGATTCGGAAGTTTTCAACTGTCCAAAATCATTGAAAATCTCATTTTACTTTGACAAATGAAAACTACCAAATAATATATCATAATATGATACACATACCAGATCATCCTGATGCATAGATACATGTATGTATAAAATAAATTAACAGAGTTCCAATTTTTAATAAACACACTTCACCCAAAAAGGGAAAACATGAAAAGTTCCGATATTTTCTAGTTATGTCACTACCACTTGGGCCCCCTACATAGCATACGTATAAAACTTTTCTACATACAAAGTTCATATCAAATTTCTTTAGAGAAATTCAGAACTAAACACTAGGTTTTATTCTAAATCAATTGAAATGATAATACATACATATAATTTTTGTATATCAAATCATACTTTCGAGATTAAACCAAAATCTATTTTACCTAAACGACTCTATAGCATTCCCTACATAGAAACCCGAAAATAAACATCGTTATGCTGCAGCCATCATCAGAATTATTTTCAAGCGACAGAAGTGATTTTAGTACATCCAAACCATACCTTTTGGATTCAACCATAATCATTTTCAAAGCAATATCAAATATTTCGCAAACGTTACTATGTACCATGATCTTAATTTCATAAACGAATTTCCCAAATATTAATTTTCAAATAATACTAGCATCATTTTCTCTAAAATCTTGAAAAACATTTTCAAAGAAACTGGGTTTTAGTTCTCAAAATATAGTTTAAATTATTTTCATTTGTAAACTATATCTATATTAAATCATCTATTTATAAAATCTTCTTACAAATGTTTATTTACAAAATACCTTATCTTTCCTTTAGATTATAGTAAACATCCTTTAGTAATTCAACTTTTAATCCAACATTATAACCGATCTCCTTATTATCAAAATGTGAAACTAAATTCACAAGGTATTCGTTTCAATACATCTACGGATACTGTCTACTCAACACATGTAATAGAAGGTAAAACTGCTCATAAATTGGTTGAGCACAAACCGACAACCAACAAACTATAGTCAGTGCTCACAAACTGGCCGAGCACAACAAATCAATCAATAAATGGTAACAATGCCTGTAAACTGGTTGAGCAATATGAAGCTAAAATTTTACAAAAGATAATAATGCTCATAAACTGGTCGATCATGTCAAATCATTCTACAAAGGATAACAATGCTCTAAAATTGGTCAAGCATGGTTAAACTAATTAATGAAGGGTAACAAATGAACTTCATTAATTCTTACATTAAGCAAACTACGCTTTCAATAATTCATACTTGTATAAATTATCTCATATAAGAACTTTAATTTACGTAGTTGTAATTACCTTTAAGCTATCCGCTTATAGCAAATACAAATACCCTTCCAAATGTATAATACACTCAACTCATGCTAGGGCATTCCATTACCCTATATCTTAATGAGTCATATCCAACCAAAGTCAAGGTTCTCACTTAACCTTCAGCTCTGATACTAGTTGTAAAGACCCGCCTTTTCGATCTTCAAATGTAGACACTGATACATCCACGTTATTCGTGTATCGAGCATCCAAGTGCTGAAAAGACAAATTGTTAGAGTAAAGTAAAATGAAAAGATACAGAACAAGAAAGAAGGAACACAATATGAGAATCTCATAGCAAAACAGTAATATATAATATCAAAAGACAATACAAACTATCATTTTAAGATACAAAACATTTTAGAGTTACAATTCTAAATACTATCATCGGCCTAGAAAGTAATATCAACATGTCCTCACAAATGCTTATATATAGTATTGCAATGGAAATAGGAATACCATGGTAGGTGAAACATCCAGCTCTTCTCCTCGAGCTCCAATGAACATAAACTAAAACCTGGCTTTCTCAAACTACTCGAAAGAGCACACGGGGAATTTAGGAAAAACAAAAACTATGTGTTAGACATTAGTTTTATTATGAGAAACTCAATAAATATGTGTACATCTTATAATAATACTTTTGAGACCACATGGAGTGTCATAATGGTTATCCCCTTAAAAGAACCACTCATCTAATAAGTACATAAGGTGATATAATAGATAATATTTATGGCGAATAATATAAATCTTAAAATAGCAGTGATGCTTACATTGATCACACCACAACATATTAAGAGTGCAACCAAAATCGATAGGGTGCGTTCAGATAATGAATTTTCCATAGAGATCTTTTCGGTCAAGCCGAAATCCAATCTCCTGCACAAGGGTCAGAAACTACCTTCGAGCGTCATATATTTCTGGATAGAATATATCATTAAGGAAAACATAGCCGGTCCACGTCTAGAACATGTGATCCTAAATTCCATCACTCCCGTGCCCAACATCAATAAACATAGTCTAAATTTGGAGTTATAATATCCTGTCGTGGGGGCAGCTAAACCCCAAGTTATCCCCTTACTCTATTTTCTATCATTTTTAATGTCGAGATCATGCTCGTCATCTCCTACACGAGTCTTCATCACTCAAATAGAACACAAATCCTAAAATGGATTCCTACATCCCAAATAGATCTCGAAACCACATATAGATTCCAACATCTCGAATAGATCCACTTCTAAGAGATAGAACACAAGTCTTAGTCTTGAAGGTGTTTTTGATAAGTAAAACATTTACCGATTCCAGTCTCTTCAAGATTGAATCGATGAATTTGGTCATATTCCACAATAACGAGAGCGATCACATATGGAAACTAAGTATCATATCCTATCACGTTTCTGACCTTTTTTCCTCATACCGTCCCTTAATCAAGAGTGAAGCCGATAGGTTTGAGCACTATTGCTTTTACCCATACTCGAACATTAGTATTAACTCTCACAAATATACAAAACTACTTCATTGTCTTTCAACGCTAAGCGTACGACTAAATACTTCCCATAAACAATAAACACTGGAAGCACGATCAAGTCACACAAAGCATGATTAAGTGACATAATCGAATTCTAATCCCTTTTTATTCAACTAATACTTTTACTAACTAAAACCTCTTTTATTAGCAAAAATTCTTTAATCCAATAAAACTTCGTTTATGAATTTCAACTATTCATTTGTACTCTTTCCAAACTAGCACTATTGAACGATGGCATTCCTCTAGAACTTCCTTCCTAATGTTTCCCAAATTTGGAATGCACAGTCTCCCTTTCTTCCTTAACCATCCATTCTGGTCAAGACTGAAATCTTTCAAGTCATCACTTTCTGTTCCATTTCTTAACTTTCTAATATGTTCGCTAATACTGGATCTTCTTCTTGCTTAGAGGCAATCCTTTTGATCATCATCGGTCGAACTTCGACACATGTCAACATTACGGTTTCCTTACTAGATCTAGCTTCAGAACTCCACTACACTCTGCATGTAGTCAACACTTTTAAATCTTTCCACTCGGCTAATATTGCCAATACTGCATTCTGATGTTTTCTGCTAAGTGCATCTGCAAACCTTGTTGCCTTTTCCTAGTGTGTACTCAATACCAAAGTCATAAGCGACCAAAAACTCTAACCAACTCTACTGTCTCATATTCAACTCCATCTGAGAGAATAAATACTTCATCGACTTATGATGCGTATACAATTCAAATCTCTCTCCCATAAGGCAACGTCTCCATACTTTAGTGCAAAAATAACTGCAGCCAATTCCAAATCGTGTGTTGGATACCTAACCTCATGCTATATTAGTTGTCGAAATGCATAGGACTTCATTTCACCCCCTTTGCATTAACATAGCTCCTAATCCTATTCCACATGCACACGTATACACTACGAAACCTTGATTTCCTTCTGGAACAACTAACCCAGGTGCATTAATCAAAAGTGTTTCATCTTCTGAAATGCTTCCTCAAACTTATCAATCTATACAAACTTGACATCCTTTCATGTTAGCTTGGTCATCGGTGCCGCTATTTTTGAAAAATCCTTAACGAATCTATCATAGTAACGGGTTAATCCAAGAAAATTCTTTATCTCGGTCACTGTCTCGGGTCTCTTCTAATTATTCACCACCTCGATCTTAGTCGGATCCGTAGACAACCCTTTCTTTGAGACTACATGACCAAGAAACTTCACTTTCTTCTTTCAGAAATGACACTTCGAAAATTTCGCTTTCGGGTTGTGTTGCCTCAACGTCTCAAACATTACTCTAAGATGAACTTCATGCTCTCTTTCATCCTTAGAGTATACTAAAATATCATTTATGAAAACTAATATGAACCTATCCAAGTGCTCTTGGAAAAATTGGTTCATCAAATCTACAAAGAATGCTGGCACATTAGTTAGTTCGAACGACATTACTAACATTCGTACGATCTATATTTTGTTCTAAACACCGTCAAAGGAATACTATCCTCTGCCACTCTAAGCTGATGGAACCCAGTTGTTAAATCCAATTGGGAAAATACTTTGGCTCCAATCAACTGATCGAATAAATTGTCAATTCTAGGAAAGGGATATTGATTCTTTTTCGTCTTTTCATTCAACTCATGATAATCGATACATAATCTTAACGATCAATCCGGTTTCTTGACAAACACTACGGCTGCTCCCTAATGCAAACTGCTTGGTCTGATAAAATTCTTGCCTTCCGAATCCACCAGGTACACCTTTAATTCCCTCATCTCGGTAGGTGTCATTCTACTTGGCAGTCTACTCATTGGTTCTGCTTCTGGCACTAAATCTATCGAAAAATCAATAGCTTATTTTGGTGAAAAACCTACTATGGTTTCAAAGACATATGCAAATTATGTAATACTGAAAATTCGATTCAACTCGTCTTCTGCCTCCATGACATCCAACAAAGCATTAACTTCAAAACTTGGGTTTTCTACGGAGTATATAATCCGATCACTACAACTAGTGCGTCTAAGTGATATTTTCCTATCATGGAAAAATATCCTAGCATTGTATTTACTTAACTAATCCTTACCTAAAATAGTTCCGAACCCTACAAAATCAAACACATGCAAACTGCAAGCAAATAAATGACCTAATAATTCAAACTCTATGTGGTCATACTTCATCCTAAGTGTTGCGTACCCTCCTATCGGATTTGCAACTCTTAAGGAAGTAACTTTGTATGAGGGTTCTAGGTTAAGCTTATCTACCAAACAATAAGAAATAAAAGAATACGATGCACCGGTATCAAATAGAACTCTAATTTATGCACCAAGAATCAAAAGCATACCTCCCAACACAGTTTTTCCTTTCTCCTTTGCTGTAGGTCTTGAGTAGCTGGCTCCAATGCAAACACTTTGCCCTTTCCATCCTTGGCTGGCTCTTTGCAACGGTTCTTATTGTATCCAATCTAATCGCAGTTGAAACACCTCACTCCTTTCTTCTAAGCAGCTTTCTTTCCTTTGTCTGTCCAACATTCATGAATGTAGCGTCCTTACTTATCACACTCATAAGATACAACCTCTGCCTAACCTTTTAGCAGCTTCACTTTTCTAAGCTCCCTACTTATGGAAAAACTTCCTTTTCTGATTCTGCCCTCCTTGAGCCTTCTTTGCCTTGTTTCCTTCAAGGTAAGCAATCTTCTCTTCCTGCCTTAAAGCCATCTCCACAACTATATCGCACAGATCTCTAATATGCAATAACGTAGCCTTAGCAAGCTCAAGCTTCAACCTACGAATGAACTTCTCATTCCTTTCGATGATAGTACCAACCGTAGCACATCTGTATCTTGCTAACACCTCAAAACTGGTTGCATACTCAAGACTGTCATATCTCCCTGCTTCAACTCAGCAAACTTCCTAAGCATAGTATACTTAGCAATTTCCAACATAAATCATTCTTCGAACCTCCTCCTGAATTCATCCCAAGTCATGGTCTCCTCATTGACTCCAACAGTAACATTGTTCCGCCAACACAGTGTTGCCCTAAGGAGTTGTCTAGAATCCAGTCCCCTATTCTGCTCGTCATTGAGCCTCAAATCAAAAAACTCCTTTCGCAATGAAGTAACCAATTCTCCACTTCGATTACATCTTCGGTACCAAAAAAGGGCTTCCTCCCAAGTGAGCATAATATCTACTCAAAATAGCATAGTTATTAACCACTTGAGCCTTTTGATTTCCTCCTTCAACATTTCCTCCGGATAGCCCCAAGTTAACTGCCGCTTTCATTATATTAACGAAAAACTGATGCATTGCTCCCATATCGACTTGCAGGACTCCAACATCCACATTTTCAACTTGTTCCTAACCTGATTCCTCTTTGTATTTGGTCTGCCATTTCCATTGGTTGTGGTGCTTACTCCATCAATATTAACTCTTGCACCTTTAGCATCCATACCTTATGTCCGTAAAATCTGCATTTGAGTCTTTGTAAGATGCAGAAGAATAGCCTAAGAGAGATGGGAGAATAGAGGTAAAGCAAATTATTTTATAGCAAATACAAGTACGTTACCATAGCGTTATCCCATACCTCGATCTTTTCTCTACTTCATTAAGATTATGTTTTCAAAATCATTTTAAATTTGAAATTTCTTTTAAGTTTTTCATAAACCAATGCTTTGATACCAAGTTGTAATATCCCCTATTTTGAGGCCCGAAGCTAAGCGCTACAGATGCTGCAATCATCCATAGTATTAACTTTTGGTGAAGAAATGCGGTAATGGTAACCTTAATATCTGAGCACATGAATATGAAATAAAATCAACATAGATTTAAAACAACTTTTCTGATTACATTTCATATTCATATACATAATCCCAAAACATTTCCCAGGTTTCGATCAAATATAATTATTACAAAATACGCCAAGAGCGATGTATGAAGATACCGCCTTGTATTTCCAGAGTATTAAATAGAAATATACGTCATAATACAACATAGCGGAAATAAAATAACAACTCTTAAATAGCTAACTTTGCCTCCTACACGGCTTCGGAAGCTTTATTCGTCCACCTAATAAACCTGTAAAACCTTAACTCTTAATCTCCTCAAATTGAATTTTGAGCACCCTAGATTTTAAGGTGAAAACATAAACTTCGAGTCAGACATAAAGCCTGGTGTGAATAATATTATTGCATCTCGGTTTTCTGATATTAAGTGAGGCCATGATGGTTAGTGGAACAGGTTTCCCTTTGCTAACATCCATTTAAAATATATCTTTTTGCAAATCAGAATCCTGCAATCAAAATCATTAAAATAATAATAGCAATATCGTATACGCTCATAAATCAGGTAATAAATGGACTATCTATCCGAACATATGGTTTTGTTTGGCTAACTACTAACCATTGACAGACTCGGGCCTACTAGACAAAATAAATAATCTAACATCTGTTAGACACAATTATGGATGGTCTGTCCTTAACTTGCTTCTCCCATGGTCAACTAATCTTAATGGTTTTACGGGCTCACGAATAACCTATCCTCCTTCTCTGTATATTCCCTTCTATGTGTAACATCGTTTAAGTCTTACCTGTGACTAAGCCCTACATAGTGGAATTGTGGACTAAATTAACGAGGGACTATAGCTAATGTACAGGGTGCGATCCTATACTAGTCCCATCTGGTGTTCAAATATCTGACTCATTTACTTAGGTTTAACTACCCATTAAATTTTCCTTGAAAACATCGTTCAAATTGATTTAACCCTTTAAATCATACTTAAATAAGAAAAACATATTTTTATTTACTCAAATATATTTCCATGATATATGCTTTACACAAAACATTGTTGATGATAACCTTCGAAACCTTTGTTTAAGAGCTTTAAACAATCTCTTTCAAAACCTTTGAAAGTAGCTCTTTCAAAATTATTGAAAGCACCCCTTTTGAAACATGTTAACTACTTTACTTTGTAACATTAGGCCGATATGCCAAAACATACCTTTAGAAACCATTTATAAAAGACCTTTCGAATACATTGAAGTGTCCTTTTTAAAAGCTTTATAAAACCTTAGACATCCTCTTCTTAAAAAACACTTCAAACTTGCCTTTCAAAAACATTGGAAAACTTCCATTCGAATATTAAAGATAAACTTTTTGAAGACATGGGAGAATCACTCTTTCGAAACCTTTATCATATACCTTTCGAAAACCTTAAAATCCTTTACTTAAAACAACTTTTCGAAAGCACTGGGTTTAAGTTAAAATGTGTGGAACATAGTTTCGAAACCATTAAAACCACTTTCAAAATCTTTGGATTTAACTTTCAAAACATAAAAAGGTCTTAAAAGAACTAAGTCGAAAGCAACTCTTTCGAAAGCAATTTCCAATGTAAAAGAAAGTGGATGGTTTTGACACCAACCCTTTCGAAAGCATGGAGAAGCATTTTCTTATTTAAAGCGAAAGTACCCTTTCGAAAAATGTTTAAAGGCAAAGCAGCCTCAACTTGGTCAAAAGGTAGAATGCAACAGTGGGTGTTTCGACCCTGTCAAAAGCTTGCTTTAAATAAAAAGGTGGCAACCTTTTTCGTAAGCTATATTTAAACTCTTTGGAATCCATACTTTTGAAAGCGAAGCAAGCAACATCTCCTGTGGAAGCAAAACAAGGCCTCGACCCCTTCGAAAGCACGTTTTGACCCTATACCTTTCTCCCAACTCCAATCTACTACATACCAAGGCATTAATACCATGTGTATTAGTTTCGACTATGACAGAGGCATTATTATGAAGTCGAAAGGTAGCTACCGAGGGTGGCGAAACAACAAATCTTTACAAAAACTGATTTCTTTCTTTATAAAGTAATATCTTTCTAACTAACTTGCTTATTTGTCATTATATAATTGGTTGCTAATTTCTTTTCCAACAAATATACTACAAGTGCTACCGAATTCAGTATTTTATAATTTAAAGCATTTAGCAAATTGCCCCTTATTCTTTATAAACATATAAAACATTAAAGTTACATACCTTAAATAATTTTATATACTTATTAACACATTTAGGAAAATTCTGTAATCCATAAATCTCTTTTAATATATTCTCTAACATATTTAAATTTTTGACCCAAAGCTAATATATAATAGCCGTAATTAATTTTAAACCCAATTAACCATTTTCTTCACTAGAAAATTCATAATAAATCCACATAATTTAGAAAACTATAAAACTTGAAACCCATCTCTAAAATAATATTTCTAACCTTATATCAAAATTGGAATGCATTTGGATGTCATTTGATCGATTTTTCAATCATAACTTATCATAAAAATCTGTACGAACAAGAAAAATTTATCAACAAGTATATATATATATATATATATATATATCTATTTATCATTCAAAACATGGCATAATACTTTGCAAACGTATTCGTATCTAATCTAGAACTAGAAAAAAAATATATGAGATGTAACCTATTATTCACCTCTGCTTGTTGTTAAGAAGTTTGAGATTTGCTCTTGAATGAATTTGATTAAGCTTTTTCCTTTTGATTCTTGCTTATCTTACTCTTACTTTCTCCTAATGGTGGTCGGCCTTACTTGATTTAATTTTTGTTTATGAATGTGTAAAATGAGAGTGCATGAGGGTTTAGGTTATAAGAATATAACATATTCTTATTTTTTTCCTTATCTATTACCCTTACTTATTTCATTTTAATTCCCTTTTGTTCATTTTTTTAATAGGCACGGCTACCCTGAAATTAGACAAATCTCAATTCCCTTAACCATTTACATTATTTTGATTTAACTTATCTAATTAAATGCCCTAAATAATATTAATCAACATTAGGGTCGTTGCATACTTATAAATAGGTTTTAAATATCTATGTAACATATTACATGAAAATAACTAAATTAAAATTTGATGAAAATAAATATAAATATATTTTATATTACAAAACTACTTTACTTTAAAAAACCATAAGTATTTATTAAAAATATATGTTTAAACCAACTTTAGAATACCACAAAGTATGTTAGAAAATATCCTTAAAAATATTAGAGGAAAATAAAAACTTAAATATCATTTTTAAACACTTAAAACAATAGGCAACTTACTGCAGCATTTATAAACCTTATTAAATGTCCTTGTTGCATAACAACATAGAAAAATATGAACTTTGTATCATGTTTTAACCACATAAACAAATGGTTTAAGGCTTAAATTTTTTACAGTAAATACTAACCTTAGGGTACTTAAAAGATATGGAAAGAAACTTCTAAGGGTATCTTTCAATTTATTTGGAAAAATTTCTGAAAAAAAGATATATACTAAAATGTTCAATTAGCAACATTTTTTTACTTTAGCCATTTTGTTTGACCAGTTCCAAAACCATTTAGACACCTATTTTTTCCAATAATAAGTAATATTATAGTGCTTATCAAAAAATATAATGATGCCCCAAGGATGTCTTTCAATTTAATGACAAAAATTTCCAAAAATAGGACATTTCAAAGTGCTTATATAGCGACCTTCATCTTGCTATAAAAGTTAACAACTTTCTTTCACAATTTAATGAATGATTTAAACTTCCATATTTTTCCACTAAGAAATAACCTTATAGTACTTATCAAAAAATACAAAGAAGCACCTAGGATGTCTCTCAAATTAAATTTCAAAAATCGCCGAACATAAGGCATTTTCAAAGTGCATCCATAGTGGCCTTCCGCTTCTAAATTTCACAACTTTAGTCCTCAATTTCAATAACTTTCCAAACCATTTATTTACTATACCATACACCAAAATATATGCAGAGAATAACCAATTCAAATTATCCCAAGTTAAGATTATAAATTTACCACTTACACAAGCTATAGTTAAGGGATATCGAAGTGTACTTATAGCGACTATTCTCGCTTCAAACACTTTTGAACTTACTTCAACTCAACACGCAACCTAGCCAAACATGTAAACATAGATTCAGGTCATGCTACATGTTATAAATGGTAATATAAGTGATATTATACAATATAAAGTTTTCATTTGCTTTCAAAAGTAAGAGGAGTCCAAAGTTATAACTTTACTTAGTTAATGTAACTTTAACTTCATATTTGCACACAAATACATACACATAATATATGCATATAAGATAGTGAGATAACTCAACCAAGTCCAAGTATACAACAAACCCAAATATGCAAGAATCAAAAAACCACTTTCTACCATCGTCGAACTCCTAAAGATCCAACTTTTAGTGTAATGACCCAAAATTCCTGTCATTTGAAATTCATATATTTAATTGATTTTAAATATTAACCAGTAAAAATTGTAAGTCGAATAAATTTTATTTCGAATATTTAGACTTAATTGGATAATTAAATCGATAGTTTAATATTTGAAATTACAGAAATAATTGGAAATTGAGTTTAATGTGATTAAATTTGATTTGTAAGGTAGTATTAAACCATATTGGAGTTAGAATGATGTTATAGAACTTTTAAAATTGAATTTAAAGTTAATTTGTGGAAATTGAATATTTTAATATTTAATTGACGAGTAAAAATAGCCATTTTTCAAACTGTTTGGGATTTCGACGAAACATGTTTCATTGGATCAGTAATGTTAAATTATTGTTTCAAATTTCATGTCAATCAGATTTACGGTTTGTCCGGGGCAAGCTAAAACGCGTAGAAATCGATTTGAGTGAATTTTGAATTTAAATAATCCAATTCGAAAACTTATCTTCCAAATTTGATCGAATTGGCTCCCAACATATATTCCATTGCGTTCGGAATTGGGGTAAAACATTATAAACGCTAGGCGGCACGCTTCGTTTGGAGTTCGGAAAATTTTTGGGTGAATAGTGCGCGAATATTTTCTATATAAGGACCTCATATTTTCTAGTTTGCAAGCAATTATGGTTTCATCCCTAGCCGCCACCTAAAATTTCAATGGCCGAGAATTTCGAAACTTCTTCTCTTGTTCTCTCTCAATCCACTCACTATCATCAAATGTTTTCAACTACAAAGTTGTAAATCTCGTCGAGACGAGTAAATCCAACGGTGATGATCAGATATAGGCGAGTAAATCATCGGCGATTTGCATATGAACGCACGCCTTTCGTTCTCGTTTTGCGTGCAGGAGGGGCAACCGAGCATGGCCGGCCTTTGGTCGATGGAGGCATTCGCAATGGGCTTCGAGATGGCATTGTTAGATCGTCGGCTAGTGGTCGTATGGAGGCGCGAGCATTAGGGTTTGGTGACGGCTAATGGGTGTTGCATGCGTTATTTACACGTTGGGGAAGAAGCAATGTTCAGCGGCCTTGATTTGCCTGATGAAATCAACATCCCAGATCAAATCTGAGGTTAAAAATGAAATAGATTTGTAAATTTATTTATATTAAATTTGTGTAATCTTTGTAACATAATAACTTGTTTATACGAGATCGAAAATTGATGAAACGAATTGCGTTGGGTTCGTATTCACGAACACTACGCGATGGAGCTGGATTGGGGTTGATTGGAGCTAGTGAAAATTTTGGATAAAATTAAACGCACGTTTAATTTTATTCAAAATAGAACACTGCAACGGTTATTGGAAGCAAGGTGAGAACTTCTCACTCAATCGAATCTGTTTCGATTTAAATTTTAAATAGTTGATTTAAAATTGCTTGATTGTGTTGATTGTATGCTTGGATGATAAATTATTATCTATTGTTTTGAAATAGACCCTATACGCCGTATATTAAGTGGAGTTTATTATATTAAACACATATACCACGATATTCCACTTTGAAATGGAATTGGTATTATATATGTACGTGGAGTTGATTTTTCCGCATTATATAGCGGAGGAGACCCTATTGCGCCACATAATAGCGGTTAGTATTTTATATAAACCTATGTACTGCGATATTCCGTATTGAAATGGGATTGGTATTGTGCTAACATCTGTGGATGCAGGGAAACAGGTTGGAGGGATCCAACTGGATTCCTCAACAGTATTGATTTATTTACAGATATTTGCGATATATTCTGTTATCATAGGATATATGATGTTTTGGATGTCGTGATTGTTATATGTAGTGCTGTTGTAGCGTTGGGCCTATTTTGAAAAATTAAAAATGTTAAAGTGATGATTTTCAAATTTAAAAGGGTTTTAAAGTGATTTTTGAAAGTATACGTTTTATTGAATTTTGGAATTGATTCATTTTAAATAAATAAACATTATAATTTTAATGTTATAAAAATTATGATTTTTGAGAAATATAGTTGAAATGTGATTTTTGAAATATGGAGTTAATGATTTTATAAAATAGTTTAAATTGAGATTTTTGAATTTATTATAAAAGCTATATATATAAGATTTATAAAATTGGATTTTTATAAATCAAAGTGGTGGAATTATAAAGGAGTTTTAAAAATGATGTTATAAATGGGTTTTTATAAAAGAATAGAATCTACGATTTGTGAAGTTATAAAATGAATAAATTTGTAAATAGAGAATTATAAGTAATTTGCTTATAATTTGGATTTTGGCGTGTAAATGGGATATGGAGAGAATCTGTTAATAAAGTGCTTTTATAAGGTGACGTTGTTATAAAATAGTGGAATTTATAAACATTGTTCTATAAATCCGAAAACGACTTATTTTGATAAGTTAATTATCATAGTTTATTAAAGGAGATATATCCACGATTTTGGACAGTGGATAATCCTTTAAATAAAATGTGTAGAAATGTTGAATTTGGTTAACGAAATACATTCGCGATTTTGGACAGTGGATAATATAGTAAAGAAATGTTTTGGGGAAGTGATATTTTAAATACAATTAAAACGATGTAAAGATGTTCTAAAATGTATTAAGTATCCAAACCATAGGTTTCAACATTCATTGTTAAAATAGACGTTTTCGAGAAATAAAAGGAAATAGTGGACTATAACACTGTTGTTATAGTAAATGATTTTCGAAAGGAAATGTTTTATATAGTATTGGGATTTATATATCTATCTTAATTTTGAATCCCTATACTAGTGATTTTGGGTTGTCGTAACGATGTTTTACGCAACATTCGTTTTGATTCAAATAAATGTGTTTAAGAGAATGTTTTCCTTAAAGAATGAAATATATACTTAACTGTGATTTAAGTATATTGAATATTTTCCAAATGTTGAAAATAAACAGATTTGTGAATTACTTATTATTAAATAAGTATGGAAATGTTTTCCAATATGAAGTGAAATGTTTTGAGATTATATCTTTTAAAGATAAATTGAAAGTGAATATTTGAAATCGATTTGGAAATCATATATCAGTGGATAGTTTTGAAATTTATTTTCAAAAGTTGTAAAGGTGAAAAATGATTTGAAATTTGTTTTCAAATGGTTGAAGTGTGGAAAAATATATCTTGTAAAGATATTTTTGGAAAATAAATAATTTGGGAAATTATTTGGAATCTGGTGATGTTGTGCATATCTATTGATAGTTAAATAACGGACTATCAATATTTACCTTTAAATGGGTATTTGTTGTGATTTGCTTGAATTTGAATGCTACACTTATTTTAAAATAAGCGCTCGTTATTCGGTTTAGCCGGGAGAGGACCTTTGGGTCATAAATACCATTCCGAATAGTGATATGTCGTAATGGATAGCATTTGAAGACCGGTGTTGAAGACCGGATATTTTCGAAAACGGAAGGATTGCCGTCGAATGACTCTGCATCGGCTGATCTCCGATATAGAGATTTTATCACCCTTTGTGATGGGAAGTCCGAACGTGATTAGTGAATATCCGGATTGCAAGGGCTTCTTTGGAAGTGCCTTCGGTTCTGTTCGATCCCGGAACGGACTTGTATGGATGTGTGTCTGACGTTACAATTTGAGATGTAAAGCTAGTTTCTATCAAATACATTTCTGTTGGTGGCGGAGAATTTATTCTCTTAGCTTAAAACCCTTCTCTGAGACGTACGAGCTCAGAGGTTATGTAGTTGATGGTTAGTAGTGATACATGCCCAATTTGGTAATGTGGCATACGAAGTGCTGCTTATCATTTGTTGATCAAAGCATAGCTTTTGTGAAAAGCGTAGCTTTGTGGACGAGACTTCGTCGGACCTCACACCCCGAAAATGGTCAAAACAGGAAGAATGCAGCAAGGTTATTTGGGGACAGGGCCCCCATAGGGTATGTTCATTTCCTTCTGGATAGAGGCGGTATCATGGTATGGAGCCCAGATACTTAACCTATGTTATTGCTGCAAACTTATTATTTTGTGGTTGTTGGTGAATTCCGGGATAAAGGTCGGTTACGACCGGAGGATGGCATACTCGTGTCAGTAGTTACCCTGCTAGGGGTAACCCGACCTTGTGTTGGCAGATATCCGGTTAGGTTCTCGAGGCGTCCTTCCAGAGGCGTACCCATGTAGCAATGGAAAGTTCCTTGGCCTGACCATCTGTTGGAAAATCCAAAGAAACAATACGATCCATGTACGTTTTAGTTGTAGAACCTGCCATTTACTTATGGCGGCGCCCCACTGTTTAGATGGTAGCTATAGTAGGCATACGATACTGGTCGTATGTTGGCTAAGATTTATATTGTACTTTCGAAATGTTTTCCTACACTTTGCACTTATAGTAATAATATCAAAGAAATTTGCGTATCAAGCATGTTTAACTATCATAAGGAGAAATCTCCTCCGATTCTGCGTTTGCATTGTGTGTGTGTGTGCGAGAGGCCTTTTGGTAGTTACATTTTCTAAAAGTATTGCGGATCTATTTCAAAATATTTCTTTGTTTCTTTTCTTTTAAGATAAACTGTTTTAAGTTCTCACACCAGTCCCATGACTGACCTGAAGTTTATTGTTTCCTTCCTAAAACTCTGGGTGCCCATCATTTTCCACACGGGCCGCCTAGAGTCAGGTTATCAGGTCATTCTGGAATTCAGGAGTTGCTGTAGAGATCTGGAGGCAAGCTGGATGGCATGGCGTATCAACTAGTATATAATATTTCTTTTCCACTGTTTGTTGTTGTAAACTCTGATAATGTAATGTGATGTAATGTAATAACAGATATGATTCTTTGTTTAAAAAATTATTCATTTATCTATTATATTTGTTCCGCTGCGATTGTGAGATTCTAATATTGTTTCTGTTGCTTTTTCTTTCTTTCTTTCTTCTTCTATCTTTTTCTTCTTCTTAAACCCTAAGGGTTCGGTTTTCTGGCCTTCGATTGCTCGGCAGTTGATACAGTCGACGTATTAACGTCGATTTTCAGAAGTCGAAGAATCGGGTCTTTACATTTAGCGCCAAAATCACAAAGCAAAACCACCCACACCCATCAATGCTCATGGCCCATCATAGCTTCTTCCTTTTCTTCAACTTTCCACCACTTTGACCTTAGATCTAAAGCTTTCTAAGGTTTTCTAAGGTGTTGGTGAAATCTTAGTGGAGTTTAGAGAAGTTTTGAACTAATCAAAGAAAGATTAGTAAAGATAGAAGAATATTAGCGTTAATCATTTTTATCATTTTTCATGTTTTTCTAAGATAATGAATGACACTCCTAGACCTCTCCATTGCATGGCCATGACCGCTTCCCAATGTGCCTTGCGTGCTTCTTTTACCTTACACCTCGTTATATTTTATTTAACACTTAGGGTGTTCCTTAAAAGTTCATTTTCAAAATAACTTCCTATAACATCACCCATGACCATCATCAAATATTTTATTTTCCTTATATGGAAAAATATTTTTATCTCATATTAATGATTTCCTAAGAAAATAAGTGCAAGTAAAAAAGTTTGACCAATATTTGAATAGTAAAAATCTTTTTATCAATAAAACAATTTCCGGACACATTATCAATATTTCCTTAAATCATATATTTGTGTAAACATTTTTCCAAAACAAGTTTTCCCTCATTACCTATATATTAAAAGGGGGTTAGCAAGGTTATTAAATCAATTTACTAACATTTAATCCAAGATTCAAATATTTAAATAATTCAGATATTCAAATACGATGTGATTAAAATTCTAGGTTGTTACAGTTTTGTCCCTTTGGGTACGTCCGACAAAGTCCAAACATTGTTTTCATACATGGAATCCATTTGGAGTTTCATCACCCCATGGTAGAGTGCAGAATCTTTAATCTATGGTGCTTGTTGGAAAGATAGAAGTGTGTCGTCATCTAAGAGACAATTCTCCTTTTTCTTCTTCTTGGATCTCATCTACGTCTACAACCCCATTATTAATTTCCTTTAACTGAAATTCCTTTTCCAAATAGAAATCATGCCAAGAAACAATAACCTTTTGTTTCTCAATATTGCAGAGTATATATCATATTGAGTTTTTGGGATATCTTATAAATTTGCACAATCGATCTTGCCTCTAGTTTACTTAAACCATTGTTCTTAACGTAGGCCAATACACCTTCAAATACTTGGGTTGGGATTTCTTATCATACAGGGTTCGGTTCCTTCGCTCTAACACACCATTTTGTTGCAGAGTCCTGGATAAAGTAATCTAGGAGATAATCCCATTATCTTCTAAGTAGGGTTCGAGATTATGTCCAATGTATTCAATTTCTCAATTGGATCAAAGAATTTTTATCTTTCCGGTTCATTAAATTTTCAATTACATTCGTATGCTCAACAAATTTCTCACGGACATCGGACTTTTTCATCATAAGATACCTATATCATAGTCTCGAGAAATCATCACTGAAGGTAATAAAATAAGAACAATTATCCTTTATGATTATACATGCATCACAATGTACTAACCCTATGAATTCATCAACTCTTCCATTGCTCACATTAAAAGGGTACTTGGTCATTTTACCTTTGAGACATGCATGTTAAATGATTTACAATTAAGTGATTGGAGAAACCTTCGGTTTTCAGTTTATGTAGTCGTTTCCAATAATATGACCTAACCTTTAGTGACAAAGATAATTATCATTTATATTGTTAGACGAACTACTCACGGAACAAACACAATCTGTATTGATCACATAAATTCTATTTTCAATAACACCATCGCATACTTTATTTCCATTCAAACTAGTGTTCATAATATTATTGGCATAGTGAAATACATATCCAGTCTCACAAAATCTAGAAACAAATAAAATTACACAAATAAAGTCTTTTACAAAATAACAATTATTTGACATCACCACTGGGAAAATATAAATGATAATCTACCACTCCATTACATCTGCGATAGATCCATCAATAACCTGGATTCTGATCTCTCATTTTACCATGCAACGCTAGTTCCTAAGCCCATTCAATAAATTACATATATGAGTTCCAAATCCAGTATCTAAAATCCAAGACTATTTATTGATTATGAACAATTTTGAATCTTAGATGTACCTTATGGAGCTGTGGAACCATTCTACTTTCTTTCTGTAACAATCTTTCAGGATAGTTCCTTTTCTAGTGGCCTTTCTTATAACAATGCTAACATTCACCCTTGTCTCCGATTTTCTTAATCTACTTGTTCTTCTTACCTTCTCTCTTTCATTTCTTCAAACTCCTTGAAGATAAAGCCTCATCCTGGCCCCTTGATCCTTCGATTGCGACTCGACCGACCTCAACATAATGAGGAGCTCCATGAGATTCACTATCAGTTAGTTAATACAATAATTTAGTATGAACGGTTCATACCAAGGGGCAAGTAGTCCATGGATCAATTCGACTTATAATTCATTGCGTATCATTACGTCCAATTGTGAATGCCTATTTCATTATTAGGACACGATCGTCCATCTTATGTCCCTTTTGCATTTTGGAGCTGAACAATTTATTAGTAATCTCGTACCTCATGGAACGAGATTGCTCACCAATTTTTGCCTTTAGACTATCAAATATCTGATAGACATATATGGTTTCATGATGCCTTCACAGCGGCTTATATAATATAGACATAATGAAAACCTGGGTGATTTCCAGGTCAACGACCTACTTATTGTAAGCAACAAGTAGTTCAGGATCAGCGTTATCAATGGGTTTAGTCATAGAAGCATAAGTAATAGACAATGAAAGACCCTCATATGTCAACGCTATTTTAAAGCTCTTAGCCAATTGATATAGTTGTTTGATCTAGTCAGTTTGTCGCTTTTATTAAACAGTTTTGGAGTTAACATTTTTCGCATGTTATAATTGGTAGATTATTAGGACATTTTCGTCGTAGATGTTCTTATAATATCAGTAAAATTAAACATTATGTTTCATTTTACTAATAATCTCCCACTAGTCTTTTATGTTTCATCAAACCCTAAGTCAAAACATAGAAGTCTTTCGAGTTCGCTAGTAGGAGTTAGGACCCGTCAATCTTAGAATTCCGACCTTGAGTTTGCTCAACAAGTCATAGCTAGACAAACTATGGACTACTCTTTATTGGTTGTATCATATACAACTCCTAACCCATAGTACCTTATTCACCCGAATTTACCACATCGCAATAGCCTAAGTATAGTATATGCACCGTGAGTTTGCTCAACAAATACATATAGTTATCTTACATCGTCTATTCATTATATTAATAATACTAGACATAACATCTCAAGCTTGAGTTTGCTAAACAACTAAGACGTATGCAAGTAATTTATCAATATATATGTACGTACGTATGTATATGTATATATAGTGGAGGACCACATTATATTTCATAGTTTTCAATACATTATATTGAGTAATATCCACTTAAGGAGTAATTATATATTACGTAATGCTATAGTTATTCAAGTGTCGGACACATCCGAAATCACGATATACGTACATTTACGTATGTATTTGTTTCTTAAGTCTATTTAGAGTTTTTTTAATGTTTCATCTTTAGTTTACACACTCGTATAAAACAAGTTTCATTATTAGATAACTTTTATATTTTGAGTAGCTTATATGATAAGCTTAAGTATGAAATTATACTAATTAAATCATATTTAATTAACCTTTAATTAATTAATACTTCAATTATTCGATTTTAACATATTATGCTGAATATTAATATATTATAACATTTATAGTAACACACACACAGATATATATATATATATATGTTTATCAATTAACTTTTAATTAAATTTTTAATTAAATAATCTTAATTAAATTTTATTAATTTCGAAAATTATTTTATATACATACACATATACTTATGTTGTCTTAAAAATTTCAAGACTACATAACATAAGTCACAGTATATTATGCATGCATATACACACACACATATAATTAACTTATTTAACATATTTATTTCTTCAATCAATCTTATTAATAAAATTAATTTTAGAATTAATTTATATTTATTTTCAAACATTTTTAAAATTTTCTTTGTATTATAAATTTTATAATGTATGTGTTTTATTTTAAATTTAAAATCTACGACTTTAATTTTCAAAATTATTTCGAAAATTAGCCCAAGGATTGTTTGTTGTAGTAAAATATAATTTAAATTTGTGTCGATATTAAATATTGATCAATGTTTATAAAAATATTATATGCATACAATTTATGCAACAACCCGTATTTTCAACCATTTAAAAATATTAAATTTAATATAATTGTTGAATAAAAATGGTTAGAAATAAAGATTTAATGATTTATTAATGGATATTAGATGTATGTTAGAATCTAAGATAAAATGTAACGTCGCGACTTTTCGACGCTCAAAAACCGACATCAATACGTCCACTGTATCAACTGCCGAGCAATCGAATGTTGGAAAACCAAAATGTTATGGTTAAAGAAGAAGAAAAGGTAGAAGAAGAAAGAAAAAGATAGAATAGAACAGAAAGAAACAATAGAACAATATCAGAATCTCACAATCGCACTGGAACAACATATAATAGATAAATGAATAATCTTTAAACAAAGAATTATATCAGTTATTACATTACATCACATTACATTACATTACATCATCAGAGTATACAACAACAAACAGCGGAAAAAAAATACTATATACTAGTGAACACGCCATGCCATCCAGCTTGCCTTCAGCAAGTCCTGAGTTCTAGAATATCATGATAACCTGACTCTAGACTGCCTCTGTGGAAATTGGTGGGCACCCAGAGTTTAGGAAGGAAAACAATAAACTCCAGGTCAGTCATGGGACTGGTGTGAGAACTTAAACAGTTTGTCTTTTAAAAACAAAACAGAGGAATATTTTTAAAGTCAATTCGAAATGCTTTTGAAAATGAAACTACCATAAGGCCTCCCGGCACACAAACAATGCAAACGCAGACTTGGGGGAGATTTCTCCTTATGATAGTCAAAGATGCTTACTACGCAAAATCAAATCATTTTTGATAATATTATTAGTGCATAGTGTAGAAAAAAATTCGAAAGTAGAATATAAATCTTAGCCAGCATAGGTACCATTATATTATACGTACTATAGCTACCATATTAAATGGAAGGTTCTACAACTAAAACCGTACAAGTTTCGTATTGTTTCTTTGGATTTCCAACAAATAGTCAGGCCAAGGAACTTCCCATTGACAACATGGGTATGCCTCTGGAAAGACGATCTGAGAACCTAACCGGATCTCTGCCAACACAAGGTCAGGTTACCTCTGCAAAAATAGGTAACTAGTGACGCGCGTATGCCATTCCCCGATCGTAACCGATCTATATCCGAGGATCCTCGATTTCCAACAACCACAAAGTAATAAATTTGCAGCACAACATAGGCTAAATATCTGGGCTCCATACCATGATACCACCTCTATCCAGAAGGAATGACACACTAAGGGGCGCTAGTCCCTAGAACCTTGCTGCATCCTTCCTGTTTTGACCATTTCCGGGGTGTGAGGTCCGACGAAGTCTCGTCCACAAAGCCACGCTTTATACAAAAGCTGTGTTTTGATCATCAAATGCTCAACAGCACTTCATATGCCACATTACCAATTTGGGAATGTATCACTAGTAACCATCAACTACATAACCTCTGAGCTCGTACGTCTCAAAGAAGGGTGTTAAGCTAAGAGGATAAATTCTCCGCCACCAACAGAAATATATTTGATAGAAACCAGCTTTACATCTTAAATTGTAATGTTAGACACACAACCATACAAGTCCGTTCCGGGATCGAACGGAACCGAATGCACTTACAAAGAAGTCCTTACAATCCGGGTATTCACTAATCACGACCGGACTTCCCGTCACTAAGGGTGATAAAACCTCTATATCGAAGATCAGCTGATGCAGAGTCATTCGACGGTAATCCTTCCGTTTTCAAAAATATCTTGTATTCAACACCGGTCATCAAATGCAATCCATAATGACGTATCACATATTCAGAATGGGTTATACGACCCCAAGGTCCTTTCCCGGCTAACCCGAATAGTGAGCGTTTATTTTGAAAATAAGTGTGGCATTCAAATTCAAGCAATTCACAACAAATACCTATTTGAAGGTAAATATTGATAGTCGATTATTTAACTATCAATAGGCATGCTCAACATCACCAGATACCAAATAATTTCCCAAATTATTTACTTTCCAAAATATCTTTACAAGATATATATTTTTTCCACACTTCAACCATTTGAAAACAAATTTCAAATCAATTTCCTTAAACGGAAACACTTCCAAATGTTTATCCATTTTAAATTTAAAATGGTTCATTTTAAATCAATCAAATAAATCGTTACCAATTTATTTTAAACTTACGTTCCAAATCCGTAAACTTATTTCCACGCTTCAAAAATAAATCATCGTTTATTTTTATACAAATTTCCCTTTCTTTTATAAATTCCCTAGTGCATTTACAATTCCAAAATATCAATGAATATACGATTTCTAAATCGATTTCTAATATTCATTTTCAATTTATCTTTAAAAGATAAAATCTCAAAATATTCACTTCATATTGGAAAACATTTTCATACTTATTTAATAATAATAAGTAATTCACAAATCCATTTATTTTTAACACTTGAAAAATATTCAATATACTTAAATCGAAATTAAGTATATATTTCATTCTTTAAGGAAAACATTCTCTTAAACACATTTATTTGAGTCAAAACGAATGTTGCATAAAACATCGTTACGACGACCCAAAATCACTAGTATATGGATTCGAAACTAAGATAGATATATAAATCCCAATAATATATAACATTTCCTTTCAGAAATCATTTACTATAACAACAGTATTATAGTCCACTATTTCCTTCTATTTCTCGAAAACGTCCATTTCAACAATGAATGTTGAAATCTATGTATTCAATACTTAATGCATTTTAAAATAACTTCAAATCGTTTTAATTCCATTTAAAATATCACTCCCTAAACATTCCTTTAATATATTATTCATTATTCAAAATCGTGAATATAAATCATTAACCAAATTCAACACTTCCACTGTCCCAAAATCGTGAATATACTCCTTTAATAAGCTATAAAAATTAACTTATCAAATTTAATCAATCTTGAATTTATAAATCAATGTTTATAAATTCACATTTATATATTATAAAAACTTCAAGTTATAAAAATCCCTTATTAACCAGTTCCATTTAAATCTCATTTATATGCCAAAAATCCAATTTTTAAAGTTAATTATTTATAATTTTCTATTTTACAAAATCTATTCATTTTATAACGTCACAATTTATAAATCTATCAATTTCATTCACTTATGAAATCCATTTATACTTCTTTTTAACGTTTATAAAAACTCGTTTCACAATTCCAATATTTTAATTTATAAATATCAATTTTATAAATCTTTTATATAAATCGTTTATAATAATTCAAAAAATCCCAATTTAAACCATTTATAAATTAATTGACTATTTATTTCAAAAATCATATTTCGGTTATATTTCTAAAAAATCATAACTTTTATAACTTTAAAATTATAACGTTTATTTATTTAAAATCAATTAATTCCAAAATTTTAATAAAACGTATATTTTCAAAAATTACTTTAAAACCCTTTTTATATTTGAAAATCATCATTTTATAATCTTTTTATAATTCCAAAATTGGCCCGATGATGCCACACACCAAATAGTCAATCACGACAACAAAGACATCATATATCAGTATATGATAATCAACAAATATCATAATATCTGTAATCAAATAAATACTGGTGAGGAATCCAGTTGGATCCCTCCAACCTGTTTCCCTGCATCTACAGATGTTAGCACAATACCAATTCCGTTCCAATACGGAATATCGCGGTATATGGATTTATTAAATATTATCCGCTATTATGCGGCGCAATAGGGTCTCATCCGCTATATAATGCGGGAAAATGAACTCCAAGTACATATATAATACCAATTCCAATCAAGATGGAATTATCGCGGTGTATGTTTTTAATAAATAACCTCCGCTTACTAACGACGTATAATATCTATGTTAACAATCAATAGATAACAATCATCATTCAAAGATACAATCAAGAAATTTTAAATCTAACTATTTAAAATTTAAATCGAAACAATTCGATTGAGTGAGAAGTTCTCACCTTACTTTCAATTCAGTTTTTCGCGTTTCATTTCGAATAAAATTAAACGTGCATTTAATTTTACCCGAAATTCTCACTAGCTCCAAACGACTCTAACCCAGTTCCATCGTGTAGTGCTCGACAAAACGAAGCCAACGCAACTTGTTTCGTAATTTTTCGACCTCGTATGAAAAAGATATTACGTTTTAAAGTTTAACGAATTAATATATATTAATTTACAAATTCAACTTTTAATTTCAAACCCTAACTGAATCTGGTCGTCCTTTTCAAGTCAAACCAATTAAGGCCGTTCCTCCCCCCCTCTTTCTCTTCCCATGCGAAAACAACACCCCCAGGCCCGTTCGAACCCAAACGCCGCCACCTTCGTTCAATTTCGCACCCATCTACGAACGTTTCTACATTGATCAAGCAACATCATTTCGAAGCCAACATTGAGCTCGACCTTCGGCCAGAGGATGATGAAGCTCGGCCTCATCATTGCGTGGGAATTCGTGCACGAACGCGTGCTCTTTGCAGCCAAATTGTCGTCGAATTTACTGCCTCATTCTCGATCACATCCGTATAGATTTGTAGATCTCACTTAGCTCTATAATTTGTTATTTGGAAGTTTGTTGAAATATCGCACGGATTGGAAGAGATTAATGGAAGAATTTAGGAGATTTTTGGCCATTGAATATGTTAATGGCGGCTGTAACCTAGCTAGTATTTTGGATGTAAATTATGAAGTGGAGGTCCTTTTATAGAAAAATTCCAAATTACTATTCATCCAAAATTTTCCGAACTAAAAACGAAGCGTGCCGGCTGACGTTTCTAAGATTTACCCCGCGTTTCGGACATAATGGAATAGGTTTCGGAAGCTAATTCGATCATATGTGTGAGTTACGGCAATAAATGATCGATTTTAAATTAAACTGATTTAAACCAATTTCTATGCGTTTTGGCTTGCCGCGGACAAACCGTAAATCTGATTGACACGAAATTTGAAATCTTACAATAATATCACATTACGGATCCGATGAAACTGTTTCGTCGAAATCCGAGACTGTTTGAAAAATGGCTATTTTAACTCGTCAATTAAATATTATAATATTCAATTTTCACAAATTAACTTTTAATTCGATTTTAATAGTTCTATAATATTATTATAACTCCAATATGATATATTAAAATTTTACAAATCATTTTTAATCATATTAGCCCAATTTTCAATTATTTCTGTAATTTCAACTATTAAATTATCGATTTAATTATCCAATTAAATCCAATTATTCGAAATAAAATTTATTCGACTGTTTAATTTCGCTCATTAATATTTAAAATCAATTAAATATATGAATTTTAATTAACAAAATTCCTGGGTCATTACAAACTTCCCCCTTAAAAAAAATTTCGTCCTCGAAATTACCAAGTAAGAAAAAGTTACAGAATCCATTAACTTTCCCAAAACCATAGTTGAAATTCTTACAAAATCTTTACTAAGTTTCCAAATCCAACTTAGTTTTCAAAAATTTGCCAATTTTCTCATAAATATTCTAACGCCTTAAATTTTCGAAAAAATTCGCCATAGTCTCCTTTGCGCGGCTCGATCCGAAAAAAATAACAGTATATATATCAAAAATATACATCTCATCAAGTGATGAGGCATCCCGCAGGGAAAAAAGTGTAAAAGTATGATATTTAATCCGAGATATGTACCTTATATTTTATTAGCGAGCGTATACGGCTGAAAGCGAGATCCAAATGCGAAGCAAGCGCAATCTGCACCTACTATACACTCAATCAAACAAATGAGAGCATGTATATACGAAAATAATATCAATATACATCATATAGCAACATAATAACTACATGTGCCAACATAGCAATGCATTCAATCAACAAATGCAACCATCAAACAACTATCCAACCAATAAACATCCAACAATCAATGTCTATCCAAAACAATTTATAACCAAATCAATATTCTTTCATTTCTCATTAATATTCAATGAATTGGTTTTCCAATTTAAATCACATTTGATTGATTTACATTGGATTTACTAACATTCATTCATCTTCAATTTCAATTAGTTTTCATTCACTAATTAAATTCACATTAGTTCACTTTCAATCTGAATTCAATTACATAGCTTTTAATTCCGCTAATTCAATTTCATTAACACTTAACGAATTAGACACAATCAATTAATTACCATATAACAACCAATTTACATTCAACATAACCAAATTTATTCAATTTACATTCTATTTGGTTTAACACTTTTAATTCCAATTGGTTGATATTAAATTGACTTCCATTCAATCATTCAATTTCTCAATTTCATTAGCTTCTAATGAATTTACACTTACATTCATTATTCCATATCAATTTTTACATTCAATTAATTAATATTCAATCCATTTATTAATTCAATTGCTAATTCCTTTAACAATATAAAGTTGAATTTCATTTATATAACTCAAGTTCATATTCATCACTTCACTTGATTAATTTACTTCGATACCAAAATCAACTTTATTCAACTTCACCTAAGTTATATTCCATTTCAAACATCATTTGCTTAGCTTAACTTAAATTTCCACTTATAAATCCAATTCAGATTCCAATTCTGAAGAAAACTTTATTTAACCTTTATCAAGTGAAATTTATTATCTCATATTATAAGTTCAAAACTCTTTTCACTTATATTCAATTCAGATTTCATTTCTATTTAACTTTTTACCAAAGCCAAATTTTCATCACTTATTCAAATTCAGATTTATTTTGCTTAACAAATTGTTTAACCATTTTAATAATTTGTTTCACTTTCATTTTCTCACTTCATAAGTTATACAACTTATATTCAACAATTACCACTTGGATTTTTATTGATTCACTTATACTTCCTTTAATTTAACCCCATCCTTTAAGTTAAATTTATTCTATCAAAATTCAAATTGTATAGGTTATCAACTCATTTATCATTCCCATAAATATTTTAAATAGGATTCTAGAGTCTTTTCAACCTTTAAAAATCATTTTTGAAATCAGTTCAATTATCCTTTGAATTTCAAAACCCAACTCAAATTTTCCAAACAACTTCCATTTAAAACTATCAGGCAACAATTCCTCTTTTGAAAACCCGAAAATGAACATCGATGATGTTGCAATCATCATCGGAATTATTTTCCAATGACCGAAAAGAGTTTAGAGCTTTAATTTCTCCAAAACAATTTTCCAAAATATCAAATCCTTTCAAAACACATCTCTGGAATTTTATTTTTAGATTATAAATCACATTTAGAAATCCTTTACTTATATAATTTCACTTGTTGTATATAAGATTATTTCACAAGTGTAAATCATTTTAATTATAACTTCATACTTATAATTCATTTGCTTATACAATTCATTCTTTTAATTAACTTATATACATTCTTGCATTTCAACAACCAATCAATCAATTCATATACACTAATAATTCTGAAAAATTATTCCTTTATATATAAAATATAATCAAGGTAAAATTGTTTCATTTACCCTATTTTAAAAGAATATCGTGTCAAATTGTTCTGTACAAGTGTTTAGAGATCCCTATCAACAACGTTAATTACTCGTGTTGACCAGAATCCATATACCACTCAACAAACCAATCATCACAACATTAAACATTTTGTATTCACTAACAAATACACGCTCATAGCTATTATTACACTCACACTCATTCAAGAGTACTACTGACTCTATCTCTAATGACTAATTCCCAACAAAGCCATGGTTGTCGCTTAACCGTATGCTCTGATACCAAATGTAACGTCACGACTTTCCGACGCTCGAAAACCGACATCAATACGTCCACTGTATCAACTGCTGAGCAATCGAATGCCGGAAAACCGAATTGTTATGGTTAAAGAAGAAGAAAAGGGTAGAAGAAGAAAGAAAAAGATAGAATAGAACAGAAAGAAACAACAGAACAATATCAGAATCTCACAATCGTAGCGGAACAATATATAATAGATAAATGAATAATCTTTAAACAAAGAATTATATCAGTTATTACATTACATTACATCATCAGAGTATACAACAACAAACAACGGAAAAGAAATACTATATACTAGTGAATACGCCATGCCATCCAGCTTGCCTTCAGCAACTCCTGAATTCCATAATATCCTGATAACCTGACTCTAGACTGCCCGTGTGGAAATTGGTGGGCATCCAGAGTTTAGGAAGGAAAACAATAAACTCCAGGTCAGTCATGAGACTGGTGTGAGAACTTAAACAGTTTGTCTATTAAAAACAAAACAGAGGAATATTTTTAAAGTCAAATCGAAATGCTTTTAAATTGAAACTACCATAAGGCCTCCCGGCACACACACAATGCAAACGCGGACTTGCGGGAGATTTCTCCTTATGATAGTCAAATATGCTTACTACGCAAAATCAAATCATTTTTGATAATATTATTAGTGTATAGTGTAGAAAACATTTCGAAAGTAGAATATAAATCTTAGCCAGCATAGGTACCATTATATTATGCCTACTATAGCTACCATATTAAATGGTAGGTTCTACAACTAAAATCGTACAAGGTTCGTATTATTTCTTCGGATTTCCAACAAATGGTCAGGCCAAGGAACTTCCCATTGCCACATGGGTACGCCTCTGGAAAGACGATCCGAGAACCTAACCGGATCTCTACCAACACAAGGCCGGGTTACCTTTGCAAAAATAGGTAACTACTAACGCGCGTATGCCATTCCCTGATCGTAACCGATCTATATCCGAGGATCCTCGATTTCCAACAGCCACAAAGTAATAAATTTGCAGCACCACACAGGCTAAATATCTGGGCTCCATACCATGATACCACCTCTATCCAGAAGGAATGACATAAACTTAGGGGCGCTAGTCCCTAGAACCTTGCTGCATCCTTCTTGTTTTGACCATTTCTGGGGTGTGAGGTCCGACGAAGTCTCGTCCACAAAGCCACGCTTTATACAAAAGCTGTGCTTTGATCATCAAATGCTCAACAGCACTACGTATGCCACATTACCAATTTGGGAATGTATCACTAGTAACCATCAATTACATAACCTCTGAGCTCGTACGTCTCAGAGAAGAGTGTTAAGCTAAGAGAATAAATTCTCCGCCACCAACAGAAATATATTTGATAGAAACCAACTTTTCATCTCAAATTGTAATGTCAGACACACAACCATACAAGTCCATTCCGGGATCGAACGGGACCGAAGGCACTTACAAAGAAGTCCTTTCGATCCGGATATTCACTAATCACGACCGGACTTCCCGTCACTAAGGGTGATAAAACCTCTATATCGGAGATCAGCCGATGTAGATTCATTCGACGGTAATCCTTCCATTTTAAAAAGTATCCGGTCTTCAACACTGGTCGTCAAATGCAATTCATAACGACGTATCACATATTCGGAATGGGTTATATGACCCCAAGGTCCTTTCCCGGCTAACCCGAATAGTGAGCGCTTATTTTGAAAATTAGCGTGGCATTCAAATTCAAGCAATTCACAACAAATACCTATTTAAAGGTAAATATTGATAGTCAGTTATTTAACTATCAATGGGCATGATCAACATCACTAGATTCCAAATAATTTCCCAAATTATTTACTTTCCAAAATATCTTTACAAGATATATATATTTTCCACACTTCAACCATTTGAAACAAATTTCAAATCAATTTCCTTAAACGGAAACACTTCCAAATATTTATCCATTTTAAATTTAAAATGGTTCATTTTAAATCAATCAAATAAATCCTTACCAATTTATTTTAAACTTACGTTCCAAATCCGCAAACTTATTTCCACGCTTCAAAAATAAATCATCGTTTATTTTTAAACAATTTTCCCTTTCTTTTATAAATTCCCTAGTGCATTTACAATTCCAAAACATCTATGAATGTACGATTTCTAAATCGATTTCTAATATTCATTTTCAATTTATCTTTAAAAGATAAAATCTCAAAATATTCACTTCATATTGGAAAACATTTCCATACTTATTTAATAATAATAAGTAATTCACAAATCCATTTATTTTTAATACTTGGAAAATATTTAATATACTTAAATCAAAATTAAGTATATATTTCATTCTTTAAGGAAAACATTCTCTTAAACACATTTATTTGAGTCAAAACGAATGTTGCGTAAAACATCGTTACGACGACCTAAAATCACTAGTATAGGGATTCGAAACTAAGATACATATATAAATACCAATATTGTATAAAACATTTCCTTTCAGAAATCATTTACTATAACAACAGTGTTATAGTCCACTATTTCCTTCTATTTCTCGAAAACGTCCATTTCAACAATGAATGTTGAAATCTATATATTCAATACTTAATGCATTTAAAACAACTTCAAATCGTTTTAATTCCATTTAAAAGATCACTCCCTAAACATTCCTTTAATATATTATTCACTATTCAAAATCGTGAATATAAATCATTAACCAAATTCAAACTTTTACATGTTCAATTCAAAAATTATCCATTGTCCCAAAATAGCGAATATACTCCTTTAATAAGCTATAAAAATTAACTTATCAAATTTAATCTATCTTGAATTTATAAATCAATGTTTATAAATTCACATTTATATATTATAAAAACTTCAAGTTATAAAAATCCCTAATTAATCAATTCCTTTTAAATCTCATTTATATGCCAAAAATCCAATTTTTAAAGTTAAGTATTTATAATTTTCTATTTTACAAAATCTATTCATTTTATAACATCACAATTTATAAATCTATCAATTTCATTCACTTATGAAATCCATTTATACTTCTTTTTAACGTTTATAAAAACTCGTTTCACAATTCCAATATTTTAATTTATAAATATCAATTTTATAAATCATTTATATAAATCATTTATAATAATTCAAAAAATCCCAATTTAAACCATTTTATAAATTAATTGACTATTTATTTCAAAAATCATATTTCGGTTATATTTCTCAAAAATCATAACTTTTATAACTTTAAAATTATAACGTTTATTTATCTAAAATCAATTAATTCAAAAATTTTAATAAAACGTATATTTTCAAAAATTACTTTAAAACCCTTTTTAAATTTGAAAATCATCACTTTAAAATCTTTTTATAATTCCAAAATTGGCCCGATGATGCAACACACCAAATAGTCAATCACGACAACAAAGACATCATATATCAGTATATGATAATCAACAAATATCACAATATATGTTATTAAATAAATACTGGTGAGGAATCCAGTTGGATCCCTCCAACCTGTTTCCCTACATCCACATATGTTAGCACAATACCAATTTCGTTCCAATACGGAATATCGCGATATATGGGATTCATAAAATATTATCCGCTATTATGCGGCGCAATAGGGTCTCATCCGCTATATAATGCGGGAAAATCAACTCCAAGTAGATATATAATACCAATTCCAATCAAGATGGAATTATCGTGGTGTATGTTTTTAATAAATAACCTCCGCTTACTAACAACGTATAATGTCTATTTTAACAATCAATAGATAACAATCATCATTCAAACATACAATCAAGAAATTTTAAATCTAACTATTTAAAATTTAAATCGAAACAATTCGATTGAGTGAGAAGTTCTCACCTTACTTTCAATTCAGTTTTTCGCGTTTTATTTCGAATAAAATTAAACACACGTTTAATTTTATCCTAAATTCTCACCAGCTCCAAACGGCTCTAATCTAGTTCCATCGCGTAGTACTCGACAAAAGGAAGCCAACGCAACTTGTTTCGTAATTTTTCGACGTCGTATGAAAAAGATATTACGTTTTAAAGTTTAACGAATTAATATATATTAATTTACGGATTCAACTTTTAATTTCAAACCCTGACTCAATCTGGCCATCCTTTTCAAGTCAAACCAATCAACGCCGTTCCCCCCCTCTTTCTCTTCCCACGCGAAAACAACACCCCCAGGTCCGTTCGAACCCAAACGCCGCCACCTTCGTTCAATTTCGCACCCATCTACGAACATTTCTACATTGATCAAGCAACATCATTTCGAAGCCAACGTTGAGCTCGACCTTCGGCTAGAGGGTGATGAAGCTGGGCCTCATCATTGCGTGGGAATTCGTGCAAGAACGCGTGCTCTTTGCAGCCAAATTTACGTCGAATTTACTGCCTCATTCTCGATCACATCCGTATAGATTTGTAGATCTCGCTTAGCTCTATAATTTGTTAGTTGGAAGTTTGTCGAAATATCGCACGGATTGGAAGAGATTAATGGAAGAAGTTAGGAGATTTTCGGCCATAACCTAGCTAGGGTTTTGAATGTAAATTATGAATGTGGAGGTCCTTTTATAGAAAAATTCCAAATTACTATTCATCCAAAAAAATTCGAACTCCAAACGAAGCATGCCAGCTGACGTTTCTAAGGTTTACCCCGCGTTTCGGATACAATGGAATAGGTTTCGGAAGCTAATTCGATCATCTGTGCGAGTTACGGCGATAAACGATCGATTTTAAATTAAACCGATTTAAACCAATTTCTATGCGTTTTGGCTTGCGCCAGACAAACCGTAGATCCGATTGACACGAAATTTGAAATCTTCCAATAATATCACATTACGGATCCGATGGAACTTGTTTCGTCGAAATCCGAGACTGTTTGAAAAATGGCTATTTTAACTCGTCAATTTAATATTAAAATATTTAATTTTCACAAATTAACTTTTAATTCGATTTTAAAAGATCTATAATATTATTATAACTCCAATATGATATATTAAAATTTTACAAATCATTTTTAATCATATTAAACCCAATTTTCGATTATTTCTGTAATTTCAACTATTAGATTATCGATTTAATTATCCAATTAAATCCAATTATTCGAAATAAAAATTATTCGACTGTTTAGTTTCACTTATTAATATTTAAAATCAATTAAATATATGAATTTTAATTAACAAAATTCCTGGGTCATTACATAAAATCCTTAAGTAAAAAATTTCAATAAGTTAAAAGATCATAACACAAATTAAATGAATGTGAAACAATATGGGGTTGCATATTAACAACAAGATTTGAAATAACAAATGTTAATGTTATAAAGAATGAAATGAATGTTTGTCTCTAATTGGAATATAATTGTAAAGTTCAATTTTGATATAATTGTAAAATTTAATAAGGAATAAAATAAATGTTGTATTAAAGGAGAAATCATATGTTACTGATTGATTGGTTTTAACATAGAATAAAGAATCAGTTATTTGGTGAGTAAATTTATAATCCTTCTTTGTAATTTTTTTTATAGATATTCAAATTTCTAAGATTGTATCAATTGTTTATTTCTCATTTTATTATTTAGTCTGTTTTAAAAATAATTTTGTATTTAATGGAATTTAATGTAATTAAAAATTTCAATTAATATGGGATAAGATGTTAACTATAGAATAATAAGTGTAATAAAATGAAAACTTATATTCAATAAAATAGATAAGGGAATTGTTGGTATAATATAAAGAAAATTTAAATCCAAATAAAAGAATTTGTTGGAAATTATAATTTAACGAACTAGAGTTATTACTGTTGTAATTTAAATGTTGAAATTAATTTAATATTTAAACCTTAGGTTTAACATGAAAAAATTAGATTTCAAAAGGTTATTATGTAGGATCGTTTTCACCCTAGAGGGTGGGTGAATAAGGTGATACTGATTATAATAAAAATTAATGTGGAAATAAAAACAATAGCAAAACATAATGTAGTAGAGATCACACACAAATTAACCAAGCTTCGGCAAAACCCTACCTAGGTGCTGCCCTCAAGGTTTCTACTAGAAATTAAGTAGTCAGACGCTTACACAAATAAACTTACGACATCCACTAAATTAACTAACCTAACTCTAAGCTCAAAACCCTACCACAACTTAGCCACTGAGTTGCGAATTCTCAAAACTATGCCTCGTATTTTATACTAGTCACATGACTAGAAAGTTACACAATTTAAAATGAAAAGGTACAAATGAAAATAAAATAAAAAACAAAAACCTATTCTTTAAAACTTAAGCCCAACAATAAAATTGGACTGGCCCACTTAATTCATAAAAGACAGTCTTCCCTTTATTCTTTACTCTATGAAATGGCTTTGGTCGATTCTTTTATTTGCTCTCCAAAATTAGGGCTTCGTTCGATGGAAGCCTCCGCTTGAATTAACTTTCGAATTAAATGTTGGAATGCTCTTGTTCCTTAATTAGCTTCGATGCTTCTTCGTATTGCTTTGAGGATGCTTCAAATGTCGAGCTTGAATGCTTGGATTAAATTGGTATGCTCGACTTTGATTCGAATTATTGGTTTTTGATTTACTTCAATGACTTTCTCTGGTATTTGCTTGAACTCGAATACTCTGTATGCCAATGATGATAATTTGGTTAAATAGGGTTCGAAATCCTATAATCTCATTCGTATGTATTTTGTTCGAATTCTTCACGTGATTTGCTCTGCCATTGATTTTTGATCGAATGATGTGATGAAATTGACTTTTACTTGACGTTTTTTGATTTTCTCTAAGTCGGTTTCGTTCTTTTTGCTCCTGTGTCTTTAGCACTTTGAAATTTGAGATAATTTTGATTTTCTAGGCTTGTTCAACTCAAACTTGTTACTCCATGAACTTTAATATTGCTCCATCTTTCACTGCCTTGACCTGTTCATTGTTTGCTGATTTGTTGGAGATAATATTTTGTCTTCGTGAAGATTTTGTTCAACTGTGACTTTATTCAACTTTCTTCCTTCTTGTTCGAACTACTACTGTTACTACTTGACTTTTTTAATGCTCTATTGCATAACTTGTTTGTCCACTTTATGTAGCTTTCATACCTGAACTATTGTTGTAGTCATGCCTGTAGCTTAATTCATTGCTCTTGACCATACATTCTTCTTTGTGCCTTTATTGTTGTGAGTGTTTATTTGAAATCTTGTTTCACTGGCTTGTGTCAGACTTGTTTTCATGTTCTTGCATATCCTTGTACATATGAACTGACATATGTTGTCGTCCTCATGTGTGTTTATCATCCCTGAGTTCATGTGCTCACATGTGCATGCTTGAAGTGTTGTATGTGGGTCTGGTGCACTTCAGTTTTCTATGGCTTTTCTTGTTCCATTTGAAGTTCTCATGTTGAAGTTTGGTGTAACATGTGGAATAGTTGCACTTGAAATTTGGTCTTATGTGTGTAGGCCATGCATTGCTTCGAATTGAACTGCCTTTGTTTGTGTGTTCATGCCATGTTGTAGCTTCATTCTTGTTTGGTTGCCACTGTTACTTCAAGTCTGTTTTGTTCTTCACCCTGTTTTGAGTTTTACCGCATTGTGTAGTGATTCTCTGGCATCTTCCTTTGTACATATTGATTTGGTTGAACTTGATTGCACTGGTTTGTATGTGTTGTTATCTTTTTGGAGTCTGGTTGTATTTATGATTCTCTTGTATCAATTGGTGGTCTGGTCATTCATGTTGCATTGTCTTGTATGTGTGCATGTGTTTTACATTCACCACTTTGAGTCATTTGCTTCGAGTCATGTGCACTCGAATGAACTTTACTCTGAGTATTTTTGAAGCTTTGTTGCATATACATATGTTTGGTTCACTTTAAAAACTTTGAACTGTAGTCATTTCTTTTGTTGCTCCTGGCCATTCATACCGATGGTAAAAACTTTGTATATGCCTCTGATTTGTTGTTGCCTCTGGTTGTGATGGCCTCTGGTTTACTCCAGTCTATAGCCTTGCATTTGAACTGTTTACTTGAGTGTGCACCAGACCATTTCATTTCAACATGCACATGTCTGGTGTGGTTTATCTGGTTCACCACTTTGATTTGATTTCACTGGCCTGGTCTAAATAGTCTTGCATACTTGAGTTAAATCCAACTTTTGACTTGGGTTTGACCTTGTGCTCACATGTCTCTGCAATTTTAACAAGCAAGTATATATCGGTGTGCATGGCCTTGTGACATATACAGTGATACACTGTGTATGTTACAAGTTGTTTGTGTAAGATGAATTCAAAAGAAAATTTATGACAAACAACCCAAAGAACTGAGGTAAATAATATTTTCAAAACAGGCACTTTATTTTGTAAACTTCAAAATATTTTCTTTTTCAATTTTACCGCGTCATTGTTTATTTTGCAAATAGCTCAGATGCTGGATACAAACTGGAATAGAGTCGAAGATCACATCTGAGTGTTAAGTGAATTATGTAGTGAGGTGTCAAATGTTTAGAAAAATTGTATAGTGAAAATTGTGTTGTAATATGAAATTATATTATAATTGAAAATATGAAAATGTAGTGAGAGCTCAAATTTGTACTATTTGAATTTGTAATAAAATATTTATTGAATAATATATTTGTTTGAATATGAATTCTGAGTTATTTAATTTAATCAAAATATATTTATTTAATTTTGTGAAAAAATAAAACAGTACAATAATAAATACATTTAAATGGATAATGTGTTTATTATCATCAAAAAAAATCTTATACTAGCATATTCTACATATTAAATTCCTGTTAAACAAGAATGTTGGTTGGAAACTTTTAACTAAGTTATTGAATCGGTTTAATAATAAATCATTTTAATTAATGTGTAAAAATAAGTATAATTTATTTCAAAGCTATATTCCATATACAATAGAATTAGGGTTTGCAATTAGTTTCATTGTGTTTAGAAATATTAAAAACCCGAATTTCGATATATAGGATGAACTATTTTTGTTTCGGCAACGAAACAAGTTTTCGGGCCTTTGTAATCGCTTGGCCCAATCGATATATGTTCCATCTAATCATGTTCCATCTTCGTCTATATATATGTTGTTATTAGACCCTAGCGGCCTTATGTTCTATTTTTCTACACATACTTTCAAATCTAATTGCTCCTTTTCAATGGTGAATGTCCCAAAACCTAAATTTTCAATTTCAAATCTAATTCAAAAATTCAAACAACTCAAACCCTATCAAATTATATATCATCGCAAAGCTCTCGATGAATGGAATTAGCGTTTGCAATTCAGTTATGCGATTGAGTCTTGTTATCAGAATTAGGCAATCTCTCCTTGGCTGTCCATATTAGGGTTTCGCGATTAACAATGAAACGTCAAATTACGCGGCGGCGGCGTAAAAAGAGTGGTGGCTGATGGTTGGTTCGATGCAAGTTGAATGTTACGGTTGAGGAAGATTAATTTAATTACCATTTTACCCGATTTTTTATTTTATTTAATTTTAAAATTTAAATCTTCCAACTTGAATAACTTTTACATACGAACTCTGATTGACATGTGATTTCTTCCGTTCGACTCGTATTTAAGTGAGTGATTTAACCCGCTTACAAAATACGAAATTTCTGATGCTAGTTAAATTAAAATCATGATGTGATAAAGTTTTATTGATTGTTTTTTGGTAATTTAAATTTGACATTTGAATTGAGTTTGAATTTTTATATTGAATTTTGACATATCCTTGTTATTCCCCTATTTGTTTTTTTGACATCGTATATATTATCATGTGGACTATTTGAAATTAACTAAGAAATAGATTGAAATGATATATACCTATGTCAGTTAAATATGGTTTGAAATGATATATATCCATCCATGTAACTAAAATTTAAAATAATTGATCACTTGGTAATAGGGCAGAATATTATATACGGACACCAGATTTGGTTAAATTAAATGGTTTTAAATCTTGAATTTAGATTTCTTTAAATGATATTGTTTAAGATAAGATAAAATTTTAGATTTGTATGAATTAAATTATTTTCTAATTCAAGATTTGAAATGTTGAAATTGAAACTGTTTAAATGAAATGTTTAACGACGTAATTTGATATCTTAAGTGGAAATTGAGATATGATTTGAATTTATTGGAATTGAATTATTTTAAAGGTTTAAAACTAATTAAATTTTGAAATTTCTTTAATTGAAATGGTTTAAATTGGTATTTCCAAGTTGGACGTGAAATGGACTTAAACTAAATTGTTTCGAAATGAGAGTGTGAGTTGAAATTTTCAGCCTTGGATAGGATCTGTTCAATTGAATTTGACGTAAAATTTGAAATCGGTTAAATTGAGGTTGATTTAAATTAAGATTTGAACATGAAGTTGACTTGAATAGGAAGTCGTAAAATTGAATTCGTTTTACGTTGGAATTTGGATCTAAGTTAAAGTTGTCGTGAAAGAAAGAAACATTTTTAATATAAACTATTTTATTAAATAAACTATTTTAATTATCAAATTATTTTAATATATAATTATTCTAATTATCCGAACTATTTTCGATGCTAAAACTATTTAATATTCAAAACTATTTCCAATCTTTAAAACTATTTTAGTTATTCCAACTACTTTTCAATATTAAAAATATTTTAACTATCCAAACTATATTCAGTATTAAACTATTTAATTATTCAAAACTATTTTCAATATTCAAATTGTTTTAAAGGGAAACTATTTAGATTTTAATCAATGATTTAAAGACGAATGCTTTGATATGAAAGTATTGCCTATTTTTGAATACGAAATGACTTTGAAGTGAATATGATATTTCGATATGAAGTATGATTCGTTTTTAAATTTAAAAGAGCCAACCAGTGTAAAAAATGACGTTTCGTTGTTGAAGAGAACGGGGTCGAATATTGATATACTCTCTATCAATATCAAAACCACTTTAACAACCGCGTACGCGGTGGATTTTATCCAGAATGCAGAGTTTGAATTAGAGACATTTGCTACATTGAAGAATGAGAATGATGATGGATAGACCCCGACACCTGTATCAATGTGAAATGACTAAAATAGGAGCCATGCCTGACCAATGAGGCTAGCTACCTCTAGCGACATCTGTTTTTCATATCTCCATCCTGATTTTTTTTGGACTCGATTGGTGCACCATGATTTGATAATGGGGTGGAAGTTCGTAGTAGGCCATTAGGGGTTACCATCGGTCAGGATATGCAAAACGACAGTATCCTGCATTGGGCATCGCCTCACGTGCCTTGTCATACGATTATCCTTATACGAGCCTACTACGATTTTGATTTAGTATGGTACTTATAGGGAACACACTGGCTACCGACGTTACTGGTTGTGTTACAGGACCTGCGTAGACAACCTGCTTGAAAATGTGTTAAAGAGAGCAATGTAAAGCCTCAACGGTATTTTAATACTTTACTTTACTGATTGACACTACATATATAGCGTATTTAACTACATACACATAGTTTGACGGATCCTTAGGAGATATAAAATCCCGTAACATCTCTTAAGTTATTGCACTCATGTTATACACTTAATAGGAGATGGAAAATCTCATAAACATCTCTGAAGCTATTACACTCAAATTTACTTATTATTGATTTAACTTACATAAGAACTTTTATTTCTAATTCGAGTTTTTTTTCATTGCGCTCGGGTTAGCCTGAGTATTACAATATTTGATACATTATTTCTTGACGAGGAAGATGGAGTTTGCTAGACCATGTTTACTATTATTATTCCATTGCATTATTTTGCTATGTTTGTTGATTGTACTCTGATTATGTTGTAAAAAGTGAAATCAAATGTATGGTGTAACATATCTTCATAAATTGTTTATTTGATTATTATATTTTTGTTATTCCGCTGAGATTCAATGTTTTGTTTTCCTTCTTTTCTCTTATTTTATTATTATACCCCATTGATAATCTGCCCTTTTGAATGGTTTGAGTTAGACATGTGTGGTCTATTGTCGACTTAAAACGTCCAAAAAAGGTGGGTCGTCACAGTTGGTATCGGTGCTTTGGTTTAGAGAAACCATAGCCTATTATGGATTAAACTCACTAAGAGATTGGTAATGGAATGCCTTATTATGAGTTAAGAGTGTATATACGAGGGAGCATTTTTTTAGTACTATAAAAATGTTTTGTATCCTGTTAATTTGTTCTGTTGATTGTTTATGATTTCCGCTCGGTACATAGGACGTTATGGCATCGATAAGGATTTCTAAACACTTGAATAGGGTAAACTAACACAATATTGTTTTTGAAATTGGCTAATGAAATAATTTTACCTAGTTTTATTTTTGTATTTATGAATAATTTTTCATAAGTTGATATTGTTATTTTTGGTGTGTTGTTTAGTAGGAAATGATAATATTCGATTATTATCATTTATTGTTAGTTAGTTAATGTCCTTAAAAACTATTAACTATTGTGTGTTATGAGAAATGTAATTTTACAAATATGGTTTATAAATTATGATTTACAAAAAAATGAATTTAAATTGAAAATTTGAGAACTTAAGTTTTGGTGTTTTTGAAATTATTTTCAAATATTTTGGAAAAACAATATTAGTATTATTTGAAAGTATTAAATAAAAATATTTTCAAAAGGTACTAGAAAGAAATGTTTCCAAAAGAATTTTTAAAAGGAAATAAGTTCTGTACTTCATCCTTAGTTGCTGAAAAATAATTTCGGTGATGACCACGGCGTCTTCGACGTTCATTTTTCAGTTTCAAAGTGGGAAGACTACTATGGTAGCTTTGCTACACATTTGTTTTGATTAACTAATTTTGATTTAAATCTATTAAGTATTATTTGATAAAAAAAATACAAGTATATATTAATTCAAGATGATTTGAAATGAAACCCGGTATTTAGTTCTTAAGTTTTCTGTTAATTAATGATTTCCAGTTATTGAAATTAAATGGAATTCTCGATGATTTTAAATGGTCAGAAACTTCCAAATCGAAATATGAAATTAAAAGCTAAGTGTTTAATGAAAATATGAAAAAGGAAGTATTGTTACTCTTATATTAAAAGATAATGAAAATCAAAACAGGTTTAAACTACTGAACATTATTGTTTAGTTGTTTGAACAAGATTTTGGCATATGCTTCTGGGATTTAATCGAATATTATACAAGTAAAAACTTATGTAATAAAAATATTTCAAAATGAAATTATGTCTATGTAAAAATAAAGAATTAAGATGTACAAGAAATGTTATAAACTTAAGTTAATGTTTTGAAATGCTTAATAATTAAATTAAATAGTAAAAAAGTGAACATTATTTAAGTAAATGATTATAAACTTAAGAGAATGTTGAAATGATTCATAAATATATTTAATATTAAATGATACTATATATGAAGGAATAAATGTAAATTAAAAAGTTGAGAAACCTAAGTATGAGATGATTCATTAATGAATATTAATATTAAATGGAAATCAAGTTATATAAGTAAATAAATGTGAATTAAACTACAAAGAAGCATATGCAATTCCTTAAGAATCGATTCATTGATGTTTTCAAATATTGAATGAAAAATAAAATTATGTAAGTAAATGAATGTAAATTAATAAAAGATGATCTTATATGAATGAAGAGAATTAAAATAAACGAAAATTAAATGATGTGTTAAAGAAACCAATAGAATAGAATATGTAAGTTGTGCGTAGATCATTTTAACCGCATGATAGTTCTTATCCAGATTACATGATTTGTGGTAATTCACACTAGTCCGAATTACGATTTTTCGCTTGATTTTTGACGGCGAACACTTGATATGGATTTTTGATATGATTTTGAAGTTTTCTATCTTTGTTTATGGCTACGTAAGAAGAATAAAGATTTCTAATCAAGAAATCGGATCAGAGTCCGCACAAGAGTAGTCGAGTTATCAATGCTAGTTCGGAAGTAAAATTTGTGTGTTCAACCAAGAAATCAGAATTGATATTGTGTACAAATGATATATGCACATCGTACAAACTTAAATAAATTTTAAATTTTATGTCGTTTGGCTTATGGGAAGTTTGGAAAATGGCACTTCAAATTGTTCGAGATTGTATGAACAATCTATTGATTAATTACCTAAGGCTATTGAGCGTAAGGTGCACTTGGTAGTTTATTTATCACCCTTGTGTGATGAAAAGTTTCTGAACCTGTACAAACCATTAGTTTTTGGTTGCTATGGATATGTGATGGATTCTTTTGTTGCATATAATGGTCGTACAACATTTGTTTGCATATGATTATTATATATGTTGTGTTGCTTGTGATATTGATTAGAACGACTGGTATATTGATCTTTTACCTAGTTTTAACTCATTTGGATGATGTACGTAAGATACAGATTTACGGAAGCAAAGGCTGGCAGTTGCTTTTGGTTCTATAAATAGAGTTTTGTTTGCCCGACAAATAAGTACGTTTTCGGATTACGGTTTTGTACCGGTATTTTATTTGTTTTCCCATGGTTTGGGATGATTTATTATTAAAATAAGATATATACCATGTATTTTTGATATTGTTATTTTTCCGGACCTAGCTATGACGACCCGGGTTTCTAACCCCAACACCCCCTCGCAACAATCAACATGACCATTCCAACTCGAAATAAAAAAAAAGGTTCGAGCTCCGACCTGAAAATACAGACAGCCCACAATCCAAACCTGGAAGTACGCCGCTCTCGCCACCTCGTCCACCAGAGATGCTAAAATTCTGGCCATTACCATGTCCACGTCCCCTCCACCTCCCCTCAAAAGCACGTAACACTCGATCGTACCAATAGGGAGAACGAGACGAAATTTCCAACATGACAAAAATTAGGGCTACAGGGAAGAAGCGTCGCCGGCGCCACCACGTCCATCTGCCAGACCTTATACCATTTTTCCCCACTTCGATGATCGATCCTCCATCTCCAGAAAAGTCCACGAGCTCACCCATCCTCTTGATCACGAGGTAAACCCAGAAACATACTACCAGTAAAAACTCAAACCCCACCTTCATTCCTAAACTATAAATCCTAATTCTTATGTTAAAAATCATATTTTGTGTGAGGTTTTCGATTTGTGATACTGGAATCATAATTTAAAAAGTTTGAGTTTTCATTTATACTTGATATACTTAGTTGTTTTTAATATTTACAGAAACAAGCACCATTTTAACAATCTTAGAATTTAAATAATTATTCCAATTTGAATCAAACATTATTTGTTTGACAACCAGATCATATCATGGACAAGATTATGCAGAAAGAAGTTTAAATAAATAAATAAATTTGCCTGGGAACATTGCAGAGCACCACTATAGTCACAATACTGCACACATACATATATTCAGGGGCCTATGTATACATAAACATCACAAACACAAACTCATAGATAAGTATGCAAAAGAAATTTATAAATTTAAACTATTTAATTTGTATGTTACTCGCCTGATTTAGAGAGGATGAACAGAGCACTGTTCTTTCAAACTGGAAAAACATGCTTTTTTTGTTTTGATTTCCTGCTAACATCTTGCTTAGATTATAGAAGTAGTTTAAGTTTGTAAAATTGAAAACTTATTATTTTCTCTGGTTTTGCTGTGTTGAATGAATTGAACAAAAATATTCCATATATAAAGAAGATCGGTTAATACAGGGAGGTGTTTACTGGTTATACTTTATCTGTTTTGACAAGAGATTACTTTTCTTTTTGTCAAGCAAGATTTTGTTCAAAGATATTATTTTGTTTTTATCAGGCAAATGTTTTTTAAAAGGAGGCTGAAAATGCTTTATTAAATTTCGAATTGACTTATTTGTATGCTGAAATGAAAGTATTAAATACCCTTTGTACCTTTTGTTTACTCTTTATCTAATTAGTACATGTTGAAACTTAACTATGCAGATAATCTAAACTTCCTACATAAGATTTCTACATGTTTCTTACTTGTCTTATTCTTAGCTTGTATATTAGGTTACAGGCAACAAATATTACAATGTCAGGTTTGTATTTATTTTTTTATTTTGTTTTTTACCTGTACCTGCATATTCACTTTTGTCTATTTAGTCTACAGGTTATATACATATTATAAAGTTGTTTTAATCATTGTTATACATTTTAACTTAAGTATTTAGTTCTATTGCATATTTTTATTTTCTCTTTTATTTTTAAACTTTAACTATCAAATACTTAATTTGCTGATTATTAATTTATTTTCATACTTTTGCTAATATCATAGATTGGATTTTATACTTAAGTTCAATATATTAAAGACTTGTTTTATTTTAAACATATTTGAAAGATGTTATTTCAAATTTACAATCACATCTTTTCTATCAAATACACATACATAGATTTAAGATAACAATTTTTATTTGTATTAAAAATCCATTTGTAAAAATATTATATCATCAATATAGTTTAAATATAACTCATCATTAAATTAAAATAATTCATAAAAGCATTTGTCTTCTTATCTAATATATTACTTATTTTATTAGCTACATAAAAACAGAACAAACCTTTTTATTTAAATTTAAACTTAAACTAAAATCAATTTTAAATAATTAAGTTTTTAGCTTGGGTATTAAAATCATATGGTTATTTATTCAATAGCTTATATCAAACTAAATCCAATTTTTAATTTATCAAAAATATCAGAATAAGAAAACATACTTATATATATTATGTTTAAAACAAAGATTATTTATTTACAATATATGCAGATATGTATACATTTCAGATATAAAACAATTTATTAGCCTTTAAAATAGATTATCAGTTTAAATATTTACTTTAAAGAAGATTATTAAATTTAATTCAAATTTATTATTAACAATATGATCAAATCAATTAAATTTTGAAATAATTATTAAATTGTTATTGTCAAAATTTCCGGGATATCACATTCTTCCCCCCTTAAAAGAATTTCGTCCTCGAAATTTAAAACAAAGGTAACTTAATAATTTAATTAAAGATTTAATTTTTAAACACAGACAGATATCAATCATATGCTAGCAATCATAGCAACCAATTCATCCATATACAAATCTAATTGTCCAGATAAAAATTCTTAATAGCATTTTCTCGAGTTTCCCCAAATATAAATATAGGGATACTCTCTCTACAAAATTCAAACAACCAATATTACTAAGCTACCGAGTTTCTACTCATCTGGATATACAAAACAAATCAAAATATCAGACCAAAGTCAAGTCTGACTCAACAACCGAAATTCTCTGAACTGCTGACTCTACAATCAAAGATAGATCTTACACGTACTCCCTCAGAGATACGTGAAACACTCCGAATTCCAGTTATCCAAACTGACAATCCAATCCTGAAACAAACACTTATCCAAAATCAAATCTCCGACTTCGGAATCCAAATTCCTCCGTCTCTTATCCACAAAATTCTTCGGACGATCCTGGGCTGCCTACATCCTTACTGATCAGCTCAACCCTCGCTGGTACCCCCAGAAACAAACTGATCCAAAAACAATCCAACAAAATGATCTTTCCAAGATTGACCAAAACTCGGAACACAAACTCTATTCCAAAATCAAGAGACTGATCTTACTTCTTCTCATATGTAAAGATGATACAGATACATCCAATCAGGTCTTAAGATCCCAAAAATTCCCAATAGAAATTCTCTCTAATCCAAAACACTGCAAATTCTAGTTGTTTCTACATCAACAGCTGCCACCATTCTTCCACTGCACTACTCTGACTGAATAGATGAAAATGCTAATGATGATCTCGAGGACAAACTAGACAACACATCTTAGAACTATGGTTCAACGGGTCCTTTAAAGAAAATCAGAAGTTCCTCCAAAATTCTAGCTGCTTCACCAACTCATTCTCATAAAATCGTCTTACAACTAAGCTAGACCATCAGTACCACTCCTAAAATCCAGTCGATACCAAACTCAATCTCTAGACACGGACAAAATTCACATCCAGAAAAATCAGATAACCCAAGAGAACACTCAAACAATCGCAAGTCACTTTTGCGATCAATCTAGCCTACTACCAAAGAAAAACTGTTCTCTCTTTACCAAATAGAACAGCCTATGCTTAATTAGCCAATCCATCAAAGAAACGGAACCACACTGCTGTTTCTGAACTCCACTGCTGATGCAGAAGTTAAAAACTTCCTTGCCAACACACCAATGCCAAGAAATTCCTAACTCAGAGCTCTTCGAGAAACTTGGACCTCAAACCAAACAGAAACATTCTATTGAACTCAGCCCCAACAACGAAATAGCTACACTTCCTTAACTGATTCCAAAGAAACATCTTCGGAGACTTCCATAGTCACTGTGTCTCATCGCACAGCTACTGCATCCTGAGGTAAGATATCGGACTTGCTCAAGCCAAACTGATGAGTCCAAACTCTAGCTCATCCAAACTTACGCTTCAAAAATGAACTCCGAACCTTAACAAGTTTCCTTTTAGAGATCAATGAAATCCTTACTCCATTCAAAGCTCACTCGAGACGGTAATAGGTCTACAGTCTCGACATATACACTTCCAACCTCAAATATTCATACTCCAACCATTGGTAGTCGTGTTACACACATCACTATCCTATCTACCTTTATAGCATATATTGGATAACCCGGACAGGTAACCCAACAAATAGGTAGAAATAAATATAAATATATATTACAAAATTACAAATACACTCTCTCAAGATAGAAATCACTCAAGGGCCTAGGTATTCACTCAACCTAGCGCTCTGATACCAACTGTGACGACCCGGTTTCTAACCCCAACACCCCCTCGCAACCATCAACATGACCATTCCAACTCGAAATCAAAAAAAAAAGGTTCGAGTTCCAACCTGAAAACACAGACAGCCCACAATCCAAACCTGGAAGTGCGCCGCTCTCGCCACCTCGTCCACCAGAGATGCTAAAATTCTGGCCATCACCATGTCCACGTCCCCTCCACCTCCCCTCAAAAGCACGTAACACTCGATCGCACCAATAGGGAGAACGAGACGAAATTTCCAACATGACAAAAATTAGGGCTACAGGGAAGAAGATGTCGTCGGCGCCACCACGTCCATCTGCCAGACCTTATACCATTTTTCCCCACTTCGATGATCGGTCCTCTATCTCCAGAAAAGTCCACGAGCTCACCCATTCTCTTGATCACGAGGTAAACCCAGAAACATACTACCAGTAAAAACTCAAACCCCACCTTCATTCCTAAACTATAAATCCTAATTCTTATGTTAAAAATCATATTTTGTGTGAGGTTTTCGATTTGTGATACTGGAATCATAATTTAAAAAGTTTGAGTTTTCATTTATACTTGATATACTCAGTTGTTTTTAATATTTACAGAAACAAACAACAGCATTTTATCTATCTTAGAATTTAAACAATTATTCCAATTTGAATCAAACATTATTTGTTTGACAACCAGATCCTATCATGGACAAGATTATGTGGAAAGAAGTTTAAATAATAAAAAAAATTGCCTGGGAATATTGTAGAGCACCACTATAGTCACAATACTGCACACATACATATATTCAGGGGCCTATGTATACATAAACATCACAAACACAAACTCATAGATAAGTATGCAAAAGAAATTTATAAATTTAAACTATTTAATTTGTATGTTACTCACCTGATTTAGAGAGGATGAACAGAGCACTGTTCTTTCAAACTGGAAAAACATGCTTTTTTTGTTTTGATTTCCTGCTAACATCTTGCTTTAGATTATAGAAGTAGTTTAAGTTTGTAAAATTGAAAACTTATTATTTTCTCTGGTTTTGCTGTGTTGAACGAATTGAACAAAAATATTCCATATATAAAGAAGATAGGTTAATACAGGGAGGTGTTTACTGGTTATACTTTATCAGTTTTGACTAGAGATTACTTTTCTTTTTGTCAAGCAAGATTTTGTTCAAAGATATTATTTTGTTTTTATCAGGCAGGTGTTTTTTAAAAGGAGGCTGAAAATGCTTTATTAAATTTCAAATTGACTTATTTGTATGCTGAAATGAAAGTGTTAAATGCCCTTTGTACCTTTTGTTTACTCTTTATCTAATTAGTACATGTTGAAACTTAATTATGCAGATAATCTAAACTTCCTACATAAGATTTCTACATGTTTCTTAGTTGTCTTATTCTTAGCTTGTAGATTAGGTTACAGGCAACAAATATTACAATGTCTGGTTTGTATTTATTTTTTTATTTTGTTTTTTACCTGTACCAGCATATTCGCTTTTGTCTATTTAGTCTACAGGTTATATACATATTATAATGTCGTTTTGATCATTGTTATACATTTTAACTTAAGTATTTAGTTCTATTGCTTATTTTTATTTTCTCTTTTATTTTTAAACTTTAACTATCAAATACTTAATTTGCTGATTATTAATTTATTTTCATACTTGTGCTAATATCATAGATTGGATTTTATACTTAAGTTCAATATATTAAAGACTTGTTTTATTTTAAACATATTTGAAAGATGCTATTTCAAATTTACAATCACGTCTTTTCTATCAAATACACATACATAGATTTAAGATAACAATTTTTATTTGTTTTAAAAATCCATTTGTAAAAATATTATATCATCAATATAGTTTAAATATAACTCATCATTAAATTAAAATAATTCATAAAAGCATTTGTCTTCTTATCTAATATATTACTTATTTTATTAGCTACATAAAAACAAAACAAACCTTTTTATTTAAATTTAAACTTAAACTAAAATCAATTTTAAATAATTAAGTTTTTAGACTGGGTATTAAAATCATATGGTTATTTGTTCAATAGCTTATATCAAACTAAATCCAATTTTTAATTTATCAAAAATATCAGAATAAGAAAACATACTTATATATTATGTTTAAAACAAAGATTATTTATTTACAATATATGCAGATATGTATACATTTCAGATATAAAACAATTTATTAGCCTTCAAAATAGATTATCAGTATAAATATTTACTTTAAAGAAGATTATTAAATTTAATTCAAATTTATTATTAACAATATGATCAAATCAATTAAATTTTGACATAAATTATTAAATTGTTATTGTCAAAATTTCCGGGATATCACATTCTTCCCCCCATAAAAGAATTTCGTCCCCGAAATTTAAAACAAAGGTAATTAAATAATTTAATTAAAGATTTAATTTTTAAACACAGACAGATATCAATCATATGCTAGCAATCATAGCAACCAATTCATCCATATACAAATCTAATTGTCCAGATAAAAATTCTTAATAGCATTTTCTCGAGTTTCCCCAAATATAAATATAGGAATTCTCTCTCTACAGAATTCAAACAACCAATATTACTAAGCTACCGAGTTTCTACTCATCTGGATATACAAAACAAATCAAAATATCAGACCAAAGTCAACTCTGACTCAACAACCGAAATTCTCTGAACTGCTGACTCTACAATCAAAGATAGATCTTACACGTACTCCCTCAGAGATACGTGAAACACTCCGAATTCCAGTTACCCAAACTGACAATCCAATCCTGAAACTAAACACTTATCCAAAATCAAATCTCCGACTTCGGAATCCAAATTCCTCCGCTCTTATCCACAAAACTCTTCGGAAGATCCTGGGCTGCCTACATCCTTACTGATCAGCTCAACCCTCGCTGATACCCCCAGAAACAAATTGATCCAAAAACAATCCAACAAAATGATCTTTCCAAGATTGATCAAAACTTGGAACACAAACTCAATTCCAAAATCAAGAGAGTGATCTTACTTCTTCTCATATGGAAAGATAATAAAAATGCATTCCAATCTGGTCTTAAGATCCCGAAAAATTCCCAGTAGAAACTCTCTCTAATCCAAAATACTGCAAATTCAAGTTGTGTCTACACCAACAGCTGCCACCATTCTTTCACTGCACTACTCTGACTGAACAGATGAAAATGCTAATGATGATCTCGAGGACAAACTAGACAACACATCTTAGAACTATGGTTCAACGGGTCCTTTAAAGAAAATTAGAAGTTCCTCCAAAACTCTAGCTGCTTCACTAACTCATTCTCATAAAATCATCTTACAACTGAGCTGAACCATCGGTACCACTCCTAAAATCCAACCGATACCAAACTCAATGTCTAGACACGGACAAAATTCACATCCAGAAAAATCAGATAACCCAAGAGAACACTCAAACAATCGCAAGTCACTTTTGCGATCAATCTAGCCCACTACCAAAGAAAAACTGTTCTCTATTTACCAAATAGAACAGCCTATGCTTAATTAGCCAATTCATCGAAGAAACGGAACCACACTGCTGTTTCTGAACTCCACTGCTGATGCAGAAGTTAAAAACTTCCTTGCCAACACACAAATGCCAAGAAATTCCTAACTCAGAGCTCTTCGAGAAACTTGGACCTCAAACCAAACAGAAACATTCTATTGAACTCAGCCCCAACAATGAAACAGCTACACTTCCTTAACTGATTCCAAAGAAACATCTTCGGAGACTTCCATAGTCACCGTGTCTCATCACATAGCTACTACATCCTGAGGTAAGATATCCGGACTTGCTCAAGCCAAACTGATGAGTCCAAACTCTAGCTCATCCAAACTTACGCTTCAAAAATGAACTCCGAACCTTAACAGGTTTCCTTTCAGAGATCAATGAAATCCTTACTCCATTCAAAGCTCACTCGAGATGGTAATAGGTCTACAGTCTCGACATATACACTTCCAACCTCAAATATTCATACTCCAACCATTGGTAGTCGTGTTACACACATCACTATCCTATCTACCTTTATAACTTATATTGGATAACCCGGACAGGTAACCCAACAAATAGGTAGAAATAAATAAAAATATATATTACAAAATTACAAATACGCTCTCTCAAGATAGAAATCACTCAAGAGCCTAGGTATTCACTCAACCTAGCGCTCTGATACCAACTGTGACGACCCGGGTTTCTAACCCCAACACCCCCTCGCAACCATCAACATGACCATTCCAACTCGAAATAAAAAAAAGGTTCGAGCTCCAACCTGAAAACACTGACAGCCCACAATCCAAACCTGGAAGTACGCCGCTCTCGCCACCTCTTCCACCAGAGATGCTAAAATTCTGGCCATCACCATGTCCACGTCCCCTCCACCTCCCCTCAAAAGCACGTAACACTCGATCGCACCAATAGGGAGAACGAGACGAAATTTACAACATGACAAAAATTAGGGCTATAGGGAAGAAGACGTCGCCGGCGCCACCACGTCCATCTGCCAGACCTTATACCATTTTTCCCCACTTCGATGATCGGTCCTCCATCTCCAGAAAAGTCCACGAGCTCACCCATCCTCTTGATCACGAGGTAAACCCAGAAACATACTACCAGTAAAAACTCAAACCCCACCTTCATTCCTATACTATAAATCCTAATTCTTATGTTAAAAATCATATTTTGTGTGAGGTTTTCGATTTGTGATACTGGAATCATAATTTAAAAAGTTTGAGTTTTCATTTATACTTGATATACTCAGTTGTTTTTAATATTTACAGAAACAAACAACAGCATTTTAACTATCTTAGAATTTAAACAATTATTCCAATTTGAATCAAACATTATTTGTTTGACAACCAGATCCTATCATGGACAAGATTACGTGGAAAGAAGTTTAAATAAAAAATAATTTTTTGCCTAGGAACATTGCAGAGCACCACTATAATCCCAATACTGCACACATACATATATTCAGGGGCCTATGTATACATAAACATCACAAACACAAACTCATAGATAAGTATGCAAAAGAAATTTATAAATTTAAACTATTTAATTTGTATGTTACTCACCTGATTTAGAGAGGATGAACAGAGCACTGTTCTTTCAAACTGGAAAAACGTGCTTTTTTTGTTTTGATTTCCTGCTAACATCTTGCTTTAGATTATAGAAGTAGTTTAAGTTTGTAAAATTGAAAACTTATTATTTTCTCTAGTTTTGCTGTGTTGAACGAATTGAACAAAAATATTCCATATATAAAGAAGATAGGTTAATACAGGGAGGTGTTTACTGGTTATACTTTATCTGTTTTGACTAGAGATTACTTTTCTTTTTGTCAAGCAAGATTTTGTTCAAAGATATGATTTTGTTTTTATCAGGCAGATGTTTTATAAAAGGAGGCTGAAAATGCTTTATTAAATTTCGAATTGACTTATTTGTATGCTGAAATGAAAGTATTAAATGCCTTTTGTACCTTTTGTTTACTCTTTATCTAATTAGTACATGTTGAAACTTAACTATGCAGATAATCTAAACTTCCTACATAAGATTTCTACATGTTTCTTACTTGTCTTATTCTTAGCTTGTATATTAGGTTACAAGCAACAAATATTACAAATTCAGTTTTGTATTTATTTTTTTATTTTGTTTTTTACCTGTACCTGCATGTTCACTTTTGTCTATTTAGTCTACGGGTTATCTACATATTATAAGTTGTTTTAATCATTGTTATACATTTTAACTTAAGTATTTAGTTCTATTGCTTATTTTTATTTTCTCTTTCATTTTTAAACTTTAACTATCAAATACTTAATTTGCTGATTATTAATTTATTTTCATACTTATGCTAATATCATAGATTGGATTTTATACTTAAGTTCAATATATTAAAGACTTGTTTTATTTTAAACATATTTGGAAGATGCTATTTCGAATTTACAATCACAATTTTTCTATCAAATACACATACATAGATTTAAGATAACAATTTTTATTTGTATTAAAAATCCATTTGTTAAAATATTATATCATCAATATAGTTTAATATAACTCATTATTAAATTAAAATAATTCGTAAAAGCATTTGTCTTCTTATCTAATATATTACTTATTTTATTAGCTACATAAAAACAAAACAAACCTTTTTATTTAAATTTAAACTTAAACTAAAATCAATTTTAAATAATTAAGTTTTTAGCTTGGGTATTAAAATCATATGGTTATTTATTCAATAGCTTATATCAAACTAAATCCAATTTTTAATTTATCAAAAATATCAGAATAAGAAAACATACTTATATATATTATATTTAAAATAAAGATTATTTATTTACAATATATACAAATATGTATACATTTCAGATATAAAACAATTTATTAGCCTTTAAAATAGATTATCAGTTTAAATATTTACTTCAAAGAAGATTATTAAATTTAATTCAAATTTATTATTAACAATATGATCAAATCAATTAAATTTTGACATAAATTATTAAATTGTTATTGTCAAAATTTCCGGGATATCACACTAGCCGTGGAAAGAATATGCTGTCAAAAATTTTGATAAATTTATAACTTAGTAATTTTTTGATGGAAGTTGAGTTATTTTTGAATTTATACTAAACTTAAATATGTAAGCTTAAATGTTTATAAATTAACTATTTCGAAAAAAATATGTCAAATTTCTTGATCCTTTCTTGTTTCTTCTCGGGGATGAAAAGCTTTGAGTGAGGGAATTGTAACGACCCATATTTTCAACCATTTAGAAATATTAAATTTATTATAATTGTTGAACAAAAAAGTTAGAAATATAGATTTTATGATTTATCAATGAAATTGTTATTAGATGTATGTTAACATCAAAGATAAATTCCTTAAATTACAAATTTCAATAGGTTAAAAGATGATAGCCCAAATCACTTGAATGTGAAACAATGTGGGGTTGCATATTAACAACAAATTTTGAAATAACAATTGTTAATTTTATAAAGAATGAAATGGATGTTTATCTCTAATTGTAATATAATTGTAAAGTATAATAAGGAATAAAATAAATGATGTATTAAAGGATAAATCATATGTTATTAGTTGATTGGTTTTAGCATAGAATAAAAAATCAGTTATTTGGTATCCTTGCTTGTAAAAAACAAATTTATAGACATTCAAATTTCTAAGATTGTAACAATTGTTTATTTCTTATCTCATTATTTAATCCGTTTTGAAATTAATTTTGTATTTAATGTAATTGAAATATTTCAATTAATATGGGAGAAGATGTCAACTGTAGAATAATGAGTGTAGTAAAATGAAAACTTATATTAAACATAATATATAAGGGAATTGTTGATTTAATATCAAGAACATTTAAATCAAAATAAAAGAATTTGTTGAAAATTAGAATGCAACGAACTAGGGTTAATACTGTTGTAATTTAAAAGTTGAAATTAATTTAATATTTAAATCTTTGGTTTAACATGGAAAAATTGGATTTCAAAAGATTATTAAATACAGATAATCAAGAATGATGATAGGAAACTTTTAATTTAGAACTTACAAGTGATTAAATCAGTTTAATAATAATTCATTATAATTAACGTGTAAAAATAAGTATAATTCGATTTTAAAACCAACTTCTATATCAATAGAATTAGGGTTTGCAATTAGCGTCACTGAGTTTAAAAATATTAAAAACCTACATTTTGATATATATGATGACCTATTTTCGTTTTAGGAACGAGATGGGTTATTGGGCCTTTGTTATCACTTTGGCCCAATATATATATGTTCCATCTAACCTGTTCCATCTTTATCTACATATATGTTTTTATGAAACCCTAGCAGCCTTCTGTTCTATTTTTCTGTACGTACTTCCAAATCTAACTACTACTTTTCAATGGTGAATCCCTCAAAACCTAAATGTTCAATTTCAAATCTAATTCAAACTGCTCAGACCCTATCAAATTGTATATCTTGCGAATTAGGTAATCGATTCTCGGTTTGATCAGAATTAGGCAATCTCTCCTCGACCGTCTATATTAGGGTTTCGCGATTAATGGCGAAACATCGACCATTCGATGATCGGTGAGCACTGTAGTGTAGACGAGTAAACGGAAATGATTTATCGGTTTGGATCATCATGTTAATGCTCGAATTCACCTAAAATCAAGCTCAAATGGAGGAGGCGGCAGGTTCACGCGGCGGTGCTGGAGGCGGTCGCATGGGCATAGGGAGGTGCGACAGGCCAAGGCAGTTATGGCGGTGGGGTTCGATCATTGAGTCATGGCCTCTAGGTACAGCGACGATGTGAAGAGGGCGGCGGTTGATGGTTGGTTCGATGCAAGTTGAATGTTAGGGTTGAGGAAGGTTGTAATGACCCGCAAATTTCGATAATTAAATTGGTTAATTTAATAAGATTTTTGGTAATTAAATTTAAAAAGAAATACAAAAAACTTTATAATTTATAATGAAGTGAATGTTAAAAATGAAATGTAGCAATGGTAATTAAAACTAATTATTGAAAATTGGAGTGAAATCCCAATAATGAAACAGTGTCAATTGTTGTACTTGGTTATAAAAATTTGAAAATAAGTAAATAAGGAAAGTGCTGTTTAAATAAATGAATTAGCATAATTAATGGTAATTGGATGAGTTCAGTATTATGTAAGTAATTATAATAATTAGCTGAATATAAAATAAACTTAAGTGTAGATTAAAAGTTATGATAACAATTACCTAATTAATTTATCAATGAAATGAATTGGAAATCAATTGTTTTCAAATGTAAAGAAATGTTCATTAATGTGATTAAGAACCGTAATTGTAATGTGTGAATGTAACAAAAGAATAGAAAAGTATTTTTTATTCATAAGATAAAATAAAAGAACGAAACCTATTTGAATGAATTAATTGAGATTTTAATTATAATAAATGTACACATTTGACAAATTCAATATAATTAAATACATAAGGAAAGATGGATAATTGAATATTATTAATGTAAGGAAAGATAAACAAATATTAACAAGGTTTATAGAGTAATATAGACTTAATAAAAAGGGATTAGAATTGAATCAATTCAGTTTATTCGAAATTTATCATAATTAATGGGAATTCAATTCATGATAAATAGATTTATGGAGAGAATGAAATTTATTACTTTGCTAATTGGAATTAGAATGACTTGGGAAATATTAATGTAATAAACATAAACCAATGATGACTATACCTGTAGGGTGATAATTGATTTAATAACAAGATCTAAAAATCAAATATATGGATTAATTGGGGATTTAAAACTTATAATTTCTGAATTAATTGAAATTGAAATCAAATGCTGTAAATTGTGAAATGTCCAATAATAATTTAATAAGAGAATTTGCTTTAAAGGATTTTAAATTACTAAATAATCCAAAGTGATAGAAATTGGAAATAATGATAATTGAATGGAAAGTGATTTAATTTAATTTAACATCAATTTAATCAATTGACTAGAAAATAGCCATTTTGGCCACTGACTCGGATTTCGATGAAATTAGTTTCATCGGATCCGTAACGATGAATTATTGTAGGACTTCAAGTTTCATAACGATCGGGCTTGTCGTTTGATCGTACGCGCTTGAAACGCCTAGAAATCAATTAATTGAAATCAATTGAAATCAATTTGATATATGCTGATTTTAACGTAACTCCTTCATACAATGGAATTTGAACTTGAAACCTATTCCATTGATTTTAAAATATTCAAAACATATATTTTGAAATATGGGTTGACCCATTTCGTTCTGGAATCGAAACGGCCTTTTCGGGTCAATTATCGTTCAAAACCCAAATCAATCGTATCCTATTCTCTATTTTTAGCTCTACCTATATATATATCTGGTTATAAACCCTAGCAGCCTTTCTATTTTCCATTTCTATATGTACAGAAACTTCTATTGCTCCTCTTCCTTAATAGCAGAAAACTCTAAATATTCCAATTCAATTCCAATTCAAAATCCAACAAAAATTAAAACTCCTCAAGACCTATCAAATTTTATATGGACTCGAAGCCCTCGAAGAGCGCATGTCAATTCTGCTGTCTGTTTTTCAATCTGGATTTTTTTGTGGCCAGAATTTGAGGATTAAATCTCAACCGTTCACCGCTTGTTGATCGACATCATCTGATCGTCAAATAAACGGTACCATGGCGTAGAGATTGACGTGTGGAGTGCATCTATGCAGTTTATTTGGCGAATCGACGGCTGGAACTGGCGTTAAAATTCGATTTGGGTTATAAGGTGCGGGGGGGCTGTATGTTTCTAGGTGTTGTCGACATGCCGTGGGGATGCGAGGGAGTTTGTGGCCGGCTAGGAGGGGATTCGCGAGGTGTGTAGCTGGTCAGCGTTCGTTGGAGCAACGATGACGGCTTGAGGATCATCGCGAGTGAGCAGGACTGTGCGATTTAGGGTTCTTGTGTTCCAGATTAGAAGGCGACGTGGCAAGATTTGTGCGGTGGTCTCTTTTTATTTATTTATTTATTTAAAAAATTTCTCTATATCATTATAACTCGAATAACTTCTTCATACGAGGTCTGTTTCATGCGCGATTTTCTCCGCTATGATCGTATAAAAATTTCGACTGTTTGAATTTTGAGTTTGAATTGGACTTAAATTCAATTTAAATTAAAAGGTGAGTGTTTTAACCCACTCACAACTTCTAAAATTTGTTATGTTTGTTAAACTGATTTACGATGTGATTAAGAATCTATTTATGACTGTTTGGCATATTTTGAATCATCAACTCAGTTAATTTGAATTTATTTGGATTAAATAGTTAATTAATTTATTATTGAATATAAACAGCTAGTAAATACCTGCTTTTTATTATCTGTCCTATATTGATGTTGTTAACTGAATTGGATGATGATTGTGATAAATGTTTGATTGTTGATATTGGATGAATGGATGTTTTATTTTATATCGTTATAAATTGTAAATTATAAATTGCAAGTTCGGTTTGGATTTTTCGTTATTTTGGGATTATGGTTTGAAATGATATACAACCGTAGAAGATTAAATTGCAAATTGAAATGATAAATATCCGTATCACTTCACCATAGGGTAGAAAATTATATACAGGCACCGTGGTCCATATATATAAAAATATTTTGAAATGATTTCTATGGTTTTGTAAAGAAATATATGGTTTTATATAAATAGTGATTTTAGATGTTATATAAATGTTATTTCATTCTTGATTTTAAGCTATGTATAAATTTGTTTTAATATAGAATAAGGTTAATAATAAGTTTGATTTTTATTGAATATAATATGGTTAAGTATTTAAATTATATTTTAATATAGAGTTTATAATAAATAAATTAAGGTTGGAACATAAATTTGAAATTTATTTGAAATTGAATTTATTTAAGAATTAAACTCAAATAAGTTTGAGGTGAAATTTATTTGAAATCGTATTTATTTAAGAATTAAACTCAAATAAGTTTAAGGTGAAATTTATTAAATTTGAAATTTCAAAGGGTATGATTTTGTTAACTTGATTTTGGTTTAAGGTGAATGAATGAATATTTCAGGTATAAAAAAATTGAAAGTAATATTTAGTTATTTGTAATCTGGGTTTATTTAAATTATAATGGACTTATTGAGTAAAATATTTAAAAACTAAATAATAGAAAATTGAATCCTATATATATATATATATATATATATATATATGAAATTACCAACTTAGTTTTGAAATTGTTGAATGCTTAAAGTTTGAAATATATTGAATTTGAAATGGTTTATTATGTGGATCAAATCTGTTTTGAAATCGATATAATTTGGAATAGTTTATTTGGAAAAGGCAATGATATTTTGGTTTAAAGTGTAAAATATTTTGAAAATGACCGCGGTGTTATAATAATAGTTGGTTGTTAAATAGACCGGAATCAGATTTGGGCATACTCTCTGTAGATACCGAAAACCACTTTAACAACATGTACGCGGTGGAGATTCCAAAATGAAGTAGGATGGTGGCGACGTCCTTTGAGGTATGAACGTGGACCCGACTCCCTTTAGTTGGCATAAGGTGGCTAAAATATGAGTGATTCTCGGGCCAATGAGGTAGATCCTCTGATCGGACACACTCCTTCGATATTATATTCTAACTTTGAGATTGATTTGGTGGCCACTTTTGATTTTTGATTTGGGGGTGGAGTTCGAGGTGGGAGGTAGCTGCACACAACGCGTTACCACTAGCCCGGATACGTAATTGGTACATCTACCTTGGCATTGCCTTGTTGTGTCGTGTCACCTAGCCTAGCGCGCCTTGTACGTGTTAGATTTATGTCATACCTATGGACTATCCTCTGGTAGCCTCCCGATCAGGAGGTATTACCGTACTGTATAGACTATTGGCACTATTATGTGTTAAGGTGGAAAATGTAAAGCCTTAACGCTATTTTTAAGTAAGTTTATTTTACTATTAGACACTATTAGAATAGCATATATTACTACATAGTAGATAGTTTAACGGATCCTTAGGAGATGTAAATCCCGAACATCTCTTAAGTTACTGCACTCACGCTAGACACTGGATATGAGATGTCGAACCCCGTAAACATCTCTGACGCCGTTCCACTCATATTTTACCGTTGATTTAACTTACATAAGATCTTTTAGTTCTGACTCGAGTGTTTTGTCTTTTCAATTTGCTCAGGTCAGCCTGAACATTTCAGGATTTGAAGACCTTATTGCTGGAGGATGAAGACAAAGATTATATTATTATTTTTCATTATATTTCACCGCATCATGTATTCCGCTGCATCATTTATTATTCTCTGGTGTGTGTAACTCTGATATGTATGTATAAGTATAATCGAATGTTTTGTAAAACAGCTTCATGAACTGTTTATTTGATTATTATATTTTATCGTTCCGCTACAAGATTCTATTTTGTTTTTTCTTTCTCTGCTTTTTCTTATTTACCCCATAACAATCCACCCTTTTGTATGGTTTTAGTTGGCAAGTATGTCTGCTTAAGCGTACAAAATGGCAGGATTTTACAGTTGATATCAGAGCTTTGGTTTAGCGAAACATTAGCTTTGTGGGGTCTGACTCTTTATTAATAGGGTAGTAATACCTTTTGATGAGTCGTTGAGTGTATATATATGAGAGAGCATATTTGTTGGTGTTATAAAAGGTTTTGATATTGTGTTAGTTTGTTCCGTTTTGTATTTATAAATTCTTACTGGTGCATAGGATGCTATGACATCAATAGGGATTTCTAAACACTTAATAGGACAGACCGACACAATATTTATTTTCAATATTGGTGAATGAAATAATTTTTCCTACTATATTTCTATATTAAAAATAATTTTTTATGAAGGTTATATTTGGTTGTAATATATTGGTTATTAGGTAGTGAAATTTATAAATATTGATTGGAAACAAGATTTGAAGAAAATAAAATAAATGAAATTTGGAATTTTTAGAACTTAAGTTCCGAGATTTTGAAAATTTCTTTCAAAAAATTTTGGAATATAATATATTGTTTATAAGTATTTTCTGATATAAATATTTCAGTATAAATTGAAAGAACTGTTTTAAAGAAACTTTGGAAAGAAATAAGTTCTGTACTCCCCTCTATGTCGCTGGGAAATAATTTTGGTGAAAAGTGCATGCATCGTCGACGTTCATTTTCGAGTTTCAAAGTGGAAAGGCTACTGTAGTAGTTTACTACAGATTTATTTTGAAAGACAAATATAAATTTCAAATTGTTTTAAATATAATTGGACATATAAATTGTAAGTGTATACATCTATCTATTATTTTAAAATGATTTTAAATTTAAACCGTTATTTAGTTCTTAAGTTTCCGTTGATTAATAGTTTCAATTATTGTAGTGAAATGGAATGTAACTAATTAATAATTGGAATCTTATTAAAATAAGAGATTAAATGCTATTGTGACCTACAAAAACAAGATATGATTTTTGAACATTAAGTTAATTTAATAGAAACGAGATAAACTTGAATAACTTTCAATTGCACTCTAAAAAAGTATATATATAACTTACTTAAAGATTTAAAAGTTGAAATGTCTAATAAGATAATGTAATGGAAAAAATTTACAAGTAAAACTTATGTAATAGAAAGGTTCAATGAATTACTTTTATAAATAAGAATTTGATGTTATAGTGGTTATAAACTTAAGTTATGATTGAAATGCTACTAATTTAATGTAATAGAAATGTAAGTATTATAAATAAATGATAATAAACTTAAGTAAATGGTTGAAGCTATTTATAAATAAAATAAGTAGAAAAGATGAGTACTGTAAATATACGATTATAGACTTAAGTTAATGTATTGATATGCTAAGTAATTGAATCAAACATGAATACTATAAATAAATGAATAAGTGAAATTAAGTAATAGATGAATGAATGGAAATTGAATTTTTGCAAGAAAAAATGTAAACTAAAGAAATGATCATTTAGAAATGAAATTAAATAGAATGAACTTGACTTATTGCTTGGAATTTAATGTTTGTTTAGCTTTTGGGTTGTTTGGGATAGGATACTTTTAATTGATAAGATGTATGGATAATCTATTGAGTTTTACATAAGGCTGTTGAGTAAATGGTGCACTTAGTAGTTTGTTCGTCATTCTATGCGATTAAAAGTTTCTGAACCAAAACAAACCATTTGTTTTGCTTACTATGGATGAATGGTTGATTACTCTGATTCCTTGTGATGAATGTATGCTTATTTGCAAATAATGGTTGCTATGTTGTGTTGATTTGTTTGTTATTGATTGAAACAACTTTAAATATTTCATTTTATATAAATATTAACTCTTTTTGGATTATATAAGTGAAATACAGATTATGGAAGCAATTGCTACTGCTTTTGGTTTCATAATTAAACGTTGTTTGCCCGACAAATATGTACGTTCTCAGATTACGATTTTCTAGCGATATTATATTATTTTTCCCGTTGTTGGGATATATTATTTTGAGATATTGTGATATATATTGTTATATTTGATATTATATTTTCTCCCAAGCCTCTACATACAAAGAAGACTCTGTCGAAATTTTACACGAATTTTAGACTTGGAAAATTTTATGAAATATTTTCCAAAAATTTTGTTACTTGAATATAAAGGAATTAATGGTTATAAATTGATATATTTTATTTAAATTATTAAATTTTGTGAATTTATCTGTTTGTAAATTTAATATTTTTGAATAAGATATTGTTTACTTAATTCTTTCTTTCCCTCTTTTTTCCTTTTCGGGGATGAAAAGTTTTGAGTGGGGGAGAGTGTAACGACCCGCAAATTTCGATAATTAAATTGGTTAATTTAATATGAATTTTGATAATCAAATTTGGAGAGAAATAAAAAAAAATTATAATTCATAATGAAGTGAATGTTAAAAATGAAATGTAGTAATGGTAATTAAAACTAATTTTTGGACAATTGAAGTGAAATCCCAATAATGAAATGGTGTCGATTGTTGCACTTGGTTATAAAAATTTGAAAATAAGCGAATAAGGAAAGTGTTTGTAAAAAATGAATTAGTATAATTAATGGTAATTGGATGAATTCAGTATTATGTAAGTAATTATAATAATTAGTTGAATATAAAATAAACTTAAGTGTAGATTAAAAGTTATGATAACGATTATTATAAATTGCCTATTTAATCTGTCAATGAAATGGATTGGAATTCAATTGTATTCAAATGTAAATAAATGTTCATTATTGTGAGTATATTTTATTCATAAGACAAAATAATAGAACGAAACCTATTTGAATGAATTAATTGTGGTTTTAATTATAATTAATGTATACATTTGACAAATTCAATATAATTAAATGCATAAGGAAAGATGGATAATTGAATATATATTAATGTAAATAAAGACAAACGAATATTAACGAGGTTTATAGAGTAATATAGACCTAATAAAAAGGAAGTAGAATTGAATCAAATCAGTTTATTTGATATTTATTATAATTAATGGGAATTCAATTCATAGCAAATAGATTTATGGAGAGAATGAAATTTATTACTTTGCTAATTGGAATTAGAATGGATTAGGAAATATTAACGTAATAAGCATAAACCAATGATGATTATACCTATATGGTGATAATTAATTCAATAACAAGATCTAGAAATCAAATATATGGATTAATTGGGGATTTAAAACTTATAATTTCTGAATTAATTGAAATTGAAATTAAATGCTGTAAATTATGAAATGTCCAATAATAAGTTAATAAGAGAATTTTCTTTAAAGGATTTCAAATTACTGAATAATCCAATGTGATAGAAATTGGAAATAACGATAATTGAATGGAAAGTGATTTAATTTAAGTTAACATTAATTTAATCAAGTGATCGGAAAATAGCCATTTTGGCCACTGACTCAGATTTCGACGAAATTAGTTTCATCGGATCGGTAACGGTAAATTATTATAGGATTTCAAGTTTCATAATGATCGGATTTGCCGTTTGACCGTACGGGCTTAAAACGCGTAGAAATCAAATAAATTGAAACAATTAAAATCAACTTGAAATATGCTGATTTTAATGTAACACCTTCATACAATAAAATTTGGACTTGAAACCTGTTCCATTGATTTTAAAATGTTCAAAAACATATATTTCGATATATGGATTGACCAATTTCTGTTCCGGTACCGAAACGGGCTTTTCGGGTCAATTATCGTTCAAAACCCAAATCAATCGTATCCGCTTCTCTATTTTCAGCTCTACATGTATATCTGGTTATAAACCCTAGCAACCATTCTATTTCTCATTTCTGTACGTACACAAACTTCTATTGCTCCTTTTCCTCAATGGTTGAAAACTCTAAATATTCCAATTCAAAACCTAACAACAAAAATTCAAACTCCTCAATATCTATCAAATTTTATATGGATTCAAAGCTCTCGAAGAGCACATGTCAATTCTGCTGTCTGTTTTTCAATCTAGATTTTTGTGTGGCTGGAATTCGAGGAATAAATCTCGGCCATTCATTGCTTGTTGATCGACATCATGTGGTCGTCAAATAAATGGTACCTTGGCGAAGAGATCGACGTGTGGAGTGCATCTATGCAGTTTGTTTGGTGAATCAATGGCTGGATCTGGCATTAAAATTTGATTTGGGTAATAAGGTGAGGCAGCGGCTGCACGTTTCTAGGCGGTGTCGGCATGCCGTGGGGATGCGAGGTAGTTCGTGGCTGACCCGGAGGGGTTCGCGAGGTGTGTAGCTGGTCGGCGTTCGTTGGGGCAACGACGGCGGCTTGAGGATCATCGCGCACGAGCAGGACTGTACATTTTAGGGTTCTCGTGTTCCAGATGATAGAGGGTGACGTGGTGAGATTTGTGAGGTGGTCTCTTTTTATTTATAGATTTATTTTAAATTTTTCTCTAAATCATTCTCACTTGAATAACTTCATCATACAAGGTCTGTTTCACGCGCGGATTTCTCCGCTAGGATCGTATTAAAATTTCGGACATTTTGGCACAGGATTGGACGAATTCAAAGGCTGTTTGAATTTTGAGTTTGAATTGGATTTAAATTCAATTTAAATTCAATGGTGAGTGTTTTAACCCACTCACAACTTCTAAATTTTTTATATTTGTTAAACTGATTTATGATGTGATTAAAAATCTATTTATGATTGTTTGGCATATTTTGAATCATCATCTCAGTTAATTTGAATTAATTTGGATTAAATAAATTTATTATTGAATATAAACTGCCAGTAAATACCTGATATTTATTATCTGTCCTCTATTGATGTTATTGACTGAATTGGATGATGATTGTGATAAATGTTTGATTGTTGATATTGGATGAATGGATGTTTTATTTTATACCGTTATAAATTGCAAATTATAAACTGCAAGTTCGGTTTGGATTTTTCATTTATTTCGGGATTGCGGTATGAAATGATATACAACCGTAAAATATTAAATTACGGATTGAAATGATGAATATCCGTATCACTTGACCATAGGATAGAAAATTATATACAGACACCGTGGTCCATATATATAAAAATATTTTGAAATGATTTCTATGGTTTTGTAAAGAAATATATGGTTTTATATAAATAGTGATTTTAGATGTTATGTAAATGTTATTTTATTCTTGATTTTAAGCTATGTATAATTTTTTTTTAATATAGAATAAGTTTGATTTTTATTGAGGATAATATGGTTAAGTATTTAAATTATATTTTAATATAGAGTTTATAAGGATTTAAATAAATTAAGGTTGGAAGACAAATTTGAAATTTATTTGAAATTGAATTTATTTAAGAATTAAACTCAAATGAGTTTGAGGTGAAATTTATTAAATTTGAAATTTTAAAGGTTTGATTTTTATAACCTGATTTTGGTTTAAGGTGAATTAAATGAATATTTCAGGTATAAACAAATTGAAGGAAATATTTAGTTATTTGTAATTTTGGTTTATTTAAATGATAATAGACTTATTAAGTAAAATATCTCAAAACTAAATAATAGAAAATTTAATCCGATATATATATATATGAAATTACAAAACTTAGTTTTGAAATTGTTGAATATTTAAAGTTTGAAATATATTGAATTTGAAATGGTTTATTCTATGGATCAAATCTGTTTTGAAATCGTTATAATTTGGAATAGTTTATTTGGAAAAGGCTATGATATTTTGGTTTAAAGTATAAACTATTTTTAAAATGATCGCGGTGTTACAATAACGGTTGGTTGTTAAAGAGACTGAGATCGGATATGGGCATACTCTCTGTCGATACCGAAAACCACTTTAACAACGTGTACGCGGTGGAGATTCCAGAATGAAGTAGGATGGTGGCGACGTCCTTTGAGGTATGAACGTGGACCCGACTCCCTTTAGTTGGCATAAGGTGGCTAAAACAGGAGCGATTCTCGGGCCAATGAGGTAGCTCCTCTAGTCGACACACTCCTTCGATATTATATTCTGACTTTGAGATTGATTTGGGGGCCACTTTTGATTTTTGATTTGGGGGTGTGGCTCGAGGTGGGCGGTAGCTGCGCGTTACGCGTTACTACCAGCCTGGATGCGTAATCGGTATATCTACCATGGCATTTTCTTGTTGTGTCGTGTCACCTACCCTAGCCACCTTGTACGAGTTTGATTTGTGTCGTACCTATGGACTATCCTCTGGTAGCCTCCCTATCAGGAGGTATTACGGTACCGTATAGACTATTGGCACTATTATGTGTTACGATGGAAAATGTAAAGCCTTAACGCTATTTTAAAGTAAGTTTATTTTACTATTAGACAGCACTATAATAGCGTATATTACTACATAGTAGATAGTTTAACGGATCCTTAGGAGATGTAACTTCCGAACATCTCTTAAGTTACTGCACTCACGTTAAACACTGGATAGGATATGTCAAACCTCATAAACATCTCTGATGTCGTTCCACTCATATTTTACCGTTGATTTAACTTACATAAGATCTTTTAGTTCTGACTCAAGTGTTTTGCTCAATTCGCTCGGGTCAGCCTAAGCATTTCAGGATTTGAAGACCTTAATGTTGGAGGACGAAGACGAAGATTGTATTATTATTTTTCATTATATTTCACTGCATCATGTATTCCGCTGCATCATTTATTATTCTATGGTATGTGTAACTCTGGTATGTATTGTATAAGTATAATCAAATGTTTTGTAAAACGGCTCATTAACTGTTTATTTGATTATTATATTTTATCGTTCCGCTGCTAGATTCTATTTTGTTTTTTCCTTCTCTGCTTTTTCTTATTTACCCCATAATAATCTACCCTTTTGTATGGTTTTAGTTGGCACGTGTGTCTGCTTAAGCGTACAAAAAATCAGAATTTTACAAAGGTTAAGTTAATTACCATTTTGCCCTGTTGTTTTTTTATTTAATTTTAAAATTTAAATTTTCTAACTCGAATAATATTTATGTACAAACTTCGATTGACGCGTGGTTTCTTCCATTGGACTCATACTGAAATTCCAGAAAACATGAAACTGCTTTGCTTAAATTTGAAGACTGTTGAGCTTTTGGGCGTCTATTGGATTTTTAATGGGCTAAAATGTGTGATTTAACCCACTTACGCAATATTAAATTTCTGATGCTAGTTAAATTAAAATAATGAAGTGATAAAGTTTTATTGTTTGCTGTTTGGTAATTTAAATATAACATTTGAATTGAATTTGAATCTTTATATTGAATTAATCTGACATTTAAATTGGTATTGGAATTTAATTGCTAGTTTAACATCGACAATTGATCACTAGTAACTGTTGTGATATATTGGTTAATTTGAATGTGGATTGTTATTGGATGTCTATTGAGTGAGGTATGATGTATAGTTGTTTATTTATTTGACATGTCCTTATTGTTACCCGATTCATTATTTGACATCATATATATTATCATTTGGACTATTTGAAATGAACTAAGAAATAGGTAGAAATGATATATACCTATGTCAGTTAAATATGGGTTGAAATGATATATATATCCATCCATGTATATAAAATTTAAATTAACTGATCACTTGGTCATAAGTAGAAAATTATATATGGACATCGGATTTGGTTAAATTAAATAGTTTTAAATCTTGAATTTAGATTTGTTTAAATGATATTGTTTAAAGTAAAGATAAATTTTTTGATTTGTGCGAACTAAATTATTTTCTAATTCGAGATTTGAAATGTTGAAATTTAAACTGTTTAAATGAAACTATTTAAGGATGTAATTTAAAAGCTTAAAGTGGAAATTGAGATATGATTTGAATTTATTGAAAGTGAGTTATTTTGAAGGTTTAAATTTTAATTTAAACTTTGAATTTACTTTAATTAAAATGGTTTAAATTAGTATTTCCAAGTTGGACGTGACATGGACTTAAACTAAAATGTTTCAAAATGAGAATGTGAATTGAAACTTTCAGCCTTTGGATAGGACGGTTAAATTGAATTCGAAGTAACGATTGAAATCGTTTGAATTAAGGTTGTTCTAAATTAAAATTTGGATATGAAGTTGACTTGAATTGGAAGTCGAAAAATTGAATTCGTGTTGATTTAAAATTTGAATCTAAGTTCAAATTATTGTGAAAAAATGAAAAGTTTTAATATAAACTATTTTAATATATAAATTATTTTAATAATCAAATTATTTTAATATATAAATATTCTGATTATCCAAACTATTTTCAATATTAAAACTATTTTAAATTCAAAACTATTTCAATTGTTAAAACTATTTAATTATTTCAACTATTTTTCAATACTATAACTATTTTAATTATCCAAACTATTTTTAGTATTCAACCTTTTTAGTTATTCCAAACCATTTTCAATATTAAAACTATTTTAAAGGGGGACTATTTTGATTTAAATCGCTGATTTAATACGAATGTTTTGATGTGAAAGTGTAACCTATTTCTGAACTCGAAATGAATTCGAAGTGATTTTGATATTTTGATATGAAGTATAATCGTTTTTGAAATTTAAAAGAACCAATCGGTGTAAAAAATGACATTTGGTTGTAGAAGAGACCAGGACCGAATATTGGCATACTCTCTATCAATATCGAAACCACTTTAAAGATGGTTTGAAGAAAGAGAACGATGATGGATAGACCCTGACACTTGTGTCAATTTGAAATGATTAAAACAGGAGCCATATTTGACCAACGAGGCTAGCTACCTCTAACGACATCTATTCTTTGTATTTCCATCTTGATTTTTTTGGACTCGATTGGTGCACCTTGATTTGATTATGGGATGGATGTTCGCGGTGGGCCGTTAGGGGTCACAACCGATCAGGAAATGCAAAACTGTAGTATTCTACCTTGGGAATCGCCACACGTGCCTTGCCATATGATTATCTTATATGAGCGCACTATGATTTTTTTAGTATGGTACTTATAGGGGACTCACTGGCTACCGACTTTACTGGTTGTATTACAGGACCTGCATAGACTACCTGCTTAAAAACATGTTAAGGGGGATCAATGTAAAGCCATAATGCTATTTTAATACTTTACTTTACTAATAGACACTACATATATAGCATATCTTACAACATATAGATATGGATCCTTAGGAGGTGGAAAATCCCGTAACATCTCTTAAGTTATTGCACTTTCGTTGTCCACTTGGTAGGAGATGAAAAATCCCTTCAACATCTATGAAGCTATTACACTCATATTTACTTGCTATTTATTTAACTTACCTAAGAACTTTTAGTTCTGACTCGAGTATTTTGTCTTTTCATTACGCTCGGGTCTGCCTTAGTATTACAGTATTTGAAGACATTATTTCTTGAAGATGGAAAAGGAGTTTGCTAGACCGTGTTTACTATTATTATTCAGCTGCATTATTTTGCTATGTTTATTGACTGTACTCTGATTATGTTGTTAAAATTTAAATCAAATGTATATTGTAAAACAACTTAATGAACTGTCTGTTTGATTATTATATTTTGTCATTTCGCTGTGAGATTCTATGTTTTGTTTTTCTTCTTTTCTCTTATTTTCTTATTAAACCCCATTGATAATGTACCGTTTTGAATAGTTTGAGTTAAATATGTGTGGTTTATTATCGAATTAAATCATCCAAGAGTCATCACAATTTAATATTGTTCAATATATGTCAAGTAAAATTTTATAATTAGTTAATTTAATTAATTTATAACAATTATAATTAAATTAAATCAAGTGGTAAAAATAGTATTCAATGTTTCGGTTGTGCGACTCTTAGGTGTAAATTTGGTCAGTGGTTAACATTGAATAATTCGAATATTAACGTTTGCACATCCCTTAGCAGGTGGTGTGACATTGTGGCCAAATTAATGCTTATTGACATTGGTAAAATCCAATTTTACTTTGTAAAGTGTTACCCGATAGTGATAATTATTTACATGAGTTCTCTTCATCAAAACCATATCACTTCGGGCTTATGAAATTTTATAATGGTCAAAATTCCAATATCGTTCATATTTAACTCTATGGTCTAAATACAATGTCCTTAGTTCAATAATAATAATTATTACAAGCAGAACTACTCAGGCTAGATAATTTGACTTTTAGTTAACTTCAGTGGACCGTAATACTAACCTCGTGTAACTAAAAAGAGGAATTCTTTCTTGAATAGTGTTTCGCTTTCAATACTTCCACTCGACCTAGCTATAGTCATTTGATGGACGTCGTACTATAATTTAACTACAATCAAAGCAGATCTTTCATATTGAAGATTAATAGTATTCACAAGTCTAGAGAACTGCATAAATTAGTCACATCGATATTTTCTGTTTGATCTTATTTATATTAACCAATAGAAAAATATTGAGTGGGTCATTCCACAATTATCCAATAATAATCAGTACATAATCCCTTTATATCTCTAGCAGTCATAAGTAATACATTGCTCAATATTTAAAGAGCTTTACATACTCTATTCTCAATGGATGCATTGAAATCAAGTCACCATACGTCTTTACTAGGAATATTTAAATGATGTGTTTATTTTTTTGTGATACAATACTCATGATTACAACTATTTGTAATTACTATCACAACACGCCATTTATGGATTTTTTGTTAAATATACTTTAATAAAATATTTAATTATTTACAACACATAATAACAAGTATATGACAAGAAAAAACACCTTTTATTACGAACGATAATTGATTATAGAGTTAATAAATTACAGAATTGCCCATAGGGCATACCCCTAACTCTATAAGGATATGCCAAGGATAAGGAAACATAGCATGTTGATACATTCTATATGATGATACAATACGATCGATTCAAATTACATGTTAATCTGGCTTGATATGAAAGAGTTATCAATCAATCATTCTTACTCTCCACGGTCTATTCTAATTGATCTATAACACTAACCAATAAATACACCAACATGGACAAGTATCTTAGATTATCAACGAATGAAATACTGATGAGTGGTGGAGCGTTGTATACGATGATACAAGATAAATGGTTCAATTATCGAGAGAATCCAACATAGGACGAAAGAGTTATTATCTATAATCATTTTCCTACAAAATTGATTATGATGGACCCACACTGATCAATAGGGACTAATCTATAATGACCAAAATGGATGGATCTACCGATGGATTTCTATAATCCCTAAGGATGAACCAAAATTTACTTATTCTTTGGCTTGTTTTCGTGCATCTTGATTGAATATTTCTTAGACATATTTCAATGGATATTACGAGTGAATCAAGCCCCAAAAAACTTCCTCTATGCTTATAAATACAAAAGGACATCACCAAAGAAGAGATCATGACTTCCATGCCAAAACCCTATGACGCCCACCCTGAGACCCACATTAATAAAGAGAATTAATGATTAATTCCATCTACTTGTGCAGAGAATAGGGCTGGTTAAGGGCGACCGAACAGTAATGCATTTGCTAAATACTAAGTACCTCGATTTTTACCATATTTTTTTCTGTGTATCTCAAGTGATCGACATACTCAATGTTCAACTAATACGATACTATATGGCTATAGGATCTATTCAGAAACAAAATGCGATAAATAAAACAATCACAACACAGAACAGCTGCCACAGATATATATACTAATACAAGCCATACATCAAATGTAATACCCTACATCATAGTGGTGTGTAACCATACAAGATGTAGCCAAGTCCATTGTCATGAGCCGCTAAAAAAAGCAAAATGGGTCCAGGCACAAAAGATAGATATCTGACCTAAACTGCAACTCGGTCTGACCCGAGTGATAAACACACGGGTCAGGCAAACTGAATCTTATTGTTAGAAAAGAAATAGGATAAGGTAAAAGGGAATTTTTTTCTTTATAGCCTAATGGGAAACATAAGCAGATATGAGCTACTAGAGTAGATAACATATAACTTCTACATGTCACTACAGGTGGTTTGCATATATATATATATATATATATATATATATATATATATATACTTGGGCTTAACATAAGAGAATGAGTGAGTAGGTATAAGGGAAAACTTCTAACAATCATTCATGAAATATTCATCCTTCCAAAATCATATAAAATCCCAAGTATCAATTCATAAATTCGAAATCACCAAAATCCACCAAGAAATCATATATTCCTTTCTCACATCTATAAAGCTGTAGAAAACACATAAAAGGTGGTGAAATCGAAATCATCATAAATCATCAAAAGAAATCACGGATTGGCCAGATCCCGCATGCCGAAGCAATGCTGCACGTGCTACTTACCAGTACTACCATCATTATGGTACCATATCCATCTATTGACCGAAGTCCTCACATCGAATTGTTCCGGTCTACGACGTCATCTATATCCATCCAGAACACCCGCCATCATAGTGATTGGAGTCTTTACTCCAATCGGTGTCCGCTGAGCCCCCGCCATCACAGTGATCGAGCCAAACATTGCTTGACCTGATCGGGACTCAAAGTACTGGTAGTCCTTCTAGAATGTGTCAGAAACCCTTAGATAGTAACCTGGAGAGTGGTAACGTACGTCTCATACTACACGTTCTCACTTAGCGGTTTTCTAGCCGCTAGACGATGCCACACTATGAAAATCATTAAAATCATCACAAGAATCGCCTCATGTCATCGACGAATGGTAAAAATACCCAATTCATCACATCTCATTGAAAAATGGGAAATATCATAAAGTCATCAATCATCATCAAATTCCACCAAAGTACTTGCCTCGTGTCATCGGCAAGAGCGTCTCCATCATCATAGCCCATTATCGGATATACCCCTGATTAGGAGTTCTCGGACTATACATATATATTAACCAAATAAATTAATATGGAAGAATACTCCAACTAGAATTTAAATACATTAAGAACATACCAAGTGGTAGACATCAAAGAGGAATTCAAATGATTCCCAAACATTGTTTTCGATCGTACAAGTTTGAAATTAACCGATAAAGTAAACTCACGAGTCACATGCCTCGTAATTTTACAAAACCGTTTAATTTACTTACTCATACATCTGAATAGCATCAAAGTGATTAAATAAATAAAATTGTTAATAAAATATTTTACGAGAGAAAACGGGATTTTAAAACAATTTCTAGAAATTTATCTAAAGGATTTTGAGAGAAAACTCATCATTTAAAGAACTTTAATGATTTTTTAAAAGCCTAGATTGTTTAAAAATCTTTAAAAATGTATAAAAACATTTATTACACAAACCATGATTTTATAAGATTTTATGGAATTTATTCGGATTTTTTTTAAAACTCACGAAAACATCAATTTTCAATTTAATCGGCATAAACCGATATTCAAATTTAAATCGAATTTAAAATAAATTTAAATTCAAATCTCATCCTAACTTGACTAGTCCATTTTTGGACATAATGATCAAATATTAGCATCAAATTTCATATATAATTTTTTCGCAAAAGAATGCAAATGAAACTGTCGAAATCGGACAAATATATAAATATTGTGGGTGTCAATGACAGGCCAGCAGTAAAAACATCAATTTTCCACTATGTAAACAACAAAATTATACAAAACTTGAAACCTAAAAGTTGTAGCATATTTCCTGAAGATTCCAGAACATCTTGAATTTCAAGATTCCGGTGAGTAACGTGAAAGTTACGATCAAAATACTACCTAGAAAAAAAATTATGTGCACTGGCTATCAACACAGGCCAGTGATGAAAAAGTCAATTTTTCACTATGTAGACTTCAAAATCATTGAAAACTAAAAACATAAAAGTTGTGGCATATTTTACAAGGATTTCAGACCATCTAAAATTTCTAAATTCTGAATGGAAACGCAAAAGTTATGCAAGAAATATTATTCAGCCATTAGAGCACTATTGTTATTTTATATGCAAATACCCTCTCGGTTTTGCAACTTTGACAGCAAACAAGGAGGTCTAAACGGACTCGAAACTCGATAAAATTTTGCAAGAATGAACTCTAACAAATTTAATATAAAGTGAACAAATTGGACAGCGATCAGTCTCCGGATGAACAAGATATGGGCAAATGAAATTGGCACTATTTTAGCCGGATAAACATATCAAAACGATCAAAACAAAACATCACGGTACCAAACTTTTACACAGCGAAGTATTTTATTTACTTACGGTTTGCTGCAAATTTTCACTTACTGTTAGCGGCAAAAGATGATGATTTTGGTAGCAAAATGGAGACTTTCAGCGAGGATTGGAGCTATGAAGCTGAAACAAGAACATGCAAGAAGAAAAATCATTAAAACAAAACTTACAGTAACTGAACCTAAGATTTTTCATGAATTAGGGATTATTGAGACGGAGATTACCTTCTCTTAGGCTTTTATCTTGAATATATTCTGAATTTCACCAAAAATATGTTTATAATTGAATTGCAAAAAAGAGGCAGCCATGGACTTATGTTTTAGAAGTTTTGAGAAGAAGGTGTATGCAATTAGAGAAGAAAAACGTACCTTTTCCTCCAGATGTTTCTCGTTAGGACTAATGGGTATGGGTTAGGTAGTTAGGCCCATTTATTTACTTAATGAAATTTTAGATTTTTGTTTTACTAATTTTAACATAACTTTTGCATTTTAATTCCAATTTGAGTGAAACGAATTGCGTGTTACTCGTTTTGACGAATAGCATAATAAAATGTTTTAGCATTTTTTTTAAAATACTAAAACATCCTTTCTAATCATTACTGTGCCCTGAAAATATTTATTCCAACTCATTTCTTTTTATTTTACAACATAAAGTGTATTATTGGAATAAAATTCCCATGCTATAAATTTTTATCTCAAAAATTACTTAACATCATTTATTATCCACCCAAGTCTTAATTGAATTTTTCCTAAGCTTATTTCCATTCAACTTATATTTATTTCAAGCCATCATTTGTTGAAATAAATTCTAGATGAGATAATTTTAACTCACATTAAATTAATTCCTCAAATATTTCTTATGTAGAATAAACAATATAAATCATCTTAACACTTCTTACTTTATTTATTAAACTCGATATTAAATTATATTTTTCATCATAATTAATATCATCAGTAATCCCCAACCAGGGTTGTTACAGACTCTCCTCTTAACAAATTGCGTCCACGTAATTTCTAAGGGAATAACCGTAACACTTATGACGATTCAACTAAAAGAAACAAGAAATAACTTGAGATAATAAATTCTCACCGTCGCTGGAAGATGAAAGAAAGCCAGGAAAAGATCGCTCGATAGATTCTCTGGTTTTCCAAGTACAATCATTGGGGTTTTCTGACCATTGAATCTTTACAAGAGGTACGTTCTTGCTTCGAAGGTGTCTCACCTCCAAATCAAGCACGAGAATAGGCTGCTAAACAGTAGATAGACTCAGTGAGATCTCAAGCTTAAGCTGTTCGGATGGATCAACAACGGAATCAGAGTCTTGAATGCACTTCCGAAGCTGAGAGACGCGAAGACGTCATGAATACCAGATAAATGAGATGGAAGAGTCACTCGATAAGCAACTGGACCGATGCGCTCAGTAATCAGAAATGGTCCTATAAAACGAGGAGCCAATTTCCCTATAGAGCTAAAGCGCATCACCCCCTTTAAAGGAGATACTCGAATGAACACAAGATCGCCGACAGTGAATTCAAGAGGCTCCTATGATTGTCCGCGTAGGATTTCTAGCGATTATGTGCCTCTTTCATCCTCTGCCTAATAAGAGATATCTTTTCTGAAGAATCACGAACTGAGTCAGGACCGAGTATAAACTTCTCGCCATATTTTAGCCAAGAAGATGGAGATCGGCACGGTCTTCCGTACAGTGCCTCGAAGGGAGCCATTCCAATACTGGATTGATAGCTGTTATTGTAGGAGAACTCTATCAATGGTAGATGATCCTCCCAAGAACCACTGAAATCAAGAATGCATGCACGGAGAAGGTTTTCAAGAATACGATTCACTCTCTCAGTCTGCCCATCAAACCGGGGATGATAAGCTGTAGAAAGATTCAGCTTTGTTCCCAAAGCTTGCTGAAAACTGGTCCAGAAATGGCTGGTAAACAAAGGATCACGATCACAAACGATCGAAGAAGGAACACAATGTAATCATGCGATTTCCTTAATATAAAGCTTTGCCAACAGAGGAGCATTCCTATTAGATTTAATAGGAACAAAATGTGCAAACTTCGTGAGACGATCTACGATAACCCAAATGCTAGAATGACTTGACCTCGAAAGAGGTAAGCCGTCAATAAAGTCCATCGATACCTGATCCCATTTCCACTGTGGGACCTCTAAAGGCTGAAGAGGACCAGATGGCCGCTGATGCTCAGCCTCGACAAGTTGACAAGTCATGCAATTGCTTACATAACTTGCAATATCACTCTTCATGCCTCCCCAACAGTAAAGGCGATGCATATCCGCGTACATCTTACTGCTACCCGGATGAATGGTATACTTAGTACGATGACAATCATCAAGTATGTCACGCGTAAGTGCTGAATCAGAAGGCACAACTATACGGTTCTTCAGATGAAGACAACCATGAGAATCAATAGAAAAATTCCAAAACTCCTCATCACGGGACCCAGATGAGTATGACTGAATGAGGTGTATAGTGTAAGCATCACGCCTCTGAGCCTCTGAGATACGATCTAGAAGAGATGGTCGAGCCTCTATACTGAATAATAACACAGGTGAATCGAATAATGGTGCTCGATCGCGAATATCAAAGCAAGATAAGGTCTCCAAAACATCCCATTTGGCTATCATCAAAGAAACTACGGCCGAATGCTTACGACTAAGCGCATCAGCTGCACGATTACCCTTTCCAGGGGTATACTCGATATCAAAATCATATGAGGCGAGGAACTCTAACCATCGATGTTGCCTCATATTCAGATCATTTTAAGAAAAGAGATATCTGAGGGACTTATGATCTACATAAAGGACTAAATTCTCACCTAAGAGATAATGACGCCATATCTTCAATGCGAAGACGATAGCTGCAAGTTCCAAATCATGGGTAGCGTACCGAACCTCGTTCGGATGTAATTTCCTTGAAGCGTAGGAAACTACTCGATCCTTCTGCATCAAAACTGCACCGAGACCACTGTGGCTGTCATCAGTATAAAAGATAAGATCTTGATTCCCTTCAGGAACCACTAGCACGGGAGCATGTGTGAGAAGCTCCTTCAATTGCTGGAAGGAAGCCTCACACTTATCTGACCAAACATAACGAACACCCTTCCTAGTAAGGTTTGTAAGAGGAAGCACGATACATGATAAATCCTTAATAAAGCGACGATAATAACCGACCAATCCCAAAAAGCTACGAATCTCATGAACATTCTCAGGCCTCTTCCAATTATAAATAGCCTCGACCTAAGAAGGATTACCGAGATACCATTGGAAGATACGACATGACCTAGGAATTTCACTTGCTTTTTCCAGAAGTGACACTTAGAAAGCTTTGCCTTGAGTTGATGTTGGCGGAGAGTACTTAAGACAATTCTAAGATGTCGAGCATGGTCCTCTTTGGACTTGGAATGTATTAAGATATCATTGATGAATACAAGCACGAATTTATCGAGATATTCCCGAAATATCTGATTCATGAGATCGATAAAATAAGCAGGAGCGTTAGTCAAACCGAATGGCATGACGAGCCACTCATAAGAACCATAACGAGTGCAGAAAGCCGTAACTGGGATGCTGTCTTCCGCCACTCGGAGTTGACGAAAACCCGTGGCAAGGTCGAGATGAGAAAAAACCTTCGTGCCACTCAACTGATCGAGCATATCGTCAATTCTCGGCAAAGGATAGTGATTCTTGACGGTTAACTCATTAAGCTTGCAATATTCGACGCAAAGCCTAAGAGTCCCATCGGACTTCCTTATGAATACCACCGTGGCACCCCACGGTGAAGAGCTAGATCGAATGATGTGCTTAGCTTCGAGCTTAAGGAGTTGGTTCTTAAGTTCCTCATTCTCCTAAGTAGACATCCTCGTGGGAGGACGACTAACTGGTTGCGCACCAGGGATGAGGTCAGTACGAAACTCTATGGCCCACTTGGGTGGAAATCCCGAAACAGGCACAAAAATATCAACGAAGTCACAAACGATCGGAATTCGAGACACCTCATCCTCATTGTCTTGAGAATCAAGAGCATATAAGGATGCTACGGAATCAGAATATGTATCCCGAAGCATAAGAGATAACTGCAAAGGAGAGTCTGGATGGCGGAGATAAGTGACTCTATTAGAACAAAGAATCCTGGCATCGTGTCGAACTAGCCAGTCCATACCAAATATCATATCAAAACCAAGCGAATGAATCACGTGCAGATTCGCACGGAAAGAGAATCCACAAAGAAGAACCTCAACATTATCACAATATAAGCTAAGGGTTGCGGACCCCCCGATGGGATTCGCAATCCTCAAAGAAGTAAGCAAGCAAGAAAAATCCAAAGAACAGGCATCCACGAGTTTCTTTAATACAAATGAGTGTGACGCACCCGTATCGAAGAGCACTCTAATCGATCGATCATGGAAAACAATGGAACCCTCTAAGATGGAAGAAAATGTACCTTTCGACTGAGTCGCATCATTAGAAGTTGCAACATTGAGATTCCCTAAACGGGAACCTCTATTCTTCTTAGGACAAGTAGAAATCAAATGTCCTTTAGCTTTGCAGTAGTTACATCTCTTGGGCTTAGGACATTCTCGGACTGGATGGTTAGGAGATCCACAATTGTAGCAAGCAAAAGGCTTAGCTTGAGGAGGGGCTTGAGATTGAGAAGACGATCTGACTTGCTTCTTTTTCTTGGAAGGAAAGAACTTAGGCTTATGGAAAGGAAACTTCTTCTTCTTTGGATTAGACTGGACACCACCCACGCCATCACTATCTTTCTCATTCTCAACTATCTCGAGATGGAGAGTGACATCAACTAACTCTTCAAAAGAAAGCTTGAGTTGGTGCGTTAAAAACTTCTTCAATATTTTTTAAGTCCGGATACGAACTTAAGATTTTTCTTGTATGGGGTACTAATGAACTCCAACCTATACTTAGAGAGGGGCTCAAAGGAAGAAACATAATCTGAAATTGAAGAGTTGCCTTGCTTTAACTCGATGAAGCGGCGAGTAAGAAGAGCCTTTTCAAACTCGGGTATGAACTTAAGCTCAAATCTGTCTCGGAATTGCCGCCATATGAGGTTAGTCTCATCCACCTCAGCGATAAGAAGCTCATTCCAATCTAAAGGACGCCCTTGTAGCATACTGGATGCCACAAGAACATGATGAGATCTGAAAGCTCCATACGTGAGAATACACGCTCACAAGTGCGAAGCCAGGCTTGCACATCAAGAACTGACTCGGAGCCTTTGAATGGCTTGCCTTCAAGATGAGTAAAGTCACTGCATAGTCGCGTAAATACAGACTTGCGAGGAGATGAAGAGGGAACTGGCACGGGAGGCCGAGTTCTCCTAAGAAGCTCATGAATCTGCTCGGTGGACATGTAAATGCCTTCGGGGCGAGAACCACTAGACGGTCTCGTAGTCGAAGGGTGAGCTCTACCTCTTCCAGACATAGCTGAAAAATGAGAGAAGATCATTCACAGGGTAGATATATATATATAGCAATTGAAATGCAGTAATTAAGGAATACTATGGAATAACATTTAACATTTCTAGACGTATTCCTTTCTATCTACCCCAATGGAATTGAAAAGGATAAGGATATGACTAGGCTGGCCACGATCAAGGGATGAGATGTACAAGGGTATTATACTTGATGTACGGTTTATCGTGTTCACTGTTCTGCATTTATTTCATTTTGTTCTGAATCCTTGCTCTGATACCAAGCTGTGAACGCCCCTCCTTGAGACCCACATAAATAAAGAGAGAATAGGGCTAGTTAAGGCCAACCGAATGGTAATGCATTAGCTAAATACTAAGTACCTCAATTTTTACCATATTTTTTTCCGTGTATCTCAAGTGATCGACATATTCAATGTTTAACTAATACGATACTGCACGGCTATAGGATCTATTCAGAAACAAAATGCAATAAATAAAATAATCACAACATAGAACAACAGCCACAGATATATATACTAATACAAGCCATACATCAAATGTAATACCCTACATCATAGTGGCATGTAACCACACAATATACATACATATCCACCCCCATAAAAGAATATGTACAATAAGCTGACACAAAAGACACAACACGAAAGATGTAGCCAAGTCCATTGTCATAAGCCCTCAAAAAAAAAGCAAAATGGGTCGAACACAAAGGATAGATATCCAACCTAACCTGCAACTCGGTCTAACCCGAGTGATAAACAAACGGGTCAGGCAAACTGAATCTTATCGTTAGAAAAGAAATTCGATAAGGTAAAAGGGAATTTTCCTTTATAGCCTAAAGGAAAACATAAGCAGATATGAGCTACTAGAGTCGATAGCATATAACTTCTACATGTCGCTGCAGGTGTTTTGCATATATATATATTCTTGGGTTTAACATAAAAGAATTAGTGAGTAGGGTATAAGGGAAAACTCCTAACAATCATTCATGAAATATTTAGGCTTCCAAAATCATATAAAATCCCAAGCATCAATTCACAAATTCGAAATCACCAAAATCCACTAAGAAATCATACATGCCTTTCTCACATCTATAAAGCCATAGAAAACACAAAAAAATGTGGTGAAATCGAAATCATCATAAATCATCAAAAGAAACCGCGGATTGGCCAGATCCCGCATGCCGAAGCAATATTGCACGTGCTACTTACCTGTACTACCATCATTATGGTACCATATCCATCTATTGCTCGGAGTCCTCACACCGAATTGTTTCGGTCTTTGACGTCATCTATATCCATCCCGAACACCCGCCATCATAGTGATTGGAGTCTTCACTCCAATCGGTGTCCGCTGAGCCCCCGCCATCACAGTGATCGATCCAAACATTGCTTGACCCGATCGAGACTCAAGTACTGGTAATCCTTCCAGAATGTGTCAGAAACCCTCGGATAGTAATCTGGAAAGTGGTAATGTACGTCCCATACCGCACGTTCTCACTTAGTGGTTTTCTAGCCGCTAGTCGATGCCACACTATGAAAATCATCTAAATCATCATAAGAATCGCCTCATGTCATCGGCGAATGGTAAAAATTCCCTACTCATCTCATCTCGTCGACAAATGGGAAATACCATAAAGTCATCAATCGTCATCAAATTCCATCAAAGTACTTGCCTCATGTCATCGGCAAGAGCATCTCCATCAATATAGCCCATCATTGGATATACTCCTGATTAGGAGTTGTCGGACTATACATATATATTAACCAAATAAATTAATATGGAAGAATACTACAAATAGAATTTAAATACATTGAAAACATACCACAAAGTGGTAGACATCAAAGAGGAATTCAAACGATTCCTAAACATTGTTTTCGATCGTATAAGTCTGAAATTAACCGATAAAGTAAACTTACGAGTCTCATACCTCGTAATTTTACTAAACCATTTAATTTACTTCCTCATACGTCCGAATAGCATCAAAGTGACTAAAATAAATAAAATTATTAATAAAAGATTTTACTATAGAAAATGGGATTTTAAAACAATTTCTAGAAATTTGTCTAAAGGATTTTGAGAGAAAACTCGTCATTTAAAGAATTTTAATGATTTTTTCAAAGCCTAGAAAATAAAGAATAATTGTTTAAAAACCTTTAAAAATGTATAAAAACATTTATTAGACAAACCATGATTTTAGAAGATTTTATGGAATTTATTCGGATTTTTTTTAAAGCTCACGAAAACATCAATTGACAATTTAATCGGCATAAACCGATATTCAAATTTAAATCGAATTTAAATTATATTTAAATTCATATCTCATCCTAACTTGACTAGTCCATTTCTTGACATAATGATCAAATATTAGCATCAAATTTCGTACATAAAAAATTTGCAAAAGAATGCAAGTGAAATTGTCGAAATCGGACAAATATATAAATATTGTGGCTGTCAATGACAGACCAGCAGTAAAAACATCAATTTTCCACCATGTAAACGACAAAATCATACAAAAAAGTTAAAACAAAAAAGTTGTAACATATTTCCTAAGGATTCCAGGACATCTTGAATTTAAATATTCCGGTCAGTAACATGAAAGTTATGTTCAAAATACTACCTAGAGAAAAAATTATGTGCACTGGCTATCAACACATGCCAGTGATGAAAAAGTCAAATTTTCACTATGTAGACTATAAAAATATTCAAAACCAAAAACGTTAAAGTTGTGACATATTTCACAAGGATTTCAGAACATCTAAAATTTCTAAATTCTGATTTGAAACGCAAAAGTTATGCCATAAATACTATTCAGCCATTAGAGCACTATTATTATTTTCTATGCAAATACCCTCTCGGTTTGCAACTTTGACAGCAAACAAGGTGGTCCAAACGGACTAAAAACTCGATAAAATATTGCAGGAATGAACTCTAACAAACGTGCTACAAACTGAAGAAGTTTGACAGTGATCCGACTTCGGATGAACAAGATATAGGCAAATGAAATTGACACTATTTTAGCCGGATAAACATATCAAAAAGATCAAAAACAAAACATCACAGTACCAAACTTTTACACAGCGAAGTATTTTATTTGCTTACGGTTTGCTGCAAGTTTTCACTTACTGCTAGCGGAAAAAGATGTTGATTTTGGTTGCAAAATGGAGGCTTTCAGCAAGGATTGGAGCTAGGAGGACCTGTAGAAGCTGAAACAAGAACATGCAAGAAGAAAAATCATCAAAACAAAACTTACAGTAACTGAACCTGAGATTTTTCATGAATTGGGGATTATTGAGATGGAGATTACCTTCTCTTAGGTTTTTATCTTGAATATATTCTGAATTTCACCAAAAATATGTTTATAATTGAATTACAAAAAAGAGGCAGCCATGGATTTATGTTTTAAAAGTTTTGAGAAGAAGCTGCATACAAGTAGAGAAGAAGAACGTACCTTTTCCGCCAGATATTTCTCGTTAGGACTAATGGGTATGGGTTAGGTAATTAGGCCCATTTGTTTACTTAGTGAAATTTTAGATTTTTGTTTTACAAATTTTAACATAACTTTTGCATTTTAATTCCAATTTGAGTGAAACGAATTGCGTTTTACTCGTTTAGACGAATAACATAATAAAATGTTTTAGCATTTTTTTTAAATACTAAAAATCGTTTAAAATCATTATTGTTCCCTGAAAATATTTATTCCAACTTATTTCTTTTTATTTTACAATATAAAGTGTATTATTGGAATAAAATTCCCATACCATAAATTTTATCTCAAAAATTACTTAACATCATTTATTATCCACCCAAGTCTTAATTTAATTTTTCCTAAGCTTATTTCCATTCAACTTATATTCATTTCAAGCCAGCATTTGTTGAAATAAATCCTACATGAGATATTTTTAACTCACATTAAATTAATTCCTCAAATATTGCTTATGTAGAATAAACAATATAAATCATCTTCACACTTCTTACTTTATTCATTAAACTCGATATTATATTATAATTTTCATCGTAATTTAATATCTTCGGTAATCTCCAACCAGGGTTGTTACAACCCTATCAAAACTCCATTTTTTCACCAAATTCTATCAAAAACCGAACAAATCATTATACCTCTAATTATTGTAATAGAACTTCAATAATAAAAGATCAAAATGGATGTAGGTCGGAGATTTTCCGAACCACTACAAAATTGTGTTGTTTCTTCTCCTTTTATTCTTAATTTGCATAATTTATTGTGAGATTAATGTGTTGCTTTTATAGTGTTTATCTAATCTATTAATAATACTTTATTAGATCATCACTGATTCAAGAAGAAGAATCAATAAGAATGCCTGTAAGATCCATAAGACAATGAGTCCAAAATCATATATAGTGACTGTGATTATTTTGAATATTAATATATGAGGTGTTGACCATATTTTGGATCAATATATATCAATTCAACGGCTTAGATTTTTCTAAAACCCTAAGTATAGTCAAAGAATCTCGAGAATGGATTTGCGTTCATCCGGAAATGCTAAAATTTAGTGTAAACTTATAATAAATTGATTTGAGAATGTTTGTTTTGATTATTTCAACCTAAAGAAATCATTAAAATGTAGAAATCGACTGTAAAATTCTAAAATTGGTTCCAACTCTTTCTAAAGCCTTAGGATTGGGTATCTTAAATCAACGCATAAAATCAATTGGTTGAATACTAAAATGAGTGCAAAAACTGACGTGAAATCAGTATCTAAGACTAAATCTGGAATTTGGAGGCATTTGAATCATGTTGTAGTGGTTTAGGCGGTTTTGATGCAGCATGCCATGTATTTGTGGAGTAGAAAGTTAGCAGGTACGAAGAAAAATGCAAAGTCCCAAAGTCTTAATGTGGTGGATCTATAAGAATCAGAACCAACCAAGTGATACCAGTCCATATGCTACCGATCCAAGCGATGGAAATCCCTCACACTTTTGTTTCTTGATTTTCAACAACTTTTTCCTACTAGGGTTTTTCTAGATTGACTTTTATTATACAAATATGTGCTGAAGAGATACTTCTTTTTGAGGATATTTTTGAATTTATATAGATTAAAGATAGCAACAGTTCGGTTTCAAATTTATGCTAATTCTCAAAGGATACAATTACTTATGAAGGGATGTCTCTAAACAATGTACGTTTGTCTTTTAACCAAAGCATGCTTTTTATACATGAAAACGTACTTTAGAGGGTAAGTATTGTTAGTGATTTTACCCACAAATATTTAGGTAAATCAAAAGCAATTTGAGAAATTAGTGTTGGCATAATTCAACATAATGGGGCTATATATTGTAATGTTTGAATGTGTGGGCTATCTTATAATTAAGTCTAATTACGTGATCTATTTTTGGAATAAACATATTAAGATTTAAGGGGTATATTCATCATGTAAAATTATAACTGTGGATACCGGAATGACAATTTTAGTTTGTTGAAGGATCGAACTGAAAAATGTCACACACTATATATATGAGTTTATGGTCCCCAAATTGCACAAGTCTTATCTACCCTCTTCTAAAGAGAATTTACAGATCCAAGCTTGTGTTAATTTGGAAGATCTAATCCAGATTAACCTTCACATCAATTAAGAATCGATGGATTCTGGTACGCCTTCCGTTATTGATTTCATATACTTGTTTCTCAATTGAATCAATATGGGTTATAAATATTCAGATCTAATATAGATTAATCACCGATAGTTAGCGGTTAAAGTGATGGAGCAGAAAATATATAAAGAGTCGAAGGAATGTTTAAGAATGTGAAGGAAAGAGTACCAAAATTTTTGAGTACAAGCCTTCATTGACTCAAATTGGTGGATCAGTGTTAGACCAAGTACTACCGGTCCACCAAACATTGATACTTAGAATATTTATTGTACCTAAATTCCCACCATAGTCATATGGAGCAGTGATGAACCAATAGCAATTAATCCATCAAATTTGATCACACTTTTATACCTACAGTTATTTCAAAATGACAACTTATAATACTTTGGTTGGATTGGACCGAACCAACACTAACCAATCCAAAAAGATATAATTACACGAATAATCAAACCGCGACACATTCTTTGGTCTAAATTAATCGATTCGGAGATAGTTTTGAAAAAGACGAATCTAGGAGGATATTTTAGGTAGGCATTGGTGGCTAACACTTATAAATATGTTGTAACATCTATGGTGCCAGAGTTGAATCTTTTGAAGTGTGGAAAGTTTACTTTAATCAAATAATCATGCAGCTATATTTATCTTATATTCCAAAACATTGTAATTCTTTGAAATATATAGAAAACAACAGTAATAAAATCGAGGCAGATTACTACATATCAAATTTGGTTTTTTTTATGTTCTTCGTCGATTATAATATATTATATACAATTCTGTTCTCATATTTGCTTAAAACAAATCTTCAAAATGCAATAATTATTACTTACATTTTAGATTAATCAATCAGCCATTAGTGAGGTTTTCCTAATATAAGTTGTTCAAAATAAAATACCCCCAAGCCCAAATTTCACTGCTCTTTCTTCTATCATGAATAGCAAACGTTTCTCCATTTTTGCCCTTATTTTTTCTTCTAGCATCTCATTTTTTCTCTTCTTCTGCTCTATCGTACTAATATCTTTATTCTAAATTAATTTAAAATGTGCATTAATCAGTGACTTCCATTAAGTAATCATTCACCCATGACCGACATCACTATTTCATCGTAATGTAATCACGATTTACCACTGGTTGATGTCACCGATTCATCCTTCTACCTCAGGAGTTAAATTTTGTTGATACAAAATCACAAATAAAAGAAAACAAATATGCAAGAAGGATGCAAGAAGGAAAGTAATCACGTTTGTTCATTATCGAAATGCACAAATTATTTGATTGCATTTGAGTGAGATGACAAAAAAATATACGCATGCACACATTATGGAATAATATATATGCAGAAAGGATATACATATTATTTCTTTCTTCGTATTCATATTGCTTTGGGATTATTTTCTTCCATCTTTGGAATGAGTGAATTACTTGCTATGTTTGCGTGATTTGTTACCATTGTAACTTGCCTCCATTATCTTTTTACCACATCTTGGTAATTTGATTGATAACTCACATGAATTTACATTGGCTATATATTGAGGGTAGACTTCATTGTAAACTCATCATGGTATTTAGCTAGTGATCCCTATATGGAGTGTCTCTTATTGTTAACCCTAATTTAGGACTTAGGTATGTGAACTCTTATCTTGTAATTTCTTGTAACTCTCTCAAGTGTAATAAAATCTCTCTCGTTTGGACTGGACGTACACTACCTTGATGATAGTGGAACCAGTATGAATATTATACGTCTTTTTTCCCTCTTTATAGTAATTTGCTATTTATTTGTAGTAACAGAATAATTGATGCTAGATTGAGTGATGTTCAAATTGGCAAATCTAGATCATGTTTATTGTTTTTTCGCATCCGTGCAATTTTTGCACATTTGAGTAAATTTGTGCGCCAATCGCTTCTAGAAAGAGCAGTAGATCCGATGGTGATTATTCTATTACTCATTTGGTATGGAAAAGGAGATTTTTTTCAATATGGAAGTTAAAAATGGAGGAGATTATGTTGATAGAGAGGAGTGTTCCGGTCTTGAAAATTTGATGATAAGGAGTTTACTGTGTTGAAGGGACAGTTGGATTTGGGAACCTGTATCTGCTCTATGGCTCAATATTGATGTGAGAGTCTTATGTTGATTTCCATTGGAAATTTATTGTTTGGCAAATGAGGTATGTGGAAGAAGAGAGATTTGTCTTACATACAGAGATTTGGATTAGCCTTGTTATGTCCATTAGCTTTTGTTTTTTTTGGCTCCATATTTGGATTAGTGATTGAGAGAATTTTTTGCCTTGGCGGCTTTGAAATTATTTTGGTATCTACCTTATTTTGTATTTGGATATCCACAACATTTTGTTGGCATGCGAGGACATAGTCTGAGCTCATTAGCAAGGTGTGATGGGGGATGGACTTACCAGAACCCATTGGATAAGTATTCATTTTGGTATCCATCTCGTTAAGAGATTTTGGTTGAAGGTAGTTTGATTTTAATAGTTTTATGTTGAGAAGAGAACTTGAGTCGAGGTGGGGTGTTAGAGATATGTGATTTTGCACCAAGGCGGAATGTTAAATTTTGGTGATAAAAAATCTCAAATAAAAGGAAACAAATATGCAAAAAGGAAAGTAATCACGTTTGTTTATTATGGAAATATATAAATTATTTGATTGCATTTGAATGAGATGGTAAGGAAATATACCCATGCTCACGTTATGGAATAATATATATACAAAAAGGATATGCATATTATTTCTTTCTTCGTAATCGCATTGCTTTAGGATTATTTTCTTCCATCTTTGAAATGAGTGAATTATTTGCTATGTTTGCACGATTTGTTATCATTATAACTTGCCTCTATTATCTTTTTACCACTTCTTGGTAATTTGATTGATGACTCACATGAATTTACATTGGCTATATATTGAAGATAGACTTTATTGTAAGCCAATCCTAGTATTCAGCCAGTGATTCCCAAATGGAGTGTCTCTTCTTATTAACCCTAACTTAGGGCTTTGGTATGTAAACTCTTATCTTGTAATCTCTTGTAACTCTCTCAAGTATAATAAAATCTTTCTCCTTTGGACTGGACGCACACTACCTTGATGATAGTGGAACCAATATAAATATTGTGTATCTCTTTTCCATCCTTATTATTTGTTATTTACTAGGAGTAACAAAATAATTGCTGCTAGAATGAGTAATGTTCAAATTGACAAATCTAGATCATGTTTATTGTTTTTCCGCATCTGTGCAATTTTTGCATAACATCATGTACTCATTTGTTCATTTAACTCTTGACCATTGACTATAATTAATGTTGAATATAAAATAGATGTTTAGGCTAAATGTTTCATAGGCACAACATGGACCTATGTTGGTATATGCTGTTATACGTCTAGTATACCAAAACAGAGACTAATCAATAATAAACTTGTCTCACAAGTTTATAACTCAGATTTCCACTACTTTGGAATCAGTATTGGTTATTTTAACAATAAGTATGTTGTAATTAATTACAACAACAAACTAACAACTATAGTATTAATAACTATAGCGATAGATCAAGCGTTATACTATTTAAAGAAATAGTACAACGTAGAAACAAAAATGATATATATATATATATATATATATATCAATTGTAAACCTAACCGGCTAAAGAAGGAAATTCCGTCTGAGGCTTGTCGTAATAGTTTCCTTAAGACTTTATTTGAAGTCTCCCAAGATACAACTGACATAATCTTCAGGAGATTGTAATGGTTATGTCAACTCTGCGATTTATTGTATAGAGTAGTAGAGAAGAAGAAGCAGAAGAAATTAGAATTGAAACGGAATGAGAATGTGATCAGTATTCTCTTTTATTTATAATTTCGTCTACACCCCTTCGAACAGTCGCATCCGCCAGACGGGTTGCACCCGTTGCCATTCATTGTTGTTGTTCATTAACGGGTCGCACTTGTTCGCTACTGGTTCTGCGTTCGCACCCGCTGCTGCCATAAGTCACATCCTCTCGCGTCTAACGGGTCGCACCCACTTCCCTCTGCTAATGGATGCGTCTGTTTGCTAAAAAAGTCGCGTCCACTTCAGAAGTCGCACCTTCTCAGTCAATCCACATCCACATCTGAACAAATTCGCACATGTTCGTATAGCCTGCAACTGTCAGAAAACCCGGCCTAGTTTTGCAGTAAAAATAGGATCATATTAGACCCAAACCCAAACTCGAACCCGAGCCTGGCCCAGTTCGATTCGGTCGGACGGACGGCAGCGGCGCGCGTGTGTGTGTGGTGGTGATGCGTGATTTCCTTCCTCACAACGAAGCGAACATTTGGGTGCCCCAATGCCCCAACCCCTTCATTAGAAAGCTATTAATATATTTAGCTTTGTTTGAAGTTTTGGCGATGTGGGACAAGTGCATTTCATTTACACTTTATTTAAGAATTCCAACAATCCCTACATAATTGATAATATACTATACCCCCACACGAAGCGAAATATCACAGAGTACAAATGGAATAATGCTTTATCATGGATAAGTAAATATTTCACTTTCAACTTTCCCTAGTTAAAACTTATCGGATCTACCTAGCCAATCGGTGAATTATTTCATCTTGAACCGTCGGCCTTTATTGTATATCTAGACAATAAGCTTTACGAAGCATTGATTCTCTTTTTATCCAATCTTTTGGTTGTGTTCATTTTGGTCCTGAACAATTTTTTTAGGTTATGCGAGTGTTTATAGAAAATATAAGCCTTTGATATTCTCATAGAGCTGACCCAGCTCACACTAACATAGGTGATCGCAACCATTAAGAGTATCCTACATATACCTCAATTGTTATTTCAAAGATATGGTCATCATTAAAAAACATAGTTTTAACCTTTAAATAATTTTGTAGGCATGCATTTATATTGTGCTCCATAGGAATGGAGTTGGACTATGTCCACGCAAATGCATTACATCTTGAGTTACTAAAACTGGTGTGTCTATTGATCTTAGTCCGAGGGATCTCCAATCGCTAGGATAGATTTCCGTATAAGATAACTCTTGGTGTTTTAGGCTTTTAAACTCATTCCCCTCGATGCGCAGTCAATTTTCTCTCTTGATAAACCTTTAGTAAATGGATCTGTTAGGTTACCATTTGTTCTCACATAATCTATAGAAATAGTTCCATTTGAGAGTAACTTCCTAACTGTGTTATAGCATCGACGAATATGTTGTGACTTTCCATTATACATAAAGTTGTGCGCTCGACTTAGCGCAGCTTGGTTAGCACAGTGTATGCATATGGCCGGTACAGTTTTAGGCCAAAACGGAATATCTTCTAAAAAGTGACGAAGCCACTCTGCTTCTTCGCCTGCTTTATCTAAAGCGACGAACTCTGATTCCATAGTGGATCGAGATATGCATGTTTGTTTAGTATATTTCCATGACACTATGCCCCTGCTAAGGTAAATACATAACCACTCATTGATTTTGATTCCTTCGAATCTGCAATCCAGTTTGCATCACTATATCCTTCTAAGATGACAGGATATTTTCCATAATATAAGGAATAATTTGTGGTATTTTTCAAATATCCAAGCACTCTCATTAGTACTTTGCAGTGTTCCTTTCTTGAATTGCTTGTGTACTTGCGTAGTCGATTTACTGCATAAGCTATATCAGGTCTTGTGTAATTCATGAGATACATGAGACATCCTATTACACAAGAGTATTCCAGTTGCATTACACTCTCATTAGTGTTTTATGCAGTACTTCCGATGGATTAAAAGGTGTTCTTACTCCTTTAATTTCAAAATTTTGAAATTTTTCAATCACTTTGTCTACATAGTGTGATTGAGATAATTCAATTCGATTAGGTGTTCGTATTATTTTGATTCCCAAAATAACGTCTGTAACTCCTTAGTCTTTCATATCAAAATTGCTAATTAACATCTTCTTTATGATCTCTATTAGCTGAGTATTTGGACCAAATATTAACATATTGTCTACATATAAACAAATCATCACATATGATTGTCCAATTTGTTTATAATAAACACACTTATTGCATTCATTTATACGAAAACCATTTCTCATCATGACACTATCAAATTTTGCATGCCATTGTTTTGGAGCTTGTTTTAGTCTGTATAATGATTTTACTATTCTATAGACTTTGTTTTCATTTCCTTTGAAAACAAAACCTTCAGGTTGCTCCACGTAGATCTCCTCATCGAGATCTCCTTTTAAGAATGCTGTCTTTAAATCCATTTGATGAATTTCTAGATTATATATCAATGCAATTGCTATTAGCATTCTTATAGAGGTTATTTGTGTTACCGACAAATATGTATCAAAGAAGTCTACTCTTTCTTTTTAACAATATCTTTTGGCTACTAATCTGGCTTTATACTTGTCGATAGAGCCATCTGCTTTTATTTTCTTCTTCAAAATCCATTTATAGCCAAAAGGTTTTATTTTAGGTGGAATATCAATAATTTTCCAAGTTTTATTACTTAGAATTGAATCAATTTCACTTTGAATTGCTTCTTTTCAATATGAAGATTTAGAAGATGACATTGCTTTCTTGTACATTTGAGGTTCGTGTTGTAACACATATGTGAAAAAATCCGAACCAAATGTCTTGGAAGTCCTAGCCCTTACGCTTCTTCTTAGTTCAACTTCCTCAATTTCATGATGAATTTCATCTTCATGTGAATTGCTTGATTCTTCTCTTGTCATTTTAAGGATATTATTCCCTTCGTTCCTTTTGTGCGGAAACACGTCTTTAAAGAATGAGGCATCTTTAGATTTCATAATTGTATTTACATGGATATCAGCTATATCAGACTTGAATATCAAAATCTGTTGGTACTACTATTTTGGGATGGCCCAGATAGTAACAGTCTATTGTTTTTGGTCCAAGTTTCACTTTCTTGGGAGGCGGAACTGGAACTTTTGCCAAACACCCCCACACTTTGAGGTATTTGAAACTTGGTTTGTGTCCTTTCCAAATCTCATATGGAATTGTTCATGTTTTATTGTGAGGGGCTTTGTTTAATATGTGATTAGACATATTTAAGCCTTCCCCTCACAAGTTCGTCGGTAGATCAGAAGTTAAAAGCATGGCATTAATCATATATTTTAACGTTTTGGTCTTCCTTTTGGCTACACCATTTTGTTGTGGTGAATATGGAGTTGTTGTTTGATAAATTATACCATTTTCGACACAGAACTATTCAAATGGTGATTCATATTCTCCACCTCGATTAGATCTCAATATCTTGATCTTTTTATTTAACTGATTTTATACCTCAACTTTGTACTTCATAAACGATGTAATTACTTCATCCTCACTATTTAAAAGATATACATAGCAATATCGTGTATAGTCATCAATAAAAGTGGTAAAGTACTTTTTTCCACCTCTTGTAGGTAACGATTTAAAATCACATAAATCTGTGTGAACCAAACCTAGTAGTTCGGTGCTTCTATCAATAGAATGAAATGATTTTTTAATCATTTTTTCTTCTACACATCTCACATTTGTAGTTTTTATCTACTTGGAATTTCGAAATTAATCCCAAGTTCGATAATATTTCCATTTTTTGGAAATTTATATGTCACAATCTATCATGCCATAATAAAATTTCGTGTTCAAGCAAGAAGAAACTTTAATTTTATTAATAGCATAATCAGAATACATAGTTTTATTGCCGATGACGACTACATTTTCCTCAAATAGTCCATCACATAAATATCCCCTTCCGATATATATTCCAGCTTTGGATAGAACCATCTTGTCTAACTCGAACACCATTTTGAATCCTTTCTTTGATAGTACTGAGCCAGAGATCAAATTATTGCGTATGTCTGGAACGTGGAGCACGTCATTCAATTTGATAGTTTTTTCAAAAGTAAACTTGAGGACTACTGTGCCACTGCCTTCGATCATGGATACTGTAGAATTTCCTATATAGAATTTTTCTTCGTGATCGAATTTCTGGTATGCAGAAAACATGCATTTGTCAGAGCAGACATGACGAATAGCGCTTGTGTCTACCCACCATTGGTTAGGATTCTTAACCATATTGCATTTAGATACAACTGCCAAGAAGTTGGACTCGTCTACTGCCATGTTGTCTCCTATATTTTCCTATTTGTTGCGGTCCTTTTGAATCTGCAATCTCTAGCGGCATGTCCAACCTTTCCACAAACACAACACACGCCATTAAACTTTTTGGTTCGTTTGTTGTCTTTTGGTTTGTTGTCTGGAGCTTTCCTTTTCTTCTGAAAATTCTTCTTTTTGTTTTCGGTCTTTGAACCTTCAGCCATAAATGTCTCCTTTCTTGTTTTTGTAACTTCACGGTTATCTGCCTCAATTTTCAGTCGGACTATGAGATCTTGCAAAGAGATTTCCTTCTTCTTATGCTTTAGATAGTTGTGGTAATCTCTCCATGACGGCGGCAGTTTTTCTATGATGGCTTCAACCGAAAACGATTCTCCAACCTTATGACCTTCCGCTTCGAGTTCATGAGTGATGATTTGCGGTTCATATAGTTGAGCAGTCACCGGTTTGGAGTCCACCATCTCGTAGTCCATGAATTTGTCTACAATGAATTTCTTAAGACTGATATTTTGCGTCTTATACTTGGTGGCAAGTGCATTCCAGAGTTCTTTTGCTGCCTTTAAAGGCTGATATACTTTGTATAGCAACTTGTCGAGACAATTCAGAATATAGTTTATACATAGAAAATCGGAATGCTTCCACATATCAACATCTGATTACTTGCATGGTGCAGGAATCGGTTCCTTCTCCTCGAGATACCGTTGCAAACGGAGTGTGGTGAGATAGAATAGCACTTGATTTTAGCATGTTATAAAGTCATCACCACCTCCTTTGAACGGATCGGGCTTATTATGTGTAGTAGCCTTTGTTGATAGTTCTACTATTGTCATCTCTGTTTTAACGAAAATAGGAAAGTCTTAGGATGTTATACGTCTAGTATACCAAAACAGAGACTAGTCAATAATAAACGTGTCTCACAAGTTTATAACTCAGATTTCCACTACTTTGGAATCTTTATTACTTATTTTAACAATAAGTATGTTGTAATTAATTACAAGAACAAACTAACAACTATAGTATTAATAACTATAGCGATAGATCAAGCGTTATACTATTTAAAGAAATAGTACAACATAGAAACGAAAATGATAAATATATATATATATATATATATATATATATATATATATATATATATAAATTGTAAACCTAACCGGTTGAAGAAGGAAATTTCATCTGAGGCTTATCGTAACAATTTCCTTAAAACTTTATTTAAAGTCTCCCAAGATACAACAGACGTAAGCTACAAAAGATTGTAATGGTTATGTCAACTCTACGATTTATTGTATAGAGTAGTAGAGAAGAAGAAACTGAAGAAATTAGAATTGGAATGGAACGAGAATATGATCAGTATTCTCTTCAATTTATAATTTCGTCTGCACCCCTTCGAACAGTCGCGTACGCCTGACGGATTGCACCCGTTGCCTTTCATCGCTGCTGTTCGTTAACGGGCTACACCCTTTCGCATCCGGTGCTGCCATAAGTCGCACCTGCTCGCGTCTAACGGGTCGCATCCGCTTCCGTCTGCCAAAAAACCCGGTTTAGTTTTGCAGTAAAAATAAAATCATATTAGACCCAACCCAATCAAACGGACGCACACATGTGGTAGTGATGCATGATCTCTCTCTTCACAATGAAGCAAACATTTGAATGGCCGAAGACCACAATCTCTCCATTAGAAAGCTGTTAATATACTTTAGTTTTGTTTGAAGTTTTGGCAATGTGGGACAAGTGTATTTCATTTACACTTTATTTAAGAATTCCAACATATGCTATGGAGATTAATACAGAGAGTATAACCATAGCAGTGGCCATATACAATTTTTAAACAACAACATAGTAAAGAGATCGATTAATCCATTAGATGATATCAATAATTAAGCTTTTGTATTGTTTTCCATATCAATAGTTTTGCTTATAGAGTTCTGATCCAGTATGAAATTTCTGAGCTATCCAAGCAATTACTACTATATTGCCACACTCAACCTTTTGGAGGAATCCAATTTTACTATTAAGTTAACCATGCTTAATCATTGCATTTTTTCACGTTAACGCTAACTTATAAAAGTGATGATGAATAGAATGAAGTGGTACCGGCAAGTGCAACAATTGTTCACTTTGAAAGTTTAGCAAGTATAAAATAAAATCCGAATGTGATACTGCTATCACACACCTAAGTTACGGGTGCATGATGGCCACTCATTTTTGCTATCTTTTGCAGACATATATGACAAAATGGTGCAACTGCTAAGCATTTGTGAGGAGACATGAAAAACTAGCAAAAATCATATTTTGTGTGGTATGCCTATTAATAACTGATTTCTATATCTCCCTGGATAGTTATTTAATTATGGTTTGCATATATCATTATTTCAGAGAATTTTGTTGTTTTGAAGGTTGTTTTATCTGCTGATCTAAAGGTTGTTTTATCTGTTAGTACAAAATTTTGAAAACTAGCGGTATAAGGTGTTGGTCCTACTCTATATTCTATCTTCTTCTTTTCCTTGTAATATCTCTTGGTTGACTATTTGTTTAACAAACTCAGTATGATTTATAGTTGGGAATGTGATCATTTTATTCATTTGTGGAGACTTAGTCCTCTAGCTTGGAATGCAGGATCTTATGTTATTGCCAAGGCTGATAAAAGCCATGAGCGGGTTGTCTATGTTAATTCTTTGTTTAGCAAGGTAATGAGTACGTATGAAGGGATATTCAATTAAAGAATTTTCTTAAGTTGAACTAGGAAATCTTTGGTCATTTCTGTACTTCTGTTACTTGTTTATGAAAATAAAGTTATATATTTTATGTTAAGATTTATCAATCATAATCTGAAACATTTCTGGTCTATTGGAGTTGGTGAAGTAATGGCCATACTCATTCTCATTTTATATTGTTTTGTCTTACCTTCACCATGAAGCCATAATTTTCCTTTCCACGAACTTAATGTTTTGGGAAAAGGTAGATTATTCATGTTTACTAGATATTAACCACTTAAATTTAATTTCTTTCACATAAGAAAATATAAAATTTGGCGTTGGTATTATAAATTTTTTTTTTTCCTCCCCTTTTGGTGCTTAGTGTTGGAATTCCTAAAGCTAGAATGAATGGAAATATACAAAGTCCCACATCGCCAAATTCTTGAGATCTATATTGGTTTATATATGGTTTTCTCAAGTGCAGGTTGGGGGCCTGGGGCTCCCAAATGTATGCTTCGTTGCGAGGAGGGAGATCATGCATCACCACCACACACGCGCGCGCGCGCCGCCGCCGCCGTCCATTGTTTATATATGGTCTAAAATGACCATTCTTTTTACTAGGCCATTGTTTAACGGTTTTGGGCTTCGTCTGAAACTGGGCTGGGCCTGGAATTTAAAGAGAAGCGGGCGGGTGAACAGACGCAGGGTTTTTTGCCTGAGCAGATGCGACTGTTCATGAACGGACGCGAACAGTAAACGGGTGCGACCCGTTGGAAGCAAACAGGTGCGAGCGAGCCGATTGAAGCGGACGCCGACGCAAGCGGGTGCGACCCGACTGAACAGGCGCGGGCGAAACAGTGCGAGCAGGTATGAAACAGTACCGTTGGACGGGCGGGTGCGACCCGTTAACGAACAGCAGCGACCAAAAGGCAACGGGTGCGACCCGTCAAGCAGACGCGACTGTTCGAAGGGATACGGACGAAATTATAAATAGGAGAGAATACTGATCACATTCTTATCCTATTCCAATCTAATTTCTTCTGCTTCTTTACTCCACTGCTCTATATTCCATATATATATCACAGAGTTGACATACTCATTACAATCTCGTGCAGATTACGTCTGTTGTATCTTGGGAGAGTTTTGAAATAAAATTCTTAAGGAAATTGTTACGACAAGCCTCAGACGGAATTTCCTTTATATACTGGTTAGATTCACGGTAATCTTTCCCGTTTATAAGTTATACTATTTCTTACAATAGTATAACGTTGTTGTTGTAATTTATTTACAACGTAACTTATTGTTACATTTATCTAATACAGAATTCCAGCGTAGCGGAATTAATTAATAAACTTGTGCGACGAGTTTATTGTAGCGTGCTATCTGTTTTAGTACACTAGATAGATAACATCTTAAGAATTTTACTGTTTTACACTAAAACAGAGATGTTAACAGTTGACAACATGAAAATGGATAAGTCCAACTTTTCAGCGGTTATTTCTGAATGCAATTTGATTCAGAACCCTAACCAATGGTGGGTTGACACAGGAGCTACTCGTCATGTTTGCTCTGAAAAATCCATGTTTTCAACATACCAGAAATTCGATCAGAAAGAAAGACTCTACATGGGTAATTCTGCAGTTTCCATGATCGAAGGAAGTGGAACAGTTATCCTCAAGTTCACTTCTGCAAAAACTGTCAAATTGAATGACGTGCTTCACGTTCCAGACATACGCAAGAATCTCATCTCTGGTGCAGTCCTATCAAAGAAGGGATTCAAGATGGTGTTTGAGTCAGACAAGATGGTTCTGTCCAAAGCTGGAATGTATATCGGAAGGGGATATCTATGTGATGGCCTATTTAAGGCAAATGTAGCCGTTACGGGCAATAAATCTATGTATTCTGATTGTGCTAATAATAAAATTGAAGTCTCTTACTTGCTTGAGCACGAAATTTTACTATGGCACGATAGATTAGGACACATAAACTTCCGAAAAATGAAGAAATTATCAAACTTGGGATTGATTCCGAATTTCCAAGTAGATAAGAACTACAAATGTGAGACATGTGTAGAAGCAAAAATGGTCAAACAACCATTTAAATCTGTTGACAGAAGCACCGAACCATTAGGTTTGGTACATACAGATTTATGTGATTTTAAATCACTACCTACAAGAGGTGGGAAAAAGTATTTTATTACTTTTATTGACGATTATACGCGATATTGTTATGTATATCTTTTAAATAGTAAGGATGAAGCAATAACCGCGTTTATAAAATACAAGGCTGAGGTAGAAAATCAGTTAAACAAAAAGATCAAGATATTGAGATCTGATCGAGGTGGAGAATATGAATCACCATTTGAACAGTTCTGTGCCGAAAATGGTATAATTCATCAAACAACAGCTCCATATTCACCACAACAAAATGGTGTAGCCGAGAGGAAGAACAGAACGTTAAAAGACATGATTACTGCCATGCTTTTAACTTCTGGTCTGCCGACGAACTTGTGGGGGGAAGCCTTAAATATGTCTAATCACATATTAAACAAAGTTCCTCACAATAAAACGGGAACAATTCCATATGAGATATGGAAAGGACACAAACCAAGCTTTAAATACCTCAAAGTGTGGGGGTGCTTGGCAAAAGTTCCAGTTCCGCCTCCCAAGAGAGTCAAACTTGGACCAAAAACAGTAGACTGTTATTATCTTGGGCCAGCCCAAAATAGTAGTGCCTATAGATTTTTGGTATTCAAGTCTGATATAAATGATATTCATGTAAATACAATCATGGAATCAAGAGATGCCTCGTTCTTTGAAGATGTGTTTCCACATAAAAGAAACGATGGAAATCCTGTCCCGAAAAGGACAAGAGATAACAGAGATGAGACATGTGAAGATGAAACTCATCAGGACAACGAGAAGGTTGAACCAAGAAGAAGCGTAAGGGCAAGAACTTCCAAATCATTTGGTTCGGATTTTTTAACTTATATGTTAGAACACGAACCTCAAACGTACAAGGAAGCAATGTCATCTTCTGAATCTTCATGTTGGAAAGAAGCAATCCAAAGTGAGATTGATTCAATTCTAAGTAATAAAACTTGGGAAATTGTTGATATTCCACCAGGAATAAAACCAATTGGCTGCAAATGGATTTTCAAGAAGAAAATGAAAGCAGATGGCTCTATCGACAAGTATAAAGCCAGATTAGTAGCCAAAGGATATCGTCAAAAAGAAGGAGTAGACTTCTTTGATACCTATTCACCGGTTACACGAATAACCTCTATAAGAATGTTAATAGCAATTGCATCCATTTATAATCTAGAGATTCATCAAATGGATGTAAAAACAGCATTCTTAAATGGAAATCTCGATGAGGAGATTTACATGGAGCAACCTGAGGGATTTATTTCCAAAGGAAATGAAAACAAAGTCTGTAGATTAGTCAAATCATTATACGGACTAAAACAAGCTCCAAAGCAATGGCACGCAAAATTTGATAGTGTCATGATGAAAAATGGTTTTCGTATAAATGAATGTGATAAATGTGTTTATTACAAACAGGTTGGGCAATCATATGTGATGATTTGTCTATATGTGGACGATATGCTAATATTCGGTCCAAATACTCAGGTAATTGAGACCATAAAGAAAATGTTGATCAACAATTTTGACATGAAAGACTTGGGTGTTGCAGATATTATTTTGGGAATAAAAATAATAAGAACATCGAATGGAATTGAGTTATCTCAATCACATTATGTAGAAAAAGTAATTGAAAGATTTCAAAACTTTGGAATTAAAGGAGTAAATACACCCTTTAATCCATCGGAAGTACTGCATAAAAACACTGATGAGAGTGTAATGCAACTGGAATACTCTCATGTAATAGGATGCTTAATGTATCTGATGAATTGCACCAGACCAGATATAGCTTATGCAGTAAGTCGATTGAGCAGGTATACAAGCAATACAGGGAAGGAACACTGGAAAGCACTAATGAGAGTGCTTGGATATTTAGAAAATACCACTAACTATTCCTTACATTATGGAAAATATCCTGCCGTCTTAGAAGGATATAGTGATGCAAACTGGATTGCAGATTCAGAGGAATCAAAATCAACGAGTGGTTATGTCTTTACCCTAGCAGGGGCAGCGGTGTCATGGAAATCTACTAAACAAACATGCATAGCTCGATCCACTATGGAATCAGAGTTCATTGCATTAGATAAAGCAGGCGAAGAAGCAGAATGGCTTCGTCACTTTTTAGAAGATATTCCGTTTTGGCCTAAACCTGTACCGGCCATATGCATACACTGTGATAACCAAGCAGCGCTAAGCAGAGCGCAAAACTTTGTGTATAATGGAAAGTCACGACATATTCGTCGACGCCATAATACAGTTAGGCAGTTACTCTCAAATGGAACTATTTCCATAGATTATGTGAGAACAAATGATAACCTAGCGGATCCATTTACTAAAAGTTTATCAAGAGAGAAAATTGACTGCGCATCGAGGGGAATGGGTTTAAAAAAGCCTAAACCAACAAGAGTTACCTTATACGGAAACCTATCCTAGCGACTGGAGATCCCACGGACTAGGATCAATAGGCAAACCAGTTATGAGTAACTCAAGAAGTAATGCATTTGTCTGGACTTGGTCCTACTCCATTCCTATGGTGCAAAATATAATGCATACCTACAGAAGTAGTTAAAGGTTAAAACTATGTTTTTTAATGATGACCATATCTTGAAAATAACAAGTGGGGTATATGTAGGATACTCTTAATGGTTGCGATCACTTATGTTAGTGTGAGCTGGGTCGGCTCTATGAGAATATTAAAGGCTTAAATTCTCTATAACACTCGCAGAACCAAAATATGTTCAGGACCAAAATGAACAAAACCAAGAGATTGGATGAGAAGGGAATCAATGCTTCGTAAAGCTTATTGTTTGGATATACAATAAAGGCCGACGGTTCAAGATGAAATAATTCACCGATTAGCCAAGTAGATCCGATAAGTTTTAACTAGGGAAAGTTCAAAGTGAAATATCTACTTATCCACGATAAAGCATTATTCCATATGTACTCTGTGATATTTCGCTTTGTGTGGGGGATATGTATATTATCATTCATGTGGGGGATTGTTGGAATTCCTAAAGCTAGAATGAATGGAAATATACAAAGTCCCACATCGCCAAATTCTTGAGAGCTATATTGGTTTATATATGGTTTTCTCAAGTGCAGGTTGGGGGCCTGGGGCTCCCAAATGTATGCTTCGTTGTGAGGAGGGAGATCATGCATCACCACCACACACGCGCGCGCGCGCCGCCGCCGCCGTCCGTCCGACCGAACCGGGCCGGGCTCGGGTACGGGTACGGGTACGGGTACGGGTCTAAAATGACCATTCTTTTTACTAGGCCATTGTTTAACGGTTTTGGGCTTCGTCTGAAACTGGGCTGGGCCTGGAATTTAAAGAGAAGCGGGCGGGTGAACAGACGCAGGGTTTTTTGCCTGAGCAGATGCGACTGTTCATGAACGGACGCGAACAGTAAACGGGTGCGACCCGTTGGAAGCAAACAGGTGCGAGCGAGCCGATTGAAGCGGACGCCGACGCAAGCGGGTGCGACCCGACTGAACAGGCGCGGGCGAAACAGTGCGAGCAGGTATGAAACAGTACCGTTGGACGGGCGGGTGCGACCCGTTAACGAACAGCAGCGACCAAAAGGCAACGGGTGCGACCCGTCAAGCAGACGCGACTGTTCGAAGGGATACGGACGAAATTATAAATAGGAGAGAATACTGATCACATTCTTATCCTATTCCAATCTAATTTCTTCTGCTTCTTTACTCCACTGCTCTATATTCCATATATATATCACAGAGTTGACATACTCATTACAATCTCGTGCAGATTACGTCTGTTGTATCTTGGGAGAGTTTTGAAATAAAATTCTTAAGGAAATTGTTACGACAAGCCTCAGACGGAATTTCCTTTATATACTGGTTAGATTCACGGTAATCTTTCCCGTTTATAAGTTATACTATTTCTTACAATAGTATAACGTTGTTGTTGTAATTTATTTACAACGTAACTTATTGTTACATTTATCTAATACAGAATTCCAGCGTAGCGGAATTAATTAATAAACTTGTGCGACGAGTTTATTGTAGCGTGCTATCTGTTTTAGTACACTAGATAGATAACATCTTAAGAATTTTACTGTTTTACACTAAAACAGAGATGTTAACAGTTGACAACATGAAAATGGATAAGTCCAACTTTTCAGCGGTTATTTCTGAATGCAATTTGATTCAGAACCCTAACCAATGGTGGGTTGACACAGGAGCTACTCGTCATGTTTGCTCTGAAAAATCCATGTTTTCAACATACCAGAAATTCGATCAGAAAGAAAGACTCTACATGGGTAATTCTGCAGTTTCCATGATCGAAGGAAGTGGAACAGTTATCCTCAAGTTCACTTCTGCAAAAACTGTCAAATTGAATGACGTGCTTCACGTTCCAGACATACGCAAGAATCTCATCTCTGGTGCAGTCCTATCAAAGAAGGGATTCAAGATGGTGTTTGAGTCAGACAAGATGGTTCTGTCCAAAGCTGGAATGTATATCGGAAGGGGATATCTATGTGATGGCCTATTTAAGGCAAATGTAGCCGTTACGGGCAATAAATCTATGTATTCTGATTGTGCTAATAATAAAATTGAAGTCTCTTACTTGCTTGAGCACGAAATTTTACTATGGCACGATAGATTAGGACACATAAACTTCCGAAAAATGAAGAAATTATCAAACTTGGGATTGATTCCAAATTTCCAAGTAGATAAGAACTACAAATGTGAGACATGTGTAGAAGCAAAAATGGTCAAACAACCATTTAAATCTGTTGACAGAAGCACCGAACCATTAGGTTTGGTACATACAGATTTATGTGATTTTAAATCACTACCTACAAGAGGTGGGAAAAAGTATTTTATTACTTTTATTGACGATTATACGCGATATTGTTATGTATATCTTTTAAATAGTAAGGATGAAGCAATAACCGCGTTTATAAAATACAAGGCTGAGGTAGAAAATCAGTTAAACAAAAAGATCAAGATATTGAGATCTGATCGAGGTGGAGAATATGAATCACCATTTGAACAGTTCTGTGCCGAAAATGGTATAATTCATCAAACAACAGCTCCATATTCACCACAACAAAATGGTGTAGCCGAGAGGAAGAACAGAACGTTAAAAGACATGATTACTGCCATGCTTTTAACTTCTGGTCTGCCGACGAACTTGTGGGGGGAAGCCTTAAATATGTCTAATCACATATTAAAAAAAGTTCCTCACAATAAAACGGGAACAATTCCATATGAGATATGGAAAGGACACAAACCAAGCTTTAAATACCTCAAAGTGTGGGGGTGCTTGGCAAAAGTTCCAGTTCCGCCTCCCAAGAGAGTCAAACTTGGACCAAAAACAGTAGACTGTTATTATCTTGGGCCAGCCCAAAATAGTAGTGCCTATAGATTTTTGGTATTCAAGTCTGATATAAATGATATTCATGTAAATACAATCATGGAATCAAGAGATGCCTCGTTCTTTGAAGATGTGTTTCCACATAAAAGAAACGATGGAAATCCTGTCCCGAAAAGGACAAGAGATAACAGAGATGAGACATGTGAAGATGAAACTCATCAGGACAACGAGAAGGTTGAACCAAGAAGAAGCGTAAGGGCAAGAACTTCCAAATCATTTGGTTCGGATTTTTTAACTTATATGTTAGAACACGAACCTCAAACGTACAAGGAAGCAATGTCATCTTCTGAATCTTCATGTTGGAAAGAAGCAATCCAAAGTGAGATTGATTCAATTCTAAGTAATAAAACTTGGGAAATTGTTGATATTCCACCAGGAATAAAACCAATTGGCTGCAAATGGATTTTCAAGAAGAAAATGAAAGCAGATGGCTCTATCGACAAGTATAAAGCCAGATTAGTAGCCAAAGGATATCGTCAAAAAGAAGGAGTAGACTTCTTTGATACCTATTCACCGGTTACACGAATAACCTCTATAAGAATGTTAATAGCAATTGCATCCATTTATAATCTAGAGATTCATCAAATGGATGTAAAAACAGCATTCTTAAATGGAAATCTCGATGAGGAGATTTACATGGAGCAACCTGAGGGATTTATTTCCAAAGGAAATGAAAACAAAGTCTGTAGATTAGTCAAATCATTATACGGACTAAAACAAGCTCCAAAGCAATGGCACGCAAAATTTGATAGTGTCATGATGAAAAATGGTTTTCGTATAAATGAATGTGATAAATGTGTTTATTACAAACAGGTTGGGCAATCATATGTGATGATTTGTCTATATGTGGACGATATGCTAATATTCGGTCCAAATACTCAGGTAATTGAGACCATAAAGAAAGTGTTGATCAACAATTTCGACATGAAAGACTTGGGTGTTGCAGATATTATTTTGGGAATAAAAATAATAAGAACATCGAATGGAATTGAGTTATCTCAATCACATTATGTAGAAAAAGTAATTGAAAGATTTCAAAACTTTGGAATTAAAGGAGTAAATACACCCTTTAATCCATCGGAAGTACTGCATAAAAACACTGATGAGAGTGTAATGCAACTGGAATACTCTCGTGTAATAGGATGCTTAATGTATCTGATGAATTGCACCAGACCAGATATAGCTTATGCAGTAAGTCGATTGAGCAGGTATACAAGCAATCCAGGGAAGGAACACTGGAAAGCACTAATGAGAGTGCTTGGATATTTAAAAAATACCACTAACTATTCCTTACATTATGGAAAATATCCTGCCGTCTTAGAAGGATATAGTGATGCAAACTGGATTGCAGATTCAGAGGAATCAAAATCAACGAGTGGTTATGTCTTTACCCTAGCAGGGGCAGCGGTGTCATGGAAATCTACTAAACAAACATGCATAGCTCGATCCACTATGGAATCAGAGTTCATTGCATTAGATAAAGCAGGCGAAGAAGCAGAATGGCTTCGTCACTTTTTAGAAGATATTCCGTTTTGGCCTAAACCTGTACCGGCCATATGCATACACTGTGATAACCAAGCAGCGCTAAGCAGAGCGCAAAACTTTGTGTATAATGGAAAGTCACGACATATTCGTCGACGCCATAATACAGTTAGGCAGTTACTCTCAAATGGAACTATTTCCATAGATTATGTGAGAACAAATGATAACCTAGCGGATCCATTTACTAAAAGTTTATCAAGAGAGAAAATTGACTGCGCATCGAGGGGAATGGGTTTAAAAAAGCCTAAACCAACAAGAGTTACCTTATACGGAAACCTATCCTAGCGACTGGAGATCCCACGGACTAGGATCAATAGGCAAACCAGTTATGAGTAACTCAAGAAGTAATGCATTTGTCTGGACTTGGTCCTACTCCATTCCTATGGTGCAAAATATAATGCATACCTACAGAAGTAGTTAAAGGTTAAAACTATGTTTTTTAATGATGACCATATCTTGAAAATAACAAGTGGGGTATATGTAGGATACTCTTAATGGTTGCGATCACCTATGTTAGTGTGAGCTGGGTCGGCTCTATGAGAATATTAAAGGCTTAAATTCTCTATAACACTCGCAGAACCAAAATATGTTCAGGACCAAAATGAACAAAACCAAGAGATTGGATGAGAAGGGAATCAATGCTTCGTAAAGCTTATTGTTTGGATATACAATAAAGGCCGACGGTTCAAGATGAAATAATTCACCGATTAGCCAAGTAGATCCGATAAGTTTTAACTAGGGAAAGTTCAAAGTGAAATATCTACTTATCCACGATAAAGCATTATTCCATATGTACTCTGTGATATTTCGCTTTGTGTGGGGGATATGTATATTATCATTCATGTGGGGGATTGTTGGAATTCCTAAAGCTAGAATGAATGGAAATATACAAAGTCCCACATCGCCAAATTCTTGAGAGCTATATTGGTTTATATATGGTTTTCTCAAGTGCAGGTTGGGGGCCTGGGGCTCCCAAATGTATGCTTCGTTGTGAGGAGGGAGATCATGCATCACCACCACACACGCGCGCGCGCGCCGCCGCCGCCTTCCGTCCGACCGAACCGGGCCGGGCTCGGGTACGGGTACGGGTCTAAAATGACCATTCTTTTTACTAGGCCATTGTTTAACGATTTTGGGCTTCGTCTGAAACTGGGCTGGGCCTGGAATTTAAAGAGAAGCGGGCGGGTGAACAGACGCACGGTTTTTTGCCTGAGCAGATGCGACTGTTCATGAACGGACGCGAACAGTAAACGGGTGCGACCCGTTGGAAGCAAACAGGTGCGAGCGAGCCGATTGAAGCGGACGCCGACGCAAGCGGGTGCGACCCGACTGAACAGGCGCGGGCGAAACAGTGCGAGCAGGTATGAAACAGTACTGTTGGACGGGCGGGTGCGACCCGTTAACGAACAGCAGCGACCAAAAGGCAACGGGTGCGACCCGTCAAGCAGACGCGACTGTTCGAAGGGATACGGACGAAATTATAAATAGGAGAGAATACTGATCACATTCTTATCCTATTCCAATCTAATTTCTTCTGCTTCTTTACTCCACTGCTCTATATTCCATCTATATATCACAGAGTTGTCATACTCATTACAATCTCGTGCAGATTACGTCTGTTGTATCTTGGGAGAGTTTTGAAATAAAATTCTTAAGGAAATTGTTACGACAAGCCTCAGACGGAATTTCCTTTATATACTGGTTAGATTCACGGTAATCTTTCCCGTTTATAAGTTATACTATTTCTTACAATAGTATAACGTTGTTGTTGTAATTTATTTACAACGTAACTTATTGTTACATTTATCTAATACAGAATTCCAGCGTAGCGGAATTAATTAATAAACTTGTGCGACGAGTTTATTGTAGCGTGCTATCTGTTTTAGTACACTAGATAGATAACACTTAGTTGTCTTTTTTGTGCCTTTAGTTTTAAGGCTTTTGGTGTTGTCAAATGACTCTTGTATAAAAAATATATTATGCTAACCTTTTGGTTAGAAATTTTGTTCCCACCCATTTCACAAAATAATTCAGAAAAGAAAATAAGAGAGCATTAAAATTCAAGGTATCGATATATATTGATTTTAACATGAATTTTTTGATTTGTCAAAAGCTGTAGTGAATCAAGTCTTATTGTGTATGAAACTATGAATGTGTGTTACAACATCATTTTTTGTCATGTTGACTACTTTAAGCTCCTACTGCAGCTGTGTCTACCAAGCTACAGAAAGAAATGTTTCACGATATCACTGACCCAGTTGAATTATCTCTGGAAGCTACTGTAGAACAATGTAACATTTGAGATTTATACTTCCTCCTACTGCAGCTGCGTATGTATATGTTTCTCCGTTATCGATGAAATGCCGATTTATATTTTCTCCTATTAATCATCTGTTTCTTTTTCATTACAAGTTTAATAAAGTGATGATTGAAAGTAACATAGCTAGAAAGTTCAATGAAACATCTCTTTGTATAATTTTAATTTGTTATATTTGGAAGAAGTGAAGCTTGTGTATTGTTATTCTCCTACAAAGCCAAAATTCAAATTCAAAACTCGAATTTTTAATGTTTAATTATAATTTTTGAATTCAATATACAAATTAAAAAAAAATAAAGGAAAAATTCAGATGTTATAATTCAAAGAAAATTAATTGAAAATTTTCATATTGAATAGTTTCAAATTCAAGATTCAAATTTTAAAATTGCATCAAATTCAAAAATTTGAAAGTATGAATTTTAAAGTGCTCAAGTTTTCGAAATTTTAAATTTGAATTTCAGATGCCGAGTTCAAATTTCAAAATCTAAGAACTAAAATTCTCAAAATTTCAAATTGCACATAGATTTTTCAATTTTCGAAGGATGTTGGCGAGTTGAACTTTTTGGTTTTTTCTTTAAAAAATAAATTTTGGAATAAAGAAAAATCAAATTCTTAATACCAAATTTTGTCATTTAAAAACTCGAAATGTCATTTGAAAACTAAATTTTGTAACTTCAAAATTCAAATTCTAGTTTCAAATTAGAAATTTGATTTTCAAATTATTTTTGATTTTAAAGTTTGTAATTTCGAATTCAAATCTTCAATTTTGAATTTTACGACTAATAATTCAAATATGAATTTCAATATTTAAATTTAAAATTCATATTTTTAAATTTTAATGTAGAGGTTCCAACACAAATTTCTAATTCTTTTCCAAATATTATAATTTTTGTTTAACAGAAATTAACAACAAATTACGATAAATATTTTCGTTTGAAATAATGTAACCGAACAGTCTATTTTTTTCACCGTTGTGCGGTTGTACCAGTAGTTCTTAATCTCTACGGATAGTTGCGAGCAAATATTGAGGCTCTCTTTTCTTATGGATTGATCCAATTTGCGGGTATAATGGGCTAGATTCATAGCTAAAATGTAATATCTTTATTAATAGTTGGATTATAAATTATTAATAGTTGGAATAGAAACATAATTTTTGACCCGACCGTGAACTTTCCAAAATACCCTTTATTTATATATAGTTTAATTATTATCTATTATTCCACATACAAGTACCTAAAAAGAACCGGTAAAATCATAATCAAATGCAAATGTTATTCCTACTATTTTTAGCCTAATATTTCTATGTTAGACTAGAACTATTCAAAACAAGTTAAAACACGAATGTTTCATGTGAATATATTTCTAGGCTTGCGTGTTTATTGAATTGAGAGTAGTAAAATACTACTGCTATTATATCAGATGATAAAAGAGACTTCTACATAATTCAACACATCTTTAACAATAATTGTAATACTTTTGGGGTAACTCTTTTTTTGTATCAGCATGAACTATAAGAATTGTCTCTCTACATATATTAACAAATCTTAATATGCCTTAAAAAAGCATATAACAGTGAAATTTCTTTACAAATTCAAAATGTCCCTCCGCGCTTAAAAATAGAATCTTGCAAATAAACAACATTTAAACAAGTAAACATCATTTACTAGTTTGTTGTTTATTAATTAATAATATAAATAAAATTCAAACTAACAAAAAACTTAAATGTTGCAACTTAGAAATACAAATTTAATTTAGCTACATATGATTTCAATGTAAAAACGTGGTTAAATATTTTTGCAAATCATTTTCTCTTGAATTTGTTAATCATGTATAAATTGTAAAAGAACAATTTATGCTCGAAGCAAATGTCATCATCATGCGTGTCGTAACGCTCGTTTTCATAAGGCTTCGGTTGAAAGTTTTTTTCTACCGGTTTTGACTAGTGTTAGACAACTCTGTATTTAAGGTGTTATGATAACCATTGCTTATAAGGTTTTTTCCCACACTGATTATTGTTGGTTATAAAACAGGTGAAAACCAGTATAGTATAATTCTAATAGCAATTCTCAACATATCAAATTGAGATTTTTTTAGGAGTTTTAATTTTTTTTTCAATTATACCCCTACAAATCATATCATAAAATTAATCTTTACAAAACTAGAGAATAAATATAATGATATGAATGTAATATTACTTTAGTAGAAAACTGTTACAACCGGTGTGCATGTCAAACTCTCAAGTATGTACTGATCTGCTATAACGACACATCACGTGAATCAATCAAAACCGCTATGATCATTTACAGTTAAAACCTGTACTCTCAAAACCTTTCATAACCCGTACTACAAAATTTCCTAACGGAGCCTTATACAAAGTGAAAAGTTGATTGGAAGCATCCTCCTTTTCTGCTTTTTTAAGCAAGATTTGTTCACTAAAAACATTAAGAAGCATCTGTTATGGAAAAAACCTCTCCTCTCACACAGTTAATTTTGTTTATAATTTTATTTACAGTTTCTTTGAGCCTCTAAGATCTTGGAGAAAATTGTTTTTTGTTACAATATATGTAAATTATAGAGTGAATATGCTTTTATGTTGTTTTGTTAAGTCCCACATCGTGGAATAGGTTAAATCCTTAGCTCCAAAGCCTTGATATAAAGAAGGCTATGTAATGTAAATAGATATCTATTGAATGAATAATATATCTTCTGTCTCTCTCTCTCTAATGGCTTCTTATTTCTTCATTTTATAACACGTTATCAGCACGATCTCTAAACAAAAGAAAATTTTCAGATCTGATTATAAATCTTCAAAGTGGTAAGCCATTTCTGATCTAATTACTCAAATCTTTCTGATCTCGTTCTATTTATTTTATTTCTTTTAGACCTCATTTTATTATTGATCTAATTATTCAGATCGAATCTATTTGCATATTTTATTTTATTTTTATCCATGTAATTTAGATCTCGTTTTGTTGTTTTATCCATGTAATTCAGATTTCATTATATATATATATATATATATATATAATCTCATAGATCTTTCTCTATTAATCTTGTCATTTTAGATCTCATTCTATTATTTGGTTAAAAAAAGGTTTTCATTTTGAAATTTTTTTGTTTGGATTTTAGTTTGAATGAGAACTATAGAAATGATTTTAGCACATGATTTATATTTTCAGAAAAAATATTTCATTGTTTCTTAGAGAAATAAATATAAGGATAATACGTATCTAGAAGATCGTATTAAGTTTATATAAAAGAATAGGAACCTGAAGTTCATATGTGCGTAGGTGAAAGATTAAAGTTTTCATACGCTGAAATAAAGCCTTGAAAAAAAACGAGCAATTCCAGAAGAAGATATTAATATGTCCAGAAGACATAACATAAAAACAATATGTTGGAATAACATTACAAATATGGTAAAAACTATTTCCTCGAAGAGAAATAGTATTATGATTCTCATGTTCGAATACAATTATGAATAGTCCTCTTGTTTCATTGTGTTTATTTAATATTGGAGACCTGAAGTTCTCAAATAAAAATTATACATACAAGTTTGCGTTTCAAAAAAAAGGATTATATATAAAAACTCAAATATATAAATTTGAGATGTGAAGCTTTGAATTATTAGAAAAGCTAATTCAGATTATGATAAATTCCAATTGCAATCAAACCTGAAGTTTGATAATAAAAATAAAGTTGTACCATTTAGGATCTAAAGTACTAAACAAAGACTTTATCTAAAGTAAAATTGGAACCTGAAGTTCTAAAATATTTGCCAATGGTATTAACTACTAAACCAAATAAATGTATAGAAACTTGTTCACTCCAGAGGTAGTGATAATAATATATTAAATAAAAGTCTGCAAAAGAGATTTGTTGATATATTTGGTGCTTTTACTAAACCAAATAAATAGGTAGAAACATATCTACTCTCCTACTCTCTTTCTTTTAAAAATTAGGTATTCTAATAAAAAGTTTATTTCTTAATTTTTTTCCTTCTTTCATGCATCCAATCGTCTTTCAAAAGGTAAAATATAATAGATCAAATATCATACATCAAATATAATAGATCTGAAATAATCTTAAATCCCTAAGTTTCTGAAATATCTTGTGTTGATTTGAAGATTTACATGTTTGCTTTGATATATTTGGTAAAGAATTATGAAGTTAGTTTTCTTATGAAAATAATAATAATTTGGATCTGAGATGTATAGTTATTTATGACTATGAATGATATGGATAGATTTGAGATGATAATTCTGTTTATTTAGAAATTCATATTATTGGGAAATCAAATTTCACTTTAAGATATTCATTTTAATTTTATTATTGAGTAATATTGAACCTAGATTTGAGATAAAATTGTGTTACGTTAAGTACTATTTGTTCAATTGGTTCATATATATTTATAATGAAATTATTTTGCTATGACAGTAGTTATATGCTAGACCACGTAAAGGTTAATTGTAGTTATTCTTATCATAAATGAATTAATTGCAAGTGTTATGGTAATAAATTAAATTATTTATTATCATAAATGCATTAAATACATTGATTACGGTAAATTAAATGATGTTGTATTTTTATGTTTGGAATAAGAATAGACATATGGTTTATTATATAGTGTATTCATTTTGGCAAACAATGCTCGATATAATGAAAGAAATAAGTTTGAACAACAACCTGAAGTTGTGCAAAGATTTTTTTTCAACCAGAAGTTGTATACTCAAAGTCCAAGACCTGAAGTCTTAAATTATGCAAAAAAATTTCAGATAAACTTTACAAGCTCGAATTCTTGTCAGTATTTTTTTAATTTGTCAAAATGTACAAGTCTTGAAATAAGAATAGACTTTTATTTTGTAACAATACGGTAAAAAAAAGGGAGAAGTTTACACAAAATTTGAGAACCTGAAGTTCATAACAAATTAGTGAACTTGAAGTTCATGAATTAGAAGCCCGAAGCTCTTTTGAAATTATGTAAAATGATAAGGTTGTACTTCCTGAAGAAGTTAAAGAAAATTAATAAATAATCATATGATAAAATGATGTTGCATTCAAGAGATTACAAAAATCTCCAAATGAGTTATACCTTACCTTATATTTTAACATTTATACTAAATTAACCAAATATCCTGAAGATATTATGTTATATGATATTTCAAACATCATTGGATGTGTGTGTGTATTAATCTGTTGAAAAGATGTTTTAGAGATTTATTTATATTTATATTGCAAAATCTAACATCCTAGAGGAGATGTTACAAGAATTTTATTTTTGTTACGTTACAATTCCTTAAAAGGAAACACTATCTTCCCTGAAGGAATAACCAAATATATTTTTTTTGAAGCAATAACAATAATTTTTGAAAAAAAAGATATTGTATGCCAATATTACACTCCAGAAGTAGTGGTTTTATCTCTTACATCTTACTTTCATTTGGTGAATCTAATTTTGTTACTGTATTTAAAAGTTTGATATGTCATTTCAAAGACAGTTACAACAAAAATCTCCAGCAGAGATATTTTATGCCACTGTAAAAATAGTAATTATGTAATTTATATAAAAGAAATATTGTATATTGATATGGCATTCCAATAATGCATATATATATATATAGAAGAGATAAGTTCACTCCTGAAGTGATGATACTAAAATATCTCTAGAAGAGATTTATAAATTTGAAAATGATACATATCTCTAGAAGAGATTTGTTTATATATTTGGTAATTTTATTAAACCGAATAAATGCATAGAAATTTGATACTTGAGATACAATTGAGGAACAAAACTTAACAACTTGAAGTTGTGTGTGTATATTGTTCGAACCAGAAGTTTGATATGGTTCCAAACCGAATGTTTTGAACATTATCATGCGGCTTTGACACGTTTGCATTGACATTGATTCATAAATAGAAATTAATAGTTTGAATCCTTGTAATAGTTTGTTCTGAAAATCACTAATTCAAATGAGAAAGAATAGGAAAATTTTATAATATATGTGTGATACGTGGACGCACGTATACATCCATATATGTAAATATTTAGCTAACAACCTGAAGTTTGTTATAAGCTCATCTTATAGATTATGCATAGATATTATTTAGTGATTTAAAATTCAATTAACGTAAATGTTGAATGACCTAAAGTCATGTATGTATTCAAATGATCTACACAATAAGTAAATTCCTCTAATTGGTTAGATCAATGAACGAGAACAAACTCTAACAAGCTATATCAATTGAATGCATCTTATCAACTAATAAAAGAATTATCCTCCTATTATTAATATTTATGATGTATTTGCTAGTAGCAATATCATAATGGATCAAAATTAGAATCCAAAGATGATTATTATTTAATGTGACAATATTTGTCAACATTGAGGGGGAGGATAAAGGGATACAAGTTCATTTTGATCATCAGTGTTAAATATTTATTAAAATATACAATGATGCAAAATATTATCAGTATTATCCTTAGTAGACTTTCTCCAATATAGATTTGAATCCCTGAAGGATCAAAATGTAAAAACCACATCTGAAATATGGTTCAAAAGTCGGTTCAAAATACTTTTGGAGTAAGTAATAAAGATGCAAAATAAAGGAGGCGAGTGTTCTTGAAGAAACACTTAAGGATGCTCTGAAAGAGATCCATGACATGATTGTCAAATAACCGTAAAAGCGGATTAGGTACCTAAAACATGATAATTAAAGAGATCTCAATAAAATCATGTCTAGAACTGACAAGAAATAATCATCGATGATAAATTTATAAATAATAAAGCACTTATGTATATAAATGGATTAAAGATCCTGGATTAGAGAAAAACATGATTGGCCATCATGAAATTCTCATAAATAAGAAATGTGAACCTATAGTTCGCATATATATATATATATATATATATACATATAAAATTGAAAAACACACTGAAATTACTGAAGCACATGTAGTGCTACATCGTTTTAAATGCTCTAGGCATATGTTTTTATAAATAATTGAATTCATTGAAGCAATGAAAGTGTTTGAACACTTAAAATACTCTGAAGGTATAAATATTGTTAAAGCATTATAAACAATAAAAGTACACAAATTCCTGAAGAATATAAATAACTTTGGTGGTTATAAAGAAGACAAAGAACAAGACCGTAGATTACAACTTCTTTTAAGTATTGTTGTAATGAAAATCTTGATATAATTCATGATGAGTAGATTACTTCATATTTTAAGTATTGTTGTAATGAAACTCTTAATATCCATTGAACGGTAGTTATGATATGCAAATACTTATTAAAGTATACAAATTCTTGAAGAATATATATAACTTTTGTAGTTATAAAGTATGCAAAGGACATGAAATGTAGATTACAACCTTCTTCAAAGACTTGTTGTAATGAAAATCTTGATATACTTCAAGATGAGTAGATTACTTCATGCTTTTTAGTAATGTTGTAATGAAATTTTAATATTCATGAAAGATGTATAGTTGCAATACGCAAAACTGATTTGAAGCACAAAAATGAAAGCACATGAAGTGTTTTTCATAAAAGTAGCATACAAAATGCATAAAATGCAAACCATATTTAGAAGAAACAATCTTCGAAAATTTGATTGTATCGAAGGAAACTATTAATAAATTGTATTATTAGTGAGATACATATTTATGGATTCAGAAGTATCTATAATCAATTTGTGTTATCGAAAGACGGATATGAATTCAGAGGAAAATTTAAAATCAGGGGGAGCATTCATAAGTATTTTATAATGCACTTTTTTTCCTTAACTAAGATTTTTCCCACTGGGTTTTTATTTGTAAGGCTTTAATGAGGCATTATCTTGATCCAGAAGTATCAACTCTCCAGTAACATTTGAAAATAAGTTACAATGTACTCATTTCCCTTATTTAATATTTTTCCCACCGGGTTTTTCTTACTAAGGTTTTAACGAGGCATTATCTTGATCTAGGAGAATCAAACGTCTTTTCAAGAAATAACATCTGAAATATGTTATTTAAGTTAAATTATATTTTTATCCTTGACTAAGTTTTTTCCCATCGGGTTTTCCTTTATAAGGTTTTAAATGAAGTATTAAATTGATTCAGAAGTATCAAACTCTATCTGATGCAGTAAATTATTGAAATATGACATACTATATTGTACTCTTTTTCCTTCACTAAGATTTTTCCCATAGGGTTTTACTTAGTAAGGTTTTAATGAGGCATTACTTTGATCCAGAAGTATCAAGCTTCATTTAAAGAAATAAGAAAATAAAATATGTCATCGTACTTTCTTTCCTTCACTAAGATTTTTCTCATTGTGTTTTTCTTAGTAGGGTTTTAATCAGGCATTGTTTTGATCTTCAAGTATCAAACTCTTAGAAGGAATATCATTTTTAGTATGATATCTATGATTTGACAAGTTGCACTCTTTTTCTCATTCATGGTTTTTCTCATTGGGTTTTTCTAACAGAGGTTTTTAATGAGGCAATAGACAATATCTGTATCGACTGAATCGATAAATGCAAGCAAGATAATAATGAGGGGGAGCAATCATCATACACGTTTCGAAACGGAAAAAAAATTCAAGTTGTCTGAGAATTCAAGATTTTAAAGACGCATATTCAAGGGGGGGTATTACAATATATGTAAATTATAGAGTGAATATGCTTTTACGTTGTTTTGTTTAGTACCATATCGTGGAATAGGTTAAATCCTCAGCTCCAAAGCCTTTATGTAAAAAAGGGTATGTAATGTAAATAGATATCTATTATTAGGAATGAATAATATATCTTCTATCTCTCTCCAATGACTTCTTATTTCTTCATTTTATAACATTTTTTCTTTTCTTTTTTCCATTTTCATTTAATTTACTTTTGTTTGGTTTTTGCCCGCTAAATTTATCAGTAATTTAATAGAAACACGGTTCGATGCATCCAATCAACTATATCATTTTAAATTCTAGAAATAAGTCCAAATTATCTTTACTTGGGATCTATCTGTAAATTAAGTGCATGCCTTGTGCCTTGTACCTTGTGCTTATTAATCGGGCACACTGAGACATCAAAAATTGGTCTAGGTCATTTCATTCCGAGGTACCCTGCTAAGAGATCATAGCTAGAAATTAAAGAAAGATGCCAGAATCATTTGTTGCACAATGTACACAACTCATATACATCAAATCCACGGTTAGGTATGAGACAGGGATATACTCACCCACGAATTTTTTGAATTTGTCTGTATACATGTCACTGATTTAGACCAAAGTGAAAGCAACATTGATACTGCTATTTTCATCCATTACTTTGGAGAACATTTGATTTTTCATGTGGCCTTTTTCATATTTCTTGCCATAAGTTATCTATATTTTTTAGTTTTTGCATCATTCTCGTTCACGTTCATTGAGTTGACTGTACTGTAGTTTCATGATATTAAGGAGGCACCTTTGCCTCTATAAACGGGAACTGGAAACGAACAGAAAAAGGATGAGAGAATTCAGTCACGAATGGAAATTCATGTATGAAATCCTTCTTAACATGCTAGTTCTGTAACGGACAAAATTATCACTATGGCTTATGTGTATGACATCAAATTTGCTCCCACGGGATAAAACGTTTATTGTATTGTTTATGTAATAAATAAAGAACAAATTGGAGCAAATGTATATAGTCTTTTATCTGTCTTTGTGCATCCCTCTAAGCACGTCACGTCATTTTTTAATTTGCTATATTATTAAAAATGGGCCTGACTGAATGAACACATGCACCATGAAACTTGTGATTGGAACCCATGTGTACCGAATCACCAACCAAAATATAAAAACGATCATTAAAAAATAGACATTTTGGGCAATCATGTTGCTCAATTTTGTCTTCCGTGCATGAAATAGTAGTAAGTTTCCAACTTAACACCCTAAGGCACTGTAAGACCGTAATCTTTTGTAAATAAATTTTTTATATAAACATAAATTGTGTTAGCATGGACACAAATGCTGCGAGCCATATGACTTATAACTATTAAGATATGAGAACCATTTATTTCACACTATACACGATTTGTATAAAACCAAACAACGGTTGGGTATAAGACAAGGAATTCCCAGATCATTTTGAGTGCTTGTCCTCAGTTTAGACCCAGCTGAAAGCAAAATTGATAGAGCTATTACGTTCCATTAGTTTGGTGGACAGTTTTTCCTTTTCTTTCAAATGTGGTCTTTATACGTTTCTTATTATATATAAATACATAACGAAACTTCATAAGCATTATTCATGTCGCGCTCGAACACCGGTAACTATCATTTGAAATGTAAGAATATGATGGGCAAAAATAATGTGGTTTATAAATTTGTGAAGCTGGATTTGGCCAATGCCCACAATAATTGAAATTGGGTTTGTGGCTGCCTTTGCTCTTTCCATTCCCTTTCCCATAAATTTTCATTTATTTTAATGACGTTCAATGATGCAATATGATTAGTTATTGAAATGCGCTGCCACGAAAAATATTTATTATGACAAAAACGAATTCAACTTTCTTTATGTTTGTTTAATTTAATGATTTTATGAAACAAAATATTATTTGATAGCTACAATGAGACTAGCACAGAGCATAATATTTTGTTATTTTCCTCTTCATGTGTTTTTGTCTGATTGAATTAGGGACTAGTATGGATTAACAAGCAACCTCCTCTTAGATGCTTGAGTGCGAAGTGGGTGATTGGAGGCATGTGGTGCTTCAATTGGTCATTTGGTCACCACAACGAAATATGCTTGGTTCTCCACCACTCTTCCTTTTATCCTTTTCTATTATTCCTTCAGCTCTCAAAACTGAAAAGGCAAATCATTGTATCAGCTTATATGTTACAATTATGATTAATATAAATTATGAATGTATTAAAATTGTTGGAAAATTAGTAGGTAGAAACAATAAAAAGAAAGCGATGAAAGTTTTTTCGTGGATAATGCCACTGTCCAAGAAGCGAAATTCAACACCATTATGGTGCAATCGATAATTGTTGTTCGTTCTTCAATATTAACACAACGATATTTCATACTTATGCACTCATGGTTAAAGAATTTGAAGATTTGTAGAAGTTGCTGCCTAGGAGTTTTGGGCATATCGGACAATGGTTTTTTTTTATATATAGAGAAAATCGCAGAGACAAAAGGATGAAGAAGGTAACTTTTTGTTTTCTGTCACATTAGTATTCTTCCATAAAAGAAGAGATTTTGGTCGTGGATTAGAGAGAACCAAGTAAAACTAAAATTATATTCTCTTTTAAGCCTATCAGTCACAACAAATAGCATTCCATAAAAACGTTTTCTCATTATTAAAGAATACAAAAGGTCAAACAATGAAAAGACCTTAGTTTTTGTTGTAATTATCCAACAATCCCCTACTAATTAACAAAAATCAAACAAGATGGACGCAAATAATCTAGACAAAAAGAAATTTTCATACGTAAATATCAATATCTTTCGACTGAATTGATACATAAAGAAGCGAGTTAAAAACTTAGTTTAAGTAATCAATTTCCTCTTGAACTACAAAGATTTGGGTTGAGACATCCTAACTCATAACACATTTTCAAATTTCTACAAACTCAACGATAAGTATGCGTTTTTAATGGTCATGCGTCTACCTTGGAAACTCATGAGTGCTCCAAAGAGTTCAAGTCTCTCATAAAAGACGGCTCACCTTCACACTCAAGTAGGTGAGTCCATCAAGTGCTCTACTCTAGCACCACCACTTATGATTATTGACTCATTAAGAGCAAAATCCTCAACCTCACAAAATAAATAAACAAAATTCATCAAGTGCGTCTGGAAAGCACAAACAATATTGGCTATGAATTATATATAAATAATAAGGCATTGCCTTAAATAAATCAATGAAATTCATCAACTGCATCTTAAAAGCACCATCAATGCTGGTATGGATATGAAAAGAGCAAATAGACTCAAACTGAGATAAACTAGCATATCCATCAAGTACGTCTCAAAAGCACTACCAAAACTGGCTATGGAGTAAACAAAAGCAAAGAAGCTCAAACTTATAATAAATAATAGAATCCATTTAGTGCATCTCAAAAGCACTACCAAGACTCATATCAAATTGAAGAATACATCATACGAGTCTCAAAAGCACCATCAACAATTGATTGTAGATCATATAAAAGAAAATGAAACTTAAAATTATATTAAATAGCGAAATTCATTATGTACGTTTCAAAAGCACCACCAAAAATTTGGTATGTATCATATATAAGCAAAAAAGCTTAAAATTATATCAAATAGCAAAATCCATCAAATACGTCTCAAAACCACCATCAATTTTGGTTATAAATTATATAAAAGCAAAAGAGGCATAGAATCATATCAAATAGCAAAATCCATCAAGTGGGTCTCAACAACACCACCAAAAATGGTTATGAAATATATAAAAGTAATGAAACTCAAACTCATATCAAATAAAATAATCCATCAAGTATGTCTCAAAAACAACACCAAAATTGATTATGGATTATATAAAAGCAAAGAAGCTTAAAATCATATTAAATAGTAAAATCCATCAAGTGCGTTTTAGAAAGCACCACCAAAAAACTGGTTATGGATTATACAAAGAGCGATCAAACTCCGAAATAAAAAAAATAAGAAGGGAAAGAGTAATCATGTTGTATTGATTGACCATCATTATGTTTTCATCGCACCTTTCTCTACTCTAGGCTCGAGGCACATTCTTCTTGAAAGTTCAAGGACTAATTTCCTTTGAAGATAATTTAGAAAGTGGATGCATGAAGTTTTATTTGATCATATTCATTTTTATTATACCACTTCTTTCATCAATTTTTCAATTGTTTTAGATCTAAAATAGATGTGTCTCATTTACCACTACACAGTCTTGTAGAAATTCCAATTTTAATCAATAGACGTATAAATATATCTCCTTATATCATAAGTAATAGCATCTTTAATACTTAATTTTTATCGTTGATTTTTCTAAACCGCGGTAGACCCACTTTAGCTAAATACTCTCACGCTTCTGAAATTCTAATTTGAAACACATTTTCATAATCCATGAATATCTCCTTTTAGTTTCTTATGAGTAACCATGTTAGTATGAAATAACCTAACAAATTAGTTTCCTTATATACAATCTAACTAGAAAACATAAATTAACACAATCCATGTTACCCCATCTTTTGGACAAGACCAGGATATCAACCAAATTGGCTAAAACAGATGGATATCAGGATTGAAGACCGATTGGAAACAAGGCTGTGGTCGAAATCGCTAAAATTGGACCAAGCTCCAAACAAGGTGAGATCGATCGAGAATGATAAACAAGGTTTGGAGAGGCTACATTTTAAATTTCAGGTCAAACGGAGTTCGTATGCTCAAATTATGAATGGATCAATATTGGTGAGAAATGGTTCTGGATCGATATCTTCGTATCAATCAAGGTGATGGGCTTCTGATCGATGCCTACACATTGATGCTTTCATATCGATAGATGGATGCGAATATGGATAACATGCACAGAGATTTGACAGATAGTAGTTCGTATCGATAGTTTGATATCGGCCTATGATATTGGATCGATACGAATAGAGGCGTTTAGGATCGATACGTAGGCAATGGACTTGGATCGATGGATACAAATAAAGGCACAGGCGATGGATACGAAAGGCAAGCATTCAGGGATCGATACGAACAGAGGAATGGATACAAAATGATGGACATGGGGAGATGGAATATGAGGATACGAACAGCATGGCGATGGATATGAATTGATGGAGGCGAAAATGATGGATACGCACTGTTCGTTGAAGAATGTTCATGATCGATCTCAGCTTGATTGCAGCCAATTTGGATCGATACGAATTATACTTGGATCGATCCCGAATCACTCTGGATTGATCTGGTGGGCCCAAACTGCGCATGCAAAAAGATATTCCAGGTTTCGAGAATAGCGGTCCTATGGAAAATAAAAGGGATTTTCTTCCACTTTTCTAGGCGAAACTCTGTCATTTTGTTTACTGATTCAAAGTGGACGTAGGCCGAAGATAGCCGAACCACTATAAACCTTGTATTCTTTGCTTTCCTACTCATTTTAATTTTGCTACTTCTTCATTTTTATTCTCGTCTTTACCTAGATCTGAGATCTGCATTTGAATATTGTGAGCTGTGTGTAAATACTGGTTCTTTTACGGCTTTCGGACTTTGTGACCAATTTTGACACAAACAATATGCAATTATTCAATATGATTTGAGAAATGGGTCTCATAACTAAGTTCTTACAAAAGGAAGAACACATAAATCATCATGTTTACACATATGCTCAAGACATACAGTTCTTGCGCTTATAAATAAAACTCCAGTCTCATACATGTATTTGAAATAAGTAATTTTCTCATATTTATAATCCCTATATTGGTAATCCATATACATATTTTCCCAGCAAAATTTTTTTGTTAGGCCCATGTTTTCATATACTCATAAATCATAAGAACATGATAGTTTACAAGTATAAGTATCTCATTCTAAAGTATTGTATGGTATATTTAAACAAAACTTATTTCCTTTGATTTATAAATATTCTTCATAAATATACCTCCCATTACTTTCAATATCCATCATTTTATTTTATTTTAAAGATAAATGAAACTCATAGCTTGCTGCTATAAGTTTTGTGTACATTACACTATCATTTAATTGTAATATATTACTCATATCATTATTACTTCACTTTCAACATATTCATTCATGTCCACAAAATGTACATTTATATCCTTTCAGAATATATTTCAATTGTATTGCCAAATAAATGTATGCGTAACAAACATGAATGAGTTTGATATTAAAACAAAATTCAAATTCTGTAATGTCCTTACATCTTTGAAATGATAACATTCTTTCTTCTTTGGATGAAAATTTTCAAGACCAATGTATGAATTAAATATTCAAAATCTCTCCATTCTCAAAATTGACATAGTATAAAATCTTGATATACTTAACACATTTGTTCAGTTACAAAACTTTATACACAAACAACCTCTTAACTTTAGCAATAAAATGCATAACAATCATTTTCCAAAATAGGACCGCGACTTTGATATTTTGAAAACTTATAATCTCTATCTTTGAAATCACTTGATCTATGTTCTTCTCATAGTAAATCTAAATCCATAAATCAATAAACATAAAGTCCCTCGTTAGTTGGTTCCATATTTTTGTAATGATTAGTTAGCCAAATTCAATTTTCAATCAAACATTAAATAAATCATTAAATGCTCTTAATTCCCTTCCATAAGTAAGTCATAAATCAATTACATGATTTAACAAATCAAATATCATGCCTTTAATATGTACGAGTGAATTTACAAGAATGGTTGTAAATCAACCCTAATACATGCGGAAACAATTAGACCGTGTTGTAGTGCGACAAAAGAAACATAACTTGAGAATAAATCAGTGAATCACACAAGAAAATAAATAGAGAGTTCACACAAGGATTTACAGTGGTTCCACTATCTCAAGGTAGTGTACATCCACTTGGGGAGTGGAGATTTTAATACTTTCAGAGAGAAGAATTACAAGATTGATAATGGAGACTAAGAAGAATATGAAGAGATACAAAAGAGAAGATAGTTCGTTTTTGATGATTCTATTCATCCTAATTTCTACTTTATATAAGGATTATTACTTCAGATTGAAGTAACTGATTTATAGTCATAAATCAATACCTAATCAATTCTCCAAACGATAAACATTTACCGATTTATTTTTCCAGTTTTCCACAATTTGTATGCGTTTGATAAGATTCCCTCTTTTAATCATCTAATTAGAGAATTAATTAATTACTTCACTCTTTTTCAAATATTTCTTCCTCTTATGTAGCTAATCCATTGTCCTCTTTAATGCACATAAAAGAGGCAATATATTTGGGCAATTATCCCTAATATCTTCCAATTCTTTTAAGTATGGAAATATTGTATCAAATCTAACAATCTTCACCTTGATACTATATTTCCCCACAAGCCTACCAACTTCACCTACATTCTTTTACTCCACGCATCTCTCGGACAAGGCATCACGGATACTTTTCCAATGAGTTTCGGCATGACCATCACCCATTCCACTTTGTCAACAAACTCCGGAAAGGCCACCACCCACCAGCAAAGTGTTGAAAGTAACCGCTCCATGTAAGAACTATTAATCTCCAAAACAAACATCTCCATATACTAACTCACTCTAGACACCTAACACTTTAGCAAGCGAATTAAGTTCAAGCAATGCTCGAAGTTTGCAATAGGTAAGGACTTAGTGAACATGTTTGTTGCATGCATGTGAACATATAGATACCGTTTTCTTTATGCAAGTGAACATGTCTGTTGCATAATTGTTATAAGTTTTGTTTTCAGAACTATATAGCAATATATTGTATATTATAAGTTGCATGCATGTGAACACTATAGATACCGTTTTCTTTATGAAAGACTGATCGTTCTTATTACTGATAAGAATGAACTGGCATATAAGGACGCTGTGAGGAATTCTGCTTCAGGAGTAGAGGAAGGAGTAGGATCAGGAGCTGCTATGCCTGATTTCTGAGCCATGTTCAATGCTATGACGACTAATATGGTGAGGAATGTTCCTGGAGTGGTGATGGGAAGAGGTGCCCCAGTGCAAGTGCCTGGGGCGGATTTCACCAAGCTAAGCAGAGATTACTCTACTCTTGGAGGGAAGCCCTTTCATGGGACAGAGGCAACCATAGAAGTGCAAGATTGGTATGATACTTATAAGTGCATTTTTGGTGATATGGAGGTGGAATATGCTATGTAGAGGAAGCTGGCTTTGAGACAACTTTGGGGCTGAGCCATGAATTGGTAGAATGTTGTTACTATTGTTACTCCAGAGGATGAATTCAGCCGGGTCATTTCAAGGCAAGGTTTGAGGGGAAGTTTATTTCTTGCTCAGTAGTCAATTTTGTTCAGAAAATTTATCGATCTCAAGCACGGAGAGATGACAGTTTCTGGATATGTGGCATAATTCGATGCTTTGTCTAAGTATGGGATGGCATTCATCAACACTCCCTTGAGGAAAAATAAGAAATTCATCATTGGTTTGGTTGACTACTTAGGGGAAAAGCTAGTGGACCATATAGAGGAGCCATTTGAGAAGCTTGTAGAGAAGGCATTTTGCCATGAGAGCTTGTATCCAAAGACTAACACTGCTATTATTGTTTCTATTAAGAAAGAAGAGCCAAAGCCGCAGCAAGGCGGTGAAATCAAGAATAAGTGAAATGGAAAGAGAAAGCACTGCCAGGGAAAGGGTGGTAAGAAGAAGGGTAAATGGGAACCTACTTGCTTTAGATACAACAAAAAGTGTCATTTGATTAAAGACTGCAAGACGAGTGAGAATAGGAAATATTACAATTGTGATAAGCTTGGGCATTTGAAGAAGAACTGTCCAAAACTGGTGAAGGATTAGTAGGTAGTGAAGGCATATGCTTGGGACGCGGTTCCAACTTTGTCGAGTGATCCCTCAGCGAAGGAGAAGGGGGAGTCATCATTCAAGGTATGCTTTCTATTGGTGATGTTCATGTTCGAGTTTTGTTTGATACCGGTGCTTCTCATTCATTCATTTGTAGTGGCCTAGTAGATAGATTGGGATTGGGACCTAATAGTAAATGTAACAACTGTGATTTTATTACCGTCGTAATAAAAAATTAAAATAGGAATTTTAAATTGAGTTTTGAAAAAAAAATAGTCCAAATCATTAGGCAAAGTCAGTAAATATTTAATGGGTGAATGTTGGAAATGTACTTCATTTCCTTTTCACGTGTATATGAGTGATGAGACCAATTCAAAAGCAACATAAACACTTGGTTGTCAACAAAATTGCAAAATCAGTTGATCAATTATCAAACAATGTTGTAATCTATCTTTGCCTTCACATGTGAAAAGAGATTGGTCCATTTCAAAAGCAAGTGTTGTCTTATTTTATTAAAACAATAACGTTTTCTGTCACTTCTATTTATAAAACAAGTAGTGTACACTGTGCTTTATTTTACTGCCATCATCGCATTAATACAGTGTGTCCTCCTTCGCATATACACATTTTCATTTAATGCTTGTGTACAAAAATGTTTGCTAGCATATTCTTTATTTGACTTGTATACACAAATGGGAAAAGTAGAGTATGCTTTTACTCATTTTCCAAGAGCCTGCATCTTCTATTTTTCACTTTCAGTAGCTCTGCAAAACACTTCAATGTCAGTTCATTTCTTGTTCATTTGGTTCCTATTTGCTAGTTGATTTGGAAGCAAAAGTTTGGTAAGTTAAAACTCACACATCTACTTTATTCCCCATTCATATTTGCGTGCGTAAGGTTTTGTGGCTCTGGTGTTATTATTTCGTTCCATTCTATTTCATTTTGCATGAAAAAATTGTATTGTCCAGACCCAAGTTTTGGTGCGTGCATGCGTTTAAGCCCTGATTTTTAGTGTGCATCAGTGGTGTGTCCTTTTCATTTTTTTGCAAGTTGTAACACACAAATGTTAAATTCAAGTTCTAGGTCATTGACCTTTATTCGACTTCAGTATGCATGCAAACATCAATACACGTGCATATACATATAGCTTTGCCAGGTCTTTTTTTTATATATATCTTCATGCGTGCATTTGAACTTTGCATGATCAAGTTGAAGTTGCATTATAAAAATATAGTTCCAGGTTGTGTTGTCTTTTTACTTTATTTTAAACCATGTGAACTACTGTGTCCTTGTGGGTTTTATGTGTTAGTGCGTGGGTCTATTATTTATTTTGTTTACTTTATCACTGCTTGAAAATTATCCAAGTTTGCATTGCCAGTTTTTATTGCGTCTACATTGTTTTGTACGCGCATAAAATGCACAAGGCACAGTGCAGGATGTTCACTCTTTTATACGTGCGTGCTAATAAAATGTGTGCATGGAAAAAAAATGAATTTCGGGTCAATGACTTCGCCATTTATATTTCGTATGTCCATGGGAAAATTTGCACAAGCCATTGCTTTAAAAAAATTGATGCGTGCATGAAAATTTTTGTGCCTCCAGGCCAATTATTTTCTTACTTGCGTGCAAATGGGTACCATAGAAAACTATGTTGAAGTCATTTATTGCATTTATATTTTTCTTGCGCACTATAATGTATGCACAAAGAAACATTGCCCAGGTCTCCATATCAAATAAATTGCACGCGTGCATTCATTTAGGAGTATTGCAAAATTTCATATATACGTGCATTTATTTTTTATGCCCAGATTTTACTCATGTAAATGTCACTTTTTCGTGCAATATATTTGGTAAATATAGTAGTGCAATCTACTATTTAATTTACATTGATCCAGTGTTATGTTTTAAAACATATTTGGTTGTCGTCATTTTTATAACGGAACTTTTACTCCGGTGTTAAAATTTTGAAGCGTGTTGTTTTGATGACAATTTTGACAAACAAAAACTACTGTTGTTTTGACTTCAGTAACCGTCAATTTTGAGGTGAATTTTCAAGCGGTTATCCAGCAATACTGATTTTGTATCCGTTTTTACAGTGTTTTGTGAAGCGCAATTTCCTCGTCGAAATTGCTATAGTTGTTGCTGTTTTTAATCATGTGTTTTAAAAATCGTTTTAAAATAAAATTGTTTTCAAAAATTTTACAGTTTGCACTTTCAAAAGAATGAGGAAGCGATTTAAACGCTTCAGCAAAATTAAGGACTATGAACCCTTACTTTTACTGAATCGCTTAATTCCGGACTTGTCCGTTTGAGAACGTAAATTTTATTTATATAAAATACACAATTTTGCACTTTCAAGGAAACGATGAAGAGATTTAAATGACTTGGCAAAAATGCGGAGTATGAAACCACACTTTTATTATTTCGGTTAATTCCGCACTCGTTAATTGAAACTTTTGCGGTGGATTTGTTGTTTGATGATTTTGATGATTTTGTTGGGCTTTCGAGCCACCCTGCTGGACCCTCGGGTCATCTGATGGACCTTCGGGTCGCTCTGTGGACCTTCGGGTCATCTGATGGGCGTCAAAAATTATAGTATTTGGTAGGCTTCGGCCATATGAGATGCACGTGCGGCGTAGTTTAGACTCGCCATCTGTTGGGATCGATCCACTTTTATGTTGATTTTCTAGTTATCTTATTTTGATTTCTAGATTTTGCGACTGCTGATTTGTCTAGTTATCTTATTTTGATTTCTAGATTTTTGGTGTATTTCTATTTCGAATTCAATTTTGAATTTGGAAATTGAGTTTGATAGTCTCATTCGAGAATATAATTTTGTGTCACTACAATTTATTTACCTTTTAATAGCGCACAAAAAACGCAATAATAGATTTTCATAGCATTAGTGACGACGCTATACAACGACATGTTATAATAGATCTGACACATCTGATAGCGCTATATTATACGCTATTGAATAGAGCATTTTATAGCACTTATACAGCACTACTGAATCCTTTTGACAGCGTTTTATCTATATCGACTTTCATAGCGTTTTGTTCATGCAACTTTATTTAACTACTAAAAATCTCAGTTTTTAATTTATAGCGTTAATAAATTTGTCATGGCTAGGAATCAACGCTATAAAAATTCTTTTCCATAGCGTTTACGATTATTATAGCTCTTTTCCTGCGCTATTATATTATTTCCTATAGCGCCTTTGATATAATTAGTTTCTATAGCGTTTTACTTTTTGTTTCCATAGCACCTATTTTGCGCTATTAATTTAATATTATGATGTACTTTCTATAGTATCCTACAAACGCTATCTTTCATCTTATCTGAATTGCTCATTTCAATAGTAATCAAAATACAAAACTACATTTCTAAAAGCAAAAATCAAAAGCAAAAAATGTAATAGCAAAAGCATAATATACTACCAAAGCATATTTGATTGCAAATGACAAAATATATATGGTCTTACATAGTTCATAATAGGTACATAAGTTTAGAGTACATAATTTCAAAACAAAACATTACATGAAAAAACAAGATCCCTTAGTCTTCCATTTGTCAGCTCATGCACATCAAACCTGCAAAGAGTAATCACTAGTAATTTGAAGCAGCTAGCATTCCCTGCATCAAACCACTTCCTGCAATGAAATGAAGAAAAAATAAAATAAACATTTGATGGTATTGTTCATATATACTAGTATTCTACTATCATGCTTCAAAAACTTATATGGAGGGAATAAAAATCTAGCAAACAATAACATTGATACCAAAGTCCAAACTTATTCGTTGATTGTATTTCGGCAATTTATGTACTCTCTGTGCACACTTTCTTTCTGTGCAAACTTTCTTTCTGCAGCTTGCATACATTTTAGATACTCTCCCCTCTGCCTCAACACTTCACTGTCATCTCCTACATCACTCAACTAAAAACTCAAACTGCCTCAACCACCACTACTCCTACCCGTACTTCTACCCACTGTACACTGTAAGAAGCTCTCTGATTCAACTGCTACCCCACTCTACCACATTGCCATAACATTCAAGCAAATCCATATCTTTTTCTTCACATATCCCACTACCCACACTTCCTATTGCTGTAACATAAACAACAATATACACAACCCACACTTCATCAAATCAAACTATCATAACATCATTCCATTGAAACCTCTTTGCACTTTCATTTCTCCAACTACAGTCACCATTATTCCACCTTAACATCTTCCATACTTTACCACTACATATAACACTTCAACATTTTACTCTCTGACCATCCCCACTTGATAACAACCCCTGCACCATACTAACAACCCCTGCACCATACATCAATTCTGCCTTGCTAACACTGCATCATACCACTGCCTCACGACTGACATCTATCTTCCTCCCTACACAGTTCAACTGCCTCCAGTCTACACTGCACCTCCATATCCACCCACTTCCACACCACCACTTCAAACATACAAGTTTATCCACTTTCCTTCATTCTGCACTTGTCTTCATTCTGTTATAAGCATTCTCTCCAATGCCAGTGCATAAAGCTTATTACTGCACCATTTTTGTCATAGTTGCTGTACCATTTCCATAAAATTGTCCAACAACAAAAACATTTCACTTCTCAGCCACATATTCTACAATTTCACCCTTACTTCCTTACATCCTTGCTAACCAGGCACCACCAACCCACAGCAGCTCCACCTTCTATCATTACTTCACCAATACATATCCATTACATTGACCACCACCACCACTATTCCTCCTCACTGTCAAATACAACCTTCTCCACTCTTCACAGTCGAGACCATCACAACATACTACTCAAATACAAACCAAACCGGCCACAACAAACCAACTGCCAGATCATATACAGTTTAAAGCTGCTACATGCATACAGTGCACTCCAAACCAAGTGTTCATTCCCCTACCCAACAATTCACAGCGACTCCTCCTGCACTATCCATCACTCCTTGACTTCTCACTTTATCACCATCATCTACTAGACCAGGCATCAATTCAACCACAAACTCCACTTTCAACAACACTGTGCACTTTCCTGTATAACCAACTTCTGCTCTGGCCAATACTTCATACTTCAGTGCACTACTGATCATTACTGCTAACATCGACCTCGACATGAACTCCAGTCCTAACCAACCTCTGCCATCACTGTCGACTGAAACACTGCTGCCATTTACAAAAAAAAAGAGGACAAACCTATTCTATCGCATACCCACACTGAACCAGAACCCAAATCGCCAGTCACCAGAAATCCATCGCGAATCACTACATCCCCACGTCTACAATCCCACTTGCGACATCGAACAACCGAATCCCATCGCGAAATTCAAAAATCTATGCACAACACATACAAACTCAACTGTCTACTTTAAGGGCCCAAATAGATGAATGAAAAATATGTTAAAAATTAGTCTTTTTGGGAAATCCATGCTAGGAATGATGATTCGGGAGTTTGAAAGAATCTTTTAAGAAATATAATTGATGCACTTAAATGTTGGAAAGAAAAATTATAGATTGGAAAACCACTTCTCTTCGGTTTGATCCATGGTCACGGGGAGGGAAACTAATAGATAACTTGGGAATTGAAACATTTGAAAGAGTGAGAGGGGAAAATATGCTTGTCCGTGATATTTTAGAAAATGGCATTTAGAGAATCGACACGCTTAGCTTCCCGCAACAAAATTCAAATGAAATATCAACTATAAAAATTCACAATGATGATCAAAGAGTTATTGGATTTGTTCATGCTTTAAAAATGGGAAACACAACTTTAAAGCTATCTGGAATTCTATTCGTACTCAATGTACCAATGTTCATTGGTCAAAATTTTTGTAGCATCAAATCCATTTACGCAAAATGACAAATTGTGTTTTTAAAGCTATCACCAATAGACTTCTGACTAACCAGAGACTCATACGGAGAAATTTCATGATGGATCCTACTTACGTTTTATGTAACACTAGCAATGAAGACCTTAATCATCTGTTTTTTGAATGTCCATTCAGTGCTTATGTCTAGAAATGGTGCAAAGTTAAGCTCAAGTGACCAGCCATGCATACTGAAGTTCGTAACTTTCACACAGAGATTTAAAATTCGACTCATAAATTCAATTGCACTGGCTATAATATCTTTAATACCTATTTTATTTTCAGTGCATCTTGGACACCGAGTATCAATCATCTGACTTCATTGTAATATTTGTTATCAGGTCTTAACACATGTATTTTAGAAATTAAACTTGATTAATAGAAAACTATAATATAAATCTACCGATTAAATTTAGAAAGTGATACAAAATCAAAATTACCAATTTTAGACTGTCTTTGTAATAATTTATGCGTTGACGAGGCTATGGATCTTTTTAAATCCATTCAATTTCAGCAATCAAAACTGAATATTCATATTTTCAAAAAAAATCAAAATTATCAACAACTCCCGGAATTTGGTCGATGAGGTCGTTGAAGCTGAAGTGAATCAATCTACGCAGTCGTTTCTGGTGGAGTGAGTCGATGAGGTAGCTGCTGGTGGAGTGAACCGATGCGGTTGACGACGTTGCAGGCTGTTGGCATTAATCAATGCGAAATCAATGATAGTTGCCAGAGGAATGGATAGATGTGATGTAGTGATGGCAGCTGGAGTGAATCAATATCATAATAGTTGCTGGAGCGAAATGACGCGATGTCGTGATGTGAATCCAAGCGATCGTGAATTTAGGTTAAAATTTAGTTGAGAATTTTGGTCGATAGTGAAAGGGAAGAGGAAAGTGAAACGGAGGGAACTTTGATTTTCCGCGGCCTTTTTTTTAATAAGTTAAAAAAGATGCCGCCTTATTTGATTTCCCGCTTTTGTAAAAATGGTAGGTTAATACAGCGGAGTGTTGTTTTCATAGCTCATTTTGTAGTTACATTTTTTAACTTAAATCGTTTTATATAGCACTTTAATTACAACGCTATCATATAATGCTATATAAACCCTATTTTCTTGTAGTGTGTATAGTCTCATCTGAGATTATAATTTTGCGTATTGCTGTTTTGAATTCAATTGTGAATTTGAAAGTTGATTTTGATGGAGTTTAAATTGAGATTTCTTCATTTAAACTATGTTGATTATTTATGTTGAATAGTCTCATTCGAGACTATAATTATTTGCTTAAGTGTTGTTTATCATACACTTATTTTCGAGTTTAAATTAGACTGATCAATTTATTATTTTCTTTTAAATAATACTTGGGTTAGACCGAGTTATTTCAAGATAATCGCTATCTCTGATTCAGTTCCAGCTTTAGCTTTTGGGATTTTACTTCATCTTTTGTCTAGACTTCGAGAAGTACTTTGGTGTATTGACTATCGTCTCATGTATGTTGATGTATATGTATATGTACATTTGGCTCATTTGAACCATCGATTGTTGTAGCATGTATCCAGACTTCTCTTCCGCTATATATCTGATATTTCTATTCTGATGTGATTATACTATCTGTGTTGTTGTTATTATGAGTTGTTCTTAATTTTTCTTTAGCCACCGTAGTTTCGTTTTAGATTTGGATTGAATTTATATCTTTGGGAGTAATTTACACAACTCCTATCGATGTTATCAGTACTCGTCTAAGGCATAACTTATGGATGGTCGCTTCTAACAAGCCTTATTCTTCACAATAGCAGACGTTATTCCTTATAATAACCTTTGTTATTGTGGGCATAGAGGTGGGGTGTCACAGTAAACGAATCTCTACTCCTAAAGAACCCTATTAGAGGCTCTACTAGTCTTTGCATGGTTTGTCAAGGCCTAATTTTATCGAGTCACGGATGTTCTAAGACTGTTATTGTTTTGTTTTGAACTTTGTCGGTTTTGGATTATCCTGGATATGGACTAGCTTAGGAAGTTTGCAACTTCATAGTGGATTTCGAGAAGCTGTGGATGACAACCGAAGATGTGGATGGGCAAACGATAATGATTAGCTGCCTACCAGAAGATGGGGTGATGGTTTGCTTTCTATATTCGCATGATATTCCACATGAGGGATTGTCATCTGTGCCCATCACTAATCTTGATTTTTTTGAGGAAATGATGGGATTGCTGCCATATAGAGAGATCAAGTTTCTGATAGGTTTTATGAATGAGGCCAGACCAATTGCTATGCCTTTGAGGCGTATGACACCTAGTGAGCAGAAGGAATTGGAGGTGCAAGTGAAGGACCTATTGAAGAAAGGTTTCATTCAAAGAAGCATATCTGAGTAGGATGCACCTATAGTATTCGCAATGAAGGCTGATGGCTCTTTGAGGCTATGTATGGATTATCGTTAGCTGGATAAAATGACGAAAAAGAACAAGTATCTACTTCCGTGCATTGATGACTTGTTTGATCAGCTGCACGGTGTGAAGGTGTTCTCCTAAATGGGTTTGGCGATGGGATTTCACCGGCTTAAAGTGGCAAAGGAGAGTGTGCATATTACTATGTTTTGTATGCTATTAGGTTTTTATGAGTAGTTAGTGATGCCATTTGGATTGGCCAACACTCCGACATACTTTGTGGGTCTCATGAATCGAATTTTCGCAGACCAGTTGAATAAGTTCGTCTTGTCTTCATGGATGATATTCTGATCTACTCCAAAACTGCCGAGGAGCACAAGATGCACTCGAGGATTGTGCTAGAGATATTGAAGAAGCACAAGTTGAGAGAAAAGTTGACACTATACACCGATGCTTGTGGTATTGGATTGGGTGCAGTGTTAGTGCAGAAGGGAAGGGTTATCGCTTATGCGAGTTGACAGCTAGAGCCACACGAAAGGAATTACCCAACTCACGATTTGAAATTGGCAACAATCATTTTTTCTTTGAAGATGCGGGGGCACTGTTTGTTGGGAGAAATGTTTGAGTTGTTTACGGATCACAAATCCTTGAAGTACCTTTTCTCCTAGAAAGATCTCAACTTTCAACATCAATGGTGGTTAGAGTTCATGGCCCCTTAAGATTTTAGTATCTCCTATATTCAAGGAAAAGGGAATGTTGTCGCTAATGCATTGAGTAAAGACATATTGGCCTGGGAGCAATGTTTTTGGAATGGAAGCAAATAGAGTATATTGTTGGATTTGATTTCAAGCCTCCCTGTGAGCCAGAGCCTGAAATGTTAGCAAGTTTGTCGATCAGACCTTCTCCAGAGATTATCGCAAAGATTGAAGAAGAAGTAGAGTCTGAAGACATGAAGCAATACGAACTCAATCAAGAAGGTTGGCTTCATAAGGATGGAAGATTATTTGTTCCCGATGTCGATGGATTGAGAGACAAAGTGTTAAGAGTGTGTCATCATTCCAGATTGACCATTCATCCTTATGGTAACAAAATATACTGAGATATGAAGTGAACTTACTATTGAGAAGTTATGATAGGGATGTTGGGGCATTCATCTCGAAGTGTATAAACCGTCGGTTGGTGAAGGTAGAGCAGAAGAAACCTAATGGATTGTTGCAACCGTTATAGATTCTTGAATATAAATGGGAATAAGTATCGATGGATTTTATTGATGGATCACCGATTATTCGAGCAGAGTACGATGACATTTGGGCCATAGTAGATCAGTTGACCAAGAGTGCAAGGTTTATACCTGTCAAGTCAAATAGAACAACATCCAAGCTGGCAAAGTTGTATGTAAAGTGGACAGTATGATTTCACGGTATGCGAAGAGCATTCTGAGTCACCGAAACCCGTTGTTCACTAGTGGTTTCTGAAAGAGCTTACAAGAGGCAATAGGGATAGAGCTACATCTTAGTACAGCTTATCACCCACAAAACGGATGGACATACTGAAAAATTAAATCATATATTATAAGTTCTCTTGCGATCATGCATTATAGACTTTGGTGGATCATGGGATGATCATTTGCATTTAGTGGAGTTTGCATAAAGCAATAGCTATCAATCGAGTATTGGTATGGCACCATATGAAGCATTGTAAGGCCAACCATTCAATGATTTTTCATGCTGGTGGGAAGTAGGCAAGAAACTAGTACTTGGGCTGGATATGATTAGAGAGACTTCGGGGAAGATTGACGTCATTTGGCAATGAATTAAAGCTACTCAGGATTGATAGAAAAGCTACGTGGATAAAAGATAAAGAGATTTGGAGTTTTCTATCGGAGATATGGTATTAGTTAAGATTTCTCCTCTTAAGAATGTAGTTCGATTCGGTAGAAAAAGGAAATAGGCGCTGAGATTCATAGGACCATTCTTGATAGTCAAGAGAATCGAGTAGCTAGCATACAAGGTCGACTTACCTCAAAAGATTGCAGGCATGCATAATGTTTTTTATGTCTCTTATTTACGGAATTTTGTGCACGACTCGGGCATGAAAATTATATGGATCAACTAGAAGTTTTTAAGGTTGAACCAGAAGTTTCTATATCCCATTGGCCGCTTCATATTGTTGGGTACGATACAAAATAACTTAGGAGAAAAACGATGAAGCTAGTTAAGGTATAATTGAGTGAAAGTGAGGATGATTTTACATGGAAGACCGAAGAGAGCATGAGGACTTCTTATCCATGGCTCTTTAAATGGTAAGATCCATCGTTTATCGTATTTATTTTCAAGATTGTATATTATATTTGATAGGTTAGTATTTCGCACGTTAGTATAGGTCACTTGTACTATTGATTGCATAACTGCTTGTTTGAGTTGTTTGATGGTTGCTTATGATTGATAGGCATGCAAGATGACCATAGTTGCTTATAGTTTGGCTTTTTTGGGAATTTCAGAGGCGAACTTCCTAATGGGGTGGAGAATGTAACGATTCATATTTTACATATTGAAGGATCGTAAAATACTTTTATTTTATTCATATCGGGTTGTTTGGTTCTATAATTTTGGTATATGACTCTTAGAGATATTTTACACAGCTATGATTTTATTCAAATTTTAATATGACAATTTTGACTTTGGAAATCCTTTTTGAGCTATAACTTTTGAAATAAGATGAATTAGGGTCTCAAACAAGTTTCATTGCTTCTGGATGATGGTTTTCCATTTCGTAAAGTGGTCATAACAGAAAAGCAGACTTATAGCAAGGAAGTTACGCTTGCTTTAAATTTTAAAAATTACTGGTCAGGATTAGTGTGTAATTAATTATGCCCATTAGTGTGCCCATTAGTCTAATTAGAAAAATACTATAAATAGAGGGTTAAAGAGTCAAGTTAAAACTTTTTCTCTTATTCTAAATCAGGTCTAAACTCTAATTGTCATAGATTCATCCTAATTGCATCCAAAATCACCCAAATTGGTCTTTAAATCAAACTAGATTGCGGAATAGGGATTAGATCATTAACTAGAACATATAGATCATTTTTTTCTTGATTTTAAGTGCATTCCATTGCTTTCCGAATTGGACCTACATTCATATTTCTTGAATTTGGTAATTGTTGAGTAGTTCATGCCTTCTCACTATACTGTGTATGTTTATATAGTATGATCATAGGATTTAACATGTTTTAAATCAATTTTTGGCCATAAAACCATTTACAAGTTTACTTACATGCTAAACTATGCATATGATTTCGATTGATAAGAAATCACCATTTCCCATGCTCATATATTCATGCTATATGTAGATCTATGTTAGAAATTGACTTGTTTGTCTTATTTTGATGGATTGCATATATGATTGAAAGAAGTTGCTTGTTATTCTACATTGGATGATATGATTCGATGTTGTTTGTTAGTATTGTGACTGCATAGAAAATTAAGTCGGAGAATTGAGTAAATCGGAGGCAAGTTTGGTCGGAATTGGATGAAACTTGAAGGGGATACTTTGTAGCATGGGAAGAGCTCTTGGTTCAAGGTGCAAGTTCCAACTCCCCAACTGCACAAGTCGGCATCGAGTTGAGAGGATGGCACCGACATGTGCTGTTTGGTCCATGGTGGTGGCGAATTTGGGGAGAGCAGTGGTGTCGCTAGTAGAGGTTGTCTAAGGTTATGAATTGATGATTGGCTAAGTGTTGGGAGCCAATGACGACTTGTTTCTAGAATATGAAGTAGGGTACTTTAAAGAAAGAACTTGTTCTGTAAAGACTTGATTTTTACAGAGAAGTCGGGATCAAAACATCTGGCATGGAGTACTAGAAGCATGGAAGGAGTGGAAGGAAACTTAGCCATGGATTTTCTAAGTAGAGAGGTCGGTACCGACTTCTAAGGCTAGGTCCAAATGGGATGAAATTTCTAGGAGATGAAGTAGATGTTCTTTAGATCATGATGTAGGTGTTGGCTTGTTCATATCAAGTTGGATGACGATTTAACAGCATGATGAAAAGCTATGGTCTTCAGAGGTTGGCTTGTGTTGGAGTAGGTTTCGAATACCGCGGCTCGCAAAGGGGGTAGGTTGTATAATCGGGGAATGTGAAAGGGTTTCTCGTGAATAATGGAAACTAGATCGAGCAAGAAAGGCTTGGTATCCAAATGGAGCAAAGGTGGGCTTGGGTGTACGTGCTAAGGAATCATTGATGATGCGGAGAGTTTTCATTTGTACTCGAAGTTAGGGTACTGTAAGTGGGGACACCCATGAGTCAATGAAGAAATCTGTATACCCTAGATGTGTAGCTTTGAGTCTAGCGTCCAGCTTTGGGCTCCGAGACATGTATCCAACTTTGGGTTGTGAGATATGAGAGTACAACAGAGAACTGAGATTTCCATTAATCTCTGGGTCGGGGATCATACGAGTTATCATATATTTAGAGAACATGGAGCGATAGTTAGGATTGTTCGATGGATGTTATGGTTTCTTTGGCTATTCTCTTTATTAGGCTATCACTTGTAGGTATCAGGAGAAGTAGGCATTAGAGATAGGAATAACTGGAAGACGGATATCATTTATTTGGTTTGTGATGTACCTTTACGATACAGCAAAGTAGCATATTGTACTGTTATATGCTAGCTCTTTGTTTGTAGGGACAAGTCGGTTATGGTTCATGTACCCTTGTTCCATACCATATTTACCAGTTTAGTATTTTGAGACTCATTTACCCCTTACACCAGACTATTGTCTAATCCAAGGTTTTATGCTTTGCCTCTTATTATATCGGGTACTCTTAGACGAGGACACTTGAAACAGATCTAGGTAACATAGTAGTTGTTTGGAGGATGAGCTACATGAAGCTACCTCGTATTATGTACATATATGGAGACTATGCTTATTCCGGTCAGCACTGGGAAGCGAGATCAGCGAATTCTTACCATTTGTATTTAAGGCAATTGTTGAGTTTGTATCCTATTGTATAAACTCTACTATTGATGTATAATTTTGTGGATATTATACTTTAACAACGATGTTCTATTCACATTGTTATTACTGTCTATTCTGTTGTATATGTGATATTGTATTTTTTTTCTATGCACTATGAGATATACGATAGGTTATATGCAAATTTTGTTTATTTCAACCTTAATGATCATCCTATATTGGTTGGGCATAGCAACACATTATTTATATACTGTTGGTGGTGACGACATAGGGTGGTCGTCACATGGAGGAAGCATCCAATGACAATTGATTCTGAGGTATGGGTTATATTCGTAGCCCCGGAATGTTTAAGAATTTTTTATGCATGTGATGTCATGCTAAGGGAGTGGACGCTTTGATGGTATTGACGATTGGATTTATTTGTGGAAAAACTAGTGTTTTGTTTAAATGAAATTGAAAATCATTTCAAAGTTTTCAACTTTGTTTTCTTATGCAAACTCTTATTCTATGTTTATAAAAAATTTGTAAGTTTTAGTTATTGATGTTTCAATGAGTAAAGCCAAAACATTTCAGGCTATGGTGTCCATGGCGATAATCACTATGGGTGTAGTTTCGATTAAAAAGTCAGAATCTTTTTAAATTTTGTTTTCGTACTTAAAAATGTCTTGAAATGTTTTACAAACTTAATAGTGATGTTTTACAAAGTTAATTAATTATTTAATAATTAATTTTTAATTAATTAAGTTTTAATAATTAATACTTAATTAAGTGTTAAACAGGGTTCATTAAATATAATTAAGTGAAGATTAACTAATAATTAATATGTTTTAAAAGTATGATTAATTTTAATTAATTTTTGATTAAGAAATATTAATTTAAATTAATTATGAGTTAAATACAAAATTTGTTTTTAATTAATTATTAATCAAATATAAGTCAATTATTTGTTTATTTAATTAATCGACCATTAACTATTTTTAATGATAAATAATTAAAGTTTAATTTTAAAGTAAATTATGTATTAGATGTTTAATTTTAAAGTAAATTATCTATTAAAGGTTTAATTTATTATTTAAGTTTTAATCAAAAGATTATTTAGTTAATTAATATTTAATTACTAATGCAGGTTTAATTAATTATTAAATAACTAATAAAAGATTGATTAGGGTTTAATTAACGGTTAACCATTGTTTAATTATTTAATTAAATCAAGTAAAGATTCAATTAAGATTAATTATAATTTAAACAAGGATTTAATTATAATCAATTAAAAATAGTTTTGAAGTCCTAACTCCTTTGTTTTTCTAAGAACCAAATTATTTTAAATGAACTTCATTTTCAAAGATGGTTTTGAATTCAAGGGATTCAATTGTCGATACCATTAAGAAACCATACAATTGTATATGAGTTATAATATAGATTATTTGATTGTCTGGATAAATGTTTGCAGGATAAATCATCATTTTGCTATAAATCAATTAAATTGTTTGGACACCTATTTAGTAGGACAAATCACCATCCTGTTATTATGTTATATGGACATGTTTATACTGGTTAGTTTATATGGACATGTTATTTTCTGATTTGGATATGAAGTGTATTTACATGTATGTTGACTTATGTAAATAAATTATTGAACGACTTAAGAATGAAATTGAAAGAAAATGGAAACTTAAATTAGTACAATTTGGATTGATAAGCCTCCTTTTAAATTATGAAGTATGATTTTGAATTAACTTCAATTCTTTAATCAGTCTAGGGTTTTCAAGTTTGTAAATTACTTTCAAGTTATGTAATTATTTCATAAAGATATTTATAAATAATAAATTGTTTAAATAAAAGGGTTTTACTAAATAAAAAGGTTTATTTAAAGTGATTTAAAATGACATTTTGTAAATGATATTTTGTAATGTCAAAGATATTTTATAAAGGGAATTTTATAAAGACTTTTATACATGGAAATAGATTTATAAATCATTTTAGAGATTTTAAAAAGAAGTTAAATCTAGATTAAAGATTTATAAGGAGGTTTGAAATATGAAGTGAATTTACAAAAAGAATTTTTATAAGGGATAAGTGAATGTGTTTTATAAAGCGAATGATTTTATAGTAAGTGATGTTTTTAAAAGGGAATTTCTTGGACATTTAATATGGAATTTGAAAAGAAGGAAACTTTCGTATAGTTTGCTAAATATACTTACACCATTGAGATAAATGTATAGATGTTTTCTTTCAAGTATAAAAGGAATGTAAAGGGTTTTGGGAATAGTTTTTTTTAGAAGATCATTCAGTCAAGTTTTGCAAAGTGTTTTATTTAATTAAATATTAATTAATAAAGACTTAATGGATCCCATATGGAATCAAATCAATGTTGAATGAATGTTTATTTGATAGTTAAATAACTAACTATAAAATCTGGATCAAAATGTAACTTTGGAAATATCTAGGAGAAACACGTGGGTTATGTGGCACAGCCATGCCCGATGATCTTGTATTGTGCGTATAAATCTTGTTTCACTCTTCTTGGTTAAATGATAAGGAAATCTATACATAAATGGTTAGAGGTGAACACTGCTCTTATCTTTTTTTTGTTTATTTTCTAAAGAATATGGGCTGAGTTTATCAGAAATTATCAAAAGTTGTTCGAAGAGACCGGAAGCAGATATGTTTTTCGAAACCACTTCGATCCAACTCAAGTGTTTCAAACTTAAGACATCTGGAAGAATATGGAATCAAAGATGGAGCATTGAAGTGCAAGGGTTGCTTGCTACTAGTCCTGAAGGTGGTTCTAAAATGATGTAGCAGAAGTAGTGCATTTGGTTTTTCCTTATCCTGGACAACTGGTATGGATAAATGTAGGCACTGCATTACTGCCTGGAAGGCAGTGTTAGCATTCCAAGTGTGACTGTTATTCAAAAGGTAAGCGTAACCTCAAGCCTCATTAGCCGAAAATGACTAAAATCGAAGGAGATGCAGCAAGGCTATGTGGGTCGCTCCTGTAACGACGTGATTTTTCGTCCACGAACGCCGCATCAAAACGTCCACTGTATCAACTGCAAAGCAATCGAAGGCCGAAAAACCGTACCATTATGGTTAAAGAAGAAGAAAAGGAAAAAGATGTAGAAGATAGAACAGAAAAGGTAGAACAGAGCAGAAAGAACAATAAAACAATATATTAAAATCTCACAATCGCAGCGGAACAACATATAATAGATAAATGAATAATCTTTAAACAAAGTACTATATTAGTTATTACATTACATCTCATTACATTTCATTACATTACATCATCAGAGTGTACAACAACAAACAGCGGAAAAGAAATACTATATACTAGTGAATACGCCATGCATCCATCTTGCCTCCAGCAACTCCTGAATTCCAGAATATCCTGATAAACCTTACTCTTGACTACCCGTGTGGAAATTGGTGGGCACCCAGAGTTTAGGAAGGAAAATATAAACTCCGAGTCGGTCATGTGACTGGTGTGAGAACTAAAATAGTTTATTTTTCTTTAAAATAAAGAATAGGATAATTTTAAAATAGATTCGCAATGCTTTTTTTTAAAATGAGACTACCATAAGGCCTCCCGCACACACGCACACAATGAAAACGCAGAATCGGAGGAGATTTCTTCTTATGATAGTCAAAGATGCTTGATACGCATTAAAAAGAAACATTTGACATTATTACTAGTGCATAGTGTAGGAAAATTATTTCAAAAGTATAGATATAAATCTTAGCCAGCATAGGCAACTAAAACCGTACAAGATCGTATTGTTTCTTTGGATTTCCAACAAATGGTCAGGCCAAGGAACTTCCCATTGCCACATAGGTACGCCTCTAGAAAGACGACCCGAGAACCAAACCGGATCTCTGCCAACACAAGGCCGGGTTACCCCTAACTGGGTAACTACTGACACGAATATGTCATCCCTCGATCGTAACCGATCTATCCGAGGATCCTCGATTTCCAACAACCACATAAGAATAATAATGCAGTAACCAAATAGGCTAAGTATCTGGGCTCCATTCCATGATACCACCTCTATCCAGAAGGAATGGCATACACTAAAGGGGCGCTACCCCCTTAATAACCTTGCTGCATCCTTCCTGTTTTGACCATTTCCGGGGTGTAAGGTCCGACGAAGTCTCGTCCACAAAGCCACGCTTTATACAAAAGCTGTGCTTTGGGTCAACAAATGATCAAAATAATGATCACTAAGATAAATGATCAAACAAATGATCATATCACAAATGATCAAACAATGATCATTTCACAGCAACACTCAGCATGCCACACTACCAAATTGGAAGTATATCACTAATAACCTTCAACTACATAACCTCTGAGCTCGTACGTCTCAGAGAAGGGTGTTAAGCTAAGAGAATAAATTCTCCGCCACCAACAGAAATATATTTGAAAGAAATCAGCTTTATATCTCAACTTGTAATGTCAGACATACAATCCATACAAGTCTGTTCCGGGCTCGAACAGAACCGAAGGCACTTACAAAGAAGTCCTTGCATTCCGGATAATTTCTAATCACGTCCGGACTTCCCGTCACTAAGGGTGATAAAACCTCTATATTGGAGATCAGCCGATGCAGAGTAACTCAACGGTAATCCTTCCGTTTTCAAAAATATCCGGTCTTCAACACCGGTCATCGAATGAAAATCCATTACGATGTATCACAAATACGGAATGGGTTATACGACCCCAAGGTCCTTTCCCGGCTAACCCGAATAGTGAGCGCTTATTCAAAAATAAGTGTGGCATTCAAATTCAAACAATCACAACAAATACCTATTTAAAGGTAAATATTGATAGTCGGATTATTTAACTATCAATAAGTGTGTTCAACATCACCAAATTCCAAATAATTTCCCAAATTATTTACTTTCCAAAATATCTTTCCTAGATATATATTTTCCACACTTCAACATTTGAAAACAAATTTTCAAATCACTTTTCACCTTTACCACTTCTGAAAACAAATTTCAATCATTTTCCTTATGCGAAATACTTTCATTTCGATATGGTTCATTTAAACCAATTAAATAAATCCATACCGATTTACTTTATATTTACGTTCCAAATCCGTAAATTAATTCCCACACTTCAAAAATAAATCAACGTTTATTTTTAAAAAAATTCCCCTTTTCATTTATAAATTCCATAGTGAATTTACATCCCAATCAAAAAGATAAATTCTCAAAACGTTTCATTTCATATTGGAAAAACATTTCCGTACTTATTTATTAATAAGTAATTCACAAATCAATTTATTTTCAACATTTGGAAAATATTCAATATACTTAAACCGAAATTAAGTATATATTTCATTCTTTAAGGAAATCATTCTCTTAAACATATTTATTTGGGCCAAAACGAATGTTGTGCAAAACATCGTTACGACAACCCAAAATCACTAGCATAGGGATTCGAAATTAAAATAGATATATAAATCCCAATACTATACAAAAACATTTCCTTTCGGAAATCATTTACTATAACAACATTGTTATAGTCCACCATTTCCTTCTTTCTCGAAAACGTCTATTTCAACCATAAATGTTGAAATCTATGTATTCGATTCATAATACATTTTAAAACATCGTTAAAACGATTAACTTCATTTTATAATATTCATTTTCCCAAGCATATCCATTTTATTTGATAATATATTCACTGTCCAAATCGTGAATATACTTCCTTAACTAATTTCAACTTTCAATTTATCAAATTCCATTGATTTCGAATTTATAAACAATGTCTATAAATTCCATTTCTATTTATAAGCTTCGATTTTTTAAATCTCCTTTATTAATCCAATTTATATTTCGTTTATATGCCGAATCTAACTTATAAGTAAATTACTTATAATCCATTTATTCACATATCCATTCTTTTATATCATCATTTGTTTATAAATCTAAAATTCTTATTTACTTATAAAACTAAGTACAACTTTATTCTAACACTTATAAAAGTTCGTTTTATAATTCCAATATCTTTAACTTATTAAATATAAAATTTATAAATCTTTTATATAAACCGTTTATAATAATTCAAAAATCTCAATTTAAATAAACCAATCTCTTTATTAATTTACAAAACGTTATTTAAAACTTATATAACTCCAAAATTAAACTTAAGTACTATTTTCCCAAAAATATAACTTTTATAACCATAAAATTAAAATGTTTATTTATTTTAACAATTCAAAATTAAATAAAACGTATACTTTCAAAAATCACTTTAAAAATCTTTTAAAAACCAAAATCATTATTTTAAAACCTCAAAAATGGATCCGATGATGCAACAGCACCAAATAGTCAATCACGACATCCAAATATCATATATCGATATGATAATCAACAAATATCAAAATATCTGTAAATAAATCAATACAGTTGAGGAATCCAGTTGGATCCCTCCAACCTGTTTCCCTGCATCCAAAGATGTTAGCACAATACTAATTCCGTTCCAGTTAGGAATTATCGTGGTATATAGGATTTATAAAAATATTATCTGCTTAATAGACGGCGCAATAGGGTCTCATCTGCTATATAATGCGGGAAATCAACTCCAAGTACATAAATAATACCAATTTCACTGTACTGTGAAATATTCGCGGTATATGTTTTTTTAATAAATAACATCCGCTTACTAACGGCGCATAATGTCTATTTTAACAATCAATAAAGAACAATCATCATTCAAACATGCATTCAAGAATTTTAAATATAACTATTTAAAATATGAATCGAAACCGATTCGATTGAGTGAGAAGTTCTCACCTTGATTTCAATTTCGTTTTAGCGATTTATTTCGAATAATATTAAACGGACGTTTAATTTTACCCGAAATTCTTACTAACTCCAAACGACTCCAATCCAATTCCATAGCGTAGTGCTCATCCATACGATTCCAACGCAACTGGTTTCGCGCATTTTCGACCTCGTATGAAAAAGATACGAATTTTTAAAATTACCCGATTTTTATAAACTAAATTTACAACATTTATTTTTTTATATTTCTAAACCTAGTCAATATTGGCCGTGAGATCCTTGACCCCTGCAATCACCACCGCTCCCTTCTTCTTCCATCTCACACGTATCCTCTCCAATAGCCGAACGCAACAAAGAAACCATTCAATTTAAACTAGGGTTAAATTATGCAACCACCACAAGCAACTTCAACTCGATCAGCAAGCGCCATATCGAAGCTCGTGACAAGAGCTACCTTCGACTGCCATGGGGTGGAGCTCGGCCTTGTATAATACCTTGAAAGTCAAGCGCAACTGCAGGCCTTTGAGCCCAAATTACCGTTGATCCAAACCTCCAAACACGATCTCAACCGTTGAATTACTAGATCTCATTAACGTCTACAACTTTCATGTTGAAAGATTTCGCTAATTGTTGATGAATGAAGAGATAATTGAGGGAGAAGAAGACTAAATTTCGGCCATTCATTATAAACAGCGGCAGCCACTGAAAAGAAACCCTAGGGTTATATTTTTCTTTTGCAAATGAACAAGTTGAGGGGCTTTTATAGAAAAAATACGCGACACTATTCATCCCGGATTTTCCAAACTCTAAACGAAGCGTGCCGGTTGGCATTCCTAAGGTTTACCCCGCGTTCCGAACACAATGGAAAGTGTTTCGGGAGCTAATTCGGTCATCTGTGCGAATTATGGCAATAAACGTTCAATTTAAAATTAAACCGATTAAACGATTTTCTAGGCGTTTTAGCTTGCCCCGGACAAACGGTAAATCCGATTGACGTGAAATTTGAAACCATACAATAATATAACATTACGGATCCGATGAAACTGGTTTCGTCGAAATCCAAGACTGTTTGTAAAATGACTATTTTAACTCGCCAAATTAATATTAAAACAATTTCGACGCGTTTCGAGCTGCCACGGTCAAACGAAAACTCCGATTGCTACGAAAATTGAAATCCGATAATAAAAAACTATTACAGATCCAATGGAACAAGTTTTGTCAAATTCTGAGACTGTTCAAAAATTGGCTATTTTTCACTAGTTGATTAAATATTAAAATATTCAATTTTCACAGATTAACTCTTAATTCGATTTTAAAAGTTCTGTAACATCATTCTAACTCCAATATGATAAAATCGAATTTTACAAATCATTTTCAATCATATTTAACCCAAATTTTAATTATTTCTGTAATTTAACATATTAAATTATCGATTTAATTATCCAATTAAATCAAATTATTCGAAATAAAATTTATTCGACTTATAATTTCACTTATTAATATTTAAAATTAATTAAATATACGAATTTTAATTAATAGAAATTCTGGATCGTTACAGCTCCATTAGGGTGTGTCATTACCTTTCTATATACATCTACATATTTATGGATTGGTCGTGCATGAAATCTCAATAAAATGAGTTGCAAAGCAACCTCGGTGATGACATATTTGGCACTATTCAGTTAGGGGTAGGCCGGTCTTGTATTGGTAGAGGATCCCGGCGAGGTCCTCGATACATTTTCTTAACGTGTACCGTGATAGGTGATACCCCGGTGCCTTGTCATAGTATGGAATTCAATCTCCAATGCACGCCTTTATGGTTTTGATTGTAGAACCTAGTATGTTGGGATTTAATTAATGTAACAATTTCGGCTATGATTAATAAGTATAAGAGTCTGTACTCTACACATTATTATAGTATCACTGGATTTTCAATCAAAATGTTTTGGTTATCGTAATTTAAAAACTCGTCTTGTTTATATGCAGAGTGTTTTTATGAGATACCATCTACTTTTAAAGGGTTTTAATCATATAATTCAGTTGTTTGAGTTTAATCACACCAGACCCATGTCGGATCCGGAGTTTTATTTTCTTTCTCTAAAACTCTTGGGTGCTCAAATTTTTATGGGCAGCCAAGTTGTTTAATTTTTTCACGGATGCATCTTGGAGGAGCTTGGAGCAGGAGGCTTCATCGATAGCTAGTTATTATCTTATTTCCACTGTATTATATGTATCTTATATCATTTAGGTTGGAACAGGCTGTAATAACTATCCAAGGGTAGAATTTTATTAGTCTGACTTTGATGTATCATTTTTGAAATAACTATGTAAGAAATTATGTTGATTAATATATGTTATTCTGTTGCATTGTGAGATTCTATGATTGTTTAGTTTCTTCTTATCTTCTATCCTCTTTATTTCCACTAACAATCGGTCTTTTCGGCACTTAAAAGCTCGGCACGAAATACAATGGACGTATTAGTGTCGATTTTCATGGGTCGAAAATCTCGTTCGTTGCATTTGGTATCAGAGCGCAAGGTTAAGCAAGAACCTTGGGTTTGGTGGGGCAACTCATAAGAGAAAAGGTAATGGAATGCCATAATATGGGTTTGAGTTTACTATATAAGAGCACATATTTGTAAGTGATATAAAACGTTTTGTATTATGTTGATTTATCGGTTGATTAGCTTATGAATTCTGGTCGATATGGAAGGACACCCATATCGATAGGGGTTTTTAAACACTTGAACTGGGCAAATCAGCATAGCATTGTTTTGGAAATTGGGTAAGTGAAAAAATTTTACCCAAAAATATATTTTATATATAAAACAATAATTTTCAAAAATATTATGATATTTTTGTGATGTTATTTGCTAAGAGATACTAATATTTTATTATTATCATGTAGGGTTGTTTAGTCACGCTCGTCCAGTTTGAGCATTGACTATTGTTAGTATGTATCGGTAGCTTTCCTTTTTAAGAGTTAGGTTGGGTAAGTAGAAATAGGAATAACATTGAATCGAACACCTTGTGAATTAAGTTTCACAATTTGACTATACGGCGTTCGATTGATAATGTAGGGTTAAAACTGGTTTTAGTATAAGGTGTTATTAAAAAGAAATATTTCTGTTAATTTTATAAATCACAATTTAAAAATAAATTTTGAAAATAAGATGAGTTTTCAAAGAATTTAAATCTTGATGCTTTTGGAAAATTGTTTGCAAGGTTTGAGAAAAATAGAAAAATTTTACTTAGAAATATTTTGAGGTATAAATATTCTAAGAATAAAAAGAGAATTTGAGAGTAAGATTTATCTTTGGATGGTTTGAGAAATGAGTCTCGATATGTTTTGTGATGATCTGAATAATATTTTAAGTGAAAACCGAATGTTTGCTTAGGCTGATGTGATAGTGAACTTAGTAATTTATTCTCTTTGTCATTGTACAGTCGAAACAAGTTAGAATCCGAATGAATCCAAAGAAAGTGGATGATAAATATTTTGTTAAAATAGATTTAGTTGGAAATATAAATATATATATATATATACACACACACACACACACATAGTATTGTTTCGAAAAGAGATTTGAAAACGAAGTATTTTTATAATTATAACTAGTTCGAGTGTCTCGAAAGTGACTAAAAATGGAAAAGAGATGTGTTCGGATGGTAAACACTTCTCCTGAGTATTACCCTCTTTGTAAAGATATATATATATATATGATACTATTTGGTTATATCTAGTTCCTTGATATCATTTTGGTGTTACTCGGGTTATATGTATATTTTCTAAGGGTTAAAAATAAAGTATCAGTTCAAAAAGTTTTTAAACAGAACCCGGGTATTTGGCCCTTAAGTTTTCAAAATAATAGGGTATCTTTATTTCAAATAGGTTAATTAATGAAGTTAAAATTAATTTAATAAGAGGGTTTAATAAACTTGGTTTCATTTAACAATGTCTTTTGATTTTAACTCTAGAGTATGAAAAATTATTTGATGTTATTGGGCCGGCTAATATATGTCATTACTCTAGAGATGTCTAAGAAAAGGACTCTAGGACAGAGTTTGAATACCAGCATCCTACTCTTCTTAGCTACTTACCAGAACATTGGGTAATGAGGTTGGATTGGTCGACTCAATGTTTAGACCAAAATTATATTTGGACTACAATCTGAATAGTTAAAAATTTAATAGAATAAATAATCAGATGTTTTTCATACTCTTAGGATGTAGAGGAATATTATACAAATTAAATAAATTAAAGTAATTTTATGAAAAAGTTTCATAAATAAGTTGTGTCATTTTAAAGTGTTGAACATAAATTGAAATTTCTATGAAATGTTCCGGAATCATTTTGGGAGGGTAAAAAGTAATTGGGCAGTAAGAACATTTAAATGAGTACGTAAATTGTACGTAAATTCTTCATCTTTTTCATATAATTCTCGATCCAAGATTCGAGTACATGACTTCGAGGTGTTTTACACCATTCCAAATTAGGATCTATTGCTCAATTTTTGACGGCAAGCACTTGATGAGGTTTTTGATAAGGGGTAAATGTTTTCTATCATAGTCACAGTTATGGAAGGAGAACAAAGGTTTCAAAACAAGAAGCCTAAGCGGAGTCTGCACTAGAAAATCGGGTGAGCGATACTAGCTCAGAAGTGAAGTTATGTATTCGAGTAGTGATCGAATCATAATTTTGTATAAGAATGACCTATGTACATCATACGAATAGGTATATAGTGCTAAGTGTTTTCAAGATAGGTTGAGGTGTAATTTCGAGGGTGAAATTCTTCTATGGAGGGAGAGTGTAACGACCTGGAATTTTCACTCCTTTTTAACAACCCGCAAACCCATACCCCTTAAGTCAACACTATTTTCCAACAAATCATTATACCTTAGATCCTGAATTTACTTTATAAATGAAAAACATACTTTTCATTTTCAAAATCAATTCATAATCCAAATAAATGTAATGATCCAGATTTTTTGAACGGTTGATTTGAGATATTTAAATGGATTTAAATATTTGATTTGGATTATGAATTGATTTTGAATATGGAAAGTATGATTTTCATTTATAAAGTAGATTCAAGATCTAAGATATAATGATTTGTTGGAAAATAGTTCTGACTTAAAGGGTACGGGTTTGTGGGTTGTTACATTAGTATCAGAGCTTAGGTTGGTGATAACCTTGGCTCCGGTGGGGATTACTCAATAGAAATAGAGTCCGTAAGTACTCTATAATGAGTTTGAGTGTATTAATAAATATGAGCGCATATTTGTTAGTGAATATAAAATTGTTTTTATATTGTGTTAACTTATCGGTTGAGTGTTTATGGATTCTGGTCGATAGTGGGACGCCATGTTATCGATAGGAATTTCTAAACTCTTAAACAAGATAAACCGATACAATATTGTTTTAAATAGGGTATATGAAATAATTTCACCCAAATTATTTTTGTATATAAAGGAAATAATTTTTTCGTAAATTATTATATTGTATATGGTTGCTTGGTTGTTAGGAGGTGATAATATTAAATTATTATCATTGTTACGTAAGGATTGAATAAGAAATAAATTTACATACAAATGGGATTTGTAAATGTAAATTGTAAATATGATTTATCATTTGAAATAAAATTCCAAAGAAAATTTAAAATAAATTGTGATGAAAATTCAAGAGTAATGTTTAAATATGAATTGAAAGGGTTTGGAATTTGAAAATGGCTTTCAAAAGGTTTTGGAAAAAATATGTATTTGAGAAGTATTTTTGAATTGGATTTGAAATCTAGAGAGATTTGGAATTTAAAAATATTTGAAGGGATTTTAAAGAGATAAAAGCATTGAACTCTTTCGGTCGCTAGAAAATAACTTCGGTGATGACTGCAACATCATCGATGTTCATTTTCAAGCTTCCAAGAGAAAAATTGCTACCAAATTGTTTTAAATTGGAATTGTTTGCAAAAACTGGGTTTGGTTTTAAAATTCAAAGAGGTAATTGAATTTACCAAAGAATTTTGGATATAATTGATTTCAAGTGATTTTTGAAATACTTAAGTGATTATTGAAGACTCTGGAATTGGTTTAAATGTTTTGAGTGTCAAAGTAATGGCTTAAGCTCTAGAGGTTTAACTAAAAATGTTTATGGATTATAAACAGATTTGAAAATTTATAAAGTTTGAAAAATTCCTGGAATTGAATTAACTTGTAAAAAGTTAATAAGTTAGAAGAGTAAGTCGAATTAAATGAACTCAAGCTAAGTCTAATAATATTGTGATTAGATTTGAATTAAAGTTGAAATATAATTGAGATGAAATTGTATCACGTGGTGGATACATTAAATGAAATTAAGTTCTTACTTAATAAAATTTGAATGAATGGTGTGAAGTCAAAAGAATAGTAGGAGGTTAGATTTAACTGGAGTTTAGTTAAGTAAGATTGAATTGGAATAAATAGATTTCGAGGGCTTATAAGAGAATTGAAAACCCATTGAATAAAAAATATATACTTGGCTAAATTAAATGTATAATCCCACGTTAAAAAGTAAAACGTGAACGGGATTGATTGTAAATGGAGGAAAGTATGGATACAAATAAGTTGTGACTTATGAAACATTAGAAGGGGAATAAATGAGCCAAAATAAAATTGTTTGTATTTTGGGAAATGAATAAAAATCCAGAACTTGAATTATAAAATAGATTGAACTCAAGAAATTAAGTGATGTTATTTTTGAAGGGAAAAATCAAATATTGAATTAAAAGTGGGAAATGGACTAATTTGAATAAATTAGTTAAGTGAGTATGTTAATGGAATTTTGAATTGATTAAATGAAGGTTGAATTGTGAGTTAGTAATGAAGTTGGATTGAAATAGCGATGGTTTAAGTTGTAAATAAAATCGAAGTGAATAGAAATAAAATTGAAATGTAGCAGAATTAACTTTAAATAAAAGTCAATTGAGGAAAGGTCTAAGTAGGCTAGACTAAGTAAATGGACATCGAAATAAAATTTATTAAGTTGGGAATAAATTTGTGAATGAACAAATTAATTTAATTTGTAACTAAATGGAAGTGAAATTTAATGTTGGAATTAAATTTTAAATTGGTAAGCAAATAGAATTGAAACTGAACATTGAAATCCAATTTAAATTGTGTAATTAAAGTATAGATGAAGAATTTGTTCTAAGTGGACTAAAAATAATAAAGGGTATATAATGCTTATATTGAACTTAAAAAATGAATGTTGAAATTCTTAATTAAGGTTGATTTTGGAAATATACTAAGTAATTTTTGAATGGAGATTAACTAAATTGGTAAAATGGAGTAATTGTGGATAAGTAGATAGAAATCAAATAATGTGAATAAAAGAGAATTGATATAGTTAAAAATCAATGGATATAAATGCGTAAGATGTATGTATATTATTTTATTCACATAGCGATTTGATCCAGATTAGAGCATAGAATTTCGAGATAGTCATGTCGATCCGAGTTAGGATTTTTCACTCGATTTTTGACGGCGAACCCTGGATATGGATTTTTGATTTGTTCTGAAATTCTCTATCATAATTTGTGGCTATGCAAGGAGAATGACGGTTTCTGATCAAGAAACCAGATCTGAGTCCGTACTATGAAGTCGGGTGGACGATACTAGTTCGGAAGTGAAATTGTGTGATCGAGCGAGTGATCGAATTTGATATTGCGTACGGATGATATATGTACATCGTATAGGCTTGAATGAATAAATATTGAAATTTTGCAAGGAAGTGAATAAAATGTTTTTGAATGTTGTGATAGGATATTACTGCTATGTAGGATATACAGGTATTATAAAGGAAAAGAAAATTTTGTTTTGATTTCAGAAGATACATTTGAATTGCTCGACAAAAAGGTATGTGTTTAAATTTCTGTATGAAATTTGATTGGGTTTTTGATCTAGCCACTTGGCTTTTTGTTTTATTTTGGAATTTGGGAGCCCGTAGAGGCATTTCGTAGTTGTTTCGAACTAGCCACGCAAAGGAGACGCTGGCGAAATTTTTCGAAAATTTAGGGAGTTAGAAAATTTTTGAAAAAATTTTGATAGTTCAATATTTGGTCTTAAATTGAAGTTTGAATGATTGAGTAAATAGTATTGTTTGAAAACTATGGGAGAGTTTGGGAAGTTAGTAAGAATGATAATGGGTCTTTTATAAAAGATAATTGGTATGATTTTGAATTGTTGGTTTTGGGAAAAGTAAACGAGTATTGGACCACTGTTCCTATCCAGCAATTTCGGGGACGAAATTCTTTTAAGGGGGAGGAATGTGACGATCCAGATTTTTTGAACGGTTAATTTGAGATAATTAAATGGATTTAAATATTGGATTTGGGTTATGAATTGATTTTCAATATGGAAAGTATGGTTTTCATTTATAAAGTAAATTCAGGATCTAAGATATAATGATTTGTTGGAAATAGTGTTAACTTAAGGGGTACGGGTTTGCGGGTTGTTACAGGTTGGAAAATTCGACTTTTGAATTATATAATTGGTAATTGGGTAAAATATAAAATCTGGAGTTATAAGCTTGTCAAAAATATTTCAACGGGCTTATAATATTTATATTGATAATACTAAAAGTAATAGATGGGGTAAAATTGAATTTAATAGTAGTTTGTTTAATTTTAAAAAGACATCGTTTAAATTGATGTTAGAAAACAACCTTCCGAGGCACAGTCTCGAATTTCGATGAAACCAGTTCCATTGGATCCGTAATATTATATTATTATCGGATTTCAATTTTCATAACATTTAGAGTTGTTATGTGAGCACACGGTAAGTAAACGCGCTGAAATTTATATCTAAGATTTTATATAATAACTAGGACCAAAAAGCTATCTTCTCCATACGATCGAATTAGGACTCGAAACTTTTTCCATTGCGTTCGGAATAGAGGTTTAACATAATAAACGTCTAGCGGCACGCCTTGATGCGATGTTAAGATTTTAAGCGGTGAATTCAAGGCGATTTAAATTCAAATTTAAATTTAAAATACTTTGACTGGTCAAATAGAACTTAGCATCGGTGCTTTTTGGTTTCACCTCACAACTACTGTATCCTTTTTTCCCAACACGCCACCATCATATCTTGTCTCCTTCCCTCCTCTTTTAAAATGCATGAGAATCGGGTAAAGTTCAGAAACGAAAAAGTAATGGCCGAACTATTTTATTTCTTCAAAATCAAAGTTTCTCCAGTTCGTTGCCAAAAAAAGAGAAAACATTTTATCTAAAAATGGAGATCAAATCGACAGCCCTCCTTACTCTTCTCTTCTCAGTTAGAATACTAATCCATGGCCGTCATTTTCATTCACGATTTTCAGTTACAATACTTCTCTTCCCTCCTCGATTCAAAAATGTTGAACACAGTACTCCCTTCTCCCATTTTCATTCGCGAATGAATCGAGAGGGATATTCTTGGACTAGTGTCATTTGAGTGTCGATTTGCACGAGGGTCGCTCGATATCGAGTTCACGACTCTCGAGAGGGACAGGCGCGACGTTGTCATCGATCTCAAAGTCGATGCGCTCGAACGAGGCAACGCTTAGGGCAAAGCACTGCGTGGTGCAGTGATTCGTGGGAGGAAGCGGAGTAGCTCGCAACAGCAACGGCGGGGCTTCAATTTCAAGGGAGCGTTCCGGGAGGCGATGGCACGATTTAGGGTTCGTTTCGGCAGAGGTATTCGTTTTTATTTTTCTCAATTAAATTTAATTTAAATTTATATATGTTGTATAATATAGCAGAAAAGCTATTTACAGTAAAAGGAAAAGAATTTTTGTAAAATAAGGTTGTTATGATGAACTTTTGTAAAACAGAAAGAGATGATATATGAGTATTAGACATTGAAGCATCTATATAAAGTTAGTTTAAAATTTTAATTATTGGATAAATTAAATTTTAGTTTAAATTAGATAAATAAATAGTAACTAATTGTTCGATTGTTTCGAATATTAATAAATCATATAAATTGTTTATTCAAACATCAAGAAAACCAAGGCAATATTGAAATGGATTGCAAATAAAAGCAAAGGTGAATTAATCTTACTCATATGGGTTTAACTTAAATTTAAATGGTTGAATTTAAATAATTGGTTGAATGATTGAATTGATTGGATGTGGTATATATTATATATAGTATATATTGGAGTGATTGATTTCCCGCATTATATAGCGGATTAGACCCTATGCGTCGCATAATAGTGGGTGATATTATATAAATATCATATACCGTGATATTCCACCTCGAAATAGAATTGGTATTATTGTATTGTGCTAACATCTGTGGATGCAGGGAAACAGGTTGGAGGGATACAACTGGATTCCTTAAAATTATTTAGATTGTTCTAATAATTCTGTGTTATGATTATTTGATATTCTATGATGGATTATATTGATAATTGGAATATTGGATGTTGTGTTTGATTGATTATATTTGGGTATACCGAGTTATCAAAAATATATAGATTGGATTTTTTATGAGAAAATAAGAAGAGAAAATTCTTAAGTAAAAATAATTTTTGAAAGTTGGATGAATTAAAAAGTGAATTAGAAAAGATGAAAGTTGAAGTTTTAAATTCTAATAAATAAAATTCCAAGTATGGAGAAATGAGATTTTTGAACAAATGGGAATAAGTGATTTTCTTAAAAACTTAAGTGATATTATGTAAAGGAATGAAGAATTTATTTTTAAACAATTCAAGGTTTAAATTTAGTGAAAGGATAAAGAAGGAATTTGGGAAATATGAAATTGGTATTTTCAGTTAAAAGAATTTAAAGCATAAGTAAGAATCAAAAATCGAAAGTCAATGGGTTTTGAAATAAATGAGTAGGTAAATGAATTTATTTCAAAATGGAGTAAATTGGAAATCAATTTGGAAATTGATTTAAGTGTTTGAAATTGGAAATTTAAAGGAGAATGTGACTATGAAATTTATAAACTGGGTTTATAAAGTGAAACGGATATCAGTGGATATTTGGAAGTATAAATTTCACGGTGGGAATTTATAAAGGAATGGGTAAATTTGTTTAAAAATAAAAAGTGATTTATTTTTAAAAGATGTGAAAGAGAAACGTATTTCCCTGGACAGCCAAGTACGTTTTCAAAGCAAATTTTTAAGTATAAGTTAAAAGTTTGAAGTTGTTTTAAAAGTATGTTTTAGAAAATTTATTATTTTTAAACATCTAAATTTTAAAGTAAGTATTTTTCAAATTTATCTTAGTAGTAATTACTTAAACGTGCCTTGGTATTATGTTTTAAAAGGATAAAAATTTATTTTTATTATTTTATTAAGTGGCTTTACTTTAAATATTCTTAAAGTATATGTCTTTGAATAAAGTATTAAAGTAGTTTTTAAATTTAAATGTTTAACGTGTATTTTATAATAAAGTGTTTTTAAATTATTTTAAAAATCTAAAGTATTGGTACTTGGTGTTTTCAGTGGAAATAAATATTTGGGAATTCATTTTATGAGAAGAGTGGTTTGAAAACTGTTTTTAAGGGGTTGAAAAGTGGAAATATATCTTGTGAAGATATTTTGAGATTAATAAATAATTTGGTGAAATTATTTATGTTGGATGGCTGTTTGTGAATGTTAATTGATACTTAAATAACAGAATATCAATATTGGCGAATGCACTGATCGTTTCGAAGAGACCAAGATCGGGATTTATTTCCTGAAAACCACTTCGATCCGGTTTGTACGTTTTCGTGAGGAAGATGAGTTTGGATTCGTAGGTGGAGCAGTGAAGTGCAAAGGCTAGTCGCAACTAATCCTGAGGTGATTCCAAATTGGATGTAGTAGGAGTAGTGCCTTCGGTTCCGTTAGAACCCGGAACGGACTTGTATGGATGAATGCTTTCAGAACATCATAAGGTGGATGGTGAGCATTCTAAGAGATGTGTTCTAAAAGGTAACACTTAGCATCGAGCCTCATTAACCGAGAATGACTGAAAATCAGGGGTTACGCAGGAAGGCTAAGTGGGTGGCACCCATTAGGGTGAGGCCATCCCTATCTAGATGTCCCTGTTTATTTCGGCTGTGTGGGCGGTTGCTGATCCCAACCGCGGGGTGATCTTACTCGGGATTATCCAGTAAGGGGTAGTCCCGGTCTTGTGTTGCAGGGGATCGGGAGGATCCTCGGTGCGGTGATTTAGGCCACGTACTGTGACAAGCGGTACCCCAGTGCCTAGTCATTAGTTGGAAATCCGTTCTCCCTACGCGTCTGTACGGTTTTGATTGTGCCCAGCTATTGCTGAAACGTAAGATGCAAGCATTTCAGCTAGATTCTATTTTACTTTCTATAGACACTATTATAATATCAAACGGATTTGATATAAAGTGTTTTGGCTATCGTAAGGTAAAAACGCGACATGTTTATTTGTGACGTGGTCTTACAAGATGCTTTTGTTTTCAAAGAATTTTAAACTTAAATAATCAAATTGAGTGTGATTTTCTCACGCTGGTAATCCAGACCGACTCGGGTGTTATTTCACTATAATGCTCGGGTCAGACCGAGTATTATAGAATAAGGGAAAGAATGCTGTGGAGCTCAAGAGATAAGCTGAATGGCGATACGTACTCCCATACTTATCTTAAATATTCCGCTGTGTTGATTAGCTGTGCATTCAGTTTGTGAGGACAAGTTATGATTATTGTTCAGCTGTGTGTTATATATACTCTGATGATGTAATGTATAAATAGATTTGTTTTTGTGTAAAGATCATTTATTATCTATTATATTTTATTCCACGACGATGGTTAGATTCTGATGTTGTTTTCTATTTTCTTCTTCTACCTCTTCTTCTTTAACCCTAACGGTTCGTATTTCCGTTCAGCTTGAGTTGACGTGTTGGAAAATAGTGTTGACTTAAGGGGTACGGGTTTTCGGGTTATTACACCTTTGATTTGTGAATATTTAATTAATGTTAAATATTCAATATATAGGGTTTGTAATGAAAATAAAAATCTTTTGAATGATAAATATTGATGGTGAAATTGTTTTTAAAATTTGTTTACAAAGATATTTGGCTCGAAGAAAAATCGAAAATGTGAACGGAAATCGTTTTTCGAATTTTTTGACTTTTCATTGACTAAAACTTGTTGAAAATGTTGTGATCAAAATAGCATATGTATATACATTCATTTATAACTAAATTTAGGATTTCATTTCAGATATATGTATATAAATTCACTTAAATATCATATATATAAGTAACATAAGTTTTCTTCGATTTAAAAATATGTATATTTATTTAAATGTAAAGATGCTTAGGAAAACAAATGTAGACATAAATACTGTTATGCATGTAGGCTTAGAAATGTAGGGGGACCGGGTGGTGAGGTGGAGCAAGGTGGGTAGAGGGCAAAGGACAAGGGTGTTTAGGTAATTCCGTTTTTTCTCCTGTTTACAAAAAGTCTTTCCTTCTTCACATTTTACCTCCTCTTCCTTCTATCTAATCTTCCTAACTTCCAACCCAAATGGAGAATTTTTTTTGAAATCATATGAAATTTCAATAGCTACAACTGTTATTTTTACCACATTTTCAAATTTTGAGCATAGCTATGTGAAATATGCATTTCTTTCAAACATGTTTTAAGACTTAGTGATCCAAGTCCGAAAATAATCCTTCTTATTTGGGCCATATCTTCCTAAACAGTAACTGAAATAGTGTGTTTCCTTTTTATAAAGTGCAGCTAAAATAATTTCCCAAAAAAATTCTATTGACCACTTTTCCAAATTCTGAGAAATACATGTCCAAAATCGAGGGGAAGTAGACCTATTTTCAAGTTGATTTTGTGATTTTCCAAGCTTTTCAAATTCCTTAAGTTTTCAAAGGAATCTTGGTGAGTAAATTTTTAAATTTTGGGAAAGTTTTAAATTTATATGTACTTAACATTGGGTGGTAAATAAGTTGGTTGTTTGGTTGGAATATTACATGGTTTGAATATATGTATATGTTACTAGTTGTGGTTTAGATATTGACTTGTGAACCGAAAGCTAAAACGTTGTGTTCCATTATAAAGATAAGATTTTTGGGTTTTTGCGATGATACTGATAGGTTTATGGATGTTTAGGCATGTGCGTATGATGTCATGCTAAGGAAGTGGAGCTTTGATATGGTATCGACGATTGGATTTCTTCGTGGAAAAACTAGTGTTTTGTTTAAAGGAAATTGAACATTTCAAAGTTTTTAACTTAGTTTTCTTATGAAAACTATTATGCTATGTTTATGATAAGTTTGTAAGAATTTAAATGTTGAGGTCTCAATGAGGAAAGTCATAACATTTTCAGGTTATGGTGTCCATAGCGATAGTCGCTATGGGTGCAGTTTCGATTAAAAAATAAGATTTTTTTAAAATTTAGTTTTCATTCTTAAAGGTGTCTTTAAAATGTTTTATAAATTAATAATGGGTTTTCATAAAGTTAACTAATAATTTAATAATTAATCAATTTTTGATAATTAATACTTAATTAAGTATTAAACATGGTTTATTAATCATAATTATCTGAAGATTAACTATTAATTAATTATATTTTAAAAGTAAAATTTATGAGTTACATAAAATATTTATTTTAATTAATTATTAATAAAAAATAAGGTCAATTATTTATTTAATTAATCAACTGTTAACTATTTTTAATGACAAATTAATTAAAGTTTGATTTTAAAGTAAATTATTTATTAAAGGTTTAATTTGAAAGTAAATTATTTATTAAACGTTAAATTTATTATTTAAGTTTAAATCAAGAGATTATTTAATTAATTAATATTTAGTTATTAATGGAGGTTTAATTATTTTTTAAATAATTAATAAAAGATTAATTAAGGTTTAATTAACGGTTAATAATTGTTTAATTATTTAATCAAATTAAGTTAAGATTCAATTAAGATCAACTATAATTTAAATAAGGATTTAATTTATAATTAATTAAAAATATTTTTAAAGTCCTAACTCTTTTTTTTTAAGAACCAAATTGTTTTAAAGGAATTTCTTTTCAAAGATGGTTTTGAATTCAAAGGATTCAAGTGTCGGTACCATTAAGAAAACATAAAAATGTAAATAAGTTATAATATAGATTGTTTGGACATATATTAGTAGAATAAATCTCTGTTTTTCTACAAATTAATTATATTGTTTGGACATCTATTGAGCAGCACAAATCACCATCCTGTTATTATGTTATATAGACATGTTTATACTGCTTAGTTTACAATGACATTATTTCCTAATTTGGATATGAAGTGTATTTACATATACGTTGGCTTATGTAAATAAATAGTCAAATGACTTAAGAATGAAATTGAAATAAAATGCTAACTTAAATAGTACCACTGGGATTGATAAGCATCCTTTGAATTTATGAAATATGATTTTGAATTAGCTTCAATTCTTTAATAAGCATAGAGTTTGTTTATAAATGACTTGTTGAATATGCTAGTATATGATTTTTGTTTGATGATAATAAACATATATATATATATATATATTCATTTAAATGTATTTGTTAATGTACTATTTTATTTTTCACATAATTAAATAAATATTTGCTGAACAAAATAAATAACACAGAATTTAAATTCAAACAGACATTTATTCAAACAAATATTTATTACAATTTTGAATAGTACAAATTTGAACTCTCACTATATACAATTTTTAAACAACACAATTTTGATTACATCACAATTTTCATTTACAAATGTCTTCAATACATATCGCTCATTCACCCATATTAATCTTCAATTCCATTCCAGATTGAAGCCAGCATCTGAGTTATCTGCGAAAATATACACCGACGTAGTAAAACTGAAAATGAAATATTTTTGCAGTGCAAAATAAAATGTATTTTGTAAATATTATTTTCCTCGGTTATTTAGGTTGTTCGTCATCATTTAAATTCGAATTCATCATACACGAATAACTTGTGACATACACAGTGTATCACTGTACATGCCATAAAGCCGTGCACACTGATGTACACTTGATAAAATTACAGGGACAGGTGTGCACAAGGTGAAACCTAATCAAAAGTCGGGTTCAACTCAAGTGCAATACAAATAATGTCATGACACGAGCACAAGATTAAACTCGAGCTTTAAGCTGGATTCAACTAAGGTGTAATACAAAACTATGGGTCAAGATATATACAACAAAGCCTCGACCAAAATTTGAATGTACACTTGACCTCAGACTGGTCAGAGGAATGAAGCATGGTCAAACCAGACTACATAATGAATGCAGCAAAACCAAAATGAACAAAATATACATGTATCTTACCAAACCTGTTGTACAGTAGCCTTAATAAGTTCCAACATGGCACATAGGCACATACCACACTCGAGTACATATAAAAACAATTCAAACTCAGGCATGAAGCAAATTAACCAGACTAGACTCAATGAAACAACACTGCAACACTGCAGACGCAAGCAGCTTCCACAAATAGACTGTACATGAACAAAACCAAGTAACACACACACACACACACACAGATATATATATATATATGAAATTAGAAGCAATACAACTCTAATGCAGACCTTACAACAATATTGACCCAACAGACTCACATAGACCAGATACAACATGCACCAGTGAAACAAAAATGAATCAGTTCAATTTCCAAGTAAGTGCAAGTACAATAGTGAATGGTGATCCACAAAGTGAACATGCAACCACAAACCCAAATCAACCATGAAGTATACATATGCATAACAACCAGATTGGAGCTTCAACCAGTACATAAGTAGAGACGAGGCTATGACTTCTAGTACATATACGTACATATATGCACTCATGTGGATAGTGCAACCAAAACACTACAAGATAAATTCAAATAACCAGAGTCAATCATTACCAAAGTCAAGGCCAAATTTAATCAGAATTTATCAAGTCATGAAACGGCAAAATACAAGTGAGTGTATCAAGTCAGAGCTATGACAACCAAACTCAAAGCAAAGCCAGACATGCCAGAGTTTTCATGAAGCCGAGATGAACAAGTCAAAATAAAATTCTCATCCAAAAATATCAAGACAGTGCCGAAATCAAAATAGTTCAAGTGGCCAAGTCATGAAACGGCAAGTAAAAATCAAACAAGTCAAGTGTGCTACAGGGATGAACAGTTATGCCAAAGTCAAAAGAATAAAATGAACAGCACAAAGAACGAAATCAACATCGTTAAATCAAGTCAAAGCCGTGGTGACCAAGGAGTCGAACAAAATTCAAAGTCGTGATAATCAAGCAATCAAAATATACGATTTTGAACAAGTTAGAAATCATCACAGTCACAAATGCAAAATCAAACGGCCGAGCAAATTATCAGACGAACCAAATTTTGGGGGTTCGAACCATATATAATATCGAATCATCATCAGCTAACAAACCATTCGAGTTCGTGCAAAACAGATACCAAAAAATCAAATCAAAAACTCGAATCTGGTTGAGTTCAAGCAAGCTAAACAGTAAAGCAGAAAAGCATAAATTACATGCTAGATTATTCGAATCCAACTCGATCAAAGAAGTAGCCGAAACTAAGCTACGAAGAGACGATTGATCAGTGGAGCAAAGAAAGCGAAATCACATATTCGATCGATCAATTTGTAGTCGACACTTCTTCTGATTGCAAAGCCCTAATTATTGAAAGAGGAACGAGCGAGTATAGGGACGAGGCCACCAATTTTACAGAGCAAAGCAGGAAATAAAAATAAAATAAAATAAAAGGGGTCGGCCTTGTTTTATTTAGTGTTTAATTATATAAAGGCTTAATTAATTAGGGTTTTGATTTTTTTAATTGTTTTTTAATTGTAATTTTCTTTTAAACTTATGTGATTTCTAGTCATGTGACAAGGGGACGAACAACGGTGGTGTAGTTTGAGAATTCGCAACTCAATGGCTGGGTTGTGGCAGGGTTTTGAGCATAGAGTTAAGGTTACTCGATAGCGGGTGTTGCAAGTTTACGTGTGTAAGCATCTGACTACTAAATTTTTAGTAGAAACGTTGAGGGCAGCACGTAGGCAAGGTTTTGCCGAAGCTAGGTAAATCCGTGTGTTCTATTTTTTGTTATTATTATTCTGCTATTATTTGTGCTGCTATTATTCTGCTTTGTCTGTGTTGCAATTATTTTATATAAACTTCCACGCTAATTTTCATAATTAATAGTATCACCCTATTCACCCCTCCCCAACTCTAGGGTGAAATCAATCCTACAAGTGGTATCAGAGCGAGGTTCAAAAGCCATTTTTGTTTTAAAATTTTGATTTGTCAAAAGCCTATTTTTGTTTTTTAAAATTTGAATTTTATAAAAATGGCTACTTTTAATAATGCCTTTGTTGAGGGTTGGTCCAATATTATTCCTCTTGTTTATGATGGAACAGATTTTTTTGAATTGGAAATTAAAAATGAAAATTTATTTAAAATCTGTTAATATTAAATGTTTGGATATTATTGAAAATGGACGCGATATAATAAATGAGAAAAATACTTTGATTAATGCTCTTGCTATGCATATATATATTCCCATATTAGTCAAGATATTTTTAACTTTATCTTTCATTGTGAAAGTGCAGTAGAAATCTGGAATACTTTTGATGCAATATATGGTGCAAAAGTCAACAGCAACGAGAAATTCTCTACAATCAACTCAATTAAAGAAACGTACTTAACAGGATTGGTAAAAGGCAGTAGTGATGATGATAATGATGATGGCGCAGCCGAGCTGGCGTTACTAATGAAGAGATTCAAAAAGTGGAACCACAAATACAGTAATCCAGCTCTAAATCAAAAATTGAAAAGTAGAATAGTCAAAGCACTAGACAACCCAGAAGAACGGGAGATCATTTGTCACAAGTGCAACAAACCCGGACACATCAAGCCCAATTATCCCCGAAATCGACTCGGCCAGGAAAAAAGTTTGAAAAGAAGAAATTTTATTTCCACATGAAAAAGAACTAGCAGTGACAGTGAAAGAGAAGATCTGTGCTTTCGAGGGGATACAACTGATAGAGACAATGACGAGCCAAGCGATGTATCAAAACTCACTCACTTAGAATTACTTTAATATTTCCACGAAGTAAATGGCTGTTTTGAACGACTTAGGTAGAAATACGCCAAATTGAATCAAAAAGAGATAGTTTGATAGAATCAAATAAACAGCTTAATCAATCGATTAAAAATTATCAAACTAAGAGCCCTAAGTGTAATTAGTGTCCAACATTTGAAGAAGAGATTAAAAAATCAGAAATCAAAATTAATCGCTTGAAAATGAAATTCTAATTTTGAAAGAAAGAGAAAACACCAGAAGAGAAAATTCTTTTAAATTGTGCACTCATTTATTGAATGGAAACAAATCACTAAGAACACAAGTCCAACAACTGTCAACGACTTTAAGAAAAAATTCCAAAAGAGAAAGATCGTTGAATATGCTATTAGGGAAACAAACTGTTAATACAGTTAGACAAGGACTTGAGTATAATCAATCTAAACCTGTTAAAAGGCTAATTAATCAAGTCAAATCCTGTAGAAAAATTAGACACAATCAAAATATTTGTTGGTATAGACCCGAACACGTAAAAAACATACCAATTTGGGTTCCAAAATGCAAGAATATAAAATCACTTAAAGTCAAACAAATCTGGATGCCGAAAGGAACATATATATAGCTTTAGATCTCCACAAAATTATTTTTCAAAATCTATTGCCACTAAGAACCATGGACCTATAAAAACAAATAGGTACAAAAAGCTTCTATCGTGTAGGTGTGGTGGCAGGATAAGGAACAACAACAGTGTTATCTAGATTCTGGTTGTTCCAGACACACAACGGACGACAAAGTTCCTTGGCCTAGTACAAAGGTGGCAAAATCAGAATGGGAAACAATGAAAAATTATCGGCAAAGGTAAAACAGGTAACGGTACATTTATTTTGAACGATTAAATGTGATAATCTGCACTATAATCTAAATTAAATCAACCAATAATGTGATAAAGAAATGAATGTTGATGATTAATCTAACTTATTCAAAATTGTTAATCAATCATCTTTGAACTATTTATGTGGACTATTGATGATGTTTTAATGATTGATGATTACTCTTAATGCACGTGGATATATTGGTTACACTATGGTCACTATATGTAAACTTGCACGGCTTCAATTCAAATTCATTTAGAAGCTGTTAAAAATGATTTTAAGATATTTTGTTGCACACTTCACGGTCTGGTCTATCAAATCCAACTAATGATAATTTTGAGTCAACAAGAAAATTCAGATGCAGATAACACTAGTAATTTTGTTGATAGAAAAATTACTACTGAAACATAATTTATATTGATATTTAGTAGTTGCATCATATTCAAAGAAAATATCTACATATTTTTTATTAAAAATAATTTTCAAATAGCAAACATTTTTCTTAAAACCCCTTCCAGAAAATCTTTTTATGTTGATCTTATTTTAGATTAGTCATTTTTGAAAATTTGATTTTATAATTATTTTTGGATTTGATCTTAAATAACTACAGTGACTAATCTGACTGCCTACTGATTATCTAAAAGATAAATAGTACTTGAAAAAAGTTATGAGTGTTGATATTGATCATATATTATAACTTGAGCCAATATACTTAGTAAATTTCTTTAGAAATTTAAACAAGAGTTATAAAAACTTTTTGTTGGTAAAAATTCCATGATCATTTCTAATTCTATCATATTTCTATCAACAATCACTCATCAAAATCCAGTATAGTATGTCAATATGTGGTATTTTAAACGTGAAATCATTCGTTTTTGATTTCATTATTTTTTTAACAAATTAAAACATCCAAAGTATTCACTCTCATTTGAAAGTCCTCGCGCTTATGCATGGGTGAATAACTTGGATTTTTTTATGTGCTTTCATGCTCATTTAAAGGTCCTCACAGTTATGCGTGGTTAGATGATACTTGAATTCAGTTTTTATAAAAAAAAATTGGAAAACTACTGATCTCATTTAAAAGTTCTAACGGTTATGCATGGTTAGTAGATATTCAAATTCCTGAAATGAATATACCACAAATAGACACAACTATAATGTTTTATATGATGACACCATCTCTATCATTCTAAAGTGGAATATGCATCAAATAGAGTATTTATGATTTTTTATTGAAATTTAATATTTATACTTGATTGAATATTAACGTTGTATTAATGTTTATCACTTTGTCTCTATTTTTCTAACACTATTACTCTTTCGTTGATAACAAAAGGGGGAGGGAAAATTTAAGATTTTGGTAAATAAAGGTCAAATATTTTCTATTTGCATCTAGGCTCATTTGAATATTTATTTTCATGCATATATGAAGGGGGAGCTTTGTGTAGAAAGGAACCATTCAAATAGGGAGAGCAAATTGAATGATCAAATACATTTACAAAATTTTAAATTTTAAATTTATGTTTATTATCATCAAAAGAGGAAGATTGCGATGATTTTTGTTTGATGATAATAAACATACATACATATATATATATATATATATATGTTCGTTTAAATGTATTTATTAATGTACTATTTTATTTTTCACATAATTAAATAAATATTTGCTGAATAAAATAAATAACACAGAATTTAAATTCAAACGGATATTTATTCAAACAAATATTTATTACAATTTTGAATACTACAAATTTGAGCTCTCACTATATACAATTTTTAAACAATACAATTTTGATTACATCACAATTTTTCATTTACAAATGTCCTCACTACATATCGCTCATTCACTCATATTAATCTTCAGCTCAATCCAGCATCTGAGTTATCTGCAAAAATATACATCGACGTAGTAAAATTGAAAATGAAATATTTTGCAATGTAAAATAAAATGTATTTTGAAAATATTATTTGCCTTAGTTATTTAGGTTGTTCGTCATCCTTAAATTTGAATTCATCATACACGAACAACTTGTGACATGCACAGTGTATCATTGTACATGCTACTAGGCCGTGCACACTGATATACAATTGACAAAAATTACAGGGACATGTGAGCACAAGGTCAAACCCAATCAAAAACTGGGTTCAACTCAAGCGCAATACGAATAATGTCACGACACGAGCACAAGGTTAAACCCAAGCTTTAAGCTGGATTCAACTCAGATGCAATACAAAACTTTGGGTCAAGATACATACAACAAAGCCTCGACCAAAATTGGAATGTACCTTTGAACCCAGACTAGTCAGAGGAATGAAGCATGGTCAAATCAGACTACACAATGAATGCAGCAAAACCAAAATGAGCAAAATATACATGTATCTAACTAAACAAGTGGTGCAGCAGCTTCAACAAGTTACAGCACGACACATAGGAACAGACCACACTCGAGTACATATAAAAACAACTCAAACTCAAGCATGAAGCAAATTAACCAGACCCGACTCAATGAAACAACACTGCAGATGCAAGAAGCTTCCACAAGTAGACTGTACATGAACAAAACCAAGTAACACACACACACAAATATATATATATATATATATATATATATATATATATATATATATATATATGCAATTCTAAGCACTAAAACTCCAATGCAGACTTGACAACAATGAAGTCCCAACAAACTCACATAGACCAGATACAACATGCACCAGTGAAACAAAAATGAAGCAGTTCAATATCCAAGCAAGTGCAAGTACAACAGTGAATAGTGATCCACAAAGTGAACATGCAACCACAAACCCAAACCAACCATGAAGTATACATATGCATAACAACCAAATCAAAGCTTCAACCAGTACACAAGTAGAGACAAGGCTACGACTTCTAGTACATATACATACATACATGAACTCATGTGGACTGTGCAGCCAAAACCTTACAACATAAATTCAAATTACCAGAGTCAACCATTACCAAAGTCAAGGCTAAATTTAATAAGAATTTATCAAGTCATGAAACAGCAAAATACAAGTGAGTGTATCATGTCATAGCTGTGACAACCAAGACAAACAAAGCCAAACATGCCAGAGTTTTCATGAAGCCGAGATGAACAAGTCGAAATAAAATTCTCATCCCAAAAATATCAAGACAGTGCCGAAATCAAATAGTTCAAGTGGCCAAAGTCATGGAACGGCAAGTAAAAATCGAATAAGTCAAGTAAGCTACAGGGATGAATAGATATGCCAAAGTCAAAAGAATAAAATGAACAGCACAAAGAACGAAATCAACATCGTCAAATCAAGTCACAGCCGTGGTGGCCAAGGAGTTGAACAAAATTCAAAGTCGTGATAACCAAGCAATCAAAATATACGATTTTGAACAAGTCAAAAATCATCACAGTCATTAATGCAAAATCAAACGATCGAGAAAATTATCAGACGAAATAAATTTCCGTGGTTCGAACCATATATAAAACACAATCATTATCGGCTACCAAACCATTCGAGTTCGAGCAATACAGATACCAAAAAATCAAACCAACAACTCGAATCTGATGGAGTTCGAGCAAGCTAAACAGTAAAGCAGAAAAGCATAAATTACATACCAGATTGTTTGAATCGAACTCGATCAAAGAATGAGCCAGAACTAAGCTACGAAGAGACGGTCGATTAACCGAGCAAAGAAAGCGAAATAACATATTTGATTGATCAATTTGAAGTCGGCGCTTCTTCAGATTGCAAAACCCTAATAAATGAAAGAGGAACAAGCGAGCAAAGGAATGAGGTCGCTATTTTTACAAAAGCAAAGCAGGAAATAAAAATAAAAGAAAATAAAAGAGGCTGGCCTTGTTTTATTTAGTGTTTAATTATATAAAGGCTTAGTTAATTAGGGTTTGATTTTTTTAATTTTTTTTAATTGTAATTTTTCTTTTAAACTTGTGCAATTTTCAGTCGTGTGACTAGGGGACGAACTACGGTGGTGTTGATCGAGAATTCGCAACTCAGTGGCTAAGTTGTGGAACGGTTTTGAGCATAGAGTCAAGGTTAGTTGATAGCCGATGTCGCAAGTTTACGTGTGTAAGCGTCTGACTACTAAATTTCTAGTAGAAACCTTGGGGGCAGCATGTAGGCAGAGTTTTGCCGAAGCTGGGTAAATCTGTGTGTTCTATTTTCTGTTTTTATTATTCTGCTATTATCTGTGCTGCTATTATTCTGCTATATTTGTGTTGCAATTATTTTATATAAACTTCCACGATAATTTTTATAATTAATAATATCACCCTATTCACCCCCCTCTAGGGTGAAATCAATCCTACATGACTTTCACGTTATATAATTATCCTATATTGATATTTATAAATAATAACTTGTTTAAATAAAAGGGTTTTACTAAATAAAAGGGTTATTTAAAGTGATTTAAAATTAGATTTTGTAAATGATATTTTGTAATGTCAAAGATATTTTATAAAGACTTTTGTACATGGAAATAGATTTATAAATCATTTTAGAGATTTTAAAAAGAAGTTAAATCTAGTTTGAAGATTTATAAGGAGGTTTGAAATATGAAGTGAACTTACAAAAAGAAATTTTATAAGGGATAAGTGAATGGGTTTTACAAAGTGAATGGTTTTATAGTAAGTGATGTTTTGAAAAGGGAATTTCTTGGACATTTAATATGGAATTTAAAAAGAAGGAAACTTTTGTAAAGTTTCGTAAATATACTTATACCATTAAGATATGTGTATAAATGTTTTCTTTCATGGATAAAAGGAATGTAAAGGGTTTTGGGAATAGAATTTTAAAAGGATTTTTCAATCAAGTTTTGCAAAGTGTTTTAATTAATTTAAGATTAATTAATAAAGGCTTAGGGGATTCCGTATGAAATCAAATCTATATTGAATGATTGTTCATTTGATAGTTAAATAACCGACTATCAAATCTGGACCTATACGTAACTTTGGAAATATCTAGGAGAAACATGTGAGTTATATGGTACTGTCATCCCCAATAATGTTGTACTGTGCATATAACTCTCGGTTGTAAATTAGGTTGCCATAGTTGACTTAGAATGTGAATTTCAGTATTTTAATTTATTCAGAGCGGGCTATAATTTGATTATGTGTACTACTGTGAAATTTCATAAATTATGCAATTCCAAAATATGTATAAAGGCAAGACTTTTGAATTAACAAGGATATAAAAAAAGGAAAGAGATGGTAAGTAGAGAGATTCTTCTCTATAGTTTATACTATCCATTTCAATAAAAGAAAAGAGTAAACTCCTTATAATTTCAAACAGAGCAAATGTCACATTTTAGGGTAATCTATGAAAAATTATAGTGGTAATCCTTTTTAAAAGGGTAGCTCTAATAAATTAAAACGTAAAAAGGAATGTTCTAATTTAGAAGTTAATAGCTAGAAATATATATATATATATATATATATGTATGTATGTATGTGTGTTTGTATGTATATGTATAACCGCACTTAACGATTAAAAAAAATATGTAGCGTATTTTATGATGCTATTCGTATTAGTTATTAATAGCATAATAGTTTAGGACTAAGAGGTTGAAAAAGGAAGAAATGATCATTTCAAAATTTATGGACAATAACTACAAATTTAATGGGCAATAAGTAAGTAGTTAATAAAGAGTTAAAATAATTAAATGAGGGCTTATTAAGAATTCAATATAGCATTTATGCGAAAACTGAATAGGCGTAATTTGTGGATTTTGAAACGGGTAAATAAATAATTATTTGATATTGTCCAATTTTGACGTTAATGATTAATTATTACAAAAACTAACATTTATTAGATATAAGAAGGAAGCGAGGAAACCAAAGCCCAAGCGTATAAAGTAAGAATAATTATGTGGTAAAGAAGTATTAACACTATTAAATATATACATAGAAGGTAATATAATTTTCATAGCAAAAAATTATATTTCTTTGATTATACGTTTTGAACGAGCATGTATAGTGGGGCTAGCCTAACATTTAGGCTTTGGGTGTTTTGTTTGATTTAGTGGGTTACGATGGAGGTCAATAGAGTTACACAATAGAAATCTGTCCTTCACTTAGAGGTTACCAGTAATTGTGTATACTTACCACTGAAGTAAGGGATCTCTAACCATAGGACTTGTGGAAAAGAGGTATGCAGCGCAGATAAATATGGAAAAACATACCAAGGGTTCACCTTAGATTTGAAGTATTAAATGCGGTACTTTTAAGGAAATAGGGTCTGCTTCATTTCCAATATAAGGTATTAAGCAACCAAAATGGGCATTTTTCTTGACTTACTTAGGTTTGTCTAAATGGGATATCAACTACGTAAGGTCGGCAGGGTATGTCAGTATTTTGCACCAGTATTTAGTAGTAGGTCTGGCATATAGGCTACAACCACCAGCGATCCCGAGTGAGCGGTAACAAAGACTTAGGTTATGCCCAACAGATTTCTTCCTACTTGTATAGAATTCATTGGTGAGATGCACAGACCTTAAAAATAGATAATTAGATGAAAAATTATTTTTCAGAGGTGAGCTAGTTAACCCTTAGATGAGACTTTGAGATGCGTTAGTAGTACGGAAATTAAACTACAAATTATAAAGCAATATGTATGGATCATTGCTCTCTGTAGCTAGAACTGATCGTTCGGAGTTCCCGCTTCGAAGACGGAGGTATTAAATGGTAGTTGGGCCTGCCTCCTTCTTATTTTAGAAGTATTAAGTGACCAGGGTATCTAGATACTGAAAAGGTTAAACATATATGTGGATTGACATATACATATATAGTTATACTTTGGAGAAGATTAGGCATATCATACATGCCACATAGGACTTAATGGATCAGCCATAAGTAATAAACATGACACTTAAATGGAAATCAATCGGCATAAGTTAATGGTACGTGTAACGTATGTAATTTTCCAATCACCGGAACATTGTTCTAACCCCCTCTTCTCATTACGACCCACGGAAAAAGGATTGGCTAATGGAGCAAGATGGGAACGATAGATGGAGAAGTCTTCTTATTCATGCTCAACGCTGATAAGGCACTAGACATCCAAGGAATAATATTGATTCTAAGGTAGTAGCCTTAGTCAGTACGTATGTTCTAATGTATATTTTTCGATTCCACTTCAAGTTATATTGATCGCTCTCTGATATGGTTGTATTTATTATAGGTTACCAAAACTAACGATCTGTGCTCTAATGGACTCGAGTTTTGATTTAGTCGAAATTAAGGGCCATTATGGTGCACGTTGTTAAGGTGGAAAGATAGATCAATGCGAATGTCTGGAACCGTACCTTTGAGATAGCGAGCTATTTTTGTACTAGATATTCCTGAGTATAGGGCACTCAGTCCACATTACGAAGGCACTATGTGATACGACAAAATCTTCAGGATGGCACTTTTAAGCTATCAATAGTCTATAGAATCCAAATTTCACATGCATGGAATATCGAACGTCTCCACCGCTATTTCACTTGATTTCCTTTTGTAAATAGGCATCTGATTCACAAGGATTTGACGTAATAAGGAGTAATTTACGTATGTTCATAAATAAAGTTAGTTTCTGAATCAATGGAATCGTACTCTTAAAATATGACATTGTACCAATGGATTATTGGCTCATAAAATACGGTTTCTATTTTGAAAACTGAATGACTAGAAACTTAGAAATAAATATCGATCGATTCCTTTAGTCTATGATCAAAATATTCAAGTATAGTTGGGCTGGAAGTTGTTCGGATAATTCCCCTACACATCTTATATTTGAACAATGGCCAGAGATAAGCGAGGTCAAAGATAGATGGTTGAAGATAGGCATCAAAGACACCAATCCCTTGAGATGGGCATCGGTGTAAAATTTAATTCTTGCATATGCAACCCTGAATCGTATTGATGCTCATGTAAACATGAGGGATAAGCCATATGATTTCAGTTGCAACATATGGCATAGTTTTGTTTATATTTAAATATAATTGTTTTTGGTTGATTGATTATAAAGAAAGCTAAGTAATAGAGAAGCTCATGGCAATTGTAGAAATTTATTTATATATATAGAGTTATATTAAATAAAGACATTGCACTAATTATTAACATGGGTGGGTATGATATATAAGTAATATTGTACATATAATTATACTGTTATACATGCAAGCGAATGCATAGGAAAAAAATAAAAATGTGATAAAGTAAATATGTTAAGGGTTGAACAATAAACAACTTCTTATCTGCATCATCTTTAGAGTACCAAATTACGGGGGTCATTTTCACACACCAACAACTATGTATATCGATACAAAAAGCAAAAAAGGCATAAAAGACAAAATGAAAGTGTCCGCTTCGATTAGTAAGATCAATCACCTATTCCCTCTCTTAGTCTCCCTGTTAGTTGGCATAGGTTTCCTCTTCCCCATATCAAAGGCTTTGGACGTAGTGATTCGATTTTCTTCATCGGCATCCCAGTCATATTCGCTATCTTATTTTAATAGGAACCTTAGGAGATTGCCAGCAGATCAGGGAGCGGGAGAAGGGGAGGTAGAATGAGAATAGGATATAAAAAAATTGGCTTAAATTAAAATTATAAAATATAAATTACTTCTAGATATCTTAGTTCTAGAAAAAATAATTAAAATTTTTACATACAAATTTTTATTTTCATATTGTTATATTTAAACATTAATACATTTAAATTTTATATACTTTATGTTTTAATATATATATATATATATATATATATATATATATAGCTTTTATATTCAGATTTATTTAAAACAAAATATTTTGAATAAGTCAAATTAATTAATTTCTTATTATTCAGACCTGTATAAAATTTGAATTTAAATAAAAAGTTCTAGTATATATATAGTAAGATATTTTGAAAAATAAAATAAAATAGACGTACATTTTAACATTCGAACATTATACACACACACACACACACATATATATAAAATCTTTTGTAATAAACTAAGACATGGACGAAAAATAAATAAAATACAAAATATAGTCATATTTATGTATACATTTTTGGTTATATCTACCTTATGATATATTTACTCTTGTTGAAATAATTATTGCATTGCTTAACCATAAACCCTAATGGTTGTATAGTGACTTACCTTCATCAAGTTTACTCGAGGTTAGATCACTATGTTAATGTAGTTGTAATGTCTTTATGAATACAAACATTTTATAAATTAAAATATAAATTAAAATTAAAAAAAAATTATCATTAAGTTCTAACAAATAAACGTAAAAGATTTAACATGTAAATCAATTAAAACCCCAAACTCTTTTATTGGTGTACACTAAATATGATTTGTTACAAAATTATTATTCTCGCAAACACAAAATACGATCTTATGCAAATTAATAAAAAGAACCCCAAACTCTTTTGTTAATGTATACTAAATATGATTTATTACAAAATTATTATTCTCGTAAACTCAAAATATGATCATATGCAAATTAATAAAAAGAATGTTTTGAATGATAATACACGGGATCCAACAGAGTGCACACTTCATACTTGTTAAAACAATAACGATGACGACAAATTTTATGAAGTTGTATATAAAGAACATAGTAAGACTTCACATTATATAGAATATTTTGTTTGTGATCAAGGTTCTTTATCCATAAATGAATTTTGGGGAAGTCTATAAACATTCTAGACCTGGTTGAATTTGAACAATGCATTCCATATTGAAACAAATGGACACACCGGGAGGATTAATAATGAGCTAGATTGATAGTTGAGAGCTTGTGTCTTTGGAATTTAGTGGATATTAGAAAAATCATATTAACTTAGTAGAACTCTATAACATCCCTTTTCGAAGTTAAAATAAAATAAATATTTTAAAATGGATGAATAAATTTAAAATGTTATATTGGATATTTTATTGAATTTAATTAAATGTATAAATTTTTTGGAGTTATTTAATAAAAACAAGAGTATTGTTTTAAAATTTGAATTTGAGATTTGAATTGCGTTTTAAAAATATAAAAGTTGCATGGAAAATTTATTTTAGCAAATTAAATAGTAATAGTGAACTTTTGGAATTATTCTGTGAAATAAACAACGTTTTTTAATATTGTATAAAGCCAAAAGACGATGTTTTGACAATGAAAAAATTATTTTGAAAAAGAAAAAAAATTGTGAAACCTTTGTAATGACTTGGATACAATTTTAAAGTAATAAAATGCTTTGATTTGAATTTATATTGGGTAATAGCTATGTAAATTGGATTGAAGATTAATTTTTGTTACTGGTTTGGTGGCTAGAATATCTGATATTCCATACCAATTATTTTTTGTACCTTTCCCTTTAATTTCAGCGTTATGTCCTTAATTTATCTGCATCCCGTTTATTCCCTCTCCATTATCAAAACGTGATGCAATCATTATCCCTGCCCTAATTACACGAAATTATTAAAATAACCCAAGAAGTGCTGTCGCGCACTCGAAGATGATGCTGGCGTGTACGTCATGATCATCACATGCATCAAATATCTCACGATGATGATTGAGGATATTTATTTTCATGTATTATCTAGCTCGATAGATATGATGGCATAAGGCCTTGAGTTTTTAGTTATGTATTTGTACAGTTGCATGCAAGCCTGAGATATTATATTTGATCTTCAGTTACGACACACACACACACACACACACACACACACACACACACACACACACATATATATATATATATATTTGTTATTTCTATTTAACTCTAATTATGTTTAAATTAGGTTTCTCTACTACTGTATAATTATATCTAAGAAACTCGTATATATTGCTTTCTGTCGACGCGAGATACATGTTATTTCTATGCATTCACGTATTACAACGTATCCGTGTTGATTCAAAGTATCGTGTATAAGAGATTGATTCTTTCATCACCTTTGTTCTAAGCTATCAAACAGTAAACTCCCTTTGATATATCGATCATCGGAGTTAGAATGTCACAAGTTCTCGGTCTAGTCTCATCATGGTGCAAATCACCATTATTTAGGCACAATAGTGGAAATAGATCATTCTTGGTCTGTTATTAATATGATAAGCAATCAAAAGATTGAGTTAATTTGAAGCGGTAAGAAAGTGACTTGATTCCAGGAGAAGAGTCGTGAAGACCCAACATAAGATACGCTCATGGGTGATTAAGTGTTTGTTAAACTATCACATATGAGAGAAGTTACAAAGTTCAGCAAGATCGAGAAGTTATGCTTGAGGTATGTTGAGTCATTCAAATCACTTAAAATATTGGAAAAATCGCATACTAAGTAAAATTTCCAAGTTAATTAGCCGAAGTTCATGTTGTATTCCATTTTTCTTTCTAAAGGAAATATGCGCATAACCTAGAGGCTAATGCGAGGCCGAGGCATTTAGATAACTTAGAAGTTAAATCCAACTTAACTATAGCTTCATGTTTGGTTTACATCATTAACCGAGACATAAAACAACCAAGAAATAGAGTTATACTGAGTGCTAAAGTATAGTGAAGTGCAAATATTATGATTGCACATGAGCAACCAAGGAAGAAATTAGACAAACACACCCCAGGCTGCTTAACATATAAGCATGTTGTAAGGCTGCGATACAATCTTTCAACATATGAATTTTATCGTTGTTTTTATTATCTACGTATACTCGTACAACTTGCACGCTTTCTTTTTTATAGTTTCGGTATTTATCCATACGTTTCAAATCTTATAAGGAAGGGATCTATAATGAATCAAATTATATGCGCTCTTATTACGGTGTAAGTATCAATTTAGCTAGATTGATAAGATGACATATGTTTAATTTATAGGTTGACATGTTTAAGTTAAGCCTAGAATGATTTAAATGCAAAACGGTTACTTAGTTTGCAATGAGAAGAATACATGAAATGATATTATGTTATTAGGAATTAATCTTTTAAATGAGCTAAGAATATTTTCATTTGAAAACCATTTATCCCATAGGTTATCCATAAGCATTGATCCACTTATCCATTATTCTTATTCACATTAAAATAAAACAAGAAACTTTATATTATCCATGGCATCCCATTAGTCCCTTTTTGTCAGAAAATTAACAGTATGAAGGAAAGGAAACAATTTAAGAAAAGGAAAGCAAGCTTAAAAATATACTTATCTTTGGTTCTAGCTAAGCACTATTCCTTATAATATTACCACAATATGAATTTAAAGCTTATAAAATTTAAATACATATTATTATTGACATATTTCAAATTTTTTCTATATTGGGATTGTGAATTAATGTCATCTGAAATGTTATACCTAGGTTGGCTCTAGGACAAGACAAGCAAGAAAACTACCTAGGGAAATCAATCTGGTGGTGCAACAATGTCGATAGTGGTAAATGGTTTAATATTACGATTACTAAAATCTGTATGCTAATGTGTACAGTTCAAGTTGTAGCCTAGCGATGGCTTCTCTTCTAATTTTTTAGGGAAATCCAGGTTCAAGCTTGGTAAAATGCATTTTTTAGCAGAGGCAAACATTGTTCTTGGGACAATACTGGGTTATACGGATGTATAACCCGATTAAATAGCTAAGGAAGAGGAGCTAGACCTCTAAAATCTTGATTTATGCTTAGAAATGATTATGGTAGCATTATAAGGACAAATATAATTTTTGAAATGGTAAAGCTATGCACATTGGGGAGGCCTTATGCTAGGTGCGAATGTTCTTATAGTAGGTATGAGAGCATTTTACTAGTAAATTCCTCAATTTTCAACATTTGATTGGACTGATGTGAACAATGACGATAAAACTACATTTGGTTATACTCAAGTGTACATTTAACATAAGACAAGTATACTTTTAACATAAGAGACGTTAGATGTGAATATGGATCTTTCAAGAGTTTAGAAACACGATAGAATTGTTTCTTATGAATAAAAATTGAACTACGTTAGCATCATTGTTCCAATGGTTGGACGTTCCCACTTTGGTTCGAGAGACCATGGGTTCGAAATTTGCGTCACACGTTTCGAACGGTTGGACATTTATAGACATGTATTCTATTGTACACTACGTAGGACTTGTTAACTATGCTTTATTGCCACCTAACCGTCCAATTTCAAAAGAAATCAAAGTTGAACCAACAATGTTTACCAACTTGGGCCATTTCAGAAAATAAACAACAAATATAACCGAATTTGTAAACAAATTACAAAATCAGTCCATTTTCTGTCATGCTGATATTTGAGTTAGCATTTTGTACTTGTAGGCTTTCAAATCCCTTCAACCTTATTCTTTTTGTTTAAATAAGTACCCATAAAATTTGGAACCATGCAAGTACAAAATGCTAATGTGATGTTAGCCTGGTAAAAAAAATAGACAAAGTTTGTAATTTTTTTTGAATTTGATCCATTTCTTTTTGTAAATTTGTTCAAATTTGTGGAATTAAAGAGTGAAGTGGTTTCATAGCAAAGAAAGTATAGACTTAGAGAATATGGTGGAAAAAGCATGTGTAAAAGCTACATTCAAGACAAAAACATATTCCAAATGCAAAATTTATTATTAATCCATTCAAAAGGAATATTATTAGTCCAACATCCTTAGTTTCGTAAATGAACACTACTTTGATATAACAAAATTCCAAAAAGTATCAATTCACACAATTTAGATTCAGGAAAATATTCTAGAGAACAAATCTAGAGGCTTTTTTGTACTAAGGACAGCCCACGAACAATTGCCCATCAAGGAAAAAACATTTATTTCTATGTTCGAGCCTAAGTTACGCTCTTTCTTCTTCATTTGGGTGACCATAAAAGATTAACCCTATCGTTCAATTTCTAACTCCAAATCTCTTTTCTTTTCACAATACCCTAACTAAAAGCAAAAGATATCCTCTTCGGAACCCAAATAATCCACTTCAATTCGCAGACGAATGAGCGAATCGTCAATCACTTGATTCAATACTTCATCAATTGGAGTTTCAGTTGGAAGAGCAGAAGAAGAAAATATGGAAATTCTATTAACACTTTTGGACTTCAAACTGAAAAAGGATTTGTTTGGGAAGAGACAGAGTTAAGTTTGAGAAGTTAAGAGCTGTGTTCATTTCTCTGAGGATTAGGTTTTAGAAATCGTTTTTGTTTTTTTAATATCATTTTTCACAGTAATGCAATGTGAATTTTTTTTAATGTTTTGTTTGTTTGAGTACGTAAAAATGAAGTTGCTGCAGAGTAAATATGATGATATGCACCAAACAATCAATGGGTTGAATTAATGTTTTGTCGGTATTAAATATTTAATGAAATCTATTTGAGTATCTGTTTTATTACTAATTTTTGAGGATCAATAATTAGGTATTAGTTTTATATACTGTAGGTGTCTTTTTTGAAAAATCTGTTTTATTGTTGTTGTTGTTCTATAAAGAAAATTATTGTACTAGAATAAAATGACAATCTAAAGTAAATATTTTTTTACTGATGTTTTTTTTGCAGTGGTGTCAATAGCCTTCTTTTTTTGTTTATATTCGATAACGATACTTTCAGCACTCTGTTGTCCTTTGATTGTTCTTTTTATGATCCGATGAATGAAATTTGTCGTTATTGTCTCAACTTACTCTTTTTCTAATTGAGATTTCTTACGTGGTTGGGAATAAAGTTATCGTGGTTGATATTATGTAGTATCAGTTGTCGTGGAAAGTAATATTTGTAATATTGCATTTGTAGCATTAGTGTATATTAGATTATTTCTTAGTATCGGTTGTTAGATATAAAAATTTAAACATGTTTTACTTTTTAGTATCGAAATTTAGTTACCACTTTTTAGGTACTAGTTTTCAAGTAGCGGTTTTTAGGTATCTGTTTTAAGTTAACACTTGATTAAAAAAAAATATTTTTTTTATTTGCAGTTTTTTCCTTTAACTATGGGATGTTTATATAGAAAATGTGGATAACTGGAAATGGTTTTTGAATTATTTAAAATGAATGCTTCATGAAGATCGTGATTTGGTTTTTATATCGAATCGTCAAAAAGGTTTGATTTAAATTGTTCGTTAAGTTTTTCCCTCATCCTTTCATAGTTATCGCTATCTTCGTATGGAACAAGTGCTTCAAAAAAATGTTGAGTATTATGTAACCGTGGATGCTTATGTTCTACTTATGCTAGTGTTATTAATCATATTCCTAATTTTGATAAGCCTATTGTCAATGCAAGTGTTGAAGATGTTATTAAGCCACCTAAGGAGAAACGTGGCGCCGCTAGAACTTCTATAAAATGGAAAGAAGGGTTTGCATATTTTAAAAATAAGCAAAATGGAAATGGTGTATGCAAGCAATAAGAAAAGTTAAACAAAGCTAATTTTTACAATATTAGAAATAAGATCATAGATTTTACAACAAACTGACATAATTTCAACAAATGCTTATATCTACATTAAAACAATGCTAAATTCAATTAGTTCTAACAAAATATCTCAAATGTATATTAGTTGAACCTAACATCGCGGCAATTTTTACAACAAACTCACTTATATATATATTTTCTTCTTCTAGTGTTGACATGAACTTGGCTAAATTTCAGCAGTGATCATTGTCCGTCAATGTGTCACACACAAATCTGGCTCTTGTTCGCATCAATTGTTTAGGTCTTATTTTTGTCAATATTTGATTTTTGTTCAATGACATGATGAATATCATGACATATAATCGGCAGTTAACCCTATTTAAAGCAAAATATATTGCTAGTATTATTTGCATCACTTGTAGTATCAGATATGTATTAAATATATAACATTGTATTTAAGAGATAATGGTGCAAACAGATCATATGTGTTATCCCACCTTTTGGCAAGGCTGAGATATCATAGAACTGAATGGAAATCAAAGGATCACTCATCCCAGGTATCGAGCACGCATAGGTTCGCTATGGACATCAGCAAAAAATTTCTGAGTCCGGATCAGGGTACAATTGAAAAGACGCGACAAGCGGAGCCACAAAAGCCAGCACTCCAAATTTCAAGTCAATCCGAGCTCGTATTCTCAAGTTATGATCGATGCAAGTTGGAGGAAATAACCTCATGTTCGTATCCATCAGTGACCCATATTTCGAATCAATCAGATTCGTATCCATCATCAAACCACAGTTCTAATCCATCCATTTTGTATCCATCGTTCCATATCGATCGTCTTCGTATCCATCAGCAGGCGGTGCATTTCGTATCGATCGGCTCATGCCAACTTCGTATCCATCGGCGAATAGTGGTTCGTATCCAACATAGAGGTCTAGTTCGTATCAATACTTGAGGGCTTCGTTCGAATCCTTCGAGGCTCCCACTTTCGTATCCATCGTGCTGCTCCTATTCGAATCCACCGAGCCCTCTTATGTTCGTATCCAGTCTCCGTTTTGACTTCATATCGATCGATTGGAATCTGTTCTGATCGATAGAACAAAGTCAAACAGTCAACGTATCCATGTATTTCCATCGATACGAACTAGGGTCGGTTTGGTGGATGCGAACAGAAGCCATACCTATCGATGTGAACTGTACCACTTTCATTGTTAACGAACTAGGTCATTCTCATCGGTAAGAATTGCACACCTCCATCGATACGAGCAAGGCGAAATTTAAGGAAAGACATGGTCAATCAAAGTGAAAGGTGGATCGATCCGAGGAGTGCGCACCACGTCATCACGAAATCATGTGTAACCATCGATTCGAACAGATCGATTCGAAATGATCGATTCGAAGAAAACGGCCAACCGAAAAACATCAACTCGTATCGATCATAACTCGAGATCCATAAGTCCAAATGCTATGAAATTTTCACAGGAGCTTACATACAAGCTAAAGAAGGTCCACACCAATTTTCGACTCCATTCGACAAGATCTTGATCGATACGAGTTACATTCGTATCGATCACAAATCGAGTCGAAACTTCCCGGGATCGATCGCATGGGCCCATTCACGTGCATGAAGGAATCTTCCGAAGTTTGAGCGAGATATAAGCGTCTGACGCCTATAAATTAAGCTCTAGGGGCCTGTAGAAGAAGGATCTTTTGATTCTCAAGCACCCAGACTCTGCCGGATTGAACTTTGCAACCAACTACTGTTGTTGTGCTCGAATTTCAAAGTTGTAATTCACTGTTGTTCGATGTAATCAAGTGTATTCATTGAAAAAGAATCAATAAAGTCATAAAAACTTCATAGTGGACATAGGCAACATGCCGAACCACTCTAAACCATTTGTGTTTGTGCATTTATTCATCAATTTTTGGAGTTTTTGTTAGATAAATCACCTTTTACATTTATCTTCTTCATTTTTATCTCTTCAAAAACTTCCGAAGAGTGTTGTGCCCATTTTTGGTACAAAAACTTTGGTGCTTTCACTGAGAAAACCCAGATTTTCTCCTGCTCCTTGGATCTACCGTCGATACCGGATTGTAGAAATATAAGAGGAAGATCCAGATCTCTACTCCAGAATCCTTCCAAGCTATTCAGATTTGCAAAAAATCTAGGAAAGGACTTCATCTCTCATAATGATAAGCACAAGGACCACCTCCAATACTGCTGATCAGGAAGGCCGGGATAGACAGAATCCCGCGCAACTGCCTCCATCCAACCAAAACGCTACCGTACCCTCACATGCGTCAGGCCTGGTCACGAGGCAAAAATTTCAGATGCTGCTCCAAGAATTGACCCAGAGTCGGCAGCAATTAACTGAACAGCGCGCGCTAATGCTGAGTTGACCAACCAGCTAAACCGCCAAAGGCGTAGAGGATCTAGAAGGGATCATGCTTCCAATTCCTCCATAGAAAGCTCTGCCTCCTTCGATTACCATTAGAGAAACCCATCCACGACTAGACGGGAGTTACACACAGGCTACTGGACATCAACTTGCGATGACCGTTGGGCAGCTGAGAGTCGGCCCATCGGCCAGTTTCCATACTGGACCCTCGTCTCGGGGAGGTACAGTTCCACACTATACCATGGATAACCGCACCACAACCGCTGCTACAGGACCAAGGGTTGATGCTCGGAATCATCCGGATCCGAACCAACATCAGCATGGCTCAGCGTGCTCAAAATATCTAGATGTCAGACATTCCGACTATGATTCGACAAATGATCCGTGAAAACCAGTTTATGAAGGAAATTCAAATCCAAATTAGCATATCCTAAAGTATGAATGGCTGATGAATGTTGCAAGAGCAGATGATGCAGTGAAGTGTCATAGCATTCCCATCTCTTTGTGAGGCATCGCTACCATGTGGTTTGCACGATTGCCACCACGATCCATTTCTTGCTATGATCAAATGGCCGCCACATTCGTAGAACAGTTCCGAATGCATGTGGCAAGGCCTAAAGATGTTAATACTCTGTCCAGCATCACTCAAGCTTCTGGAGAGACACTTAGATGCTACTTGGAGAGATTTCATGCTGCATGCGCAGAAATAAGTAATCCAAATGACAACTCTATTCTGATGGCACTAACGAAGAGGATTGATCTTGATTCCAAGTTCGGAAATTAGCTAGCTGGAAAACCCTCTGCGTCATTGGACCATTTCTACTCCAAAGCTTCTTAATTCTTGAGACAGGAGGACGTGAAACAATCTAGAAAGTAGGATGACACGGGACCTAGCATGGAAGGCATACAAAATAAAGTTGCAGTTAAACCGTCCAGTGAGACTTCCGGAAAGTTTCAGTTAAACATACAGAACAAGCAAACTCGGCCAAGAAGTAATGACAGTCAGAATAAGAAGCAAGACCAAAATCAAGGCCCGCGACGTAGAGCTCCAATGTTTGATAATTACACATCCCTGAATACGTCGCTAGAGAACTTGTATTTGCAGACCTGCAATGCCATGCAATACAAGAAGCTTGCTCCGAAGCCATCATCGGAGAGGCAGATTCAAACAGGAAAGTTTTGTAGGTTTCATGAAAGCTATGGCCACAATACAAATGAGTGTCGTCATTTACAGGACCTCATTGAGAAATTGATCAGGGAGAGAAAGTTGGATCAGTTCGTGCGGGCGCCGCGGTCTGGAGGTGCGGGCCCATCAAATCAAAATCGTGTACAGAATCAGGAATGGCAGGAGGAACCCTCTCATACAGGCGGGAGGTTAGTTATAAATACAGTAAGTGGTGGTCCTCATCCAACAGACCGACGCTGAAGGGAAATGGAGTCGTATGCCAGCTATGTCAGGCATGCGGACGTCAAGTGTTGTAGTAATTCTGATGACGGGGCTCCGGCCAAGCAACAAAGGAAGATGACTGATGACATCGTATTCAGAAATTGGGATGCTGATAAAGTCGAATCACCCACTATCGACCCACTAGTCATTTCTGCCTAGGTAGGTCCTGCGTGGATGAAGAGGATCCTGTTGACAGTGGGAGCTCTGTAAATATTTTGTTTAAGCGAGCCTACGGCTTGATGAAGATGGAAGCCAAGGATTTAAAGCCTTTCCAATCTGAAATCCACGGCTTCAATGGAAGTGCTACTATACCCATTGGAGTGGTGGAATTGCCAGTGGAATTGGAGGTTGGAGAATGCCGGTGAGTCCGGATTTTACAGTTTGTTGTTCTGGACATTGATTCTCCATATAATGCCTTCTTGGGCCGACCGGCCCTTGCTGAATTTAGGGAAGCCATTGCCCCGTGGTGTTTGACTCTGAAGTTCCCCACCGATCGTGGGGTCGAAGTAGTTTAAGGAGATCAGGCTACTGGGAGAGCCAGTTATGTTGCTGAGCTGTGCGATGCGCAGCGAAGGGGAAAGGAAAGGGCGTAGAGGAATCTCTTTGCGTCCGTTTTGCCAACAATTGACAATTGGCGCCTATGACTAGGTCCGGGCACCCCAACCAATTCCAGAGGGATCTTGACCCGAGACACCGAAAGCAAAAATGAATCTAAAGAGAGTCAAGCTTCCAGGCTGAATTGACGATCGATGTTCCGATTGATGGTGATGATGATTCAAGAATGCTAAAGATAGGATCTCAGTTGAGCTAACAGACGCAATAGGAATTGGTTGAATTTCTCCATGTGAATCTCAACGCATTCGCCTGGGTGCACTCTAATATGTGTGGGACCTCGTCGGACATCGCGAGCGACACCCTGAATATTGATCCGTGGTGTATTCCGGTCAAACAGAAAAGGCGTGGTGTGGATCTAGAGAGATCTGCCGCCCTTAAAGAAGAAGTCGATAAGATGAAAACAAATGGGTTCATTCGAGATGCCTTATACCCGGAATGGGTATCCAATCCCGTACTTGTCCGAAAGCCGAACGGGAGATGGAGGATTGATTATTCTAACTTAAATAAAGCTTGCCCGAAGGATAGCTTTCCACTTCCCCGAATTGATCAGCTCGTAGATTCAACGGCTGGACACGAGTTATTATCTTTCATGGATGCTTATTCCGGTTACGATCAAATACTCATGCATTTACCTGACCAAGAACATACCAGCTTCGTGACCGATCTGGAAGTCTACTACTACAGAGTCATGCCTTTTGGGCTCAAGAATGCCGAAGCAACGTATCAACACCTAGTCAACCGGATGTTCGCCAACTAGATCGGAGAAACCATGGAAGTATATGTAGACGACATGATGGTAAAATCGTGATTCTCCACCAATCATATCAGAGATTTGGAATCAATGTTCAACATTCTTCGAGAATACAGGATGAAGCTCAATCCACTGAAGTGTCATTTTGGAGTTGCATCTGGAAAGTTTTTTGGATTTATCGTCAACACTCGAGGAATAGAAGCAAATCCAGAAAAGATCTGGGCAATCAGAAATCTACAAACTTCGAGAACAATAAAGCAGGTCCAGAGTCTCAACAGGAAGGTAGCAGCATTGAGCAGGTTCATTTCAAATTCCATCGACAAATGCATCCCCTTCTTCGATCTGATCCGAAAAGGAAAGCGAAACTTTGAATGGACCACGGAATGTGAAGACGCATTCATAGCACTAGTTCGACATCTCTCCACGCCACCGATTCTGTCGAAGCTTATCGACCACGAGCAGTTATATCCTTACATGGTGGTATCAAAGAATGCAATCAATGCTGCCTTAGTTCGGGAGAAAGACCGGGTGTAGAAACCGGTCTACTATGTTAGCAAACGGATAATTGGAGCTGAGAGAAATTATCCAAAGCTAGAGAAATTGGCTTACTGCCTAGTCATTGCCTCAAGGAAGCTCCATCCATATTTCCAAGCTCATCCTATCACTGTGTACACCGATCAGCCGTTACGACCGGTCCTTACGCGGCCTGAGACGTCTGGTAGGTTACTTAAGTGGAACATTGAACTAAGCCAATTTGATATCACTTATACTCCAAGGAGAGCCATTCAAGGGCTAGTCCTAGTAGATTTCATAGCTGAATTCACCGTTCTAGAGGATTCACCCAAAACCAGTAAATCTTTCGAATACGTCTAGAAGCTGTATACCGATGTTACATCCAACGATCGGTGCTCGGCTGCTGGAGTGGTACTTGAAACCCTCGAGGGTCGATCCATATGCTATGCTTTGAAATCTGAATTTTGCGCAACCAATAATGAAGCTGAATACGAAGCCTTGCATGCTGGATTAAAATTCGCCCGTGATCTGAGAATTATTGCTGTGGAAATTTATTGTGAAGTCATATGCCAAGTTCAAGGTGAATATCCGGCCAAGGATCGAAGACTAACTGCTTATCTATCTTGAGTCCAGGAAGTACTTGATCAGTTTGATTATTATGCCATCTTCTACATACCGCGTGAGCACAATCAAAAGGCCGACTCATTGGCGAAGTTAGCGAGTACGGGTGAAGCACAGCAAATGGGGCTTGTTCCTGTGGAGACGTTATCTTCTCCGAGTATTGACCAGATGGAGACAGACTTCGTATTCGAAACCGCTCCCGATAGGGAATCATGGATGACTCCGTACCGAAATTACATCGAGCATGGAACACTGCCTGAGCGCAGGAGTGAAAGAAGACAGATTCTTCGAAAGGCCTCGCGGTTCACCATTCAGGATGGAGTCAGTATAGAAGAGGATATTCTGTTCCTCTCCTCTGATGTATCATGCAAAACGAGTGTTACATGATGTACACGAAGGAGAATGTGGCGATCACACCGGGAGGCAAGCTCTCACTAAGAAAGTACTCCGATACGGGTATTACTGGCCCACTGTAAACCGTGATGTAGCAGACTATGCCAGGAAATGCGATAAATGCCAGAAACATACTTGAATTCCTAGAGCCCCATCTATTGAGATAACCCAAATGGTCAGCCCGTGGCCGTTTGCAGTATGGGGATCGAAGTATGCCATCGTCGCAGTTGATTATTTTACCAAATGGGCTGAAACTGAACCCCTTGCAACAATCACGATGAAGAAACTGATCAACTTTGTAGTTCGCAACATTATCTGCCGATTTGGTCTCCCGCATACCATTATCACGGATAACGGAGCCCAGTTCGACGGTGTTGAATTCAAGAATTTATGTCAACGATTTCATATCCACAAGAAATTCTCTACGGTTGCACACCCTCTAGCGAATGACCAAGTTGAAGCTGTTAATAAGGTTATCCAGTCTATTGTGAAGAAACGATTGAAAAAGGCCGGGGGAAAGTGGGTTGATGAACTTCTTATGGCTTTATAGGCTTACCGAACGACCCACAAGTCCATGACCAGGTACACTCCATTTTCTTTATCTTATGGCTCCAAAGCCGTTGTTCCAATCGAGATGGAAGTACCTTCTCATCACATGACTTATTATGACCCGAAAACAAATTCCATATTACTTGCTAAATCTTTAGATTTACTGGATGAGAAGCAGGAAGAGGCTAATTTGAGGGCAGCTGCATATCGAAGTCGAGTCGCTCGATTGTACAATGCCAAGGTTCGGCCACGAATCTTTGAACTTGGCGATCTCATTCTCAAAAGAATATATCCAGTTCCTTCACACATGAAGCCAAATTGGGAAGGACCATATGTGATTACATAAAAGCTCAGAGATGGGACGTTCAAGTTATCGACCATTGACGGTCTTACTTTGCCAAGAGCCTGGAACAGCGAGAGTCTCCGTCGCTACTACACATGATAGGCTCTATTTACTTCATTCTATTTTTCCATTTATAATTTGTTTCTGCATTTTGAAATTTGAATTTGTAATAAGGCAACTGACTTTGCCATATTTTCTCATTTCAGCAATAAAATGTCGTCTCTTCGAGCCAGGACTATGATTTATTAAATATGACATACAATATCACGATGCACGGAGAGCTAAGTTCTATCATGCGGTGGAACTTATTCAGATAGAGAGTGATTGTGATACGATCGGTCACTCACTAAGTGAAACCCGAGCTCGAGGGCAAGTCACTACACCAAAATCAAAAAGGATTGATACATGACAATCCTTTAACCAGCTCAAAACTCCCCGAGTGCGATTTGGAGCATAAAACTCATAAATACGGTTCTGGAGTGGGTAGACCCATCCGCCTAACGACTCTAACTGTACCCTGACCAAGTTTGAGGATGATGGACCCTTTCATCTAACGACCTCACTTGTTAACTCGGGATGGATGTGAACCGACCATCCACACCCAATATATCCCTCGTTCCCAAAGTGCGAACAAACTCCTAAAAAGCCTAAACAGATGTGACTGACCATATGGCGGCCAACTCTAAGTTCCCAGAGCACGAATTGGAGTATAAACATCAACTCTAGGTTCCCGGAGCGCGAACCAAACTATAAACACCAACTCCAAATTCCCAGAGCGCGAATTGGAGTATAAACATCAACTCTAGGTTCCCGAAGTGCGAACCGGAGCATAAACACTAACTCCACAATCCCAGAGCGTGAATTGGAGTATAAACGCTAAGTTTAAGTTCCCGGAGTGCAAACTGTGTTATAAACATTGATAGTCTACGGATTTCCAAAGTGCGAGCCAGATTATAGATCGCAAATAACTCTGAGTCCCTAGAGTGTGGTCAGAGTATAAATACAAGTCGAGTGCGAATGACTAACCTAAGTCCCCAGAGTGTGGACATGTGCTTAAAAACTTCGACAGGCGCGACTGACCGCCGAAATGCAAATGCAGATCCCCGGAGTGTGGATGTGAGTACTATGAGTAAGCGAGTGTGATTTGACCGCTCGACTCTTAATTGTTTTAGCATCGATCCGACGATGTTAAGCTTGAAATGATAAAGACGAATGGCGATCACTAGCTGATCGTTGTGACCTATCCCCGAGATTGGGAGCAAAGCTTAAGTGTTTATCATTGATCGAAGCGGTGCAGCGTCAAAAATCCAACCCAATCTCCAGTACGACTTGTGTTCGTGATTTTCATACTTGGTGAATGAAACAAACTCAACTCAAAAGTTGAGGCTCTACAAGTGCAATGAACTGAGAGTCAAACGTTACAACACTTAAGCATAAAAAACATGAATAACAGTTGAAGCAAGAAAACAAAATTTTATTTCAGCTAATTGAAAGTGAAGATTCATGTACAAGTTTTCCCAAAAAATTCCTACTAATAGTGGCTGAACCCGCATCTATACACGGCCTATCAAAGAAAAACAAGTTCCTAACCATCAAAAAATGCACCGGAGAGGCCTATCTACTCCCTTTATTCTTCGGCTTCCTCTTTGGTGTGGATCCGCTAGAGCCACAAGTGATTTTTTGATTTGAGCTTTTACTCTTTGGAAGATCACCTACAGACGGAGGCATGATGTCGACATCCTCCTCTGCACTTGATTCTAGAGGAATGCTCTCTGAAGGAGGAGTCGGAGGAACCGGATCTACAACCAAGGGCGGAATGGACGCACTAGTATCAACAAGTGTTCCCTAGGTGATATCATTCTAAGTGGAGTTGGGCCGAGCGCCGCCATTCCACCCCCAGAACTACCGCCATGTGCTACTGCCTCCAACTCAGCGTTGATTTAAGCCAATATTTCTTCTTCACGAATAGATCGGGCTTCGCTGGAGGGAAGTAGTGGTCTGTGTTGAAGCGCTAGAGGTGGGCGCGAATCCACTAATGACAAATGGTAAGTTCACGAAGGGGTCACTTTGTCAGCCTAGAAGCTTGTTCACCATCTGCTCATCAAAAGAAAGTGAGCTCCCCTGCGTTACTTCAATGGGCGCCATCGTTGTCGTAGTGGTCACTTCGGTGATGATGGCCTCCTGCACTTAATGTGATTCCTGGATTGCAGGAGGCGCTGTCGATATAACTTCAATCACTGGACAAGGAAGAAGAGAAGTTGTTAGTACACACTTCAAAACAAGTTCTTCATTTCGAACACACATGAGATTTGTTCAGAGTACCTTCCTCAGTTTGGGTCGCAGTTGGCTGAACAGCTTCAGAAATGTGCTCCTTTATAGGAGATAAATGTGGCTGCTCTGGGTCGTAAGCTGGGACGGGTTGGGGCTCACCCACTGAAATAGGCTCAGATCGAGGTGAAGTGGTGATCTTAGAGCTTGTAACATGTTGCTCGACGCCCGAGCCTTCCCCAATCTCCTAGTTCTGGATACCAAGCTTCTCTTTTATGTGTGAAATAATAGAGTCGTGGAGAACCTTCTTTTCTTCCTCGTTTAGTATACGGTTCTCCAGTTTGAACTTATCAAATGCTCCACCCAGATGCACCGCCTTTTCCTCTTCGAAACAGATTCCAAGCATTATAGAGATGAGTTGAGTAATCATCGAGCCAAGCCAGGTTCTTATGTCTCAGCACGTTAGCGTTGTAGGTGACGAGAAGTTCCTCTATATCAGCCTCAAGCCTGGTTTCTGCCAGTCGACCCTTCTCATCAACCTCAGCCTCTACCACGCGGACTTTTTCTATAGCCGCGTCTCTTTCCCTCTGAAGCACCATCGCCTGATCACATGCTTCTTGTGCGGAGATATTGGCAGCGTCCTTCTCTTTAATAATTTTGGAAAATTTGGACTTAGCTCGTTGAGCTCTTTCAGGGCTGCGTCCCGCTCGATTGTGACGGTGGTGTTCCTGTGGCCCATGTCTTCCATCATGGCATAATGTCCTTGCCTCATTCTATCTATGGCCGCGTAGGCATCATCGGCATTTTTGAGAGCTTCTATTTCAAATTTTCTGGAAGACTCGGCTTCATTGTTGAGCACCTGAATAATCCGATCTTTCTGTAAAAGCTCTTTCTCCAATTTTTCAATCGTTACAACCCGATCGAAAGCCACTTTCGATGCTTTTTTTATAGCTTTCGACCACTCCTTGTACTGGAAGAAGATATCTGCAACATAATCATGCACCATTTTTTCGGCCTCCGCCGGAATTCTCCTCAAGTGCGGGGTAAAGATTTATCCGTCAAATCAAATTTCGGGGAAATCCTTCTTCAATTGAGCAAGCTTGATCGCTCCTTCCCCGGAAGGCTCAGTAAGGACCTGTTATGTAGTTGGGGGGCCACTATTTCAGTTCTGCGATGAGAATCAGACCTTGGAGCATGAGAAGAAGGCTAATGCCGTGAAGTTTCAGGAGGCTGTGAAACATGAACTGGAGGCAGTGCAGGAGCTTTGGGAGGGGGTGAGCGAGATCGAGATCGGCGTACGTATCCCCTATCTCTATCATACCGTTCTTGACTGGAATACCCCTGGTCGTAATCCCTGTCTCCTTCCCTTCTGTGCGACTCGTAATATGGCAAAGATCGGCGAGTATTTCGTAGACAACCAAGCATAGAGCCACGACCAGACATCGTATCTGCAAAGTAAAACAAGAGTAGAGTTAGTAATCTTCCAATAGTGGATAGCTTACGGTCAAGAAACATGTAATGTCGTGAAGTGTGTATGTATGTGCAACCCCCCGACCAACCGGAAGTGTCGACCACGCTAGTGAGAAGAGACTCGCTTAAATATAAAGCATGTTGAAGTTCTTCCAATCTGGCATCATGTTGAAAGGACACATAGTCCGGAATTGGGATATTGGCGAGCCCTTCGAAGAGATTTTCCACTCATGGGGGAGAAGCCTCTAAAATTCTAACCCCGGAAGGAAGCCGAGACGTAACCACAAATTTCCATCTCCTGGATTTGGGACATTTAAAAGCAGCTGCCTTGCCTTTTCTTTTTCTTTTGGAAATCCAGGACTGTGTCCGAAGGCTCAGCTAAAGGTTTGTCGTCGGTGTGTGTCCTCTCCGAATCAACTTTCTCAGTTATAACAAGACGGGGCATCGTGCGCTTAGTCCGTTTCTTCGAGCTAGTTTGTAGCATCCCCTCGAGCCTTATACTTTGTTTTCGTTCGATCAGCCCGAGAATTCTTAGGTTCCTATCCGTCAGAACCGGGTCAATATTTCTCTCCTCAATTGGGACTTCTTGAAGAACCCAAACTATTTCTTTGAAGTGAACACCTTCGGGTCGTTGAATTATCGCTGTAAAGAGAAAAAGATATAAGTTTGACTTTAGTTGCAACTGATTTATCGGCTATTTGAGAAGACTGCAACACTTATGTCGAAATAGCCATCGACTGGCAAATCCTAGGGGGCATCGGACATAAAACCATTCCGTCTTGAAGTAACTTAGCCTCGTCCAGGATCCCATAACTACTTGGCAATTTCTTACTGCCTTCAGGAATGTGAAAGATGGGCTATCTCCCCGGCTCTTAAAGTTGAATAGATATCTGATCTCAGTCGGGAGCGGTGGTCGAAAGAGGTACTCCATGAATACGATGAACAGGCTATTCAACAAAGTGTATCCATTGGGATGTAGCTGAGATGGAGCAATTCCAAGGAAAGACAACACTTCTCGGATATATTGGTTAAATGAAGGAAGCGTCCCAGCTGCGCATGCATGACGATTAAATGCGGTATATCCTTCCGGTCGGCAGTGCGATCGATCATCAGGTCCCGGCAATAGTGCATCATCGAACGACAGGCCATGCCTCAAACATATTCGTCCCAGCATGTCTTCGGAGACATTGGATGGAACAGAGTCTATCGGACTGGCAATGAAAGATGCACCAAGTGCCTCGTCCAGAGCTGGATCAATAACTTCGGCCTCGATGGCTGGTATCTCGATTATTGGAGGAATTGAACTCTGAGCTTCTTGTTGTTGTGAGCTTGAAGGCTCCATAACTAACTAACTCATGAGAAATCATCATTAGACGATAGTAAGCCCGTGCATCCCCCAGTATGAAGTGTGTGAATGTGTTGTGCAGTGTTGTGCATTACTTGAACAGATTCTACAGAGTTAAAGAAAGTACGCAAACGATAAGACTTTAAAATTCAGTCGGAGTAACCTTCATCGCTGACCGTCACAACCGTGCCATCCAGATATTAGAGATCGATTCGAGTTAAAGTCCGTTATCATTTTGTTATGTTGCAGTTCCATCGACGAGCTTAGAAAGGCGGTCAAGTATGCAGTTTAACAGTTAAGTCTAGATATGCAACAATGAAGCTCGTCGGAATCACGCTATTGATTATTCAAAGTTTCTTATCCATCAAGGTTCAAGCTAGGATCGATCGCCAAGAGTCTGCTTTATATCGATCATCATTGTCCAAGTTCGTATCGATCAAGATGGCTTCAGTTTCATATCGATCAATTTCGAATCGATATGTTTCGTATCGATCGTAAGAGCGTATTTCGAATCGATACGTCTCGTATCGATCATAAGGGCATATTTCGAATCGATACATCTCGTATCGATCGTAAGGGCATATTTCGAATCAATCTGAAACCATCAACGGTTTAGGCTTCGTACCGATTTCCAGAAACAAGAATTCGCATCGATCGCCGGCCTAGCCCTCGTATCGATCGTTGAAGTAAGATTTTTGTATCGATCGTACAAGACAAGTCCACACATCAATCATCACAGATCGATATGATTTCTCACCATCTTCGATGAAGCACATCATTCCATTTAACATTTCCGAGATCGATACGGATTCCGAGACAAAACCTTATCATCTACATCGATTCGAATGTTACCACCCCAGATCGACACGAAGCGAGGGTCAAGCCATTATTCTCCATACTCCTTCTTCTCTAAATGGCCTTAACTCCACTTCCTTCCTCCGTCCTTGACCTCGCTCTGGCTCATCCCTGACCTCGATTTTGTCAGGATCGATTACGAGTACGAACAGGGATGGAGGAGATTTCGATTTTCGTTGTTTGTGTGTTAGATCCGTTCAAAGGCCTACCTAGATATACAGTCGAATTAAAGAATATGAAACTTGGATCGGTGCGAAGGCACGTGAGTTCTTCTTTTTCCTAGATCTTGGTTCGATACGAAGACGAAAGACGTGAAGGCAAGAGTAAAAAAGTGAAAAATGGCTAAGTCCAAAGGTATTTATATGGACCCAAGGACAGAAAGAAAAACAATTCGCCTCCCAGTCAAGAGCGGCCGGTAGCAACGGTTTCACCAGAGCGATAAGAACGAGCTATTCCTATCCATAAGCCAAAGCCCTGATCGAGACGAAATAGTTACCAAACTCTATCGGTTTGAAACCTTTGTTCATATCGACGATTTTGCGGCCCCGTCCACGGTCCATCGATGCGAACTACACTATTCGAATCCATCGATTCACAGCCTCCAGAGGCCGGCATTTATCGGTGCGAATTGAGGATCATATGTTCAAGTCCAGCGACATCGTGCTCATCGATACGAAATGGCCATTTCATATCTATCGGAGCTTGCAACCAGCGATGCGAATGATCATTTTGTATTCATCGAGGCTCCTATCTATCGATACGAAATGTTTATTTCATGTATAGCAAAGCAAAGTATATCAATGCGAGAGAAATTTTTTCAACCTTTTATATCGGTTCAGGAGAGGATAGATACGAAGGAACAACCAAGACAACGACTCATGAACGTGCAATGTTAACGAGGGTCAGATTAACATATGCATATATGTCGGACTAATATTCAATTTTCAACATTCCTATGAATTGGATGCCAATCTAATAACGATTACGGCGACAAATAGCTAATCACTATCATACTACAATCAGTTACACCGATATAGAGTACAACAGTTGACAATCAGCAGTTCACATTACTGAGAAAATCGGTCAAAGATTACAACCTTCAACGAAAAGGTGATAACTGTTTAGAATGAAGATGGAAACTTTTCAAAGCATGTCATGTTTCCACAAGACGTAATATGGGGAGCAAATGTTATCCCGCCTTTTGGCAAGGCCAAGATATCAAAGAACTGAATGGAAATCAAAGGATCACTCGTCCCGGGTATCGGGTACGCACAGGTTCGCTATGGATATCGGTGAATTTTATTCGATTCCGGATCAGGCTACAATTGATAAGACACGACAAGCGGTGCCACGAAAGCCGGCATTCAAAATTTCAAGTCAATCCGAGCTCGTATGTTCAAGTTATGATTGATGCAAGTTGGAGGAAATAACCTCATGTTCGTATCCATCAGTGAGCCATATTTCGAACCGATCAAATTCGTATCCATCGTCAAACCACAGTTCGAATCCATCCATTTCATATCCATCGTTCCATATCGATCGTCTTCATATTAATCAACAGGGAGTGTATTTCGTATCGATCTGCTCATGCCGACTTCATATCCATCGGCGAATAGTGGTTCGTATCCAACACAGAGGTCTAATTCATATCCATTTTGGAGAGCTTCGTTCGAATCCTTCGAGGCTCCCACTTTGGTATCCATCATGCTGCTCCTATTCGAATCCATCGAGCCAACTTATGTTCGTATCCAGTCTCCGTTTCGACTTCGTATCGATCAATTGGAATCTATTCTGATCGATACGAACAAAGTCAAATAGTCAACGTATCCATGTATTTCCATCGATACGAACTAGGATCGATTTGGTGGATGCGAACAGAAGCCACACCTATCGGTGCGAACTGTACCACTTTCATTGTTTCGAACTAGGTCATTCTTATCGGTACGAATTGCACACCTTCATCGATATGAGCAAGGCAAAATTTAAGGAAATACATGGTCAACTCGGAGTGAAAGGTGGATCGATCCGAGGAGTGCGCGCCACGTCATCATGAAGGCACGTGCAACCATCGATTCGAACAGATCGATTCGAAGTGACCGATTCGAAGCAAACGGCCAACCGGAAAACATCAACTCGTATCAATCATAACTCGAGATCCACATGTCCAAATGCTATGAAATTTTCACAGGAGCTTACGTACGAGCTAAAGAAGGTCCACACTAAGTTTCAACTCTATTGGACAAGATCTTGATCGATACGAATTACATTCGTATCAATCACAGATTGAGTCAAAACTTCCCGGGATCGATCGTGTGGGCCCACTCACATGCCAGAAGGAGTCTCCCGAAGTTTGAGCGAGATATAAGTGTCCGACACCTATGAATAGAGCCCAAGGGGACTACAGAAGAAGGATCTTTTGATTCTCAAGAGTCCAGACCCTGTCGGATTGAACTTTGCAACCAACTACTGTTGTTGTACTCGAATTTTAAAGTTGTAATTCACTGTTGTTCGCTGTAATCAAGTGTATTCATCGAAAAAAAATCAATAAAGTCATAAAAACTTCATAGTGGACGTAGGCAACACGCCGAACCAATCTAAATCGCTTGTGTTTGTGCCATTATTCATCAATTTTTGGAGTTTTTGTTAGATAAACCACCTTTTAAATTTATCTTCTTCATTTTTATCTCTTCAAAAACTTCTGTAGAGTGTTGTGCTCATTTTTGGTACAAATAATATGCTTAAAAATAAAATAATTAACAGTTATAGTATCAATGTTAGATATCATTTTTGCATATATTTTGGTATCGGTTTTGATATAAATTACAGTCAAAATAATTTACGAAAATACCTAGGCATCAACTCCAAACAATTTGCTACTAGGTGTTAGTTTTGCATTATTTTGTATCACTTATATCATATAAGACAGTTAAATGAATAATTAAAATTATTGAGTATCAACTTATATCAAACAAAAACTAGGTAACATTTTTGCAAATATATAGGTATCGGTTTTGATAAAAATAACAGTCAAAATAATTTATAAAGAAAGTAAGCGTCAACTCCAAATAAACAGGTACTAGGTATCGGTTTTGCATTATTTTTGTATCACTTTTGTCATACTTGACAGTCAAATAAATAATTAAAATTACAGAACATCAACTTTTTTCAAACAGAAACTAGGTATCTGTTTTGAATATATATGTGTATTAGTTTTGTTATAAATAACAGTCAAAATAATCTATAAAATAATCAAGCATGAATTCCAATCAATCAGCTACTGCATATCGGTTTTGCACTATTTTGATGTCAATTTTGTCATACATGACCGTCACTTAAATAATTAAATTTACAAAGCATCTATTTATATCAAACAGAAACTAGGTATCAGTTTTGCATTTATATATAAGTATTAGTTTTGCACCATTGTGATGTCACTTTTTTCATACACGACAGTTAACTAAATAATTAAATTTACTAAGCATCTATTTATATCAAATGGTAACTAGGTATCGGTTTTGCATATATATAAGTATCGGTTTTGTTATAAATAACAGTCGAATTTTTTTATAAAATAACCAAGAGTGAACACCAATCGAACAACTACTAAGTATTTGATTTTGTTATTATTTTTAATTGGTAGCACTATTGTTAAGCAAAAAAATAATAATAATGCACTTGATTAGTAGGGATTTGTGTGGTTGTGTACTTTATTGGGATTGAACCCTATTCTTTGGCGGAGCACTTTGGCTTGGATGTGGATTTGCACGAATTGTTGAAAGTGAATTGGCCATCTCTAGTAGCGAAATCTTTCTACTTCATATTTTGGGTGAGAGTTAACTATTACCAAGATTAGGCGGAATGGACGGCAAGGCTGGAGAAGGTTGAATGGAGAATTCAAAAGAGAGCGGCAACTGTGATTGCTTGAAGAAGCTCGCTGCTGGATTTTTGTTTTATCGGATCTTAGTCGGAGCTTAGGATGAGCGGTGGAGGAGGAATCTGTGATAGAGAATAGGTACAGTCCATGTAAAATGGATATGGGAAATAAAATGAGACTTCCGACGGATGGTGTAAAAGTGAACGATGGGAAGTGTGCTTAAATGATGGGATTTGGGTTCGTCCTTATAGCAAAAAAAAATAGACTTGTGTATTTGTGTTTAAATTATTAGGATAATTTGTCCTTTAAAATATTTTTCTCGTTCAAATTTTAGTTAGAAATAATTAAATGACTAATTTAATTATTAGTTTGTTTGCGATAGAAAATGAATGTACGAAAAAAGAATAGGAAAAGAATATGAAAAAGGAATGGTTCTCCAAAAGGGAATTGTGTCCATGTTTTAAAAGAGGCAATTTGAAAAAGTCATGTTAATTATTATGTTGTTATTAAAAAAAATTATTAACTATTTGCGTTTGAAGTTTGAAATCAATTGAAATATCAAATATATAATAAGAAACAAAGGCACTTGTGATTAATTAACGTTGATTTTTGATGTATCAGACGCTGCCACTTGTTTAAACTGCACAAAATGATGTGTCTCATATTTGACGCGTCGATTACGTCGATGCGCCGGACGCAGCACGAACTTCACGTATTCCGCTTTTGCGTGCGAACATATTTCTAAAAGCACTGCGATACAACAGGCGAAAAGCTGTTGGTGGGCCCCACAAACTAATGCAATTCTTAATTAATGAACAAAATGCGAACTAAAAAAACCCAAACTTTCAATGATTGACGAACATTGCATCCCATTGATTAATCTGAAATAAACGATACATTGTACCAAAAGATTCCGAGTGGCACGCGAAACCACTTGAAAACGAGTCAGCTTGCTTAACTAAAAACAATCATTATAATTATATATATAACTCATTGATTGATTACCTAATAAAACAATCATTATATTAAAAAGTACATATCACACAGATGGAAATACATCCTAGTTTTAGAATGAAAAGGTAGACACGTATCATCTGTATATTTGAATTTTTTAATAAATGCGTTTTATGACGTTAATGTACATGCGACATAATACCAACTCAAATTTGTAAAATATAAGCTATCTGGCAATGCAAAGTTATCGTATAATCTAACATTGCAGATTCATGATCCAGCTCATAAATATTAATAAAAAGGAGTTCTGGTTAGTTTCGGTGATGCAGAATGAAGTGGGCAAGTTGTAATGGTTAAAGCATCAAATGACAATAAAGAAGTATATCGCATATGTTGGAATATGCAATTGGTCAGGGAAGGAACATACGTGAATGTAAGAGAATCGATGATCGGGATGGCCGAATATTCAGCAAATGGACGGATGATAGCATGTTTGTCTCATTCATTGTAAACAATTCACAGTTAAATTGTGTGAATCGATGTTGGGACCATGCCTATGTTTAAACCGTGTTTCGCGTGCACTAAGTATCTGTTACAACAGACATGTCAGATTTTTTAAATATGCACACAGATACATATATGCTACGTCACAATTTGACTACACCGCTACTCTTCAATCACAAATTCCTAATTAAATAATATACTTAATTTGACTACACCTCTACTCTTCCATCATAAATTCCTAATTAAATGATATACTTAATAGAGAAGGAAAAAAAGATTGTATAACTTATTTTGGAACATATGCTGCAAATCAAAAGATTAAAGATTAGAAGTGTAGTCAAATTGAGATGTACCCGATCCTTGTCCATATGTACACCGCAATTTATTTTGAAACTAGTGCATATACGGATACAAATAAATTGGACTCAAATTCCGTAACTGCACAACAAATAAAACAAAAACATGTATTTTGCACCAAAAATAAAAGTTACGTGTACTTGTATGTAAAATGGGATAAACGTGGTCTCAAAAGCCCTTGTCTTTTTATGCCCAATCAATGAGAAGACAAATTTTTTTACAAATTTTGCAGAAATCTCTTTCATTAGAAAAGAAAATGCATTTTATTGTAAAAATCTCCGTATTTTGATAGGTTGGACACACCTTGATAGAGAATTTTGGGACCGAGTGATTTCCTCTCATATAAAATATTAAGTGCTATTATTGGTTATTGACATCGGGAAATCAAACTTTTGTCTCCATCGTACTTTACCCACATATGTGATGCAGTAGTTTATGAAAATAATCATTAGTCTCGGTTTCCATAATCCATGGACGTGAAATCTAACCATTCATTTTATATTTAATAATTTTAGTAAATAAACAATTTAGAAATGAAACGGTTTTGATTTGCTTGGTTTACAGAAGCAACAAAGTAAAATCCAAAGATTTGCGGTTAGCGATTTAAAACCATTTAAAAGCGAAATTAAGAATTAAGCATAATTTTCAAAATGTGTGACAAAACATGGATAAGAAAGAAAAGTAGCTATGACAAGTACAATCTTTAAAATTTAGATGTTCATGTTTCTCATTGAATTTCTCCCAAATGCACCTTTATATCTCTTTTATTTTCCGTGAAACAAAACTTCAAAGAGTTCGAGCTTTTAGAAACGGTAATTTATTTTTTAAATCCGATGCACTTTTATCCTATGAAAATTTTAAATGTCGCATACCGTGAATAGCCTACGCCCGTCAAACAGGTCATATCAAAACATAAATGGTTCGGGTAGAATTTGACCTTATCTATTCAAGGCATAAACATACCCGATACGTTTGACCCATCTATCAACATGACCTGAAGAGCAAGAAATACGTCAGGTGGAAAACAAGAAGCTCTGTTTAATAAAAGGGTCAACCCGACCGGACCTATATAACAAAAACTGCACTATAAACAGCAAAACATGCAAAAGAGAATGAAACACTGCACCATTATATTATCAATACCTTTTAAATAACAAAAAACTGCACACTGGAAAATAAAAGACTGCATCATATTATCAAAAAACTACACCAGAAAATAAAAGAAGCATAGCCTAAAACTGCAACATATTTCAAAATGAAATACAAAGGACAGCCTAAAACCGCAACACGTTCATAAACTGAACCAAAATAATCAAACACTGAAGCAGTTCTACATCATACATGTCATACATAAGCAGTTGTACATCATACATGACATCCAATGGACAACCTAAAACTGATGCAAACCCGAAGTGCTGAAATTACCCAGGGCAATAAGACTGAAGTAATGTCAAAAACTGAGATGGTTAATAAAATGCACATTTCAATAAAAAAAATTATATTATTTGTTTTTCAAAAAATGGAAATTTGTCGCATATCCTTGTTTTTAATTATTTTATAAAACATACCCCTCCCAATTTGCACTTATGTTTTAAGTCCCTCTCTTTTTTCCCACGTCGGTATTTACGATTTTACTCTTCCAAATACCTAATTTCGACCTTCTACTCAACAGCTATCAAATTTTGTTCTAAGAATTTCGACTTCAAATTTACATGGAAATTATGCAAATTTTATATTTCGATTTCAGATAATTAAAGTGTTCGTATAGTTCTTAAGCTGCATCTCGTTCGATTTAATCGATTAAAGTTGATCGGTTGGACTTTGATTGCATCATGCTCTGTTTTTTTACGTCTTCATCTCTTTCAGCTACTTGTTCATCTGCTTCTCGATTGGTTATAAATATCTTCTTCTGTTCTTCATTAAAATATGAATTCGATGGTAGTTTTTTATTTTATTATCATAGGTTTTTTCATCCTTGTTATTAATTATGCTATTATTTTTTTAGTTGGATTTTGTTGTTCTTATTTACTGTTTTGTGTTTCTGCTTCGATTTCATTTTAAATTTGGTTCGAAGGTTTGTCTTCCATTCATGTGTTCAACTGTTTTGGAGTTTGTTAAATTTAATGTGACTGTTATTGTTATCATTGTAGTTGGTTGTAATTCTCTTGTTTGTTAAATGATTTTTACTGTAATTTTTACCATTTGTTATGTTGTTTTACTTTTATTCTAACATTATATTTGTTTTTTAGCTCTGATCATATTGATGTTCTTGTCGTTTTTCTGTTGGATAGCGATACTTATAGTAGGCATCTAGGTTTGAATGGTTGTGTGTTGAGATTGAAAAATGATATTTGTGAACATTGGTCTGAAATAACACCTGGTTCTATTGAATTGATTTATGAAAAAGATGAAATAAAAAGAGTTATTGAAACCAATTTTGATTTGCATATATTATTTCTTGATGCTCATAGCCATGATGATTTTCTACATGTTTTAGTTATATCTAAGCTGAGTAAAAGCATATCAGTTGATGTTGGTTTTTATAGTTCTGCATTTGTTGGTACTTTTAGTGATTTGGCTCATCTAGTTCTTCTTTGGTTTATTCTTCATTTGATTCTAGTTTGACTTTGAAACGATTGTTAAAAAAGGACTCTAGCAATTCAGTTTTTATTGGTGTTGGTCAAAAATTTGTTGCTGGTGTTAAGGAGTTCCGATTGTATCTTATAATATACTGTATTAGGAATATACAGTAAAACGTTGTTAAAAATGATAGGGAGTGAGTTACAGCTATTTGTTCGTGGGAAAGTTGTACTTTTCACATTCATTCTTCGCAGAAGTTTAACCTACCAGTTTTTTTTTATCAAAACCATGCAGCCTATTCATTTATGTAGAGTTGATATCGTAGATATTAGCCATCCACATGTTTCTATCAAACTAGTTAAGAAGTTGGTTATTGATTTTGTTCGTTCAAATCCCCTTATGAAAACGAAAGATATTGTTAATTTATTTCAGACTTAGTACAATATTTTCTTAAATTACTATTTGCATATATGGGAAAAAGATTGGCTTTGGAAGAAATACATGGCAATGATTTGCTTTCATATCATCATTTGAAATCTTTTTTTGAAGCCGTGGTTGAGTGTTATTCTGGCAATATTGTTAAATTTCAGGGTGATTCCGTTACTCATGAATTTGAGAGGGTTTTTTTCATTTGGTTTGAAGCATGCAAATATGAATTTGATTATTATCGTCCTTTGATTTTTTTGGATGGTACTTTTATGTAAGATATAGGCCAATGCTATATTATTCTGCTACGGCTAAAAATGGTAATCAACAGATGATTCAGTTCTAAAAATTATAATATAATTTATCTGCCTTTCATTTCGTGAAATGTTTTTATGTCAAATGTTTTCCATAATTTCATAGCAAGTATTTACCTGTTAAATATTCGACATACCCGCACTTTCCTCATTTTATTCATTATGTTTGTTTTCTTGTTATTTTATTTGTTAAATTAGTATTATATATGCTATTTTATTAACTTGTCCAACTTTTTTGAATGGTTTAACTTATTTGTTAAGTTGGATGATTTAGGTTGTTAAATATTGCTATGTTAAATATTTGCCATTTTACTATGGCAAATATTTGACATACCGCGGTTTTTATATATTGTGCATTTATTTTTCATTTTGATTACGTGATAGAACTATTTTTATTTCTTTTAGGTTTTTCCGCTAGCTTTTGGGATTGTATCCGGTGAAGATTTTTTTTTTTGAAATGGTACTTTATATACAACAAATCATTGGGACAGCATCTCCCATGTCGATAAACGTTCGAAAGCAAGTTTCGAACTTGTGACCTCTTGCACCAAAGCCGAATCAATTAACCACTTGGACAATGGTGCTTGTCGTATTGGTTTTTCACAAAGCTTCAGGAAATGTTATATAATAATGATTGTTACATCACTTTAATATCTGATCGGCATCCTTGTCTTTTGTTTGTTGTTCCTCAAATTTTCCAAATTCAACTCATTGTTTATGTCACTATCATTTGAAGAATAACTTGTAGAGTTTTTTAATAAAATATTGTCCTCGAGGTAAAAAGAAATAAATTACTTCACTATTTTATCGGGTTGCTTATGTTGCTACAGTAGAAGAATTTAATCAAGCTTTGTCTGAACTTAAAAGTGCTGGCATGGTAGAAGTGGAAAATTTCTTACATGATTTGCCTTTTGAAAAGTTTGCTAATGTTTTTTTTATTTGTAATTGATATGGGGAAATGAGTATTAATTGTGTAGAAAGTTTTAATCAACGAATTTAGAGGAAAGACATCTACCTATCGCTGCATGTTTAGATAGAATTCGTTTGAAGCTTGTGAAACTTATGCTCGATAAATATAAGTTAAGTAAAACATGGAATAACCAATTGTGCCCTGTTATGGAGAAGCGTTTAAGGAATTTATACATTGAGGGTATTCAGTGGAAAGTTAATAGATCTACTATTGATGTTTGTGAAGTTCAATCATCTCAATATAGATTGGAGTATTTGACGATTTAATTGTAACTTATGGAAGATTTATGGATTTCCATATGCTCATGTATTAGATGCATTCTTGCTTTTGATTTGGATGTTTATTCCTATATTGAGGACAATTCCAAAGTGTCTTTTTTCCAAGCACCTTATTCTCATCTGATTCGTCCACTTGCTAATTTTCAAATGGAAGATGTGTTACTTGAAAATGTTGAAGTTCATCCTCCTAAGAGAAGACATGGTGCAGGAAGGCATCTTTCTTGTGAATAGATTAAGTCAGATGGTGAGGTTAGTAAGCATAAACGTTGTATTTTGTGTAAGAAATAGGGTCATAACAAAAGATCTTGTTTGTTAAGAAATAAAGTGTAATTTTTATACATTATTGGCTTTCCATTGTGAAGATAATTAATGTGATTTCATGCTTTGTTTTGTTGAACTAATTTTTTTTGGTTATTTTACTATTTGTTTGGTTACCAGTGTAATTTACTTTGTTTGGTTAGTAACTGTTTTGTAATTAAAAGTCTAGCAAATATTTGTCCGCCAAATACTATCAAGCTAGTATTTAGGTATCGATTGTTACATGTGTAACCAACTAGGTTTGGCATTCAGTAGGCTTTTACATCCATTCGTACCCGTTTAGGATTGGTATTTGGTTTGCTTTTGCATCTATACATATTAGAATAGATTTTCCATTCGGTTGGCTTTTGTATTCCATGATTTGCTTGGTTAAATAGTATATCTTAGGTAGATCGTTCTCATGTGTACCCGATTAGGTTTGGCATTCAGTTGGATTTTGCATCCATACATATCCGATTAGGTTTGGCATTTGGTTTGCTTTTGCATCCATACATACTCGATTAGGTTTGGCATTCAGTTAGTTATTACATTCCTTGGTTTGCTTGGTTAAACAATATATCTTGGATATAGATCATTTTAATATGTACCCGACTAGATTCGGCATTCGATTAGCTTTTGCATGCATACATACCCGATTAGGTAGGCATTCGATTTGATTTTGTATTATGTATGTACCTGATTAGGTTTGGCATTTGGTTTATTTTTTGCTTTCCATGGTCTACTTGGTTAAACAATATATATTGAGTATAGATGTTTTCCTACACACCCGATTAGGCTTGGCATTCGGCTAGCATTTACACTCATACGTATCTGATTAGGCTTCGCATCCGGTTAGCTTTTACATTTGATGGTATGCTAGGTTAAATAATATATCCCAAGACAAATCGATTCCATATGTACCCGATTAGGGTTGCCATTCGGTTAGCATTTGCATTTGATGGTAGGATCGATTAAACAATATATCTTGGGTATAGGTTTGTTCCATATGTACTTGATTAGGCTTGGCATTCGGTTAGCTTTTTCATTCATATGTACCCAATTAGGCTTGGCATCTGGTTAGCTTTTGCATTTGATGGTACACTTGGGTAAACAATATATCTCGGGTATAGATCCGTATCATATGTACTCGATTAGGCTGGGCATCCAGTTAGCTTTTGCATCCGTACGTACCCGATTAGGCTTGGCATCTGGTTAGCTTTTGCATTCAATGGTATACTTGGTTAAGCAATATGTCTCAGCATAGATTGGTTTCGTATGTACCCGGTTAGGCTTGGCATCTGGTTAGCTTTTGCATCCATACATACCCGATTAGGCTTGACATCAGATTAGCTTTTGCATCCAAATGTACCCGATTAGGCTTGGCATCCAATTAGATTTTGCATTTGATGGTACGCTCAGTTAAATAATATATCTAGGGCATAGTTGGTTCCATAAGTTCCCGATTAGGCTTGGCATCCGGTTAGCTTTTGCATCCATACTTACCCGACTAGGATTGGCATCGGTTAGCTTTTGTATTCGATAGTGTGCTCGATTAAACAATATATCTTGGGTTTTGATTGGTTCCATAAGTACTCGATTAGGTTTGGCATCTGGTTAGCTTTTGCATCCATACGAACCTAATTAAGCTTGACATTTGATTACCTTTTACATTCATACATACTTGATTAGGCTTGGCATTAGATTAGCTTTTGCATCCATGGTTTGCTCAGTAAAGCAATATATCCAAGGTACAGATCGTTTTCATGTGTACCCAATTAGGTTTGGCATTTTGTTGGATTTTGCATCCATACATGCCTGATTTGGTTTGGTATTTGAGATAGTATTATTTATGGTGTTTGGTAATTAAAAAAAATATAACAAAGTGATACGATTGGAAAAGACTTATTAGATGTTGGAAAGAAATCTCTCGCAATCAGTTCTGCATCATTTCAAACAAAATATTTCACTATTGATGTCGTTGACTCAGTAGTCTGATGTTTTGTAGAATAGCAAAGAGGGCATATATTTGCCAGGAAAATATTTTCCCTACTAGTATTTGTCATATGAATATTTAGTAGCTTTGAGTTTAATTTCAGGTTTCAGCAGTTACTTTCTTTTGTTTTTCTTTGTAAATATCACACAATCAGTTTTGCATCACTTCAAAAAGAATAGTCCACTATTGATGTCATTGAGTTAGAAGTCAAAATTTTGAAGAGTAACAAATATTAGAGGGCAAATATTTGTCACGCAAATATTTTCCTACTTATATTTTTCATATAAATATTTAGTAGGTTTGAGTTTGATTTCAAGTATCAGCAGTTTCTCTGTTTTTTGTCTTAAAAATATATTTAGTCGGCTGTTTAATATTTAGTAAACTGTTTCACTATTTAGTAAGCTGTTTCAATACTTATGCAATATGTGTGCATTAGTCAGATGCAATTAGTTAATTTTCCCATTAGCCTAAAATGTCAGACAAAACCGTATGTTATTGAATCATAAAAAGTAGCTATATTTTGACATGTTCCTAACATAGAAACAAAATAGTCTGGAATAGATGTCAGTCTTCAGTCCTATCCCTTGAACAGAGTCCTAAGGTTGTGATTGGTTGGCTAATTTGTAGATCTACGGCTGATATTTTTTGTGTCTTCTTTGCTTTTCATCTTCTTCTTTAGTGGAAAATTATATCTTTAAGATTTTCCTATGGCTAACTATTGTTATCTCCTATTTTTCCTTATCTAGCCAACAACCCTTTTTTACTTTGAGCACTTATGGTGTTTTTTGTCTATTATTCTATAAGTACTCAAACTAAAATAAGTGTCGGCTCGAGGGCTCCTGTACTTACTGGACCTCCGCAATCTATTTCTTCGGGAGTAAAGAGATGAATAGGACGAATTATAGGAAGAATGCGAGAGTTCAAACACCGATTATGATATTGATGTTGATGTAAACATCTAGTTGAAAAACAGAGATACATTCTTCTAAGGTCAGAGTTAGAATCACCGAAGTTGGTTGCTTCTAAACATCTAAACTTATACAAAAATGAATGCACGAGTCTCAAAGAGAAAATGAGGGCCTTAGAAAATGAGTGCAATTTGCTCAACAAAAGGAACTAAAAAATATATTTACACAGAGTCCGGAACTAGGATTAGAGGAAAGTGATTTGCGATGTTCATGTTGCTATAAAATCATCTCTACTTGAATGTTATTAAAGTTTATTTTTGCATGGGAAATATAACAATATACCAATGCATTAATATATATGTAATAGGTAGTGTATTTACACATAGTTTGGAACTGAAAAGTGATGTAAACTCATCTCTAGTTGATATGAATTTTGAATTTGTGTTAGTAGTTTTTGTTTTAATGAAGTTTATTTCTGTATGAAAATTATAGCGATATGTTAATGCAGTTATAAGAAAATGTAGCATTCTTTTATAAATATTGCATAATCAATTCTACATCACTTCAAACTAAATGTTATTTTTAATGTTTTGAAGAATACTTTTATAAATTTATAGGACTAGCAAATATTTAGGCAAATATTTGCTGGGAAAATATTTTCCTAGCACATGTTTCTTGCTTTGATCGTGCTATTTTACAATTAATGAATGATGCTACATTAGAACATAATTATAAAATAGTTCAAATATGTTCTTGTTTGCCTATACAAGTGAGTTAGGGGAATGGTGATGCACACAATAATAGTATGATATGCACATAGTTGCAAATGTTGATACGATTTGTTCAAATGAGACGAGTTGTAATAGTTGTTGCTGCGGAGGTAGACACTTTTTTCTTAATGAGTTTGAAGTGACCGAGTCAAGTAGAGATATCATTCTAGTTGATATTATGGACATGAAGGAATGTGATGGAAAAATGGAGATAATGTAGTGGGTTATACATTGATAGAGTTTTAGAGCATGTATTATTTAGAGTGTTCGAGGAAAAATTAAAGAATACAACAAAATGACATGATTAGAAAAGACTCATTATATGTTGGAAATAAATCTCTCACAATCAGTTCTATATCATTTAGAACAAAATATTTCACAAAATGATGCGATTGGAAAAGACTCATTTAGTAGCTTTGAGTTTGATTTCAGGTTTTAGCAATTACTCCTTTTATTTTTCTTTCTAAACATTGCACAATTAGTTCTGCATCACTTTAAACAAAACAGTCCACTACTGATGTCATTGAATCAGAAGTCTATTATTTTGAAGAATAGCAAATATTAAGGGGCAAATATTTGCCAAACAAATATTTGTCTTACTTATATTTTTCATGTAAGTATTTTGTACCTCTGAGTTTGATTTCAAATTTCAGCAGTTACTCCTTTTGTTTTTCTTTCTCTCTCAAAATTATATTTAGTAAGCTGTTTCAATAATTAGTAAGCTATTTTAATATTTAGTAAGCTGTTTTAGTATATATGCAACATGTGTGAATTAGTCAGATGCGGTCGGTTAATTTGTCTATTAGCTCAAAATATTGGTCAAAACCATCAGTCATTGAATCATAAAAATGATTATAATTTGACATGTTCCTAATAGAAACAAAATAGTCCAGCACTGATGCCAATGATTCAATTTTTAGTCCTATCCCTTGACTGGATTTCTGAGGCCGCAATTAGTTGGCTAATTTGAAGAGCTAGGCTCAGATTTATTTTGTGTGTCAATATCTTCTTTTTTCTTCTTCTTTGCTTTTCATCTTCTTCTTTAGTGAAAAATTATATCCTTAAGCTTTCTTATGGATGACTATTGTTGTCTTCTATTTTTTCTTATCTAGTTGGTAATCATTTTTAGTTTGAATACTAATGGTGTTTTTGTGTATTATTCTATTAGTACTCAAACTAAAATGAGTGTTAGCTCGATAGCCACTATACACACTAGCTCTCCGCAATCTGGTTCTTTTTCTTCAAGATGGTAACTTCTACCCATCTTTATCTGCTTTCCGAGCCACCTGGCCATCCTCCTTTATTGGCCTAAAATTTAGGTCTACTTGAATGAATATGGAGGATTTAGAGGAAACAAATGTAGATGAAGAGTTAGAAGATTTAGAAAGTTCAGACAGTGATTCGATCCTCTGCTAATGGATTTTGGGAAGGAAAACATGACTTGTCTCTGATTTCAAATGAGAGATTGAAGTAAAACAAAATCTTCCTCCATCTTGGTATATGCGTTAAATTTTGTATGTTCTGGTGATATAACAAATCATTATTTTAAAGAACTGAAAATCATATTACATTTCAATTAAAAAACATATGCAACGTTCAAAATCTAATATCAAACAATGTATATAAACATACAATAGCAAAAATATAACATCAAACATACGTTTTTAAAACAATAATGTCTAACATCTAATATCTACATTTAGCATCAAACATCCAGAAGTTTATTGCATTCATCACCTTAAACTGCCTGCAGCAACCAAATTATTGAGAAATTTCGTTGTATCGGGATCAGATTTCCTTCCATGGTTTTTGTCTGCAACTATATAATATACTATAGAAGCTTTAATATCCTGTATGCAATCAAAATTATACAACTCGGGATTCTCTTCAATGTCTTTTTCTTCAGAAAGATCTTCTATGAATCTCACGATAAATATTGCACAATCAATTCTGCATAATTTAAGAAAAAATTGTATTTTTAATGCTTTGAAAAATATTTTCGTAAATAATAAGTTCACTTATGAATGGGACTCCTACTGCATGCGAGTTAAAAATTTAACCTGGTTGTTTTTTAATTATGTTGGTTTCTTTCCATTTTTTAAATAAACTGATCTAAGTTGGTTCATCAAATTGTCACTTTATAAACAAATAAATAAATTGTTTGGTCATTGTGGTTAAATATCAGTTTGCAAATATTTGCCAGGCCAATATTTACCCTGTAAATATTTGTCAACATCAATTGTAAACATATTTATAATTTACAATTTTAATAGTTCGCTATTTCTGTGGACGGTTGGCATTTTTGGATCTCGGTATTTGGGAATCATAGTGTTTCTATGTCTTTTCAACTGCGTTAAACTCTAACAATATATAGTGGTTGACATGATGTAGTGGTATAAATATATTTTTGCAAGTCAGTGCTCTTTCTTCCAGCACTTTGACAACCAAAGAGTCATATGTGGTTTGTAGCCATCAATAATAGATACTTGTGTTTACAATATAATTAGCTTTAAAGTGTTATGTATTTTTGGTTTTAAGTTATTCATACCACTACACATGAATGTAAGTAAATAACATCTTTATGTTTTGGCTCAAGTCTGATAAGAAAATTAATACATGAAAATTAATTACGGTGCAAATTATAGGCTAGTTCATGAAAAAATTTCTATCTATATTTACCATATTATATTGAAATGTGTTATAAAATTACATACCTTCATTGTTGAATAGCAATCTGAAATATTTACTCCACTTATTTCAATGTCTTTTCTACATCATAAAATGCTATTATCCGTTTTAATAATATCCAAATCACATTATTATGCATTATTGTAAGTTGATAAGTAAGTGTCGTGTTCAGCTTTTTCATGCTCATCAGTGTCATCATCACCATCTTTGAAATCAGTGTCATCATGGCCTGCTATTTCATCATTGTCATCATTATCATCTTTTTCATGTTTAACTTTAGCTTTATTTTCATCTGGACCGTCGTCATCACCTTCTTTAGGCTCGTTTTCCTTATCATCTTTTTTCATTTATCTTTGTCACCATTTTGCCCATTATCATTAACATTGGCAGCGCCATCATCTTCACCAACTTGTATTTCTCATCGGCATCTTCATCCTCATTGTCGTTTTTTGTCTTTGTCAGCACAATCAAGATGAACATCAACATCATCATTGACATTTCTTCGTTATCATCGACTTTGTCTTCATTTAGGCCATCAACATGAGCATCAACACCTGCAACATCATCATCGGCATCATTTTCTATATTAGTAAGATCACCACCACCCTCATACTCTTTTCAACATCATCCATGTCTTTATTTTTATCTTCACCTTGTTTATAATCATCATCATCATCTATCGTTTTGTCATCATAAATTTGATTATTATAAACATTGTCATCTTCATCAACTTAGTCTTTATCTTTGCTTTTTTTTTTCAAATCTTCAATTTCTTTTTTTAGGAGGTTTTTTCTTTATTTAGAGCCACATTCTTCATTTTCAGCTTCTTCATTTCAATTTAATATATTCCAGTTGTTTGCTGATATTTTCATATTTTTTATCGAATTGAAGCCTTTTCTTTAGGAGTTTTAGCTTTTGTAGATTTTAGCTCATTTTCCTTTTTTAATTTTTCTTCTTTTTTCTACAAATTAGAAAATAAAATTTATTTGTCATTCGCTTTTTATAACTGCATTTTTTGTGTATTGTTAGGAGACTTGCCTCTTGGTCAAGGAAGCACTTGATTTTTCTAGGAGTAACTTCCAGTAATGCCTACTTACAAAAAATTGGTTCGTTCTGTTTATAATTTATTTTGGATAAATAATTTGCGTTATATCACAAAGCCAATACTGCACATAGAGGTATAAGATATTAGCTTAGTTTATGATAGAAATTATGAAAGATAAAATGGGTTATACGAGTTTACCAAGAGCACGGATACGCATGCGTGTATTTTCTTCGACTTTCTTTATTTTTTCTTACTTGCTCCGTTAAATGTTTTCCAATTGTTACTGACAAAGAAACGGTTTTCATTTGCTTAAATTTGTAAATATATGGCAGTAGTACCAACAGAAAGGCCTAGTTTGGGTTGGAGAATAAGTGTGTTGAAATTAAATACATAATGAGTATTCTTACAACATCAATTGCATTTTCTTTTTTGGCCTTTTTAAGCAAATCGAATGCTTATTTCGATATCTTTTACTTTATTAATTTTTGAAGTCTTGAAATATTTCTCTGAATATTTTGAATTCAGAGTTGATTTCAGATTCCTTATATGAGATGCAGTGTTGGTTGTGGTGCCTTCATTTGAAAATTCAAATATTGTAACAATGTCACTTTATTTAAAATTGCTTTGACATACCCAATTCAAAACAGTTTTCTTCAATTGAGAATCATTCAATTGTCATATCTATTGGAGCTGATTCTTAACATATATCCTCTATTTTTATAGCTCCTATAAAGAATGGATTAATGATTTTGATGAATGGAGTTTGCATCAGTAAATCCATGTGGATTTGTAGAAGTAGATGTTCTTTTATCAAATTTTCTACTAATGTGTGGAAAGACTTAAAGCTACTTTCATAGCTTTGTATATTTTCTTTTGGCTCTTTTTTTAGAGGTGTTTTTGTGTACTACCTCTTGCTGCTATTTTTTTATAAAAATATTGTTGCAATAGGAACATCATCATTTGGTGGTGTATATTCTGAAAATTCTGTTGATGGAGTTACTGTAGTATCAGATTTAGATGATTTGATTTTTTAATGCAATTTAGAATTGCGAGAAGTTCCATGTTCATTTTCTATTTTCCTGATTTAAAATGGTAGTTGTCGTTTTCTCGCTGCAACCTTGTGCCCTCCTTTATATCCTTGTCGTGATATCTCTTGTAAATGTTTCAAAATTATTAAATTAGTGTTATGTGTGTGTGTGTGTGTGTGTTTGTAGAAAACAAGGCATCCAACCACTATACATCTATTAAACGAGCTTTCAATTTCAATTTTATTGAGAAAAGTTGATGGATCATGATATTGCAAACTTTAAGTTGTACTCTATATGATGTTGGAGATGCTTTATGTATAAACTTAATGTTAATTAGTAGTTAATTTTGCAAGGATGGATCCAATATCTAATTATATAACGCACTTGTTATATATGATTGAAATTCATGAACTGGTCATTTATTAGTGCAACCTTTATGATCGGTGCTTTTAACAATTTCTTGAGAAATTTGATTCCAAACAGTGGTCATGCAATAATGTAGCAACTATACATACTGCTTGTTGTTTCTGCCGCTTCAATATATGTTTATTACCAACAATTACTAATTGTGAGACTTGGAATCCGAGTATGAGAAAACAAAACAAAATATAATAGTTTTTTCTGTTAACTACTTTACACGTGCTTTTTGAATAATGTTCATGTGTTGCACATTGCCAATTTCAAATTGTTTCTTTGTTCTGCTCAAAACATAGCATAATCTCGTTATTATTTCTTCCATAAAAGTTGTTTACAACTACATTTATTTATTCATTTTCCGCATGGCATATATTTGTCAGGGTAATATGTCCCATGATCTATGTTTTATTCCACTCTAATTAATATTCATTCATAAAAGTATTTTAGTTGGCACACAAAAAATGCTACTATAACTTAGGGTATCATTTTAGATAACACCATTAAAAAATATGCAACAAAAAATCCAATATTTTCTCTTGCGTTTTAGTAAATGCCACCATAAATGCAACGAAAAATGTTTATTGTTGCATTTGGAAATTGATACCAAAAAGTATTGTCCACTACAACAAAATATTTTAGTAGTGTTTGGTTTGCCGTCATATATATTTTGGTTGCATTTAATAAACGCTGCCAAAAATTATTGATTTTTTGTGCAGATTTCCCTCGCTGTGGTGGTTCATTCTGTTTCCACTTTATTTTGTTCACAATATATACACATATATAGTAATAATTAACATATTTCAGTATGAAACCAGTCATCACTCATATAATTATTACATTCAAACAACTAAAAAACACGTTAATCACATAATGAAATACGATGCACAAACACCTCGATATAAAATGTTTTTAACAAAATAACCACATCTACGTAACATCCATAGTCAAATTACAAATCACTATGCGCTTAAAGAGAGAGATCAAACTCTGCACCCTCTTACAAAATAATCCCATTTACATAAAAGAAGCGTGGAAGTCATGTATTTTAGTTGTTGGCTTGTAACTAACCTTTGGTTGAAATAGCTGGTAATTAAAAAACCTGCATAGTAAAAATATTGATATGGCAAAATAAGGCAATATTATCGATGCATATTTATCTTAAAAAAACTAACAAACTCATACTCAACGTTACTTATTCCCTATAATGGATTTGGAATCCATCCAGCAAAATGGTTCTCTACAACATTACTATCAAGAAATTAGAACATTATTATAAACCATAAATGACATTATTTAACATATTGTATGAAGTAAGAAGCAAAACCAAATTGTTCCACTTCTTCAACACTTGGAGCATAAATTCAATACAAATTTCACATTTTGAATTAACATAACTACCTAAATCTGATATGGCCTTAGCCTCGACATAAATTCTCATATACCTCAGCCTCAACATTACTGCCCAAATTTAATACAAATGTCACTAATTTAACTAAAGTTAACTTAAACTCATTTAATTTATAAAATTTGTTCAATTTTAATAAAACATAGTTAATTTTTATCAAGTTTATTAACTTAGTTAAATTTTTTTATTATTAATTTTTATTACTATTATTGCTATTAATACCGAGTTAAATTAATTATATTATTAATATTATTATAAACCTAGTTGTTTTAATAAACTTAGTTAATTTTTATAAACTTAGTTAATTCATGATCATCATCATTATTATAAAGCTATTTTAAATTAGTTATGTCATTATTATTTATAAAATTTAGTTAACTAAACTTAGTTAATTTTATAAAACTTGTTTAATTTTAACAAACTTTGTTAATTTTCATTAACAAAGTTATTATTATTATTTATAAAACTCGGTTAACATAGTTAATTTATTATTATTATTAAACTCGATTAACTTAATTTTGTTATTATTATTATTATTATTATTATTATTATTATAAACTTAGTTAATTTTTATGAACTTAGTTAATTAATCATCTGCATCACTATTATTTATAAAACTTTGTTAAATTAGTTATATTACTATTATTTATAAAATTTAGTTAACTGAACCATAGTTAATTTTATAGAACTTGTTTAATTTTAACAAAACTTAGTTAATTTTTACTTACATATTTAACTTAGTTAATTTATTATTATTATTTATAAAACTCGGTTAACTTAGATAATTTATTGTTGTTATTATTTTGAGAAAAATATGTGATCCTCTATGAATAGGGGAGAGCACACACACATGTGTGTGTGTGTACTATATCACAGACATAAGGTGCTGCCAACATGCCTGGCAGGTAACAAAAACTAAATATATATATATATATATATATATATATATATATATATATCAAATCTCATATACTCCTAAGATGAATTCCAGTAAGGCTACCACCCATCACACCCAGATATCGAGCCCCGGCATGGCCACCCTCGATATTAAGGTGTTAGAAGTACCTAAAAAAATAAAGAAAAAACCAAAACTACTGGATGTCGTCGCAAACTAATAAGGAAGCTCCATGCATCTGGATCAGAAAGAACGGATAAGCATCTATATTGAAGTGGATCTCCTGAATAGAAAAACCGCTCTGAAGGCTCCATACAAAAGGAAGGAGTGCTAAACAGAAGAATGGATTGTAACATCCCGTATTTTTAAGCCGTTGAATTTGAACATTTAATTTGTTTTAAATGTTTAATGTGCGTTCTTAATTGATTTTGAAATGAATGGATTCGAGTTCAATCAACAAAATAAGCTATAATTTTTAATTATAGTGATTCCATTCGATTTTGAATAATGAAGAATAATAATTAAATATTCAAAATTGGAATAAGTGGTGAACCTGGATGTGAATAGTTATACAAAGGGTTTTTTAATTTATTTTTAAGTCTATGTGGATATAAATAATGTTGTTGGACTTTTAGATGGAATTAAAAGTTGATAAGTTAATATTTGGAATTTTATAGAAATTTAATAATAGGATTTAATAATAAAATATTGCAGTTAATCATATTTTGGTCTGGATTGAGCCAGAATGATTTATAATGTGGTTATATATTTTCTATGATTTATTATTAAGTTATTAAAATTTTAAAAGTAAATTTTTAAGCCTTTTCGACAATTTTGAAAATCGCTTGATTTAATAAACGAGTGAAAATAGCCTTCCGGGGCACAGTCTCAGAATTCGACGAAATCAGTTCCATTGGATCCGTAATAGTTAGCTATTATCGGATTTCAATTTTCGTGGCAATCGGAGTTGTCGTTTGACCCCGGCAGCTCGAAACGCATCGAAATCGTTTTAATTGATTTAATTTGAAATTGAACGTTTAATCCCGTAACTCGCGCATACGACCATATTAGCTTTACGAAACCTGTTCCATTGTGTCCGGAACGCGGAAAATCCCTAGGAACGCCTGTTGGTGCGTGAGAATTGGAGGTCGTTTGCATAAACGGTTAAATTGAGGATTATATTAATAAAATAATATTAAATTATATTATATAAACAATTATCTTTGCAAACCCAAATCTATTTCGTGAGCCGCCGGCCCTATTATATTTCATGGCCGAAAATCATCAATCTTCTCCTCCAAATTGTGATCAATCCATCAAGCTATTGTGTAAACGTTCAACTGGGAAGTCGTAGAGCTTCTCGAGCTCTACGAATCTATACGGGTGTGATCGAGCTTAGTGAAGCAGGGAAGGTCGGGAACGGCCGCGTTCGTCACGCGTTCGAGCGCACGGATCGAGGAAAAGAGGGGGCCGAGTTCGACGTGGCTGGGGCTGTGGGTGGTACGCGCGGAGATCTTCCAAGGGGTGGTTCCCGATCGAGTAGAATCGCGTCAAGGACGGAGCGGCCTTAAGTCCTAGGAGATCGTGATGGGTTAGTTTGTGCTCCTGATGCTTGCATGAGGAAGAGAGTACTGTGCGGCCGTGATTTTTGGCTTGTGGATCTACGGCCTGATTCATTTTGCTTTGGGTAAAAAAATAAAATAAAAGAAAATTTGTTTAAAATGTTATTTAAAACTTTGAAATTCATATCTATTTCATACGATGTCGGATTGCAACGAATTTGGTATCGTCGGAATCGCAGAGACGCGTACTACGCGATGGTGCAGTTCCGGATTCGTTCCGGGCAAGTAGAAATTTGGGTTAAATCGAACGTCATTCGGTTTTATTTAAATTTCGAACGCTCGCCGAAACTCAATGTGAGTTATTCTCACTCACATCTGGATATTGGCTGATTTAAATAATAAATATTTAAATATCTGTGTGATTGGTTGCATATTATTGTTCTTATCAGTCTGGATCGATATTAATATATATGCGTTGTGCTAATATTTGTGGATGTAGGGAAAACAGGTTGGAGGGATCCAACTGGATTCCTCACATTATAATGATTATTTTTATAATTGATGTTGTGATCTGTTTTCATATTGTGATTGATAAATCTGAGTTTAAATTGTACTGCGATATTGTTGAAATAAATATAAATCCTGAATTTTAATTGTAAACGGGATTAATTGGGATTTAAGAAAATAAAAGAAATTGTTATATAAAGAATTTAAAGGAATAAAATTTAGGTTTTAAGAACTAAAGAATATGGTTGGATAAACTATAAATTCAGAATTTAATTATAAACGGATAAATTGAATCTTAGAGAAATAAAAGATATTGTTAAATAATGAATTTAAAAGAATTAAAATTTGAAATCCATTTGGAATGAAAATTTAAAATTGGTAAATCTGGAATGATAAACAAAGAGAAAAGTTATTAGTTGATAAATGGGAAAGTAAGATTATGTTATTAAAATATAAACCTCAATTGAAATAATTTGATAGAAATTGTGAGAAGGATTTCTGTGATGTTTAAGTGGAAATGAGTTCCCTAGTAAAACCAAGTTCGAGTTTAAACTGATTTTATAAAAAGGAAGCTTTAAAAATTCAAGCTGGTTTAAAAGAGTGTTTGAAAATTATTGTTTTCAAAAGTAACTATTATAAGTTAGCAATAGAAAAGTTTATAAATATCTTAATAATTATTTTTACAAATGGATTTGTTCAAAAGACTAGTTTTGAACTAAGTTATTGAAATTAGTATTAGCCTTTTAAAAACTCTACTTATAAGTTTAGTTTAAACTAAAACCCTTATTTAAAATCAAGATTTATACCCTAATAAATGGTTTAACTTTAAATATTTTGAAACTATATTTTCAGTAAATAACTAGTAGTAAATTTACATATTTTAAAGTATATTTCAGAATAAAGTATTTTTACTGTTTTAAATCTAAATGTTCTGAACTTGGTTATTCCAATGGAAATATATGGTAAAGGATTTACCTTGTAAGGAAGAATTTTGGGAAATTGTTTTCAAATGAGTTTTGAAACTTTGGAAATATATCTTGTAAAGATATTGAGGCAAATAAATAATGTGGGAATTATTTATTGTGTGATGGATGCTTATGGATGTTTGTAAATATAAATTGATAGTTAAATCACCGACTATCAATATTGGACAAATGCGTTGATCGTTTCGAAGAGACCGGGATCGAGATTTATTTCTCGAAAACCACTTCGATCCGGTTTGTACGTTACGTGCGAAAAACATGTTCGGAGTCGAAGATGGAGCAGTGAAGTGCAAGGGCTAGTCGCTAGTAATCCTGAGGATATTTCCAAAATAGATGTAGTAGGAATAGTGCCTTCGGTTCCGTTCGAACCCGGGACGGACTTGTATGGATGAATGCTTGCGAAACATCGTCAGGTGGACGATGGGCATTCTAAGTGAAAACGTTCTAAAGGTATCGATTAACCTCAAGCCTCATCAAATGGGAATGACTGAAAATCAGGGGATATGCAACAAGGTTAGGTGGGTCATGCCCAAGCAGGACAAGATATTTCCCTTGTCTAGATGTCCCTTTTTATTCGGCTTAGTGGGTGGTTGGTCGCGCCAACCACGGGGTTTATCTTGTTTGGGACTGTTCAGTAAGGAATGGTTTCCGCCTTGTGTTGCAGGGGATGAAGGGAGTAATCCTCGGTACGGTGATCTAGGCCCCATACTGTGACAGGTGGTACCCCAGTGCCTAATCATTATTGGAAATCTATTCTCCCTACGAGCCTTGTACGAGTTTTGTTTGTATAATCCACTTTTGTGGCTAGTAGCTGGAATTTAATGAATGTAACAATTTCGGCTATTTTATAAGTATTTGTAAATAGACACTATTATAATATCAGAGGATTTCTATAAAAAGTGTTTTAGCTATCGTAAGGTAAAAACCCGACATGTTTATTTGTGGCGTGGTCTTACGAGATGCTTTTGTTTTCAAAGGATTTTTGAAACTTTAATAATCAATTTGGATGCATTATTATCAACTGGTATTCCAGACTGACTCGGGTGTTATTTCATTATAATGCTCGGGTCAGACCGAGTATTATTTGTTCAGGGCAGGATGCTATGGAGCAGGAGAGGAGCTGGAGTCCGAGACGTATTATATGTACTTATATATATATCCGCTGCTATGATTGTATGGTATGTCTGATTGGTATTGGTTGATGTATGAGATACTCTGATGATATGATGTATAAAACAGTGATAGATTTCATTTTGTGTAAAGTTCTATATTTACTATTATATTTTATTCCGCTGCGACTGTGAGATTCTGATATTGTTTAGTTTCTTCTTCTTCTATCTCTTCTTCTTTAACCCTAATGGTTCGTAATTCTGTGCCACTTGAGTTAATAGAGGTTAAATAGTGTTGATTCAAGGGGTACGGATTTGCGGGCTGTCACATGGATCCTCCTAAAAATAGTACGCCACGATGAAGATGAAAGTATCCTATATCTGTGGTGGAAATGCTAGTAGTCCTGAGTGAAAAAACTCTGCTCTGATGACCTCTCTACAATCTAATATCCTGCAATCTGAAGACGAGTACTTGCAAAATAAACTTAATATCCTATCGCCCATACCTATGTATGAAGGATGACTAAGGAAAAAAGTTAGAATGATACATATACATGTATATTTATATAATTTATATACATATATATGTATTTATAAGGTAGGAAATAAAAACCTAAATAAGACTATCTGGACAATTACAAAAGAATTAAATTACCTGTAAACTAATACCATACAGTGATTAGTACAAAAATTGAGACAGATCTTTCTTATGAACCTTTAATCACAAGTAAGTTATGATTAAAACTAAAATCATCATATAAATTTGACTAAAAAATAATAATACTATTATTAATGTTAAATATATTATTGTTGTGTTTAAATAAGTTAATATTATGACTAACCTTGTTAAGATCCCCTTTGAAAAGGATATTTTTAGCTAATTTATATTTGGGGTTAGAAATCCAATTAAAACAAAATGAAGAAATTGTAAAAATCAATTTGTTAAAATGACTATTATTATTATTAATAATTCTTTGATTTCTTTCAAACCAAAAATACCAACTAATAATAATGAATAAAATTTCTAGTAAAAATCTAATATTCTTTTTGAACCTAAATCTTAAATTATTCTAGTAGAAATCACAATCCAAAATTTTAGTTATTATATTAAATTTAAAAATTTTAAGAGTATTGATGAGGATGTAATAAGAATCCATACAATCTTAGTATATATGTTTAATGTCTTCAAGATGCAGATTATAAAAATAACATTTATTATCATTTTAAATGTTTTTTCTCTTTAAAAATTCTATTGTATTAAGTTTTCCATGAGTATTAACTACATGTGAATTTTGGATTTAGGAGGAGCATTAGATTTCCAAATATATTTAAAAGAGTTGTTTATTGTACTCGAAAAATTAATAAATCTATAAAAGGAATTAGAACTATATTTCTTACTCTTATCACATTCCCAACTAATAATATCATTATCAATATTATAAAGATTTAATCTAGCATAAAGCAAAGAAAGTTGCCTGAGGGTTGAATCTACTAAAATACTGTTGAAACTAAAATTCCAAGGAGGATCGTTTTCAGAAGAATAAACTTCATTTATTAAAGCAAACTTAAAGATATAGATTTCATAAAACTTTTTAAATTCTAACTTTAGAGGCAAAACTGAAATCCAACGGTGGTGCCAGAAAAAAGTACAATTACCAAAATGAACTATCGTATTAATACCTAAGTTAAAAATTTCATCACATTTTAAAATGTTTTCCCAAAAGTTAGATAAATTTTGGGTGGTTGGATAAACAATTTGATATAAATTGCTACTACCATCATAGTAATATTTAGAAATGATCTCTTTCCAAATAGCATTATCATTTATATCTTTAAACTTCCATAACCATTTACCTAGTAAGGACAAATTCATATTTCGCAAATTAATAACTCCTAAGCCACCTTCCTTTTTAGCTTTACAAACTGTTTCCCAATTTACTAAACATTTTATATTGTTATTAAGATTTTCCCCACCCCATAAGAAATCTCTTCTAATTTTATCAATTTTATCAATAACCCAATCTAGAAACAGATGCATGGACATCCAATAATCGGAAAGGCTGATAAAATCGAATTTATTAAGACTATTCTACCGGCTCTAGATAAAAATCTTCCATTCCAATTAGTTATCTTATTTTTAATTTTATCGATGATAATAAGTCAATCATCATGTTTGAGTTCGGTAGGTCTAATCACAAAACCTAGATATTCAAAAGGAAAGTTCATAGTTTTGCAATTTAGAGTATTAGCAACTAAGTTTTCAACGTTTTCAAAATCATTTAAAACTAAAACTGAACTTTTGTAAAAATTTATTTTTAAACCCGATAAAAGTTCAAAACTGTATAAAATAAACTTAAGATAATAATGTGTCTAGGTAAATGAGAAGAAAAAGCAAGGTATCATCGGCAAATTAGAGAACCGATATACCATTACGAGATATGTCATTGCCTACATACCCTAGAGACCCATTATTCACTTCTCTTTTAATAATCTTAGCAAAAACATCAATAGCTAAGTTAAATAATAAAGGCGATAAAGGATCCCCTTGCCTTAAACCTCTCTTAGATTGAATTTTATTACCTAAATACTGTTAACCATAATACCAGAGTTACCAGTTCTAAGGAAATTCATTATCCAACTGATCCATTTATGACCAAAAGCTCTAGCCTGAAAGATATCTACAAGAAAATCCCAATCTACCGAATCAAAAGCTTTTGCAAAATCCAGTTTTAAAATTGCACAAGTTATGTTATTCTTACAGCAGTGATTAATATATTCTTGAACAACTGTCACTCCATAGGTGAAATTTCTCCCTTTGATAAAAGCCAGTTGTGAACAATCAATTAAATCATTCATTCTTATAATAAGTCTATTAGCTTGAACTTTAGAATTGATTTTAACTAAACAGTTGATAAAAGATATAGGTTTAAAATCTTTTAAGTTTTTAACTTTTACTTTTTTGTATAACACTATAACATTTGCATAATTAAATCTCCCTGATTGCAAATTACAATTATAAAAATCATTAAACATATTAACTAAATCAAGTTTTAAAATGTCCCAGAAAGTTTTATAAAACAATATTGGAAACCCATCAGCCCCGGGGATTTACCACCTGGCAATTCATTTATAGCTTTTCTAATTTCCTCTACAGTAAAAGGATTATCTAGCTCAGATAAATCAACAATAGAATCAGATGGATACAGATCTTCCCATCTAACATTGATTCTTTATTTGATTTTAGCGCCAAAAAAATCCTTATAATAGTTTGTAAAAGCTTTGTTAAGATCTCTTTGATCAACTAACTCTTCATTATTAACAATAATAGAGTTAGTTGTATTACTACATTTTCTACCATTAGCTATATTATGAAAAAATTTAGTATTATTATCTCCTTTGTTGATCCATTAGATTCTGGATCTCTGCTTCCACATAACCTCCTCCTTTTCTACAATTGAATTTGGTTCATCTTTTAAATTCGCGGCAACGTTACGTTCACGTATATTTGATTGTCTAAATTCTTCTGTCTTATTAATTTTAAGCATCTCATTAAGAATGATATCTTTTTAGATTTTTATATTGCCAAAAACATTCTTATTCCAGTTTTAAGAAAAATTCTAAGCTCCTTAAGTTTTGATACAAAAGATTTTGCAGAATTTTCCTTATTTCTAGTATATTCAAAAATACCCATTTACCATTAATTAAATTCACAAAGTTAGATTCTAAAAGCCACATCTTTTCAAATTTAAAATTATTGATAATAACTCTATGATGCTGATAGGAGAGGATAATAGGACAATGATCTGAGTACGTGTAAGGTAAGCCCGAGACTCTACAGATTGGAAATTTATCTTCAATCTCATCACTAACGAACAATCTATCAAGAAGAGCCATGGATAGAGATTCTCTTTCATTACTCCATGTAACTCTCTGTTAGAAAGGGGGATCTCAATCAAATTAGAATTAATAATAAATTGATGAATTCCTCCATAGTAGAGTAATCCCCTTCCCTAGGAGATCGCTCTCCTATGAAGCACGTAACATTAAAATCACCCCTCAAAATCCAAGAACCCGGAGCTAAGTATCTAAATTCAAGGCATTCATTCCATAAAATTCTCCAATTAATTTTTGGATTAGGCCCATATACATTAGAAATATTTAAAAAAGAGTTATCAGAAAGATTAATAAGTTTAATTGAAGAGAATGCTGCTTAATAATATGTTGAAGCAATTTAAAATAATTATCACGCCACCCTATCATTAAACGCCCCGAAGAACCCACAGAAAGTAGAAAAACGCATTTTCTAAAGTGATAATCGCCTAATCTTCTAAACAAATGAATGTCAGGTAAATTAATTTTAGTTTCTTGAAGTAAAGCAATGTCAATAGAATAGTCTTTAAAGAATGCTATAACCTTATCACACTTATTTAAATCGTTCAAACATTTAATGTTCCAGCTAATGATCCTCACAAACTAACTGAACTAGCACTCTCTAATTCCTTACATCTAATATACTCCCTATCAATCTCAACATTAGAAGAAGAAAAGACGTATCATGAGAAAGCTGACTAAACTCAGCAGATGAAAGACTGCCTAATGCATAAGTAGAATACGTACTATCCAAAGTAGAACTCAAACCTGAGCCTGGATTCATAGCACCACACGTGGCACTCGAACCAGGTAACTCACCCATAGAATGTGGCTGACAGTTGCGAATCCTAGCACTTCAATGAACTTATCCACTAGTAGCTACTGTTTTCATACACTTTTCTTTCTTCAATGATGAATCCAAAACCTTAGCTGTATTATTCCTTGTTACCGCACAAGTGCACAAAGAGATACCACTATCTCCTGGTGTAAGTTCTGAATCAACTCCTGTCGACCTATCTGGTGAGATACCAAAGATAACTGGTCCATATTTACTTTCCTTAATGAAGATAGGCATGAAACTAGAGTAAAGCAAAGCAATATGTCACCAGCTTTATTCTCAGACAAATCCACCGAATGGATTCCCTGATTATCTTCACCAAAATCCACCATGGACGCTCGAAGACTGGTGTGCATATCCACCGTGCATGCGTGCATATCAGTTGAAGACATTAGTGTTGTCATTTTCTTGTCATCCCTAACCTCCAGCAATTTATCTAAAAGAACGAACGCCTCATCTTCAAAATAGTCTTCAACTACTATAGATCCATAAATCCATTCCAGCATATCATCTTTGATCAAAGCAAGTTCTGAATATGTTTTGATTTACCCAAATAACTGCTGATATCAACGTTTTCCAAATCTGAATAACTAACAGATTTTAAATATTCTTGTAAATGTTCTAATATATTTACCATTCTGATGATTGAATCACACAAGAATTTAATGAATTTAAAATTTATAGAGACAATTATGTCATCAAACTTCGAATTTGCTACAAAACTCCTAATGCCATAGTTCTTTTGATCCCCAAAGCTGTTGCTATCTAGAACAATTGAATCCTGCTCCATTAATTCGAAAACCACAACTCCTAGATCATCAGACCAATCCATCATAGCAACACTCGAAAAGATGCTATCAAGAGAATTTGCATCATCACTATTATCAGATATTGAAATACAATCTCTCGAAATATTCGATTGTTCAGGAACAAAATACTCAGAAATATTCAACAGATCACTATCACCATCTAGATTATCAAAAAATAAGTCAGCATCTGATCTCGAAGAAAGGCAATCAAATTTGTCAGGGATAGTTATCTCGAAGTTATCCTGCACATGATGTTTGGTTTTATGATTTTTCCTATGAACAGAGGTGAATATATGGCTCTGTTCTTCAACATTTTCGCATCCATTTGAAGATGGTATTAAACAAGACTGGTCATAGCACAAAGAAACTGCAAGATCAAGAGGAATGGGATCGAAGCCTAGATTTACTACTTTAACATCAAGAAATTTAGGGATAATCGAATCAACTATAATAACCTCTCAAGAATTTATTGTTATTATTATTATTATTAAAACTCGATAACTCGATTATTTTCTTATTATAAACTTAGTTAATTCATCATCATTAATATTATTATTAGTCAAATTTTTTTGTTAAATTAGTTATATTATTATTATTTATAAGTTTAGCTAACTTAAACTTAGTTAATTTTATAAAACTTGTTTAATTTTAACAAAGCTTATTTAAATATTATTAACTCGGTTAACTTAGTTAATTCATTATTGTTGTTCTTTACAAAACTCGGTTAACTTAGTTATATTATTACTGTTACTGTTACTGTTACTATTACTATTACTATTACTACTATTATTTATAAAAATCAGTTAACTAAGTTATATTGCTATTATAAATGTTTGAACAACTGCAGATAAAACAATATAAAACAATGTCTCATCGATTTTGGACACTTACTTACACTTTTGAATGAACATATATACTAAGATATCAATAAACACTAATCAAATGGCGTAAAAAGCTAATAATACATATAAAGCACACCCTGTGGTGGCGGCTAGCGTACCAGAGGTAGTGGCTGATTTGGCAGAAGTGATTTTCCTTGTGGGACTGAACTACCATTGCTACCTGCCTAAGCAATTTACCTTTGTTGTAATAAGACACAAAAGTGTTTAACATACAAGAAAAATACATAATAGTTTCGTAAACATACATGAAACATGGGTTATGAAAAATGTTGATGCTGAGGCACACTACCATGCAAAATAATTAAAACACTAAGGTAACCAATCTGAATTTACAAATTCGTACTAAACAGTAAAAGGCATACCAGAATTCACCAAAACATTAAGACTATTTAATCTTATAAAATATGGTAAGATGTGCTTTCAAATTTAAGAAACTAATAATAAAATGTGTAAACAATATCATGAAAGTTTAGTATACTCTGTACATATTTATACAGCAATGGTATGGTTTACAAAACACGAACAATATGATGAAAGTAGAAAAACATATAGAATATTAAGATTCCGAGAGATCAATATCCAAGGCGGCATTAGTAACAGCCAGAGCAACCCTTCTCTCTACCAATGGAACAGCAACACCCTTCATTTGAAGCCTAGCTACCTTCCTCGTCTACTTATGAGAAAGTGGATTGAACCTCATAATCTCATCAAGCCTGTTAGGCAGCTCTGGTTTGAAATGCTTCCTTACCTCCTCTATCACTCTCTCCCATGCTATTTTCATCGAAGATTTTCCCACCATGCCAGCAAGCAAGCGTTCAGCAACTAGGTTTGAAGTCATTATAATAACATAGTTGGTGAAGTCGACTGTTCTGCCTTGCCTATCTATAAGTCTACCGTCATCCAAAACTTGAAGCAAAGTATTGAATACACTTGTAGAATGGCCAAACTATTATTAGCACTTGAAGAAATATGCCAATTTCTGACAACAAGCTATTCAAATTTCAAAGCCGAATTACCTATAAGAACTAGTAAATAAAGTTACTATGAAATAAAAGCAAAATTGATTGCTTTGGTTGAAGTGCAATTGGTTCATACAAAGGATTTTCATTTCGTTTCATACCTGGCTATACATGTCAAACTCCAGCTTCAATAAAAATGTATCATCTACTATTTCACTCTGTACTCATGCTCACCATAGTTCCTAGATTCCCTTTTGCCAAACTAGATCACTAGCTTAAGAATATTCTCATCTAGAAACTAAAGCTCATGTCAATGGAAATATTTCTAACTTAAGTCCGTGATTACTTCAGCAGCCCTAACCTAACCAAATGCGCTGTCACATTTTGTTCAAACCTAACCTAATACAAGTTTCCAGCAAAAAAATAGTTAGCGAAAAGAAAGTGATAATGAAATATATGTACAAATAGAAGATGTTGATTTAAAAAGTTGGAAGATGCTCACTAGAAGTCTGCTTGTGCAAAAGTATATATTTGGTTATATAAAATAAACATCACATGTATACTGCCTGCACAATTATGGTCCCTCTCTTATATCAATTCCTTATGCTCCCAGCTTGAATGCATGTAACTTAGTTCAGCAACTCACGTTTAGCACATTTTCTTAACTTGCATTTGCTATTGCCTGTATGCAAGCAATTCAACTCAACACTCTCTTCTTAGCAAGCTACCTACAACATCATTTTTTACAATCCAACAACTCACATATAGCAATTATTGCATGCATGTTATACAATTATGGTCTCTCCCTACCTGCTACTAGTGCTTATTCCTACAATAACACTCCACTTCACTCCTACAACTACTCGTCATGCATCATTCTTCCACAGTGCAACCAACATATGGTAAGTATAGGTTCTATCCAATATGCACAATCCAAACTAATTTTTTGAAATGCTAGTTGCATTAACCAAAACATAACTGTTAGCTAACAATATAACTGAATACAAGAGATTTATTAAGATAACATTGGTAGACGTATTCATTATTATTATTTCTACACATGTAAATACTAAATTGCTGAAAATATATTCATATGTAACTGACCTATCATAGTCAGAATCATTTTAAATATTATTTAGCAATTTATCATAATAGTTAAGTCTAAATATTATTCATAACAAATCCAAAAGCCAGAATAGGTATCCATAAATAATCAAGTAAACCTAAGAATATTAAAATTAATGTTATAATTTACTAAGACTCTTAAGATGAAAATGTATTTCATGTTGTGGGAAAGTTCACAAGGAAAATATCGTCAACATCAAAAAAGTATAATGTACACAAAAGGGAAGCAGGTCAGATTAAAAAAAATGTAATAGGTAATTAAATTATTTATCGCAGACCAGTTATCAGAATGTCTAATATGTATTTTATTTTATGCATGTTCTTAAATGCATTATTGTGATAGCTCACACATTCCTGAAGAGAGAAAATAAACCATTCATCTAAAACATATATATTCATCAATCATCCATCAAAAAATATACCAACCTATGATTCATTTCATTTGTAACTCTATCGCACTAGTAATAATAATTGTATCAACGGACTATATACTTTAAAATCAAATTTAACATATAAAGATAGATACATAACATTTGGATCTAAATAAAGTTCTAGTTCAAGGTAAATAAAGCAGCGAGTACCTTAATCTAGCTTGCATTAACGCCTATATAATCAAATTGCTTAAAAAAAAGTAAAAGATTCACGGTTACATGAGCTCGGTTTAAACAATTCGGACGTTCGGCTATGGGACGCTGCTAACAACCACCTGCTGCGAACGCTGAAAGGAGCACACTGGTCCTATATATGTAGGTGCTGGAACGACAATGTTTTAACAACAGGAGGGATGGATGGAAAAACGTGAATCTCAATCAAGTTAGGGTTTTTGCAATTCAATTTATAAAATCAATAAAGCAATATATAATCATAAAATAAAGCATAAAATCCACCAATTTAATGTTTGTGTAGAATCTCAAACAAATGGCAGCAGGTAGAAGAAGGATGCGATCGACTATGTGGAGAAGAAACCGCGATGATGATGATGATGGAGGGAAAATGAAGTGACGGTGAAGTGGATGATAAATTAGGACTTATTGAATTTTTCTAAAGAAAGAGGAAAAATAAAATATGTAGGGAAACGTGAAAAGTAAGAAATGTAACCATGTTTTAACTAGCGGAAGTGAAATTTTTGTTTGAGTTGATGCATCCTATGAGAGAACATATTTGTAGTTGATATAAAAATGGTTTATATTGTGTTGTTTGAGTTATTAAGTTTGAAATTTGGGTTTCAATCGATTCGACTGGCCAACGCGATCGATAGGAATTTCAAAACACTTGAATAGGGCAAACTGACATGATATTGTTTATGAAATTGGTAAATGAAATAATTTTTTGTATGACTATATATAAAAGTATAATTTTCTGAAATTTGATAGTTAAATGAATTGGTTGTTAGAAATGATAATACTAGTTTATCATTTATTGTTTTGTCAACACTCCTAAACCATTAACTATTGTTGTATGTTATAAGGAGATGAAAATTTTAAAACATAGTTTATAAATATGGTTTGCAAATAAAATGAATTTAGATCAAGGATTCGAAAATTAAATTTTTGGTGCTTTTCAAAATTTGGTTTTCAAAGTTTTGAAATAAAATATATATTAATATTATTTGGAAATATTTTCGAATGGAAATTGTTTCCGAAGAATTTTAAAAGAAGTAAATCGGTACTCTTCTCTTTTGTTGTTGGATAATAATTTCGATGATGACTACAGCATCATCGACATTCATTTCCGAGTCTCGAAGTGAGGAGACCACCTAGTAGCATTGCTATACTTTTATTTTGAAAAAATGGATTTGACTTGAATTTCTTGAGTATGATTCGATGTATAAAATGTATATGTGTATATATTTATTTCAAAATGGTTTGAAGTGAAATCTAAAATTGAATTCTTAAGTTCTATGTTAAGTGATGGTTTTCAAATATAAAAATAAAGCAAATTTTTTGTAATAACTGGAGTGTCAAAATGAGAAATGGAATTGAAACAACTTGAAACAGTTGAACTAGATAAAATTTATTTGTATAATACTAAATTGCATTCTAAAGCATACATAGCTTACCTGAAATATTCAAAAAGTTAAAATGTTAATGTGGATATGTAATTGAAGGTTATATAAGAGAAAACTTAAGAAAGAAAATGTTTAAACTAATTTTGCTTAATAGAAATTTGTAAATGAAAGGTAAATTTGTGAAGTGCTCAATTACACTCAGTTGCATCAATAAAACATACCTGGAAAATTTTAAATGTAATAAGAATATGTAATTGAAAGGTATGCAATATAAATGCAAGTAATAAGATATTTAATAATGAAATTTATATGGTTTGAATTAATTGTTATATGTGGTACTATGTATTTCGAATCTATCTTTCCTTTCTGTTGCTTCTATTCCCCTATTTCGTTCCTTTTCGTGGACGAAAAGTTTTGAGTGGAGGAGAGTGTAACGACGCGGAAATTTTACCAATTTTAATAACGTAATTAACTAAATTTTTCTTGGAAATGAACAATAAAATATTGCAACGAAAATTTGATATTTGGTATGCATCTATTTAAACCACTACAACAAAAATACTCCATTACAACGCTCTTTTTACAACGGTCATTGGTTGCCCGTTGTAATAGAAGCCTATTACAACGGTCCATTCAGGCCGTTGTAAAATATGCCACATACAATACCCTTTTTACAACGGGCATTGGTTGCCCGTTGTAATAGAAGGCTATTACAACGGTCCGTTCAGGCCCGTTGTAATAGATGCCAACTTTATAACGGCCACAAAATGTCCGTTGTAATAGGTGCCAATTTTACAACGGGCGAAAACGACCGTTGTAGTAGGTCCAATTTTACAACGGGCAAATAACGTGCATTGTAATACGTCCCAATCAAAACCCTAATTTTCAATTATACTCGAGCAAAGAAACAAGGCCGGTCTTTTTATTTCTTTTATTTCGTTCCGCTCTGTAAAATGTTGGCGTTCCTTTTTGCTCGAATTAGGGATTTGGGAAAAATGCTCAATCGAATGATTATTTACGTGATTCATGCTCTCTTCTTTTAGCACACGGCTTGTGGTATGTGAATTATTCTTTTTGCTTTTCTACGTTTTGCTTCATTTTTTTTGCCATCATATTTGCATTTTACTGCTTGGTTTGATCCATGTTTTTGTTTGATCGATAATATTTCATTTGATTTACAATGAACATTCTACACCTATATCAAGTCATTTTAATCCAATTTTGTTAAAAATCAGTTCTGAGGCCAAAATTTACGTAAGTTGAAATGTTTTTTCAAGCTTGATCCATTTAGTTTTTAAGGAAGTCATAAAGAACCATTGCACAATTTTACATTAATTGTTTTTAATATAGTGATTTTTTTTCCTTTCCACAGAAAATGTCGTAAGTGATACAATTTTGATTCTGACTGTAGCCAGTCATTGCTATTTCATATCAATTTCAAACTGTAAAACTTTGCAAATTTAGCCTTTGAGGAAAGAAATAAGAGAATCCCTATTCTTATTTAACCGGTGGTTTGCATTACTTTTAGGAATGAGAACCTACCACACAGAAACGTGATGTAGCTGATATGAAAGAACCAAATTCCAATATTTATTTTATTATGATCCTTGCCATTGTGAATGAAATTGAATTAAAATCAGTGTTCTGTCTTTATCAGTTTAACCTATATATGATAGTCATTTATGTCATAGATATTAATGAAACATCGCTGAAATCTACCCAAATCAAGATAATATTATATCTTTGATTAATGTAAGTAAATAAACTTACCAATAACCATTAGAACAGTTGCAAGACACTGGATTGTCTTTGGATCAATGACAGTTTACCACTATTCAACAAAGAATAAAAATTAAAAATAAAAGAGTAAATAAACTTGGTCATTGAATCCTCAACCAGCATAGAATTCCTGTATGAAATCCCTTTATTGCTAGATTTCATCAAAGATGCTACCAAGCGTTCGCTAGAACTTGTAGAAAAAAAATACTAACAAGTATTATGAAGTTGAAACTTATATTGATAATAGAGAGGGCATGATTGACGTTACTCAGAGTGTCATGTTGTGTGGGCATTGGTTGGTTCATTCTTTTTAGGACACATGATGTCCTTGACCAAAGTGAATTTATATTATTATACCAAACTGGAATGGACCAAATCAGTTATAAGAAATAACTCTTCCGGTTCAGATTGACTTTATATTATGTATGCTTGATGCTATTATTGGTATGTACTATTATTATATTGTTCACAATCAGTCATCGTCGTCTTTTTTTATTTTATTTTTGGAGGAGGAAAGGGGAGTAACATATCATAAGGGTTGGTCTTATAAAGTTTCATCAAGTGTCATGTTGCAATCATTCGCTTTGATGTTGAGGTATTAGATTCGCTTCGGATTCTCTTTGGATTTTTCTTATAAAGTTTCATCAATCATAGCATAATAATGCGAGAAGCAATAGCGTAGAGTAGTTGAAATCAAGCAGTAGCGTAGAGTAGTTGAGATCCTATAAGATGTTTTAGGTTGGTTGCTTCGGTCACTAATGCATCTCACGCTCACAAAAATTGATGCAAAATTCAATCTTCGGGGCCCCAAATCCTCAGCATTTAGCGAACATGCTTTCCATTTGGTATACAGTATCATTATTTTGAAACGAGTATTACTTGACGGAGTTTAGAATAGTCGGGAAGCTGGCATCGAACTGTTGGAATCTCTACTGCATCATTTCAGACATGTCTTCAATGCCAAAATGATGTTAGAGATGCCAGCAAGGAAGCTAAATTGCAGCACTAAAAAGTAAATTAATTGGATGCATGACTGACACGGATAAAGGCTTGGGGCTGGGGCACTACACAAATAAGCTGCTTGACAAATTTCCTAAAAAAGACCTTCCGTAAACCACTGACAATGAAATGTCTAGTGATCCAATTCTATTGGATCCATCGGTTGGCAGTTTGTTGCAACCGCACCATAATCCTCCTTTGAATGACATTGCTGGGCTTATGTGGTAGATGCACTAAGCTGCTTTGACACTTCAAATAAGTATTCAGTGCTAGAGTTATGAAAACGACGACAAGTCACTGCCTGATGCTTTAGACCTGAGGCAAGTGGCATTGTTTACTCATAATCTTGGTGGTGACAGTTGTGCTGTTTTTAAACTAGTTTCAGAAGTTAACGTGGTTTCATGTCATGGAGAGGGATTGGAAAATGAGTGATTTGCTGAGGGAACTGATTATAGGTGAGAAACTAAATGATGGGGAAGTGGGTTTGACAAATGTTGATGATTGTGAATGTACAGCTAAAGGTGTAGTGGAGAAGATGGTTGCGCTTACATCTCGTTTATCACACAAAGAGGGTGCGGGCAAGCATGAGGATGAAAGGATAGAATCCAGGGAAATGTCAGTTGTAGTTTTTTGGTGATTCAAATGCGGATAAGGGCGTGTGCTGAAATAGATGTCGGGTTAGTTGCTGAAAATGGTCTAGTTCGTAGCATAAGTCATCATTGATGCTTCATTATTTATTACATTTATATAAAATGTATGGTTTTGTCTCTGAAGGTGTAACCGTTGTTTCATATCTGAAAAACTAGAGTTGCACGACTCTAATCCCATTGATAACAATAAAATAACTCGGAAATCCATAGGTAAAACTCATTGATTTTAGTAGTTGATTGCCTATTAATTATATACCCAATGCTTCATTTACTAAGAATTGAAACCTAATTGAAATTTTATTAAACCTAATTTGATTGCCAAGTGCAAGTTTTTCGAACTAACTAATTTACTAGTACCTTTGGGAACGGATGAACTAACATAGTCTTGACCATCTACTCTTGTAATTGTTGACAAACTCTCTTATCAAGTGGAACTTTCGCGTTGTGTGTCTTGATTTTTTGTGAACTCTAGATTCGTTCAATCTATCACTACAACAAAAATACCATATTACAATGCAATTTTTACAACGGATATACATCTTTTCATTAGGTTCTAACATCAAAGGATTATCAAGATGGACAAAGCATGGATTCATCTACCAAGGTTTTGTCAATTTTATTTTATCAGTTTAATACTTGCAATTATTATGGTTGATTATTGATCCCTTTGTGTTATAGAATGACCGAAGAATACAGGCAAGCTGTTCGAAAATTTGTGTATGGGCATGCAGAAAGGAAGGGAAATCCAGAAAAGATTATTTGCCCTTGTTCAAAATGTAGGAATCTTATCCGCCATCCGTCAAGAGAAGTTGTATCACACTTGGTTTGTTTTGTAATTGACCCAACATATGATGTATGGATTTTTCACGGGGAAGCACGCCCTTTAGAAAATGAAGGCGATGAAGTGACAAATTCATATAGAATGTACTTAGACACACAAATATCTAATGACGAGATGGAAGATCATTCTAATGTAAGACAAGGGGTAGGGAATAAGGAGATGATAAAAAATTCTGAAATTCCTTTGTATCCTGGTTGTACAAGCCACACAAAGTTATCAGCTACAATACTTCTTTACAAGCACAAGGCTCAAAATGGTGTATCTGACACTGCATTTACGGAACTTCTTAAACTTCTTAAAGATATGCTGCCTGTGGAGAACACGCTTCCTGATTCGATGTATGCAACAAAGAAGCTGCTTAAATCATTTGGTTTAGGCTATAGACAAATACATGCATGTGTAAATGATTGTTGTCTTTTTAGGAAAGAGCTTGCACATAGTGATATTTGTCCAAAATGTGGAAATTCTCGTTGGAAAAAGAACAAGATAAATGAAGATGGAAAGCAAACCAAAGTACCTGCAAAGGTTTTGAGATACTTTCCAATAATACCAAGACTGAAAAGAATGTTTATGTCCGCAGAAACATCAGAGCAATTAAGGTGGCATAACAATCATAAGAGTGAAGATGGTAAATTACGTCATCCAGTAGATTCTTCTCAGTGGGCTACAATTGATAGGATGTATCCTTCCTTTGCATCAAATCCATGAAATTTAAGGCTTGGTCTTGCAAGTGATGGCTTTAATCCCTTTGGGGATTGGAACTGTGCGTATAGTTGTTGGCCAGTATTTCTTGTTGCGTACAACTTCGCTCCATGGCTTTGTATGCACAAAGATAATATGATGTTATCATTATTAATTCCTGGACCACGACAACCCGGGAATGATATTGATGTGTATCTACAACCACTTATTGAAGATTTGAAAAAATTGTAGGATAAAGGGGTGAAGGCGTATGATGCATACACTCGCAACGAATTTAGATTAAATGCAATTTTAATGTGGACGATAAATGATTTTCCAGCTTATGGAAATTTAGCAGGTTGCACCGTAAAGGGTAAAAGGGCATGTCCTGTTTGTGGCGTTAATACATGCTCAATATGGTTACCATTTAGTAAGAAGTGTGCATATTTAGGCCATAGGCGATTCCTTGATCCTAATCATGAATATCGCCAACGAAAAAACTTGTTTGATGGAACTATAGAGACTAGGCAAAGCCCTCCAATACAAACCGGTGCTCAAGTCTTTGATATTGTTAAAGATATTTGCAATGATTGGGGGAAAAGCCCAAAGGAGGAAGAGAAAGAGAAAGAAAAAAGGAAAAGAAAAAAGGGAGATGAGAAGAAAAAAGGAAGTCAAATGTGGAAGAAGAAGTCTATTTTCTTTGATTTGCCTTATTGGCAGGTAAAGTTTAATCAGAAACAAAATTGCTTCTTCTTTTCTATCTATGTAATCAATACTTTATTATTAATTAGTTATAGTCTATTTTTTTTGTTTTCTTAGGTACTTCCTTTGCGTCACAATCTAGATGTAATGCATGTTGAAAAAAATATTGGTGAAAGTATTCTTGGTATGTTACTTGATATTAAAGGAAAATCAAAAGATGGCATTAATTCACGTAAAGATCTAGAAATACTTGGTATTAGGAAAAAGTTACATCCTATAGACATGGGAAGCAAAGCATTACTTCCAGCCGCCCCATGCACCTTAACTGATTCAGAAAAAGAGATCTTTTACAATAGAATGAGGAATTTGAAAGCACCCGATGGCTATAGCTCAAATATTGGAAAATGTTTTGCAAAACAAAACAAAATTTCAAGTCTAAAGTCCCATGATTATCATGTTTTGATGCAACAACTATTGTCTGTATCACTGAGAGGACTTCTACCTAAAGGGACAAGGAATGCATTACTACGACTATGTTCTTTTTACAACGACATTTGCCAAAGAGTGCTTGATAAAGATAAATTAGAATCCATCGAGAATCAGGTCGCATTAACACTATGCGACTTTAAGAGATTTTTTCCTCCTTCTTTTTTTGACATCATGATTCATTTAACAATACATTTAGCGAAGGAAGCAAGAATTTGCGGACCAGTACAATATCGGTGGATGTATCCATTTGAGAGGTAAAATTTGGCATTAGTACCTTTAGTAGTTAATAATATATGTGCTTATGAAAATATTTTACTTATGCATCTTGATTATAGATACATGAGAACACTGAAGGGGTATGTTAAAAATCAAGCACGGCCTGAAGGATGCATAGTTGAGCGTTATTCTGCTGATGAATGCATGAAGTATTGTGCTGGATATATTAATGGTGCACTAGAAATTGGACAAAGGAAAAATAGAAATGGAGTGGAACAAAGTGATTCCATACTCGAGGGGCGTCCTATTTCCAAAGGAAAACCTATGGTAGTCACTAAGGAGGTGATTGATGCTGCTCATCGGTATGTGTTGTTTAATACCGAGGAAGTGGAGCCTTATATAAAGTAAGCATAAGTTCAATTCAATTAATGTGCGAAATAAATTAGATTTTGACATGAATGTCTACGTATATAGGATGCACAATGAGGAACTAAAACTTTTGCATCCCCGGCTTTCACGAGATGATTGGAAACTTTCAAAGCTGCATTCAGAGACTTTTAGTCACTGGTTTAAAAAAAAGGTTGACATTGTTATATATTTTAAGATGGATAAGTTCGACATAGAAGTATATGTTATTGTGATTAGTCTTTATATATAACATTATGCATTTTCAGGTTCAAGATGATAGAAACACATCTGATGTTAGTGAACTAATAAATTGGCTTTCATATGGACCTCGCCATCAAGTAATTTCTTATACCGGCTATATAATTAATGGTCGCCGTTTTCATACTAAAGACAATGATAAATCTACACAAAATAGTGGTGTTTCCATGGAGGCAAATACTGTTCGTATGGATGGATCCATTGAGAAAGTAATATATTATGGTGTTTTGCGTGAGATTTTGTTGCTTGACTATCGGTAGTTTCAAATTGCCTTGTTTAAGTGTGATTGGGCAAATATTGATCGTGGAGTTAAGGTCGAAGATGGATTTACGTTAGTCAATTTACATCAATTCCAAAATCAATTCGCAAGCGACCCTTTCATCTTGGCAACGCAAGCCGTACAAGTGTTTTTTTGTAGAGAAAGTAGTTTTTCAAATTGGTATGTTGTGCTAAGAGCACCCCCTAGAGGTTTTCATGAGTTGGAAAGCTATGATGAGGAGGATGAGTCAAGTAGCAAACCGGTAGATGAGTCACTACTTGATGATAGAGATGTCGATGATGGTGATGAAAGTTATATAAGGAATGATTGTGATGGTATTTTGGTATGATATAAGCATCCTTTATTGATATTTGTGTTACATGTAGTTATATTCGTAAAGAGTGTAATTATACAGTTTTATGCATAGCTATATTAATTAATCATGAATTATTAACCATGAATTGTTAATCATGAATCATATATGTTATGTTTTTTTTTCTCTAGGTTCCTCCCTTAACAGAAGATATTTGAACTTGAAGCATCAAGAGTAAAATGGAGCAACATCAAAGAGAGGTAAAATATTAAAATTTTAATATGCACTTCGATTTTTTTAGACTGACATTTCTTCAATTTTTTTAAACTGACACTTCATTTTGTGCTTACGTTTGTATGCCACATAATTTACATTTCATCTCTTGTTACAAATACACTGCATTTTGCTTCCAGGCTCTCGTAGAATCAATGGATTTACTTATGTACATATCCAGAAACATCAAATAAAAAGGAACATTTGTTTTGCTGGGTTTTATTCATATCCGTTAGCAGACAAATTTCAGTCCACATTCCATAATTATAACAAACTTGAATTCATATCCGTTAGCATTATAACAAGCTTCATTATGTGTTTCTTGACAATCCATAATTACGACTGCAAACTTTTTTTTCTTTTCTCGTTTTTCCTTTTTAACCCAGAAGAACACGGCGGACCAGTAGCTAAACAAATTAGGTCACAAACTAAATTCACAAGCTAAATAGTGGTGAGAACTAACACGTCTGGCACAGATTTTATCCACATGTTACCCTGATTATTCAATATAATTGAAGCATACATGCTGAACTTTGATTAACAAGAACAAATCATCTAAATGTGTTCAACTTTCTACAATATTAGAACGGTAGAATATCCTGTACATCCTGCATTATGAATCACACTTTAAATAAAAATAGAGAATTTTTTAACTGAAACAAAAAGCTTACATAACCATAACCTTGCCCGTAACAGCTAACAAAGGACATGCTTTTGGTATATAAAAAGAACAATGCAACAAAGGGGGAACTATTCGAATAGAAAGCATACATGTAACAACATTCCCTATAGCTTACAAAATCCTGCTGAAAACCCGATCCTTAACTAATCTTCCCAAGATATAACACAGAAGATGAAAAAGTATCATTCAAAATTACATTTCCATTTAGAAATGCAATACCACATATTCACATGCTCCGGTCTCAATTATTATTATGCCTTTGCATCCTGAAACTGCAGTTACAGTATTCAACAGCTTTGAGTACTTCGAGGACTGCATTTGCATCAGTCATGGATTTACAAGTTTCTGCATTATTCAATAGACTGTTTCAGAACATGAGGTTGTTTCTGGGGTTGGAAAATCCAGAAATGCTTGTTCCCTCTGTCAGTACATATCAGTACAAGCATAAACATGAAGAGAATTAACTATGGTTAGTATTATCAACGACATTTTGTAGTACAAAGAATAACATCAAATAAAAAGTTTTGAAAGAAACACAAATTTCAGTCCACATTCCATATTTGAACTTGAATTCATGAACCACATTCCTGTATGTACGAATAAGCTTGTTATAATGCAATTGTTTAATACTCCGTCTGAGCATGAAACAGAGCAATTTCCAGAAACTGTGATAAAACAAACTTTGCCAATTTTATAACAGAAACTGTGAAACAGAGCAATTCATGAACCACATTCCTGTATGTACGAATGTGCCTTTTTTTTATAACAGAAGCATAACCTTCTTTATCAAACTTTGCCTGTATGCTAATTTCAGATATCAAAGGTAGCAGCGAGATATGCAAAGAGGCAATCCTTAGCTGCAGTTGCAACTTTAAATGCAAAAGATAAGCCTGCTGGTGTGAAAATCAATGAAACAAGACATGCTGATGCAACTCATTCTCTTCAAAGTTTAAACAGCAATATTAGAAGATCCCCTCGGAAGTTTACTGAAATGCAGCCTCCACCCGATAAAATCAAGTCTCCAAAGCTCAATCCTGTCCGTACTGGAATGCAGCCTCCACTCGATAAAATCCAGCCTTCAAATCTCAGTCCTGGCCCTAATTCAACTGGATCTCCAAATATCACTCCCAACGCCATGGATGCCTCGAACAACCTAGATTCTAATGATGATATTCAACAAAAGACGGCAAGGAAAAAAAGAGGGAAGACGATGATGACTTGTATGCGGAATGAAAATGCTGAAATTGAATTCAACGAGCGAGGTCAACCAATAGGCTCCAACTCCAAGCACTTATCATCCTATCTTGGTACTTTAGCAAGAGAGATGATACCTTTGACGATTTCAGAGTGGAAAAAAGTCGACGCAAACTTAAAGAAAGATTTATGGACTTGTATTCAGGTATGAAAAATGTGCTGAGAACTTTTTTATGAACAACTGGCCAGATGGAAATCACTGGAGTTGAATTCTTGTCTTTCAGAAAAATATTACCTCCATAAACAGCAGTTAAACATATTCTGCAGAAGGTCTCTGTTGGAGGTTTTTCTAGACAGCAAGCTATATTCATCATATAATATGTTCTTACCATTAATAATATAACGTTGAATTAAGTGCATTACTGCTCTTTGATATGTTATTTTTTATCAATACAACATGCTGTTTTTGCAGTTTTTCGATGAGCTAGTTGTACCTTGCACGAGTTGATCAAATGACAGCAATGTGCTTCATTGGCAACAGTATTCTATTACACTATTTTTCTTCCGATGCAGAGAATTGCATCATTTGTGAACATGCAATTGGATATTAAATTCGAATTTCGGGAATCCAATCTATTGTTTATATTTCAATTTTAATATTCCGTTTACAGAGAGTTTTTTTTTGTTTTAATCTTCCCTGAATGGGTGAATCAAGTTGCCTTGCTCATTATCCATGCAAAATGCTACGCAGGCATTAGTATCATCTACATGAGACAGATGATGATTTTTTCGGTGAATATACAGTGCAATTGCGGCTTATAGACTAAGAAGTGTGTGAATACAATGCTTTTGTCCACAATAGTGTGTTCTATTTTTTACTTATATCCTTGAAATATCTCATGTAATTTAGTCAAGCATTAAGAAATTTCAGTGCATCCCAATAATTTTACCAAGTACAAAATACATGACATTAACATTAGTTTCTTTTAAACTTGACACACCCTGTCAACATCTTCCTTAGATTTCTTGCATGACGTATATAGGTTTTGCTTATATTGTTAGCAATCTGTTCCAAACAAATGCTTAGCTAATAAGATTTCAAATTGTATTGTTTGATCTAGTCGAAAATCAAAGCAAGATTTATCACCTTTACATTGTTAAAATGCAGTCCTCAAACTATTTATAGATCTATAGAATATATATACAACATACGAGTAGTATGTTGACACACGAGTCAGTAATAACTATGAAATGTAACAATATATGTTTATCTGATCCATCAATTTTCTACACTCTCTGTTAGACTCTCTGTTTTTGGGTTTAATGTGTATGGAGCAGTACAAGTAGAAATTTGTGCATTGACATTATAGACATCCATATCCAACAAACATGTACATAAACATAAACATGTAGAAATGTGAATGGAGCAGTACAAATAGAAAATTGTATGAAATTTGAACATTAACATAAACATGTACCTTATTTGTTACCTTATTTTTGTTATGCAGTCAAGATTCATAGTGGATGAAGCATACAAGGGTTTAATGTTTAAGATGTTGGGATTACGATGGAGAGAGGCAAAGTCGAGGTTAGTTTCCGCTATTACAGTAGCTTCTACTTGTCCCGACGCTTCCTCTAGGCTAGCGATGATAAAACCGGATACTACAGAAAATGTTCAAGAGTGGAACGACTTTGTTAAAGAAAAATTGTCGGAGAAATTTGGGGTAACAAGTTATATTTTATTCATTATAATTATTTTAACTATACAGATTTAAATATAAATATGTTATCCCTGCATATTTTGTTCCTCTAGGCTGAACATGCATAGTTTATTAATGAATTTCTCCTATGTAGGAAACTAGCAAAAAATTCAAAGCAATGAGAGATAAAAATAAAATTCCACATACAATGAGCAGAAAGGGATATGCGAGATTAGCGGAAGATATGGTAAGAAATGCATGTACGTTTACATCAATATATTTTTTCTTTGGTTCGTCTTCTTACTATTATTATTTGCAGAAAAAAGAAACTGGAATATTAAACATTAGCAGAGATGAGCTATGGTGCAAAGCCTATACAAAGAAAAACGGAGACCCACCAAATTCCGTTGTTGCCGATTGCATCGTAAGTTTTTTTATTCTTTTGAGATAGGACTGGAGATATTTATTCAATAGTTTATTCATATTTCTTTTTTCTTGAAATGGTCTATTGTAATTTGTAGGCTAAGATAAAAGAGCAGAGTAGTGCTCAGAATTGTCATGGAACAGCATCAGTAAGTGGAGATGGAGTGTCACATGTTTTTGGAAATGAACATAGGGGAAGGGTGAGGGGATTGGGTTTTGGTGTAGCACCATCTCAAATAGGTGTTTATGCACATAATTCAAAAAAGGTGGCTGCATTGGAAAATCAAGTGATAGTTCAAAGGGATATGTTAACTAATTTGGAGGCAAGAGTAGACTATTTGACTAATTTGATCATGACAGTAAGTTTATAGTTAATTAGCTATTGTTAATAAATATGTGATATGTGCTTACGAATTACTAAGTATTCTCTTGTACTTTTACATAGAAGAAATGATAATGTGGCAGATATGGAGATGCCTCAGACTCATACACCTCAGGTTAGAATATATAAATAATCTTTGTACTACCATATCGATCATATTTTACATAACCATTGTAGTTACAAAGTTAAGACAATATTGTATGAAAAATGAAACCATATATACAATAAAACCAAATTGTCTCCTACGACTTCGATTTTTTCTCTTCACGTGGATGTTGAACTAATTACCAACTGCAATAACTCACTACAACCGTTTATTTGTTTTGTCACGTGGCCATGTTGGCATGATTATTAAAAGTTTAAGCAAAGTAAAATCTTTTTATGAATTGTACTGGATGTCGGACCCGCTTGTTGAATTTGGTCCAAAGTAACTAATGTACAATGAAGACCCCAAATTATTCGCCATTCACAATCTACATCCTCTGCTTTTGTTATCCACAGAAAATCATGGGTGCGTTCACGATCACGGATAATTTTTAATGATCATTGAACTTCAGATTTGCATATTCATTGAACTTCAGATTTTGAAATCATAAATAACAACTGGTTTCAGGATGTATAAAATGATCATGTGCCCACTGTAATGAACATATAACGTCGATGTATAGGCATAAAGCGTCAATTTGACTGTTTAATCTGAAATACAAGAGAATACATTGTATCTTTTGAGTTTTGACCCAATACTAATAATCTTATGTATAAAGCTTAACAGGATACAGCGCTGCATTTGTATCCTTCCTTTAAAGGTATGTTTTAATATGCAGAATGACCATTGCAAATGGAAACTGATATGAAGTAGGTAAGAGTAGTTGCTGGATCATTGCTTTGACTATATGTTTCTTAATTCTCAGCCTCTACAATGATTTAAATACAACTATTCATATTTTCTTTGTTTTAATGGAGTTTTACCTTGTTTAAACATAGTCTTTGAACAATTTTTTGCAGTGTAAACGAAATAATCAGCTTTTATCACGAGAATATTTAACTACATTAACAAAATTTTGATGGCATCCAGAATTGAATCAGTAATTGACAGTTCAATGTGTTGGTCGAATGAGCCTGTTTTGCAGGCTTTAAATTGTTTAATGTTTAAACCATATATAAGCGTTGAGTTATGAACATTGCTAAAAATGCTTTGCAAGTTATAAACATTGTTTAATCATGTTTAAACCATATATAAGATTTGTACACACATAATGCAAGCTGGAACTCAAGTTGCAAATGTGATACAGATATGGGCAGAAAAGCCAGGTTCTGTGCTATTTTAAAAAACACTGCAATAATAAAATAACACTGCAATAATAAAATAACACTGTAATAGGTTGAATATACTGTTTAACAACATAGCAGCATAATATAATTTATGAAAAGTGAAATATATGAGAAGTAGATGCATTGTTATGAGCTGTCATCGGCATTAGATGCTTTTGCTGACACCCACCTGCACTGTCTAGCTGATCTCTTTTTCATCTTCAGGGAAATAAAGGCAATAAAAGTAAATATTATCATTCTTTAATCAATCTGTATCTATACTTCAGCTTTCTTTTTCTCTGGTCCTACACCGTAAAATCATCTTACTTTATATACTTGTACAATGTATATAGTATATACCGTATTATATAGACTGTTTAGTTTGTTTTGGTACATGTTCAGAGTTAGGTACTTGGTTTTATTGACAAGTTTGAGGTTGAGAGTATGAGAAATATACACAGTAAAGATATCCTATACATAAATAGGAGTTTCATGAACTTTCTTCTTTGCATGCACACTTGCAATTTGCTCTGTCTTGGTTAAGATCCTACAACAATCAAGGATCACACAGTCAAAACATTGATTACTATTTTCTAAACATGCTATCAGTGAGATTTTATGTAATAAGAGCAAAGATATGACCAAAAGCATAGGAAGCTATTGCCAGTGATTTTTTAATGGTAACTTCACCTGATCATGATTATCAAATTCACTAAAGTCAATTTTTTTTCTTCTTGCAGTCACACCGCGATAGCAACAATACGCAGCAGGTTCAAGATCAGCAAGAACGAGTTATTGAGGATGGTTTGATGAAAAAAAGTGCAGACTATTAAGTTGGGAGAAGAACGTAGTTGCAGAGGGGACAATAGCAAGCACTGATCCTAATGCGTCGGTACATTTTGTAAAGCTTGGAGCAGAAGCTTGGAAAGTATGGGTGGATGTAGCGGTGGAACCAGAAGCTTCTTTATTTAGGCCAAATTCAAAGATGTCCACTATTAAAGAGGCCGTTGGGTCAACCGTCGCGTGACACAAAGACTTTATATCCTTAGTCTAGTATGATTGTACTTAGAACTTGATATTTATAGCCGACTGTTATGTATTAATGCTTTATGAATTTGGGAGGTAAACTTATTCGACTTTTTGGAGTGTTGGAATTTTATGACTATCTTTTAGTTTTTTCGCATGTGATTTTGGTTGTTTGTGCGTAAAATTTATTACTGTTAAATTATTCATTATTTGTATGGATGTGCTATCTATACGCTGCTGTAATTTTTTTTTAATTTGCATTTTTTCTGCAACGGTCATAAGGCGTTGTAGTACACTTTATTACAACGGTCAATGTACGTTGTATTTAATCTACCACAACGGTCAACAACCGTTGTCAAAAGATTTTTTACAACGGTCAGGGAATGTTGTGAAACATGCTATCCATCTTGTATAATAGTATTTTGCAACGGTCATAGGGCGTTGTAGTATAATATATTACAACGGCCAACGTACGTTGTATTTAAGGATTCAACAACGGTCGACAACCGTTGTCAAAAGGTTTTTTACAACGGTCAGGAAATGTTGTGAAACATGCTATCCATCTTGTATTAAAGTCTATTACAACGGTAGACGACCGTTGTAAATATAATTGCTACAACGGTCATTGACCGTTGTAAAATATGGATGACCTATTACAACATCGCCTATTACAACGGTCGGTTGCCCGTTGTTGGACACATATTACAACGGGCTTTGCCCGTTGTAAAAAGCCTGTTTTGTTGTAGTGAACATAGCAAGTGGTAGACTTTCATCGGAAAATATGAAAGTTTGCTTAGTTGTAAAATTTCAATTTTAAATTTAAATTGGTTAAATTGATGAAAATAAAATATTTTTGAAATCTTAATATTTTTATATAATAAACTGTAGATCATTTTTTTAGTGTGACGTCATATTTCGTTTTGCCAAATTTGGACAGTTTTAGCTCCATTTATCTTATTTTCGACGTTTAGCAACATTTGGCAGCGAAAATCGAGTTTTGATAGGTGGGTCATGTCGCTCGTATATGTTTATCATTCTGTTTGTCTCGTCATGTTAATCTCCATAATATATTCATTTGTGCATTTCGGTGTCCGATACGCGTCGAAAACAGTGAAACGGTTAACCTATCGGTACCCATTTCTAGAGACTTCTGGTTTCTTGCGTCTTTAACTTACCCACCGGCTGTAAACAAATAGCCATCTGCTTTTATTATTTTCATAAAATTCAATTCTGACTTTTAACATTCCTATTGTTCAATATTTATGCTATGCGTCCCTTCAACTCATTCCCTTCCCATTTCATTTCTATGCTTACTGAAAAAATATTTATAAATTTAGTCAGTTTGCATCATAGTTTTCATTACCCGACCCTGCCGCGGTTGAACCGCGAATAACCCCGAGCCGTGGGGGTGAAAGGCCGAGAACTCAATCAAACCTCCTTCATGCAAGAACCTTGGTTCGACCTTTAAATTGGCGGTTTAACCCTTCATTTAAACGCGGTTGAACCCTCTCATATGCATAATTTCTTCGTTTCAAAATATGTTTTCAAATCTCCGTCCGTTTTATGTTCGTAATTAGTGCAGCTAGTATAATAAATTTTGTTTAATTTCTCATATTTGAATTAATGTGTGGATTATGAATTAATATCGTATATATTTATTGAAGATGTTGATTTATTGTGTACTTATGGTTGATACGTTGCATCTAAATGTATTAATTTTCAAAAAAAAGTATGTGCGGTTCTTGACGGTTCGACCGGTCCAACACTCGAAACCTCGAACCTTAAGTCCTCACGGTTTGATTCACGGTCCGGGTATGAAAACATTGGTTTGCATTCTTTTGAAAAGAACCTTCTCATGTCAATCTCTGATTGCCGAAACACCTGCATCACTTCCATTAACCTAAACCATAACCTACCTGTGTCTTCATCGACCAGACTCATCTCATCTCTCCCATAGCCAGCCATCTCCGCCTGATACCCACGTTACCTCCTTCTGCCCACCATCCCACATGGAACTGACAGCCCGCCACCTTCTCCATCCTCACTTCGCCGATCATCCACATTTATCCCTTGCTCAGCAGCCTACTTCCCGACCAACTGAAGCCACCCTATTTAAACGAAACCCACGTCTGGCTCCTCGCATGCTAGACCTCTCCGCCACCAGATAACCATCACCGCTCCTTCGCTCGGCCTTACTCTTCCATGCCACTGCCTAACCCAAGTACACGACCTATTGACTGCTCCAGAACCTTACGCATCCTCACACCATCCTCCCTCCCATTCTCCCTCCTCGACCCAGATAACCGTCTCAGTTCACCACTGCAACCTGACCACCGTGCTTTCCAACCAAATACCCTCTCGCTTTCTTTTCCTTCTCAGGCCTGCAACTCCTCCTTTCACCAAGCTGATCTAGTCGATCACAACGGCCACCTCCGACAGTTCTCCCAATTGCCGAGCAGCTCTTCCTCTCAGCTAGCTTTGATCATAGCTAGTTTTGTTTGTGCCTTCTCTTCTTCTTTGTTTAAAAAAATATTGATTTTTAAAATATCAATTTTAAAATATAGATATTTTGATTTTAATATATGTGTTTTAGTAAATATTGATTTTTTTTTAAAATAATATGAAGATTTTATTTTAAATATGTGTTTTAGATTGAATATTGTTTTTTTTAAATAATATAATATAAAGATTTTATTTTAAATATGTATGTAAATTTTAGATTTGTAAAAAATTATATAATTTGTTTTCATCGAATTTTCAAATTCAAGTCAGTTGCTTTGCTTTGTTCCTTTGCAGTCCCGAAATTATTTTTGCAACTCTAGCTTGTCCGTGCTTATCCGTGTTTATCGCATCTCATTCCCATTGTTTTCTCTAGCCTTAAAAGATGAGTGATCACTCACGATTAACATTCTTATATTTTGTACATTGATTTTACTTGAGATGACGAATGAAATATGTTGTTAAATTTGAATTGCGTAGAAATTAAATTGTTGAATTTGATACGGTAATATTTAAATTTGTTTATCTATGTTGATTGACAATATTGACACCATGACCTGTTGAATACATACATTTAAATGGTTAATTATGATCCATGCTTGTAATTGATATGTTATGCTATTTCATAATATTATTCTATTGTACTCACTTCGCAGGTTCCCTGTTAGTTTAGGAATTCCCTATGGATGGAAATGATATATACCCGAACGATATTTTAGATTACAGAAAATCATTATGGGTTGAAATGACAAAACCAAGCGATTTTATTAACTTTGAATTTTGGGATTGTGAGTTGGAATGATATATAACCATAAATATTAAATTATTGCGGATTGAAATGATAAATATCTGTATCACTTGACCATGGGATAGAAAATTATATACGGATGCCGTTGGTCTATTTTGAAAAATGATTTTCAAAGTTTTGGAAGGAAATAGAAGGGTTTTATTTGATATTTATTATTCAAAATAGAATATAAAGATTTTTATTTTAATATATGTGTGTAAATTTAGATTTTTAGATTATATGTTTGAAAATTTTAAATTATAAGTTAAGTTTTGAAAAATGTAAATTTTAAAATTTTACGCATAATTTTTGTTATTTTTAAATATATAAAATATAGTTTAATATAAAATAAAATAGATTTAATAAAGGAAGATTTAATTTAATAATATTTAATATAATAAAATTCAATTTAATAGAATTTAACTGGATAAGTATATATATTGTATTTAAAATGTTTATTTAAAATTTATATTAATATTTTTATATAGATTTTGTAGTAACTTAAATAAATAGAGGTTGGAAAGATAAATTAAAGTTGACTTGAAATTTTAAATTGGTTAATAATTCGATTTAAATAAAGATTGATTTGGAACTAATTGATTTTGAGATTTTAAAGATATGATTTTAAAATTTTGTAACCAGATTTAATTAAAGGTGATTAAATGAATATTTTTAAATTTAAGTAAAAGTGAAGTTATATATTTAATTTTGATTTAAAATTGTAATTTAGGACTTTATTTAAATACTTATCAAAAGGGTGATTAAGTGAATATTTAAAATTAAATATAATTGAAGTTAGATATTTAATTATTGATTTTATTTAAATTTGTAATTTGAGATTTTACTTAAATGTTATTAAAAATGATTAATTGAATATGTCCAAATTTAAATAAAATTAAAGTCAAATTTTGAAATATAAATGAAATTTATCAAATTTAGTCATTGTAAATGTTTGAATATTTTAAACTTTGAAACCTATTGAATTGGAAGTGGTTTAAATTTGTAGTTCAAACCTAGATTTGGAATCGAAATAAATGTAAAATAATTTTTATGAGAATTTGAAATTATTGAACTGAAATTGATTTAAATTGAGTTTAGGAATTAAAGTTGATTTGAATTGATTTGTGAAATAGAAAGAACAATTCTAATTTGAAACTATTTTCGATATAAACTCATTTAAATATATTGAATATTTTAATATATATTATTTTAAATTATAAAAAATTTAAATATACATTTTTTAATATATAAACTATTTTTAATATATAAAATATTTTATTTTATAACCTATTTTTAAATATAAACTATTTTAATTTATAGATATTCCAATATATAAAACTATTTTCAATATTTAAACTATTTAAGTTGGAACTGTTATGATTTAGATTTAACGAATTTAATTACGAATATTTCAATATGAAGGTTTAAACAATTTTATGGCTATGATTTTGGATGTGAATAAGATTTCGAAAGTAATATGATTTTGAAATGAATATGATATTTTGATATGAAGTATAAACTATTTGAAATGAAAATTTAACAGCGGTGTGAAATAAACGTTTGGTTGTCAAAGAGATTGGGATCGAATATTGTAATACTCTTTCCAATACCGAAAACCACTTTAACAACTGTGTACGTGGTGGAGAATCTAGAATGAAGTAGGATGGTTTGGCGATGTCTAGATGAGATATGAGCGCAGCCCTGACACCCACGAATCAGCTTAACGTGACTAAAACAGGAGCCACGTCGGGCCAAGTGAGGTCGCACCTTCGATCGAGCATGCTTCTTCGATACTATTCTATTACTTTGTTATTTTATTGGGTGCACCTTTGATTATGAGAGTGTGTCTCAAGGTGGATGGTAGTAGCTGCAATGCGTTACCACAAATCCGGATCTGCAAAACGGTGGTATCCTTCCTTGGGCATTGCCTCGCGTGCCTTGTCACGTCCACTATGAGTTTGCTTTGGACCGTACCTAAGGTGTGCCCTCTGAAAGCCATCTAGCATACAGAGGAATTACGGTACTGTATAGACTATGGAAATATAAATATAAATGTGCTAAGGGGGATATGGGTAACGCCTTAATGCTATTTTAATAGTTTACTCTACTGTAGACATTATCTATGTAGTGTATTGTACTATGTATGTAGATAGTTTCATGGATCCTTAAAGGATGGAATCCCAACATCCTTTAAGTTATATTGCATTTCACTTGGACATTTCACTTGAGTTTATTTACTTGCATAGGAATGTTAATCATGACTCGAGTTTTTTGTGTTTTGCTTTATGCTCGAGTCTGCCTGAGTGTCACAGCATTTGAGACTCGCATTTGAATCTTGGAGCTTCGCTTGGAGATATATCATTATCTGTTCAGCTTTGCAGTTATTTCCCATTGTTTATGTTCGGACTTGTCAGTTGCTTTTGTATTAGTGACTTTTAAGTACTTGGGATATTCTATTGTATGTATTTCAGACTCTGATGTTATGTAGTAGCTTCATGAACTACTATTTATCTATTCCGCTGCTTATTGTTATATAACTCTATGTGTGTGATTCTGTGATTGATTTATTTACTGTATATGCTAAGTTTTGCCAAATATAAATTAACAATATGTTGTTTGAGCAATTCAAGTCTGACATGTGTGGATGATTGTCGTTTTAAAGGGTTCAAAATAGTTAGTCGTTACATTAGGCTTGGTATTTGGTTTGGTATTTTTTTTAATTTTGTATTCCATTATATCCTTGGTTAAACAATATATCTTTGTTTATGTACTCACAACCGAGCACATGACCGAGTCCATGACCGAGCCCATGACCAAATCCATGAACGAGCAATAACCGAGCCTTTGACTAAGCCCTATGACCGACGATATGACCAAGCCCCGTGATCAAGCCCATGACTGACGATATGATTGATTCCCATGACCGACGACATGACGAAGCCCTATGACCGAGACAATGTCCGAGCCTATAACCGAGCCATTGACCGAGCCCATGACCGAGCCCTTGACCAAGCCTTTGGCTAAGTCCTTGATCGAGTGTATAATGCATATAACCAGGTCTATGTTTGAGCAAAGCATAACGAAACCATAGTTGAGCGCATTACCAAACCCATAATCGAGTCCATGACTTTGCTCATGCAAGAGCATATAACCGATCGTATGAACAAGCATATAACTGAGCCCGTAACCAATCATATGACTAAGCATTTGGTTAGCATTTCGTAATTTGTGCTTGCATTGCTTGTGTAATTGTTGCTTGGAAAATATTTTCCATGCTAATGTTTGTCGTGCTAATATTAACCCTTCATTTATCTGTCAGGCAAAATTTGATAGAAAATTGATTTTAGTTTATAGATTGTACAATATTATATTGTATGAAAAAAAATTCATTTGAATAATGTACATTATATTTCAGATATAAAAAACTATATATTATATCATGTTAAAAGTATATAGCAGTAAATACATAGCATATTTAGTTAAATATCAAATTTGTACATTTCAGCAACTATTTTTTCCATACAGGACATTGCAGTTCAGACATTGAGTACTTTACATTACATTGTGATAAAAGTTTTTAACAAACTTCGAAAATTGTTTCTAAAACATTCAATATGTAAAAGCGAAATTACCTATGGCTAAACAATCTTTAATATATTTGACTGTGTCAGGTTCTAATTTCTAGCCACATTTTTTGTCTATGACAATCTCATATAGTATCTGACCATTAAGTTTTAGCATTTCCTGATCTTCATATAAATCAACTTTGTCATCTATTTGTATATCATTGGATAGGTGTACCATATATCGCATAACAACTACACAATCAATTCTGCATTAGCTAAAATAATCTTTTTTTACTATTATAAAATAAACTTTTGTACTTATGAATTGTTTTTTTGTTGTGGACAATTAACCAAACTCACCAGTTTGTTATCAAGTTCAGTTGGCTGCTTCCCCCTTTTTGCGTAGATTGTCTTCTGAGCTTCCATTCTTTTTTCCCGGTGCAAAATATAATCAAGATATTTAATTGATTATAGATTTGTTGTTAAGTAAATATTTGAAAGGCAATATTAGCTAGTAATTATTAGTCAGGCAAATATTTGCCGAGCAAATATTTCTTTGGCTAATATTTGTCTGGTTAATATTTGTCTGGTAAATGCTTGTCATCGGTGGTTAATAATATATTTTAAAATTACCACTTTTTTGTTTGCTGTTTGTGTGGGCGTTCAGCATTTTTTCTTCTTGGTCTTTGAGAATCATAATGTTTCTAAGCTTTGCCAACTGCATTAAACTCCAGCGGCGTATAATGATTTTTATGATGTAATGGTATCAATATTTTTCTACAGTTCACAACTTCTTCTTTCGACACATTAACTGCCGATGATTCATATGTTGATTTGTAGCCTAAAAGCACTAATACCTATGATTACATATAAATTAGTTTTCAAATTTTCAAGCGATGTTTATTGTAATTTTAAGTATTTCATACCACCGCATAGGATTTTAAGTATATGATGTCTTTGTGATTTTGCTTTAGTTTGATTGCTGAGTACCAATCTATATCTTGCATTGAAATATGATTTTATATATGAGTTTTGTTATTTTCAGCTAATAATGTTAAATTGATATAATACCATTAAGTCAATGAATCTACTGAATAGCATGTCCAAAATATTGACTCGTCTTATTTTAGTGTCATTGTACTGTTTATAGTATGCAGTTTTCCTGTTTTAATAATAAATAAAGTATATTAGTATGTATTATAGTAAGAAGGTTAAAATAAAATATATAAACTATAATTATGGTTTGTGACTGAAATTGACACATCAGTATGTGAATATTATGTATTCAAACACTGGTTTGGCATATATATTCCTGTAAACAATTTACTGGAAAATATTCGCATGGTAAATATTTGCCATGAAAATATTTGATAGGTAGATATTTGCTGTGCATTCATATATTTTTGTATGTTTGTTTGAATATATGTATGTTTTAATAAATTAAATTACCTATTTCGATCATTTTGATAAAAAGCATTAAACTCGTGAATTTTTTCGTTTGTGAACCATTTTTTTGCAAGCTTTCTTTTTTCCACCAATATATTTGCATCTTCCTTTATTTCAGACCTATCATGATCAAATTCAGTGCTGTGGTTTGATATATTTTTAGGTTGAAGAGCTTCTTCAATTTCTTTTTCAATTGTGCATTTATCCTATTTCTTTCGATATTGTCTTTTTTTCCATGTTGAATATTCAAAATTCGTGTCTTTTTTATTTCTATTTGACTTCTGTCACTACAACAAAACGACCCTATTACAACTGTACTTTTACAACTGTCACAAAATGTCAGTTGTAATAGAGGTTTTTTACAACTCTTTTTTTTAGAAAGTTGTAATAAACTTATTTTCAACAACTCTTTTATTTTTCCAGTTGTAATAGATTCATATTACAACTTTTCTTTCTTACCAGTTGTAATGGATTCCTAATTTTAACAACACTTCTTTTATGTTAGTTGTAATAGATGCCTATTACAACTTTTTTCATTTAGAATTTGTAGTAAATGTCTATTTATAATTGATAATAACCCTATAAATTAATACTATTTAATATTTAGTATTTAATATTAAATATTTAATAATCAGTATTAGATAATTACTATTAAATAATTACAAATTAATATTAATATCTAATACTCAATAATTAATAACTAATAATTAATATTAACTAATAATAGTTAATGCTTAACAATTAATAATTGATTAGTTTTAAATAATTAATATTAACTTTTTAATAATTAATAGCTACTATTAAATATTTAATAATTAATAATTGGTAATATACATAACAATTAACTTTCAATAGTTAATGTTCAATTGTAATTAAGAAATAATAAGTAATAATTAATAATTAAGAAGTGATAAGTAATTTTAGATAATACAATAAAAATTTAGAAAGTTCAAATTGTTCAAAAATGGTATAACTTCTTTGAATTTGAGTAACTATTTATGTAGTATTTTTCAAAATAATAATTATTCAACTGTATAATACTTCGAATTATACCATTTGTAAACTTAAATTTTTTAGTTAATAGTCTACTATAGAACTTATAAGGCTTCAACTTATATTTAAACCAATTTTGACACCAACCTTGCAAATTTTGGGCTCCAACCCTCTAAAATTTTGTCTAAACTTTGGCTCTATGTTTTAAAATTTTGGCTCCAACTAAAAATTTACAACCGTCCATTTTCTCCCCTACTTACTTCTACGAAACCTAATTTCCAAATCCCTAAAAAAAATTTCCATGGCACTCAAAGCCAACAAAAACCCGCTAAGAAGAATCTAACTGTAGAGACATGCCATATTATGGGCTCCAAAATTTATTACCCGGCTCCAAAAGTTGCTACTTCCAGTTACTCACTTCCTCCACCATAATATTACAATACCCGTGCCCTAAATATGAAGACCAATCAACAAATGAAGCTCCTATTCGCCATCGATGACCATTTTAGATTTGAATAGAAGCTCCCGAATGGGTATTTTAGAAACAAGATCGTGTTAACGAACGCGATGTGTGAGGCGAAGCAACTGACTGATGGATCGGTTGGGTGCGCAGTTAAACTATCACTTTGTTGATTGATGGATTGGGGGACCTGATTGATGTGAAGCCTCTTCGTTCTCTGGTTGACGCTACTGGATGTTGAGGTAACCATCAGTTTTTTTTTATTTGTTGTACTACTTACTTTTTATGTTGAATCTTTCGAATTCAAAGTACAGATATGTGGTATAAGTAGTTTGAGCATAAATTTCTTTAACTCCCTACAGTATATGATGGTTTAACAAACAGACTTGCACTCAAAAAAGGACTTCATTTAAAAGGTTATTTGCATACACCAATTTATTCTAGGAAAGTAGCAACTACTGTAATCTACAGGAGAGTGATGTATCACCATTTTTAAACTAAAATTCGATCAGAAGATAGTCCGTATCTAAATTTGATATGGCTTATAGCTAGCAGTTTTACAAACACCAAACTTTTACTATACCTATATTTATAAGTAGTAATACAGATAGAAAATAGCTTGGAATATAATAAAACAAAATGTGCGCGCTTTCGATTTGTCAGTTGGTAGATATTGAAAAAGATGGATGTTAGGTTGAAGTAGACAAGCAGGAATATGGTAAAGGAAACATATATGTGAGAAGTTTTTAAAGCATTTTAAAGTCATTTACTTGTTATTTCAAACATGCCAGTTGACCAATAAATTGAAAGAGTCAATTTTCAATACATTCGCCAGTGTATGCAAAATCAATCGCTGAATATTAGTACCATCGTGATGCATGGACATTCGGAGCAGTTGATCCTAATAGTGGAACTAATTCCTTATTAGAAACTTTAGATATTATACTTGAGCCAAAACAATGACTAAATGATTTTAATAAATCATCATCACCTCAGTACATGTTTCTGTTCTTTCAGACCCTTACAATAACAAAATTTTCACCCTCCATAATTCATCATAAGTATTTCATCAAATCAGATCCTTATGCAGCATTTTTTTAGATTTCAATATAATATTGTATACTATGTTAAATCAATGAGGAATATGGTGGTCTGTGAAGTTGGGTAAACTTATGTATTTTGTGAAGTTGAGTGAATATATAATTTTCAGGTAATCCAACAATACATTTGCATAACAGGGAGTTTTATGTATCATTTTCTTTATTTTAAAAGGCACTGTCCATATGATATTTTCTCTCTTAGATGGCTCAAAAACTGGTACCTTTTTCCTTAATCCATAGAATTTAGTAGATTTTTTATTTCTTATAACATCACTTGTCCCTTCTTTTGGTATTATTGAGAACATGGATGGGTAGATCCTTCAGCTTATTCAGATCGGAGAATTCAGATCAGTTCATCCAACCAGTGATTTCTATAAGCATTTCTATTTATTACCAGTTATTTAAATAGTTTAACCAATAATAACTAGTTAAACCGATAAAATGTGCAAAATCGAACATCCAAGCAGAACTCTACCCAAATTCTAACTAAACTTATGTCGGAGAACATCAATTTGACGAATTATAGAGTTCAAACTTTTGTGTTCATGCAACTCTTGTCCAAGAACTCAGTCTTAGGGTGTTGATTTGCCATCTTTCCATCCGTCTACAAATTGACTACATTCCAAATACTCAATTTCAACTTTCCTGTCTTGTTGAAATCAAGCATTGTGGGTGATTTTAATTTGGTTCAATTTTACTTACCAATGCAATTTTGATATTTTGATTGAATTCTGCATGATGAGTTGATTTATTTGTTTTTCAGTTTAATGTAATTTGTTGTTTCAGTGGTTTATACAATTGCATATCTCATATCATTCACATATATTAAGTTTAATTTGAAAACTCTATTTGTTCATCAGTTTTTTATTTCATCTTATTCTATTTTAGGGGAGTTAGGTAGTGAATTGTAATCAGTATATCAAAATGCCTTTGGACCCATGGATAGATAGGTGACAAAGATGCGTAGCCCCATAGAAATTACAGAATATATGTCAACCAAATTTTCATCAAATAACCAGTTAGAGTAATTATAGATTATATTAGATCATGTCACTCGCACATTCGAATTAAAGCAATGCTAATTATAACTTTAATCACTACATAACATGTCAAAAAACAATTAACAATGAACATATTCTAAAGCACATTTAACATTATTGGCAAACACATTCGGCATATTGGTCCAGCGAAATATAGAAGACAAAAATCAAGTGTCTGAGTGCCGAGAATGCTGAATGCCTAGAATGCTTAAATTACCTTTACAAGTAATCATTCTCTATGAATCATCAAGTCACATCATTTTCATCAAGTATTAAGATTTGTTACTGAATGCTTAAATTTGAGAGAGTGAATTAAAGTGAAAAGCTAAAATACAATACTGTTTTTGATTGATTGCATAGTGATGTCCACCTTTACAGCTCTTGAAGATATGCCTATAGCTGTGGAAACTGATAAAGCAAAAGCTCAACATTATGAGATGCCTACATCTTTTTTCAAATTGGTGCTTGGGAAGCATCTCAAATACAGGTAAATATAATGAATGCTATTCATACTTGTTTTATATTGGTCTGTATAACAATATTTCAACATACATGCACACCTCCGCAACTGCATGCGTGCATATTTATTTTCAGATGTGGTATTCTTTTGTTAAGAGTGTCTTCGTATTATATTGTTAAGAGTACACATGTATGAAATATTTGCTCAGTTTGCGGGTTTAAGATGTGAAAATTTTGATTGTGTAACATGTACGTATTATGATTTTTTTCCCCAGGTTGGTCACTTTGTAAAAGAAGCTTGAACTTGTGGCAGTGGATCCGGAAGCTTTCTTGTGGAGGCCGAGTTACGAGATGTGTACTATTGGAGAAGTAGTTGGATCGACCGTGGCTTGGCGTAAGGACTTCGTTGCCTTCGACTAGTGTATTTTCTTAGGGTATGTGTTTTGCGATACAAAACTTTATCTTTCTTATGTATTTTGTGTTGTATCCTATTTTGGAATGGTTATGTGAGAATGTTGTTTTGGTAATGTTTTAGTTGGTGATGTGAACGAATACTTTAGATTGTTTTATTTGGTATGTATTGTGTTTTGTTAGAATTATATAAATATTAATATTTATGAATGAATTTGATTCACTTATGTATATTTATAGTTTTGGTAAATTATTAAATGGTGCATGCAATTATATTTTTGGGTTTAAATTGTAATTGATGTGGTTGTAATTAAAGTATATTACAACTGTGGAGGAGGTCGCAGAACATACTAAACTGCAACTGCGTGCAATTGCAACTGTGAATAACAGTTGTAGTAGATAACTACAACAGTTATCCAGCAGTTGTCATACCTGCTACAGCACGAAATGTTACATATCTACAAGAGTTACCAACAGTTGTAAAATGGTTATTTGCAAGGGTAAGAAACAGTTGTAATATACAATATCACAACGGTTATATGCAACTAAAGAACACAGTTATAAAAAATTGATAGTCTTTTACAACTTCTTAAAATACGACTATTGTTTCACCGTTGTAATATATCTTTTACAACTGTGTTCCACCGTTGTAATATGCCTCTTTTGTTGTAGTGTGTTTTACTCGTTTTGCGAGTGAAGAAAGTGAAACTTTTGTTTCTTTTCTCTTTTTTCCACTTGTTCAAGCTTTATTATGAATCCACAGCCACTTTTTGTTTAATATTTCAGTTTCTTGAGTTGCTTTTTCGGTGTTATGTTGGCTCTCGCTAGATGGTGTAAGTAGATTGAATGTAAGGTAGTCTATACCTGGTATGCCAAAATCTGTTATAATCGTATATTTATTATATGTCTAATATTTTAGGATATTTTATTTTATAAGAAAAAAAATGTATTTGTTTTAAAATATATACTTGTGGTATTTAAACTATATTTTTGTGATGTTCCGTGATTAGATCTTTTGATTTATCATCTGGTTTATAAAAAAAATTCAATTTTTTGTTTACTACCATATAGATGGAAAATATTTGCTGGACATATATTTGCATGACTAATATTTGCCTGACAAATATTTGTATGCCTTAATTTTCAACAATAAGTTGTATATATTTACAATTTTTTGTTCTTTCTTTTTTTCTTCTATAGCTTTTTTTATTCTTTTTTTTTGTTGTCTTTGGTATGACAGCTACTTCAAATTGGCTTGTTGTTTCACCAGTGTCATCATATTTGGAATTCACATCATCCTTAGTCTGGTTAGCAGCATCAATACCACCACAATCACCATCACCACTGCCAATATTATCACCTTCACCAGCACCAACTTTGGATCTAGATTAACCCTAGAGGGGGGGTGAATAGGGTTATAGCAAATTTTCTCGATATAAACACAGAAACAAAACGCAGAAATAAATATGCTGAAAAAGTAAATCACACACAGAATTTACCCAGCTTCGGTAACCCCTTCCTACTGCTGCATTCCCAGATTTCTATTAGAATTAAACAGTATCACGCTTACAAACACTCTACTAGACTCGCAAACATTTGCTCCCGCTCACAAACACTCTACTAGACTCGCACACCCTGCTTGCAAACATTTGCTCCCGCTCACAAACACTCTACTAGACTCGCACACCCTGCTCCGCCTATAGAGTTTCGCTTACTCGCAAACTTTGCTTCCCGCCTATAGAGCTTCGTTTACTCGCAAACTCTGCTCCCGCCTACAATAGAACTTTGCAAACTCGCACACCCTGCTCACTGAACTAATTCTAACTAGACAATCTGACACTACCTAAACCCTAGGTGGTGATTTACAAAGTTTTGATTCGAAAAATAAAAATAATAATTAAAAGACACATAAATAACCCTAATTAAAATAGCCCTAATTAAAATTATACTAAAGCTCTTTTAAAATTCGACCGGCCCTATTCCTTTTTGCTTGGTACGTTCCTTTGCTTCTTTGTGAAAATGGCCGCTCTGTTCCTCTTGCAAATTTAGGGCTTCGTCCCTTGCGCTCTTTGTTCCAAATTAGGGCTTCGGGAGGAATTGCCGCTTGATGGTTGATGATTCGGTTTGCTTGCTTCAATTGTTTGCGGCTTCTCCTCCTTGATCGAGTTCGATTGCTTCGGTATGTAATTTATGCTTTTTGCTTCTTCTAATCTTTCGTACTTGAACTCGATAATCTGATTGCCGATGATGATTGGGCTTTTATATAGGTCGAATTCCTATATTTGCGTTCGTATAAATTTGATTGAATTCGTCAAATTCTTTGTACTGCCGCTTGATTATGCTTGGACGTTTGAGATGATTGCGACTTGTTCAAAAACGTATATTTTTTGTTGTTTGAATCCCACGGCATTTATTTCAACTCCTTGGTCATCACGTTGTTGATCTTGACTTGGTAAAAAAAAACACGGCTTTGATACTTTGTAAACTTTCCATTCTTGTTTTGCATGTTTTAACAAATTGCTGCTGTGTTGGTTCGACTCTGGTCATTTTGTATTTCACTGGATACTTGTAGTTTAATTGCTTTAATGTCAATTTGGTCGATTGGTTCAACATTGACTTACTGGCAATTTCTTGAATTTGCTACTGAACCATGGCTTCAACTGATAATTTCGATTTCCCACTACACTTCTTACTGTTATTTGACTTGCCGAGTCTTGTTATTCCCTCTGGTGTATCACTAGTTCACTGGTGGTCTTCATATTGTGTATGTTGTATGGTGTCTCTGTATATTTGTTCAGTGTAGCTTCACTGGTTTATGCATTGAGCTGTTTCACTGGTGGTCTAGTGGGTTCTTTTCACCGGCTTGTTGAGTTACCCTGATCTTGTGCACCTTTGTTCATATCTGTAGTATATCCTGATGCACCTGTGCATATTGTTTCTTGATTAAAAATTGGTGCATTTCGTATACTGTCATGTTCGCTGTGATGTCATATCTTTGTGCTACCATCTTTTGATTGTTGCATTCACTTCATTGTCACTGTTGCTTCGAGTCAGTTTCATTGTTGCTGCTCCTTCGGTGCACTATGCTTTGTGTACATGTCTTGTTGAGTTTGTAGTTTGTTGTCACTGGTTCATTGGGCTGCATACATGTTGTAAGTGATTTGTGCTTAGTTGCACCACTGGTATTTGGGGCTGCTGTGTATTGTTCATGACTGTTTCATGCAGTTCATTGTGTAGCCTTGGTTTTTGTTGGTTCGAATTGCGCTTGCTCTTTTGTACTACTTCACCATGTCACTTGAGGCTCTGCAGTTGGTTTATGATCTTCACCGTGAACTTTACTTGGGCATTTTGTATGTTTCATTTTGATCCACTTTGTCATTGCATATCTATATATGCTTGACCTCTGTTGCATGCTTGCTGTATTCATTGTAGTGTATGTTGTACTTTGATCTAGTTGTGTAGTTTGCCACTGTTGGTTTTGTTGTGGTCTTCAAGCATGTTGCTGCCTGGTCTGACCTGATCTGCATACATGATTGTTGCAGTCCGTTTTGATGTTGGTCTTCGTTTCATTCATGTCATGTTGCCTTGTGTTGAATCCAGTTTTAAAACTCGGGTTTGACCTTGTGCTCGTGTTGTGATTTTCAATGTTATTGCACGTGAGTTGAACCCGGTTTTTCATTTGGGTTTGACCTGTGCTCGCCTGTCCCTGTAAATTAATCAAGTGTATATCGGTGTGCACGGCCTTGTGACATATACAGTAATACACTGTGTATGTCACAAGTTGTTCGTGTATGATGAATTCAAATTTAAATTATGACGAACAACCCAAATAACTGAGGCAAATCATATTTTCAACAATTATCTTTTATTTTTGAATTTCAAAAATATTTTATTTTCAATTTTACTGCGTTTGTTAATATTTTTACAGATTTCTCAGATGCTGGATTCAAACTAGAATGCAGTTGAAGATAAAGATACGAGTGTGAGTGATATGTAGTGAGGTGATGATATGTAAAATAGTGATGTAATTGAATTTGTATCAAAGTTGTATAGTGAATAGTGAGAGCTTGAATTTGTATACTATTCAAAATTGTAATAAATATTTGTTTGAATAAAATTTCTGTTTGAATTCAAATTCTGTGTCATTTAATTTTATTCAGCAAATATTTATTTAATCTGTGAAAAATAAAATAGTATATTAACAAATACATTTAAACGAATGTATATATGTTTATTATCATCAAACAAAAATCATATAAGCGCAAAGCGCATATTCAACAATCTCCCCCTTTTGATGATAACAAACATATATTTAAGATTTTGAATGTATTAAATGTATTTGATTGTTCAATTTGCTCCCCCTATTTGAATGCTTCCTCTCTACGTGATACTCCCCCTACATATATGCATACAAATAAAAATATGTAAATGAGCCTATATGCAAATGGAAAATTATTTGACCTTTGCTTGATTCTATTTGACAAAATCTTAACTTTTTTCTCCCCCTTTTGTTATCAGCAAAAGAATAACAGTGTTATAAAAATAGGGATGAAATGATAGACATGAATCAAACATTTAACTCAATTAAATATAAATATTAAATTTCAATAAAACTCAAACAAAAATCATAATTACCCTTGTCAAGCGCATATTCCACTTTCAGAAGTGATGGGGATAAAGTCATCAAAAATCATACAATTTTGTCTATTTGTGGTATATTTATTTCAGGAAATTTGAATATCTACTAACCATGCATAACCGTTAGGACTTTTAAATGAGATTAGTAGTATTCCAATTTAATTTAAAAAATGAAATCAAGTATCTTCTAACCACGCATGACCGTGAGGACTTTTAAATGGGATTAGAATCAACTTGTCTATTAAATCAATTAAATTTGATATGCGTTCCATACATGCATAACCGTGAGGACTTTTAAATGAGCATGGAAGCACATAATCAAAAATCCAAGTAATTCACCCATGCATAACCGTGAGGACTTTTAAATAAGAGTGAATACTTTGGATATTTATTTTTATTGCTAAATATAATAAATTGAAGCACAGATAATTTCTTTCACAAATTTAAAGATATTGAAGAACGAATGATTTCCTTTGTAAACTACCACAAATTTACATATTGTGTATGATTTTGATGAGTGATGGTCGATAGAAAGATGATAGAAATAGAAATGATCATGGAATTTTTACCCAACAAAAAGTTTTTATAACTCTTGTTATGAAATTCTAAATAAATTTTCTAATTATACTTTCTCGAGTTATAATATATGATAAATATCAACACTCATCTCTTTTTCAATCACTATTCATCTTTTCGATAATCAAAGGGAGTCAGATTAGTCACAATTTGTCATTTAAAATCAAATAAGAATGTCTAATCTGAAAATATGGTCAATACATGATTTTCTCGAGGGGTTTTATAAGAAAATTTTCTGCTATCTGAAAATTATTTCAAGTGAAAAATATGCAAATATTTTCTTCGAAAAACAATGCAGCAAATGAATGTTTTAAAAAATTAATCACGTTCCACTAGTAATTTTTCTATCAACTATATTACCAGTGTAATCTGCATCTGAATTTAAATTTCACTCAATATTCACTCGTTGGATTTCAATGACCAGATTGTGAAATTTTAACAAGCTATCTCAGAATGAAATTTGAAATGAAGCCATGTTCACACTCAAACAAACATCATGGTGTTAATTTCAGAAGCCGTAGGATAAACAATTATATTCATGAGTAATCAATAGTCAATCAACATCATGATTATTTCAAAAAACAATTTCTCAAGGTTTCAACAATTTTTTTTTTAAAAATCCTTTTTAACAGCTTTCACATGAAATTTGAAATCGTGCAAATTTACAAACAGTGACCGAAATGTCAAAACAAATATATATACGTGTAGCATGAGTAACCATCATTTGACCGAACAAATTCAAAGTTGAAAATCTGATTGGTCACCATTTAAGCACAAAACAATGTCATAAATAAGAACAAGTCAAAAAATCATATCAATTAACTCCGAATCAGTCAACCATCATAATTACTCCAAGTAATTCTATTTAAAGATGGTTGGTCAATATTTTGAAAAGGAATCATAGCGTCAAAATCATCATCTTTTGTACATCTCAATATTGGCTGATTTAATTCAGATTATGGTGCAGATTATCACATTTGATATATCGTTCAAAAATAAATTTACCTGTTTTACCTTTACGATAATTTTTCGTCATTGTCCATTGTGATTCTGTCACCTTTGAACTAGGCTAAGGAACTTTGCTTTGTCGCCCGTTGTGTTTCTGGAACAGCCAAAATCCAGAGAACACTGTTGTTGTTCCTTAGCCTGCCACCACACCTACACGATGAAAGATTTATGTGACCTATTTGTTTTTATAGGTCCATGATTGTTAGTGGCAGAATATGAAACATATGTTTGTGGAGACCCAAAACTATTTATATATGTTCCTTTTGGCACCCAAATTTGTTTGACTTTCAAAGATTTTATATTTGTGCCTTTTGGAACCCAAATTGGTATAGTTTTCACGTGTTTGGGTCTATACCAACAATTATTTAGATTATGTCCAAATTTTCTACAAAACGTGCACATTAAATTGACTTGATTAAATTTTGTGTTCCTATGACTATGATTTTCAACATGATTTCCAATTATTTCAGATCGAGCAAAAACACTTTTACTTTTTGCATTATCATCATTCTGTGATTTCCCAAAACCTAGTCCTTTTCTATTGTTAGCAAAAAATTGATTTCCCAATAACATTTTGAAAGATTTTTCTCCTTTTGAAAAGTTATTCAGGGATTTCTCAAGATTTTGGACTCTGGTTTTTAATGTTGAGTTTTCAGTGACAAGTGAGGTGCATCGATTTATAAAATCCTTTATCCTAGTGTCGATGGTTTCCTTAAGATTCAAGTTTTCTTTTTCAAGGCTCTCAAAGTTATTCCTAATTTTTGATAGTTCCGAATCTAAAATTTTACATTGGTTACATTCTAGGTTTTGAATATTTTCAAGTTCAGTTTCTAACCTAGAATTTTCATGGGCGAGTTTCCTCCTTTCAGATTTCAGTTTTTCAATTTTAGATTCAAGCGTATCAACTACTTTAGTAAGATCAGAACACATAAAAACAAGTTCTTTACAAGAAAACTCACCTGCCTCACTAGATTCGTCGGAGCTTGCTTCTGAATTTGATTTTGCCATAAGACACAAATTAGCCTCCTCTGAGCTGCTATCTGAAATTTCCTCTCCTTCTTCATCATCCCAAGTTGCTGCAAAGGCCTTCTTTTTCTTTTTCTTTCCTTTGTTGTTTTTGAGAAGTGGGCATTTTGGTTTGATGTGGCCAGGCTTGTTGCAGTTATAACACGTCAGTTCATCATCGGAATTTTCAGAATCTTTTGGCCTATTACAACTTGTTTTCTTCTTGCGTGGCTTGAATCTCGACCATTTTCTAAGATTATTGACAGCCATTGCAAGCTCTTCAATTGGATCTTCTTCATCTTTATCGCTTTCTTCTTTGCTCTTTAAGGCAATCGTCTTCTTCTTTGGTTCGGAGTTGTTGCGTTCTTCCTTTGCTTTTAGCTCAAGCTCATATGTCATCAAGTTACCAATCAACTCCTCCATACTTAGCTTACTCAAATCTTTCGATTCTTGGATTGCCGTGACTTTTGCCTCAAAGTTCATTGGTAAAACTCGTAGCACCTTCCTCACAAGCTCTACCTCAGTGAAGACCTTCCCTAGCGCTCTAGCGTTGTATACCAAAGTTGAAAAACGTCCAAACATGTCTTTTATGCTCTCGCCTTTGTCCATCACAAAGTTTTCGTATTCGTTGTTGAATAGGGCTAGACGAGACTCCTTGACTTGAGAAGTTCCTTCGTGTGTCACCTCCAAAGTATGCCAAATTTCCTGTGCTGTTGTACAATGAGAAATTCTATTAAATTCGTTTTTATCAAGAGCACATATCAAAGCATTCATGGCTTTAGCATTTGTCGTTTTCAATTTCTTATCGTTAGCATCCCACCTATCCTTAGGTTTAGGAATCTCAGTACCACCAACGATTATAGTGGGAGGTTAATAGCCAGTTTCAATAATATCCCAAACATCATAATCAACAGAACTAAGATAGATACCCATCCTAACTTTCCAATAAGCATAATCGTTCCCGTTAAACATGGGTGGCCTAGCAATAGATTGCCCCTCAGAAAAAGCATTATTTTGTAGACTCATGACTCTAGAGTTAAATAAAAAATATACCGGGCTCCGATACCACTTGTAGGATCTAGATTAACCCTAGAGGGGGGGTGAATAGAGTTATAGCAAATTTTCTCGATATAAACACAGAAACAAAACGCAGAAATAAATATGCTGAAAAAGTAAATCATACACAGAATTTACCCAGCTTCGGCAACCCCTGCCTACTGCTGCATTCCCAGATTTCTATTAGAATTCAACAGTATCACGCTTACAAACACTCTACTAGACTAGCAGATTTGCTCCCGCTCACAAACACCCTACTAGACTCGCACACCCTGCTCGCAAACATTTGCTCCCGCTCACAAACACTCTACTAGACTCGCACACCCTGCTCCGCCTATAGAGTTTCGCTTACTCGCAAACTTTGCTTCCCGCCTATAGAGCTTTGTTTACTCGCAAACTCTGCTCCCGCCTATAATAGAACTTTGCAAACTCGCACACCCTGCTCACTGAACTAATTCTAACTAGACAATCTGACACTACCTAAACCCTAGGTGGTGATTTACAAAGTTTTGGTTCGAAAAATAAAAACAATAATTGAAAGACACATAAATAACCCTAATTAAAATAGCCCTAATTAAAATTATACTAAAGCCCTTTTAAAATTCGACCGGCCCTATTCCTTTTTGCTTGGTACGTTCCTTTGCTTCTTTGTGAAAATGGCCGCTCTGTTCCTCTTGCAAATTTAGGGCTTCGTCCCTTGCGCTCTTTGTTCCAAATTAGGGCTTCGGGAGGAATTGCCGCTTGATGGTTGATGATTCGGTTTGCTTGCTTCAATTGTTTGCGGCTTCTCCTCCTTGATCGAGTTCAATTGCTTCGGTATGTAATTTATGCTTTTTGCTTCTTCTAATCTTTCGTACTTGAACTCGATAATCTGATTGCCGATGATGATTGGGCTTTTATATAGGTCGAATTCCTATATTTGCGTTCGTATAAATTTGGTTGAATTCGTCAAATTCTTTGTACTGCCGCTTGATTATGCTTGGACGTTTGAGATGATTGCGACTTGTTCAAAAACGTATATTTTTTGTTGTTTGAATCCCACGGCATTTATTTCAACTCCTTGGTCATCACGTTGTTGATCTTGACTTGGTAAAAAAAACACGGCTTTGATACTTTGTAAACTTTCCATTCTTGTTTTGCATGTTTTAACAAATTGCTGCTGTGTTGGTTCGACTCTGGTCATTTTGTATTTCACTGGATACTTGTAGTTTAATTGCTTTAATGTCAATTTGGTCGATTGGTTCAACATTGACTTACTGGCAATTTCTTGAATTTGCTACTGAACCATGGCTTCAACTGATAATTTCGATTTCCCACTACACTTCTTACTGTTATTTGACTTGCCGAGTCTTGTTATTCCCTCTGGTGTATCACTAGTTCACTGGTGGTCTTCATATTGTGTATGTTGTATGGTGTCTCTGTATATTTGTTCAGTGTAGCTTCACTGGTTTATGCATTGAGCTGTTTCACTGGTGGTCTAGTGGGTTCTTTTCACCGGCTTGTTGAGTTACCCTGATCTTGTGCACCTTTGTTCATATCTGTAGTATATCCTGATGCACCTGTGCATATTGTTTCTTGATTAAAAATTGGTGCATTTCGTATACTGTCATGTTCGCTGTGATGTCATATCTTTGTGCTACCATCTTTTGATTGTTGCATTCACTTCATTGTCACTGTTGCTTCGAGTCAGTTTCATTGTTGCTGCTCCTTCGGTGCACTATGCTTTGTGTACATGTCTTGTTGAGTTTGTAGTTTGTTGTCACTGGTTCATTGGGCTGCATACATGTTGTAAGTGATTTGTGCTTAGTTGCACCGCTGGTATTTGGGGCTGCTGTGTATTGTTCATGACTGTTTCATGCAGTTCATTGTGTAGCCTTGGTTTTTGTTGGTTCGAATTGCGCTTGCTCTTTTGTACTACTTCACCATGTCACTTGAGGCTCTGCAGTTGGTTTATGATCTTCACCGTGAACTTTACTTGGGCATTTTGTATGTTTCATTTTGATCCACTTTGTCATTGCATATCTATATATGCTTGACCTCTGTTGCATGCTTGCTGTATTCATTGTAGTGTATGTTGTACTTTGATCTAGTTGTGTAGTTTGCCACTGTTGGTTTTGCTGTGGTCTTCAAGCATGTTGCTGCCTGGTCTGACCTGATCTGCATACATGATTGTTGCAATCCGTTTTGATGTTGGTCTTCGTTTCATTCATGTCATGTTGCCTTGTGTTGAATCCAGTTTTAAAACTCGGGTTTGACCTTGTGCTCGTGTTGTGATTTTCAATGTTATTGCACGTGAGTTGAACCCGGTTTTTCATTTGGGTTTGACCTGTGCTCGCCTGTCCCTGTAAATTAATCAAGTGTATATCGGTGTGCACGGCCTTGTGACATATACAGTAATACACTGTGTATGTCACAAGTTGTTCGTGTATGATGAATTCAAATTTAAATTATGACGAACAACCCAAATAACTGAGGCAAATCATATTTTCAACAATTATCTTTTATTTTTGAATTTCAAAAATATTTTATTTTCAATTTTACTGCGTTTGTTAATATTTTTACAGATTTCTCAGATGCCGGATTCAAACTAGAATGCAGTTGAAGATAAAGATACGAGTGTGAGTGATATGTAGTGAGGTGATGATATGTAAAATAGTGATGTAATTGAATTTGTATCAAAGTTGTATAGTGAATAGTGAGAGCTTGAATTTGTATACTATTCAAAATTGTAATAAATATTTGTTTGAATAAAATTTCTGTTTGAATTCAAATTCTGTGTCATTTAATTTTATTCAGCAGATATTTATTTAATCTGTGAAAAATAAAATAGTATATTAACAAATACATTTAAACGAATGTATATATGTTTATTATCATCAAACAAAAATCATATAAGCGCAAAGCGCATATTCAACACCAACATCTTTGTTACCAGCATCATCATTACCACCAATACCATCACTATTACCACCAATACCATTACCAGCACCAGCATTACGATCACCACCATCTTTGTCATCAGCATTTTGGTCATTATCATCACCACCACCAATACCAATACCACCACCATCAATACCACCATCAACATGACGATCACCATTTCTATCAGCACCATCATTACCATCTTTTTCATTTTTATCTTTAACTTTAGTATCATCTGGACTGTTTCCATTACTATTTTTAGGCTCAATTTCATCATCATTATGTTTTTCACCATTAGTGTCTTTGTTGTCTTTATACTTAACACCATCTTCCTCCTCGTCATCAACATTTGCAGCATTATCATCATCACCTTCTTTCTTATCTTTCTCAACACCATCAGCTTCAACAGCTCTGTTTTCATCAAGACCTTCAACATCTGGATCTAAAACTACATCATCCTCTTTATTGATATACTAACATACTTATCTTTGTCATCACAATATTTGTCTCTGTTTTTAGCTTCATCTTTTCATAGTTATTATCATCATCATTTATTGCTTCATCATTATTTATTTGATCATTATCAACTTTTTCATCATTATCATCTTCGTCATTTTCTTCTTTTTCGTTCCTTTTCTCAAACCTTCAATTTCTTTTTTCAGAAGCTCGTTCTCTTTTGTTAGAGCTGCATTCTCCTCTTTCAGTCTCTTTATTTCCAATTTCATATCTTTCAGTTGTTTATTGAGATTTTCATTTTTTTGTCAACAATCAAAGCTTTTTCTTTAGGAGATTTAGCTTTGGCAGTTTTTAGATTATTTTCCTTTTTTTCTTCTTTTCTCAGCAAATTAGAAAATAGAAAATTTAGCTTTCGTATTTCTTGGCAGATATTAGGAAGGCAAATATTTGCTTGGCAAATATTTGACAGGCTAATATCTACCTACCTATTATTTCTCATTCAAAATTTTAAACTGCATTTCTTTGTATTGTTAGCAGGTTTACCTTTTTAGCACTTTATTTTTCTTGGGGTAACTTCCAAAAGTGTCCATTTAGAAAATGTTGGTTCATTCTATTCATAACTTGTTTTTGGAGAAATAATATTTGTAGTATCGCCAAACCAATACTGCACATAGAGGTATTAAATGTTAGTTTATTTAATAACAGAAATTATGAAAGATAAAATGGGTTATTAGAGTTTACCAAGAGCAGGGTTACACGGATGCGTATTTTTCTGGGACTTTCTTTATTTTTTCTTACTTGCTCCATAAAATATTTTCCAATCGTTGCTCGCCAAGAAACAATTTTCATTTGCTTCAATTTGGAAATTATACGGCGGCCGCACGAAAGGAAAGGCCGAGTTTGGATTGGAAAACAAGTATGTTGAAATCAAACACATAATGAGCAATCTTACAACGTCAATTACATCTTCTTCTTTTTTTCCTTTTAAAGCTAATCGAATGCTTATTTCGAAGTCTTTTGCTTTGATCCTATTTGAATTTCAAAAATATTTATCTTTGAATGCTTTTAACTCAGATTTTGTTTTAGAATACTTTAAATGATATGCAGCGTTGATTGTGATGCCTTCATTTGGGAATCCAAAAATTATGCAGATGTTTAAGTAACAATGTTGGGTCTTTTGAAGGTACGGAATAGAAAATAGGAATTTGTTGAAATTGAACTATGGCAATTGGGTGTGATACTTTGCATGCACAATAAATTAAAGTTCAACCAATTGATTTTAAAAAGAAATTTGTAGTCAACACCTCAAGACCTAAACAAAGTGAGTTTCTTATAGCTTAGCGATGCCCGTAACTAAGACTATCTTCAAAAATCGATGCAATAGAGAATTCAAGATTGCAACTGTGATCTAAAAACCAATAAACAACATCAAACTTTTGAATTTAGTTTTTTGTTAACGTTGTAAAGAAAATTTAAGATCGATAAGATGATATATTGATATAATAAATCAAAAATCACAAGACTTAATAACCAAGGGTTTGCAAATCTGAATGACAATTAATCTCGCATCGAAGAAGAATCACTCGAGTTTGACGTTAGGGTTGTCGAATGTAGGTAGAGAAATCGCCTTCTATCGTGATTTGAGGAGGAATTAGGGTTGGATGGGTAAGCTGGTTGGGTTGATGTGAGTGTTTCAATCAGTTAATTGTAAACGGGTAGGGTAAAAAAAATTAAAAGGGTTAGATCCAACCCTCTCAAGGTTAGGGTTAGTGGGTTGGATAAATATGTTAGGATCAGTTTTGACAGACCTAATCTAGCCCATAAAATTAACAAACGATAAATCACAATGCAAATTTGTCATAATTTTAAATTATAAATACAAATCCAAAATTTATAAAGTACATGTAGAAATGATGACTATAGGATATCAGGTTATTTGCACCTGTTGAATCATGGGTTTTGATTGCTAACAAGACACAATAATTCATGAATCTACGACTATGACAACATCCGGACTCAACGACTCAAAGTATGGTTTATATAGTTATATATTTTTATAAAAGTCGTCAAATATGTATATAGAGTCTAGTTTAGTGCTTTGTTAAAATCTTTCCTCAAGAATCATCATTCACTTTCAAATAAACTTGCATGTATATTTCAATCAAAATCAAGTTTTCAAAAAATGCATGGAGCAAGGCTCGAACCTAGGTCACTAGTTTGAAAGGCAAGTACTCTAACCAAACAAGCTACTGCAATTTTTGGTTAACAACAGAATTCAGTCGACTGAATACATTCAGTCAGTCGACTGAATACATTCAGTCAGTCGACTGAATCTGTGCATTTTAACATATTTGTGCACGATTTTTTTTGCATGTCCTCACTATTCAGTCGACTGACCATTTTCGACCAGTCGACTGACCTGAACCCAAGTGTCATATTTTGAAAAGACATTTCCATTCTATGGAAGGTTGCGATCATTCTCTGAACGGATATGGTTACTTCTTTTGGTCAGAACTCTTCACCAATGGCAGCAACCCTCTGTCTACTATAAATACATGTTCCCAAACACTTCATATTCACCGAAAATCATTCTAAATTTCTTATATTCTTCTTGTGCTCTTATACTTGCATTCAAACAGCAAACAAGCGTTTTATTGCTTTGAATCTTCAAATAAACTTTCATAATCTTCGATTCTTAGCATTACCGTCTCTTCATATCTTCACATACACTTCATATACTTGAGGATTTGATTATAAGAGGTTTGTGCTATCAGAGACAAATCAGTGTTATCAAGAATATAGTGTCAAATATTCTTTTGTATTTGTTGAAGTCCTGTTCTTCTGCTTAGGCATGTGAAGTCCCCTTCGGCTACTGAGGCGAAATCTCGTTCTGCTACTCAGGTCCCTTTTCGGCTGCTCAGGGGTTGTATAGATCAGTTCCTCCGGGTTAAGTGAGGGTTGTTATTTTACTGAAATTGCAGAAGGAGTCTGGGACTGGAGGTAGGATGGAGCTCCGAACCAGTATAAAAATCTCTGGTGTCATTTTGCTTTACTGCTTTTATATTCCGCACTATTTACTGTATAGCTATCATCACTACACTCTGTATTAGCATAAATCTATATTACATGGTCCTAGTATACTTTCATTTGGTATCAAAGCCTGGAATTCTATCAATCGTCACAACATCATTGAATAATAGCCAGAAAACGATCTAATCGAATTACAACGGGCAAAATCCCTGTCAAAGCCACTAGTGAGGACTACAAAAAGGTACTTTCTGATTTACAAATTTCAGTAAAAGATAATAATGAATTAGTTAGTATAAGCAATAAGATTTGAAAGCTTAATTTTATTATTTTAAAAAAGATGAAGTCTGTTGAACTTGAAAATGAGAAATTGAAAAATGAGAAATTGAAAAATGAGAAATTAGATTTAGAAAATCAACAGGGTGTTTTGAAAAATAATTTGAGGCTCTTAAAGAATTTCTAGATGAACAAAACACCATATCTGAAAAAGAGAGAGCGAAAAATTTTCAAAAGAAATTTTTGATTTGAAAAGATAAAATGATTTATTACAATCATCTTCAAATAATTCAGAATCCCGAATTTTTCTTCTCGAAAATGAGAACTGTACGTTAAAAAAGGAGAATTCTGAATTAAACAAGCAAATTGATATTCTGAAAAACAATAATATTTCTTTTGAAAATAATAATTGTGACTTTAAAGCTAAATTTGATAAACTTAACACTGAAGTCACAAAATTTAATAATGGTCAAAATGATGTAAACATGATTTTATCTAGTTCTAGACCTTTACATGTCAAAAGTGGTATAGGATATAATAAAACAGATCATAGAAATAGCACTAGACACGCTTTCATATATATTAAATATGTTAGTGCAAGCACTAGATTACGAGTAAAGTCTAAATCCAATTTTTATAGAAATTCAAATACTGCTATGACCAATGATGTTTATAATTTATTTATAAGTACAAAATCATTGACGGGAAATGTGAATAAAATTTATCTAAGTATTTGGGTTCTGTTAATTGAAAAAATAGAGAAAAATACATTGATGATTATTTGATATGGTAGTTAATAATAAAAATTATGTTTATAAATGTTCAACCACACCCAAATGGGTATGGTTTCCTAAAAATTTGAAAATTATAAGAACCTTGGGTATCGCATGCTTTAAATGTTAATTTTTTCTGACACCTTACATTATAAGTAGTAGTTATTTTGTTTTATATTGCTCTATGTTAACACTTATGTGAAATATAATTTATATCTTCTTATAAACTCTCCATTTTATCGATGACAAAGAGGGAGAAAGATATTGCTCTAACATTATTTGCAGGAATAAACCATGCAAGCACGGGTTAAGGGGGAGAAAAGATTCATTTGCAGGAATAAACCATGCAAGCACGGGTTAATGGGGAGAAAATATTAATTATTTACAGGAATATAGAGCATAGATTCAGGGGGAGAAATCTATAGCACAATTATATGAATATATTCAGTGAGAGAGATAAGATCAACAAAGCTTGTCAAAAATTCGTTCGTAGCAAATTTAGTTGTCATCATCAAAAAGGGGGAGAATGTTGCATCATAGGTTTTGATTGCTGACAAGACACAATAATTCATGAATCGACGACTACGACAACATCCGGACTCAACGGCTCAAAGTATGGTTCATATAGTTATATATTTTTACAAGAGTCGTCAAATATGTATATAGAGTATAGTTTAGTTCTTTGCTAAAATCTTTCCTCAAGAATCATCATTCACATTCAAATAAACTTGCATGCATAGTTTTATCAAAATCAAGTTTTCAAAAAATGCATGGAGCGAGGCTTGAACCTAGGTCACTAGTTTGGAAGGCAAGTACACTAACCAAATGAGCTACCGCAATTTTTGTTTAACAACAGAATTCAGTCGGCTGAATACAATCAGCCAGTCGACTGATCTGTGCATTTTAACATATTTGTGCATGATTTTTTTTACATGTCTTCACTATTTAGTCGACTGACCATTTTCGACCAGTCGACTGACCTGAACCCAACTGTCATATTTTGAAAAGACATTCCATTCTACGAAAGGTTGCGATCCTTCTCTGAACGGAAATGGTTGCTTCTTTTGGTCAGAACTCTTCACCAATGGTAGCAACCCTCTGTCTACTATAAATACATGTTCCCAAACACTTCATATTCACCGAAAATCATTCTAAATTTCTTATATTCTTCTTGTGCTCTCATACCTGCATTCAAACAGCAAACAAGCATTTTATTGCTTTGAATCTTCAAATAAACTTTCATAATCTTCGATTCTTAGCATTACCTTCTCTTCATATTTTCACATACACTTCATATACTTGAGGATTTGATTATAAGAGGTTTGTACTATCAGAGACAAATCATTGTTATCAAGAAAACACAGTGTTAGACATTCTTTTGTATTTGTTGAAGTCCTGTTCTGTTGCTCAGGCGTGTGAAGTCCTCTTCGGCTACTGAGGCGAAATCATGTTCTGCTGCTCAGGTCTCTGTTCGGCTGCTCAGGGTTTGTATAGACTAGTTCCTCCGGGTTAAGTGAGGGTTCTTATTTTAGTGAAATTCCAAAAGGAGTCTGGGACTAGATGTAGGACGGAGCTTCGAACCGGTGTAAAAATCTCTGGTGTCATTTTACTTTACTGCTTTATATTCCGCACTATTTACTGTATAGCTATCATCACTACACTCTGTATTAGCATACATCCATATTATATGGTCCTAGCATACTTTCATCACCGACTAAAATGCAAGCAAAATTAGAAAAATAAAAACGTGTTGATAAATAATATTTGGAATATCGGATAATTTTATAGCATTTATATGAATTAAATATAGCATTTTTATAATATAATGCAAGTTATTTTTAGCAAAAATGTTTAAATTAAAATCTTTATGTCATTTGCATTAAGAAAGGTTGTAATTGGCATGCGTTTGGAAAGTACAATAAACACAATCAAAGTTGCATAAAAGACACTATAATGAATATCTTGTAACTGCTCATGTGTGTATATGTATATATCTTTGTGTGTGCGTGCACATCTCTCTCTCCCTACATACATGTACATAGATACACCATATGTGTTTATGTATCTGTATATGTATGTATATCATCTTTGACGATGTGATGATTATGTGACAATTGAACGATAATATGATCAAAATAATATTTACTCAAATACATTGGATAATAATTACTTGTGGTGATACACTAAATAATTGATGAGTTAATTAATTTATGCTTCTTACTTATGTAATGAATTTTATGAGTAAATAAGAGTCAATTAATGGGTAAGCCAGTATAACCATATAACGGTAAAAAACCAACCGTTAGATTACATAACTAAAAAAAGGTAGTCTATTTTTTCATTAATTACGGTTAAACATGAAACGAGAATAGGATGGAAAAAATACTAAAATTAAATATATTAAAGGAAACATTATACATGAGATATTTTAGGGGCAAGCTATTAATTTTTTGACTTCACAGAATTTGGTTTAGCACGCTTAGAATAGACAAACCTCTTAAACATTTGGTTTAATTAATTACTTAGTTAAGTATAGGAAATACACTTATACCTAGAATTGGTAAAATGAATTGCAAATCGTTTCCTATTTTGATAAATGCAAATTATTTGAATTTTCGGACTTAATTGTATCTTTTAAGGATAACAAAGTGAATGGTTAATTAATTAATGAAGTTTAATGAAAGACTTAAGTAAATTGATTATTATAATTAATTAATTATCAAGCGAATGGAGATGAGAAAGTGATACGCAAAATAAATGAGGTTCGCCAGTTATATTTTATCAATGAAAACTGATTAAGTGGAAAATTGACTAATTGCATTTTTGGTAAGTGGAACGAGTAGGGCTGGATAATTTTGCCATATAACCACTTACTATCCATTACCCGTTGGTGCTAAATAAAATAGTACCTAAAAAATGATAATCAATTTGATTGGTATGATTTGTCGAACCACATAAAAATATACGGTATGGTTACTACAAGAAAACGTATAGTTTTTGATGGATGGCGACCGTCGACGACCGTTGGAAGCCATCGGAAACCAACGTAAAAAGCCGTCGCGACTATACCCTTTGCCGCACAATTTTTTCGACGACTTCCAACAATGTCCGTCATAATATTTCCAACAGCTACTAACAGACTAACCGACTGCTCCAGACGGTCGTTGAAGACACGTGGACGATCATGGTAGTGTAAAAAAAACCATCTCTAGCCGTCGATATACCACCGCCACAAGTTGTCGAAGCCATTGGAAAATTTTGACCTATAGGTCGTCACCATCCGTTGGAAGCAGTTGGAAATCCTGAAACCTTTTTTTGCATTTTCTACAGCATTCTAACCTTCCATACACAATTTAGAAACATAATATATTCATACACAAGCACATATCCAATTCAGATATTCAATATAACATCAAATCATACAAATATAATCAAATCACATAAAGAAATAAATCAAGCATAACTCGCATAAAATCAAACCAACACTTCGTTAACATAATGTACATACATCTCATTGTACAAAATATACACCAATCCTTCATCAACTCCCCATCATCAACTTCCAAATGTCAAAATTACCATCACTAAATGTATCATCAAATAATGTACATAACATTTCAAAGTATCCAACTCCACCAACTCAATGTATCATCGAAAATTACAAAACAATGACGCAAAATAAAAAAACATACCTATCACTTCTGTCAGTTGCCTCCAGAACCTTCGGAACAAGCTGAAGATGGAAAGCGGCCATCATAATGTTGCATGTACTCAGCAATACGCTAGTCCAATAGCTGTGTCATCTCAATGGCCTACCGATGTTTTTGCTCCTCCAACTGCGCCACCCTAGCTCTCAACTCTACGATTTCTGCTAGATTGATCTGAGCTCTGGTTTGGCTGTCTCTCCTCTATCTTCCCCGCAATACGTATTTAATTTAGTAAAAATTCAATTTCTATATTCATACTATCAAAGCTACAACATAATATGTTAATTGTTATATCTATAAACTTGTTATTGAAACTAAAGCGATGTGAAGTTCTTTAGAATTGAAAGATTACTAAAATATTATATCTTTATATATTATTCATTACCACTTGATTGCCAAAGCCATAACGCATGTTCCGTGAAGATTGATCAATGACTGACTCAAAATGACATCATCCTCGTTCGTAGTCAGCTGCTCTCGACCAGTTTCCTCCAGGAATTTCTGTCGTTGTTCCATAAACCTTGTGTGCATGAACAAATAAAAATATATTTGAAATTAATAGCATGATATCTTAATTCATTATACTTTAATAATTAAAACAATTACTAATAGTATATAAACTAAAATATGCTTACATGGATCGCCCGTGATTTATCGTCATGCCATATATATGAAACAGGCTCGTCTGAATTTACATGCTCGACGGCATGAGTACGGGTAAATACAACCATGTACAATAAGGGACCCTGCGCCTCAGCTTCTTAAAATTGATTATTATATACTATTATTGTATATTCGAAATTATACAGCACAATAACTATTTATAATTCTAATTTAATAAATTTACCAACTCCTGGCGATATTTTTGGAACGATTTGGACCCTCCTCGATGAGTGACAAGATTTCTGTTTCTATTTGCAGAGTTATTTTCTGACTTTGCATGTACATTTAAACACAAAATATTATTTACTTACCAAATATTTTTATATATTTAAGTATCAATCAAATAATTGATAAAAGTTTAGTACACTTACCTTTGCTTCTTCACTATCCCAATGCGCCAGCCACCCTTTCCACACACTCACTCCCATCCAGTTTGGCTTTTGCCCGTTATGCTTCACAGCCGACATAGAATCCCGACAATTCTTCCTCGTCTTCTACATCTAGTAGTATCATACCAACTGCAGATCATCTGATTTGTATGTCGACTACGGCCTGCATTTCATGATAAACAAGCGATAAATAATTAAACAGTAAAAGGTGAACAATAAATTGCTAAATAAATGACAGAAATGGTAATGGCATAAATGATGTAAATGACGATAAGCAGATTCGGTTTCATAAATGGCATAAATTACATAACTTGAAAAATAAATCTCATCAATTACATAAATTAAATAATACATAAGAATTCAACATAATATTTATATCAATCCTCGTCGTCCTCTAATTCAGATTCAGTATCATATTCTATGTTATTTTCCTCCCTACTCTCAAATGCTTCTACCAAAATGTTTGATTCGTCGTTCAAAGGTCCAAAATTTATATGATCGTCTATTATTATTATTTCGTTGCTTTGCACAAGATCTGCATAATAAGCTTGTACGTTTGGAATATTCTTCCCATCAAACGTAAATCTTGCCTTTGTTTTAAAAACTGCTGACCGGTCTGTTGTATCTCTTTTAGAGATGGGTAAGGAGCGTAATAAACTTGCAATGCCTGTTTGGCTAGTAGAAAGGATCGTATTTGTGATAATGTAATGTGTGCTTTATTTCAATAAGATTATAATTCTTGTCCACATTAATTTCAGAAACATTGTTGAACCAATTGCATCTAAACAGAAACACATCCTCCACGGGTCGTGAGAAATATGTCAGTCGCAAAATTTAAGTTAAAAACGCTGTAAAAATCATTCATGTGATTTTCTGGATCATCACTACATTTAACAAATATACATGTATTGTGAGTTAATTTTTCTACACCGTATTCTTTGTTGTTAAATTTATATATATTGATGAAATATATTGTATATGTCTTGACATTTCTTTTTGGTCCCAACGCAAGATTTTTCAATCCTTCATCAACCACATAATTTCTCAGTTCATAAATGTACTTTGAAAACCAATCCGAAAATTCTTTACTGAGATCTCTGTGTGGATGTTCACTTTCATAAATATTGAATATATGAATAAAATATTGCATTATATTCCACACGCGCTTGCATTATTGAAATAAATAAATCAAAAATTATTATTTCATACTACCTAACAAATGGTGCAACATCAACACAATTAAGAAGAATATAAGTGTGTGCTATATAAAGATCTCTATCGTCTAGCCATAGTTCTACAAATTTTCCAGAAGGTCGACCATGTTGTCTAAAAATAGATAACATTGTTTGAGAGAACTCTTGTTCGTCCCCTTTCATCATTACGGGAACATTTTCAAATGATATGTTCACATGGTCACTGAAATAGTGAGAGAAAAAGAATGAAGCTTCTTCTTCAATGTAAGAGTTACATATCGAACCTTCAACTCGTGCTTTTTGCCTCGCTTTTTCTTCAGATGATTCAAGTATCAATGCAAAATTAATTTACATTATCTTTAACTTCTGAATGTAATTAAATTAATAGGTAACATATTTCATACCTCTCGAATGGATATATCCATCCATATTGCACAGGAATCCGAAGTCGTGCTTCAGACGGGAGATGAATAGGTAAATGTTCCATTACATTAAAAAAACCTGGTGGAAATATTTTCTCCAATTTGCAAAGCAATATACGAATATCATCTTCAAGTTTAAGTCAACGTTGCACTTTTAACGTAGTCGAACAAATCTCTTTGTAAAACAGACTAAGTTCCTTATTATCTTCCAAACTTTTAAGTGCAATATTTCTTTAAATACAAGGGTAATAAATTTTCCATCATTATGTGACAGTCATGGTTTTTCATTCCACTCAATCTATCGTCAACACATCTACGAAAATTTGATGAAATCCCATCAGGAAATCTTAATCATTCCGCTCATTTTAACACAACTTTAACTTGATTATTATCTAACCCATAACACACTTTGGGATTTTACTGTCATTTGGTTTCATATGAAGCTCTGAAGATCTTTTCAATACATTATCAATTAAATTTTTCTCGTTGTGCATCACATAAATATTTTGACGAAGCAAAAGATCTTTCCAATAAGACAACTCTCAAAATATACTTTGTTTGCACCAATTATGAATAGTCGATTTACCTGCAATTTCTGTTTGCATTCCAGTTTCATATATCTTTGGATAGTCCCTTACAAGTTCGTTTATTTCTTCGCTTAATAATATCGTTGGTGCTTGTTAGGTTTCTACTCTGTTAGCTAAAAAGTTTTTTCTATCTTCTCTGAATTGACATGGAGAAAATATTGATGTCAGTCAAACCATAAAATTTTCTTACCATTCGGTAAATAAAATATCCATGTTTCTTCCATGCAGTAAGGACAAGCTAGACGACCAGATGTACTCCATCCTGAAAGCATTGCATATGCAGAAAAATCGCTTACTGTCCACAACAAAGAAGCAAACATACGAATTTTTTTCTTTGAAACGTCATATGTTTCTACTCCTTCATTTCAAAATGTTTTTAACTCCTTAATCAACGGTTGTAAATAAATATCGAATCCTTGTGTCGGATCATTGGGGCCAGGAACGACAATAGTAAAAAACATATATTGCATTTTCATAAACATCCGTGAAGGTAAATTATATGGTGTGATGATAATGGGCCAAAACGAATATTTAGCACCAAATTGAGAAAATAGTGAAAAACCATCCGTACATAATCTAAGTCTAACATTACGACTTTCCACTGCAGAATTGGGATTAGTTTTGTCGAAATGCTTTCATGCTTCTCTATCGGCTGGATGTGTCAATGTACCTTCTTCCTCTGTTCTCACACTATACCATCTAATATAAGGTGCGGTTACAAAATTTGCGTATAATATTTGAAGCCTAGAAGTGATGAGCAAATAATACATACGTTTGTATGGAAATTCCTTTCCCTTCTTTTTTCATGGTTTGTACCTTTCCTCGTTATATATTTTACACTTCGTAAGAGTGATGTCCTCTTTTCAAAACAACATGCAACCATTTAAATCTGTATCTATTTTTTGATAAGGTAAACCAAAAGTCGACATAATTTTTTTTAAATTCATAGTGATTTTCACACTTTAAATTATCGAGCGGCATATGTCGTTTTGCAGCTTGTACAACAACCATAAATTCGGCTTTGGTGATGTTGTATTTTGACTTCATCGCAATTTATTCTACGGGTACTGATAGTTGAGTGCCACTTTTACAACCATCCCAAAAAGGTTTCTTAGCAGTATCCAATAAATCATAAAAAAATTGCTTTAATATTTAGTTCTTCAATATTTACGTCGTTGTCATCAACTTCAACCGTAGGAAACGTTAATCGTGCTGCACCTTCAGCCATATTTTCTATATGGTTCGTCATAGCAATTTCATTACCAACAATCACTAATTCAGACTCTGCAGAAGTATGTGCTACAACTTCTCCATGAGGATTCCAAACATAATACTCCGGCACAAAACCGTTTTTGCACAAATGAACTTTCACAATATTGGATAAAAAATACTTCAAATGTTTACTATACGGACAGTGAATTTCTACATCGTTTCCATTATTACTTAAAGCGAATTCATCAATTTTGTTTATACCATTATAAAAATCTTCCTTTATTGAGTCTCTCAATCCCCTTCTTTGATATATTCATCTCCTCTGATCAACAAAATAATCGATCATTTTTTCTATTTAAAAAAATATGTCACAAATTCAAAAATAAATATTGGCCATTTTACGAATTGACATTTTATTTTTCAATGTATTGATATATAAACTTATACACGTCAATTTTACCCCACTTAAGAATACAATATTGAAATGTTGGTTTATGGATTTCTTTTTTGCTGGTCAGTTATCCTACTTTCCATTACAAACACGGGAAACATTTACATTTCATACATTATTTCGTTTTAAACGATTTAACGAAATTTCGGCAGCACTTTCACTTTGTTTTCTACATTGTACACAAATGCGTGTACATAGGAAACAAAAAAGAAAAGCGATGGCGAAATTTTGTGAATCGGTTTAAAACGAAATAATGTACAAAATATAATTGTTTATTGTGTTTATAACTTGTCCAATACGAGGACATATCTGATAAATGTTGTACAAGATGAATATATATGTCCGTTTTGTGACAAAAACGAATAGTGGTATAACGATCATGTACAACTCTTATTCGACGGGGCCAAAAACTCTCTAAGAGACGTAATAAAAAAGTAGTTTAAACAAAAAGCGGAAGTTTTATAGTTTTTCTTCTTATTTATTATAGAACATATTATTATTTGTAAACGGTTAAAAATTTATTAATTTTATATATTTCAAAAAATTATTAATGTACCACATTATTCTGCTTACTTTATCGAATAAGGTATCTCTGTTTTTCGGTAAGTAACTTGTTTTCAAGTTTTATGGCTTATTCCAATTAACACATAACTGTAATAGAAACAACACATATATAATGGTTAGATATACACATAAAATCACAAATTATACCCACTCTTTACAATTTTATGCTAACAAATGAAATAGGTATTCCATGCGAAACTATAAACCATTATTAGGCTATTAAAACAATTAGAGTCACTAATTAGCCTTAATTTATAAACTTACGCAAATCTAAATTTAGGATAAAATTAGTTTTTTCGCAAAAATAAGAAATTATACCTGAGATTGAAAGCAATAGAGTGTGATTAGGTAGCCGTGGAGGATCTGGAAACTTGAATTTGGGGATTGGAAGCTTGAAATTGGGATTTAGGGGTTTTTGTGCGAACAGAGAGATGAGGAAGAAAGATCTAGGCCGAGGCCTAAAATTCGCGAATTTCCGACGGCCGCCGACGGTCCGTCGAAAGCCGTCAAAAATTTGCCTTCGGAAGCCGCCGCTAGCTGCTGTCGGTATTTCACCCTTTTCTAGTAGTAGGCAATGGTAATTAACTAGTAATAATGGTAATTACCATGTTTATCACTTACCCTAACCAATATATATTTTCTTATATTTCAATTATATATTTTTATTATATAGCATCTAATGTAATGATTTAATAGAAAATCTAGCAAAATACAATTATGATATTATATTAAATGCAGTTCTTATCATGTATTTTATAAAATAACACGATTTTATATAATACTTTAGCCTTTTCCATAAAAATTTCTTGTATGTTTGACAACACAAAACCAAATTGATAGATCATATAATAAAAAATAACAACTTCTAATATTTACTATTTTAAGATGAAATATTGAAAATAAATATATACCACATTTGTAAATGATGAAAGTTTACTACCAATCATTATCAACCATGAATCGAAGCATTGGTTTTTTGATTACTTTGGTTCGTAATGTTATAATTTTCTATTACTATCTAAGTCGGTATGGTAATGGTTTTGAATATACATTATTGGTACTGAACCAAATCCAGGCCCAGAAATGAGTTGAGAATGAGTCCATAAATTAAAGAGTATGAAAGATTTTAGGTTCAGTCGAGCTCAAAGTCCATGTAAAATATATTCTAAGCGTAATTCACTTTCATTCACATAGCTCTAAGAAGAAAAGCTTCATAAAACCTTGTTATGGCTACTACATGATGTGTTTCAAGAGCCAAAAAACTAATTTTCTTCAAAGAACTGTAGGGCGGTATTTTCCAACTTTATAGAAGTCAGCTCAATTTTGAATGATTTCGTTATATTACCATAATAATATTTATTAAATTAAATTTTAAATGATATAATAGTTTGAAGATTATTCTTAAGTTCGGTACATTTTAATATGGAAGCTAGTCTGTAGGTTGATTAATGTTCTGCACAAATAACCAATAGTCACAAATTAACATGTTCTGTAATCAAACAACATAAAATTGTTTATGGATGATTTTGAACATGGGTTTTCATTACATTGAAAAAATATTAATACAATTATTTTACATGAATTTTGAGGGAAAAACTAATTGATATAAATAGAGCATACCTATATGAAAAAAGATATTTTCTTTTGCAGTTGAACCCCAGATGTATTTTGTAAAAAGTAGTTTTTATTGATTTAAAATTCCTTTTCTCGAGTTTTCTAAATATCTCCTAACTTTTACAGAATAAAAAAGGCCACCTTGAAACTATAAGAAAAACAAATTCATTTATAGTTCAAGTTATAGACGAAAGGATAAAAGAGAATGTTATTTAGGAAAGGTCTCCACTAAGGTGTGACAATAAGTTGACAAACAAGACATTGGACCAATAAAAAATCGAAAAATGACAAATAATATAACAGAATAGTACAATATCGGTAGGTATCAAATTAACTTCACAAAGGTATACAGATTCAAAATTTTAGTGGACAAGCATAGAACTAAAGAGGACAAGGGTGTCCGTTCCCACCTAAATTTATTTTGATATGTTTCCGTTCGAGACGCATTCGACGTGTTGGACGCCACAACGAGGTTAGCTCCGTCATGGAATGGTTGGAAAGGTACGTTGTCGTCTATCGCATCTGACGCGCATTCAACGGTTAATATCAACATACGTTGGTTTCTTTTTTCTCTGCAGCATCCTCTTCAAATACTCGCTCGGATTCTCCGCTCGCAGCGAACTAATGCTTTTCTCGTTCGCTTAATTTCCCCGTTTAAATATTCCGTTCAAATACTTCATTTTCGTTCGTTGTAAACACACTCATAGAAACAGAGAAACTGATCGATTTGGATCATATTGCTCTTGTCCGGATCATAACGATATGAGCCAAATTGGCAATAACACCGAAGGATGATGGACCAGCGGAGGCAACCAATGTAGAAGATGAATAGGAGGAATTGTAAAAGATGACAAGATGAGCTTATTGGTCGTGCCCCAGCCATTTATGTTCATCAGAGACGCCTATTGGCAATGGCGAATTGACTGACTAGAAAATACTTCCATAGTCGGAGGCTAACTACTCCACACTAAGAAATGAATATAAGATGGGATCGACGGCAATTGGTTTAGAGGAGAAAGGTGCATTTATTATAGGAGATGCAACATTCAAAATTGACCGTTAAACATTTGTTAGCGGCTTTACTACAGTTTTAACACAATTAGATTTTAGAAGAGATAAAAAGCAAAGAAAAAAATTCTCCAATGAAAAGTCTTTAATAATTCCTCCAAAAACTAGAAGAGAAAGTCTAAAATCGAAAAGATATTTCGATCCCAAAATGTTGGAAAAATAACATTTTTTCTCGCTTACAATGAATTCTACGCATGTCTATTTATAATGGATTTGATAAAATCTCATTTAATTAGTTGATTAAGGAAGTGATTGACTCCTCTCATCTTCTCAAATCAATAAATCCTTTATGTGTAGATAAGTCATTGTCTTTTTAATCGATAAAAAAGCTAAAAGCGGAATATAAAAGAAAACATTACGAATACTTGTTGACTTTTCTATTAGTAACTTATGATTCATAAAATGTGAAACTTTTTTTTTTCCCGTCCATTAGCAAGACCATATATCTTATGAATTACATATAAAGCTTGATTCACCTTATTTTCAAAATAATCATGATAAAAAGTTGAAATTCAGTCATTATGTACAGCTCAATTTGAAACTTCAAATAATAACAATAATCATTTCCTATTGTTTCCTATGATGGTTGAGATGTTTATGTACATCTTTTGACGTACATTTATTGAATAAAAAAAAAAAGAATTAAGCACATGCACGTTGATTGGTAACGCAACATACTTACAGATAACTCCAAGAAACTCCACTGTGGTCGGTAGGTCATACGTACACATACGCGCACTGACTACTTATAAGCATAAGAATCTCCAGCTCACACTTCATATAGACCACTCTGCTTATTAGTATTATCTATCCTTATTAAATACATGAGAAATTATGTATTGCTGGCTACTTATCATCGCAATCACTGTACCCACCGTTCCCAAAAAAAAAAAAAAAAAATCCGCAACAGCAGTCTTTTTAACCTGTTTTCCTCTTCTTATCTATGGTTTTGGAATTATAGCGAATGTTCCTTTAGCGCGTTTGCCTTCAAATTTATTGCAGTGCACATTTTGAAGGATATTCGGCTTTATTATGATATAACATTTTTTTGTTTTAGAAGATTTGATGATTAATTACGTGTTACAAAAGTTCTTCTCGTTAACGGGTACCTAACTAATAAAGATTGATAAGAATGTACGTCTGATAGTGGATATGGAGACAGATAAAAACACGGCATGTATGTGGTCCAAAATATTTCATACAGATATGACTGTTAAAAAGGACTTCTTCGGAAAAAACTCCTGTTATTAATCATAAAAAAAATAAAAATAAAATAAAATAAAAACATATTTTGATTTCAGGTAAATAGTCATAAGAAAGAAGTTGCAAAAAAAAATTAATCTTAAAGACAACAAGTTTGCTTTTTAGTTTGGAAGACACCTTTTAGTGTAAATTAAAAACGATAGTTACAACTATCATTCTGTGATTTACGCTAAAAAGTGTTTTTCAACCTAAAAAACAAACTTCTTGTCATTAAAACTAAATTTTTCTCTAACTTTTTCCTTAAGCCTAAAAACCCCGTTTGGTTTTTGTATCACGAATTAAATAGTTGAAGTTCACCACAATAAAATCACATACAAACCTTCAACAATTAAAAGTTAGTAAAATACTCTTATAAATCCAAAACTATAATCTTCGAATTAATTGCAGTAATTACAGTCAATTGCTTGCATTGTTGTTTGCACTTCTAAAATGCAATTTTCAACGTAGAAACCAAAAGAAAAAAAAGAAAAACCTTTTGATAGTAATTTCCAAAAGAGACTTTTTCCAAAACACGCCAAAAAGATTAAAAATTCATATTCGTCCCCTTTTAAAAAAGTTTCATTAAACGTCTCTGCCAAATTTTTCAGCGTAAATATGCAGTTTAAACCGTATATATTTACAGTTCTAAATGTATATTTTTGTAAAATGAAAATTTTACATTCCATACCGCAAGAATATGAATTGTACACTTTAAATATTTGCAGTCCACACCATAAATTTTTATTTTACAAAAATATACAGTTCTAACAGCAAATATATGCAGTTAAAATGCATATTTTAACTAAAACTTTTAACAAAGATGCTTTATAAAATTTGTTTTTTACAATGGTTTTTCAAGTATTAAGGTTGAAAATAAGGGCCGGGTTTTAATTTCTGCATTCTAAAATTATTAGAATGTCCGTTTGATTAAGATATATGAAATGTATTATATTTATAAATATGACACAAGTAACTATGTTAGCAAAATCAAATAAATTAAAGATATTCAGGTATGTTACATTTTAGCAATGCAATGAATGAAACAACACCAAGTTGACTGTGTTGTAAATAATGTTATGTTGCATTGTATAAAACGCAACAAAAAACCGAAGTACGTTTTACAGTCCTATAAAATACCCAAAAGTCCCAACGTTTTTTCTCATCTGACTGGCTTTCAGTTTTGTCCTGCAATTGAACTTCATATGACATTAAATTACCATTTAATTCTTCTACCTTCGTTGTACCGATACCATTGGTTTTTTCTATGGCCAGAATATTTTGATTCCATTCACTTGTAAGTGAATTAATAATCTGTCAAACTTGACCCTTTTCGGTGTATTCTTTTTCTAATGAAATTAAAGCATGTAATACACCTTAAAATTTAAAATACATGACGAAAATTAACTCATGTAGTTTCATTTTAAATAAATGAAATTGGTTGGTTAGCACACAAATCTAGGTTTGTTAACTCTATTAGTGCCTTCGTGTGTAACCTACAGTATTTTCCATATTTCATATGCAACCTTACATATAGAAACTTTATCAAATTCATCTTTATCTAGTGTATGGAAAAATAAATTAATAGCTTTTGGGTTACTAAGTGTTTGTGCCTTTTATCGTTTGCCCATAGAGCATATACAGTTTCGAGTTCCCCATACTCACTTTGGGTCTAGCAGTTGATCGGGCTTCTGCGAAATTGTTAAAAAGTGTGTTACTAGCGTTAATAGCCATTAAAATTTTCAAAAATCAAATTACGAGTTTTGAAAACCACGTACTCGATAGCAAATGTGGAATGGATGACGATATGTGTAATCACCTAATCTATACTACAACGAAATGAATCTTAAGTCTATTTTACACCTGCGAGTGAGAGAATAGTGCATTTAAACATTTTTATCAATATACTTGCATATTTCAAATTTTATCATAGAAAATTCAAACACAGGTAATATATAATTGTTGACCTCAAAAATGGGCATTAACATCCAATATAATCTGGTAGAGATCAAATGAAAAATTAAATTAAAACAGAGCAAAAATTGTAAATGAACACACGGATTTGTATAATGGTTTGGCAATCTTGACCTACATTCACTTCATATTTTTATTGATCTTACACTAAGTTATGATTACAAGAATGTTGGATCGGTTGGGATCCATCAGTACAAGAATGAAGAGTAAAAATGAAATAGTCTTGGCAGCCGAAAGAAGGATCCCTTTTCTGACACCATGCATGCTGTATCTATAGAGAAAGATGTTCACGGATTGGACTGAAATTTCGACAGAAGAACTTCAAGGCTAAAACGAGGCCACACAAAAATTTTGAAGTCTATTGGGGCCCACAATAAGGATCGACCATGATCCCTATTTTGGTGTCCAAATGGGGTGCATCCCTCTCGAGCGTTCCTCATGATGTTAGCTACGTGCCTTCAAATTTTGTGCCATTTCAACTTATGGTTTATGGGATATCGTGTTTTCCGTGAAGTGGTGTTGCATGTATTTTGATTTCAGCCGATCGTTTTAGAGGGATAATAGCCAATCTCCAAAGTATCTCATTTGATGTGCGATACCAATTGGGTATTTCACATGTTGTAGCAAGCTTGTGCTTTAAGTTTCATGTCAATGGGATGAGTAGAATTTGAGTTATTGCTCGATCTTTGGTGCAACATGAGTCGTCTCCTAATTCTTGCCGATCTCAATTGATTGAAGAGGACCAATCCCTCTCTTCCCATCATTTTAAGGTGCGATCCCTAGGTTAGGTTCTCGAGAGTCCCCACATTATGTTCCCGAAATTTCATATGCATTAGACTTATGGATATTGAGATATTGATGTTTTCCATTGACTTGTCCTTGCTTGGCTGAAATATGCCGACCCCTTTTATATGATTCTTTTTATATCGATCCATTTTATACCGTTCTCTTTCTAGTTGAGGTAATTTGCCTTTAACTTGAGTATACAAATTCCAAATGACTTGATATTTGAAATATAGCCTCGTGGAGCCTTTCTTGTTACTATAAATTGATCTCACCAAGTTTGGAACAAAAATTGAGGATATGTATGGATCCCCAAGGGAAAGGGATAGGCATTGATTTCCTGTTTGTAGGAGATACTAATCCGTACTTAGAATATTTTGGAGAGTCAATTTCTTGGTCTCGATTGATCGTTGCTTCACATCAGTGTATGCGCTTAATTTCTAGACCTCACAATCATCACTCTAGGCTACTAGCCTTGATGACAGTCGAGTCTAATTTGTCGAGTCAATTCAGATATAGTTTGATCAAAAAGCCGAATAACAATAATCCAAAGCAATTAGATAACAGTAAGAAATGCAGTAAAAATAAATGTGCAGAAGACACCGAGAATTTTATATTGTTTTGAATTCTCAATCTTGCATGTAGTCTTGTACCACATATAGAATTTCACTAATTACGTTTTGATTTTAAATCATATGGCGGCAAAATCTCGCTTTATGCCTCTTGACTTTAACTTGGATGAAAAGAATACCTATTGGAATTTGACTTAGTTAACCAGCATATCCTTTGGAATTTGGCAAAGGTAACTAGAATATCTATCATGTCTCTGACTCAGGAGGCAGGACAACTCCCTTTACAATATCGTCTTAACATTTACTCGGACGGTTAAGATCACCCTTTTATAAGTAGTAGTAGTGGGCTACAAGAAATTGAATCTTTCAATCACAATCCCAAGCTGCATGTTGATACAATATCATATAGACCTTTAGTGGTGGAATATCTTTTCTTTTGAGTAGAATAGAGTGAAGATCAAAGAGTTAGGGTCTAGAACAGAAGTGAATCTTATTTGATCTTTTGTTTGAATGTAGAAAAATGAATTGATGTAGAAATCCATAGCACTTCGTTGAAATCTTGATGAGAACGAGAGAGAAAAGGAAGAAAAAGAAAGTAGTTAGAATTGTTGTTAAAAGATCGAAAGCAGAGACTTTAATTGGAGCTAGAAGAGATGCGCCTATTGACGAAAGAATAGCGTCAAAAGTTACTTCTTTTGAAAATTTAAAAACCTATCAACCGTCTACATGTCGACGTATAAAATTCTTTTATGTCGATATATACAAAGTTATTTGTATATGTTCGGAACCACTTTGAAAATATTTTAAACTATATTTCTCTGTGAAAACTCTATTAAAACCGATTTTATAAATAAATTGAATATTACTAAAAAAAATTGAATGAAAAATAATTTTCGAAGTGAATTCTTCATGTTTTTATTCTTGAATTCTTTAAATGTTTTGAGCTCTTTGTGATTTTATTCTTAAATTCTTCAAAACTCACGAGTCTTCAAATAAACTTTGATCAACTCTTGATTTATAGTGATCAGTTCTTGAGCTTTTATTTAATCATCACTTGTATAATCCTATTAAATTTTACCAATATCCTACACAATATACCATAATACTCGAGAAAACGTTAGTAATAATATTTATATGATTGTTGTCATCAAAATCAATACCTTATATATTAGCATATATGTAATCAACTTTGAAAGTTAATAAATAAATAAAAAACTATTATTTTGATCGGATAAATAAATTTATAAATTTTAACGTATTATAATATTTTGTACAGATTTTTGTATGGTTATACTGATTATTAGAATATATACAACAAATCAAATATAGTAATAAACTATAAGTGGATATATATTTGAATGCACGTGTGCAGGCATCCGCGTGTATGTCAAAAGACGGAAGTGCTCTATCTGGTGGCTTTAAAGAAAGACAAAATGGATTAAGGCTGCATTTGTTTTTAAGAAAAGTTCTAAATTCAAGTTCTGAACAAAGTCATTTATCGAGACAAAATAAATCAAAATATTTTAATGTTTATTTTTTTTTGTTTTGAATGCTGAATGATACTTTTTTGTTCTGAATGCTGAATGCAAACAAATAAGTACGTGCTTATTCAGAATTCAACATTCAGCATTCAAACGTTATAGTTTAGTAAATAAGAATTCAGAATTTAACATTTTAAACAAACGGAACATAAGTACTATTTGGAGGACTTGTATTGCAAGGGTGTGTTTGACGTTGGATCTGGTTTTCAGTAATTCATTTCATTAGCATTAAGATGATGGATTTGGTAACCTTCCTACATATGGAACCATCAAGGTAAGTTACTCCCAACCCAAAACCAAGGCGAGTCCAGATCTCCGTTGATGTTTTAATCAGCGGAGTTAGATATCTTGTCCTGAATTTGATTTTCCATCTCATGAAAGCATATCTATCGAACTGACAATTGGTTTTCATCTTTTGTTAAATAATCTTTGAGTTTCAAGAATCAAAGAACGTGACCAGTTATTGGGCTAAAGTGGGCCTAAGTTAAATGATGTATTTTTCTTAGAAATATGCCCAGTGAATATTGGGCTACATTACCGAACCAATTGAATTGGCTAATAAAAGGATCAATGGGTATGGGAGAAAAATTAGTGTCCACGTTCTAAAAGAATGAAGGCGCGACTAAACCAGTCGTTCACCACTGCTGATATGAGCCTTGGACAACAACCGAAAGCGATGCTAATTCAGAATGGAGGATTTGGTTCAGGCAGGGCTTTTTAATTGTTATTTTATGTTTTATTTTTAGTTGTATTGTTTTAAAGTTGCGTACAAGGGCTTAATATGTGTCTCGTATTGTATTTTGTATCTTTCCTTAATGTAAAATCAACAGAGATCCAATTACATACATGCTACATACACGCGCAGAATAAAAGACCAGTTTTAAAGGTAGTCGGAGAAGGTTCGTCAAATAAGGCAATCCATCATCTTGGGGCAGCCACCATAGAAACTCTGGTAACAGTTTGAATCACAGAAACCGTAAATAAAACAACCATATACATGAGAAACATGCATGTTAACGCATGTTAATGTATTACATCATTGGTTGGCTGATTGTGCATCGGAATAATAAGAACCCAGAATCAAATCTAAGGTGCTGTGGATATTATTTTACCTCTACTTCTTTTTACCTTTTTAGCGGGATGGACACAAACGATACCGCTGTACGAAAACCCTCCGCAGCGGACGTAAGAACGGTGCAGAAATCCGCATCGAATCTTCTAACTGAAGCAAATACCCCAAAACGGACCAACCCACATCGATGCGTTTTACTTACGGTTTGGACGATTGAACCGACCGTATTAAACCGGACGAACTGAATATTTACGCTAGTAATTTATGATAAAAATACAAGCAACTCATATCTCATTTTATATTCTAAAGATGTATATTCTATTTTCAGCTTATATTAATAATAATCGTTGTCATCGAAGAAGAAATTTGATAGAAATCAATTTAGAAATCGATTGCTTGCCCGTTGTATTCAACATCCAATAATATATATGGTTACAAGTGTCAAGATAGGATCATAGGCTACAAATTGGCCAACTGGTTTGCTAAAACAAAGGTAACTAAATAAATACTTACCAAATAAAGATATCGTCAGATCAGAAATAAATGCAAGAAATATTCTAACACCTAGCATATATGTAAAATATATTTTATCACACCCCCTCAGTCGAAGCGGAAGGTTGTCGTATGGTTACCGTCTCTGAAATCATTAAACAGTACGCACGGAAGCCCTTTTGTAAAAATATTATCAATTTGGTAACGGGACGGTACATGAAGAGCACACACTTCGCCACGAGCTACTTTCTCGCGGACGAAATGAATATCCATCTCAATGTGTTTAGTGCGTTGATGCTGAACAGGATTGACGGATAAGTATATAGTACTCACATTAACTAGAGTAGCCTTTTGAATAGGACAATGCAACTCTAGAAGCAAATTTCTAATCCAACACGAATCAGAAACAACATTAGCAACACCCCTGTACTTTGCCTCAGCACTGCTACGGGAAAGAGTAGGTTGCCGTTTCGAAGACCAAGAAATCAAATTATCTCCGAGGAATACACAATAACCAGAGGTAGAACAACAGGTGTTAGGACAACCACCCCAATCTGCATCTGTATATGAGATAATACGATTAATATTGGATTTGTACAAGTGGAGACCAAAAGAAACGATACCCTGGAGATGGCGTATGATACGCTTAAGAGCTTTCATATGCTCATTAGTCGGGACATGCATATGAAGGCAGATCTACTACACGGCATAGGAAATGTCTGGCCGAGTGAATGTAAGATACTGAAGAGCACCTGCAAGACTACGATACTTAGTTGGATCATCATAAGGAGTGTCTGCAGTGGCACTTAGTTTGGACTTAGTGTCAACAGGAGTAGGATACAAACTGCAGTTAGACATTCCGGCACGTTCAATAATTTTTGCAGCATACTGTGTTTGAGATAAGAAAAGACCATGGGCACGACGAGTGACAGCAATACCTAAAAAGAAAATCAATGGATCTAGATCCTTCATAGCAAATTCAGAAGCTAAGAGAGTCATAAGATACTTACGAAGACGATCAGAAGAAGCTATAAGTATAATGTCATACACATACAACAGAATATAAGCAATATCGGAACCATTCTTGTAGATGAATAAAGAGTGATCTGACGTACTACGAGAGAACCCAATGGTAGCAACAAAATCAGCAAATCTTTGGTACCAAGCTTGAGGAGCCTGTTTGAATCCATACAAAGATTTCTTCAAAATGCAAACAAGATCCGGATCATTTTTGTTACGAAAACCCATGGGTTGATGCATATAAACTGCTTCATTGAGATGACCATGCAAGAAAGCATTCTTGACACCCATTTGATGAATGGGCCAAGATTTAGAAAGAGCAATGCTGAGAACCGCTCTAATGGTGAACGGTTTAACCATGGGGCTAAACGTTTCGTCACAATCAACGCCCTGCTGTGTACTTCCATCACCTACAAGACGCACTTAATAACGCTCAAAAGAACCGTCAGATTTATGTTTATGACGAAAAATCCACATAGACCGAATAACATTAACATTAGGCGGCCTATGCACTAATTCCCAAGTCTTATTGTCAATTAAAGCATTAAATTCATCCAATATTGCATTTTTTCAATTATGGTCACTAAGCACACTAACTTGATTTTTCGGAGCAGGAGAAACATCTGTAATGGTGGTAATGTGGTAATTAGAAGATTATTTGGGGTTGGTCTTAAAAATGTCATTTGATGCACGAGTGGTCATGCGGGTTGAAATGGGGTTGGGAGGCCTAGGGGTGGTGTGAGGAATGGTCAAAATGGATGAGCTCATAGACGGGGTTAGTCTATGGGGAAGAGATCATAGGCCAGAGGAGGAAAGAGAGGACCGAGTGTAGGCAGTATTGAGAGGTGTGGAATCTGGGTCTGTGTGAGACTATGGCAGATTGAGGAAGAGATGACGAGTCGTTGGGCTGCGTTGTTGGGTCAAGCTGTATATTTTGTGGTGTGGTATTTTGAGATAAATGATGTATTAATTGAGGATTATTCACTCAAAAAATCATAATTCGAAGGTTTTATTTTGTGGAGTTTGGAAAATGAAAATTATGTTTCAACAAAATGAACATGACGACAAATTATGATTTTACCACTAGACATGTCATAGCATTTGGAGCTGCGATGATTAGGAGCCGGACCTAAATAAGCACAACGAGTCGACCTTTCTTGTAATTTATGAATAGTAGAAGAGGGGAATAATGAGAAATATAAGCAATCAAAAACACGCAATCCTGAATAATCCGGATCACTTTGATAGAGGATTTGAGCGGGAGATTGGTAATTCAATACCTTGGAATGAAGGATACTGAGAAGATATATAGCCTTGGAGAGAGCATGATGCCAAAAGTAGAGTGGCATAGATGCATAAGCAAGAATAGTCTGGAAGATATTATTTATGGATTTTATGTATTTTTCGGCCTTCCCGTTTTGAGGAGATGTATGAGGACATGAGAGACAGAAAAACATGCAATGTTGTTCAAAAAAATCCTTAAAAGTGCCATTAATGTATTCCATATCATTATCACACTGAAAAGTCTTAATATTACGTTCAAATTATGTCTTGACTAAAGCATGAATTGCTAAGAAAAGTTATTTAACCTGAGATTTTTTTGCAATAGGAAAGGTCCACAAAAATTTGCTTTAGTCATCAAGAAAAAGAACATAATAACAATGGCCGAAAGTACTAACAATAGGAGAAGTCCAAAGATCACTATGAATAATATCAAACGAAAGAAAAGTATATGACACCAAATCATAAAAAGATAGCTTAGAATGTTTCCCAAGAGGACAAGAAGAACAAAAAGTTTTATAAGCCTTATTACAATCAACAAACTTTTTACTACAAAGAGATTTAAGAATAGCATCGCGAGGATGACCTAAACGATTGTGTCAAATATTCGAATGCAAAGCAGTAAAAGAAGAATGATTGTTGGAGAAAATGGCTTGAGAGTCGGAGAAAAGTGGATATAAACCCTCAGTGTTATCACATCTCATTCGTCTGTTCCCTGTCTGTAAGTCATTAACAGAGAAGCCACAAGGGTCAAAGAGGTAAAAACCCTATTCTGTGGTAAATTTATGAACAGAGATCAGATTTTTAATGAGCCTGCGAGCATGTAACACATTGTTTAGGGTAAATGGTGGATAAGGTGGAGGCAATGTAGTGCGACCGTGACCAATATTTGAAATTAAATGACCACTGTTAACAACAATGTTATTATGCTTATTACTTGAATTGAAATAAGAAGAGAGAATACCTGCATCTGTCATGTGAGATATAGCACTAGTATCCATGTAGTAGTTCCCATCTGGTTTAGAGAACGAAAGAGCATGCATAACGGCCTCAATGTCAGTGGGCATGTAGTTAGGAGTAGGAGGAGCAATGACATTGAAAGCTTGAGGTTTGAACTCAAGTAAGCCTGACCCAGAAAAGGAGGGATGTTGGACCGTTGGATTGGGCCTTGGCTGCCAAGAGTATGCGGGAAATGGGCAAAGAGGAATAGTCTGCCCTTCCCAACCAGGTTGCCACATCTGCTGCCACTGTGGCGGTGGGGCCTGCTAACGTGGCTGCCACTGGTGCTGCTGATATGGCGGCTGACTAGGACTGGACCCATTAGTACTTTGGTGGACCCTTTTCTTCTCATTGTTTTTCGAATTATTCCTCCCTTTATTATTGTTGTTGCGCTTGTTGCTTGCAGATGAATCAGTGACAATCATGACAGCGCCACCGGACCGACTCTCAAAGCCACCAATTTCACAAGCTTGACGAGCCTTGATAGTATACTCAGCCATTTTCAACCTTGAACGACAACTCTCAAAGGGTGGCAAAGATTATTGATTCTATATATAGTCCATCGTACCACTATACGCCTCTGGTAAGGACCCGGTGAGACGTAAAACTAGACGACCACTTGTCACCGGAGCATCAACATCAACCAACCTGTCTGCCAGATATTGTAGATAATTACAATAATTGTCGATCGAGTTGAAAGCCTCAAAAGCAACGTTCGTAAAGTCCTCCTCGAGATGGGTAGCCTGAGAGGCTTTATTGTCCGGAAAAAGAGCTTCAAGACGGTTTCATACCCCCTCTGTCGTGTCATTACGTCTGAGGATAGCGAGGAGAAGATTGGAAGAAATAGTGTTGTAAATCCATTGCAAGATAACGACATCCAAACGCCTCCAAAGAGACGGATCAGCGGACTTAGCCTGGACATAGATAGCCATAGCCTTCTCCTCCGTTGGTGAAACCAAGTGATCGTAAAGATCATGAATCCTAGCAAGATTGGTAAACAGAGTAGTCCAAGAATAATACATGGTTTGCTCATTGTCGGGAATAAGAAATTGAACATTTGTGGCGGTGAGTGCGAGATGAAACTTGGAGAGTCTGCCATATAAAAGAATTAAAGATAGAAGAGGAAGAACAGAGAAGAAGATAGGTGAGGCTAGGATAAGGAGAATATGATCGTAAGAGGCTCCGATACCATGATAGAAATCATTTTAAAAATCAACTGTTTGCCCATTGTATTCAACGTCCAATAATATATATGGTTACAAGAGTCAAGACAGGCTACAAATCAGCCAACTGATTTGCTAAAACAAAGGTAACTAAATAAATACCAACCAAATAAAGATATCGTCAGATCAGAGAATAAATGCAGGAAATATTCTAACGCTTAGAATATATGTAAAATATATTCTATCAAAATTATAGTTTAGTATGATGTTTTTCAAATTACTTTTTTGGATAAATGCTAATTATATATTTATTCTAATTATTTTACTCAATAATTTCGTATTGATTATTGAAGATTGATTAATCTATTAAAAAATCTCACTTATTGCCAAATGTTAAATTGAAATATTTACACAATTAAGAACTAATCTTTCATTTTAATATAGTATTTTGTGTTTTAACATTTAAGGATAAAAGCTTCACATAGCCGTCTTCTTAAATTCATCATTGATAGAAATAATTCTCATATTTCATGTTTAATATTAGTTTAAATCAGACTGGACCAAAAACGTACCATATTACATTAAGCCGAATCGAAACTGAACCATTTAAAAGATTGGTATAACAATTTATATTTTTATTAACCATTTCATCCGGTGCGAAAAAGGTTTGGGCTTCAAACAGCACCAAGCCAACCCGCACCCACTCCTACTTTTTAGAGTATACTTCCACGCACTTTTTCACTGGTCGCTCAAGAGAATCATACTTTTTTTATCAGTATATCTTCACTTAATTTTCAACTGATTGTCTAAGGCAATCAAAGTTATAGCAACCGCCCTGAACACACGAACACATACATATAAACTGGACATTATAATAATAAAATAATGGACATACAGTGTTAATCACATACATTATATACAATTTATTTAAAATAATCACAGTAAAATTAATTTAAATTAGTTCTCAATATATCAATCAAATATTAAATAAGATTTAATGTTGCGATAACAAATTAAAAAGACCTTGTTAGAAAATGATTTTTTTATTTTAATTTGTCATTTTTATCCTATGTTTGATTCATCCAGTATGTACCGTTGACATGAGAGAATGACATCATCATCATCATAAATATGCACCTTTAGTTTATCAAATTTGATCACAAGTGGTGACAATTTGTCTTTTTTTTTTATAAAATGGAAATTAAGAGGTTCAAATTGAAAAAGAAAAGGAAAAAAATTGCTTAAAAGGCTCAGATCAAAAAATAAAGTGGGAAAAAAAATGCTTACATGCTTGTGGAATTGAAAGATTATTTTGTAATGGTAGTTGCAAAATAACCGTAATTTTATAAGTGACTTTCGGAAGATGGGAGGGCAAGGTTAATGGCACTGAACATTTTGAAACATCGTATAACAATATTCGTGTTATGGTATAAGGATTTGCTCTTGATCGTAAGGATGAATGTCTCGATAACAGGTAGGAGAGTATGATATTTTCAATGCTTGATTTTGAAGAGTGATATTAATTTTCTGAATTTTGTTTTTGTGACTTGTTGATTTTGCCGGAAGAAGACACGATTTGTGCAGTAGAGAATAGATGTGAAGAGCTTTGGTGTGGTGATGGAAGAATGAATGGTAGGATATATGTGGTGGGAAATAATATGTCCGTTAAAGACTAGCCGTTGTAATAAACCTTAGGGACAATGAAACGGCACAGCCTTCGTTGCTCATTTGTTCACTTCACTAGCTATTAAAATGAGTGAAATCACATTAAATAAGTTGTGCATGTCTATGCTGTGGTTAGTTATGTTAATTTTTTTTTTACCGAACTAGGCATTAGTGGTGGTGCTTTTGGTATATTTTTCAGCAACATAGCTGACCTTATGAACAATAAGATTGTTGTTCATGAACATTTTGATATTGTCCAACACCCTAACAGAACCATTTAAAGAAAAGTAAATGATTCCGTAGGTACATCAAACCAAACCATCTATTTAAATGGTAATTTCGTTATTCGTACTTTTCCAGTCCTCTACTGAATAATTTAACTTCCGTATTATTCAATTTAATCCCTCTCCCTTCATTTAAATGTCATAAATCAAAGCCAACGATCCTGTTGAAACACCTTAAGAACTAAAATTCTCCAAATGCCTAATTCGGATCCAAACCCGAAGAAGATTATCTTCAACAAGTACGAGCTTGGCCGCCTCCTCGGCTGTGGCGCCTTCGCCAAAGTCTACCACGCTCGCACCCTTCCTCGCCCCTCCACCACCGCCTCCTCCAACAACCACAACTCGACGACGAGCGTCGCCATCAAAATCATCTCCAAATCTCGAGTCGCCAAGTCGAACCAAGCACACCACATCACCCGCGAAATGTCCATCCTCCGTCGCCTCCGTCACCCCCACATCATCCGCCTCATCGAGGTCCTCGCCTCCAAAACCAAGATCTTCTTCGTCCTCGAGTTCGCCAAGGGCGGCGAGCTGTTCGCCAAAATATCCAAACACGGTCGCTGCCCGGAGGACCAAACCCGCAAGTTCTTCCAGCAGCTCATCTCCGCCGTCGGCTACTGCCACTCCCGCGGCGTCTTCCACCGCGATCTCAAGCCGGAAAACCTCCTCCTCGACGAACACGGCGACCTTAAGGTCACCGATTTCGGGCTCAGTGCCCTCAACGACCAGATCCGAGCCGATGGAATGTTCCACACGCTCTGTGGGACCCCTGCTTACGTGGCGCCTGAGATCCTCATCAAGAACGGCTACGATGGTGCCAAGGTGGATGTCTGGTCATGTGGCGTAATTCTCTATGTACTAAACGCAGGCTATTTACCTTTCAACGATCCCAATTTGATGAACATGTATAGGAAAATTTACAGAGGGGAGTACAGAGTACCAAAATGGACATCGCCTGAACTAAAAAGTTTACTTTCCAGACTTCTGGATACGAATCCAGAAACGAGGATTCGAGTTGATGAAATATTAGATGATCCATGGTTCAAAAAGGGACTGGACGAGAAGAAATTCAAAGATATGATGAGTTTTCATAACGAAGAAGAGAAAGACGAGGAGCTTAACTTTGAGGAGAGAGAAATAAACGCGTTTGATTTGATCTTGATGTCAAGAGGGGTAAATCTGTTAGGGCTTTTCGAGACGGGGTCAGAGAAGGAGAGGTTCGTGACGGGGTTAGAAGAGGCGGAGGGTATTTTGGGAAAAATGGAGGTGGTGGGGATGAGGGAGGGGTGTGTAGTGAAAAGGAAGGGGCAAAATGGGAAATTGGGGGTAGTGATGAGAGGACGAAATGGTAATTTGGTGGCGATGGTGGTGGTCTACCGGTTGACGACAGGTGGATGTGCTGTGGTGGAGGTTGAGAAGGGGGACAGTAGGTGGGCCCAGGATTTTTGGAAAGAGAAGTTGAAATCGGTTTTTATTGTTGGTGCAGGACAGGTGGCCGGTGAAGGTTCGTCCCGTGACCGGGAGGAGCCGGTTTTGTAGCAACGCGATGATTGCAGCTTGTAAGTTGTTTGGTTGTAAAATACAATGAATTTTGCTAAGTAAATATTTTATACTGGATTCTTTTGTTCTCTCAACATGGCTTATGCTGTACATAATAATATGCAATTAAACATTGTCACATTAAACAATGTATAATGTTGTATGTATAACATTTCCACGCACTTTGACATGGCATAAACACAATTATTGTGAGGAAATAGATGGGAAAAAGGAAGAGACGTGGATTGAAAATGATTCACACGTGAAGATGGTAGAATGGTTTGTCACATGTAATCAAATAATGTATGCACAGTTGTTTTTTAATTCCATTTGGAAAGCTGCTTTGATCATCGGAAATCAAAAGAGAAATGATATGTGTAAAAGTAGCAGTAATTATCCAAGAACTGTTATTTTCCAAATTAAAGGTTGCAGTATTCACAAGATTCCATCAACTGAGATGAATCAGCAAAATCATTAAATAAAGAAAGAGTTCTGTAGCCCACGTAGTTGCCGACCAAGAATGGTCCATGTTTATTTCATTTTGTAAAGATGATTAAAAATCATTCCGTCAATGAAATATTTGCTCTCGTAGCATCTGGAAGCGCTACACAAGATCTCGATATTACGGGTTAACCTATAATTTTTCAATAACTGAGTGCATATTTTATAGGTATGGAGGAGTAGGCGAAGCTTACTGATTGGCCTTTGAAGTTCGAACACTAATTAGATAAGCGTCAGACCCTCGAGTATTAAGTGTTTGAGCATTTGCATTTACAATAAATTTTCTTCTTTTTATTCAAGATACTACAAAATGTCGTTGCGTGAACCAAAATTGCTAGAGCAGCCGTTCGAAGGTAGGTACAGAAGGAACTGGTTTGATTCATGTTGATCCTAGACCAGATACGACGAATGACAATTTACGGAGCATGCATGAGCTTTCAGCTATGTAAGCTAATTATGTATGGATCAGATTAGATTCTGTATGGTTATATTCATATATCTCTTTTCATTCTATAATTGTAAATCATAAACCTATCTATACAACGATTAATATTAGATAATTGTTGGTATATCAATGTAGGTTGATTGTATATTAATTATGGATTGTTATTAATTATATAGAGCAAGTATATTAGGTGTATCGGTTGTCGGGGTAGTTCTAAGCGCATTGGATAGTTTTACGACACACCCACTCGTGTTCTAACAGATAGGCTACAAGCCAGTTTATTTGCTAATCTATACTATAATATTATTATTAAGTTAGACTTCAAGAGCACACATGTCTTCTTCATATTTTAAGAAATGAACAGTCACGTTTTTTATTTTTTTCTATTTCAAACTTTGAAATGAGATAACTTTTTCTACATTAATTGTATTTAAGAATCAATTTCACTATTAAATCTCAAATTTAATATGCTTTACAATTATATCCATTGTTGATGGCTAAAAACAAATTTTTTAAAATCATAGTTTTTCGAATTATTCATATTATTAAAGTTGTTAAATCTGTTTGACTTTATTTCTTTTAACTAATCTATGTCGTTGATTGTTTTGAAAATTTCCAGCCTCTGATTCTACTTTCACAAATTGCAGTCAGTTCTGGTGAAATCCAACATTACCAAAATACAGCAACAATGTTAGATGGAATTAGAAATGGAATCAGAAAGCTCAAAAGCATTAAATACAATTAAATGCTTCTTATTATATTGAATTTGTTTTCACTGTAAAAGAAATACAATGATATTCTTCACATCAAAATAAATATTGTTGAATAATGATTGTTAGTTCCAACACTACTGACATAAAATATGTATGCTTTAGATTTAACATATTTTTCACAAGAATCGTTCAAAACAGAAATAAATCTCTTTATCCTCTAATCTTATCATTCTACAATGATACGATGCTGTAGGATCTAGATTAACCCTAGAGGGGGGGGGGGGGAGTGAATAAGGTTATAGAAAATTTTCTCAAATTAAACACAGAAATATAATTGCAGAAATAAATATGCTGAAAAGTAAATCACACACAAAATTTACCCAGCTTCGGCAACCCCTGCCTACTGCTGCATTCCCAGATTTCTATTAGAATTAAACAGTATCACGCTTACAAACACTCTACTAGACTCGCAGACCCTTTTGCTCCCGCTCACAAACACTCTACTAGACTCGCACACACTGCTCCCGCCTTTAGAGTTTCGCTTACTCGCAAACACTGCTCCCGCCTATAGAGCTTTGCAAACTCGCACACACTGCTCACCGAACTAATTCAAAATAGACAATCTGACACTACCTAAACCTAGGTGGTGATTTACTACTCCTTTGACTTGAAAAGAAAAAACAACTTCAAAAATACAACTAGAAGCAAAAAATTATAATATGAACTTTGGACACGTAATTTTTGCTCAAACTAAAAACCCCTAATATAAAATTAAAAACTAAAACCCCTATTATAAAATTAAAAACTAAAACCCCTCCTTTTAATAATAAGGCCGGCCCAAAAAAAGTAAATAGTATTTTTTAATTCCCCTTTTGATAAACTTCGGCCCGTTCCTTTTTCTCTTGATATTGGTGGCCGTTTCTTTCTTCGTTCCTTCGATCTGAAATATTATGAGTGGCGGCTTTGTTTCGATGCTCTTTAATCTTGGCTATTGCTCAATCTTCGTTGCTCTTGAATTCACGGCTTCGTTTTGTCGTGGTACTGTGATTTAGGGTTTATGGATTTGGGGATTCGATCCCTTGAGTGCTCTGCTTGCGAATTAGGGTTGAGATGATTATCGGCTTGGCTTGGCTTCGCTTTGGTGAGTTCGATTTTGCTTCAGGTAAGATTTTTAGTTCTGTTCCTCTTCGATTTTCGTACTCGAACTCACACTTATGCCGATGATGATTTGGGGATTTTATATGCGTTCGTATTCCTTGAATTACGTTCGTTTGAATATATTTGAATTTGAATAGTCGTTCGATCTTGTATTGATGCTTGGGATTGATCTGACTTTGTCAATTTCGTATTTTTGGTAGCTTGATTCACACGGTATTGATTTGATTTCGTGATCAATTTGCTTGGTTCGACTTGGCATTGACTGTTTCAATTTGTCTCACACTTGATTTCTGATTTGTGAATTACTTTATTGCTAAGGCTCTGACTTTTTCATCTTTGATTTCGACACGGCTTTGATTTGTGAATTCATGTGTTTGTTTCGGCCCTGTGAATTCATTGTACTTAGTTGTGATGTTACACTTGTCTTCATATGCCCTTGACTTTGCTGTGCATTGCATTGATGATTTTGGCCTTGACCACCTTGGTCTTGAACATTGCTGTGTCCATATGGTATTCAGTACTGTGGCATTGCATATTGATGTTTCTGTTTGCATTTGAGTTTGTAGCTTGGTGTCATGTTTGCTGGACTTGTTGTTGGCATGTGCATTGTGTTTATCTGTGTCCACTGATGCTTTGAGTCTGCAACTTGTAGTTGGACTTGATTTGTGCCTTGTCCATTCTCATGTGTTCATCCCTGTAGTATATGTTAGTGATACATTTTGGAGTTGGTTCATGTTGTATTGAGCTTTGACCCTTTGTTGTTCATCTGCATTGTTGCCTTGTTGACTGCATCACCATACTCTCTGTTTTGATTTGCACTTCTGTAGTGATATGATATTACTGCAATGTGAACTGTTGTGATGGTTCCATTTTCCCTGTTGAGTCTTTGGTGATGCTTCACCTGTTATGTTCATGTTGGCACTAGTTGGGTCTGTTGCATGAGTCCTGGTCATTTGCACTTGCAGTTGGTTACTTGATTCAATTGTGTTGTTCATGTCATGTTGTTCATGTGCATGCTTTGTACTTCAGGTCGGTCACTTGATTCACATGTGCACTGCATGAACTTGACACTGGTTCATTGGGCTGCATACATGTTGTAAGTGATTGTACTTCATGTTGTATTCATGCAGCTTGTTTTCAATATACACTTGAATGTTGCAGTCCATGTTCTTCACTGTTTATTGTTTCACTTGCATAGCTGAACTTCACTGTTGCACTTTTGTGCTTTGAGTCAGTTTCATTGTTGCTGTACTGATCCTATGTTCATGTTCTTGCAGTCTTCATGACTGTACTGTTGCAGTCGAGTTGTATTCATGTACACTTGTGGCTTGAACTTGATTCACTTCATGTTGTTGTTTGGACATTGTTTGAATTTGCATTGGTGCATTGTCTTTGCATTCCATGTTGCATGCAGTAGTCTTGGCCATGTTGGTTCGAATTGCACTTGCTCTTTTGTACTACTTCACCATGTCACTTGAGGTTCTGCAGTTGGTTTATTGATGCATTCATGTTCATGTAGTCTCAGCTCCATTCTGGTTTCTTCCCTGATCTTGCTGTGACATTTTATTGCATGAGTTACTTCCATTTTTCATGTATCTGCTGGCTTGTACCGTGACTCGAGTTTTCACTTTCATGTTGCTGCTACTTGTCTCCTGTTCACCTATTGTTGTGGCCTGTACTGTGACTCGAGTTTTCACTGTGTTCTCTTCATGCCTGACTTGATGCTGCATATATGTTTGTTGCAATCCATATTCTTTTGATCACTTGATTATTGTTTGATTTTCCTGTTGAGACCTCTGCACTGTGCCTTGTACTTGTGGTCTGCCTTGAGTTGAATCCCGTGTGTTATTTGGGTTTGACCTTGTGCTGAATTGTTAGCAGTGCTTTTGTTTGATTTGTGCACACGAGTTGGCGAGGCAGTGCACATGTGTACAAATGTATGTGTGTGTGCTGCAGCCACTTATGTATACCTGTCCCTGTAATATCTATGTGCACGACTTTGTGATGAAATCAAGTGTGAATGATGACGAACAACCCAAATAACTGAGGCAAATCATATTTTCAAAAATCGTATTTCATTTTATATTGCAAAAATATTTCTTTTTCAATTTTACTGCGTTAGTGAATATTTTTGCAGATTTCTCAGATGCTGGATTCAAACTGGAATGCAGGTGAAGACAAAATACGAGTGTGAGTGATATGTAGTGAGGTTATCAATGTAAAAATATTTGTGATGTAATCGTGATGTAATCAGAAATGTATATGTATAGTGAGAGCATGAATTTGTACTATTCAGGATTGTAATAAATATTTGTTTGAATAAAATTTCTGTTTGAATTCAAAATCTGTGTAACTTGTTCTGTTTGAATTCAAATTCAAATTCTGTGTAATTTATTTTATTCAACAAATATTTATTTATTCTATGAAAAATAAAATAGTACATTAACAAATACATTTAAACGAATGTATATATGTTTATTATCATCAAACAAAAATCATATAAGCGCAAAGCGCATATTCAACAGATGCTGCATGATGTGTTCCTAGACATAGTCAGTTATGAGATCATCATCAATACTTGCGTTCTCATGAATCATGTCAATGTTGCTTTTGGCATTTTTAGATCAATGGTCAAGTGTAAACCAAATGTTGTTACTTGCACTGCTCTTATAGATAGTTATTACCGAAGCAGCAAATAGAATCAACTACATCAAGTATTAAAGGAAACGATTGATAAATGTATCCCACCAAATGAAGTTACGTATAATACAACTGATGCATGGAGCAACAGCTGATGCACACAATAAAGATATATCTGTATAATTTATATATGTATCGTGAAAATTTTATTTTTGAAATCATTTTTGCTTGATATTTGCAATTGTTTATCAAGCACCAGTACTACCTGCATTACTGTTTTCAAAGATTTATACATAAGTTTTAGACAAAATGCAAACTTATTTGAAAATTGATAAAAAGATCACTATTTTTTAATCAATGAACCATATAAATCATTTAAAAATGTTATGATGATAAGAGGTTGAGTGTGGTCCGTATGCGAAGCACGGGTTCGCACTAGTTGCTTTAAAGATTAGACATGTCCAGTCTTTTGATCGTCCACTCATATCGATCATAGTTGAGAGGTTGTGACCTTCCACTCATATCATTCTCGATCGAGAGGTGGTGGTCTACCATCTGCACAACATAATTTCAAGATACATTACTATTTTTCTAAGAGATTACATCACATCATTTCAATTAATACAGAGTATACAAATTGTTTGTTCAAAATACACTACTATTTACCCAAGGTAGCATAAATAATTCTTCATTTATACTTCATTCAATACTTTGTTATAAATATATTCATTCCCGTCAAATCTTTTTCTTTAAGCATGGTCTCGTATCTCTGATGCTCAAGAGTCATTTTTCTTGCACAATGGTTGCAAACCTTTTCATTACCACCAACCTTTTCTCTGCAACAATTCCCCTTTCATCATTATTTCTTATGTGTCTTTCGTGGGGTTCACGTACTCGAAAATCCAAAGCTTCAACGATCTTGTTCTTCTCTTGGTAATTTTCGATCCCATTGGCAAACTCTTCATCGAGTCTTTGGGTAAGTACATCCATGTCATTTTCGTTCTCATAAGTTATATCTCTACCAGATGAATCTTTCGTATTAGAATGTAATGATGATTTTGAAGCTTTCTTTTTCCACTTTCTTTTGGTCTTAACATCTCTCAAGTTTTTTACGTTGTGAGAAATCCACTTTGGCTGAGTAGCCAAGAGTTTGTAATAATTTCTAAATTGGTAATAGTGATTTTTTACATTACTATTTCTCTTGCAAATACTTTAAAAATTCTGCATTTACTTATTTTCCTAATTGCAAAATAAAATAAAACAAATATGGAAAATTTAACTAATGCAATATGGAAAATTATGAAACACACCAACTAACCTTCTCCTCCCATTCCACTAGAGTTCATTTTCTTAGTTTTGCAAATCTACGATTTGTAATATTTTCTCTGTCAACTAATTTCTTCAAATCGACATTGTACCACAAACATTGATCGTACTCCATTACTTTTGTCCATAACTATTCACCGCTTTAGCCATTTCCCATAATCGAATATTTAGAATAGTGGCAATATATGTAATACAAATCGAAAGCTTTTTCATATTGTCATGGATTGGATGAATGCAAGCTAAAAGATGCTTTACTTTACCCTCGATCGTACTCAAATGCAAAATTATTTGAATTTGATATTTGTATGAACAAACTGAATGATATTGAATTTGGTATAAGATTTGATAGTTTTAATGAATGTAGTGTAAACTGTGATGTATTTTGAAGACTGAAAGTGTTTTATTTTCGTTTGTGTGTGAAGGAAAATAGCTGTTGAAGGGGACACTGGTCGTTATTCGGCCACTGTAACTTGGATGCTTTTCTAATATGCACGTGAATGTCAAACGTCTATTTAGTAGGCTTCCAGTTATCACGAGTCTATTAAATAGGTCACCGAACTCTAAAAGCATATATAATAGGCGTTTGATATCAAACGTTTATTAATTCGGAACATCTGAGTATTACTCTAGTCATTCAAGGTAATATTTGTAGTTGGAGAGCATCTCCATTTACTTTTCTAGGAAACTTTATTAAATATTCAACATGAATCAGTCAATGTTGGAGATGCTCTCATTGTTTTATATTTGTTAGCTAAAACTACTTCTGAATACAAAGAAACATGGACCTAATTGACTACAAAGAAACATTCTACCATTCCACCATAGTCAATCATCCTAATAATAATAATAATAATAATAATAATAATAATAATAATAATAATAATAATAATAATAATATTAATAATAATAGCAACCATTAAGCATCACATTAATTCAATAACACTCAATGTTAATCCCAACCATCAAATAAATCAACAACAAAAACTATCATACGTGTACTAATCATCCATTATTTAGTAACATTGCATCAATATCATTAATGCAAGTAAAAATCCAATAAATGCTTACTAATTACTCTGTGTTAGTAATATTACATCAAACTCGTCAAATGCATGTTAACTCTTCTATATTAGTAATACAAACATCAGTGTTTTCAACACATTGAAATCATGGTTAACTCTGCAACACCATATAGTAATAATGCTAAAATATCGCATAACTTGTCCTAATGCTATCCATCTTTGCACAATAAACATACATGGTTATTTCAACCTACAATTAAGACATATGCAACAACAATAATAATAAAAATATTTACCCCCAGGATTCTCACTTAAGTATAAAATCATTTCATTATTGTTTTATTATAAAATACATTTATTAATTTTATCTCAGAACAAAAATAATTTCTCAAAATGATAGCATACTACAAAAATCCTTCATTACTCATTTATTACTTCAAGTAACTCAAAACATTTTTATTTAGGACAAGAATAGTTACTTTGTTAATATAAATATCAGTGATAATGATGGATAAAAACCGAAACTCTCGCGGAACCCAAATTTCATCTACCTCGTGCTTTGCTTTTTAAACTTTCTTTCTTTCTTAGGGTGCGTTTGTTTTTAGAAAAAAAGGGCTTAACGCTTAACTGAATAAGTGATAAGAGCCTGTTGGATTGTTTGTTTTTAAATAAGTGCTTTCATTAAGCTCTTTTATTCACTTAATTGAATAAGCAAAATTTTAATGCTTATTGTAAGTGCTGATCACTTATTGCACTACAATTTCCAATTATACCTATATGCGACGTAACATGTAACTATTTTATAAAGTTATTTCTAATTATATCAAACAGTTAGAAAAGTTCACGTATAACATCAATTTTGTATTTAGTTCTATCCCCTTCTATGGTGAGGAATTTTTTTCTCATTTTGTTTTGATTTTAATTTTATAATATAGTTTTCAATCAGTAGAAATATACTAAAAAGCACTGATAAAAAAAATTAATGACATCCTAGCAACGTTTGCATATAATTGAAGTTGAAATATGATAATTTATAAATTGTTAAATAAGAATGAAAAGGAAAAAAAAAAGAAATATGTAATACAAGTGTGAAAAAATATAAATAAATAATTTCGACAAGCTGAACATTACCGATTTATATTAAGATATATGAAAACTTCAATAATTATTAAAAGTTGGACAAAATCGTTTGATGTTTTTATAATAATTTATTTCGATACGTTTAACATATATATGTATATATATACACACGTATATACATACATACATATATATACACATACACACACATACATAAATAAATAAATCTATATATAATGCTGAAAACATTAATTAATAATCCAAACACACTACAAGCTTTAAATTTATTATAATAAAATATTTTCTTCTCGACCAAACTTTTATAAAATATATCTACGTCATCAAATTTACTATTTTCGATATGTTCTGTAGATTTGATAGCATCTATATATGTAAATGTAAAATATAAGGTATAAAATAAGATGATTTAGTGTGCTTTGTATGGCAGTTACATGAAAGAATAATTAATTTTATCTTTGAGGGGTAATATTGTCAAAGTACTAAGTTACGCTCACAAAACAAATTTCTAAGCAAACAATATTTTAAGTATTCAGCTATCAGCATTCAGCAATTGTTATTCAGCATTCAGTGTTCAGCCTTCAATATTCAGCCTTCAGCATTTTAAACAAACGATACCTAAATCTTGTTCTTAATTCTTCTTTAAATTTATTTTCTATACTTTATATGGCTTCAGAGGAGCATACTAATGATGGTGATGGGTGGATGGAAGTTAGGCGAAGGAAGGGTAAAATGCCAACGGAAGAAAGTAGTATGGGGCGTCAGAATAGAGACAACTCGGAAGGTGCTCGGATCAATAATAACAAAGGCTACGATGTGCAGCAATATAGGAAACTCTAAGTCGCTAAGAAGCCATCAAAATCAAATCAGGTTCGATTTACTATTCATTGTGATGCTAAAAATCTACTTTCTCTTAAGCAGTTAGATGAGGTGCAACAGTTACGTAGGAAATTCATTTAGATTTGGAATTTATAACACCAAAATGTGAGAATGGAGTGCGTATAGACAATCGATCCAAGGAAACAATACGGGAAGCGAAAGGAGGTTGAAGTAATTGTGTCATTCTACACGTGATGGGGAAGAAAACATTTCTTAAAAACATTTGAAGCATATGCAAAAATAGTTTGGAAAACTAATAAGGAGTTTGAGGTGCAGTCCAGAGAAATTAGGTTTTTTGTGGTCTGATTTGGAGAGGAACAAAATTCTAGAATCAGGACCTTGGTTTTTTGACAAGAAGTTAATTATAATGAAGAAATTGACCCCAACTACGAAGGAAGATCGAGATGTATTAACAACCATGCCAGTTTAGATCAGGTTGCCAGGATTGAATTTTAGATTGTGGAGGTGATAAGGCAATTAGTTCTATGATAAGCACCATTGGAGTTCTAATGAGAATGGACGAGGCCATCAGAAGGAAAACTAGAATTTCCTTTGCAAAAGTTCTCATAGAAATTTCAGCAGAAATTGGTTTTTCAGGTAGTGTTGAGGCGGTAGATGAGGACGGTAACATCTATAAACAAGAAGTCATTTATGAAAATCCTCCGCCTCGTTGTAGTAACTGCTGGTTCTTCAGGCATTGGGCTCACCAATGCCCGATGAACAAAGTGTGGGTGCCAAGAAGACAGATGAGAATGACGATCGATTATCAAAGGAGAGTGCTAATCAGGTTTCTAAAGCTGAACAAGCAGTGGAAACTTTAAGACTAAGAATGTGGGAAGCAAGGACCAAGTGAAAGTTCAAACCAAAATGCAGGAGGATATTCATCAAGCGACAAAGGATAATCAATCAGAAATCATTAGGGACAATCAAACAGTTAAGCAGATTGATGCGGTGAAAGATCAACTTAATATGGCAAAAGAAATAGTATTAGATGAAAAGAAGATCAAAGAAGGAAGAAAGGATAAGGAAGAGGTGCCTAATTCAGTAGAAGAGGGAAATATCGAAGAGGAAGAAGGTATTAAGTCTTTAGAACAGCGGATGGAGGGGATAACTAGTTATGTATTAACACATGCTACTTCTACCCCCTCCCTCCAACTGAGGGAGCCATAGAATTAACATAGAAGAAAGAGAAGTCACCAACGTCACCAATTACTAGATTACACCACTACTCATCATCGGACTGGGAGGGAGCGGCAAGATCTTTTAATTGCTGTTATTCCAATAATGATTCTTTAAGTACCCCTAGTGATATTATTTATGATAATAGCAATCTAATTTTGTACAGTGAAAGGATCTGAATCTTAAGCAGGATGAAAAGTTGGATGTTGGAAAGGGGATTAGTTCATGTCAAAATGATGGCTCGGATAACCCAAAGGAGGACCGCAAAGACATAACCCATTCTAAGATTGAGATAATAGTGAAGTGTATACACTCTGATACTTCGCACTAAGGGAGCAAAGATGAGAAAAAAGAAACTATAAATAAGCAGCAGTTAGTAATGAGGAACGCATAATATGAGGAGAACGGTAAACGTCAGGAGGATAGTTTGGGCAAATAGGGCAGGGTTTTACGCAGATAATCCAGAACCAAGTAATGTCTATAGCAAGCTGGAATGTAAGATGCTTTCATAAGCCTAACAGGTTTAGTGAGATAAGAATAATTATTAACCAATAAAAGGCAACATGTTTCGAAATTATAGAAAATAAGTTATAGTTTAATGAGATAGAACATTTAAAAGGGAAGATGGGTTCAACATGATATATAATAAGTAATGCATCTTTTTACTTCAAATGTTGAATTTTTGTGCTTATAGACATAGAAGTAAGGAGGTTCGATGTTCTTTGTATGATTGACCATCATTTTAATTTAGAGCCGTTGAATGCGGGAGGAGAAAGATGTTATTCCAGTTTTTTTTAGGCCCAAAATTCTGAGATTATTAAAAAAAAATTTGGATTAACCTAGAGGATGACGCGTATTCAATATATAAGCCTTGGTTAATTCTTGGAGACTTCAACTATGTAAGATTAGCCAAAGAAAAATATGGAGAAAATTCAGTTCCGTTTAGCAAGATGAATGAATTGGATAGCTGGATGATAAGAACTGGAACAATGGAAACACGAATTCAAGGATTCAACTTTTCATAGTGATCAGGACCAGAAAAGAACATATTGACCAAGATCGACAGGGTTTTCATGAATGTATATTGGATGTGGACTCTCAGTAACCCTATGACTACGTATTTACCGTTAGGAATAAGTGACAAAAATCGATTGTAGTATTGTTAATTAAGTAGAAGTGGGAAGCGATGAAATCGTCTAGATATACAAACCATTGGTCAACATGTAAAGAGTATTTTATCATAGTCGAACATGGATGGAGCTCGGATGTTGTTGGAGCATCGGATGAGGACCTAGATGTATAAATTGTAAATATTGTAAATATGTGTTAGACATGACTATACTTGTGTATGGATTGGATTTGATTAGTGTTGTAAAGACATATGTATATGAAAATGTTGATATACTATGGTGTTATAAAAAAATGTTTATTATTATATTATATTTTGTTTTCTTCCGCTGCGAAATTGAGAAAGTTTATAGTTATTAATCTTGTTTAGTTCTTATTATCATCTCCTAACGACTTGTCCTTTTGGCTTGTCATGGTTTGAAAGTCGAATCGGGTGTTAATCAGTGGGTTGAAAAGGCACTTTGTTACTTATGGTATAGAGAAAAACTCATCTTTAAGTCAAGGATTAGGGCATATTGAGAGAAAGTATTTGTAATGTTATATTATATATATTATATACAAGAATCAAGTACATATATACACACCATTTTTTGTTTTAGTTTCGTTAACTATCTATTGGGGAGTGGCTAGTGAATCCTATTTCACAAATAGCTAAAAATGAGAAACTCGGTTGAATCTAAAATGGAAACCAATGTTGTAACATCTCCTATTTTGAGGCCTGAAGCTAAGCGCTACAAATGCTGCAGTCATATATAGTATCAACTTCCGGTGAGAAAATACGGTAATGTTAATGGTTTCTATAATATTAGAAGCACATGAATATGAAATAAAATCAACATAGATTTCAAAAACCGCTTTTCTGATTACATTTCAAATCAATATTTCATATTCAATTACATAATCCTAAAACGATTTTCAAGTTTTGATCAAATATAATTATTACAAAATACACCAAGAGCGACATATAAAGATGCCCCCTTGGATGATCAAAGTATTAGATAGATAGACATATCACTCATAAATACATCACAACAAAAATAACACTAAATTACTCCTACATAGCTAGCGTTGCCTCATGCACGTCTTTGGAAGATTATTCGTCCAACCTACCAAACCTGAAATTCCTTAACTCTCAACCTACTCAAATTAAATTTTGACCACCTAAGAGTTTAAGGGGAAAACATAAACTTCAAGTCAGACATAAAGTCTGGTGTGAATAATTCTATTACATCTCGATTTACCAATATTAAGTGAGAACATGCCGCTTAGCGGAACGGGTTTTCCCTCACTAATATCCTTTTAAAATCATGGCTTCGCAAATCAAAATTCTGCAATCAAACTAATTATAGCAACAATAGCAATAACATATATACATTTAAATTAGATAATCAATGGACTATATGTCCAAACATTATTGTTTTATTGGCTAACTATTAACCATTGACCGACTCAAGCCTACTACAAATAATAAATATTCTAACTTCTACCAGATACAATATTGGACGATCTGTTCTTAACTTACTTCTCCAAGGGTCAACCGATCCTAATGGTTTTGCGGGCTCACCAATAACCTACCTATACTCTATGTATTCCTATCTGTGCGTAACATCATTTTAGTCTTACTTGTGATAAAGTCCTACACACTAGAATTATGGATTTATATTAGCTAGGGGCTAACTAGCTAAAGTATAGGGCGCGACCCCATACCAGTCTCATCCGGTCTTCTGATATCCGAGTCATATACTTAGGGTTAACTACCCTATTCAAATTTAATTTCCTCAAAAACAATATTTGCAAATGATTTACCCTTGAAATCATACCATTATAAAAACAAGGAAACCATACTCTTTGCTTTACTCAAAATACTTGTGCCATGATATATGCTTTACAAAACAATATTAATGAAAACCTAAAATCAATAGGGTTCTCTATCCCTTTGAAATAAGTTAAAGCCCGTTTTGACTTGGAAACATTAGGCAATAAGCCAAAACAATACCTTCGAAATAATTGTTTAAAACCTTAAACAATCCGTATCGAAATGATAGAAAGCATCCCTTTCGAAATCATTGCTTAAAACCTTAGACATCCTCTTTCGAAACCATTAAACGTATCTTTCGAAAGTTTTGAATACATTCCTTTGGAAACACTTAAAAACATACATTTCGAAACACTTAAAGCGTACCTGTCGAAACACAAGTGTACCTTCCGAAAGCACTGGGTTCTAGTAAAATGTTATGGAAGCATAGCTTCGAAACCAATTAAAAGTGTCTCTTTCGAAACCATAGTTTGAAAACAAAACAAACTACAAAGTATATAAAAGGGGACACATTCGAAATATATGTTGAAGAAAATTTTATTTTAGATTTTTAGTGAAATTTTGAGATTTTTCCCAAGTGATTTAAGAATTTTCTAAGCTAAAAAGGTAAATAATTATATTAAAATATTAATACGATTAATTATTTTAAAAATAATTTCTAAAATAATAATTCTGATCTGTAGCAGATTTTCTGAAAAAAATGTTTCTATTTGATAAAGAATTGCTAAAGAATGTTATTAACTAATAGGAATTTGACAAAGCATAAATGTGGCAGTTTTCGAGTTATTTATGACTCTACTGCTGAACCTTTCGTCATAAACCTTCCGCCTAAGAAACCATTCGTCGTAGAACCTTTCATAGCATTTCTGCACCTTTATGCAGTTTTTTTGATGAACCTTTCGATGTTGTCGAAAGCACCTTTCGACGTTGTCGGAAGCTACCTTTCAGCAAACGTTATGGAAGCTCTTTTGTAGTAGTTTTCTGCAACTTTGTTTGTAAACTTCAAATAGACGTAACTTTCTAACTGTAAGCCCATTCTTCCATTGTGACCATTCTATGGAAAGGCAAACCATCATTTGAAAACAATGGAATAGGTTAGAGACCATAATTCTACGTCTAAAAAAAGTTATGGGTAATATAAAATTTTATATTTCCAAAGTAGGGTGTTTTCTTTACTTTCGAATATATTTGCTTGGTTTTCTTTGCCTTCGAAAGGAGATACTTTCGAAGCGGTTGAAAAATTATTTTCTTTTGACCAAGTTTTATATTTTCTAAAGTTAGAATTTAAAGTAATATAAGGCACCAGCCTAATGCTTTTAAGAGCTTTCGAAGGAGGTTACCCTGTGAAGTTGAAAGCTAGGTTTTAAAGCCATCGAAATTTTTTATGATCGAAACTTTATTTTTAAAGGAAAAACATGGCTATATTAAAGGAGTTTGTATAACGATTTCTAAAGAATCTACCTTTGATAAATTAAACCCACAAAAGTGGTATTGCTATGTGTTATATTACTTCTACTAATATGAACATATTTACTTTATAATGGACCCATAACTCTGTTTTAGGGGAAAAGATAGGAGAACCAGTTAGGTTAACCTAGTAGTGAATATAAATTAAATAAACTCCTGAATGAGTAAAATATAAAGGAAAGATATTTGCAGGAGCTGATAGGTTTCCAGCAAGCCCATGAAAATTGTATGATATTAGCAGACGCGAATAGGTTAATAGTCATCCCCCGAAAAACTATGTATAAAAGAGGGTGTCAGATAGACATGTTCATAGTTAGCATCTGAAAACTATATGTAGATGATGACGTCAGATAAACAGGTTCATAGTAGCTCATGAAAATTATGTGTAAATGATAATGTCAGATAGATAGGATCATAGCAATTCCATGAAAACTATGTAATTGGGAAGGGATTCCTTAAATGTTTAACCGACTATTAGTTAGACCATGAAAAACTATTAGGTCAATAGTAATCCTATAAACTATATTTAAGACACATAGTCAGAATGAACAGGATTGAGTAATCCAAATTGATTTTCTTTTTTGCATATCATCATAATATTTTGAAATACTATGTTTTAAATCATTTTGAATGCAGGAGCATAGTATATGGTTTTATAAAGGTTTTAGGATACTAGTGAGGAAAAACTCATTCCGCTAAGCGACATGGTCTAACTAGATATATATTTGGTTTGAGATGATAGACTATTACTCATACCAGGCTTTATGTTTGACTCGAAGTTTTTGTTTTCCCCTTAAACTCTCGGGTACTCAATTGATTTCGAGTTGTTTGAGATTTAGGGTTTTCGGGTTTTTCTTAGACGAATAAAGCTTCTGGTGGTGTGCGGGAGGCAGATAGTTATTTAGTGTTTTCTTTCCATTGTGTATTTGGATGTAAATGTAGATTTATTAGCCTTACTATATACTCTGATTAACCAAGGGAGCATCTTCATATGTCGCTCTTGGCGCATGTGTAATAATTATATTTTGCTAAACGTGGTTAATGTTTTGAATTTATGTAATGGACATGAAATGTTTTAATTTGAATGTGGAAACATGTTTTTAAATTGTTAAATTTTTTTATATTCTTGTGATCGGTGTATCAATGTACCTAGCAAGACCGTATTTGATCACCGAAGATTAATAACTATGGATGACTGTAGCATCCGTAGCTGTTAGTTTTGTGCCTCCAAGTAGGGGGATGTTACAAGTTGGTATCAGAGCATAGGGTTATGATAAAACATAAAATAAACCAAACGTTTTCAAACATAATCCTAATTAATTAAAGAATAAGATTGGGGTTTGGGTTAACGTTATAGTAACGTAGTTGTAATTGCTATATATTTATATAAGTACATGCTCCCCTCTCTCTTAAGCCGTTCTTTTGTATCTTACTAAGGCTCATATGAAGATTTACGAGAAAGAAGATATGGAAACAATAAACGGAAGAGTAAATCTAAGTGGGGGAAGCACCACGACCTGTGGTAATTATCTACCTAATACCAGGAGGAACCAAGGTCGACAGGCTAATGCTAATCCAAGTGCAGAGGCCAATGTAGGTGCCAGAACACCACCAGTAGATATGGGGATGATGTATCAATTCTTCGTCAACTTGATGCAAGCTGGAGCAGCTGCAGGGGTAGCTGGAGGTAATGATATGAATATTGGAGGAGCTAATCCTAGGGCCCCAGTTAGCAATAACTATGCCAAGCTAAGCAAGGATTATACCAGTTTGAAAGGAAAGCCTTTTCATGGAACGGAGGATGCTGTTGAAGTTGAGAACTGGATTTTGAACTGTGTAAGGATCTTTACATATTTAGGCTTGGATGATGGAGAGAAGAGAAGCTCTAGACTATTGCAAGGGTCGGCGCTTCACTGGTGGAACAGTCTGATAGCCAAAATTCCGAAGGAAGAGCTAGCATGGGCTGATATTAGAAGAATGTTTGAGAAGAGGTTCTTGTCTGAGGTTGCCAAGTAGGCATTGATGAGGAAGTTCATGGATCTTGTACAAGGAGAGACGTCAATGATCGAGTATGTTGTTGAGTTTCATGAGCCATCTCGATATGGTTATGCTGTGGTTGATGCTAATGTTAGAAGGAATGAGAGATTTATTAGAGGATTGAGGCCAAAGCTTGGTAGAAAGGTTATGATTCATATTAGGGATCCTTGTCATGTTGTGGCGGAGATGGTCATTCGCCATGAGGAGATGCTTGCTGTGTCTGTTAGGGAGAATCCATTTAAATCCTAAGGCCCTCGAGGAAAGAAAAGGAAATTCTTCAAGAGGAAATAAGCCTAGAAATGGGATGCTGCCAAGAAAGTGAAGGCTGATTTAGTGTGTTATAAGTGTGATAAGAAGGGCCATTATGCCAAGGAGTGCAGGCTTGGTAAAGGAAAGAAGCCTATAGAGAAGAAGAATGTGAAATGCTTCAACTATGACGAAGTTGGGCATTATAAGAACTAATGTCCAGAGCCAGTTCGGATGGACAGAGGGAAGGTATTTGCTATAGGACCACTCTTCTTCTAGCCCTACTACCGCAGAGAAAGGAAAAACTGTGATGGAAGATATGCTTTTGATTCAGAGCATACCAATTAGAGTACTTTATAATACTACTGTATCACACTTATTTATATCACAATATTTGGTTGATAGATTATGTATAGAACCCACATACCTTGTTACTTCCTTCAAGGTTGCAAATCCAATAGGAGGGCATGCAACTCTTAGGATAAGATATGACCAGTTAGAACTTGATTTGTTAGGTCATAAGTTTGCATGAAGTTTGTATGTTTTTGGTTTCTTAGATTGCGGGATCATTTTGGGTATGGATTGGTTAGGTAAGTATGAGGCTAGGATATTTTGCTAGGATCGAGAATTATACTTGAGGCACCCGGAAAGTCACCCGAATCATTTTCTTAGTGGAGAATTCCAATATGGGGTTTGTTAAGTGCCTTGGAGGTGGGAGATAATCTTAGTCAAGTTCATATAGCAAGAGAATTTGTAGATGTATTTGAGCCGATCACTTGATTACCACCGAAACAAGATGGAGAGTTTTGGATAAACCTTCTACCGAGAGTTGAACCTGTCAGTAGACCACCTAGCAGAATGTCACCGACAGAGATGAAGGAATTGAAGGTGCAGCTAGTGGATCTTGAGGGAAAGAATTTTATTAGACCAAGCATCTCGCCTTGGGGAGCGACTGTAGTTTTTGTAATGAAACGAAATGGGTCGTTTAGGATGCGTATCGACCACCGTAAGCTAAACAAGAGGACGATCAAGAATAAGTATCATTTTCCAAGAATCGATGACTTATTTGATCAATTGAGTGGAGCCAGAGTGTTTTCCCAATTGGACTCGGCGACAGGTTTCCATCAGCTAAGAGTGGCAGAGGATAGTATTCAATTGACGGCGTTGCGAACCAAATATGGATCATATGAATGGTTGGTGATGCTATTTGGATTGACAATGCACCTGCTTTCTTCGTTGATTTGATGAACCGGATTTTCCGAGAGCACTTGGATAGGTTCATATTGGTATTCATAGATGATAATTTAGTATACTCAAAAGATGAAAGAGAGCATGAGATTCATCTTAAAGTGATGTTGGAGACGCTGAGGCAGAATCAGCTAAAAGCAAAATTTTCCTAGTGTCATTTTGGAAGAAAGAGGTTAAGTTTCTTGGTTATATAGTTTTAAAGAAGGGATCGTCGTCAATCCAAATAAGATCAAAGCTGTGAATATTGGAAGAGACCAGAAATTATGACTGAGATCAGAAGTTTTCTTGGACTAGCCGGCTATTACCATAGATTTATCAAGGATTTTTTGCGGATAGCAGCGCCTTTACCAGCAAGGAAGTGAAGTTTGTTTGGTCCAACAAATATGAAGGAGCATTCCTTAAGTTAAAGCATTTGTTGACCAATTATCCAATGTTAGTAGTTCTAGATGGTAACCAAGGGTTGGCAGTGTATACATATGCATGTAGGACTAGAATGGGAGCAGTATTGATACAGAAGGGTAAAGTTATTGCTTACGCATCTAGGCAGCTTTGATCGCATGAAGTAAGATATCCTATTCAAGACTTGGAATTGGCAGCGGTATTTTTTCCTTAAAGATTTGGAGGCATTATTTCTAGGGGAGAGATTTGAATTGTATACCTATCATATGTCTTTAAGATACCTATTCTCTCAGAAGGAATTAAATATGAGGCAGTAGAGATGGCTAGATTTTTTGGTTGCTTATGATTTTGATATAGAATACACCCCAGGGAAAGGCAATAAAGTAGCGGATGCTCTCAGCTGAAGACATCAGAATGTGGTGTTGGCTATGTTGGTGGAGTGTAAAGATCTGGAAGCTTTGAATAGTTGTGGTGTGCACTTAAGATCGACTGCTAGTTCTAGTCATAGTATTGCCATGTTGTCCTGTTTGGAAATTCGGCCAATATTGATCGAGAGGATTGCTTCTAAACAGAAGGAAGATCCATTATTAGCTGTGAGGATCAAAATGCTTGATTTTGGAGCAGAGTTCAATGATTTGGAAGAATTTTTGTCTTGACCAGAGAGGATGGTTGAGAAAGAACGGACGGTTATGTGTTCCAGATGTGGAGAACTTGAGAAGAAAAGTTCTTAAGGAATGCCATCGATCTAAGTTTACGGTTCATCCTGGAAGGACCAAGATGTATTAAGATATAAAGAGGAGCTTCTATTGAAAAGGCATGAAGAGGGATGTTGGCTTGTGGGTTAGGAAATGTGTAAAATGTCAACAAATGAAAGCCGAACACCAGAAGCCGAGTAGGTTACTTCTGCCTCTAGATATTCCAGTTTGGAAATAGGATTGGATATCCGTGGATTTTATAGATGGGTTACCAAGGTCAAAGAGAGGAAATGAGAGTATATGGGTAATTGTGGAAAGGTTGACCAAGAGTGCTCATTCCGTTCTAGTAAAGTCGACCAGAACGACACCTATTCTAGCAAAGTTGTTCATGAATAACATTGTTAGACTTCATGAGATTCCTAGTAGCATAGTCAGCGACATGTGCGTTATTCACTAGCGAATTTTGAAGAAGTCTACAAGAAGTATTAGATACCAAGCTCAAGATGAGTATAGCTTATCACCCACAGACGGATGGGTATACAGAGAGAGTCAACAAGGTACTCGAGGACTTGCTAAGAGCTTGCATATTAGGCTTTGGTGGATCTTGGGAGGACCAGCTACATTTGATTCAGTTTTCCTATAATAATAACTACCAGACTAGTATAGGAATGGCGCCTTTTGAAGCTTTGTGTGGAAGTCCATGCAAATCGTCGGCATGTTGGTTAGAGACTAGAGACAGGTTGGTCTTAGGTCCGGATTTGGTTAAAGAGGCATCGGAAAATGTTGAATTAATCTAAGGACGGATGAAGAAAGCTCAATCAAAGTAGAAGAGTTACGCAGATATAAGGCGTAAAGACCTAAAGTTCTTAGTGGGAAACATAATTTTCATTAAAGTATCACCAATGAAGAGTATGGTATGGTTTGGAAAGTCGGGAAAGTTGGCCCCGAGATATGTTGGACCATTCCAGATTTTAGAAAGGATTGGAAAACTTGCTTTCAGAGTAGAGTTGCCAGGAAGTTTGGCAGGTGTCCATAATGTATTCCATGTGTCTCATCTTTACAAATATGTACATGATCTAGAGGCAACTATTCCTCAGACAAAGTTAGAGGACTTGGTAATAGGTCCTGATTTGACTTTTGTTAGACAACTAGTTCGGGTTGTAGCGGGAGATGAGAAAAGATTGAGGACCAGGACAGTCAAGTTGGTGAAAGTTTAGTGGAGTGACAATGAGAAGGACTGTACTAAGGAGATAGAGGATAGGATTCAAGATGTATATCCTAATCTGCTTTGAGGGTATGCTCTATATTTGTTTTATATAGTCTTATTAGCTGGTAGGACATGCTAGCTTTTATTTGCATAATTGTTATGCTTGTTTATAGTCCTTACTGAATTTTGAGGACAAAAATTCTCTAGGGGGCCTGTAACACCCCTAATTTTTGTTTAATATTATTCAGGAAATTTAATTTGATAAATTAAATAGAATACTATAAATAATTGGGGAGATGAGATTAATAAATCCAATGTATGTGTCTTAATGAATGAACTGAAATAAGACAACTACATTAAGGAGGAATTTCCTAAGGGATAAACTAGGAAATGAGGCTACATTACTTAGTATAAATCGCTCCCTCTACCTAATCAACTTTTATTTTCTCATTATAATTCCTCACCTATATTTTGGGCAGCCATTAAAAGCTCAAGGAAAAATAGAAAATTGAAGATAAAAGCTAAGGAATTAAAGCTAGGAAATTATCTCATTCTCAAGTTAACTAATCAAGGTGAATAATAGTGTAAATCATCCCATTTTTACTTATTTTGGTTCCGTTATAGATAGTAACAAAATGTATTTTGTTGTGCTGATCACGTTTGGATCTAATAACCATTGTTTAGATAGAATAATGATTTATGGTGATCTATTAGGATGTTTATAGAATTAAAATTATGGGTTTCAGAGTAAAAACCGTAGCAAACGACCTCCAAACGGCTTGATTTTTGCATATGTTGTGTAAAACGAGGATGGGTTTTTAATTTCATAATTTTTGGAGTTAATAGCAATATTTTATGAATTTCCCAAGGTGAAAAAGGCATTTATTTCGGGTTTTAATTATTAAAATTATAAAATAATGAATTCTGCCCTGAAATTTTTTGTGATGAAGAAAATGTTATTTCAAATTTTTAGTGAATTTTTTAGATTTTTTCCAAGTGATTTCGATTATTATGAATTTTCTAAGCTAAAAAGGCTAAATAATTGTAACAAAATATTAATATAATTAATTATTTAAAAAATAATTTGTAAAATAATAACTCTGATATGTTGCAGATTTTCTGCAAAGAAATGTCTTTAACCAATAGAAATTTGACAATAATTGCTAAAGAATGTTACTAACCAATAGAAATTTGACAAAGCATAAGTGTGGTAGTTTTCGAGTTAGTTACGACTCTGCCACTGATCCTTCTACCTAAGAAACCTTTCGTTACAGAACCTTCTGCAACATTTCTGCACCTTTTTGCAGCGTTGTTGATGAATCTTTCATCATAAAACCTACCGCCTAAGAAATCTTTTGTCATAGAACCTTCCACAGCATTTCTGGACCTTTCTGCAGCGTTTTTGATGAACCTTCCGACCTTGTCGAAAGCTACCTTTCGACAGCAGTTGTAAATGTTGAGGAAGCTCTTTTGTAGCAATTTTCTCCAACTTTGTTTGTAAACTTCAAATAGGAATAACTTTCTAACCGTAAGGTTGTTTTTCCACTGTGACCACTCTACGGAAAGTCAAACCATCATTTGAACATAATCGAATAGGTTAAAGATCTTATTTCTATGCCTATAAAAAATTATGGCTAAAATAAAGTTTCATATTTCCAAAGAGGGATTGTTTTCTTCGCTTTCAAATATGTTTGCTTGGTTTACTTTGCCTTGAAGGGGTACTTTCAAAGTGGTTGAAAAATTGTTTTCTTTTCACCAAGATTTATATTTTCGAAAGATAGAATTTAAAGTAATATGAGGCAGGAGGCTAATGTTTTTAAGAGCTTTCGAAGGAGGTTACCCTTTAAATTATAAAGCTAGGTTTCGAAGCTATCGAAAGGTTTTATGACCAACACTCTATTTTTAAAGGAAATCCATGGCTATATTAAAGTAGTCCGTATAATGGTTTAAAAGAATCTATCATTGATAAATTAAACCACAGGAGTGGTAATGCTATGCTGTTATATTATTTCTTCTAATATGAATATATTCACTTTATAATGGATCCACAACTGTATTTTAGGGAAAAATGGTAGGAGAACCAGTTAGGTTAATCCAGTAGTGAATATAAATAGAATAAACTTCTGAATGAGTAAAATATAAAGGAAAGATATTGGTAGGGGCCGATAGGTTTCCAGTAAGCCCATGAAAACTGTATGATATTTGCTCGGTCCAATAGGTTAATAGTTAGCTCATGAAAAACAATGTATAAAGGAGGTCAGCTAGACAGGTTCATAATTAGCCCATGAAAACTATGTGTAAATGACGATGTCAGATAGACAGGTTCATAATCAGCCCATAAAACTATGCGTAAATGATAATGTCAGATAGACAGGTTCATAGTCAGCCCATGAAAACTATGTAATTGGATAGGGAGTCCTTAAATGCTCAACCGGTTATTAGTTAGCCCATAAAAACTATTAGGTTAATAGTAATGCTAGAAACTATAATTGAGACAGATAGTCAAAATGAATGGGGATGAGTAATCTAGATTTGATTTGCTTGTTTTGCATATCATCATAATGTTTTGAAATACTATGTTTTTAACCATTGTGGATGCAGGAGCATAGTATATTGTTTTATAAAGATTTTAGGATACTAGTGACCGGAAAACTCATTCTGCTAAGCGGCGTGGTCTCACTAGATATCTATTTGGTTTGAGATGATAGACTATTATTCATACTAGGCTATATATCCGACTCGAAGTTTGTTTCCACTTAAACTCTCGGGTACTCAATTGATTTTGAGTAGTTTGAGATTTAGGGTTTTGAGGTTTTTCTTAGACGAATAAAGCTTTCGGAGGCATGTAGGAGGCAGAAAGTTATTTAGAGTTGCCTTCTCCGCTTTGTATTTGGATGTAAAGATGGATTTATTAGCCTTACTATATACTTTGATTAACCAAGGGGGGATCTTCAAATGTCACTCTTGGCGTATGCATTATAATTATATTTTTTCGAACATGGTTAACGATTTGGGATTATGTAATGAACATGAAATGTTTTAATTTTAATGTGGAAACATGTTTTTAAATTGTTAATTTTTTTCCATATTCTTGTGATCTGTCTATCAGTGTATCTAGCATCACTGTATTTGTTCGCCAAAGATTAATAACTATGGATGACTGTAGCATCCGTAGCCGTTAGTTTTGGGCCTCCAAGTAGGGGGATGTTGCACTACTTATCAGCGTTTGTTCAACAAAATGTTTAAAGATCAGATTGGAAAGAAAATGGAAGTGTATGTAGATGATATGCTAGTGAAGTCACGATGATCAAGCAACCACATTAGAGATTTGGCAGAAATGTTTGACATCCTTCGACACGACAAGATGAAAATCAATCCTTTTAAGTGTTCTTTTAGTGTCGCATCAGTGAAATTCTTAAGCTTTATTGTCAATGCTCGTGGGATAGAAGCTAATGCCGAGAAGATTCAAGCCGTCCGTGATCTCCAAGCACCAACGACCATTAAACAAGTGCAGTATTTGAATAGGAATGTTGCTATCTTAAGCCAATTCATCTCCAAAGCTAAAGACAAATGCAGTTTTTTGTTTGATTTGATTAGGAAAAGGAAAATAAACTTTGAATGGATGCAGGATTGTAAGGACGCGTTTCAAACTTTGGTGAATCATTTGGAGAGACCCCCTATCTTGTCAAAGCCGGTAGATCATGAGGAGTTGTACCTTTACTTGGTTATATCGGCACACACTATAAGTGTTGCATTGCTTCGTGAGGAGAATCAGATCCAGAGGCCATTGTATTACGTTATAAAAATATTAATATGAACTAGAAGGAACTATCCGAAGATAGAGGAATTGGCATACTGCTTACTAATTGCATCACGGAAGCTCCATCCGTACTCTCAGGCACGTTCGATCAATGAATACACCGATCGGCTATTATGACAGGTCCTGCAATGACCTGAGAAATTTGGAAGGTTACTTAAGTGAAGTATTGAACACAGTCAATTCAATATTACTTATCTTTTTCGAAGGACTATCCAGAGTCAGGCATTGGCAGACTTTATAGAAGAGTTTACTGTGCGGGAAGATTCTCACGAAGCCAGCGAAATCCCTACCATATGGTGGAAATTGTATACTGATGGAGCATATAATGATCATTGTTACAGAGTTGGGATTGTGCTTGTAACTCCTAAAAATCAGTAAATCTGTTATGCATTAAAGCTTGATTTCCTAGCGACAAACAACGAAGCTAAGTATGAAGCTCTGATTGCAGGACTTAAACCCGCTAGAGAAATGGAAATAAAATCTCTCAAAATATTTTACGATTTGCAGTTGTTAGTGTATCAAGTTAGGGGGAATTATCTGGCTAAGGGACAATGGCCTACCCCATACCTTACCCAAATCCAAGAGTTGTTGACAGAATTTGAATACTATGACATTTCGCACGTTCCATGAGATCAAAACATAGAGGTAGATTGGCAAAGTTTGCCAGTACCGATGATGCACAATAGATGGGCTTGGTTCCGGTCGAAGTATTAAATACCCCAAGTGTAAACATGATGGAAATCGATCAAACATTGGAAGCAGACCTGAATGGGAATCGTGGATGACCCCGATCAAAAAATACTTACTGCACGCAATCCTACCAGATAAAAGAAATGAAAAGCAACAAGTCCTTCGTAAAGCTTCACGGTATATTATACAAGAAGGAATTATGTACAAGAAAGGTTTTTCGGTCCCTTTACTCTAGTGTATCGCTCACGATGAGATAAAACGTGTTCTAAAAGAAGTTGATGAAGGAGAATGCGACAATCACATTGGGGGACTTGTATTATTGGCCAACCATAAATCAAGATGCTGCTGCTTGCAAGAAAATGTGATAAATGTTAAATATATGCAAAAGTTCCGATGGCTTCGCCAATAGAAATCGCGTAGATGGTCAGTCCATGGTCGTTCGCCATGTGGGTATAGACATTATCGGCGCCTTCCCGATCTCTAAAGTGGCGCTAAGTACACCATCGTTGCAATTGATTACTTGACCAAATGGGTCGAAGAAGAACCTTTAGCCACGATCGTAACCAAAAAAGCAATCGACTTTATTGTCTAAACATCATAAGCCACTTTAGTCTTCCGTGAACTACTGGAACAGATAACGAGACTCAATTCGACGGTCATGAATTCAAAGACTTTTGTCGAAGATATCGTATTGAAAGGAGATTTGCAGCGGTCGCTCACCCCCAGGCAAATGGACAGGTTGAAGCTGTAAGTAAAATCATAAAGTCCATTCTGAAGAAGCAATTGGAGAAGGCTAGAGGCAGGTTGGTGGATGAATTGCCTACAATACCGTGGGCTTACAGGACCACGCATAAGTCCATGACTGACCATACTCCATTCACCCTCGCTTACGGTTTTGAAGCCATTACTTGAGCTCAAAGTTCTTTCTCATCGGGTAACTTACTATGATCCCAGAACAAATAAAGATCTCCTCCTAGAATCTCTTGACTTTATAGATGAGAAGCGCGAAGAAGCCGATCTATGGGCAGCTTCACATCAACATCGAGTCGCCCGGTATTACAACACTAAAGTTCAACCTAGAACTTTCGAGATTGGCGATCTCGTTCTGAAAAAGGTTTTTACTACCCCATGACACATGAATCCAATCTGGAAAGGACCATATGCCATTGAAAAGAGGCTGGAGAAGGAACTTTCAAGCTAGCAACTATCGATGGCATTACACTTCCAAGGGCGTGGAATAGCGAACATCTTCAACGTTATTTCACTTAATTTAATTCCTTTACATTTAAGCTGTATTTACTTTTAGAATTTACTTTACCATTTGATTTTTCGAATGTATAATAAGACAGTTTATGTAATTCCTTTACTACATCCAATCTTTGAAAAAGTCCCAATTGTTTCAAACTTTTTGGATATTTTATTTACGTAATCCTTATGTATAGGACCAAACCTTACTCCATGATATTTCCATAAGATTCCTCTTTCTTATTCTTAAGCATGCCCCATTTAATGACTAAATTTTCAGGCTTCCTTTATGTTTATGTTTGCTATTGCATTTGAAAGTGGTGGTGCAGATCATGCTATATGGAATTATAATATACTAGTGCGGAAATAAAACAAAGTTACTGTAGTAGAGTAAATAAGAAAAATAAAACAAGCACACCAGGAATTTTTATACTGGTTAGAACTTCCCGTTCTACGTCCAGTCCCAGACTCCTTCTGGAATTTCACTAAAAACAATCCTCACTTAACCCGGAGGAACAGGTTTACAACAACTCTTGAACAGCCCAACAAAGGACCTGAGCAGCAGAACAGGATTTCGCCTCAACAACAGAAGAGGACTTCAAACTTATACAGAAAGTATATGACACAGTGTATTCTCAATAACACGAATTTGTCTCTTGATAGTACAATCTTCCTATAATCTTCTCCTTTTGATATATATATATATATATGTGTGTGTGTGTGTGTGTGTGTGTGTGTGTGTGTGTGAAGAATATGGAAGTAAATGAATGATTATGTAGAAATTTGAATGCTCAAGATGTTAGAATCAGTGTAGTATAGAAATAGAAAGCTTTTGATCAAATCAGTGAATTAAACAAATGATTCTAATATGTTTATATAGAGTATAAAGAGTTGTAATCATTCATGAAAAGTTACCATGAAAGAGTATGGATGCATCTCTTAGTAAAAGGTTGTAACTCTTCATGAAAATGAAATGTCTTTTCAAAAAATATAGCAGTTGAAAAAGTTCAACCGTCTGAAAATAAATTTCAGATTTCTGAAATTTGAAGCGTGCAAACCAGAAAAGAAGTAGGCTATTTTTGCCTAGATTCAGACGTCTGAAATTTCCAATTCAAACGTCTGAATATTGTTAAAATTTTAAATTTCATTACAGATTCAGACGTCTGAATAGGTCATTTCAGACGTCTGAAATTGACCTGAATTTTCAGTTTTATCTTTGTGCAGGAGTGATTGATTAGGTGTAAATATATATATCCAAGGAGAGATTTTCACAATATTTCAATTCTAAACAATGACTCAAAACAACATATATGCAGCATGAAGATTATATGATTCCAGAAGATATCCCTGCAAAAGTATGTTAGTATTGAAAAATAACATATATAGTTGTCGTAGTCAAAAATACACATGAAACATCATAAACGAGGTTTCAACATTCTCCCCCTTTTTGACGATGACAACTATATACTAAACTCCCTATGTCAAAAAGCATCAACATAAATCTTTTTCTCCCCCTTTGTCATTGCAATAAGGTAATCAATAATTTAGAAGATAAAACAAAGTAGACTTGAATTAAAATAGATTACAAACTAGTAAGATAATAAGGAGTTCATGACAAATAACAAACATCATAATAGTTCAGAAATAAACATGAATAAAAAGAAATCTAGGACTAGAGTCACTTCCAACATCATCATCATCATCATCACCATTGTTATTCCCCGAGCTTGATGACCATTGAAATTGAGTGGGGTTGAAAACTTCGGTAGATGACGAGGTTGAACAACCAATTCGTTCCTAAATTTTGTTTAGAAAGCCGCTAGTGGAATTAAAACGTTTTTCATATTTCTTTTCAAGTTTTACCATTCGGTTGTGAAGCTTTGCTTGATTTTGGAAAGTGTAACTAAGGCTTTCCTTGAGCTTGAGTCGGGAGAAAGAATCACAATATCATCATTGTCTTCTTCTTCCGATGGAGCAACACTTGGTTGAGCATGAGGAGCGTGATGACGAGGTTGTGGTCAGTTTTGATTACGGTTGGCAATCCATTCTTGAAGAGAGATACATGCCAAATTTCCCGGTTGTTTTGGTAACCCCATAAGACCCAATGTTTTAGACCCAAGTTCTTTGATTGAAGAAAATTCGGATTCAGGAAACAAAATGTTGAAATTTTGAAGAATTTTCATAATGTAAGCACCATAGTGGAAAGTCTTATATCGTCTCCGACGATTTACATCCATGAATTCTTCTAAAATTACTTGAGCCCAATTTATAGGTTGACCGGAGTATATAGCATATAGGGCTTGGAAATTTCTTTTATTAATAATCTCATAACTTTCGGTCCATGGAATAACGGATCGAATTAATGCCCTATGTAGAATGCGAGCTTGAGGACGAAGTTGAATGGAAGTGAGTCGAGTAATGTCATCATTCAAGAATTGATGTGAGACTTCATCTCTATCATCCAAGTTTAAAGACACATCAATCTCATCTAAATCGTTCCCGGTTGATGGACATTGTAGTATTCCACCAAGTCTTGCAATTGGTAGATATATTTTAACACCACATACCAAAGTCCAAATACAATCATTGCGATTGTGAGGAGTATGATGGTCTAGATTCATATTTGCATAAAATAATTTTACTAAAAGATGATTAATCTTGATATTGTTGGCAGCAAAAGAAACTAGAGACTCTAACCCATTAGCTCTTACAATTTGATGAATACGATAAGCGCTGAATTCCTCAAATTTGATGAAAGCTCGAGGAAAAAAGTTAGATCTACTCATTTGAGCAAATTGTTGCCTAGCTTGTTCATTCCATAGCCACTAATCAATGTTTGGTGTAGATGAAGAAGATGATGGTCTCGATCTCTTTGATTTTGGTGCCATTTGATTGTATGAGAAGAAAGACATAAGTTTTAATGGAGGAAGAAAAACTGAAATGAGAAGATGAAGTATGAGAATAAAGCAACGGACAGGTTGAATAAAGGGGTAGGTGTCTTGAAATTCATGCAAAAGAGATTCAAAATTTGAAAAGTCACCAGATTTTCAGACGTCTGAATAGAAGAAAATTGAAACAGAAAGAAATTAGTGTAATTTTGCCTATTTTCAGACGTCCGAAATTGTAGTTTCAGATGTCTGAATCTGAAGAAAAAAATATTCTTCTATAATATTCAGACGTCTGAAATAATGACTTCAGACGTCTGAAATAATGACTTCAGACGTCTGAAATTTGAATTTCAGACATATGCACAAATCTTTTTATTTAAAATGAAAGAAAAAATTATATTATTATTTGAAAGAATTACAAGATATAAATATGATCATTTTAACAAATATTTAGATACAAGAAATTATTTGTCCGAATCGCTTGGAGTTTTGCACTCTTCCGGTTCGATCTTGGTTATCTCTTTGTATGGTCGCAAAGGATACCAATATAATCGACGTTCCCAAGAGTTTGGAGAAACCGGAGGACATTGTGGACTCGGCTCCTATGGATTCCATCCAGACGAAGTTATTTGATGAGATGTTGAGGGTTGAACTACATCTTTCTTTTGAGATGTACCACAGAATTTTAATGCTACTTGTTCAATGAAACTAAGTCGTTTAGCATTAACTTTCTGTTCGTAATACATCTCTCGTTGTAAATCCAACCGTTCTCTTTGGTAATGATGAATCTCAGATATTTTCTCTTTGGTTGATGGAGAACCAAAGAAAAGAAACCATCGAGATTTCTTCTTTTCTGGCGTATAACCAGAATGTTCGCGTGAAGGATGAGGTTTATCCTGTTCACGTGGTGTTGGAGTTGCCAAAATTTCAATAGAAGACGTAGAATAACTCGAAGGAGTATTGTCCGAGTTGGAGTTGGTGTTGTAAACCATTGAGACAAGAAGATAAAACATTTTGAAATCCATTACAATAACCTTTTTGTTTGATAATGAGAAAATAGAAACTATTTGGTAAGAATAGAGATAAGTTTGAACGTATAAGTAGAGGAGAATAGGTTATATATAGAATTTGTTGTTAAGAAATGTGTGGCTGAAAGATGTAAGTTAATAATATCCATACGTTTGTTGAAAAATTAAAAGATGGGAAAAAATGTTTAAATTAAGTACAAATATGTTAGAAACATAGTTATGTGCTTTTATTAGAATAAACAAATATGTTAGGAACTAGCATTGTTAGTAAATGTCAAGCTTGCAACATATTATAGACAGAAGATGATTTCTATGAAACTAACTAGATTTCAACCAGGAAAACAAAAAATGAGCTAAGGAACAAATATTAATACTAGTCAAATTAAATGTTATGGAATTTTAGTAATAGTTAACTGTTAGTAAGAGATTATGAAGCAAAGTTACAAATCTTAATATCTTATAAAAATTATAAATTTTTAAGAGAGACAATACCAAGCTCTCATCTTAGTTTGATAAAAATATTTTCTAAAAGTGGTTTCGTAAAAATATCAACCAACTGATTTTCAGAAGAAACAAAATCTAGATTGATTGTTCCTTTTTCAACATTGTCACGAAGAAAATGATGACGTATGTCAATATGTTTTGCTCGTGAATGATTGATAGGATTTTTAGACAAATTAATAGCACTTGAGTTGTCACAAAATATAGTTGAGTTTGATAAATTTATATTGAAATCTTTAAGTGTTTGTTGCATATAAATTACTTGAGTACACGCCAAAGCAGCAGAAATATATTCTGCTTCACATGTAGAAAGAGAAACACGGTTTTGTTTCTTACTAAACCAAGATACGAGTGATTTTCCAATAAAATGGCACGTACCACTTGTACTTTTTCGATCTGTTCGAGAACCACCGAAGTCAGCATCACTATATGAAACTAATTCGAATGGACATTCTTTAGGATAGAACAGACCAAAATCCTTTGTGTTTGTAAGATAAAGTAATATCCGTTTTACTGCTCTTAAATGTGATTCTTTTGGATTGGCTTGAAATCTAGCACACAGACAAACACTCATCATTATGTCAGGATGACTTGCAGTTAAATATAGTAATGATCCAATCATACTTCGGTATAATTTTTGGTCAACACTTTTTCCATTGTCATCTTTTTCAAGATGTGTTGTTGTACTCATTGGAGTTGGTTTGGCAGAAGTATTTTCCGTTCCGAATCGTTTAATTAAATTATTACAATATTTTTCTTGATTAATGAAAATACCATTTTGAAGTTGTTTAATTTGTAAACCAAGAAAATATGTTAGTTCTCCCATATGAGACATTTCAAATTCTTTGGTCATTATTTTGGAGAAGTCCTGACACAATTTGTCATCAGTAGAACCAAAAACGATATCATCAACATAAATTTGAACTATTAAAATATCCTTTTTCGAATGTTTAATAAAAAGTGTTTGATCAACTTTCCCAATTAGAAATCCCAAAGAAATTAGATAAGTCTTTAATCGATCATACCAAACACGTGGTGCTTGTTTTAAACCGTAAAGAGCTTTCTTAAGTTTATAAACGTGATTAGGAAATTTCTCGTGAACAAATAAGGGAGGTTGTTCAACATATACTTTTTCTTTTATATAACCATTCAAAAAAGCACTTTTAACATCCATTTGATAAAGTTTGAAATTGTGAAAACATGCATAGGCCAATAAGATTCGTATTGCTTCTAGTCTTGCAACTGGAGCAAACGTTTCTTCGTAGTCAATCCCTTCTTATTGATTGTATCCTTGTGCAACTAGCCTTGCTTTACTTATAGTGATGTTACCTTGTTCATCTGCTTTATTTTTGTAGACCCATTTCGTTCCAATAATAGTTTGATCACTTGGTCTAGGAACTAATTCCCAAACTTCATTGCATAGCTCTTCTTGCATTGCAATTATCCAGTAGTCATCTGTAGAAGCTTCTTTGGGATTCTTTGGTTCGATATTAGAAAGGAATGCTACGTGGCCCATTTGATTTAGTTGACTTCTAGTTCGAACATTTGAGTTAATTTCTCCAATAATATTTTGAACAGGATGATCTCGTAATATTTTTGGTGAAGATCTTAACTCATCATTATTGTCAACAATGTTTTCATCATTTTCAAGATTTATAGTTTCTGTATTTGTAATGTTATCTGGGAAATCTTCATCATCTTTTATACTTGGTTTTTGTAGAACATTTTCATCGAAAGATACGTGTAACGTTTCTTCAGCAGTATTTGATCTTTTATTAAATACACGATAAGCTTTGCTACGATCTGAATATCTTAGAAAGATTCCTTCGTCGGATTTCGCATCGAATTTTCCAAGCTGATCTTTGTATTTAATATAAAACATTTTGAACTAAACACATTAAAATAAGAAATCTTTGGTTTTCTTCCAGTAAAAGGTTCATAAGAAGTGTTTTTCGTTAGAGGTCGAATAGAAACACGATTCAAAACATAACAAGCAGTTGCAACAGCTTCTGCCCAGAAATGTTTTGGAAGAGTGCTTCCATTTAACAAAGTTCATGCACATTCTTGTAGAGTTCTATTTTTACGTTCTACAACCCCATTTTGTTATGGAGTTATAAGAAATGAAAAATTATGAAAAATTCCTTTCTTATTACAAAAATGATCAAAAACTTCGTTTTCAAATTCTCCTCCATGATCACTTCTTATATTCTTTATTTTCAAACCTTTTAAATTTTGAATTCGTTTGACAAAAATTTTAAACTGCTCAAACGTATCACTTTTGTTTTTCATAAAAATGGTCCGAGTATATCTAGAAAAATCATCTACTATTACAAACACATATCTATTATGGTTTATGGATTGAACTTGAGTTGGTCCAAATAGATCCATGTGTAGTAATTCAAGTGGTTGTAAAGTAGAAATAACTTTCTTAGATTTAAAAGATGATTTAGTTAATTTTCCTAATTGACATGCATCACAAATATGATTGACCTTGAAGTTCATTTTTGGTTATCCTCTGACTAAATCATTTTTAGAAAGATTGTTTATAGTTTTGAAGTTGATATGACAGAATCTTTTGTGCCACAGCCAAGGATCATTTCCATTAGCTATTAAACACATATCTGAATTATGATTGATTTTCATATTCAGAACATAGATATTTCTGTCTCTATTTCCTTCAAATATAAGATTTTAATTTTTATCAAAAATGCTACACTTATTTTCAAAAAAAGATATTTTGAAACCTTTGTCACATAACTGGCTGATATTTAAAAGATTGTGTTTTAAATTTTTGACTAATAAAACATTAGAAATAAGAGGTAAATTAGATGTACCGACATTGCTGACGTCGCCTTTTCCAATGATATATCCTTTGGAATTGTCTCCAAAAGTGACAGAGCCTCCATTTGAGTAAGTAATGTGTGGTAGCATATTTTTGTCTCCAGTCATATGTTTTGAGCAACCATTGTCGAGTATCCATTTTCCTCTCTTTATAAGTAGGTCCTACAAAAAATAATAATAACATTGGTACCCACTTTATGATAGGGTCCTAAGAGTTAGGTCTTAGGAAACCAAATCCAAGTAGGTTCAGTATCCCCCTTAAAAATATAATTTTGATTTTTATGAATAGTTTCCAAAAAGGTATTTATATATTTATTTCTAATCAAAATATTGTTTATTTTAGGAACCCATATTTTTATGATTTTAGAATTATTTTTCCTTTTTGGATAAGTATCAGTATAAGAATATTTCTCCTAATTTCCTTTTTAGGTGGAGATTTTAATTTCTTAGAGTATCCTAGTCCCTTCTTATTGGAAGTGGATTGAGAATTTCAATAATATTGGATAGATTTTCTCTACCTTTATTAAAGTTAGAAACATTTCTAGTAATATTATCTAACTTGGTTTTGAGACAAGTATTATCTAATTCTATCATTTTGATCTTAGTTTTTAGCTCATGATTTTCAGAGACAAGAGAATCATTCTTTTCCTTTTGAGTTCCAATTTCTTAACTCAATAAAGTAAGTTGAGATTTATCATTAGAGAAGCCATCTTGAAGTTTTCCAAGTTCTTCTTCTAATATTTTCTTTTCATCATTAAGCATATCTCTCTTGAATTCTGCTTTCTTATGATTTTCTAGAGCTTCTTTATATTTTCTTTTGATTCTTTTTAAATTATTAGGAAGTTCTGAATTAATTTCAATCATATCATCAAAAGTAGGATCATTTACCTCATTTCCTGTAGCCATAAAACAAACATTTGCTTGTTCTTTCTCACTATCGCTGCTGCTTTCTGAAGAAGAAGAATCCGAGTCATCCCATGTTACTGAAAATGCTTTTCTTTTAGACTTGTCCTTTCGATTCTTATTGTGATATATCTTCTTTTGTTCTGGACAATCCTTTTGCATGTGTCCTTTCTTGTGACAGTTAAAGCATTCTAGTATAGATGAGGATGGCTTATTTGAATTGTTGTTGAAGTTCCTTTTCCCGTTGTTTCGATTTCCTTTTCTGTACTTCAAAAACTTTTTAAAGTTTTTAGCAATGAATGCTAAGTCTTCTTCATCCGAATCTGATTCTTCTTTTTCAGCATGGAATGCCATATTCTTTTTATCTTGTGCTTGTACTCTTTTAGCCTGCAAATTCACTTCATAGGACATTAGATTGCCTATCAATTCTTCTGATTTCATGGTAGAAAGATCATTAGCTTCTTCAATAGCTAAGACTTTTCTTTCCCATTCGTCCGTTAAAGAGTTAAGGATTTTTGAAACAATATCAAAATCAGAATACTTTTCTCCAAGTCCTAGTAAAGAATGATATATATCTTGAAATCTAGAGTACATATCGTTTATAAATTCACCCTGCTTCATTCTAAAATTTTGAAATTGACTTTTGAGCATGGATATTTTGCTTTGTTTAACCTTGTTAGTTCCTTCGTGAGTAACTTTAAGCGTTCTCCATATTTCATAAGCAGTTGTACACATGCTAACACGGTTAAACTCATTTCTATCTAAAGCAAAAAATAACATATTCATAGCTTTGGCATTAGCAGTAGCATCTAGTTTTTGTGTGTTTGACCATGTAAAATATTCTGTTGTAGGAATGTTATATTCAATTTGAGTAATATTCCATGTGTCAAAACCACTCGCTTGCATATAAATACGCATTCGGGTTGCCCAATAATTGTAATTCATACCGTTAAATAGTGGAGGTCGTGCAGTAGATTGACCTTCAATAAAACTAGTGTTAGTGACAGTGTTAATAGTGTTGGTGTTGTTTTCCATCTTAGCAAAATATCAGATAACTGTGTAACGGTTATAAGAAACTTTGCTCTGGTACCAAATGAAAGTGGCGGTGTGGATCGTGCTATATGGAATTATAATATACTAGCGCAGAAATAAAATAAAGTTACTGTAGCAGAGTAAATAAGAAAAATAAAACAAGCACACCAGGAATTTTTATACTGATTCGAACTTCCCGTTCTACGTCCAGTCCCAGACTCCTTCTGGAATTTCACTAACAACAATCCTCACTTAACCCGGAGGAACAGGTTTACAACAACCCTTGAGTAGCCGAACAAAGGACATGAGCAGTAGAACAGGATTTCGCCTCAACAGCAGAAGAGGACTTCAAACTTATATAGAAAGTACATGACACAGTGTGTTCTCAATAACACGAATTTGTCTCTTGATAGTACAATCTTCCTATAATCTTCTCCTTTTGATATATATGTGTGTATGTGAAGAATATGGAAGTAAATAAATGATTATGTAGAAATTTGAATGCTCAAGATGTTAGAACCAGTGTAGTATAGAAATAGAAAGCTTTTGATCAAATCGGTGAATTAAACAAATGATTCTAATATGTTTATATAGAGTATAAAGAGTTGTAATCATTCGTGAAAAGTTATCATGAAAGAGTATGGATGCATCTCTTAGTAAAAGGTTGTAACTCTTCATGAAAATGAAATGTCTTTTCAAAAAATATAGCAGTTGAAGAAGTTCAGCCGTCTGAAAATAAATTTCAGACTTCTGAAATTTGAAACGTGCAAACCAGAAAAGAAATAGGCTATTTTTGCCTAGATTCAGACGTATGAAATTTCCAATTCAGACGTCTGAATATTGTTAAAATTTTAAATTTCATTACAGATTCAGACGTCTGAATAGGTCATTTCAGACGTCTGAATTTGACCTGAATTTTCAGTTTTAGCTTTGTGCAAGAGTGATTGATTAGGTGTAAATATATATATATATATATATATCCAAGGAGAGATTTTCACAATATTTCAATTCTAAACAATGACTCAAAACAACATATATGCAGCACGAAGATTATATGATTCCAGAAGATATCCCTGCAAAAGTATGTTAGTATTGAAAAATAACATGTACAGTTGTCGTAGTCAAAAATACATATGAAACATCGTAAACGAGGTTTCAGCAGCATTGTATGCTAATTACATAGCAAAACTGATTGAGTCGATATGCATGAATAGGTTCCCAGAGTTTGAAATCAATCAATCATGATAACTCCTAATGGGATTCAACATGATGAGCTCAATCTACTTGTTCATTTAACAACTCTCATTCAATCCAAAGGACAGAATACATAATAAGGAATGAATGTGGCCGACAATATGATGATCGAATAACTGCTACCTAACTGTGGAAATGAGATAAAATCAGAGCGATCATGACACAATCTATCGCTCATTAAATAAAACCCCAAATCCAGGGGGCAAATTAATCAATTAAAGAGAGTACAATCCGAATGCCCTCCAAAATAACTCTTAGTCCCTTGAGTGCGGACTGGAGTATAAACATAAATCGGGTGTGAACCGGCCACCTGCAAAATAACCCTAGGTCCTTGGAGTGCAGACTGGAGTATAAACATAAATTTGATGTGAACCGACTACCGGTGGAATAGCTCTAAGTCCTAAGAGTGCGGACCGGAGTATAAACATAGATCGGGTGTGAACCCACCCCCCATGAAATAACTTTAAGTCCCAGAAGGTGGATTGGAGTTTATATATAAACTGGGTGTGAACCGACCACTCACGAGATAACTCTAAGTCCCCAGAGTGCGGAATAGAGTATAAACGTAAATCGAGAGCGAATCGACCACTCGCAAGATAACTCTGAGTCCCCAACATGCGGACTAGAGTAGAAACATAAACTGGGTGCGATCTGACCACCCATCAACTATATCTTATCCACAGAGTGCACATACGAACATGAATGAATAGATGAGTGGAGTTCAACTGTTCGTTATTCCAGAACTCCGGCCTGAAACCGACGGGAGGAGTATAAACTCGCTAAGGTTGGAATTCGACTATCCGACATCTATCCTCGCTAACCTAAAATCGGGGACAAAAGTATAGTTGCTCAAAAACCAGTGAATTCGACAATGTAACACTAAGACCTGAGCCTATTGTTTGATACGACTCAAGGCCACGACCACTTGGAGGCCTTGGGATAGAGGTGGTTAATTATTACCAGAATTCATCAACAACGAATTACAAGTATATTGAATGGAACGTAATAGTTCAACTACTTAAATGGAAATTCACATGAAATCTCATCAGAGAACAAAAAAACTTTTATTCACATTACAAGTTTTAAGATCATAGTACAAGTTATTTCAAAAAATTGGGACTCATGCCCGTACAACTAGAGTTAATGAAATAACGACTATGCAAACTATATACCAATGAGCCGAAGTGACGGCTATTTCTTTCACTTTCTCTCTTTTTTGGATTTTTTAGGAGTAGTGCCACCTATGCTTCTTTTTCTGGATCCCTTATCGCCTTTAGCAGGAGAGCTTATAGAGGTAGGGTGAAGTTCATCGGGAATCGACCTGCTAGGTGGAATAACTTGTAGTGACACAAGATGAGGATCGTCAATATCCACCTTAACGGGCTCAGTTTTAGCTTTTCATTTTAGCAACTCCTCCTTTTCAATCCGTTCTTTCAAGCTAATCTTGTCAGTGCTTTCAGAGGCACCAGTAATCATTATGTCGTTAGACTCATCTAGTGGGAGTGGTCTTCGACCTTATCGTCATTAAGAGCTCCGACGACTTAAGCATCGAACCCTGATATATCAGTAGCTACTGGAACCTTAGCCGATTTCTCCCATTTCTCTACGGCAGCATCACTCTTGGGTGTTTGACCAGGGCGCGGAAGACCTGCAAAATTTGTAAAATAGGGAGATGAGCTTAAAACGATTGGGCGCAAAGAAAAAAACTTTTCATAAACTGAGGAGTAAATGCAATACCTGCATCCAGTTGGCTCTCCGTGGTTGTTGGGGCACCTCCTTCTAAAATAGGTGATAACACCTTGGATTAGTAGGTAGGTTTGTTTGGATCATAGCCCAAGTCCTACTCTGTGTCAAGGGAGACTGATGCTTCGGTTGCTTGGAAAGAAGAAGGACCCTTGGGACTAACCTCTGAGGATCCAGCAATATGAGCCCCTTTCTCGATCGGCGTAGAATAGTTGAAGTATCTGAATTTCGCGATAGCCAAATCCAAGGGTTTGTTTCCATGAAGAATTTCCCGCACTAATTCTTCTTCATTGAGTTCAGCTCCACCCATTTCTCTCTTCTTCATCTGAACAACATGCTCCCAAGCTTCAGCAAGTGATTCGAGGTAATCCTCGCCAAGAAAACTTAAGTCATGGTGGATAAGGACTTTGGCATTATACTTGATGATTAATGGATTGAACAAGTCCTTAATTTCATTCCTACTAAACTCTTTAGCGGCTTCCACTTAGGATTTAATTTGTTCAATCATTTCTTTGTGGCCTTCTTCTTGAGCTTCTTATCAAGCTTAATTTTCAGGCTTCTAGCGTCAAGAGCTTCCTCGCAGTCCTTCTGGGATTCTTCTTAGACTTTAATTTTCTCCTCCCTTTCTTTTTTGAGAAGCACTTCGAGTTCCTCAATGCGGCGGGACAAAATGTCATTTTCCTTTTGCAAGGAATCTTTTTCTAGAGCAAGTGCCTAGCTGCGATTGAGGGCAGCATCGAGTTCCTTTTTATGAGAAGTTTCTAAATGACTCACTGGTTCTGCCATTTTCTTAGCATTTTTCTCCACTTCAGCAAGTTGTATTTTCAATTCTAACAATTCTGGACCTGATGTTTGATTATGACCTTATCATGTATTGCTTCTAACTTGAGAAGGTCTATTTCATGTTCTACTCAATGGACACTTCAGAAACATTTTTTGCTAAATGTTGGAGCGATTCGTGCTGCACGAGCACATCATTGACGCATGCAAGAGAATTCTCTTTGGCATGCCCAGAAATCATATGAATTGAGTGAAGTAATTCAATCCCATCAAAGTAAATTTTCGAAAAAGTGACCTTAAGCTCGTTCAACTTCTCTCATGTAGAAACATCGGGAGCAGCGGTAGGCAGAGGCAGATCAAAAGCAGCAATTGGATGTTTACTTGTTCTACGTTCTCTAGATTGTTTAGAGCTCGAAAAGCTAGAATATTTCTCATGAGATATGGTGATTTGAGGGCCATGATAAGGAGGTGGGTCTCTTCTATAAGCATGAAAATTGGACTGTTCTCCTTGGCGTGATGTTTGGGATTGGGACTTGTATTTGGAAGAAAATGTTTCCCTTAAATGATAGCTTTTATCCCATCCCTTTCCTTTGTCCCTGCACCAGCCAGATTCCGAATCCCGGTCATATTGATAATATGATGAATAACCTCTTAAGAGATCGAAGGCCGGGGACTGAGTCATTGCGCCTGCAAAGACCAAATAAGAACATATGAGTAATTATTGTACGAAAGATTAATAAAGAGTGTGTAGCAAAGTGCACTTGGTCGTGCTGTAGCTTTGCTCATAGGCATTCTCTCTCCTTTATCAAAAGAATGAATGCCTTCACCGCTCCTAATAAGTGAATTAAGCCCTTCGATGTTGATATTTGAAAGTCATAGGTCAAGATATCATCTAGAATTTGAAGATTTGAAAATCTCTTCACTAAACTTTCCAAGTGTTGAGAAGATGATTCTTCTTCGATAGAAGTAATAAAAAATTCTAGACCTGTGGCAGTTTTTCTTCTATGAAGTTTACATGCTAGCCTTTTCTTTCTCTTAGTAGGTGTTCGGGGTTGTGCACCCTACGATGGTTCTACCATAGGAGCCTTCCCTGGGCCCGCACCAACGTCACCATGTTTATCATCTTGGAAATCCCTAATCTCGCCCTCTTTATTGTATTCCCGAGTCCCTTCAACTGGAGGCATGATGGGATTCATAGCATCCCTTCCCTAATCCGTGACATTCTACGGTAATGCCGCACTTTTGAGGAGCCCAATACTATAGCCTTCCTTCAGCAGGCTGAACAAAGAAAGTAACTCGTCAATTACAAAAGTTTAATGTCCATGTCTTCGATAGGGGTAGCATGAATGATGGCGACTACTCTTGAAAAATTGGTGCCTTTAGGACGTGGGCAGACACCTAAAAAAATTCCATATGTTAGTAGATTCAGAGAAAAAGTTACGACTTGGATTAGCAAACATGAGAAAGAAATGAAAGTAATACTTAAATCCTTCCAACCATTGCCTCGCAAAGCTGGGCGGTCATTGTATATAAAACCACTCGTGCTTAACAAAGAAAGTTTATTCCAAGCACCTGTCAAGACTTAGCAATTCGACGAAGGGTCAAGAAAAACATAAGAGGGACTTGCTGATCGCCGTTTGAAGTTGTAAATGAATCTTATGTCTTCGGGAGTTGGCGGATGGAATAAAATGCTAATAAACGGTATGAAGGTTCCATGTATAAAGGCGTAACTATTTGGATGGAGTTGAGTAGGAACAATTCCAGGGTATTTTAGCATCTCTTGAATAAACGAGTTAAAGGGCAGTATTCATCCAGCCCAGCATATAAATTTATTACATGTTGTGTACCCCTACCGGGGAAAGTGAGGCCTATCATTTATTGAAGGGACCAAGATGTATACCAATGAAACTCCATGAATAGATCATAGCCGACGAAGAGCAGCCTCAATAATTCGAGAGGCCTGTGAGTCTACTGGGTTATTTAGAAGAATAGCACCCTCTACTGCATCAGGAGCAGGACTTATATCCTCCGTCGATAGGATCGGAAAATCTAAGAAAAGGTTGAATGGTGGGCGAAACTTCCGTCTGTTTTGCTTGGTGGCTGGGAGAAAGCTTGCAAGATATAGTCGCAAAACTTGATTTTTCTTTAGAATTGATGTTTTTCATCATCGGATTTGAAGACATACCAGCTAAACGCTTCAACCGTTTGGAATCCGTATTAGCTATACTCAGTAGATAATCTACGTTAGAAAAGTTAACCTGTCCCCCTCATGTTAAGTGTGAGCTAGTGCAGTATAGTGCAGTGTATAACAGATATAAATAGTTTAAAATTTGTAAAAACCAAGTAAAATGACAAGACTTGGAAGTTCGACCAGAGTGGTCGTCATCGCTGGCCATCTCAACTGGTGAAAAGATTGATCGGTTATGAAAGCTTTGGGATCGACTATCGGCATATTAGAGTGTGAAGTTTGCCGTTTAAGTCCATATGCAAGTTTTTAGTCTATACTGAAAGTTCCAGGAATCTGATTCTTTAATCTCAAGTTCGACGGTGAATGTGCACGTTTAATTGTTCATCGTCAACGTATGTCCAAGCTCGTTAAGGCAAATTATTGGTGATTGTTAAAACAAATTAGGTTGGATCATTTTATAAGTTCAAAGAGCCAATTCTTGACTTTATGCCGATCCCAATGAATATGCCAATCCCTATCCCAAAGACCCTATATCGATCCCTTATTTCACCCAAAGAACACTGATCCTAATACTTATGTCGATCCCTGTCTCATGGTTGTAATACCGACCCCTTCATTCTCATCAACGTAGGGTTCGCCTAATTGTTCTTAATTCAAGATAGCTTAACTCTAGTCACGGCAGACCCCTATTTTGCCACCAAGACCAATCCCTTCAACAAAACATGCCCTACCGATCCCTCACCCTAGCTCACTAAGACCGAACTCTTCCTTTCTAACCTATATATATATATATATTGATGTAAGGGTTTGGCTATGAACATGAACACACAAAATACTATACAAATTGGCAACGACCCCTAAGTGTTCGAACACGTCCGGGAGCCGACAACAAAAACATGTATGTGAATATGCACATGAAAGTTCAATTTTTTGAAATCAACAGAAATTCAAATCAAACTTGAAACCTTCAAGTTCAGGGCTGGACTAAAACAAAAGCTTGTAAGTCTTGCAGAACTGGACTTATATATATTGATGAAATATAGCACTGGATTTACGTTATTGAAAACCGACCAAGCATCATGGCTATTATTGAGAAAGTCAACACCTTGGAAAACAATTCGACAAAGGAATAACAATCACTCAGGATGATATATGGGCCTCTTTTCAAAATTCCAGACTTGTTTTGATTGAAAGCACGTCATGTTAATCACAAGACGTACTTTGGGTGCAAGTGTTATCCAGCATTCCAACCTGACTATATTAAACTGGCTGCACGAGTTAGACTCAATTGCCGTCAAAATCGATGATTCCAAAATGATGATTATGGTACCCGAAATTCAAGTACAGATGGTTATATTAAATTAACATTGAATGGAATTGGTAAATAAACAATGTAGAATGCTTAAGGTATGGAATATAGCATAGTCAAAGGAAGGGATCGATATGGTTTGGCTATTTGATAGGGTTCAACATACTTTAGCTTACAAATAAGGGATCAGCATGATTGAGCAAATAAGGGATTGGCATGGTTGAGTGAACATGGGATCGGCGTAGTTGGCTAGTATGGACTGGCATACTTCAATTCACGAAGAAGGACTCAACATAGTTGCACGAGGATGGATCAACACGCTTTACTAGGAGATATGAATTGGTAGGCTCCGTTGAAGAGGGATCGACATCCAACTAATTACAAGTGCCTTCGTACATTCAATAATCAATATCTCAAGATTTGTAAGTCTAAAGCATATGTAATTTGGAGAGCAAGGTATATGGACCCTAGGGATCGCACATCAAACAAACAAAGATAGAGGGATCGGTATACAACCTATGAAAGTGATTAGTAGAAGATAGCGCAAAAGCAACAATGAATCAAAGATCATGCAATAACTTGAGCTCCTTTGGTCCAAATGACATAAAATTTGAAGGGCTAACATATTAAAGCATGCAGAAGCCACCATAGGGATCGCTGTCAAAAAATCAAACAATAAAGGGATCGATACTAATCCCTCTTTATGGGGATTTGGGCCTAGCAACCCCTTTAGTGGACCCATGTGGGTTAGAAGGTCCTATAGCCGAAGTTTCGGAGAGGTTGGTGGTCGTCTTCATCTATAAATATTGGCCTAATGAGTCATTTTGAGGACCTTTACGCTGCTTGTTACTTTATTTCTTATTGTAATCATGTTTTCTCTATCCTTGCTAATGTAATCATATTTATAATTGATCAATAAAGGTAATCTTCAAAGTGGACGTAGGCATGCAATGCCGAACCACTATAAATCTCCGTGTTTCTGATTGTTGCTTTTTATTTATTGTTAGTTTAATATATTACTTAGTTTTAATTTTAATTTCTTCACTTACTTCTCTACATATACCTATTCTCAGATGTTTGTGGTCAATTTGGTTGTAAATGCTGCATTCTGTACATCGAAAAGATTATTTGTATGGATAGTCATGCCATTCGGGCTGACTAATGCCCCGATTTATTTTATTGACTTAATGAGTAGAGTGTTCTGAGAGAAGTTTAATAAGTTTGTAGAAGTCTTCGTGGATGATATTCTAATATATTCCAGAAGAGAGGAGCAGCATGAGCTTCAATTGAGAGAAGTGTTGGATGTTTTGAGGAGGACTCGATTAAAGGCAAAATATTTCAAAATGTCATTTTTAGAGGAAGGATTTTCATTTCCTTAGGCCGATTATATCCAAAGATGGTTTGGCAGTAGACCCAAGGAAAGTAGTGGTCAGTAGAGATTGAAAGACGCCGAAGAATGCTTTAGTGCTTCATAGATTTTTGTGACTGACATGACTATACAAAGTTTATTAAAGACTTTGCAAAGATTTCAGCACCTTTGACTCATTTGACTAAGAAGAACTGGATTATGCTTGGATCCCGGAGTGTGAAGCGGCATTTGTTTGCTCGAAGAAGTTATTGATGAGTGCACTAGTTTTGACTATTCTCGATGGTAGCAAACCTTTCAACCATGTATTCAGATGTATGCAGTAATGGTCTTGGTGTTATCCTTATGCAAGAAGGGAAGGTGGTGGCATATGCGAGCCTATTGCTTAAGACTCATGAGAGGAACTATCCAACACACGAGCTTGAATTGCCTACTATTTTGTTCATATGGTAATCATGGAGGCATTATCTAGTAGGGAAGAAGTTCGAGCTATTTACGGGTCATAAGTCACTTAAGTTCATTTTCTATTAGTGAAGACTGCCCTACACTCCTAGTATCCAGTATAACATGTAGAGTCCACTGTAATGGTGCCAAACCGACGTAAGACAATTGTTAATGATGAAATAACTGAAACTTCAAGCAAAACCTTTCATATGTCTCATAGCGCATCAAATAAAATATAATATCCATACAGATATAAAAAGAGATATATAAGTTTTACTAAATAAACCCAAAACATATATCAAGAGCGAGGTTCACAGTAATCATACAAAGTAAATAGAGTAGTGTATATAAGTCATCAAAATAAACTCAAAGGAAATCTATCTCTAAATAAAGCAAGGCACTGATAAATCTCCATAGCGCTGCACAATAGAATAAGCAACAAACTATATAATAAATATACTATAGCGCTAGCCTTCTACACATTCTTTAGATAGCTCCACGCTTAATATCAGACTTGCTATCTAGTTTGCACATCTAAGGGTACTCGAGATAATAAGAAGTAAAGCATAAAACTTTGAGCCAGACAACAGTCTGGTATGAGCGATAAGAAATCTCAAAATACTATAAAAGTCGATATAGTCAAATAGAGACACTGAGTATGGAGAATCATACCTGACCTGTCCATACATCCAACAAGTTAGCACATAACACTATATATGCTACACTATCCTCTTCATCCTATGTGTATACTACACTAAGTATAATACAGGCGTCAAGGTACCTAACCCAGTAATACATATGTCATAAGACATCATCCATCATATAATAGTCGCGCAAATCATAACAAACACAAAGTAAATACGCAACGATAACAATCATGGAGGTTAGTATCGCCATGACTATGACCAAGGTCTAGCGCCGACATGTGTTAACACGTCCATCACCAAGATCTCACATTACGACGACCATTCCGAAGGTCTCACATTACTACAATCATCACTAAAGCCCCGCTTCACCACAACCACTACCCAGATCTCTTGGGTACATGATAAATCACTCGACGAACTCCTAAGCTAGCAACATCTCATGTCACAATCAAATTTGGTGTTTGATCAGTTACCTATCTCATTGGTACTGCCCTTTCAAGATAGGACAGACCATCTCATGGTCCAGGATACATAGGTGAGCATCCTCATATAACCTTTCCCTATAAAATACACATCACATCCGAAGTTATCAATGATTCCTTCAGCACATGGCTCGATCTGAGAAATCTATGTCCAATAAGATTACTTCCTAATCGAAGGTGCATCCACGGACTACTCTAGTCCTAAACATGCACTTTCCATTGGAAGTATGCAATCAAACTCCTTATGTCATTGAAGTTTGAAACACTTCTAGACATCTATCACCACCATCGCAAAGTTTCAAGGTCACCTAGCTAATGCATACTGCCATCGCTTCACCACCAAAATCACTCATCATAGAGTCATATTGTAGAAATCGAAAGTCGAAAGAACGGACCTTGCATGATCCCCGAAGTCAACATCTCGACTCTTCCTTGAACCCTACATGTCGTCGTCGACCACAACCATGTCAGTACTAACTTAATATTATTAATGCTGGCATGTTTACTTAGCCAAAATGATTAAGTTTCTTCATCTCGTTTAAAACCCTCGTCCTTTAAACTTCCTCGAAGTCATCCCTTCCATAACTTGAAATTGACGAACCCTTTTCTCGAAGCAAATCAAGTAGGCACCGAGTTGTTGCTTAACCAAAATTAGCTTAAGTCCCCACTCCATAACCTCTTGTCGTGATCATGTCGGCTCAAAGCTTCAATCCCAAAGCCTCTAACATGCACCCCAAGACCCCCGAAGTCATCGTGTAACGATCCTAATTTTGATTAACATTATTTTGGATATTTAATTAGTTAAATAAAGTAAAATAATGTAAATGGTCAAGATATTGAGATTTGGGTTAATAGAAAGGTAGCCGTGCCATATAACAATGAACTAAAGGGGAACTAAAATAAAATATAAGGCAAATAAATAAGGGGCAAAATAGAAGTAAATATATTCTTATACCCTAAACCCTTAGGCCATTTATTTTACACATTCATTTGCAAAAATTAGACATAAGAGGCCATTCACCATTAAGGAAGAACAAGAAAAGATAAAGCAATCAATCAATTCAAAACCATTTTCAAATCTTAGCTCCTTAATCATAAAGCTAAGATGAATAATGACTACATCTCATGTTTTTGATTATTTCCGATTTAAGATTAGATCTGAACTGTTTTGCAAAGTTTTTCCATGTTTTTTAAAATGGATATATATGCTTGTTGATGATTTATGCTTATTCATATGAACTTTATGACATGTTTTAATGTGAAAACCCTATTAAATGACATTCAAATGCCTTGGGATCTTAGAATAAGATCAAAAATGATATTTTAAAGATGGACTTCAATTTCGTAATTTTTTGAATTAATGTGGATTGAATATTAATTTTTTAGTGAAGAAAATGGTTATTTGGGTTTAAAATTAATTATGACTAATATATGTATATTTTGGGTCATAAATTAAAATATGTTAGAAAACATGCATATGAAAAATGATTTATGGGAATTTTTATTTCGAAGTGTTTTAATAAGTTAATTTAATGTACGAGACTTAAATGTTTTATATATTTATAAAAGGAGAAGGGGAATTTTGTAAATAATTTAATTTGTTATTTCTAAAATTTCGGCAGCACTTTTAGAAAAGAAATTAGCAACCAATCAAACTTTGACAAACAAGGCAAGTTAGTTGAAAAGAATTGCTTTAAAAAGTTAAAAATCAGTTTATACATGCTTTTTACATGTTTCGCCAATTTCTGCACCTAGCCTTCGACACCTTACGTCCACCTCCATCTCCATTGTAACCAATGCTCAGGGTATCAATGACTTGGTACGTAGTTAATTAGATATAGGTGAAAGGTACCGAGTCGAAGCAAGGGGTTCCAAAGGGGTCGGAGCCTTACTTTGTTTTTAAATGAAAATGTGCCTGCTTTTCTTTCGAAAGAAATGCTTTCTACCGTGTCAATTGTTTTAAAAGAATGGTTTTGACAAGGGTTGTGCCTATTAAGTATTGCTTTCGAAGGGGTCGAAACCCCTTGCTGCCGCTTTCTACCTTTAAAAGCAAATGGTTTCAGAAGGGTTGCTTTGTTTTTAAAAACTTAGCCGCTTCTCCAATGCTTTCGAAGGAAATGGTTTCAACACCATCACTTCTTTTACTTAGGAAATTGCCTTCGAAAGAATGCTTTCGACTTAGTTGTTTTATGGCCCTTTGTTCTATTGAATGTTAAACCCAAAGGTTTCGAAAGGAATAGTTTTAAATGGTTTCAAAAGGTTATTCCACATATTTTAGTTGAACCCAAATGCTTTTGAAAAGTTCGATTTTATGAAAAGGATTTAGTGCTTTCAAAGGGTTTAAGATAAAGGTTTTGAAGGGGTGGTTCCCAATGGTTTCGAAAGGTTTAAATTAAAGGTTCCAGTATTTTTGGAAGGCAATGTTTATAGTGTTTTGATTAGAGGATGTTTAAGATTTTAAAGCTTTCAAAAGAAAGGTTTTGCAATGTTTTCGAAAGGTTTATTAAGAATTGTTTCAAAAGGTATGTTTTGGCCCTTTGGCCTAAGGTTATAAAGCAAAGTAGTTAGATGGTTTCAAAAGGGGTACTTTTAATGGTTTCAAAAGGGATATTTTCAAAGGCTTAAATGTTTTCATTAATACAGTTTTTTGTAAAGTATGTACAACATGGCAAGGTGATTTGAGTAAAGAATATAGCATATTTTTTTTAATTTAAAGTATGATTTAAAGGTTTAAGTCAATTTAAGAGAAAATGTTTTTAAGGAAATTTTTATGGGTAGATGACTCTATGTAAAGTGACTCAAAAATTAGACTACCAGATGGGACTGGTATGGGATCGCACCCTATATTTTAGCAAGTAGCCCCTAGCTAATATAAGTCCAAAATTCTAGCGTATAGGGCTTTGTCATAGATAAGACTAAAATGATGTTAACCATAGAAAGGAATCTATAGAGGACATATAGGTTATTGGTGAGCTCGCAAAACCATTAGGATGAGCTGACCCTGGGGGAACTAAGTTAGGAACAGACCGTCCATAAAAGGAGTATCTAACATAAGATAGATTATTTGTTTATTTTATCTGGTGGGCTCGATTCAGCCAAATGTTAGTAGTTAGTCAAACAAAACTATAGTGTTCGGACAGTTAGTCCATTGTTACCTTATTTGTGTGCGTACATAATATTGCTTTATTGTTTTAATCAGTTTTGGTTGCACGATTAAGATTTACAAAAGATATGTTTTAAAAGGATATTAGTGAGAGGAAGCCCATTCTGCTAAGCGAAGTGGTCTCACTTAATATCAAATAACCAAGATATATAGTATTATTCACACCAAGCTTTATGTCTGTCTCGCAATTTTTGTTTCCCCCTTAAACTCTTGGGTGCTCAAAATTGATTTGAGTAGGCTGAGGTTTAAAGATTTACAGGTTTTAGTAGGTTGATGAATAAAGCTATTGAAGACGAGCTGGAGGCTGATGGATAGATATTTAGGAGTTGCTTCGTTTGTTTTATTCCGCTGTGTTGTATTAAGTTAGTTATGACTATCTGGTACTCTAGTCAACCAAGGGGAATCTTCATATGTTAGTCTTGGTGTATTTATGTAATAATTATATTTGATCTGAACCTAGGAAATGTTGGGATTATGTAATCTTGATATGAAACATGTTTTATTAAATGTAATCAGAAATGTTGCTTTTGAAAATGTGATTTTGTTTCATATTCATGTGCTTTTGATATTACGGATACCATTAGCATACCGTATTTTGTCACCGGAAGTTAATACTATAGGTGACTCAGCATCTGTAGTGCTTAGTTTTGGGCCTCATGATACGGGATGTTACAACTTGGTATCAGAGCATAGGTTTATGAAAAACTTTAAATTAAAATGATTTTTGGAAACAGAATCCAAAGAATTAGATATAAGATTGGGGTATGGGATAACGCTATAGTAACGTACTAGTATTTGCTATATATAAGTGTACGCTATATCTCTATTCTCCTATATCTCTTAGGCTATTCTTCTGTATCTTACGAGATTCGAATGCAGATATGGATGCTAGAAGTGGAAGAGTGAATATTGGTGGGGGAAGCACCACAACAAATGGAAATTCTAGACCAAATACGAGAAGGAACTAAGGTCGGGCACAAGCTAGAAATGTAGATGCTGGAGTCCCGCAAGTAGACACGGGAGCCATGTATCAGTTCTTTGTTAACATGATGCAGGCAAGAGTTGCTGCTGTAGTAGTTGGAAGAGGAAATCAAGAAGCTATGGTGGTGAATAACTATGCTATTTTAAGTAGGGATTATGCTAGGCCGGGAGGAAGTCATTCACTGGGATTGAGGATGCAATTGAGATAGAGAACTGGTTGCTTCATTGCGAGAGGATTTTTACTTATCTGGTGCTCAATGATGAGCAGAAGAGATGGCTCGCTTCTAGACAGTTACAAGGAGCAGCATTACATTGGTGGAACAGTGTTACTATTGGAGTTAGCGAGGAGAATATGATATGGGATAAGTTTAAAAGGAGATTTGAGGAGAGATTTATGTCTGAGATTGCGAAGTCCTCTCCGCTCAGGAAGTTTGTTGAGTTGGAGCAAGGGAGATGTCTTTGCTGGAATATGGTACCAGGTTTGAGGAGTTGGCAAGGTATGGGTATGTTACTGTTGGTACCATGATTAAGAGAAATGAGAAGTTCATTAGGGGTTGAAACTTGAATTGGCCAGGGCTACATTACCTTGTTTTAGGGATCCTTATGATGTTGTCGTTGAGATGGCTCTGAGACATAAGGAGATGCTTGCTTTTTTGGAGAGAAATAAGGCAAAGGAAGTCCAGGTAGGGCCGAGTCAGAAAAGAAAGTTCTTCCATAAGAAAGGAGATCGGAAAGGCGGAGCTACAAAGAAAGGAAATTCTAAGGTTGTTTGCTACAAGTGTGATAAGAAATGGAATTTCGCTAATGAATGTGGCTCGGGTGACGGAAATAAGGTGACCGGGAAGAAGAATATTAGATGCTTCAACTGTGATCAAATTGGACATTATAAGAACCAATGCAAGGAGTCTATTAAGGATGGGAAGGGCAAAGTATATGCATTGGAGCCAGCTACCTCGAGGCCAATGGCAGAGGATGAAGGAAAAGCTGTGTTAGGAGGTACGCTTCTAATTAATGGCATGTCGGTTAGCGTTATGTTTTGATACTGGTGCATCACATTCTTTTGTATCTCATTGTTTTGTAGATAAGCTTGACCTAGAACCCTCATACTTAGTTACTTTCTTAAGGGTTGCAAATCCGATAGGAGTGTATGCGACACTTGGGATGAAGTGTGACCACCTAGAGTTTGATTTGTTTGGTCATACCTTTGTTTGCGGTTTGCATGCGTTTGGTTTCGAAGGGTTCGGAATTATTTTGGTTATGGACTGGTTAAGTAAGTACAATGCTAGAATATTTCGCCATGATAGGAAAATATCGCTTAGATACCCTGATTATAGTGATCTGATTGTATATACTATAAAAAGACCTAGCTATGAGGTGAATGATTTGTTGGGTGTTGTGGAGGTAGAAGACGAGTTGAATCAAGTTTTCACGGTTAGAGAATTCACAAACGTCTTTGAACAGTAGTGGGATTGGCACTGAAACGAGCTATTGAGTTTCAGATAGATTTAGTACCCGGGGAAGAACCGGTGAGTAGACCATCAAGCAGGATGACACTTATCAAGATGAGCGAGTTAAAGGTGTAGTTGGTAGATTTGGAAGGCACGAATTTTATCAGACCAAGTAGTTCACCTTGGAGAACAGCCGTGGCGTTTGCTAAGAAGCTAGACAGATTATTAAGACTATGTATTGATTATCGTAAGTTGAATGAAAAGACGATAAAGAATCGATATATGTTGCCTAGAATTGACGATTTGTTCGATCATTTGAGTGCAGCCAATGTATTTTATTAGTTGGATTTAGCAATGTGTTTCCATTAGCTTAGAATAGTAGAGGATAATATTCCTTTGACGACATTTAAAACTAGGTATGGATCGTACAAATGGGTAGTGATGCTATTCGGACTAATAAATGTGCTAGCATTATTTGTAATTTGCCGAATTGAGTTCTCCTAGAGCACTTGGATAGGTTCGTGTTGGTTTTCATTGACGATATTCTTGTTTACTCTAAGGATGAAAGAGTGCATGAAGTTCATCTTAGAGTGGTGCTTGAGACGCTGAGGCAGCATTAACTGAAGGCGAAGTTTTCGAAGTGTCATTTTGGAAAAAGAAAGTGAAGTTTCTTGGTCATGTAGTCTCAGAGAAAGGGTTGTCTGTATGACTAAGATTGAAATAGTGAATAATTGGAAGGGACCGAGACAGTGACTGAGATAAAGAGTTTTCTTGGATTAGCGGAATACTATCGATGATTTATAAGGGATTTTTCACGGATAGCAGCACCGATGATCGAGCTAACGTGAAAGGATATGAAGTTCATTTGGACTGATAAGTGTGAAGAGGCATTCCAAAAGATAAACACTTATTGACTAATGCACTTATGTTAGTTGTTCCAGAAGGGAATCAAGACTTAGTAGGTATACATATGCTTGTGGAACTAGGTTAGGAGCTGTATTAATGCAATGAGTTAAATTGATTGCCTATACTTCTCGATAGCTTAGACCGCATGAGGTGAAATACCCGATGCGTGATTTGGAATTGGCTGCGATGCTTTTTGCACTGAAGGTGTGGATGCTTTACCTTTTGGGAGAAAGATTTGAGTTATATATGGAACTTGAAGTATTTATTCCCTCAGAAGGAGTTGAATATGAGATAACAGAGATGGCTAGAAATTTTAGCAGCTTATGACTTTGGAATTGAGTACACACCAGGAAAAGGAAACAAGATTGCAGACGCAATTAGCAGAAAACATAAGAATGCAGTGTTAGTAATGAGTGCTGAGTGGAAAGATTTGGAAGCGTTGACATGTAGATTACAGTGGAGATCTGAAGCTAGATCTAGTACGGAAACGGCCGTGTTGTCATTTTTAGAAGTTCGACCACTGATGATAGAAAAGATTGTTTCTAAGCAAAAGGAGGATCCATTATTAGTTGAACGGATTAGAAGATTAACGGATGGAACGGAGAGTGATGAATTGAAGGATTTTAGTCTTGACCAGAATGTGTGATTAAGAAAGAAAGGATGATTATGTGTTTCGAATGTGTGAGATATTAGGAAGGAAGTTCCTGAGGAGTGTCATCGTTCGAAGTTCACTATTCATCCAGGAGGAACTAAGATGTATCAGGACATGAAAAGGAGTTTCTTCTGGAAAGGTATGAAGAGGGGCGTAGGCTTATGGGTGAAGCAGTGCTTAAACTGTAAGCATGTAAAAGCCGAACATCAAAAACCAAGTGGGTTTCTTCAGTCTCTGGATATTCCAGTTTGGATGTGGGATTCTACTTCTATGGATTTTCTAGACGGCTGCTAAGATCTAATAGAGGAAATGAAAGTACATGGGTCGTAATGGACAGGTTAAACAAGAGTGACCATTTCATTCCCGTTAAGTCAACCAGGACGACACTTGCTTCAGCTAAGTTACTTATGAAGAATGTAGTTAGACTCATGGAATTCCTAGTAGTATAGTAAGTGATAGAGATTCCTTATTCACTAGCGAGTTCTGGAAGAGTCTACAAGATATTTTGGGTACCAAACTCAAAATGAGTACCGCTTACCATCCACAGACCGATGGGAAAATGAAAAGAGTTAACAAAATCTTAGAAGATTTGTTACAAAGTCGTGTCTTAGATTTGGAGGATCATGGAAAGACCATCTACACCTAGTCGATTTTTCGTATAACAGTTATCAGGTTAGTATAGGGATGACACCGTTTGAAGCTTTGTATGAAAGACCATGCAAATCTCCAGTTTGTTGGTAAGCAAACGGGGATAGGTTGGTTCTTGTCCGGATTTGGTTAGAGAAGCTGAAGAGAAGATTGAGTTAATTAGAGCTAGAATAAAGGAAGCTTGGTCTAGGTAGAAGAGTTATGCTGATAGAAGACGGAAAGACTTAGAGTTCTCAGTAGGAGATCATGTTTTTGTCAAAGTATCACCGATGAAAGGTGTAATTTGATTCGAAAAATTAGGGAAATTGGCACTTTTTGGACCATTTCCTATTGTAGAGAGGATCTGAAAAATCACATATAAGGTAGAGTTACCTAATAGTTTGGCGAGTGCCTACGATAATTTTTCATATTTCTCATCTAAGGAAGTGTGTTCGAGATCCGGAGACTACTATAGCACCGACTGTGTTAGAGGACTTAGTAGTAGAGCCGAATTTGTCTATAGTTAGAAAGCCAGTTCGTACAATCGCGAGGGATGAGAAGAGGCTAAGGAACATGACAGTCGGATTAGTTAAAGTCCAGTGGAGCGACGATGAGAGAACTGTACTTAGGAGATTGAGAGCAGGATTAGAGATGCTTATCCTGATTTGTTTCGTGGTATGTTTTACCTTTCTGATTGATTTGTTAAGTAACTTATCATAATTTCAAGGACGAAATTCTTTAAGAAGGGGAGTTTGTAGCGACCCTAATTTTGATTAACATTATTTAGGATATTTAATTAGTTGAAAAAAATAAAATAAAATAATGTAAATAGTCAAGAGATTGAGATTTGGGTTAATAGGAAGGTAGTTGTGCCATATAACAATGAACTAAAGGGGAACTAAAATAAAATATAAGGCAAATAAATAAGGGGCAAAATAGAAGTAAATATATCCTTATACCCTAAACCCTTAGGCAATTCATTTTACACATTCATTTGCAAAAATTAGACATAAGAGGCCATTCACCATTAAGGAAGAATAAGAAAAGATAAAGCAATCAAAGGAAGAAAGCTTAATCAATTCAAAACAATTCTAAATCTCAACTCCTTAATCACAAAGCTAAGATGAATAATAACTATATCTCATGTTTTTTATTTAAGATTAAACCTGAACTATTTTGCAAAGTTTTGTTATGTTTTTGATTGTTAAAATGGATATATATATGCTTGTTGACGATTTATGCTAATTCATATGAATTTTATGACATTTTTTAATCTGAAAACCCTATTAAATGACATCTAAATGCCTTGCTATTTTAGAATACGATCAAAAATGATATTTTAGTGATGGGCTTCAATTTTCATAATTTTATGAATTAATGTGGATTTTTATTAGTTTTCCAGTGAAGACAATGGTTATTTAGATTTAAAATTAATTACGGCTAATATATGTATATTTTGGGTCAGAAATTAATATATGCTAGAGAACATATTAAAAATGATTTACGTAAATTTTTATAAATTTTTACAAATTGTTTTAATAAGTATATAAAATGATTTAAGGTATGGGACTTAAATGTTTTATATATTTATAATAGGAGACGGGGAATTTTGTAAATTATTTAATTTGTTATTTTTGGCATTTTGGTAGTACCTTCAGAAAAGAAATTAGCAACCGATCATACTTTGACAAACAAGGTAGGTTAGTTGAAAAGAATTGCTTTAAAAAGTTAAAAGTCAGTTTATACATGCTTTTTACATATTTCGCCACTTTTGGCATTTAGCCTTCGACACCTTACTTCCGTCTCCATCTCCGTCGAAACCAATGCTCAAGATATCAATGACTTGGTATGTAGTGAATAGGACATAGGCGAAAGGTACTTGGTTGAAACAAAAGGTTCCGAAGGGGTCGAGACCTTACTTTGTTTTTAAATGAAAATGCGTCTGCTTTGCTTTCGAAAGGGATTCTTTCGACATAGTTAACTTTCGACTTAGTTAGCTTTCGAGTGGGTCAATTATTTTAAAATAATGATTTCGATAAGGGTTGCGTCTTTTGTTTTAAGTAAATGCTTTCGAAGGGGTCGTAACCCCACGCTGCGGCTTTCTACCTTTCGAAACAAGTGGTTTCGGAAGGGTTACTCTGTTTTCAAAAACTTAGCCGTTTCTCCAATGCTTTCGAAGTTAATGGTTTCGATACATCACTTCTTATACTTAGGAAATTGCTTTTGAAAGAATGCTTTTGACTTAGTTGTTTTGTGGCCCTTTGTTCTATTGGAAGTTAGACCTAAAGGTTTTGAAAGGAATAGTTTTAAATGGTTTCAAAAGGCTATTCCACATGTTTTACTTGAACCCAAAAGCCTTTGAAAGGTTTGATTTTATGAAAAAGGATATAGTGCTTTCAAAAGGTTTAAGATAAAGGTTTTGAAGGGGTGGTTCCCTAATGGTTTCAAAAGGCTTTAAATGGAAAGTTCCAATGTTTGTGAAAGGCAATTTTTATAGTGTTTTGATAAGAGCATGTCTAAGATTTTAAAGCTTTCAAAAGAATGGGTTTTCAATGTTTTCAAAAGGTTTATTAAGAATGGTTTCAAAAGGTATGTTTTGGCCTTTCAGCATAAGGTTATAAAGAAAAGTTGTTACTTGGTTTCAAAAGGGGTACTTTCAATGGTTTTGAAAGGGATACTTTCAAAGGTTAAATGTTTTCATCAACAAATTTTATGTAAAGTATAAATAACATGGCAAGGTGATTTGAGTAAAACATAGAGTATATTTTCCTTGTTTAAAGTATGATTTAAAGGTTTAAACCAATTTGAGATAAAATGGTTTTAAGGAAAAATTTATGGGTAGATGACCTTAAGTAAAATTATTCAGATATTAGAATACCAGGTGGGACTGGTATAGGGTCACGTCCTATACTTTAGCTAGTAGATCCTTGCTAATATAAGACCAAAATTCCATTTTGTAAGACTTTGTCACAGAGAAGACTAAAATGATGTTACATACAGAAATAAATCTATAGAGGAGAGATAAATTATTGATGAGCACGTAAAACCATTAGGATCAGTTGACCCTGGGAGAACTAAGTTAGGGATAGACCATCCAGAAGAGGAGTATCTAACATAAGTTAGATTAGCTGTTTATTTTGTCTGGCAGGCCGAGTTAACCAAATGTTAGTAGTTAGCCAAACAAAACTATAGTGTTTGAACAGATAGTTCATTGTTACCTGATTTGTATACATACATGATATTGCTTTATTGTTTTAATCAGCTTTGGTTACTGGATTAAAATTTGCAAAAGATATGTTTTAAAAGGAAATTAGTGTGGGGAAACCCGTTGCGCTAAGCGGCGTGGTCTCATTTAATATCAAATAACCGAGATGTTTAGTATCATTCACACCAGGCTTTATGTCCGACTCAAAGTCTATGTTTTCCTCATAAACTCTCGGGTGCTCATAATTGATATGAGTAGGCTGAGGGTTGAGGATTTATAGGTTTTGGTAGGTCGATGAAAAAGGCTCCCGAAGACGAGCAAGAGGTTGATGAATAGCTATTTAGGAGTTGCTTTTTTTGTTCTATTCCACTGTGTTGTATTAAGTCAGTTATGACTGTCTAATACTCTAGTCAACCAAGGGAGAATCTTCATATGTTGCTCTTGGAGTATTTATGTAATAATTATGCTTGATGTGAACCTAGGAAATGTTGGGATTATGTAATCTGGATATGAAACATGTTTATGAAATGTAATCAAAAATGTTGTTTCTGAAATTTTTGATTTTTTTCATATTCATGTGCTTCTGATATTATGGATACCATTAGCATTACCATATTTTGTCATCGGAAGTTAATACTATAGATGACTGCAACATCTGTAGCGCTTAGCTTTGGGCCTCAAGATAGGGGATGTTACACATTATGATGGCACCAAGTTGTTTACTTCCAAACTTGGCCAATTTTCCAATCGATTCCAAACCTTTCAACAAATCCATCAATGCCCAAAATCGTTGTCGAGGAACCACTTAACTAGCCCAAAGTCGAGCAACAAAATTCACGAAGTTCACTGACTATTGACTTGTTTTTGCGTATCACCATTGGCATGACTTCAAATGTGCTAAAACTTGATAATTTCTAACCTAAATGACTCATGGCCAACAATGTATGGTCTCTATGCTATAGAGAACACCTCCTATCAATTCCATCATGTTTCAAACACTTTTGCTCGCTGATTCACACAAATGATGACCACTCTCAAATCATACCCAAACAGATTGAAATACATGCAAACAGCTTTCCACAAGCATTCCATAACATCCGAACATCAAATGTAGGTAATCCAAACACAATTCAAATAGTTTGCCCTAAGTCTAACGAAGTAGGAAACAACTAATTGTTCGGTCGATAACACCCAAAAATAATCAAAATTAACATTCGTCGTTATAATAAAGATGCTGCTAAGGTTAGGTCTAGATTTGAAAATGTTTTAACATTCAAAATCCTCTTAAAAATGTCGTCTTGAACTATATAGACAAGGATAGTATAATGTGAAGGACAAACAACTCATTTAGATCCAAAATAGCATGAATACCAAGGAGAATCTGATGTAAATAGCCCTCCATGGATGTTATGCAACCTAAATCAGCAAATCCAGAAATCCACTTCATCTCCTTACCTAATTACCCGTTAATCACTCAATTTAGCTAATTAAAATGAAGAAAATGATGGATTTTGGTCTACCTAGGATTAATGGAGGTTTGGAATGTTTAGAATAGATAAAATACGACTAATGATTGTTAGAGAAGGCTACCATTAACCCTAATCTTGAAATGAGTTAATGGGTCTAACTAATAACCTCTTAATTACCTGCTAATTTTCCTAAAGACTGTCCAAAATTAACACAGCCATAACTTTTAAACGGTAAGTCCAAAATCATATTATAACCAATGTATGAAATGGGAACTACATTTCTTTCATTTGGAAGTGGTTTCGAATCCTAATTTTTCTCCTACCAAAATTTACAATCCTTACAAGATTTCTCAGGGTCAAACTGTCTAATAAAAATTTTAAGGGTTAAAAATGTCACTACTCAACATCACCCAAATTTGTAGCCTCGCACAACCCGATATTAATTTAAAAATGGTATTTTACAATTTTCTGATACATAAAATATAGATTTTTAGAAACTCTTCCCCCATCCCTTTAGAAATTTTGCCCTCGAAATCCCATTAAATAAAGTAAGTTCAAACACCCTGCATGCCCATCAACCATAAGCAAGCATATTGTCCATCATATATGCATACACAAAGAAAAAACCTATGCCTACCCTAGCATGCAAGGTAGTAAATAACTCTATATAATATCAACAGTGAAAGTGAATGTGATAAACATAAAATCCTACAGGGTAAAGAGCTCTGTATAAACAATCCTTATGCCCTCCTAGGTCTCCTCTGCACTATCGCACTCGCTTTCACTTCAAGAACTCCTACTAACTTCCTCGTCTTCCTCTTAAGCCAGTCAATACTACATCCTACTATCCTACGCATACGAGGTCTCGAAGTTTCTAGTTCAATCTCAATATAATCCAGTCAATCCAGTGCCATCTTTCCAAATGCATCTTATAAGCCTTCCAATATCCTTCTGTAACAACCCTCTCCAAAACGGGCAAAATTTTCAATCCACTAACAGCCCATCAAACCAGAGATCCATTCCTGAGATGGTTGTTGGTTCATAAAATTGATAAAACAATATACAGTTCTATCTATTTTTGCTTTCAGTGTCTCACAACGGATGGAATAAAATATAATAATAAAATAAAGTACCCATCACATAAAACCAAATCACCAGAGTACAACATCTCACTACTACATAAAACACATTTGATATATAGTCTGGGTATGTTATCACAACATAAATAGATAGCTATAATAGATAACTTCCCATCAAGTCTCTGCCATCTTCTCTACACTCATCATTGTGCCTAATCTGTAGGTTGCAATGAGGAGGGAGTCAAAACAACAATGTTCGGTGAATGAAAACCTCAAGTTTTAGAATAATAGCATAAAGGCAATAAATATTCATATAATTATTATCTTATATATTTACTATAATACTCTAAGCACATCTCAAGCAGTATGATTATAGCCCTATATACCTAACTTTATGACTATAAAAGTGGGTGCAATGCAACTATGGAGCATCTTGGGTTCAAGAACCTACCTCCCATCTAATTATACCCTGACAATGGAAAAGGAAGAACCCAGACCACTTAAGACCTTTTAAACAGGGATTGGCAAGTATTTATTTAATACCTTGACCCTAGGCTGAATCTCCACTCATTTAATACATAAACCCACAGTGAAACCCTCCTGGTATTCCCTAGTCGATGTTGTAGAAAATATCATATTGGCTACTTAATACTAACTAGATATACAAGAGGCAAACTTCCATCCATTTAATACCTCAACCTCAAAGCAGACCCCCCAGGAGATTCCCACTAACACACCTAAAAGATAAGCCTAACCATTTAATCCTTCTTCATTAGGAAGAGGAAGACTGCAATGGTCAATTAATACCTCAATTCTGAAGCATGCCCATCCTAGAATTACCCAACTTTATAAGTTATTTAATACTTATTAATGGGGAGGAGGCAAACTCTAAACTAGTCACTGAATACCTCAACCTCGAGGAAGACTTCTCCTCGAATTTCCCTATCCTCATGGCCTATAACCCAACCATGACACCCCAATTTAGTCTGACTATTTGTAGGTGTCGGTAGCCAGATCAACTGGGCATACTTACCCTACAAAATTGAGACTAACCCATGTCCACTGTAGGTACTTATTAAAGGCAATGTCGCACATCAGTTACAAAAATCACACAAGTGGTAGCCAGATTAGCCGGGCAGATTTTTATGTGCTTTCAACTGACCTTGCATCCCTATAACAGTATAACTTAGCTATATTCCCACTCCTTGAAATAAAATGTTGAACTATGCCATAAGTGACCTTACCCGCTTTGCGCATTTAAAGGCCTTATAAGGGAAACTCCTTACTTTGCCTTTTTTATGGATTAAATTCCATTGTCCTTAACTCACTTTTAGTTTTATTGTTGATTGTTAATTATCATTTATTTGCTAATTTCTTTGTTAAATGCCTTATATATTACATATGTTACGAAATTTAAAAGAATATGTTATTATTACATTTATGGCTATCATTAAATTATGGCATTTTTTTATATATTTATTTAGTTAATTTGTGTGTTTCTTATTTGGGGTGATATGTATTTTAATATGTTAATATTTGCAATTTATATACAAGTCTCGATCCAACATAGCAAATTACATAATAACTAACACCGTCAACAAATTAGCTATACTAAATAGGCATGTATATATTCAAATTAGAATCCAAACATGCAATGTATATTAATATAGTAGAATCATGTCCTCTTTTTATAAAGAAGAAAACTTACACTTTCAATCTTTTATATTCCATTCAACTTTTTAAATGTATATCGCTGAAATGAAAACGAAAGCATATTTACTTTAACTGTTGAAATATGTGGTGTAAACTACGGATGAGAGGAAAAATCCCTTTTTCCCTACAGTGCATACCCATTTCTGTTTTCCAAGTGGAATTCTTTGTCATTGCAATCAAAATTCGAGAAATAAAATCAAATAAAATAGAAAATATTCATATTGCAATAATAATAAATCCGATTCCACTACATTAAAATGAAACAACCAGAATTCCAACGAATTTCACAGCTTACATTTTATTGGGAATTTTGGGGTTTCGAATTAATAATTTTTCATATTCAAAATTTCCCAAGGCACGGTAAAAATCCAAAAACAAACTACGTAAGATACGATACTATTAAAGTAAAATTAAGATTTCCACTAACAAAAAATTCTCAATAAATCTCCCTATATTTGCTTCGTCTGATGGAAATTTTTCTCCCTCCAATTTAACTTTTATTTATCGTATAATATATAACCAATTTATTTATATATATTAGATTTAGAATTTGTCGATTAGGGAAGAGATTCATATATATATATAATTTATTTCCTTTCCCTTTAGCTTTCTTCTTTCAAATCTTCCTCTAATCCTTGAAGATTTTTTTTTTGAGTTAAAAAGATTTTTGTAGAGAAAGAGAATCGATAGTTTCATTCCCGACTTTAAATTTTATGAAAAGATTGAAGGGCTAGCCACTTATTTATAATTTCTTGGAGGCGCCAGAACCGTCAGATCAAGAATATTTTTATAGTTCAGGATCCATGCCGTTCAGTTTGGGAAAACCCCAGCCATCACAACAATAACCGGTCGATGGCTACCCATGGGCGGTCGGCTGCTAGTTGTTGAAGTGTCCCAATAGGCGGTCTACCGGTGGTCCCCACATGCGTTGTTTTTATTGCTTAAATGTTAAGTTTATATTTAACGTTTAATTTACCAATAGATTTATTAATATTTATTTCGTTAATACATTTTTAATTATTGTCGATCTGTAATTTTTAAACATCGATAATTTCTTCATTTGAACTCTGATGTTGAAGCTTTATATATGAGAGTGCTCAGAAGATCGCTGCAAATGCAATCCTGCAAGTTTCATGGCCAAATTCTGACATTTACTAAATTTTTATTTTTAAAGTTATTATTATTCGGTTGATTTTTCTTAATTAATTTCCTGTTGGTTTTAAGGAGTGTTACATTCTCCTACCCTTAAAAGAATTTCTTCCCAGAAATTGCTAAGGTATAGATAGTGTAACTTGCACTCTACAATCATGTTGTACAACCAAGTTATTTACACAACCATCTACTCAACCAAAAGAATTTCTTCCTCAAAATTGCTAAGGGACAGATAGCATGACGTGCACTCTACAATCATGTTATACAACCAAGTTATTTACACAACCATCTACTCAACCAAAAGAATTTCTTCCTTGAGATTACCAAGGGACAGATAGTGCAACGTGCACTCTACCACCATATTGTACATGCAATATAGCTATAGATAAGCTCAACCTTAGCAAAGATGCAAGATCATGACATATAAGCATGTATACAAACAACCTAAATATGCATAAAATTCTATATGAGTGTAAAAATAACATGAAAAAGTGTACCATCTAATCTAGCAACCGCGGTGCAACTAAAACCTATATAATTCTACATCCAGAAAGGGAAAATTTACTAGAGAAAAGCTCTAGGTGAGAAGATTACTTATTATCTTCAGTTTTCCTAGTGCTCTCTACGAGATTATCTCCCTATTGTACTAAAGCCAACCTAATTTTTTTGTTACAAAGCTTCCTAACTACGTACTCTGTTATAAGTGCGATGGTACGCGATGCTATTTGGCTCCGTCTTCATATATACTAATTGATGATGCTCTACCATGTTGATTTTGCTATGCATACACCTCCTCAGATGTGATGCATGTAAAATATTATGGAATCTTAACCAATTTAGCTGGAAGCTGTACCCAATAAGCAAGTCTCCCCACTCTGTCCAAAATCAAGAAAGGCCCAAGAAATATCGACACTAACTTCCACGAGGTTCCAAATCACATAACCTTCCTAAGAATGGAAACCTTAACCAATACCATGTCCTCAACTAAGAATTCTAACTCTTTCCTTCGCTTATCAACATAGGATTTCTGTCGATCTTGAGAGATCTTCATTTCCTGCTTAATTACCTTAATCTTCTCCATGGTCTCTAGGAATAAATTTGGTCCAAGTAGAATTTTGTTGGTGTTTTTCCACTAGCAATTTGGTGACTTGCATGGCCTCTTGTATAAGGCTTCAAAGTGTGTCATACCTATGCTTCGAAATCTATGATGCAAGCCCTCAATAAATCCTCCAAGATCATGTTCACATTTTCCGTTTGTCCATCAGCCCGAGGGTGGTAAGCGGTGCTAAGATTTAGCATCGTCCCTAAAGTTGGCTGCATACTCCTTAAAAACTCACTAGTGAATATAGGGTCTATATCGCTGATAATACTGAGCAAAATCCCATGTAATCAGACTACTTCCTTGATGTAAACCTATGCTAGAGATAATAAGGTCCTATTACTTCTTACTGGAATAAAGTGAGCACTTTTAGTGAGCTTATCCACTATAATCCAAATAGCGTCATTACCTTTTTGACTTCTAGATAACCCATCTATGAAATCCATTAATATGTTTCCACTTCCAAATTAGAACCTCCAATGGTAATAACAGACCTTTAGAGTTCCTTTCCTTAGTTTTAATTTATTGACACGCCAAACACCTAGCTATATATTCCGCTGCTTGCCTCTTCATTCTCGGCTAATAGAAGATCCATTGTATGTCTTTATACATCTTATCTCCACCGGGATGAATAGACATCTTAAAACGGTAGCACTCAGCCAACACTTCTCACAGAATAACCTCTACCACTGGAACACATAGTTGTCTATTTCTCCTTAGCCATCCTCTTTCATTGACCGAATACTTGCTGAGAGGGAAGAAATACACTCCCTTATTCAACCTAGCCAAAATATTTAATATCGCCGCACCTTTCTTTTGCTCTTGACCGATGGTACCCTTCAACGTTGGCCTTACCTTCATCACTGCCAGCTATCATGGAGTGACTTCTGCTAGCGGTTGGAAATTAAAATTCTAGAGGAACTCCAACTGCCTCCACTCATATATAGCACTTAGAGTAGCATACCTTCGGCTAAGGGCATCGGCAACAACATTCCCTTTTCGAGGGTATATTGAATCTCAAAGTCATATGATGCTATGAATTCCATCCACCTTTGCTGCCTAAGGTATTGATCCTTTTGGGAAAACGTGTATTTAATGGGCTTATGATTAGTAAATAGCTCAAACCTCTCTCCAAAAACATAATGTCTCCACATCTTCAAGGCGAGTATGATAACCGCTAATTCTAAATCATGAGTATGATACCTCTTTTCATGGTCTCTCAACTGCCAGCTTGTATAGGCTATCACCTTGCCTTATTTCATAAGAATATCCTAACCCTATATCGCATGCATCAGTGTAAATAGTGAAAAGCTTTGATCCATTCAAGATCGTCAGTGCATGTGCACTAGTTAATAGCTTTTTCAGCTTCTCAAAGGCTTCCATGCATTTCTCGTCCCATGTGAAGACTAAGTTTTTCTTGGTTATGTGAGTTAATGATACAATCGTCTTTGCAAAGTTCTTAATGAACTTACTATAGTAACCAGCCAAACCAAGAAAACTCCTAACTTCCATAGTATGCTTTGGAATCTTCTAGTCCTGAATAGCCGCTACCATTGCAAGGTCAACATACAACCCCTTCTCGGAGACAGTATGACCGGGAAACCTTACCTTCTTTCTCCAAAAATGACACTTGAGAATTTGGCTTTTAGCTGATGCCTTCCCAATATATCTGGTACTTCCCTTAAGTGGTTTTCATGTTCACCTTCACTTTTGGAGAATATAAAAATATCATCCATGAATACTACGATGAACTTATTTAACCGCTTCCTAAAGACCCTACTGATCAAATCTACGAAGTATGTAAGAGCATTTGTTAACCGAAAAGCATTACCTCCCATTCATATAGTCTGTTTGGAGTATGAAAAGCGGCCTTCTTCTTGCTATCTTCGGCCACTCCAAATTGGTAAAATCCATTGGCAAAATCTAATGGAGAAAAGACTTTGGCCCCAATAAGCTAATCAAATAAGTCGTCTATTGTAGCCAGTGGATACTTATTCTTCTTAATCAGCTTGTTAAGTGCTTGGTAACCAATTTTGCATTGCCTTAAAGAGCCATCTGCCTTAGTGGCGAAGACAACTGATGCTCCCCATTTTGAAATACTACGTTGAATTAACTTCTTCTGTAATAGCTCAAAAATTAGCCAATCAAGTTCTTGCCTTTCTTTGGGGCCTTAAGCCTCAATGGCAGTGCAATTGGTCTAGCATCTTTCCCTAAATCAATTCTAAATTCTATCTCTCTTTGGGGTGGGAGAGCAGAGACTCCTTTAAAAAAATCTAGAAATTTCTAAACTACGAGTACAGATGAGAGTTCACCCTATGACAGCCTAAGAGAATACAAATAGCTCAACATAGCGAAGACTTTAGGCATGCATTGAACATATATATCTTACCCCCCCCATTATTCCTCAATCATATAATCCTCCTGTTATAATCTAAGACAACCTCTATTACCGGACACCTTGGCCCGGCTACAAAACGATAGTTGAAGATATTTTCATTAGCACTAGACAAGATTCTGACCAAGAAGAGCCTAAGTTATAAATGTTTGTTGTAATTGAAATGTTTTGGCATTTATGTGCGGTTCAATAAGTACAGTTCGGTGTGTGTCGCTCGGTCTGGGTAACTCGGCACACGTCGCTCGGTCAAGATCGCTCAACACGCATCGGTCGGTCAGTTGAGTCGTCATCGCTCGGCATGTACCGCTCGGTCAAGGGAGTGAAGTCACACATGGCTCGGTCAGATTGTATTGGAATGTGTGGCTCAATTAACGATGTAAGACATATGTGGCCGCCCTAGATGGGTTAGCAGGTATTGATCGTAAAACGGGAGTCATTTCTGTTTGGTTAGAAGTCGTACGGCATGCGTAGTTGGTGTATCTGGTTCGGTGCACGATGAGGAATTTAACCTGACCACGGAACCAACAGTGAAGTGAGAAAGCGGACACTGCTTTACTTCGAGGTCCACCACGAGTTACTCCAAGTCCTTTAAGACTTCGCTTCGAGTCAGTTACTCAATTACCACCGTTCGGCCATCCTAGATCGGCATTTGTCATTCGGTGTATCTCGCTCGGCATGCTTAGGTCGGTCGACTTGACGTTCCGATATATGGGACAAGGTACTCTGCTCCTAGGCCTGAGAAGGAAGTCCAACCTATCTTCGTCTATAAATAGAGGGGAAAGAGTGCAGTGAAAAGGGACCTTTTTTCAAGAAATCCGAGGACACTCTGCCATTTATACACTAGCTTTCTTTCAGTTCAAACTTGTATTTTGGCTATTTGTTTATGGATTGTATCTGTATTCAAGTTTTTAAGGAAAGCAATATAGATTGTACTTACAGTGGACGTAGGCAGTTACGCCGAACCACTATAATTTTGGTATTCTCGTGTTTTTACTGTTCTTACTGCATTCTATTGTAATATTCCTCAATTTTAATTTATTTTCTTCATTAATATCTCTACATAATCCTACTCAATGTTGTCAGCGACCAATTTTGGTGTTGAAATTTTGGTGCTTTCATTGAGAACTACATTCTCAAGCTATTAGGATCTACTTTTCCGCTATTGGTTTGAAGAAATACCCCAAAGAAGATCCAAGTTCGTTCACAAGAAGTTCATATATTCTACTCAGAGCTCCTACCAATAACTCTACAATGGTATGACCGCGTACCAAATCAGCCTCTCATAATGCAGATGTCAACGAGACTACTGGCGTCCAACAAGTAGGACCCAACAATCAACAAGCTAATCCAGATGTAGGGATCGTCGCCGACCTAAACCAAATAGAAGTTGTTACCACAACAGAGTTTAACGAGCTTATGAGAGAACTTGTGGAAAGCAGGAGACAACTTAATAAGCAGATTCAAGCTAACGCCAATCTCATGACACAACTTGCACAACAACAACATCAGAATGCTAGAGGAAGTCCCACTACCTACTTATTATCTGACAGCTCTACTTCGTTTGATGAACATCCCACGCGTAGATGCCGTAGAATTAAAATAGCACAAACATGCGTAGTATAACAATCCAATAGGAATGGTCCGGGTTCCCTACTTGGAGCAGCGACCCCTCACTTGCATCTAGGATACCACTCTCAAGTTGGAATGAGAAACTTAGGATCTGGAGCACTGACTGACCGGCTCACCAGGGATGCAATGAAGCGGGTCCCCAGGACGCTCATTTGGGAGATCATCAAACAAGGAGGCACCAGCCAGGATGGTCACGCAGGACGGAGTCCAACTTGCCACCTCCCATCCAAACCCCGGACTTGTCAGCCATGGTCAGACAGCTGATGAGGGAAAATCAGGGCTTGTCCAATGATGATTGGGGCATAGATAGAAGTCATACTCCATGCACAGATGCTATCCTACAGGCCGAATACCCCCGGAAGTTTAGTATGCCAACTATTCTAGCCTTTGAGGGGAAGATTAATCCCCGACAGCATGTAATGAGATACGAGTGGATGATGGACTCGGCTAGGACGAATGATGCGACTAAGTGTAGATGTTTCCTAATAACCTTATCTGGAATCGCTACCATATGGTTCACCAGACTTCCTTCACGATCAATCTCCAAATTTGATGAGTTAGTGACGAAATTTATGGAGCTGTTCAGAATTCATACCACTCGTCCAAGGAACGTGATGTCTTTATTCAGTGTAATTCAAGCATCAAGGGAGTCCTTAAAAGAATATTTGCAAAGATTTCACGTTCTACTGAAGTCAGCAACCCGAATGACCACGCAATTCTCATGGCCGTGATGCAGGGAGTAGATCCAGACTCGGAGTTTGGTGATTGGCTGGCAGGAAAACCTCCGGCTACCCTGGAATGTTTTTATTCAAAGGCACACCAGTTCATGAGAAGGGAGGAAGCCAGGTGGACGAGGCGAGGCAGTGCGCCAGGGCCTGGCAAAGAGGCGATGAAAAGTAACATTGCGATAAAACAGGCTGGCGACAATTCTAGAAAGGTCAAGGTTAATGTTGAAAACAAGCCCGAGCAGTCTAAAGCGTCTGGAAGGGAAAATTTCGGAAGAAAGAGGGAAGCCGGAAAGTGGAAGCCAAGGATGCCGACCTACAACGAATACACACCTCTGAACGCATCTATGGAGAATATTTGTTAGTCAACTTGTAACACCTTCCAATACCGAAAGCCGCACCCAAAGGAATCCACTAAGGAATAAAATAAGACTGGGAAGTACTATTGATTTCATGAGACCTACGGGCACAACACTGAGGAATGCAGACACCTCCATCATGCTATAGAGAAACTGATTCGGTAAAAGAAGTTACAGCAGTTTGTTAAGAATCCGTAGGAAGGCGGACAAGGAATGTCAGACCCGGGTTGCGGGCAAGCTCCACGCCATCCTAAGGAACCTACTCAGACTGTAAATAGACTAATCATAAACACGATAGTCAGTGGGCCTCATCCAGCTGACAAGAGTAGGAAAGAAATGAAACGCTATGCTAGTTCCTTAAAACTTGCGGACTTTGAATGCTGCTCGAACTTGGAAGATGGGATTCCAGCGAAACATCATCGAATGATGACTAATGATATAGCGTTCAGAAGTAGAGATGCTGATCGGGTGAAGGCACCTGCCATTGACCCGATGGTCATCTCGGCAATGATTGGGCCAGCATTTGTGAGAAGGATATTGATTGATTGCGGGAGTTCTGTTAACATTATATTCAAAAAGGCGTACAACCAAATGAAGATGGAGGCAAAAGATCTGAAACCATTTAAAGCCCGCATTCATGGTTTTAATTGTGCAGCCACTGGACGCGATATGTTTATTTGAATTACCATTTGAATTGAGAGAAGGTGAACGTAAGAGGGTATGGATCCTACCGTTCATTGTGTTGGATGTTGATTCCTATATAATGTTTTCTGGGCCGATCGGCCCTGGTCGAGTTTCGGGCAGCATTGGCCCCGTGGCTTTTGACTTTGAAGTTTTCGATGGATAGAGGAGTTGAGGTTGTACATGGCGACAGGTCGTGCGTGTTATGTGGCTGAGCTAAGAGAGTCCCAGCGGAGAGAGAAGGGAAAGGTTGTGGACAACTCTGTCTGCATCCAGGTAGCGCAAAATTGACAAGTGGTGCCTAGCCTTGGCTCGAACAGCAGGGTCGGATCTATAAAGACATAGATCCAAGAAACGATGATGATGAACCTAAGGAGCCTAAAGCTGCACCGATTGAACTAATGATTGACATTTCAGTCAACCACGATGACCCATCGTGGGTGTTTAAGATTGGATCACAACTCACTCCCTTGATGGTTGAGGACCTAATTGATTTTCTCTGAGTGAAACCTGGATGTTTTCACTTGGATCCACTTGGATATGTGTGGGATTTCTCCCGCCATCGCAAGTCATTCGTTGAACATTGACCTAAAATATATACCAGTGAAACAGAAAAGGAGAGGTATGGATCTGGAGAGGTCTACTGCTCTCCGAGAGGAGGTGGACAAATTCAAAGCCAATGGGTTCGTCCGCTACGCCCTCTACCCTGAATGGGTTTCTAACCCTGTACTAGTGAGAAAGAAATGGGAAATGGAGGATCTGTGTTGATTATTCATACCTAAACAAGGCCTGCCCTAAGGATAGTTTCCCTTTACCCAAAATTGACCAGCTGGTTGACTCCACAGCCGGACACGAATTATTGTCATTCATGGATACGTATTCAGGATACAACCAAATCTCGATGCACATTCCAAATCAGGAAGACACTAGTTTTGTCACGGACGTCGGGCTATATTGTTATGTGGTGATGCCTTTTGGGTTAAAGAACGCAGGGGTGACTTATCAGCGCTAGGTAAATCAGATGTTTAAAGACCAAATCAGTAGAACAATGGACGTCTATGTGGATGACATACTCATGAAGTCACGGCAGTCAAACGACCGCATTTGAGACTTAGCAGAGATGGTTGATATACTTAGATACTACGGAATGAAAATCAATCCACTGAGGCGTTCCTTTGGGAATTTTTTTTGGCTTTATTGTCAATGCATGGGGAACTGAAGCTAATCCCGAAAAGATCCAGGCTATTCAAGACATACAAGTGCCCAGAACTATAAAGCAAGTACAAAACCTGAATGGAAAGGTCACCGCGTTGAGTCGGTTCATATCCAGAGCGACAGATAAATGTATTCCCTTCTTTGATGTGATAATGAAAGGGAAGAGAAATTTTGAATGGACACCCGACTATTAGGATGCCTTCCAAGCTTTGGTGAGACATTTGGAAAGTCCCCCGATTCTGTTAAAGCCTGTAGACCATGAAGTGTTATATGCATACTTTGTCGTGTCTCAGCATTCCATCAGTACGGCCTTGGTTCATGAGGAGGGCCGAATTCAAAAGCGAGTGTATTATGTTAGTAGACGTCTAATGGGGGCGGAGAGAAATTATCCTAAGATTAAGAAGCTAGCCTATTTCTTGGTGATTACATCACACAAGCTTTGTCCATATTTTCAGGCACACCGATAAGTGTTTATACTGATCAACCTGTGCGAAAGATGCTTCAACGACCCGAAACCTTTAGAAGGTTGTTGAAGTGGAACATTGAGTTGAGCCTATTCGATATCACCTACCGGCCACGGAGGGCAATCCAAGGGCAGACGCTAGCGGACTTCATTGCAGAATTCACCATATCAGACGAGCCAAGCAGTGAGGATGTTATTCCCTCCATTTAATGGAAACTATACACCGATGAGGCATCCAACGACCGTTGTTCTAGGGCTGGTGTTATTCTTGTAACTCCCCAAAACCAATCAATTTGTTATGCTTTGAAGCTTGATTTCCCGGCGACAAATAACAAAGCTGAGTATGAAGCATTACTTACTGGATTAAAACTTATCAGGGAACTCGGAGTACGATTGGTTGAAATCTTTTGTGACTCACAATTGGTGGTGTACCAAGTGCGGGGAGACTATCAAGCAAAGGGGCAGAGACCAGTCCCATACCTTGCTCGGGTTCAAGAGCTGTTGGCAGACCTTGAATATTGTGATATTTCACACTTCCCACGTGAACAAAATGGGGAAGCCGATTCATTGGCAAAATTTGCAAGTACTGGTGATGCAAAGTAGATGTGATTGGTTCCCGTTGAAATCATACATACTTCGAGTATAAACAAGATGGAAGTAGAATTTGTGTCGGAAACGGAAGCCGAGAGGGAGTCGTGGATAAACCCGTTCAAACAATTCCTATTGCATGAGACTCTGTCCGAGAAAAGGAGCGAAAGACGATAAATCATTCGCAAAGCTTTGCGATATGTAATGAAGGATGGAATAATGCATCAGAAGGGATTTTCGGTTCCCTTGCTTTGGTACATTGCCCAAGATGAGATAAAGCGGGTCTTGAAAGAAGTTCATGAAGGAGAACGTAGCGACCATATTGGGAGGCAGACATTAGCAAAAAAGATCCTCTGCTATGGATACTATTGGCTGACCATGAATCGGGACTCCATGGACTATGTAAGAAGGTGCGACAAATGTCAAAAGTAAGCAAAAATCCCAAGAGCTCCTCCGACGGAACTCACATAGATGGTTAGTCCTTGGCCATTTGCAATATAGGGGATTAATATAATCGACTCCCTGCCGATTTCCCAAGGAGGTGCAAAATATGGAATTGTTGCAGTTGATACTTTACCAAATGGGCGGAAGCCAAGCCCTTAGCTATAATCACCACCAAAAAGGTCATTAACTTCATTATGCAAAACGTCATATGCGTTTTGGCCTCCCATGAACTATCATTACGGACAACGGGAGTCAATTTGAAAGTAGAGAGTTCAAAGAATTCTGCCAAAATATGGCATTGAAAAATGGTCAAAGACTCCATTCAAAAAGAGAAAGATGTCCTTGCTCAACGAGTCAAAGAATTGGAGGAGTTACTCATCAAAGAAAAGGAAGAATAAACTGCCGTGCAAGAGGAGTCGCAAGGATATTGCGACGAGATTGTCGCTACATGACTTCTAAAAACAAAGCTTGATGAGGAGCTCTCCAAAGCTGAAGTGCTATAGAACGCAGCTCGTGAGGAGGGTAAAAGAATGACGCCCTTAGAATTTGATTCTCGCCTCGAGGCTAATGCTGAGGCTGGTAGAGAGGAAATCAACTGAAGGCAAGTTAGCAAGAATAATATGACGGCCAAAATTTAAGTGTAGAGTTAAGTGTAAATGTTCATGTGTGTCCTAGTGATTTCCCCCGACGAACCAGTTTCTTTTTCTTTACTTATTGGGGTTGACACTCCATGTCAATCAACCAAACTGCCTGCATCGCCTCTCGTGGGCGAATTAACCCCCATATCTCCTGGGCCGTTAAAACCATAATTCAGTAGGTCATCGGGGATGGTCAAATCTGAAAGATCTTTTAGTGAACCTTCTGGATGTTGGGGAAACGATTTTTTCTCGATCGGGGTGACGGTAACTTTAGAAGTCCCACCAACTGTTTTCTTCTTCAATTTATAGGCTAAGCTTTTATGCCTCTTTGAAGGAGGAAGCGATTTAGTGACGTCAGGTACGTCGATTATAGGCACAATATCAGAGCCTAGATTCTCATCGGTCATTTTTGGCGCCTCGGCCTCCTTTATTTCACCATCTTCAAATACATCGGGGGTCCTTTCTATAGAAAGCTTCGAAGCCCCAGCTTGCCTTTCACCTTTTTCCAAGGCAGGTCCGGCTGTAGTAGCACTACGAAGGAGACTTCTTTGACAATCTTCCGTCAACAATCCAAACTTTAAAAGCGATTCATAGAAAATGATGGATTTGATTTCCCGGTCTCCCACGAGAACAACTCGAATGACTTCGACGGCCTTAGAATACTCGGTGCCTTCGGGACGTGGGACGATATCTGCAAAAATTGATTTTTTTTAGAAAGAATGCAATTTGTGCCACAGACAAATATTGATCCAAAAAAGGAACTTACTCCCTTCCAGCCATCTTCTCGCAAAGCTCGGGGGGCAGCGTACATAGAACCATTCCTTCTTATATTGGGTGAATTTGCTCCATGCCCCGGTCAGGATCTGACACTTGGAGTATGGCTCGAGGAATATGAAAGATGGACTATCTGATCGTCTTTTAAAGCGATGGATGTAGCGGATGTCACCAGGAGTGGGGAGCTTGAATAGGATGGTCATAAAGAGAATACAAGTGCCATGGATGAATGCATGACTATTGGGATGTAGTTGTTTCGGGGGATACCCATATTCTGTAGCACTTCACGGAGAAAGGAGTTGAAAGGTGGCATGCTACCGACTCAGCACATGAATTTGTTGCAATCTGTATATTCAACTAGGGGCAGGTGAGGACGATCTTATCCTGATGTAACTAATACGTCGTCAAAAGGGATTCCATGAATCGAACATAGCCAGCGAAGAGCGGTTTCATTGATTTTTGAAGCTCGACAATTAGTTGGATTATCCAGGATAATTGCTCCATCTATAGCATCAGGTGCCGGGCCAATAACTGCAGCGGATGGATCTGGAATACCCTACGTGGAGGTTGTCGGTGTGTCTGAAGTACTTACTACCTCCTGCTAAGAGCTTGGATCAGGCTTACCGGAAACTGTATCAGAATTCGATTTTCTAAACATCTTTAGAGAGCAATGGATGTGGATAAAATCCTGTTTGAAATATACTTGAAAGACAATTGATATTAGATATAATGACAAAAATATTTCCCCCGTGTGGTGTGTGGACTAGTGCAATCATTCAAGCAGGAGTATAAAATAATTAAAGCTTTAAAAACCAATGAAGTGTGATTGAGCATTAAGCTACCGTCTTCGAAGACCGTCATCGCTGACCAACTCCGAGAGCTTGTCCTATGATTCGGTAGCAGGGGTCTTGAAATTGGACAATAACATTATATGTTGAAGGCTGTTGTTTGTTGTTGTTAAGTTGAAATCACGTTTATAGTTCTTGAAAACTATGGAGTCATTGATCCAAACCAATTCCATATTTCATGTGCTTATGTTCTAGTCATTATTCATTGTTCTATGGTTAGGTGTGGAGATATGTGAACTTAACATGTGTTATGTTTAACTGGAGAAGATTTTGGTTGTTAATGCTGACCCAAAGTTCGAGGTCGATCACCTTTCGGAAACTACGTACCGAGCCACCTATCTACGGGCTAACAAGTAACCACTAAACTAACAATGCCATCCCGCTCATTCCCACTCTCTAATCACCGAGCGATCCCCTCGTTCGACATGCCCAACCCTCCTTCTGATCTTTCACCAGGCCGTAACATCACACTCGAATGATTGAACCTCATTCTCCTCATTAGCACCGAGCAACATTTCCACTCAGGGTACCGAGCCTCTCTCTCTAGTGCCACTTCCATAAAAAGTTACCAAGCGGCCTCAGCATAGAATATGCCAAGTCACTCCCTTTCATAGTTTCGACCTGCTATTTTTAAATTCCTAACAATCCAACATCACTACGTTGGGCTACCGACTGTTCTCCCTCGATCGTATGATAAACCGAATGCTACAAGCTTTACACCAACTCCTATGAATCATCAGGCCTTCTCCTTCTCTATGTCCCTGACTTCGAAGTTAGGGCTACGGCCACTTCTCCTAGTAACTTGCACTTGTTGCATTAAGACCGAGTCAAATACCTAGCCTGGAGCACGCCCTACCTCCAATTCATCCCTCTATTTACCCCTTCCCATTAACTCCTACCTAGGAACCCATATACTCAGAACTCGAACGAGACTCCGAACTAAGGGAGATGAGTTAAAAAAGGAATCCATACCTATAAAGGAAATTAAAAAGTTTGTGAAAATTATGGGGCTTCGAGCTGAAAGTTGTTCAGGTAGAAGGGCGTCTGGAGTTGCAAGGTAGGAGATACAGGTTCGAAAGGAGGAGAGATGAGTATGATGGTAAACAAGGATTGAAGAGAAATACATAATCAGGCTCATAAAAGTGAGATAAAAGAAAGAAGAGGAAGAAGGAGCAAAGGACAAGGTTTATATATGGCATATGGGGATACGAACCAAAGTTGTCCTATGGACCCAGTCACTTTGCATCGCCAGGTCGATAGGTGGGCACATCGAACATTAATAAAGTAAACCGACTTTGTGGACCCAGTCACCATGTTACATGGGTTCGGCAAGGCAACATGTCTAACCGTCCTAGTTAGGCCGAACGAGTGGGACAGGCTTCGTAAGCCGACTCACTCTAAAAAAAGAGAGAGAAGAGAGAAAAGAGAAAGAAAATATAACTCAGTAAAGTCAGCCACGTTTCGGCCTACCTGAGATCGTATACGTTAGGCTTTTGAAAGCAGGATCTGATTACTGATTCAAAGCGTGTCGTGTTGCGTCACACATCACACTTGGAGGGGCAAATGTTACCCGACACCTTGGCCCGGCTATAAAACGACAGTTGAAGATATTATCGTTAGAACTAGACAAGATTCTGACCAAGAAGAACCTAAAAATATAAGGGTTTGATGCAATCAACATGTTTCGACATTTATATGCGGTTCGGTAGGTACAGTTCGATGTGTGCCGCTCAGTCTGGGTAACTTGGCACACGTCGCTCGGTCAAGATCGCTCGGCAAACATTGGTCAGTCAGTTGAGTCGTCATTGCTTGGCATGTACCGCTCGGTCAAGGGAGTGAAGTCACACATAGCTCGGTCAGATTGGATTGGAACTTGTGGCTCGGTCAATGACGTACGTCACATATGGCTCGGCCTAGACGGGTTAGCATGCATTAATCGTAAAAGGGGAGTTATTGTCGTTTAGTCAGTAGTTGTTTGGCGTGCATAGTCGGCGTATCTGGTTAGGTGAATGATGAGGAAGTTAGCTAACCGTGGAACCAACAGTGAAGTGAGAAAGCCGGAACTGGTTTACTTCAAGGTCGACTGTGAGTTACTCCGAGTCCTTTAAGAGTTCGCTTCGAGTCAGTTACCCGATGACCACCTTTCAGCCATCCTGGATCGGCATTTGTCGTTCGTCGTATCTTGCTCGGCATGCCAGGTTCGATCTACTTGAGGTTCCCATATATGGGACAAGGTACTTTGCTCCTAGGCTTGAGAAGGAAGTCCAACCTATCTTTATCTATAAATAGAAGGGCAGGGGTGCAGTGAAAATGGACTTTTTTCAAGCACTTCGAAGACACTCTGCCGTTTTCTACACTAGCTTACTTTCAGTTCAAACTTGTATTCGGGCTATTTGTTTATGGGTTGTATCTATATTCAAGTATTTGAGGAAAACAATAAATATTATACTTACGGTGGACGTAGGCAGTTACGCCGAACTACAATAATTCTGGTGTTCTCATTTTTTACTGTTCTTACTGCATTCTATTGTGATATTCCTCTGTTTTAATTTATTTTCTTCATTAATCCCTCTACACAATCCTACTCAAGGGTGTTAGTGACTAATTTTGATGCTAACAACCTCATAGTAAGATAATCAATCTATTCTAAGATAAGTCCCTATCCCTCAAAACCTTGAAGATACACATTACATATAAAGTCAACATTACATATATCCACCACTTAGTCTTTGCAAATCATAGAAAGAAGTATCGACCCTCCAGCAGGATTCGATGCAACTATATGGTTAGTGACAAATTAGGTTTTTTATTCCAAGTCTTTAACTATATTCCTAGCTATGAGTGCATATAATGCTCCTGAATCAAATAGGGTTCGAACAGTATTCCCAGAAATAACAGTCATACCTTCCATAGAAATTTTTCGCTTGCCCTTGAAAGGAGGTTTGCTTGATGTAGATATTGCTTCAATGGTATAATCCTGCATGACCTTCCCTTCCTTGTATAGTATCGAACACTATTCTTTTAACGCCCTTTCTTTGTGGCAGAGATACCATTTTCTTTTGAACTCCTCCCTTATAAAGCTCACCCTGCAATCCTTAGTGACGTGCTCCTTCTTGTGGCATCTATGACATGTAGGACCACCCTACTTGAATTTTCCGTTGGCCTTTATATTTTTCTAGAACTTCCCTTTCTTTACTTCAGCCTGGTTTTTGGACAGTCTCCCCTTCTTCTTTACTAATAGTGTGGAGTAGGGTCATGTCGACTAACGTTCCATAGGTGGAGCTTATGGGAACTTGAGTTAAGAGTAGTTCCCTTAAGGAAGAATTTAGGCCCTTCATAAATTTCAATGCCTTATTTACTTGGGTGTCTATCAGACTCGTCCTAAATTTGGCCAATTCTGTGAACTTGTTAATATACTCCTTTACCATAAAGTCCCTTTGTTTCAGATGGATGAACTTTTCCAACTGTAGATTCACTTCTTCGTTGGACATGAATTGCGACTCAAAGTGAACCATAAAATCAACCCAAGTTATGCCTTCCTCAGCATTCTTTGATGTTATTATGGTCCGCTAGTTCATCACCTCCCCTCTTAAGTGCCATGCAGCTAGCTTCCTCCATACTCTATCTTCTAACTCTAGTTCCTTGAATATGCAGTCACAATCATTGATCCAAGCTTTGGTTTCTATAAAGTCCTCTATGCTTATGAATACTCATCCACCAATATTTTGAAAATCCTTACATAATTCAGGGAAGTCTAGTAGACAAAATGATTATTTGATAGGCGGAGCAACTAGCACCGGTGGTGCAGCTTGACCGAGAATGGGGACCTACCCCGCTATCTTAAATATCGTCGAAACCACGCTGGCATATCCTGTATGGTAGGTATCTCCTGGGTGGTGTGGTTCCCAATATCGGAGCCTTTGTTTTCAACCATTATCAATTATCTGTAGGTTCAAAGTTTAGTCATGACTTACTATGATAATATTACTATCCGAATTAAGAATTTACTTAGGGTGTTTACATATGTCCATATATGTATACTCATATATAGTAGGGTTTTGAAAAATATTTTCAAAAATAAAAAATATGTACTCTCACGTATTCCTATTCCCGCTGATTGGGCAACCTATGCTCTGATACCAAATGTATCAACCCCCTTCGAAACAGACTAATTTTTGATCTAATAAAAGCTAATCAAAACTTAAGTCTATTCCCAAGCTAGCTATTGGTTGGTTTAATTGATAAAATAATATGTAGTGCTATCTACTTATGCTTTCAAAGTCCCACAGCGGAAGGAATATAATATAATAATAAAATAAAGTGCATATCTCATAAAACCAAATCACAGAAGTACATTGTGTCGCTAGTACATAAAACCAATCTGATACATAGTTTTGGTACATCACAACAACACTAATAGATAGCTATAATATATAATTGCCTGCGAAATCTCCACCATCTTCTCCACATTCATCACTGCACCTGACCTATAGGTTGTGTTGACGAGGGAGTCAGAACAATAATGTCTGGTGAATGAAAACCTCAAGTTTTACAGTAATAATATATAGGTAGCAAGTATTCAGATAAGTATTATGCCTTTACATGTCTATTATACTACTTTGAGTATATCTCTAACTATAGGATTATAGCACTACAAGCCTAACTCCATGACTACAGATGCAACTATGGAGTATATCAGATTCAACAACCTATCTTGCATCCAATCATACAATAATGATGCAAGAGAAAGTACCTAGGCCATTTAAGACCATTTAAATGGGGATAAAAGTCTCTAATCATAGAATACCTTAGGCAGATTCTCCAGCCATTTAATCCCTAAACCCAAGGCGAACCCCTCCTGGTACTCCTTAGTTGACATCATAGAGAATCTCCTATATGCCGCTTAATACTTCTTAGATAGGAAAGACGTAGACACTCTAGCTACTTAATACCTCTTAATTAGGAAAGAGGCAGACCCCAACATCCACTTAATACCTTAATTTCAAAGCAAATCCATCCTGTAATTACCCAACTTATTTATGAGAAATTCCCTAAGTCATTTAATACTTCTTAATAGGGAGAAGGCAGACTCTAAACAACCATTTAATACCTCTACCCTGAAGAAGACTTCTCCTAAAATTTCTCCATCCTTATGGCCCGTAACCCAACTGTGACGTCCCTCATTAGTCTGACTATTTGTAGGTGCTGGTAGCCACATCAGCTGGATAGACTTACTCTACAAAATTGGGACTAACCTTGCGCCCAATATAGGTACTTATTACAGGTGATGCACCTAATTGGTTAAAAAGTATCACTATTTGGAGCCAGATTGACTGGGCAGATTTCTGTGTGCTTTCAGCTGACCTCACATCTCTATAACTTAACCACATTCCCACTCCATGAACTCCATTTTCCCTACTTTGCACACCCATTTCTATTTTCCATGTCGAATTCGTTGTCATTACAATCAAAATTTGAGAAGTCAAATTGAATGGAATACAAAATATTCATATTGTAATAATAATAAATTCAGTTCCACTATGTTAAAATAAAACAACTATGATTACAATAAATTTCACAACTTATATGTTGAGGGAAATTTTTGGGGTTTTGAACCAATAATTTTTGTATTCAAAATATCCCAAGACACAGTACAAATCAAAGAACAAACTACATAAGATACTATTAAGGTAAACTTATCTGCTCACAAATAATGCCCAATGAATCTTCATGAATTGGCTTCGTGCGATGGCCTTATCTCTTCCTTTAATTTATCCTCTATTTAGTGTTTAACATATAACTGATTTATTTATACATAGTAGATTCAAAATTTATGGATTAAGGAAGAGATTTATGTACATATACACACACATACATATATACATACATACATATTTAATTTATTACCTTTCTCTTTCGCTTGCTACTTCCAATCTTCTTCTAATCCTTGAAGATATATATTTGTATTTTAGTTGAAGATATTTTTATTGAGAAAGAGAGTTGGCAAAGTTCCATTCCTAGCTTTAGATTTGTATGAAAAGATTGAGGGCGCTAGTTTCTAATTTATAGTTGCTTGGAGGCGCCAGAACCGTCAGATCAAGAATATTTTACTAGTTTAGGATCTGGACCATCAGGCTAGGGAAAATCTTGGTCGTCACACAATAACTGGTAGACTGCTCCCCATGGGCAGCGATCGGTCCAAATGGGGGGTCGACCGATGGTCCCTCCAAGTGTTATTTTTAACGCTGACTTAAACGTTAAGTTTATATTTAACATTCTACCTTACCATTAAGTTTATTAGTATTTATTTTCTTAATACGTTTTGAATTATTTTCGATTCACAATCTTCACATGTCTACAACTTTTCATTTGAACTCCGATCGCGAAGCTCTATATATGAAAATGCTCAGAATATCACCATGGACACAATGACGCAAGTTTCATGGCCAAATTCAGATGTTTGCTAAATTTCTATTTTAAGTGTTATTATTAATTAATTGGTTTTTCTTAGTTAATTTCATGTTAATTTTATGAGGTGTTACACTCTTAGAGATAATGGGTCTCTATTGCTTATAGTATTCTTTTACAGAAGTAGGATCACAAAATCCACTTCACATGAAACTCGTCTAATTTCATTGTCGTTCCACTCGGCTTTTTGTATGCTCTTCATCAATCTACCAAATACAACTTAGTGGACAATATGTCCTTTTCCAGTGTGACGACCACCCTGCACTACCGGCACCTAATATAACTAGATAATGCATTACAACGGTGCCCGACCGATGTAGGATGTTTGTTAAGGTTTTAAAGAATAAATACCACAGAACCTATCGTATATCTTGAAGCTCATGAAATAAAATATAATATAAACCACAGATATATAACATGAGGGACAATAATAACTATGCAATCAAATATTAGAGTGCAGATCCACAATTATTACAATATATTAGAGTTTATAAAACTGAATAAACCCAAATACTATCTCTTAACAATAAGTCAAATTGTCAAGGCTCCATAATGTTGCACAATGGAATAAACACAATATCTGTACATACGAGAAAGCTCCATCCAACTCGTCCTCTGCATTATCACTATGTACACCTAGACCTGTTATCAAGTCTAGTCATTTAAAAGAACCCGAGATAATAAGAAGCAATGCATAAATCTCGAGTTAGAAAATAGTCTAGTATGAATGATAAATGAATCCCAAAATACTATATAGGTCGTTAAAGTAAGGAACATGGGTATATAAACAATAGCTGACCTATCCCTTCAATCAAAAAGTTAGCACATAATAGCTATAATATGCTATTCTACTGTCATCATCAAAATGTACTACATCCTAAGTACTGTATGATTTAGGTATCCACGTCCTAAATACCTACATCAAATGACATACACAGAGTATAGAATACGAGGGAGAGCAATCAAAGCAAATATAACATCCATCAAACAATTCTCACTATCGGTCAATGTACTTGGATAAAAGACAACTCATATAGCATGATTATAAGCCAAAGACCCAATCAAATATCGATTCCATGGTGCTTAATTCATGCCACTTCGCAAGGCCAAGAAATAAACCCTCAATCATAAGGTTTAGAGTAATATACGTTCATAAGATTTAGGCAGTGTCTTAATCCAAGTGAGCATCCACACGTACCCCGTTTACGTGAGCACATAGGAAACCTCCAAGTACCTACAATCCCTTTGCACATGACTTCATAATGGAACACAATTATAATTCCACTCTATTCATATCCATAGTGGAACACAATCATAGTTCTACTCACGAGCTCTTCTTATTAAACCTGCCTTTTGGATCTTTACTTCAGCTCCAATCATTGAGCCACAATTATCAAAACCTAACTCCGTTCATTGTCAAGTTACCATCTTCGAAGTCCCCAAGTTATCGTCATGCCTCTACATCACCATCATTCCCCAAGCAAACAAATGAAACCGTCACCATGACATGTAGAGCTCTCACTTCCACTCCTGGAAGTTTCACCTTGGCCTAATAAAAAACTACAGGTCGATATTGACCTAATCTACTTAGTGCCAATTTGAATGCTTCACGAACTTTGGGTCAATTCCTTCCATGAAGCTTCTTTCCTTTAACGCGCAACTTACAAACCACTAGACCCCTTTCATGCTTCAGAAAATTATTTGGTACCGAGTTGAATGGTTGGTAGCGAGCGTTTTACTTACCGAAATTTTGGCTTCTAACCCCAAAACTCTTCTCGTTTGCCAATTAAGGCTGACTCAAAGCATTCCTAAAACTCTTCTCGTTTGCCAATTAAGGCTGACTCGAATCATTCCTGCATCTTTCCCCAAGCAAGCTTGAAGCCGACCTAAGTGGAATTCTGTAGACGTGAATCTCCTACCTACCACGTTGTACTCGTCGAGAGAATAATTCCCCGAGCAAATCTTGATTCGAATTGAACTATGGACTCTACCCTTACTCCAGAGCCCCTCCTTAAAGTTTCATCCAATTCTACCATTTTTGCCTCTGATTTTCCAAATTCGGTATCCTCTTTCCTAACTACCTAAAAGCACTAGCAAACTACATCAAAAAACAACATACATATATGAAATATCATCGATATACATCCATACACACATGCAATTTATCAAACATGATAATCATACAAGTTCTAGCATAGATCTAACTTATAAACTAGCATGTAAATATGATCAAAAAGGATTGTAAAACCACTTAAAAACCATTTTAAACCTCATTAATTTTGGCCATAAACATGTATAAAAGTGTGATTAAAGTTAGGAAATGTTTTATCACCAAAACCATGTTAAAGACATCAATTTTTAAATATATGACAGTATAGAGTAGCAGGAATTAAGAATCACTCACCAAATGCATAAAATACCAATCTTTCCTCTAGATCTAAAATGGACAACAAGGAGGATGATTTTAGGCTAGCTAAAAAAATGATAATCTCCAACCCCTCTATGCAAATTACCTCTCTAATAATGATTTAGGCTAAGTTTAGTAAGAAAAAGGTAAGCCTTTTGATATAATTAGGTTCAATGGAGGTTTGGGATTATAGTGGGAATTGGGAAATATGATTGGGGATGTCCCATCAGCTACATTTAGGAGAAAATCCTGAATTTTTTAATGAGCTTTGGTTTGGGCGTAATTAATTACCCACTAATTTTGGCCAATAGTAGCCAAAACTTAAAAAAGCCATAACTTTCAGATGGTCACTCTATTTTACTACTATGACCACTTTACAAATTGTGAAACCATCATCCAGAAGCGATGGAAGTGGTTTGAGACCTTAACTCGTCTCCTATAAAAAATTATAGTCCATAAAGATTTTCAAGGTAAAATTAGTTACCTAAAATTTAATAAAAATTATAGATGTAACGAATGTCCTTAAGAGTCATTTTTTAAAATTTCAAAGTCATACAACCTCATATGAATAAGGTAAAATTATTTTATGATTCTCCAATACGTAAAATACAGATCATTACACTCTCCCTCCTTCAGGAATTTCGCCGTCGAAATCACCAAACAAGTCAAAGAATAACCAACCATAGTTACCCTGCATTCCTAACAATCATATGCAACCATCAAACATATCAAACAAGCAACCATGCATTCAATAATATAGATAAACCTATCCTAGCATGTAAGATACTAAACTATACTATATGATATCAAAGGTGAAAGTAAATATGATAAATAGGAGGCTTTATCATGCAAAGAGCTCCAGCTATGTAGACTCCATGCTCTCCTCGGTTTCCTAAGCATAGTCGCCTTCACTTTCTCCCCATCGAACCTTCACCAACCCCATTGTCTTCCTTCTAAGTTGTTTCGTTTTGCGTCTGACAATATGAAGTGACCCATGAAGTATTGAAGCTTCTGGTTCAATCTCGATATCACCAAGTTGATCCAGGGAAATTGTCATGCTTGAGTAATGCAAAAAATTCTACAAATGAGAGATATAGAAGATGTGCCCGCCCGCCATCTTCTAAGGTAAGTTAACTCTATCTGCTAGGACCCCAATTCTCTTTACTATTGGAAAAGACCAATGAATCTCGGTGCCAACTTCCCTTTACTACTGAATCAAATAACATTATTTAATAGAGAAATCTTCACAAACACCATTTTGCCGATAGAAAACTCTAAATCTCACACGGTGTAACTTTTCTATGTATCCCGAGCAGTTATCGTTTGTTGTCGAATGATCTCAATCTTCTCCAAGATTTCCCTAATCATGTCTGGCCTAAGTATTAGTTTCTCACATGCTTCCCACCAACTTGAAGGGGCATTACGTAGTCAGCCATATAGTGCTTCATATAGTGTCATGCCGATACTAGATTGATAATTATTATTGTATGTGAACTCTACCAAATGAAAGTGATCATCTTACGAGCCTCGGAAATCAAGTACAAAAGCTCGCAAGAGATCCTCCAATATACGATGCAATGATGCACTCTCTCGGTCTGCCTATCAGTCTATAGGTGATAAGGTATACTAAGATGAATCTCGGTCCCCGATGCCTCTTGTAAGATATTCCAAAACCCACTAATGAATAAAAGATCTTCATCGCTTACAATGCTCTTTGGCACACCATAGAATCGCACCATCCATTTCAGATACTACTCGACCAATTTGGATGTAATTCTACTAGACTTGGTGGGTATGGATTGGGCACCCTTCGTCAATCATTCGACTATGACTCAAATGCTATCATACCCTCCTCGAGTACTCGAATGTCCATCAATGAAATCCATTGATACTTGCTCCTTTTTCCATTCCGAGGCTTCAAGCGGTTGCGGTAGTTCATTCACTTTGAGATAAATGCCTCGACATCCTTTTTCACCCCTTTCCAATAATAGGTCCATTTCATATAATGGTACACCTTATTACCAATGGAATGTATAGTCAATCTCGAATGGTGACACTTTAGTAGTACCTCATCCCTCAACCTATCGACGTTGGTGATAAATATACTCCCATATCGGTCAAGTCTGTACTACTTTATATCTTCAAACTCTAATTCTTCATCTATTTCTGCCATGGTCCTAGCTAGCCTAGCATCTCACCTTTGATTAGTACCGATCCACTCAATCAAAGGAGATCTAATGGTCAAATTCACCAACGTCTCTTGCTCTAACTCGCAATGAATTCTGAATTCATAACCAGCAATGTACTCCAACTGCTTCCACTCTTGGAACATCGCTTCCAAACTAGAATTTTCTCTACTCAATGCATCAATGACTGCATTTCCCTTTCTGGGTATATAGGAAATGTCAGAGTCATAGGATGCCAAGAATTCTAGCAATCGTTGTTGGCGATGGTTGAGATCCTTCTAGGAGAAAAGGTACTTCAAGATTTTGTTATTGGTGGACTACTCGAACCTTTTCCTTATAGATAATGCCTCCAAATATTCAAAGAAAACACTATCACCGCCAACTTCAGATCATGACTTGGATACTTCTTCTTGCGTAGTTTCAACCGTCAACTAGCGTAGGCAACAATTTTCCCCCTCCGCATCATCACAGCACCTAGTCTAGTGCTATAGGCACCTATGTATACTGTCATCTCCTCTTTCTTGCTTAGGATAGTCAATACTAGTGCACTCGTCAACATATCCTTTATACTTACAAACTTATGCTCACACTTCGTGTCCCAAACAAAAGTTTGTTTTTTCTTTGTCAAATTGGTTAATGACACTGCTACCTTTGATAAGTCCTTGATAAAATGTCTATAATATTCGATCAATCCAAGAAAAATTCTTAAATCAATAGCGTTCTTGGATTGGTTCAAATCCTGAACCATTGCTATCTCGGCAGGATCTATTGCGATGCCCTACTCAAAGACGATATGACCCAACAATCTCACTTCACTCCTCTAGAAGAAACACTTCGAAAATATTGCTCTCAACTTGTGCTTCCTCAATACTTAAAGAAAAGTCTTCAATTGCATCTTATATTCCTCCTCTATCCTAGAGTAGACCAGAATATCGTCCACAAGCACAAGTAGGTACATGTTTAGTTGATCCCTAAAGAGACGATTCGTGAGATCGACAATGTATGCCGAAGCACGATAAGCCTGAATGGCATAACCAACCATTCATAGAAACCAGACGGCGTATGAAATGTGGTAATTGGAACGGTCTCCTTTGTTACTGTCAACTGGTGAAATCCCATCATTAGATCTAATTGAGAGAATACCTCCACATAATAGAGCAGGTTGAACAAGTCATTAATACACAGGAGTGGGTTCTTCCTCATCACCCTATTTAGTTCACGTTAATCTACACACAACCTTAGAGAGGCATCCGCCTTAATGGCTATTCCTACAGGTGTGCCCCAATCAGATATGCTCCTACAAATGGATCCTTGCCTCAACAGATCACTCACTTGCAGTTGTAACTTCTTTTGCTCTTTGGGTGCCATACGTCTCAAAGGCACAACTATTGGTCTAACATTCTTTAATAAATCTATATAGAAGTCGATCTCCTTATGTGGTGGTAATTTAGTCATGCCTATAGGAGTTAACATACTAAAAATAGTGGCATCACTGCCTTATATGGTCAGGGTCATCATTGAAACCATGCGAAATTACTCACATCAAAGTTATTGATATCAATTTTGATACTTTTCTTTTTTACTTCAACCATGGTTGATCCATTTCATGTCAACCGAAGTTGATATCCTATGTATCAGCCGGGATTGACTTTGAAGGCCATAAATGCGGCATAATGAAGTATGACTTGACAAACATCGGCATGGCAAAGCCGTAATTACAATGAAAACTGTTTTCTTGCTAATAAAAGTAATTTCTATTCACCAACTCCCATTGTTTATCAAAATCTTGTTGGATACTAATTTTCTTTATCAAAACCTTTTAAGAAATCTACCAAAGACAAGAAATTTCATTTCTAAAACATTTGCAAACCTATTATTTTATATTAATTTTTTAAGATAATTATTAAGCTTTTCTAGACTAATAAATTCATAATACATCATAAAACTCTTTGGAAAAATCTCCAAAAATCATAATAAACTAAATTTAACATATTCTTTAACAAATCAAAATTTTAGGGCAAAAATTTATTTATATTTTAATTAAAAACCGAAATAAACCATTTTCTCCACTTAGAAAATTCACAATAAATTCTTACTCGCTTAGAAAATTATGAAACTAAAAACCCACATCTAAAATAGTGCTTTTAACATCATATAAAAAGTTCATGTCGATTGGGTATAAAAAAATAGGTTTTTCACACTTAAAATTTATTGAATAATTCCATAATAAATCCTATATTTCATCATTCAAGCATACAATCATCCAAACAATTAACATGGCATAATACAAGCAAAAATTCGGGTTCATTTCTAAAATTAAAAATAGTAGATAAAAATTGAGATGCAAGACTATTATTCACCTTTGTTTGATAAAGGAACTTGAGATTTGATTTTAGATTTGATTTCCCCTAAGCTTTTCCTTATTTCCTAACATTTTCTTCCTCTTGACGCTCTTAGTGATGGTCGGCCTTAGTTTAATTTAGGTTTGTTTAAATGAAAGTGAGGTAGGAATGAGAATGAGAAGGTCAATGTTAAGGAAATGTGCTCTTTTCCTATTTTTCCCTCTTCATATATCCTCGTTCATATTAATGTTCTAAGTAATCCCATTTGTTAACAACAAAACTTGTCAACATCCCAAAGTTGATTTTAAGGGAAAGGTTAGTCCTTTTTAATCTCTCTTGGTTAAGTCGAGGAAGATAGGATATTGGTATTCCCTTTGATCCAACCATTCGGATAAGCTTATTTTGTGAAAACTTTCCCTTACTAACCTTTTAACCCAATCAAAATGCTTAAATTCCCTTCTTTTTGGTCTATCGAGCCAATTGAAGTAGTTTGACTATCCCTTCGAAACCTTCTTTTCAGAACAGTTGCGGAACACTGAAGGATAACTTTAAGGATTCAAGGGTAAGGCTTGACCAGACATATTTCAACCTTGTCGAAAGCTAACATACATTTTGACGTAGGTTTGGTTCTGGAATCTAAGGTAAAACCATCTTGGATTAAGATTTTGACTCACTAGAGGTGAATATTTGATAAATGGTGATTTGTAATTAGGGACTTAGATTAATTGAGAAAGGAGGGGTTACGACTCACTTGAAAGGTGCCTTTCGATGAGGTCGTTACCTGTAAAACACAATTAAATCCAAATAAAAGCCTTTGAAACAACTATATAATCAAGAATATTGAAATCTTCCCTTTATCAATGCAATAATGGTTGTGCTAAACAATTTTCCCCAATTTGATTTGCAAGTTAGGGTTTACAACTTTGCAATCTTAAGAAAATACAAGTTTGGAATGAATGAATTCAAATCCCCAAAAACAGACCCTTTGGGGCTTATTTATAGATGCGGGTTGGCACCTTTCGACCTAGTAATTTCGAGCTGGTCAAAAGGTGGCTACATTTTCCTTTCGACTCCTTTAACACTTGTGCTCCCCTCTGCAATGTCTTCAAATGGGTTTGAATGCCTCCGTCTTCGTTAAAAGGATGGTTGCACCTTTCTTTTTTATGTTGCTTTGTTGTCACAAGAAATTAAGGTAGTAGCTTTCGACTTTTTAGATAGCACTTCTCAGGTGTTTCGAAGGAGTTGAAATGCTGATGGTTTTGACGCTGTTAGTAGCTTCCGAATATATGTTTGCGAGCTGATGTAGAAATTTCCTTGGATGTTAAATGCTTCGACTAGTTCAAAAGGCTTGCTTATTCTTTCGAAAGGGTTGGCCTATCCAAGGCAAGTTTCTAAGTGGTTTAAATGAAGATAAAACCTTTGGTTTTGAAAGGTTTTGTGTGCATCTAAAGAGTTGTCATTAATTGTCTTCGAAAGGTGCTTCTTTAACTCATTCAAAATGTCATCATGAATGCGAAAGCGCTTGCTTCGAAAGGAGATCAATAAAGTGGAAGGATGCTTTCAACCCTTTCGACCCCTTTGAAAGGCTGTGATATTTCTAGTCTTGGGCAGCGCATCTCTTCGACTCCTTCGAAAGGTCTTGTTGGAGATTCTTTCTCTTGTTCTTGTTTATTTTATCCAATCGGGTTTCGACAAGGTCGAACGGATATTTGGTAGTAATATTTGCCCCTCTTGCGAAGGGATGCCCTTGACTTTCCAAGTCAATCATCTCGAAACCCTCAATGTTTCTCGCCTTTTCATACTCTAACATGAATCTGGGCCATTCGTTTAAATCTGATCGGGTGTTAGCAATCTTTGCTGACTTTTCTTATAAATCACGTTCTTCTCTTCTCCCCTTTCATTCATCTGCATTCAAAATTAACTTTGAGCAAAATCAAAGTTCTAAACTCACTCAAATAATTATTATCTCTAATGAACAAGAATTCAAATTTAAATTAAGTCTCTTTAATCTCGTTCTTCTATCCGAAATTTTCATTTTACAGTGAATTTCAATCCTTAAAGCATTTTTGGCTTAGATCTGTATTCCGATCCTTAAAGCATTTTTGGCTCAGATTTCTATTATTTCTTTGGATTCAATAGATATCATTTAAATTTCTATTTTCTTGGAAGCATTCTGTTTTTTACCATGTTTTTATTTGATTTCTTATTAATTTTCATTTTAATCCTACCCTATTCAGATTTTACTGTTATCGTTGTTTTTAGAGAATTCAAATTTTCATCTCAGATATTTCGAAATTCAAAATAGTTGATTCGCGTTTAAATCCATTTGTTTATTAGCTTTTGAATTCCTGGGTTGAAATCGAGTTTGGGGAAGAAGGAATTTCTTGTTTACTTCACCTAGAAGTTTTGAGTTGTACGAATCAAAAATTGGTGCTACAAATTTACCTTTCTACCCTTTTAAAAGGGATTTAGGTGGAAACTTTGTATTAGCTTTCTTAGCCTCTTTCGATGGGGTCGAAAGGTAACCTAGTGCTTCATTTGATTGACCTCGTCAAAAGGTTATATAATATATTTAGCATGAAGTCAACCTTTTCGAAAACAGTTTTGTATTTTAGCGTTTCTAGATTCCTTTCAAAGAAGTTGGCAATCGTATCTTACCAGATAATTACTTAATAATTCTTTCGAAATCATAAACTTTGTCTTATAGGTTTTGCAACCTTTAGTACATATTTATTTCCTATTTTTTTATGTTAGGGATACATATATTTTGTAAACAGGGTTAAAGAAAACATGCTTTGATTAGTTGTGAATCAAGTCAAACATTTCAACTTAGACGAAACCTACTGTATTCAACTTTGCCAAAACCTACTATGTTGATTCAAATTTTTATTGTTATTATGCTTTCGAAACCATATACAACCTTTCGACTTTGTCGAAACATTTTATAACTAATTGAAATTTAATCCTTATCTTTTACCAACATCGTCGAAACGTCCTAAGTTCTTGTATTTTCTTATCAATATTATTCAAACTTAACTCCATTCGACTTAGTTAACATATAAGGTTTCGACAAGATTCACATTACCTTTGAAAAACTAAGTCCATGGGTTTCGACAGTATTGAAAGTCTTTTAAACTGTTTATCGAATGTTTGTAACAAGTATTTTATTGAAATTTGTTGTGTTGGTTTTAACTATTTTCTTTTAACAACAAAACTTCTATTGAGCTTTCGACATTGATGAAGTGTGTTTATTTATATTTTCCCTTTTGATTCTACCGAAAGATCAGGTGATTTTATCATTGGGCTTTCGACATTTTTAAGGGTGTTAACTTCTATTTTCTCTTTCGACTCCGTCGAAAGCTCAATAAATCTTATTTTCTAACTTTAACATTCTTTCAAGAATATAAAATTTCATATTTTGCTTGTTCGACACTCTAACTATTGTAAGAGGTTTTCAATATCTTTGAAATATGTTAGTTTCATAACATACTATAATTTCTAACAGGAATGATTTCACCTGGCGGAATCATGAGTTCACCCAAGAAGATCGAGGCTATCTCCAAACACTCTTTAATATCCATTCAGGATGAGATAGATGTGATCCTCAATGATTTTGGAATCACTGGGTTAGAAGCATCCTCCCTTTTGAAAATGACACCATTCACAATCCTCCAGAAGGATTCTTTACCTACACAACAGTTCATATTTGACAAGGAGGATTCTATCCTTTTCTAGACTTCTTATCCAAGTTCTTGGCCCATCGGGGGATTTCTCCTATTCAGCTCTTACCTAATGTTTACATATATCTCCTCTCTCTAAAACTTATGACATTGGAATCTAGAATTCCTTTGCCAAATTCTGAAGTCTTGAATAATCTAGTTTGGTTGGTTAAGCCGAGCAATTTAAACAACCGAATCTTCAGAGAAAATCCTGCCAAAAAGCTGATTTCTGAGGGTGTGAACAAGTACAAAGACAGGGAAACACAATTTCTTTATGTTAAATGTCTTCCCAACATTAGCAGGGCTTTCTCTTCTCCACGTAAGTTAATTTCAGATGTTATCTCCTCATTTATTTATTTTTGCTCTGTTGACCTATGCTTTTTGTCAGGTACTTCTGTTGAAGCGCTAAATGAAGAAGATCAGAAGACAGTAAAGTTGCTGATCGCCGCTTCTACTAAGATTGGAAACAGATTGACCCTACTAAATCCCACAAACTTACAAAAGCACTCACTCTTGCCTACATGTCAAAGGATTCTTGGCCAACCTCCTTTGGTCCAGCATACATCCCGAGGCAAATGCTTTCTTTCTTTGGGAGATCCGAGAAAATTCTCCTCAGTGTCACCTATATGCTATGATCACTCCGGTAAGTTTAAATCTTGTACCAGTTGTTTATCACCGTGTTGTTTCTCAAATTACTTTATTAACTTATAATTTGTTTGAATTTTATATAGCTTCTCCTCAGATTGAAAAACCCACAAGTGATCGGCTCTTCCTTCTTCAACTTCTCGTGTGCTATCTTTCTCCGAAGCTATTGCTAGATCAAAGATGGCCACAAAAAGAAAACTAGGTAAAACAACTGTGGTGGAACCATGTCCAAAGAGAGCCATAATTGTCAAAGTTCCTAATTCACCACCATTGGTCGAAGAGAACTTTGCTGAAATTGACATATCTCTAGAAAGTCCGACCATCAAAGGTTCTTGCAATCAACCTAAGGAGACTCCAACAAAGATTGATCCACTTTCTTGCATCATCATCTCCAGCTTTCCAAGTGTGATTGATTAGATGCAAAAAGATTTGAGGACTTCGACCCCATCTCAAGGGCTAAATCCACCTGGACCGCCATCTCCAATGCCTTCGAGCGATTTTGAAAAGATTATCCAGTCGATCTTAAACTCGTCATCTTTTGCTTCAAGTTACTCGCCACCTTCTGTTTCTGATTTGGTGGGTCACTATCGGTCTTATCTGGAATAACAACTCTTGGTATGTTTTACGTCACTTAAATTTATTGTTTCTGTTTTTCCTTAAGTTTTTGACTTATATTGTACCTTTTCCTTCTAGATTTCCAAGTGTTGGTTTTTGTTGCATGAATATTCATCAAAGTCCTTCACCGAATCATCTAAGTTTTGTCAGGAAATTTCTGATTTGAACAATCAGGTTTCCTCTTTATTTGTAGAGAAGAACAAAGCTGCAATTGAATTGGAGTGATTGAGGGCTTCTTTCTCCCAGTTAGAGTCTATTATATTGGAGGAGAGGAAGCTCGCCAACTCCTTGCTGATGAAAACTTAGCATTGGTAATGACTCTAAAAGAGTCCAAATAGGAAAAAGCACGAATGGCAGCTAAACAATCCTTCTTAAAGGAAAAGTCATAAAAGAATTAAGCTTCCTTAAAATAGGCCATCGATAGAATTTCCGATGCAAAGCGACGAGTGTCACAATTTCTTGATTCTTCTCTTGAAGACATTATTATAAATTCTTTCGAGGATGCTTTGATGCTCGCATATGCTGATAACGCCGAGAAATGCCCAGACTCGAGCTTCCTCTCGCTCGACCCTGCTCTTGTCGTTGGGGTCATATATAAAATTAAAAAGATTGAACATAGGACTGAAGTTGCCGAAAGAGAGAAGGTCGACGCTTCTAAAATTCTTTCCTTTGAAGTTCCTTCCTTCGAAGTCGAATCCAACTCTGAAGACGAAGATGACAAAGACAAGGTTGTCGAAGAAGAGGGCCTCGATGATGATGATGATAATGATGATGTTAATGATGATAACGATGATGATAACATCGACGAAGATCAAGGTTCAGGCAGCAACAAAGATGGCCAAATTGAAGCTTCTGAAAAAGATGGAGATGATAAGGACCTCTGAAAAGGATCTGTTTCTTCATGAAGCAAGCCCGCCTGAACCCCCTGTGCCTTCAAACCCTCAGGAGGAGCCTGCTTATATTAACGTTGAAGAATCAAAAGAGAAGGATCAGGCTTCTCAAATGTCAACTCCTGTTTCTCAGGTTTGGGATTCCCTGTTTAACATCTTTAGCTTTGAAGATAGTAATAGTTTAAATCATTTAATTTAGATAAGAAGGAATTTTGTTCTCCCATATAAATCCAAGCTTGAAAGAAAATAAGCGGAAATGAATAGTTTATATGAGGAGATAGATAAATTGAAGGAGCACAACATTCTCTCCGATAAATATCATAGATGTAATTGAAGTGCAGTAGTGTTAGCATCCTTTAAACATCAAGAAGCTGCCCTACGACTGAGAAGGGTGTGCCTTCGATATGACGGTCTTCTTAAAGAGAATCAGGAATTGATCACAATTTTTTAGATGTTGATTGAGGAGAGAAATATCTTGGTGGATTTTTTATATAAAGCCTTGTAACGACCTGCTATTTTGAACCATTCAAATCGACAATAATGCACACATGTCTGACTTGAATTGCTCAAAACAACATATTGTTAATTTATATTTGGCAAAACTTAACATATATAGTAAATAAATCAATCATAGAATCACAGACATAGAGTATTACAACAGTATGCAACGGAATAGATAAATAGTAGTTCAAGAAGCTACTATAAAACATCAGAGTCTGAAAAAATATAATAGAAAATCCCATGTACATAGAAGTCGCAATACAAAAGCAAATGACAAGTCTGAATATAAACAACTGGATATAACTGAAATAACTGAAACTGAACAGATAAAGATAGATCTCTAAGCAAATCTCCAAGCTCTAAAGGCTAGTCTCAAATGTTGTGACACTTAGTCTGACCCGAGCATAGAGCAAAACACAAAACACTCGAGTCAAGATTGACATTCTTATGCCAGTAAATCAACTCAAGTGAAATGTCCAAATGACATGCAATATAATTAAGGATGTTTGGGATTCCCATCCTTTAAGGATCCCTGGAACTACCTACATACATAGTACAATACGCTACATATATAATGTCTACAGTAAAGTAAAATATTAAAATGGCATTAAGGCGTTATACATATCCCTCTTAACACATTTTTGTATAAATGCCTTTGTCTATACAGTACTGTAAACTCCACCAAATCAGTGGGCGATCAAGGAGCACTCTATAGGTACGACATAAACCAAATTCGTAGTGGGGGTGATAAGGCATGTGACAAGGCATGCGAGGCAATGCCTAGGGTAGGATTCTACCGTTTTGCAGAACCGGACTGGTGGTAACGCAGAGCAGCTATTACCGTCCACCTCGAGATGCATTTCCAAATCAAAGGTGCCACAAAGTAATAGAATGGTTTCGAAGAAGCATGCTCGATCGAGAAGGTGCGACCTCACTTGGCCTAGGTATAGCTCCTGGTTTAGCCACATTAAGCTGACTCGTGGGAGTCAGAGCTGCATTCATACCTCATATAGACATCGCTAAACCATCCTACTTCGTTCTTGATTCTCTACCATGTACACAGTTGTTAAAGTGGTTTTCGATATTTGCAGAGAGTATGATAATATCCGATCCTGATCTCTTTAACAACCAAATGCTTATTTCACACCATGGTCATTTTCATTTCAAACAGTTCATACTTCATATCAAAAAATCATATTTATTTCAAAATCATATCACTTTCGAAATCATATTCACTTTAAATTATGTCACTTTCAAATTCATAACCATGAAATAGTTTAAACCATCATGTCAAAATATTCGCATTTAAATCCATTAAACCTAAATCATAACATTTCCAACATAAATAATTTAAATATTGAAAATAACTTATATATATATATATATATTAAAATAGTTATAAATTAAAAATAGTTTATACTTAAAATAATTTATATATTAAAAATATCTTATATATATTGAAATAGTTATAAATTAAAAATAGTTTATATATTAAAATAGTTTATATCAAAAATAGTTTCAAACTAGAATTGTTCATTCCAATTTCACTATTCAATTCAAATATACTTTAGTTTCAAAATTCAATTTAAATCAATCTCAGTTCAACAATTTCAATTAAAAACGTTAAGTTTCAATTCAAATTCTCATTAAAACCATTTATAATTTAGGTCAATTTCAAATCCAGGTTCGAACTACAAATTTAAACCATTTATAATTCAATAGGTTTCAAAGTTTAAATATTAAAATAATTTACAATAACTCAATTTGATATATTTCTAATTTCAACTTTAATTTAAATTGAAAATATTCACTTAATCATTTTTAGTAACATTTAAATAAAGTTTCAAATTACAAATTTAAATCAATATTAAATATTCAATTTCAATGTTATTTAAATTTTAAAATATTCATTTAATCACCTTTAATCAAAATCCGATTATCAAATTATAAAATTCATATTTTTAAAATCTTGAAATTAATAAGTTTCAAATCAATTTTTATTCAAATACAATTCTTAAACAAATAAAATTCAAATCAATTTCAATTCATTTTTCCAACCTTAATTTGGTAAAGTTATTACAAAATCTATTTCAAAATGTTATTATAAATTTTCAATACAGTAGATATACTTATCCAATTAAATTCTATTAAATTAAATTTTATTATATTTAGTATTATTAAATTAAATTTTACTTAATTAAATCTATTTTATTTTATATTAAACTATATTTTATATATTTAAAAATAATAAAATTATAAGTAAAATCTTAAAATTTACCCTTTTCGAACTTAATTTATAAATTTAAAACTTCCAAACATATAATTTTAAAAATATGAATTTTACTCATATATCAAAATAAAATCTTTATATCATATTTAAAAATGAATATGTATTAAAAACCCATATATTTCTCTTTTACCAAAATTTTGGAAATCATTTAAAAATAGACCAACGGTGTCCGTATATAATTTTCTATCATATGGTCATGTGATGCAGATATTTATCGTTTCAATCTGTAATATTTTAAATTTACGGGTATATGTCATTTCAACCTACAATCCCAAAATTCAAAATCAATAAAATTGCTTTGGATTATCATTTCAAACCATAACAATTTCCCTAATCTATAAAATCGTTTGGATATATATCATTTCAACCCATAGGGATTTCCTAAACTAACAGGGAAGTTGTAGTGTAAGAATAATAGCATAATAATTTAAAATAGCATAACATATCAATTGAAAATATGATCATAATTAACAATTTATATAATATATATATTAACAGGTCATGGTGTCATATGTCAATTAACATAGGCAAACAAATTTAAACTACAACATATCATACTAATCAATTTAATCTCTAACCAATTTAATTTAACAGCATATTTCAATCGTTGTTTCGTGTGAAATCAATTTACCAAACATAAGAATGTTAATCGTGAGTGACCAATCACCTGTCAAGGCCAGAGAACAACAAGAACAATATGAAAACGGATACAGATAAGCATGGATTGAAAATGGAACAACGACAAAGCAAAGAAACTAGCTGCTGTAATTTCCGAACAGCGAGTACACAAGGCAAAGAAAAGCAAATATGAGTTGATGGAAAACAAAAATATATATATGATATAATATATATATCTCATGTTGGCTTGCCTGTAATATGTTGTTGGTGTAGATCCGAGTATTGAACGCTTCAACTGACATCGATCGCGCTACCGAAATCCAATTTTTACCAACTTCAAAATGGATTGAACCCATGACCTCGATGAGGAGAAGTCAACATACAATCACTTAACCAAGAGGAAATGATAAGGTGGCAGTGGATAGTAGACGAGCCGAACTTCCAGGTGAATATATTTAAGCAAACTTTATAATATGTATGTATGTGTGTGTGTCTATATATATATATATATATATATATATATATATATATATATATATATATATATATATAAAGAGAAGCTGCAAGCTGGACTTGAATTTGATAGTCAAATATGGATGCATCAATGATTCAATGGACCATTAGCATACATTGAAAGATCACATACATTGCTGAAACTCAAATGGCAAGCCAAACAAAGCTCAGGTGTTGATAGAGGCTGTGGGGCAGTGGTGGAGTTCGACGCTGAAGGAGGAGAGAAAGCAAGCTGAGTTAGGTGAGAGGTTCGGCACGGGAAGCGAAAAGGCTGGCACAACTGTTCGTGGATGGCTAGGCCGGCTGCTCAGAGGTCTGGATCCACTCTGTGTGGGGATGGCTGTCTGGATGGATTGAATGATGGGGTTCTCGGTAGTTCAGGTGGAGTACAGGGCGGAGAGGTTCACTGTGGCGTTCATACATGAAGGGGCCGCGCTCGAAGGACGAGGCAGCAGGGACAGTTATGGGCGCTCGGTGTAGGTAGCGGGTTTTATGTGGGGTTGTTGTTATCTCGTTCACGGGGCTGTTGAAAGCGATCGAGTTGTAGGAAGGATTGTGTGCACTGATGTTTAAAAGGGAAGCAAGGTCGGTAGATAGGTGGTGGAGGGGGTCGGTTAATGGTGGAGTGATGGGCGGATGGGCTGAGTAGGTATCGACCAAGGAAGGAGGCGCTGATCTATGGAGAAGGTCAGCTGGAAGGGCTTCTGTGATGCTCTCAAGCGGTGGATGGCGATGGAGAAGTCAGAGGCGGGTTGAGAACGAGCAATGGTGGGTTGTGAAATGGTCGAAAGGAATGAGCAATATATATGACTTTATATATTATCTTCTTTCACTGCACGAATCAGAGTCGCAAGTTTGCCAAAAAAGCAAACTTATGAGAGAGACAAGTAGAGATGATCAAGTTCAAAAGGAAAGTGAAAGCAAGTTTATATTTAATAATTTTTTTCTTTCTTCTTTTATCAAATGAAAGAACCGCATAGAAGAGTGGCAGGGAAGAGAATAAAAGTGAAAGATGAACCAAAGAAATATGTTGAATAGTGGAAATTGCAAAAGTTAGATATTAATTTTTGGGAAATATTAAAAGCTGATGACTATTAGCTTCCAACCGGTGAACAATTGAATGGTCACAGAGAAATCAGAAGGCTCAAAAAGGGTACCGATACGGCTAACCGTTTCGCCGATTTCGCCGCGTACCGGACGTCGAAATGCACAAACGAAAATAGAGATCAGCCCGACGAGACGAATAGAATGACACATAATATCGGCAATACAACCTTCTTATCAAAACATGATTTTTGCTGCCAAAATTGATGCTAAAATGTCGAAAATAATATAGAAGGAGCTAGAGCAGTCCAAATTTGATGAAACGAAATATGACGTCTCACTCAGAAACGGTTTACGTTTTAATTATACAAAAATCTTTAGATTTCTAAGATATTTTATTTTCATCAATCTTAAACTAATTAAATTAAAAACTGAAAATTTCACAACCAAAGAAACTTTCATATTTTCTGATGAAAGTCTGACACTTGCTACGTTTAAAAAGATGTATTCTAAATATCAATTTTTTATTGCAAAATTTTATTGTTTATTTTCATGAAAAATTTAGTTAATTACATTTTTAAAATCGTTGAAATTTTTGGGTCTTTACAAGCCTATTGCAGACATTAAACTGTCGACCTCTTATACTTAGGTGATTTTAGCGGGAGTCTACTTAGGTGTCTACACAAAAAATAGTTGAACTAATTTGGATCTGACCCGCATCATAGAGCATGTTGGAACTTGCCATCAGTTAGACCAATTCCCCAAGACTTGCCCACTGATAAACTTAAATATTATAAAGAAAAGTTTATTTCAGAATTATTTACAAAGTTAATTTTTTATTAACCAGATGAATAGTCGTAATTATGTAGTAATACTGATTTGTAGATGTTTGTTTTAGTTTTTCTTTGTACTTAGCTACATCTTATTATGTGAATACAGATTGAATTTCCCTTAGGCAATTCTGCCTTTAGAGATTATCTAAGCCAGTATGTTAAATTAAGATGAGATTATCTCGAAAAGGCATCAATTTTGAAATCTTCAAAACTTGCAACGTATTTTTTCCTTAGAGATTTACGAACACTTTATATGGAATATTCTCGCCTCCGCTTTGATTTTCTTGGTGAAGAAAAGGAAAAACTACTCAAAGAGATCCGAACATATCATACCAAAGTAATATGTGGTCGTTATAGTCCTCCTACCAGGGAATGGGACTATAGTAGATATCCTCCAGTTATTACTATAGAAGGACTTAATCATCATTTTGAATCGACCGTTATTCTTTATGTTAATTCATTAAATAAAGTTAGAAATGTAGTTTCCTACTTTAGAGTAACATAGATGTCTAACTGTATTTTTTAGTTCCATCGTTACTTGAGTTGTAATCTTTTATCGCTTTTAATAAAGAAATTGATTACTTAAGTCTTGACTTTATTTTTGTTTTCTTTTTGTTTGAATAGGAGTTACAATTATCCGCATTTCCTCTCTCATTAGATTCGGCATCACACGTTATCAATATCAAAGATAGGTTGTTAGTGGATCTTGAAAAGAAAAGGTTTCTTGACAATACCCTATCTGCTCGTTTTTAAGGTAACACGAAAGCATCAAAATAGTATAGAAGATTTTTACTTCAGAAAACAATTATTAGAAATCTCAACAATCAAATTGCCGATTTAGAGGCTGATGTTAAGAGCAAGAATGAAGCGATTTTCGCATTGAGGCGTCAAGTCAGGTCAAATCTGTCAATCGACTTTGATCATAAAATGTCAGAACTCTGCTGATAGATAAGCGATTTGGAGATGAAATTAAAGGATAGTCAGGCTCAATGTGCATCTTTAGAGTCCACTATGGGGAATAACATCTCAAGCATTGATTTGCCAATTTCTCCTACTATTTCATCTATCGAAAAATCTTTTAGGTCCACTTCCCCTACTACGCAGAAGTTTCCCACTATGACAAATCTTCCACCAAGCTTTGGTGAAAGGTAGTGGGGGGAATAATGCAAAAAAGTTGAATTTGAAATGATTGAAGTATTTTGACGAGCAGCAAAAATTAAGATACTCTCAATGCATAAATGAATATGCGACTAAGTTTCAAATGCTAGAACACGGTAAGTATCTTCTTTTATAGCGCATCACTAATTTAGAAAGGGAAAATAAAGCCCTTAAAGGTGCGAACAAGGCTTTTAATCATTCTTTGAAGACCAACATCGAGACTATTGATGATGAAGACAAAATGAGAAAGAAAGAGAAGAAACTAGAAGAGGTCTTTTGCATTGCTATCCATCACATCGTGGACCCCCTAATTGTTGAGAATTTGAATAAAGTTGCTCAAGATCAATGAACGATTTATGAAATGTATATTGTTGTATTGTTCACTTGTAAATAATGTCATATATTATTAAATTATGAAAATTTTGTAAATATCACCTAGATTGTTGTCCTTTCATGTAATGTTATTTCTTATACATCTGTTTGATAGCTTATACCATAATTTTTGTATTTGTTGGATCTTTCAATCCTTTTTACTATTCTGCTTTGCCTGTAAAGCAGAAAATATGCTGTGTTTGTTATTGTTAGCCTTTAACATGTATAGGAGTTTATCCATATCATTTGTGGATATTTGACAATAAACGAAAAGTAATCGTTTTTGACGAAATGTTTTGAATTTCATCTTCGGTAACGATAAAAGATAACTGAGAATTCAACTTTAAACATATTGCTGAAATATCTGAAGTCTGATGGTAGAAAAACCTTGTCTCAACCACATATATAAATGTTTTAGAAAGCCATCCTCTAGAGATAGCTAACAGAAAGTTAATCATGACCATGTAATAGAAGTTTAGAGATCACTATATGAACACTTATGATAGAAATCCGTTGACCCAGATTCAAGCATTCATAAATTAAATTTAAAAGTTAGAAAGTTTGGAACTCAAATTAGAGTATTAGCAGATAATATCCAAAAATCCGAGATTACCTTTTCAATAAAAGTCTTGGGACCAGATTCGGGAATTAATAAGTGAAATTCAAAAATGATCTTCATAATAGAACTCTCAAACCCATATTTGGGTAGTAATACTGGATAATTAGAAGTCCATAATGATTTCGTTCATGATAGAAATCTCAAGCCCAAATTAGGGCATTAATATGTGAATTCGGTAATAGTTTCAAAACCCAAATTCGGGTTTGACGATTGAAAGATCTGTAACCCAGATTCGGGTATTAATGAGTGAAGTCTCATTTTTTAATAATGAATGATCTAAAATCCATATTTGGGCATCAACGGATGAAGTTTAGACATGAGGAACCCAAAACCCAGATTCAGGTATTAATAAGTGGAGTTCCTTTCTACTCCTTAGATTCTGTCTTCTTTGTCATTTGTAAACCCTTTAGATTGTGTATATAGTTGTGGTTTGATTGGCTACTTCTCGAGCTCAGACATCGTAATCCATCATTTGACATGCCACTTCTTGGGCTTAGACGTATTAGTCTGATGTTTTTTGTGCCTCTTCTTGGGCTTGGACATCTTGGTCCGATGTTTTTTGAGCCTCTTCTTGGGCTTGGACATCTTAGTCTTTATAGATACGTCGCTTCTTGGGCTTGGACATCTTAGTCCATTGTTGTCTGGTGCTCTTGCTTAGCTTATTCTCAAGATGAAATCAAGGACTTATCCAACCTCCTTCTAGGACGCGTCTTGACCTGGCCATAGCGTGGCGCGACCAAAGGCTTGTCGATGCTTTAACCTGGTCATAGCGTGGCGTGGATAAAGGCTTACGCTCCTCCCTCCAGAAGGTACTCTGCGCTGGCCATAACGTGGCGTGGACAGCAGCTTTTCGATGCTTTAACCAGTCCATAGCACGGTGCAGATAAAGGCTTCTACACTCCTCCCTCTAGGAGGTGCCCTTCCCTGGCCATAGCGTGGCATGGACAGGGGCTTGTCGATGCTTTATCCTAGCCATAGCGTGGCATGGATAAAGGGTTACACACCTCCCTCTAGGAGGTGCTCCGTCCTAGCCATCTCGGCGCGGATAGAAGCTTTGACCGTTTAAGGTAATGTCCAAATTAGAGGACCGTTTTAATCCCAACCATGTGTATTTTCTGTAGTAAAGTTTTTCTTTATTGACTCTTTGTTGACTTCATTCATGATCTCTTTACAAACTCATTGATTTTACCTTGACGAAAAAAGTTGACTATCATCCCTTCTAAGGCATTGTCTATAGACGTTGTTAGATTGCATTCTTTAGGAAGTCTCGACTTGAAACTTGTTTCTTGAAGATGATTTCTAGATCTTTTATTACTTGGCTCTATAGTTTCACCTTCATTGGTTGTTTTTCTTTTTAACAATCTTTGAAGTTAATGTGTTGGAAGTGTTCCAGTTGTAGCTTGTTGCCATTCATGAGCAAGAGCATTGTAATCTACCATTATCCCTTTTTCGAAGATTGTGCCTTCGGCATAATGTCGGATCATTTTACTCATTTGGTCAAATAAGTTATCACTTCCATTCCTCATATGCCAAGGATTTAAGCTCCATTTTTTTGGGTCATATGATTCCGTTCTCTTCTTCTTTATAATCCTTAGAGCTTCCAGTCTTAGCATTTGCTCTTCATATAGTTTGGAATCTTGAGTTATTCTTGGGGAGAATCCTATTAAGTGTCGTTCCAAGGATCCTTTCTAGGATCTTTTGATTCTTCTATCCATGATGAAGTAAGGCCTATAATGGGTAAGCTTGAAATAGAATTGGGTTAAAGGTTAGCAATGTTGGATGTTCAACAAAATCAGAGCTTCGAGCCCTTCTTCTAGCGCCAAAATATTAACAAGAAAACTTATCAACATCTTAAAGTTTATTTTAAGGGAAAGGTTAGTCCTTTTTAATCTCTCTTGGTTAAGTTGAGGAAGATAGGATGTGGATATCCCCTTTGATCCGACCTTTCGAATAGGCTTCTTTTGTAAAAAATTCCCTTATTGACCTTTCGACCTAGTCGAAACAATTAAATTCCCTTCTTTTTGGTCTATCGAGCCAATTGAAGTCGTTTGACTATCCCTTCGTAACCTCTCTTTCAAAACAGTTACAGAACACTAAAGGATGACTTTAAGGATTCAAGGGTAAGGCATGACTAGGTGGGTTTCGACCTTGTCGAAAGCTAAATTACCTTGTGTCTTAGGTTTGATTTTGGAATCTAAGGTAAAAACAGCTTGGATTAAGGTTTTGACTCACTAGAGGTTAATATTTGATGAATGGTGATTTGTAGTTAGGGACTTGGATTACTTGAGAAAGTAGTTACGACTCACTTAAGAGGTTCCTTTCGATGAGGTTGATACCTGTAAAAACACAGTTAAATCCAAATAAAAGCCTTCGAAACAACTATATAATTAAGAATATTGAAATATTCCCTTTATTAATCCAGTAATGGCTGTGATGAACATTTTTCCCCAATTTGATTTACAAATTAGGGCTTACAACTTTGCAATCTTAAGAAAATACAAGTCTGGAATTAATAAATACGGATCCACAAAAACAGACCCTTTGGGTTTTATTTATAGATGCGGGTTGGCACCTTTCGATCCAATACTTTCGACCTGGTCGAGTAGTGGTTTCAGATGCCTTCCAACTCCTTTTACACTTGTTCACTCCTCTGCATTTTCGAAAGGGTTCGAATGCCTTCATCTTTGTCGAAAGGTATGGCTGCGCCTTTCCTTTTTATGTTGCTTTGTTGTCACAAGAAATGAAGGTAACCACTTTCGACTTCGTAGATAGGCAGTTCCTAGGTGTTTCGAAGGTGTTGGAATGCTGATGGTTTCGATGCTGTTAGTAACTTCCTAACGTATGCTTGTGAACTGATGTAGAACTTTCTCTGAATGTTAAAGGCTTTGATCGGTTCGAAAGGCATGACTATGCTTTTGAAAGGGTTGTTCTGTCCAAGGCAAGTTTCTGAATGGTTCAAATAAAGGCGAAACCTTTGGTTTCGAAAAGTTTGCCATGGATATGAAGAGTTGTAATTCATTTTCTTCAAAAAGTGATTCTTTAACTCATTCAAAAGGTCTTTATGAATGCGGAAGCGCTTACTTCAAAAGGAGATCACTGAGGTGGAAGGATGCTTTCGACCCTTTCGAAAGGTAGTGGTATTTCTAGTCTTTGGCATGCATCCCTTCAACTCCTTTGAAAGGTCTTGCTGGAATTTCTTTCTCTTGTTCTTCTTTGTCTTCTACCCAATCGAGTTTTGACAAGGTCGAAAGGATATTTGGTAATAACAACATTAATTCATTAATTAGGGCTTGACCCATACTAATTGTCAAATCCCAATCTCCTTATAATTTTATTTATTTACTTTATCTAATTAAATATCCTAAATAATGCCAATCAAAATTAGGGGTGTTATATGGAGCCTTCATCAAGGTTCATCACAACCGAAGATCGATAAACTATTTTGGGTTTCAATCCCAATCTATCTATCAGGTCACTAGATATGAAGGAATGCGAAACCCTGATATCGAACAAAACACTATGAGAACATTATAAATGGAAAGTATATGTTGAATAACGATGCTATTCCCCTTCTCCTGCACCGAGGGAGCACTCAACGAAGTCGGGACAACATCCAAAGCATATGCCTTCACCACCTATTTTTACTTCACTAGTTCTAGGAAATTCTTTTGAATATGCCTCATCTTGTTACAGTTGTAGCACTTCCTTCCTTCAACCTTACATTCTTTGATAAGGTGACTCTTCTCCGCATAGTTATAGCAAATAAGCTCCCACTTGCCCTTCTTTTAGCAACCCTTACCTTACAGCTGTCTTCTCTTTCCATTCCATTTCTTTTTAGCTCTGCCACCTTTTAGCGGTTAATTTTGAATGTACTTTAACCGCGATAACTGATCTGGACTTAGGGAACAAACTCTTCTGGAGAAGTGCTTTCTCGATAAATCTCTCAAAAGGCTCATTGATGTGACTTACCAACTTCTCCCTCAAATAAACATCCAAACCCATAAGAAATCTATCAGTATTCATTAATGAAGTGTTGATTAAAAACATCCCATACTTGGACAATGTGTCGAACTCAACCACATACTTGGAGACAGACATGTCTTCCAACTTCAAATCATCAAATTTCTTGAACAACACTAATTTTTTGAGTAGTCCGAATAAACTTCTCCTTAAATCAATTTGGATTAGTCCCAAGTAAACTGATCATCGAGCGTAGCAACTATAATAGTGTTCATCAGTTCATTCCTCTCCCTTGAAGCTATCGAGTTGCCAACCTCATCTTCATATCATCGTCCAATTCAATGTTATCAAAGATTCTTTCACAAATATCCAACCAATCCTACACTTTCATAGTTACTTCTATTCCTTGGAATGGTTTGACACTAAGACCAAAAAAATCCTTATTCAGCTTAGCGAAATAAACTCTGGGCACCTGCACTTGAGCACCACTACCTACAGCGACATTCAGAGTGGTCGCTTGGGCATTTTGCAACATGTTTGCCATCATCGCATTGAACATTGCCTGCAAGTTAGGATTAGTAGCCTTGGAACCCTCTCCTTCATCAACTCTAGAAATAGAGTTCCTTACAATATTTCTTATAAGTCAGCTCATACTTGATCTGTAACAAGAATGATCAGTCTCTCAGAAGGAAAACTACATCAATGATACTCATGTGTGCATGGTCTTATATACTATATACATAATTATATAGCTCCAAAAACCAAAATATGCAACAAGTAGGCACTCTCTTGTATATATACACTCTTGATCCAGTCTAGGGTGATAACTCCTTTCCTATCTCTATGAATCATGGCACCAACTTAGGTTAATCGTGTAACCTAAGATCTGATACCGAATGTGATGATCGCCTACACCACCGGCACCCATTATAACTAAATAATGCATTGCTACAGCGCCCGGTCGATGTAGAATGATTATCAAAGGACCATAGAACCTATTGTATATCTCAACATATGGAATGAAATATAATATACATCACAAATATAAAATAGGAGAGACAGTAATAGCTCGATGATCAAATATCGGAGCACAGATCCATAGAGTTATACCACATATTAGAGTTTGTACAATTGAATAAACCTAAATACCATTTCATAACAATAAGCAAGCAATGTCAAGGCCCCATAGTGTTGCATAGAGAAATAAGCATAATATCCATATATAATACGAGAAAGCTCCATCCAGCTCGTCTTCCGCACTACCAGTACGTACACCTAGACCTGCTATCTATTTTACTCATTTAAGAGTACTCGAGATAATAAGAAGCAAAGCATAAATCCTCGAGTTGGGCAACATTATGTTGTGAGCCATAAATGAATCACAAAATACTATATATATTGGTATAGTAAGAAACAAGGGTATACAAACCATACATAATCTATCCCTACAAACAAAAAGTTAGCACATAACATCTATAATATGCTACTCTACTGTTACCATCAAAATTTACTACGTCTTAAGTATAATATTGGGAGTATAGGTATCCACGTCCTAAACACCTGCATCAAGTGATATCACTGGAGTGATAAACTACGGGGGTAACAATCAAAGCAAACATAACATCCATCAAATAATTCTCACTATCACTCAACGTGCTTGAATATAAGGCAACTCATATGACACCATCATAAGACAAAGACCCAATCATATTTCCGTTCCACGGTGCTCAATCAATGGCATTCATAAGGCTAAGAAATAGACTCACAATCGTAAGGTCTAAGGTAATCTGCGATCATAAGATCTGCACATAGTCATAGTCCAGGTAGGTATTCCTACGTACCTCCTCTACATCAGAACATAAGAAATCTTCGAGCGTCTACGGTTACTTTACATACGACTTCATAATGGAACACAATCATATTTCTATTCTATCCATATCCATAGTGGACTGCATTCCTAATTCAACTCACGAGCTCTCCTCATTGAACCCACCCTTTGGATTATCACTTTGGCTCCAATCATTGAGCCACTATAATTGGAACCTAACTCCATTCATCATCGAGTTACCATCATCGAAGTCTTGAAGCTGTCATCGTGCTACTATATCGCCATCAGTCCCCAAGCAAACCCATAGACACCTTCAACATGACTTGCAGAGCTTACACTTCCCCTCCTATAAGTTTCACCCTGACTTGATCAAAAAGTACATGTCGATATCGACCTAATCTACTCGATGCCAATTTGAATGCTTTACCAACTTTGGGTCAATCTCCTTCCGTGAAGCAACTTTCCTTCAATTCTTCAACTTCCAAGCCATTGGACCATTTTCATGCTCTAGAAAAGTACTCGGTACTATGTTGATTGGTTGATACCAAGTGTTTTACTTAGCCAAATTTTGGCTTCTGACCCTTGGAACTCCTCTCTTTTGTTAATCAAAAGCTTGACTCAAAGGACTCCTTTATCTTTCCTAAAGCAAGCCCAAAGCACGACCAAAGTCAAATCCTACAGATTTGAATCTCCCACCGACCACTTTCTACTCATCGAAAGAAGAATTCCCAAAGACATTCTTGATGCAACTTGAACAGTGGGCTCTTCCCTTGCCCTGGAGCCCCTCCTTCAAGTTTCATCCAATTCCACCACTTTTGCCTTCGATTTTCTCAATTCAACAACTTCTTTCTTAACTACCTAAAAGCACTAACAAACTACATCAATAAACAACATAAAAATCTGAAATATCATCGATATACATCCATACACACGTGAAATTCATTAAACCATGATATTCATACAAGTTTTAGCCTAGATCCAACTTATACACAATCATGTAAATATGATCAAAAAGGGTTATAAAACCATTTTAAAGCCATTTTAAACCTCTTTGATTTCGGCCATAAACTTGTAAAAAAGTGTGATTAAAGTTAGAAAACGTTTTATCATCAAAACCATAATAAAAACATCAATTTTAACTGTATGGACAAGTATAAAGCAGTGAGGGATCAAGATTCACTTACCAAGTACCTAAAATACCAATCTTTCCTCTAGATCTGAAATCGACAACAAGGAGAACGAATTTGAATCATCCAAAATGATAATCTCCATTCTCTCTAATGATGATTTAGGCTAAGATTATCTGTAAAAAGGTTAGCTTATTTATAGAATTTTGTTAATTGGAGGTTTCGGATTGTATTGGAAAGTGGGAAATATGATTAGAGATGTCTTATCAGCCCTAGTCAGGTGAAAATCCCGAAATTAGTTAGTGACCTAGGTTTGGGCCTAATTAGTTTCCCACTAATTCTAGCCAACAGTAGCCAAAACTTAAATCAGCCATAACATTCATATGGTAAGGTCGTTTTATTATTATTATTATTACTCTTCGGAATGGAAAATCATCATCCTAAAGTGGTGGAAGTAGTTTGAGACCCTAACTCGACTCTTATCAAAAGTTATGGTCCATATAAAAATTTTAGGGTCAATATGGTTACATAAAAATTCGATTAAAATCACAGATGTAAAAATATCTTTAAGAGTCATTTTCCAAAAATTTTGATTTATACGACCTCATACGAATAAGATAAAAGTATTTTACGATCCTTTGATAGGTAAAATATGGGTTGTTACATCCAGTCTCCGTTGGTCCATTAATATATATATATATATATATATATATATATATCCTCATTTCCACTTGGGAACCCCATCATAAAAACCAGTTGTGCTTCATCCACCTAGCTTCAACTAATTGGTAATCCACATTCTTCAATCCTGACCTCCTCCTCCATTCCTTTTCAATAAATGTCTCTCTAATATATTTTGTTGGTATTGAAATATGTAATAAATTTCAAACGATGGCACTCTTATGGTAGCTTATCACTAAATCCACCAACGTTAGGTATAATCAGTTGACTTTCCATACAGAGCCAATTATCTCCGTTGAACTCTTACTTCCTAATGTCAATCCGGAATCGTAATTAGTAATATATTCAAATCATTTATGCACTACGATCACACTCCTCAGCTAGTATATACTTTCATATGGGGCCAGTTATCTTGGTTGAATCAGTACTTCCTTATCTCAACCAGGAATCATAATAAGTAATATATTAAAATCGTATGTGCACTAGGATCACCACTCCTCAATTAGTATGTCTCCGATATCTCAGGCAATATCCCTAAGCGCACTTTGTTCTTCTCCTTCACTAAAGACAATATATCATCTACTAATATTGTTATAAGTTCCCTTAGCCCTTGGCACTCCACACCAGCTCAAAGTGCCATCCACCCAGTATGAGGATACTACAAGTGCTCCCAACTTGATTATACTTCTATGAGAAAATCCCTCTTCTTTAGCAGGATATTTACTTACACCTACAACCCTCATTGCTCTTTGAGTAACACCCTCTTGAAAGCATAACATTGGCCTAGCATCCTTCACTAGGTCAATAAGGAATTCAGTCTCTCCATGTGGTATTTGTCCGATCACCTCTGGATATTCCCTCACTTTGGAAAAATGATGATTACACCTACGGTGGGATCCCAAGCAAATACACTAAGATAATCATAACTATAGACTTAGATGTACGGTCTAACTCTAGATTCCACGTTCCCCTATCCTATTCATCATGTACTGCACCTCTTAATTTCGGCTTAATTATGTTTCTCTTCGGTCACTCCACCCTCAAATGATGTCGAATCCTACAAAACTCAAACAAAGTAATCATAAGAAAACAAGCAACTATGGCTCGACACACTAAGCCTTGACAAAATACACTTAAGTTAGCCAAACCATCACTAAGTTAAAAGCAACTTTAGGTTTGTCTACCAGGTTAGAAAATAACATTAACCTACTCACTATGTCACTGTATATAAAGGGTCTAGCATATCGATCTCAAATAAAACATGAATAGGTATATCGTAAACAAAAAAGTATGCCTCATATAAGAATGTCCTTCCCATTCTCCTTCATCTATGGAGTGGATGACGAAGTAGAAGCGACATTTAATGCTTAATCAGTCACATTCTGCTTATTCTTCCTTAGCTCTGAACTGTCCTTCTTTAAAAATCCAGCCTTATCACAAACAAACACTTCCTCTCCCCACCCTTTGGGGATCTACAGTCCTTATTGAGATGACCCTACTCGTTGCGATTAAAGCACGTCATCAACCACTTGCCTTTCTTCTAACCATCTTCCTCCTTGGACTTCTTCTTTCATTTGTTGTTCTATTTCCTCTTGCCTCTCCCACTCACTTGTGGCTTTGGTTCTTTCTTTGAAACAACACCTTTAGTTTTTGGCTTTGGGCAAAGACTCTTGTGCCTCAAATCCCTATCCACATCCTTCTCAAAGTTTCATCGATATGACCAATCATCCTCACTCCTAAATGCTCATTCAAGCCAACTATGAAATCCTCATTCTTCTTTAGCGGAGTGTCGATAAAGGATAAATCGTACTACGACAACATGCCTAATTGAACTCAGAAATAGTCATCTCTCCATGTTTTATCAGCACATTTCTTAAACAGTATCGACAACTAGACGACCAATATAAACTTCCTTTTGAATATGGTTTTAAACAACTCCCAAGTTTACTAATCCCCAGGAGTAGCAATCTTAACAGCATTCCACTATCAGCCCGACCGTAAAGTTGCCTAGAGGCTCTCCATGTTCAATGCATCTTCCAACTCTAAATTTTTAAAGATACATCCATAGGTATCCAATTAATCATATACTTCCACAATCGATTGCATTTTGAGGAATGGTTTCCTACAAGGCTAGTTAGCTTTGCAGGATTGGTTCTAGGTGCTTGCACGGCAACATTACCACCAATAGCAATCAGAGTAATGCTTTAGGCACTCTACAACATGTTTCTCATCATCTCTATGAAGATAGACTGCATATCTGGGTTACTCACTCTCAAGTCCTCTCCTCATTCCTCCACTCTTGACCTGGAATCTCAAAAGTCTCATATATTGCTTGATCCATTCTAAGATATTACACCTACGTTATCTCTAATGGATCTAAGTACCAACATAGGTCAGTCGCTGAACCTATGCTTGATACCATGTGTGATGACCAACATACAACCCCAGTACCCAATATAACATGTAGAGTGCATTGTAGTGGTACCCGGTTGATGTAGGATGATTGCCAAGGCTGAAATGACTAAAACTTCAAGCATAACCTATCGTATATATGAATATACATCCATAAAATATAATATCAATATAGATATAAAACATGAGATATAGATAAGTATAATTAAATGAATCCGAAATAGATATCAGGTTATGAGTCAAAATAGTCATACAAAGTAAATAGAGTAGAGTTTATACATCATCAAAACAAACTCAGAGGAAATCTATCTCTAAATTAAGTAAATCATTGATAAAGCTCCATAGGGTTACATAGTGGAATAAACAACAAACCTAGTAATAAATATATAGCAGCGCCAGCCTCCTTCTCATCCTCTAAATAGCTTCATGTGCTAATCTTAGACCTGCTATCAAGTTTACTCATTTAAGACTATCCAAGAAAATAAGAAGCAAATCATAAAACCATGAGTCGATCAACAGTCTTGTGTGTGCGATAAACAATCTTAAAACACTATAAAAGACGATATAGTAAAATAGAGACACTAGGTATAGAGAATCATATTCGACCCATCCCTGCTCCAACAAGTTAGCACGTAACATTATACATGCTACACTATCCTATACATCATATGGGTATACTACACTAAGTGTAATGTGAGTGTTGGGATACCTAACCCAAGAATACCTAAATCATAAGACATCCATCCATCATACAACAATCATAATAATAATAGTAATCACAACAAACACAAAGTAAACACTCAATGATAACCGTCATCAAGGTCTCATATCGCCATGACTATCAATGAGGTCTTGCATCACTATGCATCACCACGATTATCACCCAGATCTTGCGTCACCACAACCTTTCCCATGGTCTCATGTCACCATGATATCACTAAAACCTTTCTTCACCATGACCACCACTAAGGACTCTCCAATACATAATAACTCACTCAAAAATCTCTTAGGCTGACAACATCTCATGTTATAGTTGAATTCGATGTTCGATCACATACTCATCTCATGGATGCTGCCATCTCAGGGTATGCCAAACCATCTCATGGTCCAGGGTACACAGGTGGGCATCCTCACATACCCTAGCCCTATAAGCACACATCATAACAGGAATCATCAATGGTCCCTTTATCACATAACTCAATTCGAGACATACCTTGTCCAATCACATTTCCTCCTTGTCAAACGTGCCTCCTCGAACTACTCTAGTCCCATACATACACTTCCCACCAGAAGTACCCGATAAAATACTTTGCATCGTCGAAGTTTGGAATATCTCTAGACATTCATCACTAGTCGTAGAATTACTATCACCAAGTTCTAAGGTCACCAAGCTAATGTGTCACGTCATCGCTTCATGTCAAAATCACTTGTCATAGAGTCTTATCTTCTAAATCGAATGTTGATCAAACAATCGAACATTTCATTATCCCCGAAATCTATACCTTAACTCCCTCTTGGACCCCACATGTCATCACCAACCGCAATCATATAAGTTCCGACTTGATCATGTTCGTGCCGACATGTGTACTAAACCATGATGGTTAATTTTCTTCATCTCCTCTAAACCTCTCGTCTTTCATGCTACCTTGAAATGTCCCCTTCCATGCCCCGAAGTTGTCGAACCCTCACCTCGAAGCAAATCAAGTTAGCAAAGAGCTATTTTTGTAAAAAATTGCTTAAGTCCGCATTCTAGAACCTCTTGTTGACAGCCCGAAGTCGTAATCCCAAAGCTTCAAAGTTGCACTCCAAGATGCCCAAAGTCATCATGTTAGTGCCAATTATTTGCTTCCATATTGGATAACTTTCCACTTAACTCCAAGCCTTTCGTTCAATTCATTCATGCCCGACGTCGTTTCCGAGGAACCACTTTCTAAGCCCAAAATCGAGCATCAAAATTCATGAAGTTATCCTTCTATCGATTTATTTTTTGTGTCACCACCGACATGATTTCAAACATTCGAAAACTTTATCAGTTCTAATCCAAATAACTCATGACCAAAAGTGCAGGGTCTCTAGGCTTCAAAGAACATTTACTGTCAATTTTGTCATATTTCAAACAATCTTGCTTATCAAATCCTAGAAATGATGACAACTCTCAATCACACCCAAATGGACTAAAACACAAGAAAACAACTTCACACAAAAATTACATAACATCCAAACATCATAAACAATCAATCTAAACACATTTTAGATAATTATATTACCATACATCCAACAAAGTAGGAAACGATGAGTAACACCCAAAAATAAATTAAAATAAGCATTTCTCTTTTTAATATCATTTTAAAGATGTTATTAAGGTTGGATCTAGCACTATAAACATTTTAACATTCAAAATAAACTTACAAATTTCACCTTTAACTATATAAACAAGAATACTATAATGAGAAGGATAAACCACTCACCTTGATTCAAAATAGTACGAATACCAAGGCAATATGATGTGAAGAACACTTCATGGATCACAGTGAAACATAAATTAGAAAATCCTAAAATCCCCTTGATCTACTTTGTTAATTACAAACTAATCACTTACTTTGGCTAATTAACTGAAGAAAATGATTGATTTAATATAACTAAGCTTTAGGAGGTCTGAGAATGCTTAGCAAAAAGAAAATATGACTAATGACTACTAGAGGAGGCTGTTATTGACCCTAATTCCGTAATGGGTTAATGGGCAACACCAATCACCTCTTAATTGTTTGCTAATTTGCCTAAAGACTTTTCAAACTTAAAACAATCATAACTTCTAAATAGTAAGTCCAAACTCCTATTATGACTACTATACTGAATATGAAACCATCATGTCTTTCATTTGAAAGTGGTTTTAGAACAATTCGGCTTCTATCAAAAGTTATACGCAATACAAGAATTCTTAGGGCTGAAACTGTCCAATAAAAATTCTAAGGTTAAAAATGTTACTACTCGGTATCATATAAAGTTATAGCCTTGTACGACCCATGAATTTAAAAAGTAATATTTTATTATGCTCCGACACGTAAATTATGGGTCATTACATTAGGTCTACATTGATGGATTATATTGGATTAAGTCAAGAGCATGATGAATTATTAGTTAATATCATGGAGCAATTGGGATGGAGTGAACGATCGAGCCATTTAATCGTTACTTCAAAATGAAAAGGGTTACTTAAGGCAAAATGGGAGATTTTGTGTACCATAGATCATAGAGCTGATAGATGAAGTTTCGGGTGAGTGTCATCATTCTAGGATGACTATTCATCTTGGAAGAGATAAGATGAACTGGGGCACTAAAAGAATCTCTATTACCAGGGATGAAGATACATGTCACAGGGTATTTAACAAGATCTTTGATGTGCCAAAGGATAAAGGCAGAACAAAAGAAGTTGAGTGGGCTATTTCTTCTTTAGTCATACCATAGTAGAAATGATAATGCATATCTACGGATATTGTAGATGGAATACCTAGGTGTAGGAGGGGGATTGAAAGTATTTGGGTTATATTAGATCTATTTATGAAAAGTTCACACTTTATTTTAGTGGAGAGTACGAGAACATCAGTGACACTAGCGACATTGTATATTAAGGAAGTAGTTCGACTTCATGAAGTTCTAACAAATATAATAAGTGGCAGGGACCCGCTTTTCATGACTGAATTTTGTAGGAGCTTACAAAATGCATTTGGGACTGAGCTGAATCTAATATAGCCAATCATCTGGAAACTGATGGAAAGGATGATAAGGTGAACTAGGTGCTGGAAGATTTGTTAAGGACATGTATAATGGATTTTGAAGGATGTTGGGAGGATCACCTACCCATAGTGGGTCTGAACATAATAACAGCTACTAGACTAGTATAGGCATGGCAACATTCAAAGAATTTCATGGAAGGTCATGTAAGTAACCTATTTTTTGGTGGGAGTCTACGAATAAGATAATACTTAGGCCCAAGATGGTTGGGGATGCCACGGAGAAGGTTAAAATTATTAGGAAGAGGATGAAAACTGCATAGGATTAGAAAAACTCACAAACTAATAAGAGATGGACCTATTTTGAATTTTTGTTGGAGATTTGGTTTTTTTGGAAGTGTTATCTTTGAAGAGAAAAGTGAGATTTGAAATTTCGAGAAAACTAGCACCCCAATTTGTCGGTCCATTTTTAGCATTAGAGACGATTGATAGTTTAGCATATAAAGTAAAGCTTCCCGAGAAGATGGTAGGAGTCCATAATGTATTTCATGTATCACATTTGCAAAAATGTGTACATGTTCCGATTACTATAGTTGAGCCAAGTCAATTGGAGGAGAGGGTGTTTGACTTTGGGCCGAGTTCATCTCGAGGTCCAGCCCGCATTGTCAAGCATGGGGTGAAGTGACTTAGGAGTATAGTGGTAAAGATGGTTAGAGTGCAGTTGGCGAATAACCCCACCGAGAATACATAGAGGCTGAAGAGAAGATGAAAGCTTCCCACCCTCAACGCTTTTCTAGGCCATTCTTTAATTTAATTTAATTTCTTAGGATTGGGCTACTCTTTGGTTGGATTTGGACGCATTGAGTGCTTTGATTGCTCGAATAGGTTACCATTCGATTTAGGAATACCCAATATGTACTTGATGGTTGTAATATGACTGTTCCACTCATAATATATGCTCATATTAGGTTGTTACACATTCATGCCTGAAATGTCATCTTAGCGCATTCATATAGGATGCATTAGTTGCATTTTTGCATTATAAGTATAGAACCACAAGTTACATGACATCATTTATATCAATATGTTACACATGTTACTATTTATATTAATATGCTACATCATTTATATCAATAAGCGGCATAACTCTCATAATTTTCAATAGATTTTGGCAATTTACCCATCAAAACAATTGTGGAGACGACTACTACAATCTGGTGAAAGAATTGTAGAAAATTATAAAGATTTCTATGCATTAAAGGAATAGGATAGTGAAACGCAAAATTGGTTAAGAGTATTCCAAGATATTTTGTGAGCGATTCATTCCTTACTTAAGATATAATGCATAGATAATTCCATAATAATGATTTACGGTCTATATTTGAGAAAGTAAACAATATATATTGGAATTAAGAGATTAAATCATGGGTTTGGGTAGAAATAGGATAAAAAGTAAGTATTAATCTTTGATAATGCTTTCATGATGATTAAGAATCTATATATGAAGTATTTGAAAGATTTATCACTAAGTAAATAAACTTCAAAGCTAAGGAGGAATTCATATACATTGATTGTTATATAAGATGGATTATATTTGCCTTGTGATGGAATTATTTGACACTGATATATTCATGTACGAACCTGTTGCGCAAGTGGGCTACCCAGGATACAACGCTCCTAGGCAAGTTCAAGAGGAGGACTAGATGTTAAACAACTTTGTAGTGCATGAGGAAATTTTAAGGCGTTAGTCCAATTTTGTGTTTGTGGCTGGATGGTATCCATTCTTGTAGGGCTACAGGCTAGTCCAGGACATGATTCCAAAGTTAGATAGACGATGGAAATATAATCATATAGGGCCTTGGGCTAGTCTAGGATGTAATCAATCATGTATTATATAGCTAATGGTAGTATGATCTTGTAATGCCTCGGGCTAGTCCAGGATGTATCTACTTATGTGTTAGATAGATAACCATAACACCAACCTATAGCACATGAAAGAGTCTAGGAGTGTTTATATACATGTTAGACACTGATCGTATTATACTAGTGTTAACCCGCCTTTTGGCAAGGCCGTGAATAGGCATATCTAACTAAATCGATTGCTCGGTTGTCGAGGATGGAATATAATAGGTTTGAACTGATCGGCATGAGAGATGTGCTTCGGCATGGTGTTGAGGATCGATCAGGATGATGTGGTTCGGCGTGGATGATGTGGTTCGGTGTGGATGATGTGGTTCGGCATGGTATTATGGCTCGGTCAATGTGGGTCGGTGGAGGTGACTCGACATCTGGATGGGTCGGCATTGGAGGTGGCTCATGTATTTGGATGGGTCGTGATTGAAGGTGGCTTGGCATTTGAGTGGCTCGGTCTGAGTGGATCGGTAGATATGGCTCAGTGGTAACTTGGGTCGCCGTTTATTGGTCGGTTATAAGCGTTCGTTCATTGGAGTTCGGCTGTATGTTTCGGTCAGTCGGGTTCGGTGCATATGGATCGGTGATATGTGGTTCGGCCATATTGGACCAGTCGATGAGCGAGGCATGGGATCGGCATATGGAGCTTGGGATCGACACTCAGCTTTGCTCTGGGTTAACTTCGAGATGGACTTTGGGTCAATACCCTTGCCGCTTTGGGTAAACTTCGTAGGATGTGGCTCGGCGTAGTTGGAATGTAGGTCGACTATGTAGAGGCGAGCGGGTTCGAGTCGCTGAAGGCGTTTCCCTAGGTCCGCTTCATGGGTTCTGGATCGACAACAGGAGTATGGATCGGCAAGGCCATGCTTCGAGTCAGAAGAATCGTTACTTCGAGTCGCCTTGGCGGTTTTCCTGGGTCGACGACATTTGGACAGGGAGTTGGTCAAGGTTACATATTCTGGATCGGCTGTGGATCTAACGGGCCTTGGGACACTCAGAAAGCCCGGTTACCTGGATTTGCCTATAAATACACCATGTGGATCTCCAGATAGGGGGATCTTCTTTTCGACTCTCGAGCTTTATATTTCTAAGGCTAAGGCTACTCTACCGTTTTGTAACCGTAATCGATTATTACAACAATAAAAAAGAAATTTCTGGAGTGGGTCGAAGTCAGCCGAACTACTATAAATCCTGTATTATTACTGCTTTCATTTTAATTTTTATCGTTCTTCATATTTATACTCCCTATATACATTCTGTCTGTGATCTACAAATGTGATTTGGAGCTTTCATTGGAATTTGGATGTTAGTGGCCAATTTTGGCGCTAACATTTTGGTGCTTTCACTGAGAAAGCTACCACTCAGGGACTTATAAGCTTGAAGTTTGGATTTAAAGGCTTAAGAAGTAGGATTCTGGAGACTATGGAAAAGCAATCAACTAGGAGATAAAGGATGGAAAGCAGTCAGCAGGAGTGAAGTCAGTAGGCTTCCTTTGGAGCTAATCTACCCTCCGTCTACGTCACTAGGGATGAGATGCACGTCATGATGAATTCCATGCCGGAATAGTTGAAAAGGCAAGAAGAAATGTTGTAGGCACTTTTCAGACAATTTGGACAAGTAGGAATAGCAGGAGCTACAGGAGCTCAGATCTATGGAGCTGGATCAGAAGGACTCAACCAACAAGTAGATAGAGTGGTTTAACAGGAGGCAACCCCCAATCAGCAAACAACTATCAATCTGGATGGACCTAAACTCGAGGGAATGCCACTAGGAAATGCTAGACCAATCCATGGAGGGATACCAGATGATGCTGCGCAGCCTGATGCCAACAGGAATACTGGAGTACGTGACGAGGAGTACGTACTGGAATTCCCTCGAGGACTTGTAGGGCAGTTAGGAAATGTAAATGGGGGCAACCCCTCGTAGGTAACACTGGATTGGCTGATATCATCAGGAAAACCATTCACGGAGGTCTGACAAATAGGGATTTGGAGGGAGTCAACAAAAGTTCGTTTACCTGAAACATTAGGATAGCTAGGAATCCACCCGATTTCAAGCTACCCACTCTAGAAGTATACAATGGTAAGACGGATCCCACTGGCCACTTGATGAGGTACACAAGGCATTTTTAAGTGCTGGGGGCATCAGAGGAGGTCATGGCCTAATGTTTCCCCATGTAGTTGATCGATATAGCTTCTATGTGGTTCAGACAGCTGGAGGATGGATCTATGAGAACATGGATAGAATTGGTGGACAAGTTCTTAAGTCAGTTTCGAGTTCATGTAAAAAGGCTAAAGAATGTGATGACGCCGATGTCAGTTAAGCAGAGGATGGATGAATCACTTAGGATTTTCTTAACTCAGTTTAATGCAGCAGTTGCTTCGGTGAATTGGTCGGATCCATCATTGATTCTGATGGCGGTAGTGTTAGGAGTCAGGGATGATTCAGATTTCAAAGTATCATTGATACAAGATCCACCATTGGATCTCGGATAATTCTTTCATGAAGCCGAGAGGTTTCTCTGACAAGAGGATTCATGTTTGGATATTAAGTCAAAGGAAGTAAATATGGTTAAGGATGGAGGACCGCCTAGTGAAAACTCAAGTAAAGACAAGGGTAAAGGGAAAACAAAGCGTTGGGAAGAACCAAAATTCTCCACCTACACAGGATTGAATGCAACGCTGGAGCGGATATTCTTGGATACTTGGGATCGCCTTCCTTATCGAAGGCTGGCAAGGAGGGAACCCTCAAAACACGAAAGGGCATCGGGAAGGCACAATCTCTTTCATGACCTAGACGGGCATGATACTAACAGCTGCAGACATCTAAAGGATATAATCGAGGAACATGTAAGGAATGGTCAGCTGGGGCAATATGTCGGAACTCGCAATGCAGCGGTGGAGCATGAGCAGCCACCGCCTACCTTGAACGACGAAGGTCCGAGGCCTAGGAATGGTGGCCGGTTGGTCATCAACTAATCATGATGGTTTGAAATAAGTAACAAACTCCGGGAAAACGGCTAAATCACTTACTCATGTACGGGGTCGGGGATAACCCTTAGGCATGCTCTGAGATGATGGTTAACCGAGACGCTTCGCTTTATGAGATCTGTTATTTCCTTTTGACTTGGACATTTGCTTTTTCTGCTTTGGTTTTGGAGTTCGGTTTGAACTTTCAGTTTTGTTAGTTTCTTGGTTTGGATTTTGTTTTGGATGCTTGATTTTTTATTCGGATTTTGATTTGGACTTTTGATATGGATTTTTGGTTTTCTATTTGAATCTGGGTTTCAGATTCAATTTTGATTGACTTTTATCTGGTTTTTGGCTAAAACATCGTCGAGTATGGACTATGCTTGGCAAGGGTACGGAGAGATCATGATTCGACCTAGGACTTTGGCTCCATATCACTTATCGGTTACTATCACAGGTCATCGAGTATGGACTATACTCGGCAATGGTCCGGAGTGACCAGGATTTGGCTTAGGACTTAAGCCATGCCATTACTCAATGTTCAAGGACACTGATCCAGGAACACCATGTCATTACTTGACATAGGTCATCAGGTGCAGGTTGCGCTTTGCAAGAACCTAGAGAGGTATGGATTTGGATATTGGCTATGAACAGCTAAGGATTTAGGTATGGACGCGGAGAGGTCCCGGATTTGGATATCGACCCGAAGAGGTCGTGGATTCAGTTATTATTTATTGGATATGGATGGATTAGAGTTCAGCCATCGGATTTGGATATGGTTTAGGATTTGGACCCAATAATGTCTCGGATATGGAATTTAGGACCCGATGAGGTTCCAACTTTGGATTTGGACCCGAAGAGGTCCCGGACTCGGATAAAATGACCCGAAGAGATCGTGGATTCGGTTAATTGATTTTGGATGGTTGTGGACTTGGATGAGGATTTGGTTACCGAATAGGAATTGGATATCGACTCAGAGCAGTCGTAGATTTAGATAAGAATACGGCATTGGCACTTGGATAAAATGGACTAGATTATGAATCGAAAGGCATGGTTATGGGTAACATACAGACTTTGGATATCGAATTTTAGGCTATTCAAAACACACCTTACAACAAGAAGGAATGTTTTGGGGGGAAAATCTTAACACATGTTTTGGCAAGGCCGTGGCCAGACGGATCTAACCAATCATTGCTCGGTTTTCGAGGATGGAATATAATAGGTTTGAGTCGATCGGCATGGGAGATGTGGTTTGGCATGGTGTTGAGGATCGGTCTGGATGATATAGTTTGACGTGGTAGCATGGCTCGGTCAATGTGGGTCGGTGGAGGTGGCTCGACATCTGGATGGGTCAGCATTGGAGGTGGCTCATGCATTTGGATGGTTTGTGATTGAAGGTGGCTTGGCATTCGAGTGGCTCATCCTGAGTGGATCAGAAGATATGGCTCGGTTGTAACCTGGGTCATCGTTTATTGGTCGGTCATGAGCATCGGTCATTGGAGTTTGGCTATGTGGTTCGGTCGGTCGGGTTCGGTGCATATGGATCGGCGATACATGGTTCGGCCATAGTGGGCCGATCGGCGAGCGAGGCATGGGATCAGCATATGGAGCTTGGGATCGGCATTCAACTTTGCTCTAGGTTAACTTCGAGATGGACTTCAGGTCAATACCCTTGCTGCTTCGGGTCAACTTCGTAGGATGTGGCTCGACGTAGTTGGAATGTGGGTCGACTATGTAGAGGCGAGCGGGTTGGAGTCCCTGAAGGCGTTTCGCTAGGTCAACTTCATGGGTTCTGGATCGGCAACAGGAGTGTGGATCGGCAAGGCCTTGCTTCGAGTCAGAAGCATCATTACTTCGTGTCGCCTTGGTGGTTTTTCTGGCTCGACGACATTTGGACAGGGAGTTGGTCAAGGCTATGGATTCTGGATCGGCTGTGAATCTAACAGGCCCTGGGTCACTCAAAAAGCCCGGTTGCCTAGATTTGCCTATAAATACACCATGCAGGCCTCCAGATAAGGGGTTCTTCTTTTCGACTCTCATGCTTTATATTTTCTAAGGCTACTCTACCATTTTGTAACTATAATCGATCATTATAGCAATAAAAAGGAAATTTCTAGGGTGGACGTAGGCTGGAGTCAGCCGAACCACTATAAATCCAGTGTTATTACAGCTTTCTTTTTAATTTTTACCATTCTTCATATTTATACTCTTTACATACATTCTGCCTGTGATATATAACTATGATTTGGTGCTTTCATTGGAATTTTGGGTGTTAGTGACCAATTTTGGCGCTAACAACTAGAATCTTTATAGTATATGTGGAAGTAAGCATGACTCATTTACTCAAATTTAAGTCTGACTTACTTTTATTTTCCTTCTTTATTTATATCACTAGATCGATGGAGCTTGGAGTTGTGTTGGAGCATGTGACGAGGACCTAGATGTATATATTCTAAAATGTGTTAGACATGAGTATACATTTGTGTGTAGATTAGGTAAGATTAGTGTTATAAAGACATATGCATATGAAAATGTTGATACACTACGGTGTTATGAAATAATGATGGTTATTGTTATACTATATTTTGTTTTCTTCTGCTATAAGATTCAATAAGTTCATACTCATAAATCTTTTTTAGTTCTTAACGTCATCTCCCAATGACTTGTCTTTCGGCTAGTCATGGTTTAAACATCAATTTGGAATTTAAGTCAGGGAGTCAAAAAGGCTAGTTGTTAGCAAGAATATGCTAAAAATGAAGAGGTATGTAGTAGCGGCTCCTTCGGGTTTTCACATAGCAGTCTATTTATAAACAAAAAATCACAATTGGACCAAAGAGGTTACACAGATCCGAAATATCCTTTTTCGAACTCTAACGAAAGTACATCATGCTATATATTGAAATAAGGTTTTTGATATCCTTAAACATAATAGAAATACCAATATTTCCAAAGAAAACTCTTTTCAAATTGTCTTTTATCATCAATTCAATTTAAAACATAATGTATCAAATTTTTGGGTCGTTGCATTCTTCCATATTAAAAGAATCGCACCCTTGCAATTCCCTAAAGAATAAACTCTTAATCCAACATAAAAAACATCATGCCACATTGTATGCTTAATTATACAAAATATAAGGAAGTATACAAATCATAAGCTACCCACTTCTAAATCGGATATGACAACCTTAACACACAACCAATTATGACACGAGGAAACCCATTCATTACAATAAATGCAATTTTCTACTCATACATACTATAGTAACACATACATCTCCATAAGCATGCAATCAAGACTATAATATGTAATATAAAACTATATCAATAAAGTGTGAAACAATTTCAATCATCTGTTCGCAAGTCATATTATGCACCTCAATAATCTAACCACAACGACCATAACAAAAGTTCACAACAAACCTCAGGTTTGATCCAAACATGCATGCACAAATAAATATATAAACATGAAATTAGTATGGCTTATCAAAATAAAGCACACATAGTCATCATAACAAGGTATTATCACCCCCACTAACATACCAATAACTAAAACAGGTGTCATAGCCCCTATACCAACTACATGTTCACCATAATTTGTATATCTTTCGAAACCATGATGAACTTCTTGGAATCTCATCCTCAAAATAATTAGTGTTTCATCGTATACTTACACCATCTAAAATATCATGTGCACCTACTCATGGTTACACCCTCAAAATAACATGTGCCAGTCCAAACATGTCCTGGACCGTTTCGCAGCGGGTGAAATGGATAAATTTCAAAAAATTCCGTATTTAGATCTTAATAGGCCTATGAAGTCTTGTAATTAGCATAAGATCCAATCTGTATATTTAAATAAAATCATATTTTATTAAAAAAATTTGTAATTGTTTAATAAATCATATTAATTAATAATATTAAATGTTATTTCGAATATATATCGTATATATACTCATAACATCACATGATAATGTAAAGGCATACAAACATGTGTATAACTATATATATATATATGTATAGATACTAGGGTTTATATTAATTGTGTATAGATATATAATTAGCGTGAACACATGCTATGCACACAGATTTCACCATATTATGCAGATGATGCATTTTTAGACTTTTTTGTTATATGAAGCTGAAAATGTATGTTTACGGATAATAATATTTAAATTAGTTGTTTTGTGGGCACTACTAACAAATGTTTTTGATAAATTTTCCCAACTCATCTCAAAGTATATAAAGTTTAATTAATATTTAAGTATAATGACTATATACAATATAAATAATAAAATCTACTGTTTGTTTTTCCTAACTTGGTAAACATTACATTATTAAACATATCTATTTATTAATTTTCAAATGTAAACGATATAAGTTCAATATAATTTTATCCTATGATTAACTTATAAATTTAAATACATATACAATTTTGTTTGATAATATCATTCTAAACCTAGAATAGAGAACTTGTATTCAAAGTGAAATCGTGTTTAAATTTGATCCAAAGAAACCACACTCCAACATTTTCATTATTACACTTTATGACAATACACAATACTAGTTAAATTGGAGAAAATAATATAATAGCTTTTAAACTTCATATTTTCAATCATAGATAGCATAATATGACATAAGAATTATGCATAATATGTACATTGTGCCGTCAAAATTTTGGAATTGCTAATAATTTTCCTCTTTACTTCAAATATTCGTACTAACAAATAATACAATAATCCATAATCCAAAGTATATTAATATCACTATTAAACAAAATACTTGTAGATACACATAAATACTTCACATAATATTTTGATAAAGATCAATTTTAGGTTAAACTGAGTAAAGAAACGCAGTTAACAAAGCAAAATATGTGGAAATTATTGTTTACTAATCGATAAATTATGTTATTTTCCACTAATAGAAAAGTTAAAGTTTCAACATTTGTTATGTCTATTATTGATCTTCACTATTTTCCTAAAATAAATAACTAAATGGAAATATCTGTCATATTTATTCTCATTCAAAAAAACCGACATCGCTTGATAACTTATTCAACATTCAGACATATTTTCCATTAAATTCGACTCATATTTAATAATTCATAATCTTATTTTTTCATGTAATTAGCCTTCATTCATTTCTATTCCTCACATGATATCGTGGTTCGAAACATTGATTGTGAGTTTTCTATGGAGGCCCGCTTAAATAGCGGACATGAATTTTATTAGGAATATTAATTCAACATCGGTACAAATGCATGTAATATTTTTCATTTGTACAACAAAATGCCAACAAAATATATTTTTAGTATCATATGTTGTTTATGTAAGGTAATGATTATAATTATGTTTTATTATATATAGAATATATGATATATTTTCTCAAGCATATGAAAATACATAAAATATAACATTATCTTTAAAAGAATAAAAAAATAACACCATAAAATATTTTATTTTTTTATTGGAAAAAATGTGTATATATATATATTCTCATTTGTTTATTCTTTTTCGTTAAATGTGTGAAAGGAAATAAATGTATTTGTAAAGAACGGATGGTCCTTCCTACTTTACTATTTATCTACATTAAAAAATATATGTTAGTGTTATAAAACTATTCACATTACGTATTATCTTGTAGAGTTAGAATTTACAATAGTTCTGAAATGTTGTTGAAAAAGAATTTACTTAAGACGAATTAACTGATTACAAATCAATTCCCTGATTGATTAACATTGAAGAGAGTTAATATCTAACTGATTTTTGATTAAATGTAATTTCAATCAAAGAGAATTAAATATGTTTAACTCTTTAGTTAGATTAAACTCTTATTAATCACAATTAACTAGTTCACATTCATGTTAATACTTTTATTTGTTTCATGGGTAATATTATTTAGTATGATCTCTATTATTTGAATTTAGTTTACATATGAACATCAACAATACATAGATGCTTCAATTGGATATGTATGAATAAACATGTAAGTATATTCCTTTTTTTTGTGTATGCACACATTATACTTGAAACCAAATATTAAGAGAAAAAACCGAAGAACTTTTGTATGCAAATTACTACTGAAAATACACCCCTAACCATTTTTAGTGTTCAACTCATTAACAAAATAGCTCTAACAAGGTTTGTATGTGCTCACAGTTTTGTAATGCAAAATTTGAATCACGTCCGCATGCTATGTTATCAACTATCAACTAAATTAGATAATACTAATATTATCAAATTTTCATATTAAATTAGCTATGCATATTCTTAAAAAAAATTAAACAAAGCATATATTTTAATAATAGCTTCTAAATATGAAGGATCGTCATGTTCGACAATGGGGCATTATGGAAAAAACCATCTCTGGCGTTGAATATTTTGAAATTTATAATCAATTAATAAAAATTTGATGGCTTAATTATTTAAAATCATTCAGTGTCTACATGACTTTAATATATAATGTAAGAACAAACATAATGAGAATGAATTTATATTTCAAATTTGTTCCCAACTGAGAGAATTGAAGAAAATTACAATATTTACCGATTTGAAACTGAATGTAAATTACTTAGGGTATTATTTACGACATGATTTTAATGTTATATTTTATTATATTAAATTAGAGAACTGATTAAGCATTGATTGTTGAATCAATTCTCTTTAACGTTGGTTAAATGGATTAGTTACCGTCAATTTGAGAGCTGATCTAAAATTGATTTAATTTTATTCTTAAATATTTAATGTTGTTCTACTAATTTAAACCTTGATGACATGTTCTAGGTCATTTAATATTATTCTAAAAGATTTAATGTTATAAAAAAACGAAATTCATAATCAAGTTAAATAAACAAAAATCAGATGAACCTCGATGTTAGTACAAAATTAGAGAAAAAATAATGATGCTTTACTTATCATAAATTTTGCAAAAGAAGTAAAATTATATGATATCCATGTATCTAATAACCTCCTGTAATACATAATGAAAATAAAATTCACAGTCGTACAAATTGAAACAAAATATGAAGAAAATACAATATTTTCCCTAATTTGATTTTCTTGTACATTTATATTTCAAGATGGAAAATATATCAACTTTACCTTTAGTTGATTATACGGAACTGAAGACTAATCAGTATAATGTTGCCCAACAAATAAATGAAGGACTGAAATTCACAATCGTACCAAATGAAAAGAAATCAGATGAACGTCGATGTAAATACAAAAATTACCAAAAAAAATAGTTCAGCTACACCAACCATATATTTCATAGAACAGTTGATGATCTATAGTATTCATGTATTTATAAATCCAACATCCCCTGCAAAAACAAAGTAAATCCATTTCATACTCATACAAATTGAAACACAAAATGAAATAAACATAATTTTGGACGCAACTTGAAATAAAGATATGAAATCATATATTTTGACCATAAAAATGAATTAAATAAAAAACTAAATGAAAAAACATATAATAAAATTAAAATAAAATAAAATTAGGACCGATCGATCCAGCAAGTCAAAGTTTTTTGGAGGCTTTTAGACAATTTATTAATGAAAATGATAACAATAAGTGCAACAAATTAAAACAATATTTGAAAAACATGAATCGGAAAAAAAAATTATGTAGCGTAGAAAGTGAAGAACTAGACGAACTCGGTTAATTAAAGTTAGGCTAAATTGTGCAATTGTTCAACTAAAAATTATTAGAAAAGAATATTTTAACTTGTGTAACAACCCGATATTTTCAGCCATTCATATCCACACATGCAGACTTGAATTGCTCAAAATATAGCATTGTAAATAAATTTGGAGCAAATGAAATACATTCTCAGAATCACAGACACAGAAATATCAGAATAACTCGCAGCGGAAATTAAAATACCATAGTAGTTCATGAAGCTACTATAACAAACTCTTAAAACATAATACATAATATCAGTCTGAAAAACATATACAATAGAAATCTCAATTACATAGCAGTTTATAAATATCAGAGCTAAAATAGAACAACAGAAACTGAAAGGAAATAGATAACTAGACAAGCAGAATCTCCAGCGATTCCTAGCTCCAGAAAAGAAATCCCAAGCTAAGCTGTAAATACTCAGGCTGACCCGAGCGTAAAGTAAAACACAAAACACTCGAGTCAGGACAATATATACTTATATAATGTAAACCAACTCAAGTGAACTGTGGTAGAAATGCACAATTACTTAAAGGATGCTTGGGATCGCCCATCCTTTAAGAATCAGTTAAACTATAAATTAAATACATCCCGTGGTTAAAATTTAAAAATGGTATTTTATACTTCAAAATCAAATATCATTTCAAAATTCAGTATCATTCAAAATCCATTTCAAAATATCAAAATATCATATCTTTCAAACCACATTCATTTTTATTTAATTTAAATACCATTACAAAACACATTTCAAAATAGTTTATATTTCGAAACAAATTACTTCATTTTAAATCATAAAATGAAATTATTATATTTAATAACTAAATTATTAAATTTCCAAAATTTTAGTCTTTCAAAATTCATTTATTCACTTAATTTACCAAAACAGTGAAAATTCACTTTTCGTAGCATTTAGAAAATGCTACGGAAAGTCACATTCGAAATAGTTCAATTTACAAAAGACGGCATTTTAAAATGCTGTAATAGGGTTATATTAGTTTCAAATAACTTAGTTAAATTCAACAATTATAACATTTACAAATTGCTACAAAAGACTTAATTAAATTTAGTCATTTAGTTCATTATTATCAACTACAGCATTTACAAATGCTGTATTATCATTTATATTGGAATTAATAGCATTTCTGAAATGTAGTTAATTAACTTCAAATATTCAGTATGTTTTCATAAACAATTATATTTTTATTTAAATAAATTTTAACTTATAAAATCAAATAATTTCACTTTTATAATCATCATTTAAATACCCTTATATTCATGATTTTATAAAGTTAAATTTCCATTCAAAAATCAAGATTTAATAATAATTCATTTATTAAATCCCAACATTAAATTTAAATTCATTAAATTAAATTTAACTTAACACTTAATTTTAAATTTCAAATATAACTTAATTTCATTTTTTATTTACTTAACTTAAAATTCACTTTTAAGCCAAATTCATAGATTTCCAATTTTAGTTATATTCCAAAATTTCAACTTAAATATTCATTCATTTCACATTTTAACTTTATTCAAAAATCATTAATATATTAAAATAATCATTTTAAATTCATTTAAATTCCAAATATCATAATTTTATCACATTTCATATTTAATTTTAATTCCATTTATCACCAAATTAAATTTTCCCAAAATAACTTACATTTCAAATTTTCTAACTTTATCATTGATTTATTTCACTTATAAATTTTCAGAAAATCAATTATGCTTTACAAAAATCATTTTTTTATTAAGTTTAAATCAAAATATTATAATATTTACATTTCGAAAATATTTTAATTTTTTTTTTAGAAAAACATATTTTAACAACGGGTCTGTATTTCATTTTCTAGCCTAAATAAAGTGATACGGGTAATATATCATTTCAGCCCTTAATTAACAAAGAAAACCCGGGTTTGATCATTTCAAACCCGCAATCCCAAGTAAATGAAAATAATTGAAAATCATTCAGGCATATCATTTCCGTCCATAATGATTTTCTCCTATTCTAAAGTCCGTTCGGGTATGTATCATTTCAACCCTTAGTGATTCTAGTCTACAGGGAACTTACAGTGTGATAAAGTGATGAAAATAACAGAATAGCAAGAAATAATAGTAACATATGGTATAACAGGTGTAAATATAGGTGTGAACATAATATGAATATAATCTAGCAGTTATAACAGGATGATATGCATTTACAGATTCAGGTGAAGTCAGTTTATCACTATATAAGTACATATTAGTCTGGTGAAATTTACTCACCTGTATAAGATGGAGATGACAACCAAATGCACAAACAAGGAACTTCAAAAGCACGATAACACGACAATGATTTGAGAGTGGGAGAGCCAAGGCTAATTGCCTTGAATACATGAGGCAAAACAATGCAAATATACATGAATAAACACTTAACACAATTTTAAACAACACAAAAGATACATGCACAACAAGTCGCCAAATCACTTGCACTTGCCTTCAACCACCCCTAGGCTCAGCCAGAGGTTAGAATACACGGCTAAAGTGAGAGTTTGGATCTGGTCTTGGGTCAATAAGGTGGCTATAGCATGGAAGATGATGGTGCAAATGTTGTGACACATGAAACTACAAGCTAAGGCAACAAACATGGTTTTTATGCAACTACAAGCTTGGCCCTATGCAATTATAGGCATGGCCAGACCTGGTGGGGTCAGGAGGATAGTGTGGCAGTGGTGTCAGGTCATGTAGGGGCTGGAGATGGGGTGTATGGGGTGGCCAAGGTGGTGGTTTGAGTGGTGAAGTACTTTGGTGGTCGGCTATGTATGATTAGGTGAAGTTTTGCTCAAATTTTTGTGGATCTAATCAACTTTAGTGCATGGCCATGGCTTGATCAGTGGGAAGGAGGGGATGGCAGCCTGATGTGGTGGGGGTGGAGGAGGCCATGGTGAAGGAGGAGTGAGGGCTGAGCTATAAAGGTGAAGGCAAGTGCAAAGAGATAAGAAAAACAAGAAAGTTTGAGTAGAAAGAAGAAGAAAATTTACCAAACTTTGCTTCAGCAAATGGAGGCCGAACTTTTGAGATGAGAAACTTTATCTTTACGTGAAAAATGAGAAATGTGATGCAGCTGAAGAAAAGATAAGGTCGGCACAAAATGAATGCAAGTGTTATTGAATTTGAAAAGACAAAAGGAGGTGAAAAGACAATGGTATGTTAAAGGTCAAAACTCTTCATATTTCTCTAATTTCTTTTGCAAATTTTAATAAATGAAAAATTACTTATAATTACAGATAAAGACACGAAAATATAGTAAATAAATAAAAATAAATAAAAAAATATTAATTATATATAATTTAATTAATAAAAACAGCAAAAATTGCAAACTAGTCATGAAAATATGAAAATAAACGCAATGAAGTTTGGAAAATTTTTATGTACTTGAAAAATATTTATAAATAAATATAAGAACACAAAATAAAAATGAATTAACAAAATACATAAATAAATATTAATTTAATAAAATTTAATGAAGAAAATAGCAGAAAAATGGAAACTAGCCTTTAAAAATAGAAAATAAATGCAATAGACTTTGGGAAAATTTAAACACCACTTTAATAAAATTTAAAAGGCAAAATATATATAGCATGACATATTGACACATTTTAAAATAAAATATGACGATAAAAATATAGTTTATATTATTTAAAATAAACAGAATTGCTAAATAAAGCAGATTACACTCAATATTGGAATATACATAACTTTCACAATTTAAATCTGTTTTCAACGAAACGAAAAGCAGTATTCAAGTTATTAAATCTATTTTCATAATAAAAGATAAATTTTAGAATTTAAATATTTAAATTTAAAATTTAAAAGTCAAGATTTGACCGATTTGAACATAAATTCATCTTTTAGTAAAATATCCAATTTATATCGGTTTGAAATTATGATTCACTTAATAATCAACACTTATATTTAAAAATGAAATGTTTGAAATAAAATAAGTTTAAAATAATTTAAAAATAAAATAAAGTCAAATATTAAAATATATGAAAAATCTAGGGTTGTTACAACTTGATTTAGATTGAGAATTGATGTTTGTAGCTATAGTATGCATATAGAACTGGAAAGGGGAAGGGATAAAATTATAAGGAAGTGAAATTGGAAGGAAAGAAAATGAAGATGAAAAAATATATGAAAATTAATAAAGTGTATTGCAAATGCGGAGAAGAGGAATATTAAATACCATTAACTACAAACGTGACAAAGTGCTTATCAAAAGAAGTACTTGTAGAAGAGTAGTTTTTGACAGTTTGTCTTTTACATAGTTGATTAAATATCATTAATTGAAAAATTAATAATTGTGTGGTTTGTGGAAAATGAAAATTTTGTATGGGCTACTAGAAAAGAATGTATCCAAAATTAAGGAGAATGCAAATATGTCATGGTTGTTGAATATTTATTTTTAATATAATATAATAAATTTGTATATAACATGCTAAAATAATACCAAAAAAGTGTGAAATGTAATATCAAAAAAATAAGTAAAACTTTTAGACATACTTAACTTATTTTGATACCTTCGTCAACCAAAGTAAATTAAATTTCATCCACTAAACAAAAAAAATTCAGTTCATTATGTTTTTGCATCTTCTACCTCTACCAAGAGATGATATTTCAGGTTCTTACTCTCTCCTATATCTAAAGCCTTGAGTTCACTAGGTCTATATCTTTATTTTATTAGTTGGTTCAAAAGGTAAGTAAATTAATTATCCAACTAAAGAAACAAACTAAATATCAATTAAAAGTGCGCATATAATATGAAAACTAAAATAACTTTAATATTATGTATAGTCTTCAACACTTTGATTCCAAATCCTAGAGAACACTTACAAGTTAGGTGTTATAGTATTATATAATTGCAATTTTCAAGTTAGGTGTTATAGTATTATATAATTGCTACCATCTCAAACAAATTCACTAGTATAATCTGGCAAACAAATCCAAATTAAACAACTAATGTCTCTGGTAGCTTTTTGTAATAGATATATCGGTTTTGGAATATTGATATCTTTTGTAATTGGACTATTGGAATCATCTAAAGTATGGAACCATACACTTTGTCCATAGGCATGATTGATTTGAACGAGCTTTTAAAGCTCATCTCTGGAATTATGTAATTATCCTCACAATTTATATGTAGGAATCCGAAATGAAAAGAAATTAAACTATACCACGTACAATTTTCATCAATCTTCTTATGCTTTAGTTGATTGACATGAGAACAATCAACTAGCTATCTTTCGTTTTGCTTTTCCTATAAATAAAAAGATTAACATTACAAATATAGTTAATATATAGTCATCACAATCAAATCAAGTAAGGTTAAAAAGTTTAATATCAAAATCTGAATGAAGCGTGAAAGTTGTAGTCGCAACCATTCCCAAACTTTAATATTGATTTACGCTAATTCATTAATAGAATATGCGATTTACTTTGTAACTAATGGAATCAAATTAAAGAAAAAATCAGGGAAAACCTTACCAAATTGAACCTACAAATGCAGGCATAGAGATGAGACTAAATTAAGTGAAATCCATAACTTAAAGCTTGATTTATAAGAATGGAGACATTTGGACTTTATATTCAACTTTTTGTTTAGAAAGAATTGATTGTATAAAAGTGAAGAATATAATGGATGTTAGACGAGAGGTTATATAATAATTGAAACATCAGCAATAATAAAAGGTCCGCACATGGATGGAGGAGGGAGAATGAAACAAAAAGAATGTTGAATATGAAAAGTCTGCCACATGTCAAATAGGGAATAAATATTATAAGAAGTAATAAGAACAAAAGATGAGTTGCACATCTTCTATATTATAATATAGTAACCCACCTATAATTCTATAGAATAATTAGGAAATAAATCCAAATTAAACAATAAATATCTCTATTATATTTTTATAATAGATATTGTGGTTTCTGCATATTGATATCATTTGTAGTTGGACCATTGGAATCATCTAAAGTATGGAACTATACACTGGCATGATTGATTTGAATGAGATTATAAAGCTGGTCTCTAGAGGCATGTAATTGTCCTCATAATTTGTATTTAGGATTCTAAAATAAAAAATAAAACCATATCAAAACGTACTATTTTCATCAATATTCTTCTGCTTAAGTTAATCGACATAAGAACCATCAGCTAGCTATCTTTCATTATGCTTTCCCCATAAACAAAAAGATTAATATTACAACTGTAGCTAATATATAGCCATCACAATCAAATTGAGCGAGGGCCAACAATTTTAATATCGAAAGCCGAATGAAGCCCTAACGTTGTAAAGTCAAAACCTTTCCAAAGCTTTAACTATTGATTTGCACTCATTCATCTTAATAGAATAAGTGATTACTTTGTAATTAATGGTAAAAAATTAAGGGAAAACCTTATGATATCAAACCTATAGATGCACGGCGTAGATATGAGATTAAATTAGGTGAAATCCATAACTTGAAGCTTGGTTTAATAGAATTGAGACATATGAACTTTACGTTCATTATTTTATTGTTTTGAAAGAATTTATTGTACTAAAGATAAGAATGGATGTTAAATGAGAGGTATGTAACAAATAAAACATCATCAAATGAGTTTCCACATGGATGGAAGAGGAGAATGAAACAAAAAGAATGCTGAATACAAAAAGTCTTCCACGTGTCGAATAGGGAATAAATATTGTGTGAAGTAGAGAACAAAGGACGAGTTACTCATCTTTAATAGTATAGTATAGATACTTGCATATACACATGAAAATCATAAGCATATCGAGAATACAAATGCCTAAGTATATAGATATGTTTAACTATACTATAGTATATGTATATGGCTTGTATATACATTTTAATAGCATAACACACACACACAAACACACATATATACGTGTGTGTTAGTGTGTGTATAACAACCGACACCTTAGTAGGCTCAAATTTTTGCTTAATCAAATATCCAAGTCTATTAGGGTACTGGTCGTTGGTGTTTTGTAAACTATAATAGAAAAAAGTATATTAGAGACTATCCATAAGGATTCATGGTGGAATAAGTAAATATAGTAAACCATAGAATTACTGACCAAGGCTAATGCCTTTGGTGTTTAGTACCCTTGTCAGTGTCAAGCATGCCTAAGTAAATATGTCCTTCCACCATTCCCACCTTGTAGCAGTACATGTCCCTTTAATCTATCCGGGTTGTAATAAGGAGAGAGGTCAGAATAACTATCTGGTGACCAATAAATTGCATATTTTATTTATAACACTAGTTTATGCCGAATGTCTTCCATTTCATGAACATAAAGCTTAGTCATCTTAACTTCATGTACGCATACGATACGCTCCACATACTGGAGGTATATAATAACTACATACGCATGTATGTATATATACACACACACACACACACAGATATATATATATATATATATATATATATGTCTATATAAGTACCACAGTCCTCACATGGACCATGATACATTCCTCGCTAGTATTCGTAACACTGCACCACACTACAAATCCACCATCTATGTTTAGGTCGAATTGTCCACGTACACAGAGGATCCTCCCATTAGTGCCTAGTAACAATGTTACAACAATTTAATTGTATTCTAATTGCCTTAAAGACTCATCTAGGTGCTTTATATTGAGGACTCGCCTCCTCGAACTATCGTATATTGAGGACTCGGTACCTTAGGCAACCATATCTTAAAGAAATGTCTAGGGATTATCTAGCCTTACCCCTTAATTACAAACAAACTAACAAACAATTTTGAGGTGGTGCATGTCCCATACGTGACCTACACTAGTAGGAGGTGTAGTCCGTCTAGGCATAACCCGAGTCTTTCAATTGACCGCTCCAGAATCGGTGATGATCATGACCTATGTGTACAACCCTATTCCTTATATATATAGAACCAACCTTGCTTACATAGCGCCGAGCCTATGCTCACTGTCCCATGTAGATTGGCTAATGCAACCAAGGAAATGCCTACTCGGTTACTTAACACACACACCCAATAAGGATTGAAGTAGACACTACTTGGCCCATTAACACTTCAAACAGAGGCGAACCCTACTTTGGCATATTCCCTTCACCTATATGCAAACATATAATCACATATGTCCTACAGTTGGAGATGTCTCATATCAGTACAATGTACACACAACCGCTGGTAGCCCTTTTCGAAGGGCAGACCTCAATTGCGCAACACTACTGACCTCCTATTCCAACCTTTACTATTGATTGCACTGTTCTTAATTTATTAAAGTAAGTGGCTAGATCCAATAATTTACATCCGTTATAAAACGTATGCGGAAGGCTATATAAGTTCTATGGAATTACTACACCTCTTATATTCAACCGTTAGCATTTAGTTATTTTTACATGACTTATTAACACCATTTAGTGTCATTTACTACTTATTTCTATAATACATTTAATTATCTTTTGCTGCTTAACTTTTACTTTACACTACTAGGCATAGTTTTTTGTTCCTTTTCAACTATTAACTATATTTCTTTGATTATTGTAACTCAATTCCTCATTGTTGTATTTGTACTTCATCGCTTATTGTTTATTATCTAACTCATCTTAAATTACGTATATGAGATTGACAATTGATTATTGTTATTATTTCCACTTACAATATTTGGTTTATACTTAGTTTCTATATCTTAATGCGTTGGAGTTACATCTTCCCAAAGAAAGTAGTAACAAAATAATCGCCCATAAGTTATCTAAATGAGGATTTATGTTATGTTTGGAATTGCAACGAATCTTTTCTTTTTTACTATTGTAATATACGGTACAAAATACGGTAAACATCCCTATATTGTACATCTCTTTCTTTTAAGCGTATTCCTTGTTACTTTAAACAATACACTTATATACATAATTACAAAATTGGATAATTTTTAGAAATGTACATTGCAAAACACTTCATTTCAATGAATTGAAGTACTACTCAAATCCCAATCCAATTTACACCGACTTCCACTTCATGTTAACTAACATATAATAGTCAACTAACGAACTTGGAATTATTATACAATCTCACTAACGAATTATCTCATAAATTTAGAGACTACTTTCACCCATACTTTCCATATTTATGTCTATGCAATATTTAACCAAAGTTAACAGTTCACAGAATATATAGGCATGGTTCTCAATTTTATTACATATGTATATTTAAGCCTACAACTCCAAAATTTACATTTAAGCATACAAGAAATAGATTTACAATGATATAAATCCTATATCATATAGAAATATATAATTCCTCATTCATGTCTAAGATTTCAAATCTCCAGATCTAAATCCTCTATTCCTGATTGAATACCTTTCTTCCTGCAAAAATATGTACCAAAAGTATGTACATATTTATTAGAATTTTAAATTCGAGAAGAGATTTGAATTTAGTATAGATTTGGATCTAAATTTACAATTTACCTTCGCTTTGATGATTTAATTCGATCTAATTCATCTTCATGTTATTCTCTGCTATTCTCCACTTACATATAGATCATAGTTTATATGGATTTTAGAATATGTGGAGAAAAGGAAATGGCAGAGCTTCGTCGTTGCTATAAAAATATGAGAAGAAAAGTGAGGGGCTAGGCCTATATTTATAAGGTTCGAATCAATGCTAGACGTTGGATAAGATTATATTTAATCTACGCCATTCGACATAAGTTTAATACATAACTGCCATCAACCATCAATCGACCATTATGCAACCACCGGTCGACCGCTAGCAGTCGATCGGTCCCAATAAAGGGTAGACCATTTGTGTTTTATTTTTAAAGATGCATATATAAAAATAAAATATTTGAATATCACGTCATTATTACAAATAATTAAATTGGTACAAACATATGCATATTTTATTATTGCAAAACTCAAATAAACAACAACATTCTAGTTCTCTTAAACATGTACATAAAATCGATTTCATATCTTTGGACTAACAGGACACCAATAACTTTAAATCAAATATAATAAGTGGCAATGCAGTATTTACAAATTTGGGAATTTAAATCAGGGTTGAACATTATGAATGAACAAAGAGATGGTGTTGCCTTTTATGACATTCTGATTTGTGAAACATCTCCTACAACACCTGAATAACTACTATATCTTGCTAGAATTGAATGGACCATGTCGATTTTATTTTGTTAGATTTAATTTTGGGTGAATAAAAAATTAGACATGAATGAGATGGAGCAGGCGAATAACACCATAATTTTTACGATAATGCTGAAACATAGAGTTTTTTTACAAACATTATAATTTCGCTATGAAATCTGCACCATTGGATTCATGGTGATTTTCTGATCAATTTTCATATATAAAGTTTTTCGATTGGAGTTCAAATGAATTATTACTAATGTTTGAAGTTTTTGAATTGGAATTAATTATATATGCAATCGAGGAAATCAATATCATTAAGTGTAGCGACCCGCCATTTTGTACCCTTTGAGATGACACTAAATCGCACTTGTCCAACACAAATTATATGAAAAGATGAATAACTAAGAGAACAAAGTCATCTCCTGAGCTCCATAGCATCCTAACTGGATCTGCAATACTCGGTCTGACCCGAGCATTATAATAAAATAACACCCGAGTCAGTCTAGAAAACTAGTATGAGAAAGCACACTCAATTTGAATTATTACTGTTATTAAAATCCTTTGAAAAACAAAGGTATCTCGTAAAACCACGCCACACATAAATACTATGGGTTTTTTCCTTATAGTAACAAAAAGAATATTTTATATCAAAATCATCTGATAGTATAATAGTATATAAAATAAACTATAAAGTAGCTGAAATGCATGCATCTCACGTTTCAGCGTAGTTGGGCACATCTAAAACCATATAGGCTCATATTGGATATTGGATTCCATGCAATCACAGGGCTACCAAGTTACCGCCCGACATAGTACACCTCTAGAAAAATGTACCGAGACTGAACCTACCGATCCCTGCCAACCCCTTATTGGACAGTACCGAATATGACACCACTAATGGGCCCCAAAACGAATACAAATGATAGATACCGATGATGTTGAATGTCCACTCTAGATGAGTGATGATCGTACCCTAATGGGAGCGACCCACATAGCCTTGCTGCATCTCCCCTATTTTAGTCATTCCCGGTTGATGAGGCTTAAGGCTATGTTTTACTTTTAGAATAACATTCATACTCGGAATGCTACCACTGCCTTCCAGACCACGATGCAAATGATAGCATTGATCCATACTAGTTTTTCTGGGTCTGAACAAACCGAATCTCCCAAAATCACTGTCTTCGTTATCTTCACAGTATCACAATTCGTAACGCACAGATTGGATCGAAATGGTTTTCGGATAATTAAATCTGATCCTAGTCACCTTGAAACGAGAATTTGGCCAGATTTAATAGTCGGTTATTTAAGTATCAAACTATACACATAAGCAGTCACTAGGTCTAATTTTATAAATCTTCCAAAGCAATCATTTCAAAACCATCTTTACAAAGATATATATTCAACTCTCTTCCAGCATTCCAATATTTGAAAAACAATTTCAAATGCTTATCCAGAAAAGGATATTTTTAAACCATTTCAACACTTAGAAATATTTTCGAATTCAATTTATAACACTTAGAAAAATATTTCTATATAATTCATTTCACACTTAAAACATTTTCCAAAACCCTCTTTTCAATACTTAGGAAATTATTTATACACATATGCTCCAAAATAATTTTAATATCAACTTAGGAAATATTTCACAGCTTATCTCGTAAATATCCTGAAATTTTAATATATTTTTTATATTTCCGAAAAAAGCCAATTATACTTATTTATAATCCCAACTAACAAATTTATAACTTCTTTTATGAATTCAAATTCATTTTTGAAGTTCATGTTTCCAACATTTTGGAATTTCCTTAAGTTTTCAAAATTCCGTTAGATTTCTCTTATAAAAATCTCATCTGTTAAATAAAATATAGTTCCAAATCTTGAGAGTATTTTATAAATAAAATTCAACCACCTACTTTTAAATTCTACACGCATATATAATAATTATAATAAGTATTTTAAGGAAATAATTATTTTCCAAAAAGGCGTTTAAGTAATTATTTAAAAGATCAAAACACTTTACAAATAAACAATGGATAATGATTCCCAATAAATTATAAATAATATTTATTGACATACAAATAACAAATTAAATCTATTCGAATAGTAAACCTTTCCAAAGTATTTTAAATACAAATAATAATTTTAAAACAACAGTGTTTAATAAATAATCTCTTTTTAGACAAATTTTAGTTCTTGAATCCAAGAATCTATTTTTAAAATTCCTATATAACCGATTTCAATTTATAATCTCTTTCGATTTATACACCCCGATTTATAATTCAAATTCCATAATCATTTCCAGTTTTCAAAAATAGAATTGTCTATTTTTCGTAAACTAAATTCCCGTATCTCGTTTTAAATCCATTCTGCGACATATTGTCTCAAATTTTTATCCATTTGTAAATATTTAACTTTATTTATAAATATCGATTATAAATTCATAGCTCATTCTTGTTTCATCCTTTAATAACAGATTCATATTTCAAAAGCTCATTTAAATCAATTTCTATTTAAAATCCCATTGGGAAATCTCTTTTCAATAAATCCAATTATATTCCAAATCCCTTCAAAAACTCGATTTCAACATCTAATTATAATTAAAGAAATATTATTAAAATCCTTCATTTCATTTCCTTGTATATATATTTACAAATTTCAAAATATATTTATTTTTGAAAACTCCTTACGAAATAGTTAAGTATATTTCCAAAATCATATCTTTTTTTAATCCAAACCATTCCTCATTCAGCATTCCATTTTCCATATAAATATTTTTATTTCCAAAAATCACCATTGAATTTCTTTTTAAGATTCGAAATATTTATTTATGGTATTTAAAATACCAAAATTAGGGCCAGTGCTACTATAGCATCCAATATATCAAATCATACCACAATCCATAACAGATTATTCAATCACATCATACGTCACTATATACGAAAAATCAATATATTTTCGAGAAATCCAATTGGATCCCTCCGACCTGTTTCACTGCATCCATAGATGTTATATAATATAAAATACCAATCCAACTTCGAGGCAGGAAATCATGATAATATAGGGTCATCCACTAATATGCGGGGTGCATAGTGTCTCATCCGCTCCAATCGGCAGGATTATACTCAACTACTAGTATAATACTACTATATATAATACAACATCCAACTGATAATAATTTGTAAATTCATCCAATCAACCGATAAATAATTTTTAATATTTTAAATTAAAACCAGTAATACAAATAAGTGAGATATATTCACCTTGATTTTTTTAATTTGCCGATCGTTCCAAATTTTAAATTAAATCAAATGATGTTCGAATTAATCGAAAAATTCCAGCTAACATCGATCAATTCCATTTCGATTCCAGATTGTATATTTCACAGCTACGAATCCAATGTGACCGATTTCGTGATTTCTGGACCTCGTATGAAGAAATTATATAAATTCATTAACATTCAAAATAATAATAAATTTTATTTTCCTTAATAGCAGTAATTAACGATTAATTACCCTTTCTCAGTTCACAATCGACTACCAGGCATGACACTCCAGTTGAACATGCGACTTCACTCGATTGCCACTACTGCTCCGTGTCGCCAATGACCATCGCATCGCCACCTGAGCTTGTCTATGCCGCCCTGCTTCCATCGCAACCACCCGTATCACCCAGACTTTCCTTTCTCACATGACTCAACCAACGAGGAAACCACTTGACCGCCTTCTCCATTTTTTTGATCGATCAAAGATCGACCTCCACCGCCATACTCCCCGCCATCGCGCCCCCCTCATTGCCATAGTGGCCCTCGCACGGGCCCCAATTCGACCCGATCAAGCCTCAAAATCTAGTCTTCACCGTTCTCTTGATCATCGCGTGTGTATAAGAACTGCGAGTAGCTCGATCGTGATTCATATTTTTTTATGTCGATTTTGTGTCTTCTACTCGAAGAAGAAGAAAGGTGTGCTCACGATTTTTAAAGTGAATAAGGGCGGCTTGGTCAGGCATATAGGCCGTGATTCCTACATGGTTAGGGTGGCTTGATCAGTGTTGGGTGCAGCTATGATTTGAAAATTTTGTTTTATTTTATTCAAAATATCCCGCTTAGCATATCTTGAAATCCTGAACTCCTATCGAGGCGTGTCACCCGGCGTTTCTAATGTTTTACCCCTATTCCAAATCCAATGGAACTAGTCTGAGGCCTAACTCAATCATACGTGGAAGATAGCTTTTTAAATCGACAACTTAAATTTAAATTAATATTTTGCGTTTTCAACTCGCATGACCAAATGGTAAATCCAAACACTACGAAATTTGAAATCCGATAATGTAGCACCCCGTATTTTTATATTGTTAAATAATCAAATAATGATAAATAGTAAAAATAAACATTTCTGTAATTTACAGAATATGGCCTTGAAACTTATATTATTGTGTTCGTAGTGATTTTCTGATTAATTTTCATATATAATACATCTCGAATGGAGTTCGTATGAAAAAGTTATTGACGTTCGAAGTTTATATTGAGAAATAATTATACATGTAAATGTACGTAAATATATTTGTTATAAATAAATATGTATGCGTATGAAATTCCAGAAATAACACGCATTTGAATTTTAAAATAGATGCATGCCAAAAGGTTAATTAATTAACATTACCATCATAAAGGAAATTAATGGATATTAGCAACTAAAGTTAATTAATTAACATTAGTAGGCAATGTAACCAAATTAGGTATTGAAGGAAATTAATTTACATTAATTGGTGACATGAAAATTTTATAAATTATAAACATTTGCAATCAATTCATAGGATATTTATAAAAGTAGCAACAAATTTATCATGTTTGGAATTAATGTAAATTATTAAGAGAATTAGATATAAGAGGAAAATAAATGTATAGGGGAATAAATTAAATAATAACATACATATATTAATTAATAATTATTGCAATCAATTAATAAGAAATTAATTAAATACATTAAGTAAGCATCAATTAATAAAATAGGAAAACTTATATGTTAATTAATTAGGTAATGAATTGGCGGTCTAAATACGTAGAACTAATAAATTTTTGATGTAGTTGCATGTAGGAATTAGTTTGGTTATCATTAAGATGGGAAAACGTGTCAATTAATTAATTGGCAACTAGTTGAGAGTTTTAAAAAGGGTGTCAGTCAATCAAAGAATATGTCATTGTTACAATAGCTAATAATGTAAATTAATTAGACAGGAGAAAATGCCAGTTATAGGATTATTTGTTTCCAAGTTATAAAGAAAAAAAAGAACTGGAATGCGTACAAACATCAAACGAAGTAATTAGGTTTATGATGACAGTTTGTTAATAAGAATAAATCAAAAAGTATAACTTTTATATGCATTCAGTTAATAGAGGTATTAATTGACATGTTCAAATAGGTAAGAAATTATAACGTATAAGAATCAATTAATATAGGATACACACACACACATATATATATGATCTAATTAATTGGATAATTAATGGGTGAATCTTATTTAGAAGGAAACGTGAATTAATAGAGTCGTATAACAAATAAATAAATGAATGACATTGGAAAATTATACGTTATAAGCTAACGTAAACAAATCAATAGATGATGGTGATGATTGGTTTTAGGGTTAATCAGATGGTCCACAGTTGTACACTATACCTATAAATTGAACATAACTTAACCTTTGACCATACTATTTTCGTTAAATCAACTGCAATCGTTCATAGCAAACTCCATTTCACTTCTCTCACTTCCTCTTCATTGTCAATCAAATCTTTCTCCCACTAAAAAAAATTAAGCAAGGAAAGTAAAAACTAATAAAAGAAGTTACAGCGAAAGAAAAAGGAAAAAAAGCGGAGAAACTCATAGCAAATTAAAAGGGATTGAGACTGAAGCTAAGGATGATATGTGAGTGCATTTAATTATATATCTTTTACGTTTACAATATATTATCGTTAGATTCATGTTAAATATTTTTATTCAGTATTTCAATAATTAATTCTGCCAATTAGTTATGTTGAAACTATAAGAAACTTACATTTATTTACATCTATTTTAAAGTTAAAATTTAGCCTAAATGCTAGCATCATTTTATTTTCTTTTTACGGAAATGACAAAGTTAATAAACGAATTCGCAATTACAGATTAAAATGGGAAAAATACTAGATTTTAGGAAATTAGATGTAAAATAAGAAAAGCTGGAATAAAGCAAGAAAAATAAGAATTCTACAATATGTTATGCTAAACGGGAGCAATAAATTAGGGAAAAACTAATAAATTGATTTGGGAGTAAGTGATAGATTAGTTAGTTGGTTTAGAAAATTAAATACATTTCTATAGTTTAATATTTAAAAAGATAACGATAAACGTAAATGCAAAAATAAAAGAAAGAAAAAGGAAATTAGAGAAAAATAGAGAAATCGCTGTATTTTACGCTATCCAAAAAGTAAAGAAATAATAAAACAAATATCTCGTAGTTACGACTTACTGTTTAATTTAGTATTAAAATATGGAAAGGATTTTTAGTACATTTTTTGTAACCAACCAAATGGAATAGAACTGCTTCCTAGAATAGAAAAAAATAAAGCAAACAATTGAAGGAATTGAGTTGTTATTGAATAAAATTAGAAGTGATAAACGGTAATAAACCTAGATCTGCATTTACTGCGCAAACAATACAATAAGATAGTTATTATGATAAGTAAATTATAGAATATAAGATAATTAAAGAGAATTCAATATCATAATAAAAGAAGACATGCTAGAATAGAAAAGAGACACTTGTAATTATATTCAGATCACAAAAGAAAATGAAAGTGACAATTACAAGTAAAATTATAACATAGATTATAATTAAGTAAAAAGAACGGAAAGGCTTATTTAAGACTTAAATTAAGTTAATAAGCAAATAGAGTAGAAATAGTAGAATAGGCTTATTTTAATAAACTTAGGACTTAAATTGAGTTAATAAGCAAGATAATAGAAGTGGCCCATACCAACAGCGTTCCCTTTCAGTCAAGAACTGATGCCTTCACAACAGTTAGGTGAGGCTGAGACAAGACTATGCTAATTAGGGTGAATGAGTAGCCAATAGAATAAGAAAAGTAAACAAAATATAGAATAAAAGATTAGACTTGGGGTCTAATAATAGAGTGAGATGCGTTTGAAGCATCCCAAAGGATGAAGAGCCTAACGAAACAGTTCATTATAAATTTTAGCACAGAAGAAGCACATCCAACTTAGTTATTTTGGGCTAAAAGGAAGTATGAGACTTCAACGGGACGTGAAGATACTCTAGGATGGCCATTTGGTGTAGGCGTAATGATGCGGTCCTCCAGAAGCAGGTCTGTTGGTGTTCCATCAAAAGAGTATGCCTTGGTTGCTTTTTGCGTGGCAGGGCTATTTTAGGCAGTCAGAAGAGGTTGGTGTTTAGAGTAGGATATTTGTATGTTTCTGTATTTGCAAGTAAGTTTAATGGGTAGGACCCAAAATGATAGTCGCATGCAAATATCGGCCAGCATCAAAACCAAGAGTGAGTTCGGGAAAGACTAGAGTTAAACCAACAGTCCAATGATGCTTTCACCATTGAGACATTGGATGAGGGGCATCACCAATTAGATGTTAAATTGTTTTAGTAGGGCCTGACCACTTAATTCTTTGGAGGTCTTTCGATTAGTTGAGGGGTTGCTACATGGGGCCATAGCCACGATGAGAAAGAGGGAGATCAAGTAGAATATTTGTATTGTATGGCTAACGAAGCTGTCCTTTACAGATATAGAAAATCCCTGACTGATTTTTTTTATAAGGTAGACCTTTTTGGTGGGTATCAGGGAGTAGACAGAACGATTACGTATAGTCCTTAAGGCACACAATGGGTGGTACACTATGAATGTTCGAGTAGTAATATAGACTAGTGAGGACACAGTTATACGTTTTCATAGTAAATGACGGAATATCTATATTGTATGCCTTATGGGGTGGTCCTTTATAGATGTAGTAACCAAATGCCATGGAACCAAGCCCTTTGCGAGGAGGATACAGAAAGTACTATGGGTTATACCTAGGACCAATATGATCATTGGGCATATAGCTACATATATATCAGTTATTAAGTTTTAATCTACTAAGGAGTAGATGGGTACGATTCACGCACAGGCTAGAGTATTATAAACCTAATGAACCTAATATAACAGTAAATGGCAATAAAATGGAATATGCAAATTAAGCTTAGAGTGTATAATTTATCCATTCATTATAACTTTAATTTTGACCCCATCTCATAACATCCTACGGATCAGGCAGATGGTAGATACTTTCCAGGTTTAAGACACTTGTTTAGAAACTGTTATTATATTGGTGAGTATTTACTTACTATTATATTTTAGTCAATTCCGCTGTGAGATATTTAACCGAGCTCTGATATATTTGCTTTTGCCTATTTGCAGGATACCAGATACCTAACTTGGGCTTCACTGGGCTTGGGTTTTAGCATTTTTGCAAAAAATCTAGACCTATTGGAATTCAGGTGGTTACAGAAGATAATACTCTATTACGAATCCAATGGAACTAGTTTCATCGAATTTCGAAACTGTGCCTCAAATCGCCATTTTAACGCATCGATTAAATCAACGATTTCAAAAACCGACGAAATTACTTGAAATTTCAATTTTATAAACTTACTAACTCAATTCTAATTCAAATAAATTTACATTAATATTAGAAATCGTTTCGATTCACATTTAGCTCAAATTCCAATTATTTGCACTATTCATATTACAATAATTGGATCCTATAATTTCAACCAAAATCTTCATATTCAAAAATCAATTTATATTCCAAATCAATATATAAAACCATTTAGATACTCAAAATCAAACGATGGAAAATCCTCGTCATTAGATTCCCTCCAACCATTTTCCAAGTATCCACAGATGTTATATAACATAAAATGCGAATCCCACTTCGAAGTTGGATATCGCCATAATATAAGATCATCTGCTATTATGCGGGGCGTACATTGTCTTGTCCGCTCTAATCGGCGGGAATATACCCAACTACTAATATAATACTACTATATATAATATAAAATCCAACTGATAATAATTTATAAATTCATCCAATCAACCAAAAAATAAATTTTAATATTTTAAATTAAAACGAGCAATCCAAATGACTGAGATTTACTCACCCTGATTTTTTTTAAATTGCCGATCGTTCTAAATTTTAAATTAAATTGAATGATGTTCGATTTAATCTAAAAAATCTAGCTAACATCGATCGATTCCAAATCGATTTCAGATTGTATATTTTGCAACTATGGATCAAATGTGACCGATTCTATGATTTTTGTACCTCGTATGAAGAAGTTATGCAAATCTATTAACATTCAAGATAATAATAAATTTTATTTTCCTTGATAATAGTAAATAAAGATTAATTTCCCTTTCTCTGTTCATAATCGACTAACAGGCGTGGCACTCTAGTTGAACATGTAACTTCACTCGATCGTCACTGCCGCTCCATGTCACCAACGACCATCGCATCGCCTCCTAAGCTCGTTTATGCCGCCTTGCTTCCATTGCGACCACCTGCATCACCCAGACTTCCCTTTCTCACGTGACTCAGCCAATTAGGAAACCGCATGGCTGCCTTCTCCCTTTTTTTCCTGATCGATTAAAGATCGACCTCCATCGTCATGCTCCGCCTATCACGCCCCCCTTGACGCCGCAACAGCCCTCGCACGCACTCCAATTCGACCCGATGGAGCCTCAAATTCCAGTCATCATCTTCTCTTAAGTATCGCGTGTGTATAAGAACTGTGAGTTGCTCGATCGTGATTTATATTTTTTAATGTCGATTTTGTGTCTTCTGCTCGAAGAAGAAAAAAGGCACGCTCATGATTTTTAAAGTGAAGAAGGGCATATTGGTCAAGCATATAGGCCGCGATTCCTACGTGGTTAGGGTGGGTCAGTCAGTGTAGGGGTGTGACTATGATTTGAAAATTTTATTTTATTCAAAATATCTCACTTGGCATATCTCGAAATTCCGAACTCCTATCAAGGCGTGCCACTTGGTGTTTCTAATGTTACACCACTATTCCAAATCTAATGGAACTAGTCTTGAGGCCTAACTCGATTGTATGTGGAAGATAGACTTTTAAATCGACTATTTTAATTTAAATTAATCCTGCATTTTCATCTTGCATGACAACGGTAAATCCAAACACTACAAAATTTAAAATCCAATAATGTAGCACCCTGCATTTTTATATTATTAAATAATCAAATAGCGATAAATAGTGAAAATAAACATTTTTGTAATTCCCAGAATATGGCCTTGAAATATATACCATTGTGTTCGAAGAGATTTTCTTATCAATTTACATATATAATATGTCTTGAATGGAGTTCGTATGAAAAAGTTATTGACGTTCGAAGTTTTCTATTGAGAAATAATTATACATGTAAATATACGTAAATATATCTGTTATAAATAAATTTGTGTGCATATGAAATTCTAGAAATAATGCGCATTTAAGTTTTAAAATAGATACGCGCCGAAAAGATAATTAATTAACATTGCCATCATAAAGGAAACTAATGGATATCAGTAATTAAAGTTAATTAATTAACATCAGCAGGCAATGTAACCAAATCAGTTATTGAAGGAAATTAGTTTACATTAATTGGTGACATGGAAAATTTATAAATTATAAATATTTGCAATCAATTCATAGGATATTTATAAAAGTAGTAACAAATTTATTATTAGTACCAAAATTGGTCACTAACATCCTTGAATAGAGTTGTATAGAGAGATTAATGAAGAAAATAAATTAAAACAGAGAAATAAACCAATCGAAAGCAAAAACAACAGTAGAAAAGAAACACCAGATTTATAGTGGTTTGGTGTAACTGCCTACATCCATTTTGAGTATGATCTTTATTACTTTTCCAATTACTTGAGTACAGATACAATCCGTAAACAAATAACTTGAATACAAGATTTAACAGAAAAGAGATGAATGTAAAAAATGGCAGAGTATCCCTGGAGTTTTTGAAAAAGGTCCCTTCAACCATTCCCCTAACCCACTATTTATAGACGAAGATAGGCTAGCCCACGACCAATGTAGCTCGGCCCATAGTAGTAGGTTATGTGGGGTCTTTCCGACCCTCTTCCATCGAACCACCTGTGCCAATCCAGGGGTTATCTCATTGCTGACTCGTAGAAGGCCTTCAAGGACTCGAAGCAAGCGGTAGTGTAACTCAAAGTATGGAAACACCGGTCGCATCACTCTGTCGTAGACCAAATAAATTTTCAACCTCCTCAAGGTGCACCGAACTAGATACACTGACCCACTCATGTCGAACTACTCCTGATCGAACGACATTAGCTTCTCTACCATTATCGAACGGTACCTGCTAATCCATCTAGGCCGAACGACGTATGCTGAACCATCTAAGCCGATCCATCATGTCTTTCCTTCCTTGGTCGAGCAACACATAACTTAGTACCCCTAAGGCCGGACCACAGTTGGCAAAGGACCAAGGTCAATTACATCTACTCTGACCCACTAAGTTTGAAACCATATCGACTGAACCGCTTTGACTCACCCATATTGGCCGAACCACTTTATCTCGCTTATCTTAACCGAACTGGCACATCTACACTCCAATGCCGAACTACCTTGGCCAGGCCATCTTGACTACATCACAACACCGAACCACTTCGGCCGAGCCAGTACCAAATATACCGACATAGGCGTATAAGACAACCCAAACTTAAGTTACACTAGTCCATCATACTTCCATCCTTTTCCTAGCTTAATTCTCGTCTAAGTTCAACCATATGCTCTACGACTATAGCCATGTAGCAGGGCCAAAGTGTCGGGCAACATTTGCCTCCCAAAGGACGTCATGTGTATCAACACGATGTGCTTTGAATTAGCAACCAGTCGTGGCTTTCATAAGCTAGCTCATCTAGAAATATAACCGTCTGTCATTTAGATCCTCTTCTTAACTTTTCAAAAGCTGAAGGTATACGATCTTACGAAGGCTGAATCGTGGAAAAATTTCCTAGCAACATGTGCATACGTTTATATAATTTTATTTAGTTATACACTTTTTCTCTTTTCTTTTCTTCCTTTAAAAAAAAGGATAGCTCGGCGTACGAACATCAAGCCATGCGTCCGGTCAACTCAGTGTCGTTCGGTCATGTTCACTCACCGATCCATTGAGGTGCTCTGACTAGTTCCACAGGATAAAGCATGTTCGCCTCCCTCTTTCCATATATAAAGGCCTTCACTTCTTCTCCTTCTTCCCACTCTTATTTCTCAACTTATCTTCTTCGGCTTTAATCAAACAAAGAAAGCCCCCCTCCACAAAACTTCCATCATTCTTTTTCTCTACCTTTTCCACTGTTTCCCCGAATACCTTCCAACATCCTCTTGACTTTGAGCCTTAGAGTGCACGCGCCTCGACTTCAACTAACTTTATGGGCAAGGACCTGGATTTTATCATAATTTCCTTGCCCACGTCCCTCCAAACTTATCTTGGATCCAAGCTACACGCGTGCTCGCTCTTTCCTGATGGGAATGAGATGAGAGTGATAGCGTAGTGACAGTACATATGAGGAGAGCAGGGAGTTTGGGAAAGAGAGAGAGAGAGTTTTTGGTTTTGTGAGGAGGAGGCGTTCGATACTCGGAATGGTCGTGGGTCGGTAGAACTCTGGAAATAAAGTGGGTCAGTGATTTGGAAGATGGTATGGGTCGGTTGGAGTTGGGTAATAGAGTGAGTCGATATTCTGAGAAGGAGTGGCTCGGTACATGTCATGGTGAGGCCGTCCGGTGACAAAGGAATGAGTGTGGGTCGGTCATTCTTATCTAGAGAAGCCCTCGGTAGTCGATAGTCCGCAAGAGATTGGGTCGGTTGTCTATGTTTAGAGGGTTGGTCAGTATAGGTAGTTTATCGCTTGGATCGGGATTGAGTGCTGGGTTTGGTATTGGCAATCAGGATGGTTTTAACTCAAACACAATGCATATTTTAGTATCTTACCTCTACAATCAACCATGGCATATCAGATAATGACAAGAAATAAAGCATATAAGCCCGAAGACTCAATCTAAACTAACTCCCCATAGCTTGAACAATTTTAAACGCAAATTTAACTCAACAAATGCAAATAACAGCCTTCGCACTCTATGATGCCAATGTTTTTGATTCCATGACTTATACTGCCAATCATATAATAAACTGCAGGGGACGGCCAGCGATGACGGTCTCTGTAGACAACAACTTAAAGTTTTATCACACCTCACTTGTGCTTAAAACTTTAGTTTTTTCTACACTCATGTTTGAGTCATCACACTAGTTCACACACAACACAGGGGGATATATTATTGTCGTTATATTTGATATCGATTGTCTTTCAAAAGCTTAAACAAGTACCTATTCATGCTAGATGCTCGTTGAAGATGTCCAGAAGATCAAGCTCTACTAAAGTTTCTGATAAGCCTGAGCCAAGTTCTCAACAGGACGTAGTAGGAACTTCGAATCCACCTATAGCCCATACAAAGGGTAATTCGAATCCATCTGCTACAATTATAGGCCCGGCTCTTGATGTTCCAGAGGGAGTTGCTATTCTGGATAATCCGCTTGATTCACAAGCTTCAAAATCGATGAAGCCGCTCTTCGTCAGTTGTGATCAATTCATGGAATCCCTTTCGATGAAGTTCAAGTTCCGTCAGGACAAGATTGGCCTCACCTGCCCTCAATCAGGTAAACAACATGCAACAAATTCATGTGTTAGGTCGGAAGTGTGCCACCTTTCAATTCATTTCACCATGAAGTGTTACGGTATATCACGATTGCTCCAGCATAGCTACATCCTAATAGTCTTGCCTTCATTCATGGCACCTGTGTCCTCTTTTTGAGTAACTTATTCAGACTCCCTATTCCTAAGGATATCGGTTATATTGCTACTTCAAAAGACGGTCCGACATTCCATCCCTCATATTTCTTGAGCCATATTCTAAATGTCAAATCTTGATGGGGGCATGGAGTAAATTTTACCAGTATAAGCAAGAGTGGTTCCACGTACGCAACCTCCTGTTTTTGCGAGAAGGTGGTCGGAAGGGAGTAAGTTTCAATGTTAGACTAATATTTGTCTAAGGCTCGAAGTGCATTCTTCCTAATCTTCTTTCGACTTTTACAAGTATCCGCCCATGACCTGAAGGCGCTGGGTATTCTGAGGCCGTCGATGTCGTTCGAACTATTTCCGTGAGAGACTTGGACATTAAATCCATTATTTCCTAAGAATCGCTTTTGACTTTTGGGTTATTGGTGGAGAGTCGTCGAACTATTCCTCTAATTGGCGCCACTACAACCGGATCTGCTGAGGAAAAGGCAAAGAGCAGGCCGGGCCTTTGGTGCCCCCTACAGGTGGGACCCCCGACATAAATGAGGAAGCTGAAATCAAAGAAATCGAGGTGCCAGAAGCGACCGATGAGAATATAGGTTCTGATTTTGCTCCAGTAACTGACGTGTCTGGCATCGTCGAGTCGCCTCCCCATTCGAAGAGGAAAAAGAGCCTAGCCTATAAGTTAAAAAAAAAACTATAGGCGGAACTTCAAAGTTACAATTACTCCAGTTGAGAAAAATTTGCCTTCTCAAAATTTAGAGGGTTCGTTAAAAGGACTATCAGACCTGACCATCCTTGACGACTGACTAAATTATGTCTTCAATGAGCTAGAGGCTATGGGACTTAATTCTCCCGCGAGAAACAACAAAGGTGATCAAGCTCATCATCAAGGAGAGAAAACTCCAATAAGTAAAGCAAAAAATACTGGTCTGTCTGGGGAAGCACTAGGACACGCACAAACACTTACACTTCACCCTACACCTGAATTTTAGTCATCATACGATTTTCACTGACTCATCCTCACTTCATGTTCTATCCAGGTGATATGGGGCATACACACAGCTTCGACCGCCTTCGCGGGTTGCCTATCTTCCACCATACCGGTCGAGATTCAGGATCAGATAGACGGCGAGATAGAGACGATAATGGCGATAGAGATTATCATCACAGAGAGTCACCATCTTCCAGAAGAAGAACTTACAGTCATTCCTCATACCCAAACGATCCTCCTCGGTCAGAACACAGTAGGTAAAATTCTACTCAAAAGGGATCCCAATACGAAGCTCCCCACGACCAACAGTCTGGCTCATCGAGCACCAAGCAATCTTGTGAGCCCCATAAGAAGTCTGCAACCTTGGCCAGGCAGACTTCCTCAGCCTCCGCACACGATCCATAGACAACAAAAAATTTGGCTGAGCTTAAGGCACATTCTCGAAGATATGGTTCGATGGATTGAAATTTCTTCCTGCAATTCATTCTATTCCAAGGCATTTCAAACAAAGCGTCATCGCCTGCAATAATGATGTCTATGTTCAACGTGACACGTTTGTTCATTTAGCGGATAAAGTTTCAAAGGTTTTTATGGAACGTCAACACGAAATTGATCACCTAAGACTTAAGTCTTTCACGATAAAGATATCATTAAAACCCAAGATGAAGAACTATCCTTGTACAAACATTAACTTGAGGTCGCATATAAAATGCCAAGGATACAGCCGAGGCAGGTAGTCGTTTGGAAGCCATTCACAAAAAAGAACTTGATGAGGTAGTCCAAAGTAGTAGAGCTCTAGCCTTAGAGAAAGACTCCATCCTGAAAGAAAAAGATATCCTCGCCCGACGAGTTGAAGAACTGGAGGAACTGCTCCTTAAAGAGAAAGAAGAGAAAATTGCTGCATAGGAGGAGCCACAACGATATTGCGATGAAATTATCGCAACACGACTCCTAAAGACGAAGCTTGATGAGCAACTTTCTAAGGGTAAAGCGCTAAAGGAGGCAGCTCTTGAGTAGGGTAAGGTAATGGCATTGACAGAAGTTGACTCTCGCCTCGAGGCAGCTACTAAAGTCGACAGAGAAGAAATTAAGTGCTTATTTGATCCACTTATTGTCAATTATAATGCTCAAGTTCTCATGCATCGAGATCTATCTTTTCTAGGCGAGGGTTACCCTGAATCATTGGCCGAAGCATGGGATACTTTAATAAAAATTAGAAGTGTTGAGCTAAGCACCAAAGAGGTTGATGAAGAAACTCTTATGAAGGAAGTGCTTCGAGGAAAAGAGACTTTCGACTTATCTGCAGCAAAATCCCTCTTCGAAAGGTATTCCTCCTCATCGAAGGGGAAGACGACATCGCTGGCCCATCTAGAACCGCGTCTCCAGTTCCTCCTTCTGCTCGGTCGGTTCCTCATCACTTGATCCTTTCGAGAAGCATGTTGGCTATGACCTAGAGAAGCCCGGGCTTGATGTTCACGTTCTATCCCCTATTTCAGAGGGTGAGACTCACAAAATAGCTGAGAGTCAGCGGGAAGCCGGTATGCAATTTTTTCTTCTAGATTCTAAAGAACCATCGCTTTTGCTGGGTAATAGATGTATTCTAACATTCATCTTTTATGAACATGTAGGCCATTCTGATCCCGAACCAGCTCCAAGAAGCAATGCCTCCACGGAGAGGGAAGAGAAATGGAGAAGGCACTTCACACTAGGGATACTCCTAGACCCGATGCCCAAGTGATCGGGGCGCTCGATGAGGACAAACTCAAGAATCCCTCGTCTATAGACGATCATGACGAGGTTGAAATCACAGGTGCCTCCGAACCTACATTAAAACTTAACATGGTGGAGCAAATCGTGGAAGAGGAGAAAGAGAAAGCCAAAGTTAAGACTGAACCTCAGGTGGTGGAACTTGATGATCCTCTAAATAGGCCTTTGAAGGTCATTCTCTTTGGTGGGACCACACCTCTAGAGGTTCCTCTTCCTCCCTCAGATACCTCCTCACCAGGAAGCAAGGCATCCCAGAGAAAATGCTCAAGTGAGGAGCCTTTGGAAAAACCGAAGAAGGAGAAAAAGTCAAAGAGGTTGCTATCTGGTCATACCTCATTCGGTCTGAATAAACCGGAATCATGTAGTTGTTTCTATTTCTTTTTTATAGTCGTCGTTGATAGAATTTTGCTCCGAACTTCGAATAAGTTGTAATGGAACTTAATCTTCAATTAGTAAATAAAATTTTGTTTCTTCGTCTTCCATGATTTTCATTGTTTAGCTTATTGCCTAAATTGCAGTTGAAATTCGCGGGTTGCATAAGCTCCGGTCTGCTTCCACATAACTTGTAGATTTTTGAATTAATTATGCTTTAGTCCACACTCTAGGAACTCAGAGATTTTTAAAACGTTTATACTTTAGTACGTACTCTAGGGACTCAGAGCACTCTAGTCTGCGCTTCGGGAACTTGAAGATTTTTGAATCATTTATACTCTATTCCACACTCTGGGGACTCAGAGTACTCTAGTCCGTGCACCGAAAACTTAGAGATTTTTGAATCGTTTATACTCTATTCCTCACTACGGGGACTCAGAGTACTCTAGTCCGTGCTCCGGGGACTTAGAGATTTTTGAATCATTTGTACTCTAGTCCGCACTCCGGGGACTTAGAGTACTCTAGTCCGTGCTCTGGGAACTTAGAGATATTTTGAATTGTTTATATTCTAGTCCGCACTCTGGGGACTCAGAGTAATCTAGTCCGTGGTCCGGGGACTTAGAGATTTTTGAAACATTTATACTCTAGTCTGCACTCCGGGACTCAGAGTAATCTAGTCTGCGCTCTAGGAACTTAGAGATTTTTGAATTATTTATACTCCAGTCTGCACTTCGGGGACTCGGAGTACTCTAGTCCGTGCTCCGGCGACTTAGAGATTTTTGAATCATTTATATTCTTGTCCACACTCCGGGGACTTAGAGTACTCTAATCATGCTCTTGGGACTTAGAAATTTTTGAATCATTTATACTCTAGTCCGCATTCCGAGGACTCAGAGTACTCTAGTCCGCACTCTGTGGACATGGAGATTTTTGAATCGTTTATACTTTAGTCCGCACTTTAGGGACATAGAGTACTCTAGTCCACGCTCTAGGGCTTTGATATTTTTGAATCGTTTATACTTTAGTCTGCACTCCAGGGACTCAGAGTACTCTAGCCCGTGCTCCAAAGACTTAGAGATTTTTGAATGGTTTATTGATCAACTTTTAGTTTTAAGTTCGCGTTCATATGCCGGACAGATTAATACAATTTGACTTTGCCATAAAATTATAACACACGGAACATTAACGGTTCATAAAAACAGCTTCAGGCCTTTATCGATCATGGAAAATAGAAAAAAACTGAATTGTCTTATTACATGTCGAAAATAGAGAACAAAAATAGAAACATATACTGGAAACAATTGCTACTAAAATGCAAAAGAAATAGACAAAGTGTAATAATGGTGCAATTGCTCGCTATTCCATGCTTGGAGGTGCATCACGCCATCAATGGTCGCTAGCTTAAAGGTTCCTTCTCCAAGCTTCCATTCGATGATGTATGAATCTTCCCATGTGGGATTCATATGTGACGGGATTGGAAAAATTTGCTTCAAAACAAGATCACCCACATCAAAGATTCTCGGTCGAACTTTTCCTTGTAATATCGAGCGACTCGGTGTAGATAAGCAGCAGCCCTTAAATCAGCTACTTCATGTTTTTCGTCGACAATGTCCGGCGATTCCAGTAAAAGATCCTGATTTGTCCTAGGATCATAATAGGTCACCCGGGGAGAGGGAACTTCAATTTCCATGGGTATAAAAGCTTCAGCGTCATATGTCAAGATGAATGAAGTATGGCTAGTCATGGACTTGTGGGTGGTTCTGTAGGCCCAGAGCACTGTCGGAAGCTCATCCACCCACTTGCCTCTGGCCTTCTCCAAACGTTTTTTCAATATGAACTTTATTATTTTGCTTATGACTTCAACTTGTCCGTTGGCTTTAGGATGAGTGACTGCCGCAAATCTTTTCTCAATGCAATATTTTTGGCAGAATTCTTTGAACCCACTACTCTTAAATTGAGTTCCGTTGTCCGTAATGATAGTACGTGGGAGACCAAAATGACATATGATGTTTCACACAACAAAATTAATGACCTTTTTGGTGGTGATCATAGCAAAAGGCTCTGCTTGGGCCCACTTAGTGAAATAGTCGACCACAACAATTACATATTTTGCACCGCCTTTGGAGATTGGCAAGGAGCCGATTATATCGATCCCTCATATTACAAATGGCCAAGGGCTAACCATTTGCATAAGTTTTGCTGGTGGAGCTCTCGGGATCTTTGCATATTTTTGACATTTATCGCATCTTCTTACAATGTTCGTGGCATCTCGATTCATGGTTGCCAATAGTATCCATAGCGGAGGATCTATTTGGCTAGTGTCAGCCCTCAATATGGTCGTTACATTCTCCTTCATGAACTTCTTTCAAGACCCACTTTATCTCGTCATGGGAAATGAACCGAAGTAAGGGAGCCGAGAAAGCTTTCCAATACATTACTCCTTCTTGCAATATATACCGCGAGTCATTGCGGATTATTTATCGTCCTTTGTTCTTTCTCTCAGGAAAAGTTCCATGTAACCGGTATTCTTTGAAAGGGGTCATCCACGACTCATTTCCAGTTTCCATCTCTAATACAAAATCTACTTCCATTTCGTCTATACTCGGGGCATGTAAGATTTCAACGGGAACTAAGCCCATCTGTTGTGCATCTCCAGTACTTGTGAATTTTGCCAATGAATCGGCTTCCCCATTTTGTTCATGCGGGGTATGCAAAATATCATAATATTCAAGGTCTGCCAATAGTCATTGAACCCAAGCAAGTTATGGGGCAAGTCTCTGCCCCTTTTCCTGATAGTCTTCCCTAACTTGATACACCACCAATTGTGAATCATAAAAGATTTCAAGTGATTTTACTCCGAGTTCCCTAGTAAGTTTCAAGCCAACAATCAATGCTTCATATTCAGCTTCATTATTTATGCTAGGAAATCGATTTTTGAAGCATAACAAATTGATCGGTTTTTAGGAGTTACAAGAATAACACCTGCCCAAGAACAATGGTCGTTGGATGCCCCATCGGTGTATAGCCTCCATCGAATGTGGGGAATGACATCACCGCTACTTGGCCCGTCTGATACGGTGAATTTTGCAATGAAGTCTACTAACGCTTGCCCTTGAATAGCCCTCCATGGAAGGCAAGTGTTATCGAATTGACTCAACTTAATGTTCCATTTGAGCAACCTTCCAAAGATTTTTGGTCGTTGGAGCACCTATCGTAGAGGTTGATCGGTATATGCACTGATTGGGTGTGGTTGAAAATATGGACGGAGCTTGCGTGATGCAATCACCATGAAGTAGGCTAGCTTCTCAATCTTAGGATAATTTCTTCCGTTAAACGTTTACTGACATAGTACACTGGTTTTGAATTCGGTCCTCCTTGCGAACCAAGGTTGTACTGATGGCATGCTAAGATACGACCAAGTAAACATACAACTCCTCATGGTCTACAGGCTTCGACAGAATCGAGGGCTTCTCCAAGTGTCTAACCATAGCTCGGAATGCATCTTCACAGTCCGACGTCTATTCAAAATTTCTCTTCCCTTTCCTTATTACATCGGTGAAAGGAATACACTTTTTGGTCGCCTTGGATAGAATCAACTCAATGCGGTGACTTTTCCATTCAGGATTTGTGTTTGCTTTATAGTTCTGGGTGCTTGTATATCTCGAATAGCTTGAATTTTTTCGAGTTAGCTTTGATTCCCAGCGCATTGACGACAAAACCCAAAAAAATTTCCCGACGCAATGCCGAAGGAACACTTCAGTGGATTCATTTTCGTTCCGTAGCATTTGAGTATATCAAACATCTCCGCTAAGTCTTCAATGTGGTTATTTGACTACCATGACTTCACAAGCATTTTATCCACATAGACTTCCATTGTTCTACCAACTTGGTCTTTAAACATCTGATTTACCAAAAGTGGATGGTTCATAGTTGTTCACTACATCTATAAATTAAACATAAATTAAACCCATACTATTTTCTTTGAATCGGTTACTATCGTTCATAGCAAACTCCTCTTCATTTCAACCTCTTCCTTTCTTCCCTGTCAATCAAATCTTTCCCCAAACTAAAAAAAATAAGCAAGGAAATACATACAAACAAATTAGAAAATTTACAGCGAAAGAAAAAGGGAAAAAAGTGGAGAAAATTGTAGAAATTAAAAGGGATTGAAATTGAAGATAAGGACGATATGTGAGTGGATTTAATTATATATCTTTTACGTTTATGATATATTACAGTTAGATTCTCATTAAATAATTTTATTCAGTATTTTAGTAATTAATTCTGTCAATTAGTTATGCTTAAACAGTAAGAAATTTACAGTTATTTTCTTCTATTTTAAAGTTAAAATTTAGCTTAAACGCTAGCTTCATTTTATTTTCTTTTTACACGCATGATATAGTTGAAAAAAGAGAGTTCACAATTACGGATTAAAATGGAAAAATACTGGGTTTTAGAAAATTAGATGTAAAATAAGAAAAGCAGGAATAAAGGAAGAAGAATAAGAATTCTGCAATAAATTATGCTAAAATGGGAGCAATAAATTAGAGAAAAATTTAATAAATTGATTTGGGAGCAAATGATAGACTAATTGGTTGGTTTAGAAAATAGGATACATTTCTATAGTTTAATATTTAAAAAGATAACGATAAACATAACTGCAAGAGTAAAAGAAAGAAAAAGGAAATTAGTGTAAAATACAGAAATCACTATTTAAGCTATCAAAAAAGTAAAGAAATAATAAAAGAAATATCTCTTAGTTACGACTTATTATTTAATTTAGTATTAAAATATGGAAAGGATTTTTAGTACAATTTTCGTAATCAACCAAATAGAATAGAACTACTTCCTAGAATAGAAAAAAATAAAGTAAACAATTGAAGAAATTGAGTTAATTATTGAATAAAATTAAAATCTATAAAAGGTAATAAATTTAGATCTGCATTTACTGTGCAGACAATACAAAACGATAGTTATTATGATAAGTAAATTATATAATATAAGAGAATAAAAAAGAATTCAATATCACATAAAAAGAAGACAGGCTAGAATAGAAAAGAGACACTTGTAATTATATAAAGATTATAAAAGAAAATAAAAGTGAAAATTACAAGTAAAATTATAACATAGATTATAATTATGTAAAATGAACGGAAAGGCTTATATAAGAATAAATTAAGTTAATAAGCAAATAGAGTAGAAATAATAGAAGAAACTTATTTTAATAAACTTAAGACTTAAATTGAGCTAATAAGCAAGATAATAGAAGTGGCCCATACCAACAACATTCCCTTTCAGTTAAGAACTGATGCCTTCACAACAGTTAGGTGAGGCTGGGACAAGACTACGCTAATAGGGTAAATGGGTAGCCAATAGAGTAAGAAAAGTAAACAAAATGCAAAATAAAACATCAGACTTAGGGTCTAATAATAGAGTGAAATGTGTACGGAGCAGCCCAAAGGATGAAGAGCCTAACGAAGCAGTTCATTATAGATTTCAGCACATAAGAAGTACGCCAACTTAGTTATTTTGGACTAGAAGAAAGTACGAGACTTTAATGGGACGTGAGGATACTCTAGGATGGCCCTCTGGTGTAGGCGTAATGATGCCGTCCTTCAGAGACAGGTCTGTAGGTGTTCCACCAAAATAGTATGCCTTGACTGCTTTTTGCATGGTAGGACCATTGTAGGTAGTCAGAAGAGGTTGGTGTTTGGAGTAGGATATTTATATGTCCTAGTACTTGTAAGTAAGTTTAATGGGTATGACCCAAAAGGATAGTCGCGTGTAAATATCGGCCAACATCAAAATCAAGATTGAGTTCGAGAAAGACTAGAGTTAAACCTAATGAACATAATATAACAGTAAATGGAAATTAAATGTTATATGCAAAATTAAGCTTAGAAGTGTATAATTTATCCATTTACCAGAACTTTAGTGCTGACCCCTTTCTCACAACATCCTATGGGTTAGGTAGATGAAAGAAACTTCCCAGCTTTAAGACACTTGTTTATAAAGTGTTATTATATTGATGGGTATTTACTTACTATTATATTTTAGTCAATACCGTTGTGAGATATTTAATCGAGCTCTGATATATTTGTCTTTTCCTATTTGCAGGATACCAGATATCCAACTCGGAATTCTATAGGTTTGGGATTTAGCATTTTTGCAAAAATCCAAGCCCATAGGAATTCGGGTGGTTGTAGAAAATAATACACTATTATGAATCCAATAGAACTAGTTTCGTCAAATTCCGAGACTGTGCCCCGAATATCCATTTTAATGCGTCGATTAAATCGATGATTTCAAAAATCAACGAAATTATTTGAAATTTCAGTTTTAAAAATTTACTAACTCAATTCTAATTCAAATAGAATTTACATTCGTATTATAAATCATTTCGATTCACATTCAGTTCAAATTCCAATTATTTGCATATTCGTATTACAATAATCGCTATATTTGAAATTTGAATTCATTTTATAATTTCAACCGAAATCTTCATATTTAAAAATCAATTTATAATCCAAATCAATATTTAAAACTATATAAATATTCAAAACCAAAGATGGAAAATTCGGATCGTTACATTCCCTCCATCATGTTTCCTTGTATCCACAGATGTTATATAACATAAAATACCAATCCCACTTCGAAGTGAGATATCACGGTAGTATAGGATCATCCACAATTATGCAGGGCGCATAGTGTCTCGTCCGCTCCAATCGTCGCGAATATACCAAACTATTAATATATATACTACTATATATAATATAACATGTAACTGACAATAATTTATAAATTCATCCAATCAACTAATAAATAATTTCTAATATTCTAAATTAAAACCAGCAATCCAAATAAGTGATATTTACTCACCTTGATTTTTTTAAATTTGCCGATCGTTCCAAATTCTAAAAATTCCAGCAATCATCGATCGATTCCAAATCATTCTAGATTGTATATTTCGCATCTACGAATCCGACATATTAATTTCATGATTTTTGGACCCCGTATGAAGATATTATACAAATCTATTAACATTAGGAATAATAGTAAATTTTATTTTCCTTAATTACAGTAATTAACGATTAATTACCGTTTCTCGGTTCACATTAAACTACCAGGCATGACACTCTAGTTGAACATGCGACTTCAGTCGATCGCCACTACCGCTCCATGTCGCTAACGACCATCAAAGACCAGACCCAACAAGCAATAGTGCAGCAGCCTCAACATCAAAGACCAGACCCAAACCAACATCAAGTATACGTTATAAACAGCAATATGCATATGGTCAAGCACAAGACTTGACAATAGAGTTGAAACAACATCAACATAGAGACCAGACTCGAATGAACCGTGTAGACACAAATTGAAGTGTCATATACAAACCAGAAGTTTACATGACTCAAAGAAATAACAATATGAACTCATGTAAAAGTGCAGACCAACTCAAAATAAAACAAAATTTCCAAACAGATGGAGATGGTGAATGTATAAAAATATGTATATGTAACTACCAGACTCGAACAGTGTATATCAGACTACATGAAGTCTAAACATGAATCAGGTACATATCTACACCAGTGAACAATGAAATACAACCAGTGGTGTGTATATACATAGACAACTCGAAGTGAATGAGCAAGTGCAGACTAAAAGCACTAATGCGTATAGACCAGAGTACAAAACCAAGTGCAAAGTTCAACTGATACAAGTGCAGTGCGATAAACAAGTTAGAGAATAACATACTGAACCACAATGAGATAGTAGTCAAGGTCGAAATATGTCAGAGGTAAAACACAACAGTGAAACCAGTGGCAATAGCAAAGCACTCCACAAAATCAAATGACTGAAATCAGGAAGACGAATCAAATAGTCAAGATAAATCAACATCGTCATAGATTTCAAAGCCGTGGTGACCAAGGAACCGAGCAAATCAGAAATCAAGCCATGAGAATCAAGTAAACACAAAATATACAAATTGAAAAGATCAGAAATCATCACGAGCATCCATAAGAAAATCGAATTGCCAAAGCATAGCAAGTGACGAATTCAAACAAATATATACGAACGTAAATCAAGAGGTTCGAGCCCTTTTTAAAACCCCTTAACATCATTGGCATAAATTCATTCGAGTTCAAGCAATAAAGTATAATCATTCAACTCGAATCAAAGTCGAGCACAATCGAAACTGAAAAGGAATTTTACATACCAATTTTTCAACCAAGTGAAGGCGCTCGACAATTTTAAAGCAGCCTAAGAAAATCAAAGAGACAATCGATCAATAGAGCAATCAACGTGATGACATTAATTTGATCGATCTATTGAAATCGGCGAAGCCCTAATTTTTCACAGAGGAATAAAGCAGCTATTATTGCAGACAAAAGAAAAGGAACTGGTCGAATAATGGAAAAGAAAAAGGGATATTATTTTTATGTTGGGCCGGTTACTTTAATTATTTTTGGGCTTTAAATTTTAGAAATTAGGGTTTCATTTATTTTTAATTGTTTTTATTTTGTAATTACTTTTTAACTTATGTGATTGTCTAGTAATGTGACTAGGGATGAACTACGGTGGCATAGCTCGAGAACTCACAACTTAGTGGCCAAGTTGTAGTAGGGTATTGAGCGTAGAGTTAGGTTAGTCGATAGTTGATGTCGTGAGTTTGAGTGTGTAAGCATCCGACTAATTAATTTCTTGTAGAAACCTTGGGGGCAACACGTAGACAGGGTTTTGCCGAAGCGAAGTAAATCTGTGTGTTCTAATTTCTGCTTTTATTATTCTGCTATCATCTATGCTGCTATTACTCTGCTATATCCGTGTTGCGGTTAATCTATATAATCTTTTGCAATAATTTTTATAATTATTAGTATCACCCTATTCAACTCCCCTCTAGAGTGAAATCGATCCTACATATACATGTCCAAATAACATAATAATAGCTGAATGGTGATTTATCCTACTAAATAGATGTCCAAACAATCAAACAATTAACTTATAGCAGAATGAGAATTTATTCTGCTAACATATATGTCCATACAATCAAATAACCAATCTATAGTAGAACATGGATCTATTTTCCTAATATATGTCCATAATAATTAAATTAATAGTAGAACGAAGATTTATTCTACTATTAGATGTCCACATAAACATAAACAATCATATCATAACTCATTCACAGTCATTTGTCTACTTAATAACATCAACATTTGAGTCCCTTGGGTTCATGACCATTTATGAAAAAGAAGTACCTATGAAACAATTCGATTCTTAGAAAACAAGGATCAAAACTTAAAAATTCGTTTTAAAATGATTAATTACAAGTTAAAATCTTATTAAATCGTAATGAATCTTTATTAGTTCTTAACTTAATTTAATTATATATTAATAAATAATCAAACCTTTAATAATTCGTTTATAAATTAAACCCTTAATTAATCCTTTATTAATTATTAAATAATAATTTAAAACCTTTATTGATAATTAACTATTAGTTGATCTCAATTAATTAATTAAATATATTTTAATTAGAACTTAAACCTTTAGTAAATAATTATTTTAAATTATAAACTTAATTAATTAATCATTAAAAATAATTAACAATTGATTTATTTAAATAATTAGCCTTATAGTTAGTTAATAATTAAAATAAAAATAGATCATGCACTTAAATTATATTTTATTAAAAATTAATATTATTTAATTAATAATTAATTAAAACTAATTTCACCTTTAAAAGATAATTTATCAGTAACTAGTCTTTTCTTAATTAATAAACTCTATTTAACTTAATTAATAAAATTTAATCATTAAAAACTTAATTTATAAAATTTAATCATTAAAAACTTAATTAAATTCATAAAACATTATTATTAAATTTATAAAACACTAATGAAACTTTTGAAGTAGAAAAATAATCAAACTTTTCAAATGAAAATGGAGTTTCATCGAACTGCTTTCATAGCGACTACCGCTATGGATACTGTTTTCTTAGAATTTTTCTCTTGCTTTCTTCTTTGAACCCATGCACTTAGAAAGTTATTAACTTTTCGAAGAATCAAGTAAGTTTTTGTAAATTACACAAATTAATGACTTTTAAATTGATTTTGATTTCTGAAACCGAAACTCGTATTTTCGTATGAGAATTTTTCATCGATAAAGCAAACCAAAGTGCTAACTTACTTAGCAAACCTACACAAAAGCATGTCTACAACACCATAACCAAATCACAATCATAATCACAAGCAAGAATTAAACTAGCATCTTATTAGATTCCAAATTCAAGTCTAATCTATCTACACTAAATAATTCACATACATAAGCAACATCACAACATGATTTAAACCCTACATTCAACATCATTAGCAAGCACATGTAATACCACAAATTTATGCAATATATCAAAGTTTAAAATTTTATTTTTAAAACCAAAAGTTTACTCACCAAATTCTTTGAAAACTTGAAATGCTTTAGAATTTGGAAAGTGTGGAAAACCACTAAAATCACTCGAAAATAGGTCATCTTCTTTTTGATATTTGAACATGTTATTCTCCATTTGTTTGAGGAAATTCTTTCCGATTTGATTTCAAAAAGAATCACTCGATTTAGATTGGTTTTAAGGGAAATATGGTCAAATGAATGAGTGGTAGTACTATTTTCGGCCTTGATAATATGGGTTCAGAAAATGAGTTAGAAAGAAATGCAATTTTGTCCCAAAAACATTCAAAACTTGAAAAAGTGATTGAATTGAAAGTTTTAGCCACTAAAATTCTATATTGTTTGAGAAAATAAAATTCATAATTTGGACTAGTATGGAGGAAGTTATAGCCAAATGAAGTGGGATGGAAAATGGAGAAAGTTGAGAAGTTTATAAATGTGAAAAATGAGTTTAAAACAAGTTTTAACATTTAAAAAAATTTAGAACTTTTACTTTCTATAGCGTAAAACTAAAAGGAGAAGCCATGGAAGATGCTTTTGAGCTTAGGAAATTTTCATAGTGAACAAAGAATGAGAAAAATGAAAAAGAAATTAGGAAAATTAGTTTTTATATTATGTGAATATGAAAATTTACCAAAATCACCTCATACTTTGCCTACCTCTTTCCTTATGCCACCTAACCACCGCCTTCCTCCTCATCTAAATCTACCCCCAGCCACCCTTCTATCAAGTCCATGCAAACGTGCCATTAATGCATTAGTCCTTTATGTTTTTAAAGGAATCTTTCATTTTAAATACTTTTAATTTTTAGGAAATATGCCACATCACTACCTATATAAACTTATATAAATGCACATATATTTATTTATATATGTAATTATAGCTAAAAATGTGTAAATGTGTATGAATATATTTTCTTTAGAGTTCACAACGTTTGTGACAACTTTCAGCCGACAAAAATTGATGTTTCGGAAAACGAATTCCGGTCACATTTTCAATCTTCCTTCGAACTATATATTTTTGCAAACTAATTTTGAAAATCATTTCACCATCATTAATTATTATTTAAAAGAGTTTTATTTTAATTATAAAACCAATTATTATAATATTTAAAATTAATTAAATATTTATAAGTTAAAGTAGTGAAATTCTAGGTCGTTACATTTTCCTCCTTTAAAAGAATTTTATCCCTGATATTACACCTCAAACCATTCTAGAAAACGCTTAACATTATATATAAGTTTGTATGATATACAATGATTATTCATATGCAATGTTTGACTTGACCACCACTCGAATACATAACTTCACTTCCGATCTAGTATCAGTTACTCAATTTTCTAGTGTAGACTCTGATCAGGCTCCCTGATAGGAACCTCTGTCCTCCTTACGTGGTTGTCACTATGATGGAAAACATTTGTCCATGTCAAAAATCCTTATCAAGTGCTCGCCGTCAAAAATAGAGTAATAGATCCTTATCCGCAATGGCGTGAAACACGTTGAAGCCATATACTCGAATTTTAGATCAAATTATATGGAAACGAGAAATGATCTGCGTCCATCCTACGCACTTCTTTAATTTTTTCCCCAAATATAAATTCTATTTCAACTAAATTATTTATGAAAACATTTCATAAAACTAAGCTTAGATTCAACTTGTATAATACTTCACTGCATCCTAAGTGTATATACAATTATTTGATTTAACTATTCCATTTTGCACTTATTTCCCTAAGAAAACTCAAGATCCAAACACCTGATCTTATTTCAATTTTTTTTTTGAATTGGAACAATATATTTTAATCATAGAATACACACACACACAGCTCGAGGAACTCAAAATGATACTAAGGAACTAGGTACTACTAAATAGTATTATACACGCCTTACCAAAAAGGTAATACTCAAGGGAAGTGTTTACCATTCGAACACATCTCTTCCCTAATTTTAAGTTATTTTCGAGCCACTCGAAGTAGTTAACTTAAAAAATATTTCTTTTATTTCACATTCTCATTCTTGAAACAATACTTCTCATGTTTCTAACGAAACCCACCAGTCTTGCTTTGGGTTCGTTTGGGTTTGAACTTGTTTCGATTGTAAAATGATAAAGAGAATAATTTAATAAGTGCTCTACAATGTTCGCCTAGGCAAACATCTGATCGTCACTTAGAAGATTATTCCGATTAATAAAAAACAATCAAGACCTCATTCTCCCCTTAGCCAATCAAAAGAAAACACTTCTTACTTACATTTTCATTCCCAAAGTTTCCTTAACCCAATTTTTTTCTCAAATGTTTATTTCAAAATATTCTAACTTTTTATCAACATCTTTTGATAAATCAAATTTCAATTCAATATTAACATCGAATGCCTTATAGTCCAATTGTGAAACTTAATTCACATGGTGTTTGTTTCAATGTTTTCCTAATTCCTAACTACCCATCCCAAATCTTGAAAAGGGAAGCTACCTATAAACACTAACATTTTCAAAGAACTCTATTTTTAATCATCTTCAAGGTGCCTTCAATTCGAACGCTTATGTTGGTTCAAAGTGGTTTTCGAGTAACTCATGCTTATCCGATACCAGTCTCTCCGAACCAACAATGGATAGATTTCGGTAAACTCAATCCCTATTCCATAGAAAATAAAAGGAAAATACATAAGAGCGGAGATCACCTTCTAACCATTTAAGTGGATGGATTATCTTATCATTTGTCCTAGATGAGCAAAACGAGTTTATAGGTACAACATAGTATCACCAAAGATAAATGTACCATATAATTCCCATGTTTATTTAAATATTTACACAGTTATATTTGATCAAGATTTGATATTGGTTATTTTAACTATTAAAATAAATTAAACATTCAAATCGGAGGCTTAATTTCCTAGAAACCAAGCATGGTTAAGCATGTAAGCAGCCACTAAACCTCTTTAATTAATCTTTTTACTAACTAAAATTCACCTTGAAAATACTTGAAAAATATTCATATACTATGTTAATGGTATAAGTATATTCACAAATCATTTCACCTTCAATACTTAGAAAACATTTTCCATTTTTTCCAAAATCATATTTAACCAGGCCAAAACAAATGTCATTTAAAATATTGTTCCTATAAAACCAAAACACTTTTTCTTCGGTGTTAAGCATGGAAAAAATGCTTCCATAACACCATAACTAAGAAGGATTATTTATCAAAATCAAATCTCAATACCCTTTATAAATTCCCTTTTTATAAATCCATTCCATGTCTACAAGTCCTTTTATAAATCTCTAAATTAATTTGCAAAACTTCTTTTATAAATATCTTAAATTATTTATAAAACTCCTTTCATAAATCTACAAAAATAATTATAAAAATCCTTTTATAATTCTCCAAAATTAATTATAAAACTCCTATTATAAATCTCCATATATAATTACAAAAATTTCTTTTATAAATCTCCAAAACTATTGATAATACTCCTATTATAATCTCCAAAATTATTTATAAAACTACTTTTACAAAATATTATTTATAAGTCTATTCTATTATTTATAAATACCATTTATAAATCTCTCTTTTATTTATAAGATACCACTTATAAATCTATCCTATATTTAATGTTATATATAAAATGTTTCACCAATATTTATTCCAAAATATTACCATCTACTTTTAAATAGAATTAGTTTATTACAAATAACACATTCTTTCCTTTTTCTTTTAAAATAAATATTTATTATTATATCAACTTTTCTAGTGAAATAAATACATACGAAATACTTTTAGAACATTTCCAAAACATAAGAGTAAAATAAATAAGTTCAAAAACCATTTCTAAATAAATGTCATAGAAAGTTCTAAAATCATATTTAAAATCATTTTTCGAATCAAAACCAACTTTAAATCAGAAACAACATATATTAGTTTTCCAAAATACTATAACAAGGCCCGAAACAAACATAACAGTTAAGCAGTGCTACTATTAGGGCTGTCAGTGGGTACCCAAAAAATTCGGTTTTCGTCCGAATCTGTATCCGAAAATATGAAAAATATCTATTATTTGAAAAGTGGATACGAATATCCGATATCCGGAAAGCTTTCCGGATACGGATATGGTTATTGTGGTTTCCATATTCGAAAAATATCTGTCCGATTAACTGATGCATATATATATATATATTTAATTAAAATTATATTTAATTAATATATGACTTTCAACTATTTTCCAGGGATGTTACTACGATATGGTTTTTTCTCATTTTTAGTGAAAACGGACAGTTTTAGTGTTTAATTTTCAAATATTTTTGGGTACACATACGGATATTGGTATAAAACGATGTTTTATCATCATATTTTTTTATTCCTGGGTCTTTTTATGAACATTAGTACAAAAACTATTTTATGTTGATCCAAACCTTTTCATTTATACTTTAAATTTATTGATTATCGACGAAGCGGATAAATAAACAATATCCGTCCGTATCCGAAAATTAGACGGATACGTATATCCGATATTCGAAAACTAAGAAGATACGGATATCCGATATCCAAAAATAATTTCGGATACAGATATGGATATGGCACTATTCGTATCCGAAAGTATCCATTGACGGCCCTAGCTACTATTACCTTTATTACTAAAAAGGTTCAACTTATTCTGCCCAATAGATGTCTTTGTTTCACCCAATAGATGTCCAAAATAATTTATTCAATTTAATTATAGTAGAATGGTATTTTATTCTGCTAAATAGACATCACAAACGAAGTATAATTAATGTAACTACGCTATTAATTAAAATAATGTAATTTTATTGTTCATTTATCAATGATTCATACTTCATTAAAACTACCAACAAGTTATAATATAATGATGTATTCATTAATATGAGTCCAATGCAAAAATCCATGGATTACACAAATTTAAAACGAGCAAGATATCACATTTTAAAATTCACACATTTAACTGAAATTATTAAACAAATAAATAATTCAAATTATTTCTCACCAAAACTTTTAAACGGGCCAAGCCCACTTCACCCTACCCAAACAGTTAGCAACAATGCTTCTCACCAAACTTTTCTCGCCTTGAAAACAAATGTGTCCAGGCAACCATACTCGAGCATAATGCGACTCTATCTCCTACCTTACACCACTGCCTCTACCCATGCAACACGTAAAGCTGTCACCTTCAGAACCGCCAATGACTCTAGCACCTCCATTCGCCACTATGGTCCACACAACCTCCCCCATCACCATTGGTGTCACCATTTCCAACCAAAAACATAGGCTAATACCCTAGATCAAGCTCAACCGACCACCTCCGACCAATCCTAAAAGACTAGCGCACTCCCGAGCTTCCTCCAACCATCACTGATGAGCCCATCGACCACTACGTCGACGGTTACGAAATCAGTGGAAAACGTTCATCTTGGTACCTCGACCAACTCCTGCCACTAAAATTTCTACGAACACCACCAAAAATCATAGTTCATCGACACAAACGCAAATACTCTCTGATCTCCATTCTGTGATTGTCGGTAAACCAACATTATTTGACCTTCATGGTTATTGAGAAATTCCACCACCACATTCAACGAAATAACGAGCAACTATTTTTAGAAAGTACATGGGGCCTAAATAAACAACTTTCATAATAGGAGTTTTGGTTGAACGTGAATGGATTGAGAGGTGGTAATTTTTGAAAGGAGAAGATGGACTTTTTTCTTTTATAGGGAACTGAAAAAAAAAAGAGGAGCGGAAGAGAGGAGAGATACAAAGGTGAAATGAATGAAATGAAATAAGGTGAAGTGATGATGTGTATAAATTTATAACGAAACTAACCGCATTACATCTAACTTAAGCAAATCAACAAAACTAGAGACCCCCTATCACATCAAAAAGAAAATCAAAGGCAAATCACATTAAGGTTTAGTAGAAATTTTTGATTTGATTTGAAAAAGTTTTGAGAAGAAAGTTTTTGCGATCTCGCTGCATAGAATCACATTCGCGTATGGACCATGGATGATAGAAATAAAAATACAATCATGCACAACAATGCGACACTATCCCAAAACAACAATAAAATACATTGGCTATCTTATTCTATGAACTTTCTAAAATACCAACGTTTGTTGTAAAATACATCGAATGATAATTTAAATATCTCCAAATTAAAAATTATGGAAAACTCCTATAAATCCATTTAAAATGTATCATTAAAAATCAAGTCAAAATAATGAAAACAATTTTATTATAATTTATTAGATTCAAATCGAATTTGAATACTCAAATAAATTAAACATTCCCTTTCGAAACATTAAAAATTTCAAATCATTAGAGTTATCCTTTTTCAAAACATCTTAAGAAGAATACCTAAAACAATATGTAATTTTATATGTTGTATTTAATTACTCACGAGTGCAACAACAATCACATAACATTTTATCTAATGATTTATTATTGTATACATTAAATTAATTAACTATAACAAAGCATACAATAGAAAATAAATACCTTTATTATGAACAAGATTGATTATTTTGTCAGATTTGTGTAACAAATTACATAATTTCCCCATATGCATGCTACTGATTCTTTTAATTTTCCACTTGCACTTGAGGTCAATTATGGATTCTTATCCCATTCCTTCAGAAATGGCCGGGCTAGTCCCTTAGTGAATGGATATGCTATATTTTTTTACAAATTACTCTATCGGCTAAGATCTCTCCATTATAGGAAAATTGCCTTTATTATGTGGAACTTTCGGAGTATATGCTTATACATCTTGTAAGCCCTTGCTTCTTTAATGATACATATCATGGCATTGTGTTTACAAAATAATGTCATGGGATTCTCAATATTTAAAATCACCTCTAGCTTAGTTATGGATTTATGAATACTACTTTTATTGCAGTGTTATTCAAGACGATGTACTTAGTCTTTGTTTGAATCAACCACCTCCTCTAATTGGAACATTTCTAACTCAAAAATTCATTAACTAAGGTTGAATATGAATTTAGGATTCACATACCATATTCAATATCACTTACGACATTCGACTCTGAATACTCCTTTATAAGGAGTTTGTTGTTTCTATAAATAATTCTCTACCATTTTACGAATGCTTGAGAATAATCATAATCGTAATTTGGTGTTCTTATTTTGGAGTTAACACTCACATAAAATAATAATTATATAATTGAATAGCCATAGAGTAGACAGTAAAACATATATGATAATTCCTATTGCCATTGTACAAGGAATCCATTTCATATGCTCCACACAAACCATTTTAATATGGTGCCTATGTATATCGTTTAGGGCAATCCCAAGATCCTTATTTACAGTTTTAAAAATATTTTGGTTCCTCTTAGTATTTTCATATAGACACATGCTTTGTCTACATTTTGACAGAGGGCAAGTTGATACTCTTGTTAAAATGTTTGTTCAGTTTTGATGCTTTTCTAACCCGGCTATTGTATCCACATTTGGATCATATCAAAAACATACAAATCATTTATCGCACCCATTGACTTTAAAACATTTCGGTTGTTATGTGCAAACAATGTCTTTTTAAATCATTTTTAAAATGTTCCATTTCAATATTATTGTGCCAAAACTCAAAGTAAAATTGTACGATAATTGCATATAGAATCCAAGTGGACTTAAACATGTTCATTATTGAAATCACTTCGTTGATTTCAACGTATGAGAATAATAAAATCATTTCCTATCAAACGCTTATATACTCCAAATGTATTGATCTTCCAAAAGATTTACTCGCGGCTGATGGATCATATCCCTTCGGGTAAGACTGTCAAAAATCACAATTTGAAAATGTACTTGGGATCTATTACGGATTAAAAGCATCATGCCATATAGGAGAGTCCATACTCTTCTTGGCTTATTGAAAACTGAGAAGATTGTTATCACCAACCCTTCTTGTTCTCGACATTGATAAGAAATTTTTAATTTCTCCTTATTGTGTGAAAATTCTTATTAGACATTCTAGTGAGTTGTGTCTGTTTTAAGCTGGTTAATTTCATTTCATCATATGTAATCAATTTCTAAGTTTGAATTTTTGAATCGTATCCAAGTCCATGTATTACCAGTAATTTCCAAAAGAATTCCTTCATTGTGAAGGTGATGTTTTGAGAAACAATAATTGTTTCTTAATATAACGGAATGGGCATTAGAACATTTTATGAACCTATATACTTACAAAAATTTGATTTAGTCAAGTTTATGAAATTTATGTTCAAATCATAAATTTAATAACCACACGTCTTAAACTATTTTAAGATCGTGGTTTCTTGTCAATTCATATCTTGTACAATTAGTACATTATGATTTAGATGAAATTAAATTTAATCGTATGTGCTTACTCTTAAGTAGACATCCTGACAGAAAGAAGTTAACTCAACTTCGCTCATCGTCAATTATACTTTTTCTAGCAAAGTCTTATTGATACATCAACACGTCCCACAAGGAGGAGTGACTTTTGAGACACAATCTTATTTATTTTTAGGTATATTTGGAACTTTTTACAATACACCTACCTATTAGGTAAAATTAAATTATTCCTTTGCATGTTATGTTTTAGTTCCATTTTATATTCTACGAATTTATCATACAGTTGTTTGTTGAATATGCATATCGATGTCATGATAATTTATCGATGGACAAAGATGCAAGTGGATCCAGTTTTGGTATCGTTAGACCGTGGATTGCATATATATATATATATATATATATATATATATATATATATATATAGACACACACACACACACACACACACATATATATATATACATATATATATATATATATATATATATATATTTGAAGAGTTCATCTTCTGTTTAGTACCTTCCATAGAATATGTGCTTTCCCGAATTATTTGAGATACAATTCACCGATACCATATAATTTATAGTCATGTGAATTAAAGAATTATTTTTCAAAGATATGACTAGGTCCATAATTCCAAAATAATTGTAAATTTTTTATGTACTTTTGTATTCGCTTTAGCCAGTACATCATTTTTGTTATGAAAATGAATACCATTATTATAAATTTATCTTATGATGAGTATTCATAATATTCGCATTAAAATAAAACTACATCTATTTTTAGTCAATATTGAAAACAGTTATTATTTCATAAATAAAAATTGGTATACATAAACATGCGATCTTTCACAATTTGATTCATTAGCTACTAAATGTCATATGGTATGCTCCCACTATTTATCCCATTATTATAACGGTGCATGAAACATGAAGCTCCATTTGACCACTTATTATGAGCTATCTATTTCATCTACTGCAATTAGTTTATAGTGGAGAGTTTTAAATCAAATATCTTGAATAACTCTTATAGAAATTAATTTTGTATATAATACACTTGAAATGCAAATCAGATTTCTCATTTCATATTAAGTACCTACTAGTATTTTATACAATTCCCTATTCATAAAGTAGAGGTGGTCATTCGCTCTTTTCATCGTACGCCTATGTTACGTCCACTCTTGGACGTTCGCTTTCTTTTCCAAATGGTTAAACCAAGACTAAACTGAATTATTTATAAAAATGCGTTTTGACTTCCTTAACATTTTAAGGGTATTGAATAGGTTACACTTAAGAAAATTGATCAGAATTTACATTTCAATGATCAAATTCTTAGGCGAGTCTTTAGTCCTTGATCAAATATTATTTTTAACACAATAAGATTCTCATAGCATTTATTGTATCGAACACATGATTTTGCACTATAGTTTACTTGCACATTCAAATGAACTAAATTCATCGAGAATTCATATATTTCGAATGGGATTGGTCTCCAAACTTCTATACGTGATCTAATATGGTTCAAATATCCATATTCTTATATTGCTTTAGAATTTAAAATTCAAAAGAAAATATACGTCTCAGGCAAATAAACACTTATGTAACCAAGGTATGAATATATTTAGTAGTTATATAATCCGACTTTTACATGGCCTTGAAGTGACAACATACCAAAAGATTTGTTGGTAAATATATTTTATATTCCTTTGTTAATCTTAATTTAGTTCATTAATATAATTCAATGGATAATTTTTTTACCAATTAGATTAGCTACAAAAATTTAATGTTTTGGATAATTTTGATTTTATGTAACATGTGTCCTTACAATATTAGAAAGGTTAAACATAATCATTTCATTTTTCTAAATATACTCTCATTAGGTCTTTTATATTCCTTAAAACCCTAAGAGAAATATAAAACCTTTCAATTTCTTTAATGAGCGTTAGGATTCACTTGCCTTGGGATTCTGACATTGAGTTTGCTCAACAAATCATAGCCCTAAGTGATGGATAACTCTTTATTAATTGTATCCTGTATAACTCATATCTTTGGTCTTTTGCTCTAATCTCGATCTTGACATTGAGTTTGCTCAACAAATCAAGAGAGAGATTATTCACTCTTATCTATCATTTCTCGGTGGCCTAAATATAATGCACTTACCTTGAGTTTGCTCAACAAAGACATGCATATATCTTACCTCATCATTGCAATATATTAATCAACTTACACATAATATCCCTAGCTTGAGTTCACTTGACAACTAATGTGTGTGAAAGGAATCAATCAATATATAAATGATAGATAACAACTATATTAAAGGTTTATAATATATAATATACTTTGAGTGATATTGATTTAAGGAATAACAAATTATTTTATGAAAAACCATCATGATTCAAGAGTCGGATACATCTAAAATCATGGAATATGTACCATACAATTTATTTCAAAAATCTACTTGAGTTTATTTCAATTCCATTTAAATTTAAATTGCACATATAATTATTTAAGGTCAATTTATTTATGTCCATTATAATTAAATAACTTATATAATATTTATATCTATCTTATTAATAAAACATATTAATTAATTTTAATTCTTAATTTAATTATCTAATTTAACTAAAACCATTACTCAAAATTTTAGAAATATTATTTTATTCATCTTAAACTATTATATAAGAATATTTAACTATAACATCTATAATTATATATATATATATATCCTTGTATGTAAATCAAATACATATATAAAGACCATTTAATTAATTATTTAATCAATTAAATAGTTTAAGTAAATATTTAATAAATTTCAAAAATTTATTTACTTATTCTCAAAACATTTTGAAAAAAATCAAAACATTTTAAATCATTGAATTATAAACCTTATACATTTTGATTAATGAAAATTTAATTAATTATTTATCGAATAATTTATTTATTTAATTAAACATTCTAATTAAACATTTTATGTAACGAACCGAGATTTTCGACCTTCGAAAATTGACATTAATACGTTCATTGTGTAGAGTACCAAGCAATCGAGTGCCAGAATTACCATATCATTAAGGTTTAAGAAGAAAACAATAGAAGAAATAGAAGCAACAGTACAGAATCTCATAATCATAGCAGAACAAAATATAATATACAATAACAGATTTTTGTATATAAAAAACTGTAACTGTTAATATCCATACAAATTATCAGAGTACAACCATCAACGTAGAAATTTGGATGGTTATAATAACTTTCCTCACAAATGCTGAATATGCAGCCTATAGTACATAGCCGAATATAATCAAGTACACGTAATACGTCTCTGCCATCCAACTCATCTCATGAGCTCCAAAGCATCCTAACCTGAATCTGTAATACTCGGTCTGACCCGAGCATTATAATAAAATAACATATGATTCAGTCTGGAAAACGAACATGAGTAAACACACTCAATTTGAATTATTTCAGTTATCAGAATCCTTTGAAAAACAAAGGTATCTCATAAGAATGTGTCACACGTAAACACGATGAGTTTTTCCCTTCTAATAACCAAAACTTTTTTATAGAAAATCCAGCGATATTATAACAGTGTCTAAGTACAAATACTTATAAAATAGCCGAAATTTTTATATTAATTAAATTCTAGCATAGTGGGTTCAACAATCTAAGTGTTTTCACTCATATTTTTTTTTGAAAATAAATGAAACTGCTTTGCTTCATCTTCAATCTCCATGCTTTTGAACACTTATTTTTTTACTCTTCTTAATGGAAGAATTTTTTACAATGAATAAGTAATCCCGATCACAAATATATATAGAGAATGGGAAGTTTATAGTGAAATTTTAGGATGGCTATGGGTACATATAGGGTGGCTTTGTACATGCTCCATATTACACATTTTTTTAATTTACTTTGGTGTGCTGATATGATTTCATGTGATGATTTAATTTCTTGTGAGTGATTTGATTTCCTATGTGCATGATTTGATTTTATCTTTTGTGTGCTGGATTTAATGTTTTGTATGCTTGACTTGATTTTGCCATCATGAAGCTTCTATGTGAATATATACATATAGACGTATAGATATATACCTTTACATATACATATTTATTTTATCATATATATATATATATATTTACATATACACTATTCTTATCAACATATATACTTATATATACACACACACATTTTTTTCATCATGAGTTTGAAATGCCTTCATGTAGCTTCTATATGAATATATATAGCTATTTTATCATAAGTTTTGAAATAGTGAAGTTTATATATATACATACATATTCCTTATTCGGAAATTATCATTTGGAGAATTTAATATAGCACCCAAAAATATATCTCTAGATATTTTCCAATATTAGAAAATTTATTTATTCGACTTATAAAAATTAATATTTCAATATTTAAAATTAGTTAATCATTTTTTTTCTCATATCAAATTTTATTATTTAAAATTTTATCTAAGTTCGTATTCAATAAATTACATTACTAAATCATTAAATTTTATTTCTAACCATTTTAATTCGAAAATTATATTAAATTTAATTATTTAAAATAGTTAAAATTATGGTTCATTGCATTTTAATAAATTTCAAAAGTTTTATTTGATTTGCGTTAAAAAATTTAAATATTCAACTATAACCATTATAGATATTGTTAACCCACCTTTTACCAAGGCAGTATAGCGTTTATCGAGGTTGATGAGTCTAGAGTGATGACTATGGGGCCCAAAAATCAAGTACAGATAATAATATGAAGTCGAGATTGAACAGAATCGATGGATATGCAAGGCAAAATGTTTGAAGTATGGTATATGGTTCAACATATAGGAGTAAGTGCATTTCGATAGAAAATAATTAATAACTCAACAATCACAAGAAGGATCGAAATGAAATCTAGAAACAGGAAGAGGGGACCTAGGGAGTTCACCCTAGGGTTCTTACCCTAAAACATGCAAATTGAAGGGATCGGTACCTATCCCTCCATATGGGTCGGCACTTTCCCTTATAGGGGTCGACTATATTCAAACTCTGGTAGTGATTAGCCAATATCTCAGTATCTACCGATCCAATTGATATAAAACTTGGAGCACAAGCTAATTACAACATACGGCATACCTCATAGGGGTCACATATCATTTGGAGCAAGTTAGAGAGATCGATACCTATCCCTCTATAGGGATCGGCAATAATCAGCCTTCATAATATATTGCAATAAAGATTGATCAATTACTCGAGTTTCGCTAATCTAATTGGCATGAAAATTAGAGGCTAATCTTAATACAACATGGAGAAGCTCACTTAGGGATCGCATGGTATTTGGAAGAGATTGGATGGATCAGTACCTATCCCTCTAGAGGGATCGACAGAAATCAGAATTCAAGAAACCCTACTTCACGGAAAATTCGTTTTCTCACAAACCATAAGTCGGAATTTCACAAAATTTGGGAAGCAGGTAGCTAACATCATGAGGCAACCCTTAAAGGGATCGTGGCTGATTTGGACACATTAATAGGGACTAGTTGGCGGGTCCCATGGGCCTATAAATTTTTTGGTGGCCTCGTCTTGATCTCCCGCACCTTCTATCAAAATTTCAGCCCGATCCAATATACATGTCTTCCCTTATAAATACATCATGCAAGGTGTCGAAAAAAGGACCTTCTTTCTTCTTCTCTTTATCTTTAACCTAAACCTGCCAATTTGATTTTTAAATGTTGGATTGTAACTGTAAAAAAACTTCAGTATAATAAAAAGGATTATTTAGGAGTGGACGTAGGCCGGAGTTGATTTTTACTTTCAATCTGATTGTTTAAATGTTATTATTCATATTTCTATGGTTGGATTGGATATTGTTACCTTTACATAATTGGGTGTTGATGGTCAATTTTGAAGCCAACATTTTGGTGCTTTCACTAAGGAGGCAAGCCTCATGGATTTGGAGTTCAGTTTAGAAATCAATTATAGTGCTTAGATTTGGACCAATGATGAGACAATCAACAAAGACAAATAGTGGATAGGAGCCATTATGAAGGGAGTCATAAGGCTTCCTCAGAAGCTGGAGCGAATCAAACATCTATCTACATCACCAGAGAAGAAATGGGAACAATGATGGATGCTATGCAAGAATGGTTGCTGAAAAGACAAGAGGAGATGATGCATAATCTACTCAGATAGTTCATCCAACCTAAAACCGTAGGAGTTGCTGGAATGCAAAACGAAGGAGTTGGAAACAACAAGGACTACTAGAGCTATGGATCAAGGAGTTGAGGTGGAAAGATTCGCTGGAAATCAAAACCGGGGCCATGGAGATGGTGCTATTGGACAAAGGAGCAGAACAGAGCAGCCGGAGGCAGTCCCCAACCATCTTAGATGGATCTGCACCAATCCCCAAAGAAAAAGGGGCATGACCTCGAGTCTGATCGATCATGATGCTGGAGGATCTACGGTCTTTTCTACAGAGCTTAGTGCGAATCGGAATTTGGATGCTTGTTTGGAGAAATACATTCCAGAATTCCCTCATAGGCTCGGGAAGCCTCATGGACATGATGATAGGAGACTACCACTGAAAGACAGTGGCAAGTTTGCAGAGATGATCACGTGAGCTATGCATAGAGAATTGGTGAACAGGGATTTGGAGGATGTAAATAGAAGTCCATTCGCTCCTAATATCATAAATGCTAGGAATCCACCAGAATCCAAACTACCAACACAAGAAGCTTATGACAGATAGTCGGATCCAACTATGCATACGATGAGGTATATATCGCACATGGAAGTATTGGGTGCTTCGAAAGTAGTCCTGACACGATGCTTCCCTCTTTACTTAACGAATGCAGCTACATTATGGTTTAGACAGTTGGAGAGCGATTCTATCAGCATATGGACAGAATTGGTCGAATGATTTATGAACAGTTTCAGGTTCAAATTATGAGACCTAAGAATGTGATGACACTAACATCAGTAAAGTAGTGGGTAGGAGAATCGCTTAAGTATTTCTTAACCATGTTCAATGTAGCAGTTATTTCGGTGGATCGACCAGATCATCGATGGTTTTGATGTGGTAGTGTCAAGAGTTGTAGATAATTTAGTTTTTAAGGTATCACTGATAGGGGATCCACCGATGGATCTTGAGGAATTCTACCATAAAGCAGAAAGCTTTATACGTTAAGAAGATGTGAAAGCTGATAAAGAGGCAATGAAAATTTATACGGTACGGGGTGGAGAACTGCCCGGTGAAAGCTCAAGAAAGGACAAGGGTAAACGGAACATGGACAATAGCTTAGATGGATTGAAGCGACATAGGGGAAACGAAATTCTACTCTTATTAGGAATTGAATGAAAACCTAAAATGAATATATCTGGATACCCAAGGATGCCTTTCGTATCGAAGGCCGGCTTAGGAGGGAACCCTTAGGATGCGAACGGACATTAGGAAAGCGCTGCCGATTTCATGAGCTGGATGGGAACAATACAAATGACTGTAGGAATTTGAAGGATATCATTCAGGAACACGTGGGTAATGGTCAATTACAACAATTCGTGAGGACTCAGGCTGGGGCAGTGGAATAGGAGCAGCCACCGTCCACCTCGAATAAAAATGGCATTGGTTCAAGGCATCATCATCAAATTTTCATCAATTGATCAGGATTGCATGGAATAAGTAACAAACTCCATAGTAGGATGGCCGAGTCACTTACACAGTACGGGATCGAGGATGGTCCCTAGGCATGCTATGAGATAACGATAAACCGTAGTGCTCAGAATTGTGAAATTAGTTTTTCTTTTACCATTTCTTTTCTTTTCATCTTATTTACTTCGAACTCTAGTTTATTGGTTATACGAACTCTTTTTAATATTTTGGCAAATGGACTTAGGAATTTTTAAGTTTGGATTAATGTAATAGATAACACATGTCGTCAGGTATGGAGTATGCTTGGTAAAGGGTAGGTTGCTTCACTCAAATGCGATGGATCGACCTACTCAGATCATCGAGTATGGATTATGCTCGGCAAGGATCTAGAGAGATCAAGGTTGTTAGGTATAGACTATGCCTAGCAAGGGGCAGGTTGCTTCGCTCGAATGCGATGGATCGACTACTTAGGTCGTCGAGTGTGGATTGTGCTCGGTAAGGATCCGAAGAGATCAAGGTCGTCGGTATGGTCTATCCTGGCAAGGGGTAGGTCGCTTTGCTCAAACGCGATGGATAAGCCTACTCAGGTCATCGAATATGGATTGTGTTCGAAAAGAATCCGGTGAGGCCGAGGCTTGGGATTTGGCAAACGATCCTGTAAGATAGCGGATTTGGCTATTGACTTTGTATAGATATGGATTCGACTAAGGATTTGGAATGTATTTGGAATTGGATATCGATTTAGAATAATCATGGATTTTAGATTTTGGATTTATGACAATTCAAAACACACCTTCCTATCACGAGGCATAATTTACGGGGAAAAGTGTTAACCCACCTTTTACCAAGGCAGTATACATGCATATTTAATCCAACAGACTTCGTGATTATCGAGGCCGATGAGTCCAGAGTGGTGACTACGGGATCCAGGAATCAAGTATAGATAATAACATACGAGCAACACATAGGAGCAAGTGCATTTCGATAGAAAACAATTACTGACTCAACAACCACAACAGGGATCAAAGTGAAACTCTAGAAACAGGAAAAGGGGACCCTAGGGAGTTCACCCTAGGGTTCACACCCCAAAACATGCAAATTGAAGGGATCGGTACCAATCCCTCTATAGGGGTCGACACTCTCCGCTTGTAGGGGTCGGCTATATTCAAACTCTAGCAGTGATTAGTCAATATCACAATATCTACTGATCCAATTGATATGAAACTTGGAGTACAGACTAATTACAACAAATGTAACACCTCATAGGGGTCGCATATCATTTGGAGCAAGTTGGAGGGATTGGTTCCTATCTCTCCTTTGGGATCAGCTATAATCAGCCATCACAATATATTACAACAAAGACTGATCTATAACTCAAGTTCTACTAATCTAATTGGCGAAAATTTGGAGGCTAAGCATAATACAGCATGAAGAAGATCCTCTAGGGATCACATGACATTTGGAAGGGACTGGATGGATCGGTACCTATCCCTCTAGAGGAATCGGCATAAATCGAAATTCAAGCAACACAACTTCACGGACAAACCGTACGTCGGAATTATACGAAATTTAGGGAGCAGGTAACTAACATCATGGGGCATCCACCTTAGGGATCGCAGTTTACATGGACATAATAATGATTAGTTATGGGTTTGGAAAGTTTTGGGTGGCCTCGTCTTGGTCTTCTGAACCTTCTATCAAAATTTCAGCCTAATCCATGCACATCTTTCCTTATAAATACAACCAACATGGTGTCAAAAAAAGGACCTTCTTTCTACCTCTCTTTATCTTCAACCTAAGCTATACTCTGCCAATTTGATTCCTAGATTTCAGATTGTAACTATAAACAAACTTCAGTATAATAGAAAGGATTATTGTAAGTGGACGCTGGCCAGAGTTAACCGAAGCACTATAAATCTTATACCTTTTTACTTGCTTTCTGATTTTTTTAATTTTGTTCTTTATTTATTTCTCTTCATATTTCTATGATTGGATTTGATATTGGTGGCCAATTTTGACACCAAAGATATGTATGTATACCAATATACATCTATATATATACATATTAATTATTAAATAATCATATTAATTAAATATTTATAAAATTTTCAAAAAATATTAAATCAATATCTTGAAACAGTTTTAAAAAGTTTAATTGAATTTATAACATTTATATAATTTCTTTTATATTTTAAACTTCACATTTAAATTTAAAATATATTTAAGGTTTTTTTATCTTAATTTGAAAATAAGCCCAACACCCAAATAAAATATGGGCCTTCCATCTAGTTAGACTTACTCCTCCCATTGGTGCAAACCGTTAGCCAAGGAGGGGACAATACTTTTCATTTAACCCTATGCCTAGACGATACTATTCTAGACACACATTAGATAGATAAGTCTAGTAATTGGCCCATAATGCTGGCTAAATGGACTACATAGATCATAAGGGCTCTAATACAAATGTTAGGTCCTAGTCCATTTCATAGTGGGTGAATGGGTAAATCTCAAAATAAATTCCCTATTTGGATCTTAATGGGCCCAAGAACTCTATTAAGTAACATTAAATAAAATCTATATATCTAATAAAATTATGATTTTTTGAAAAAAATGTATTTTTTTAATTATTGATATTAATTAATATCGTTTAATGTTATTTTGAATACGTATCATATATATACTCATAACAACACATGATAACATAGAGACATATAAGCATGTGTGCGTGTGTTATACTTGCATATGTATATCAAGGATAAAAATGCCTAAGCATATACATATGTTTGACTATAATATAATATATATGTATGGTTTATATACTCATATTAATAGCATAACACACACACATATGTATGTATGTATGCATATAACACATATATGTGATATGTACATCATACACGCAAACACACAGTGTGCGTGCGCGTGTGTGTGAAGAAAAAACTCAATATGGTTAAATTAGGTATGTTCAAATATAGATGAATGCTTGGTAGTTAAGAGAAAATGGGAATAAATGTAATTTAGATCGAGATCTATTCAAATCAGCGTCCAAAGAGGAAAGAAAAAAAGATGACATTTTAAGTTGTTTCCATCTTCCTCTTTTGCAAACTTCCAATTATTTTTATATCTAATCTATATACGAAGGGAAAGGAAATTCCATAGTTGTCCATAATAAAAATTACCTTAGCATTACAAAATTTATATCTGAAGAAGATTACATTTAAAACAATGCTATAATTAATATTTCTCTAACAAGATGAATTAATTAAAACATTCCATATGTACGTATGTATGTTTTATAATTTGAAAACTATAATTTAAAATATAAATATTCATTTGAACAATAAAAGATTATATAAATTAGTCTGAAAATAAGATTAACTTAACCAAATGATTTAGCTCAGAATTATCTTACAATTTTGAATAACCTAAAGAAGCATATATAAAATTAAATATTTGAATGCCAAAATCATTTTTTTAAATAAATTAAAATTTTGTAATGCTTATTTTATTGCAGCAAAAATGAAATGGACATTAATATTCTAGTTCATGTGCATAAAATTGGTTCATATCTTTCAAACAATAAGACAAACATAATTTCAAATCAAATCTAATAAGCGACAATACAATATTTACATATATGTGAATTTGGGTTAGGGTTGGAAATTATGAATGTATAAAATATAATATAATTAAATTTGAGACGATTTTGCCCTTTGTGACTCCTTGATTTGCAAATCATCTCCTAGATCGCTTGAATCACCATCTGATCTTACCAGAATCGACCAAACCAAATTGATTTTATTTTGGGTATAAAAACTTTAGCCATGATTGAGATGGAGGAGGTGGCCATAGATGAGATAAATATGAGAAAAATAAAATTAAAGAAAGAAATGAAAGTGGGATTTTTTTAATGAGAGAATAAAATCCTTTCGCATTCTCACTTTAAAATTTCCTCTTTGAATTTCTAATTAATTTTCAGTTAAGCCAACATCCTCCTCTCTCGTATGTATGACCTACAATGATTTACACTTTCATGGATTAATTTTCTAAAAGTTTGTTCAGTAACTATCTATATTTAAAGCTCTTTTAAATATATAGAGATATTGTATATTGGCACGTTCATATATAACCTTTATATTAGCATCCAATAAATTCATAACACACAAAACATCAAATAAATTACTAATTAATATTTCTTGGACATTAGTTATTTCAATTAATTCATAATACTTTATAAATTAATTAAATCATGCGGGTTTCAAAGAATTCACAATTGTTGTTGTGTGACTAACAGGTATGAGTTCAGTCTGTGATTAATATTGAGAAGTTCAAATATTATTATTCAGGTGTCACCTTAACTAGTCGTGTGGCAATTTGACCAAATTCATCGCTTACTGATCTTTTCTATAAAATCATATTTATATTGTTTTAAGCAGTACTAGAAGTGACAATAATTTACACACGTTCTCATTTCCAACACTATATCACTCTAGGATGTATAGAAGTTGATATTGATCAAAACTCCTATATCATCCACATTCTTCTAGATTAGTCCACAAACAAAGGTCTTTATTCAATAATAACATTTTTTATTAACCGTCCTAATTTGGCCTGATATTTTGACTTTGAACTGATTATAGTTGATCATGATACCAATCTCATACAACCGAAGTGGTGATTTTCTATCGAATAGTGCTTCACTTTTATTGCCTTCAACCTAGACCTAAGAACAACTGCTCTATGGATCACCATGCCGTGATTCGACTACAATCAAAGATTATTATCCACACTGAAGTTCTATAGTATTTCAAGTCGAGGGAACTGTGTAACATCGTCACATTGTGATTTTCAGTTTATCCTAGTTGTTATCGACCAATAAAAATCTCTTAGATGGGTCATTCCTAAATTAACCAATAATTATGAGTACGTAACCTCATGGTGCTCCCAACAACCATGAGAAATGCATTACCCAATATTTGGAGAGCATTACTTACTCTGGTCTGGATGTATGGACACCCTTTCTCGAAACATCTTAACCAAGAATATTTAAAACAAAATGTTATTTTATATTGTGATAAATTATTTACAATTGCAAATATTTTCAACTGCAATCGCATAAAAATTTATTTAAGGACTTTCTTATTATGTAATTTAAATTATTTGATTAATTAATATTTCATAATATTAATTAATTTAAATAATTCATAACTATTTATAAATCAATAAATCGTGTGGTATTTTGGAGAATCTATCAACGCGATTATGCGACTCGAAAGTGTAAATTCAGTTAGCGATTAATATTGAAATATTCGAATATTAATGTTCATAGTGCATCTTAACTAGTGGTATGATAGCTTGGTGAAATCTGTTGCTTATACATCTTTATTGGTAAACAATTTAAAAGTTTTAAGTGTTTCCTTTTAGTAACCATTATTTACATTAATTCTCTTCGTCAACACTATATCACTTTAGGACTTATGGAATTTGATTTGGTAAAAATTTCAGTACCATCCACATTCAATTTGGTTGTTCCTTAAAAAAATTATTTGGTTTAGTAAAAAACATTTATTATTCAAATACTAATCTTGCCAAAGACTTTGACTTGACAATAGATGATTGTGATACGAACCTGATATAACCGAGGATGCTAGTTCTCTATTGAATGGAGTTTCACTTCAAATGCTTCAACTCCGACCCAACTATGGTGTTTTGATGGATGCCATGCCATGATTTTACTATAATCAAAGTGGAATATCCATATTGAAGTTCAAAAACATTTTCAAGTCAAGAGAACTATGTAATATCATCAATTTGAGATTTCCGAATTGAACTTGGTTATTATTAACCAATAGGAAACTCTCGAGCGAGTCATTCCACATTTATCCGATAACTATCAGTACATAACCCTTAATTTGCCCAACATCCACGAGTATTACATTGCCCAACATTTAGAGAGCATTATATATTCTAGTCTCAATAGAGGTGTTGATTTCATTTCTTGAACATTTTGACCAGAATATTTAAAATAAAATGTTATTTTAGTTGTTTCCATCTTCCTCTTTCACAAACTTCCATTTATTTTTATATCTAATCTATATATGATAGAAAGGAAATTCCACAGTTGTCCATTATAAAAACTACCTTAGCATTAAAATTTCATATCTAAACAATATTACATTTAAAACAATGCCATAACTATTATTTCTCTAAGAACATGAATTAATTAAAACATTCCATATGTATGCATGTATTTTTTATAATTTGAAAACTTTAGTTTCAAATATATATATTTATTTGAACAATAAAAGATTATATAAATTTGTTTGAAAATAAGGTTAACATAACCAAACGATTTTGCTCAAATTTATCTTACTATTTTGAATAACTTAAAGATGCATATATAAAAATCAAATATTTGAATATCAAACTTGTTATTTTAAATAAACTTAATATTTGTAATGCATATTTTATTACAAAAAATAAAATGGACATCAATATTCTACTTCTCTTAAAAAAGTACATAAAATTGGTTTATATCTTTCAAACAACAAGACAAAAATAATTTTATATCAAATCTAATAAGTGAAAATAAAATGTTTACATATATGTGAATTTGGGGTAGGGTTGGAAAATATGGATGTATAAAATAAAATATAATTAAATTGAGAGGATCTTGGCCTTTGTAGCGCCTTGTTTGCAAACCGTCTCCTAGATCGCTTGAATCACCATCCGATCTTACTAGAATCGATTGAACATAATTGATTTTATTTTGGATATAAAAACTTTGGCCATGATTGAGATAGAGTAGGTGGCCATAGATGAGAGAAATGGGTGAAAAATAAAATTAAAGCAAGAAATGAAAGAGAGATTTTGTTTTAATGAGAGAATTAAATCCTTTCACATTCTCACTTTAAAACTTTCTCTTTGAATTTCCAATTAATTTTCAATTAAGCCAATATCCTCCTCTCTCTAGTATGTCTGGCCTGCAATGATTTACAATTTCATGGATTAATTTTTCTAAAAGCCTGTTCAGTAACTTTCTATATTTAAAGCCCTTTTAAATATATACAGATATCATATATTGACACGTCCATATAACCTTTACATTAACATCCAATAAATTTATAATAGCATACAAACAACAAATAAATTACTAATTCATATTTATTAAACATTAGTGATTTCAATTAATTCATAATACTTTATAAATTAAAAATAATCATGTGGCGTTCAAAGAAATCACAATTGTGGTTGTGTGACTATGAGGTACGGGTTCAGTCTACGATTAATATTGAGCAATTCAAATATTAATGTTCACATTTCACCTTAGGTAATGGTGTGGTAGTTTGACCAAATTATCGCTTACTGGTCTTTTCTATAAATCATATTTTATATTATGTTAAGCAGTACTAGAAGTAACAATAATTTACACATGTTATCAATTACAACACTATATCACATTAGGATGTATAGAAGTTGATGTTGATCAAAACTCCAATATTTTCCACATTCTACTAGATTAGCCCATAAACAAATGTCTTTATTCAATAATAACATTTCTTATTAACCGTTCTAATTTGGCATGATATGTCGACTTTCAATTGACTATAGTTGATCGTGATACCAACCTCATACAACCGAAGATGCGATTTTCTATTGAACAGTGCTTCACTTTTAATGCTTCAACTCAGACCCATGAACAATCGCTCGATGGATCATCATGCCAAGATTTGAGTATAATTAAAGTTGATTATCCATATTGAAGTTCCACAGTATTTTCAAGTCGTGGGTACTAAGTAACATTGTCATGTTAAGATTTCCAGATTATCATAATTGTTATCGACCAACAAGAATCTCTCAGATAGGTCATTCCTAAGTTATCCAATAATTATGAGTATGTAACCTCATGGTGCTCCCAGCAATCATGAGAAATACATTGTCCAATATTTAGATAGCATTCCATACTCTGGTTTGGACATATCGATATCCTTTCTCGAAACATCTTAACCAAGAATATTTAAAACAAAATTTTATTTTATATTATGATTAATTACTTACAATTGCAACTATAATCGCACAAAATTTTATTGAAGGATTTTATTATTATATAATTTAAATTATTTGATTAATTAATATTTCATAAATATTAATTAATTCAGTTAATTCATAACTATTTATACATCAATAAATCGTGTGGTATTTCGGAGAATCGATCAATGCGATTGTGCTACTCAAAAAAGTAAATTCACTTAGCGATTAATATCGAACAATTCGAATATTAATGTTTACATTTCATCTTAGATAGTGGTATGATAGTTTGGTGAAATATTTTGCTTATACATCTTTATTGATAAACAATTTCAAAGTGTTAAGTGATCCTTTTAGTAAAGATTATTTACAACAATTCTCTTGTTCAACTCTATATCACTTTAGGACTTGTGGAATTTAGTTTTGTTTAAAATTCCAATATTTAGCACATAATCTCTTGGTGTGCCCAACAGCCACGAGTATTACACTACACAATATTTAGAGAGCGTTATATACTCTGGTCTCAATAGATGTATTGATATCATTTCTTGAAACATGTTGACCAGGATATTTAAAATAATTTGTTATTTTGTATTGTGATCAATTACCCCTGACTGCAACTATTTGCAATTATAATCACATAACGTTTCACTTTAAAGTTTTCTTATTTATTCTTAAATTAATTACTTATTTGTTATATCACTATATAACAAAGTATACAATAGAAAACAAATAACTTTATTATGAATAAAATTGGTAATTATATTATTGCCCCTAACGTCTACCTCTAACTCTACCAATCTCCACCTTGCATTTGTGGTCAGTTTTGCAATGTTATTCCCATTCATCCAGTCAGTTTTCTCAAAACTGACCGAGCTAGTCCCTTAGTAAACGGATATGCTGTATTGTTTTATTTATCTACTTTGTCAATCAACTCTCTCCGATGTTGATAAAATCCTTTTATTATGTGGAACCATCATAGTATGTTTCTCGAATTTAAGCCGTCTCTAGTTCCTTTCATAATGTATCACAATAGTGTTATCATATATCAATATCATGGGATTATCAACATTTGGACTCACCTCTTGCTCAATTATAAATTTATGCATGTACATACATACATATAATTATGCAATTATGTATAATTTATATACATACAAACATATAATTATACATATAATTATATACACACATTACTTCTATTATTATGCTTATTTAAGGCTACATACATAGCCTATTGGTTGAATTAGCCAAAACCACTTACTTGAAACTATTCAAATTTAAAGCTGATCATGAAGTTAGGAATGACAATTTATACTCAAAATCATTTACGAAGTTCGATGAACTCTCCTTCATAAGGAGTTTGTTATTTATATAAAACATTCTCTCGTATTTCGTAAATACTCGAGAATAACATTAACTACCATATAGTGATCTTATTTCGGAGTTGATGCTTGGTTTATTTATCGCATACATAAGCAAAAATGGGATCTTGTGGACAACATAATATGTATGACAATTCTTATTGCCAATGCATAATCAATCCATCTTATATGCTCTATACTAAGCATTTTGACATGATGTTTGTATATCATTTAGGACATTCCTAACATCCTTTTATATTCATTATAAAAGATATTTCAAATCCTATATCAAGAATTAAACAACTAAATTACAATGATTTTAACAAGGGTACATCGTTAGCAATCACTAGTTTGTCGTTTACTTATATTTTTAGAAATATTTTAGTACCTTCAATGTTTTTTCATACAAACACGTGCTTACTCTGCATTTTGACTAAAAATCAACTATTTGATTTATTTGTCAAAATACTGCTCAATTCTGATGCTCGTTGTATGATACTTTTGCATAGTTCTTGGATCATATCTGAAACTCATATACTTAGTATCGCACCGACTGACTTCGACACATTTTGTTTGTTATGTGCAAACAATCTGTTATAAATCATTATTTAGAATTTTGTTTAACAAAAATGTCCCAAAACTCAAATTCTATTGGCAGTAATTTTGTTGGTAAAGTCTGTGCTAACTAAATCACATTGAATGATAAACATTTTATGTTTTTATTCAATAACTGAAATTTACAATGTTATTATAATCAACATTGCTTACTACATTCCTATTACATTGATCTTCTGTTCAGAGATAGACTTATGGCCGATTAATCATGTCTGTGGGTTGAACTTTCGAAATCGTATTTTGATAATGTATTTCAAAATCGTTTAGGATTTGTGCATCATGCTATATGAAAGAATTAACACTCTTAGTGGCTAATCGATAACTAGGGAAGTTCTTTTTTGATATCGATTTGAAACTATTTGTTTCTCTTTAGGGCGTAAGAATCCTTATTAGACATTCTAATGAGTGGTGTCTATGTCGGCTTCATCAGTTACATTCATCTTATGCAATTGGTTTTGTCTTTAGATTGTATTCAAATATATCTTAATACCAATCATTTCTAAAAGTAATTCATTCTGTATGAAATTGCTATTTCTTGTAATAATAATTATATTTAGTGTAAGTGAGTAAATATTCATAAATATTTATAAACTACCTCTATATATTTTTTAAAATGATGCATTTTAAGTTTACGAAACATACATTCATAACATAAATTGGTCAATCAATATTGATTGGTCCTAAATTTTTTAGGGTAATCTACGCAAGATCCCTTATAAACAAATATTTCATTTTGCCTCTCGACTCACACAACCCATTAACTCCTTGATCTAGGACAACTCCTATCTTATGGGATGCTGTATTATATGTTTTGGATGAAATTAAGTCTAACCTACGTACTTACTCTTTAATACACAACCTCGTAGAAAGAAGTTTGCTCAAATTCACTCATTATCAATCATTCTTTCTCTAACAAAGTCCGACTACTCCTTATCGATACATCATTGTGTATCACAAGGAGGAGTGACTTTTGGGATATAATCTTATTTATTTTAGGTGCATTAAGAACTCCGTTCCAATATACTCACATATTCGACCAAATCGAATTCATTTGTTTTCTTTTTCAAGTTATGTTATTTACTTCCATTTAGATTCTACAGACTTATCGTAGACATACTACAACTGTATAAAATACACATGCTCTCCTTATGATAATTCATCAATGAATTTAACATAGTATGTGGAACTATTTGGCATCATTAGACTTATGATTACATACATCCATATGTATAAATTTGAAGAGTTCACCAACTCTTAAGTCACTTCAACTAAAAGGTGAATTTCCCTTAATCATTTGAGACACAATTCATTATTAACGTATGATTCTTTTTTATTATTTGTTTGTTTTAATTTTTTTTAAAAGAACATATATTGCCATGAAAAAATAGTTTTTTGGCTTAAGGTTACATTAATTACGGAAAAACGAAGAAAGAAAAATATAGGTTAACAATACATACATTCATATTGATTAGAATCGATCTTCAACTAAAGCCATATATAATGTAGTGCATATCATAAATTTGTCTGTCTGATTAGACCTGTCAAGCAGGTTGGGTCGATTTTAACCCAACCCATTTATTATCCATTTTTTAGGCCCGTTTAATACATAGGTTAGTCTGACCCAACCCATTTAATAAGCGGGTTACCCATTTAAGGATTTAAATTTGTTTTGATTAATAAAAACAAACAGATATTAAATAATTCTAATTTTTACGTTTTGAAATTCGATAAAAATCAAATTTTCAAAATTTAAAATTGTAATTCTAATTTTCATCAAAATTTGAACATGAGGATGTAGTTTGTTAGTTGTTAAGTGCTACTATTGCCCATCAGGGATAACTATAACATGCGTTCAAAAGGTGAAGTATCTAAGTGTTCCATATTGTTTGTAACTTAGGTGGGAGTTCATCAATCGAAGTCCCGCCTGATTCTAAGTTAGCATGAAGAAGTTATTACAGTTTGAATAAAAAAAATATCAGCTTCTGCCTAGGGAGAGTTCAAATATGGGGATGTAGCCTATTACTTCTAAGTAAAATGGTTAGTGACCATGAAGAATATAGTGTGCGTTCACAAGAAAAAATATCCGAGTGTTCCACATTGCTCGTAATTTAGGTGGGAGTTCATCGATCGAAGTCTCGCATGATTCTGAGTTAGTATGAAGAAATTACCGCGGTCCAAAAAAATAGCGCCTTCTGCCTAGGAAGAGTTCAAATATAGGATCTAGCCTATTATTTAAGTAAAATTGTTAATTACCATGGAGAACAATAGCGTGCATTCACAAGATGAATTATTCGAGTGTTCCATGTTGTCCGTAATTTAAGTGGGAGGTCATCGGTTGAAGTCTGGCACTATTCCGAGTTAGTATGAAGAAGTTATTGCAGTTTGAACAAAAAATAGCAGCTTCTGCCTTGTCGAAGTTCAAATATGGGGATGTAGTCTATTATTTATTAAGTAAAAACGTTAGTCACCATGGAGAACTACAATGTGCATTCACAATATGAAGTTTCCAAATAAAAAGTTTTATATTTTCAAAATTATTATTATCAAAATTTATATTTTCGAATTTATATTTTTTGAATTTTCAGTTTTTAATAAATGGTTTTAACCATTTCCATTTATAACCTTTTAAATATAGGTCAACCCAACACATAGACCACTTAATAAAATTCATAAATAGGTTGATCCAACCCATTTATAAGTAGGTAAATGGGTTGGGTTAATGCGGTGGGTCATATTTTGACAAGTCAAGATCTGATACCTGTCAGGTGATAAGCAATGCACAAAAGACAATCTTCTTTCCGCTTTCATCAAATGTCCATCACAATCAACAATTCAAAAGCATCTTTTTTTGAATCAATGATTTTAATTAAAGGTTGATTATCCATCTCTCTCTCGTGCCTCCAATTCGAGTCATGATTACGGGTAAGAGGCCCATGCTTTAGTTCCAAAGCTCTATCAAAGATTCCCTCTAATTTTTTGCAAGTAAAACTATCTGGAATGAAAGTTTTATTCTTCCTGAGATGAGCATTACTTTTCGCCACTTGAAGCATTATCAATCACTTGAGAGGGACCAGTATAACAAAAGTGCATGGAACAAAAAGTGGTTATTTAGAGATGCTTGTGTGAGCAAGAGATTGAGCATGGAAAGTTTGAATGATATTGGTAGCTAAAGTAGTAGAGTTTTCGAAAGCATGTGGATGAATGAGCTCAGCCCGAACAATATAAGGCATTGGAATATTTGTATTCTGTCCATTTGCAGAAGCATAAGGATGCACAGAACATAAATATATTACGAGAGCATAAGTCATGCAGAAATTGAGGCCAAGCCATCAAGCTATTTAATGACATTATGGGATTGACCGAGAAATTTTGGATAGTAAACATGAGTATTAAGTGCCATAATGGTGTATATATCAGTTTGGGAATAAACTTGAGTTGGGACAAATGCGACATGCATAGTAGGAGAATCATGGAGTCATTTACAAGGTATGTATAAGGCAATGCTCTAGTCTCTACATGTGTGGTATGAGCTTGTGCATGAGCCTTATGAGAAGTAGTATAAACATGAACTCGCACATGATATTCATTAATCTAGGCATGAGGCAAAGTATAGTATGTAGAGAGTTATTATGATTGGTAGGAGCTTGTGCATTATTGGCAAGAGCATGAGTAGGAATGTCACTATGCACGTCAGGAGTATGTCTATGTGTTGCATACTTCATAATCGAATCAGGCGCTTCCGTGTAAGGGATAGAAGCCTGCAATTAAGCATCCTTAGTAGCAATATAAGTTGGATCTAGGGCCTCATTCGGAGAAGAATTAGCAGTAGAGACTTAAGTATGAGATGAAGAATTATAAGGCTACACAAACTCAGACATTGCTCACATGGAATTAAGATGGTTAACTACATCTTGACGTTGGGCATTCAAATATCTACAATCAGTGGCAACGGTATCAGTATTGGAAATGGAAACCACCTTTGGAGCCCATATAATATTTTCAAGCAAGATATGCTATGCACATAATCGAACACAATATACACCTCACAAAATGGGTATAAACTCATAAAAATTGGCATGGAATGGGATTGGCAATTGAAAAGCTCCACTTTAACCGTATTGGGGAATGAAGACGATGCTCGCGTTTCCAATAATACTCTTGCATAATTCAATCTAGACACATTCTCGATGGTATTACTCAATTCAATTGGGGTACCCAAAGCACTTGTTATTGCACTAACGCTCTTGTAATATTCCGGCTCAAGATCTAGATGAATCCACAACGGTAGAGATGGCAACGACTCCATAGATAAGAGAATCCTCGGTTTTCATTTTTAGAGAATAGTCAATGTGTATCAAATAAAATGGCCCTCCATAGAGGATCCTCTCATAATCCCTTTTTTCGAATTTCACGGAGAAAAAACCATGCTTACTAGAGAACAACTTAAATTTCCCAATCAGCCTCCACACAACTCGGATATATGCATAAAAGTGAATATAATGTGGCTTTGCTCCGAATACTTATAGAATAAGTGTATTACCTCATTTCTTAATTGACTTTTGAAGCATTATTTCAAAAATTAACACTCTTCTTCCCTCAACAACAATACAAGGTTATATGAATTTAAGAGTGGGTTAATTAGTGACTTGAGTGGATTAATTGTGCATCACTACTACTTATAACCATATCTTTACCCTTGGATGTGGAGCGGGTCCTCCGTTAAGCTTAGGCGAGTGATGAGAAGCCAATCCACAGATGGTGTTAGCTTAGGAAAAGTTTCAACGTCGATAGAACATTGAGTGGCCAATGTTGGGTATAACTTAGAAGGGTTTACCATACCAACATTACTCGACAGCTGGTTGGAGTCATTTCTAGGAGGTTGCTCATTAGTGGCATCATTGCCAACGCCTTGGACCTCTATGCATTGTTGATATAGAGAAGACAATCACTCAACACGCTAAGGGGTCAGAAATGCCTCCTAAATTTACGCTTGCTTGTGAAATATATCATCACAACCCTATTTGAGAAAGAAAATCGAATTCGACTGACTAGAGAAAACCCTAGTCTACTTAAGCCTCTATAAATTTATCTTTTTGTTATAACTATGTATTTGCATTTTCCTTTAGTGGTATATGATTCATAATCATAGAATTAACGAATAATTTCTCAGAATTATGGTTTAGTCCATAATTCAAAATATATGAAATATTTTAGATACTTTTGAATTTTATAAAGCATCAACATTGTTATGGAAAGAAGCATTTTTATAGTTTTATCTTAAAATAAATATTCATAATATTCATAATGAAATAAAACTATGTTTATTTTCAACCAATATTGAAAGCAGTTATTATTTCATAAATAATATTTGGTTATTTTATTAAAACAAATTTCATAACTTGATGCATCCACTAAAAAGTATTATATGGTATGCCCCTACTCTGCTATTACCATAATAGCTTATGAAATATTAAGCCCTATTCAACTCCTAATTACAAAATTTAGTTTCATACACTGTAACTAGTTTATAACGGAGAATTTCATATCAAATGCCTTGAACTCAAAGAATATCTTTCATAGATAAGAAATTTTAGTATGTAAATACATTTTGAATAGAATCATCTTTCTCATTCCATATTAAACATCGCTTAGTATTTTTTACAATTCTCATTTCTAATGTTTCTTCATGAAGCAGAGGTGATCATTCACTCTCTGCATCACAACTGCACCTCATTTACATCCATTCTTATACATTTTCTTTGCTTTCCAAATGGTCAAACCATTCAAAGGAAATCCTTACTAGAAGACTATAATAAACTCTTTACAAAAATGCATTCGATCAACTTAACATTTACGGATATCGAATAAGTTGTAGTTTATATAAGGTGATCAAACTGGCTTTTCAATAATCGAATTCCTAGGTACATCTTTTAGCTTTTGGTCTAGTGCTATACCTAACACAACAAGATTCACATTGCAATCAATCATATTAAATACACGATCATGCATTATGGTTTACTTGATATTTCAAACGAACTAGTTTCATCGAAGTTTGTACATTATGGATCGCGACCATTCACCATATTACATTTATATGTATAGAATATGGATCAAATATCCATATTCTTGTATTGTTTTTTGGAGTTCAACGCTCATAGAAGATAATACATAGTCTCGAACAACTAAACACCCAAGCAAACGAGGCATAAATGTTTTGTAGTTGTATAAATAAGCTTTGCATTGGTCTTTAAGTGAAAATTTGCCAAAAGATCAATTTCTAAGTTTAATTTATATGTTTATGTTAATCTTAATTCAGTTCATTTGCATATTTTTAACAGCTAACCATTTTATTAATTATTTTAGTTGCAAAAATTTATTGATGTAGATTTTTCGGACTTTTATAGCATATATTCTAGCAATATTACAAAGGTTAAATATGTTTATTTCGAATTTATAATTATTCTCTAAACATATTTTTATGTTTCTCAAAATCCTAAAAACTTATAAATCTCTCTATTTCTCTAGTGGTCATCATGATTCACTTACCTTGGGATTCTGACCTTGAACAAATGCAACAAATCATTGACCCATAATCATTGACCCACATGCGATGGGTATCACCTTATCAGTTGTATTTGTGTACAACTCCAAAACCTTGGTCTTTGTCCTAATCTCATCTCAATGTTAAGGAAACACAACAAACAAAAGGGATTATTCACTTATACCCACCATTTCACGATGACCTAAACATAATCTTATGCCTAGACGAAACTTAATATAATAGAAATGCATGCATGTGTCTTACCTTGTCACACATAACATCTCTAGTCTAACAACCCGTAAATTTTATGTTTAATTGGTTAGTTAGTTAATTTGGCTCCAAAAAAGAATTTGTGCAAATGATGGAAATTGACCACAAAAATTGCATCATTGCACTCGTAGCAAAATTCTGAGCAACTTTCATATTTTAAGTTATGTGATCGGAGTCCAAATGGAGAAGTTAACGGATGAAAAACGAATTCAAAAGAAAAATAATAAGATTATAAATTAATGTATATCTTAATATACAACGGACCCAAAGATTGACTCATCTATTGGGCCGGTTGGCCTAGGGCAGTCGACCCCTATGATCGGGGTGGTCAACTGCTTTGGGCATAAAAGTTTGGGTTTCATTTGGCCCAACAGCTCGGATTTAATATATTTTAATCTAACGACTATGTTGATTTAAGTGCCTATAAATTAAGTCTGACCCTCTCTTCTCTTCTCATACTTTTCGAAAAGCAGCAACGAAACTTTGTCAGTTTCTCTTCTCCTCTATTTTCTAAATTAAAAAATATAATATTTATATTTGTAGATATACAAACCGGAGAAAAATAGAAATCAAATAAGAGAAGAAGAGAAGCAAATCGATACTACACAATAACGATTTAATATATATATACACACATATCTATGTATGTATATACCCTTTATATTCATATTTCTTGGAATGCTTTTGGAAGGTGAGTAGGGAATTTATATATTGTTTATGATTTTGAATCTATTCCGTTAGCATATGTTTGAGTTTTATGCCTCAATGAATACATATATGTGAGTTGTGGGATAAAATTTTAATGTAATAAACATCGGCTACATATTCTTAGAAGATCTGATAGGAATATTGTTGCATTCTGATCTAGAAATCAGTCCCAAATATTATAGATATTAATATTGATTAGATATAAAATTATTCTAGATTCGAAATAAGGTTGTAGATTATTAGTATGATTTTTATTATCACCCTGCTGAATTAGGAATTTTTCGTAGTTTAATTTATGGGAAGAATGTCCGTTTGATTTTCATAAAATTGTTTGTGTTTCCAAATTACGTAGAAAATGAAGTGCTTGATTTAATAAGGAATATATACAAATGAAAAGAAGAGATGCATAAGGAATGTATGCAAATGAAAAGAAAGAGATGCGTAAAGTACATATTAATTCTCCATAGTCTACACTGTCTATTTTATTAAAAAGAAGATAATCATTCCTTGTAATTTCAAACGAGGCAAATCTTTACTTTTGTTCTTGATCAATTGTTTTAAACTAATTGATGGAAATCACAATGGAGAATCTTCTTAAAAAATGTAATTTCGGCAAATTAGATATGGAAAAGAATATTCTGGTTAAAGATTTGGGACCAGAATATATTTGGTAGAAGTAGGTACTTATACGTGCTAATAGATATGATGATTTATGTGTAACGCTCCCGTAGGATATTAGTTATACGTAGTAATAATGTTGATTTGCATATGGGAATTAGGAAGGAGAACGAGGAAAGGCTGTAAATCCAATTAGTGGATATTAAGTGTGGAATGAATTCTGTGGTTACAAATAATTGGTTGGGGACCGTTAAATGAAGAAGTTAGGTTACTATAGAGTGGATAGACAATGCTACTAACTGGAAATTAGTAAATATATATATATATACGCACACAACACATACACATATGTCTTAGGAAATGTCCTTAGGATGATAATTTTTTATCATGGACAAGCTGTATTTATGGAGAAATGGATAAAAGGGGGATTTATGGAAAATTGAATATTTAATGTAAATTACATAGCCTTAAATAAGTAAAAGGACATTAGTAAGCTAAGTCCAATATCCAATTTATGATGACAAAGCTTAGTAATAATAAAACCAAGGATAATGTGGATTAAATTTGTAAAGCTTAGAAAATTAATTAGAACTTAGTAGGTTGGGATGCAAGGTCGCTAAAGTTAAATGACAGAAATTTTCCCTTCACTTTGAGGCCACAAGCAGCTGTGTACACTTCCTATATATGGGAGACATCTTTAACTATAGGACCCATAGAATAATTAATTTGGCTTAGAAGATTGGGATGCGAGGTCGGTAAAGTGACATAACGGATGTTTGCCCTTCACTCAGAGGCTACCAGCAGTTGTGTACACTTATTACTGATGTAGGACATCATCAATCGTAGGACCCGTGGGAAATGATTTTGGGAATAATATGATCTTCTTAGGAATTAGAGGCATTAAGTAGCTTTTGAGGGCCCGCCTCTTTCCTACTTACAAAGGTATTAAATGTTCCCAATTATCGGTTAGGAGTGGTAGTGGATATATCGGGATGGTCGTATTAACCCCAAAATGGATCAACACCCTGGAGTATGTTGTGAAAGCACCGGGCCTGTCAGAATAGAGCGTATTTTATAGAAAATAGCAAAAAAGTAAATGGGTTAACTAAGTCTACATCCACTTTATAGCTTTGATTATTGGTTTGATCTAGCTTGAACGAGATTACAAGGCGATTGAGAAAGAATTAGTTAAAGTATAGGGGCTAGACAAGTTCTATGTCCTAAAAATGTCTATAGCTGCTGCCACGGTGACTGTGATGTAAAGGACAAAGTTGAAGAATAGATGGAGATCCTGCTTCGCGATAATAAAATGCAGCCCCTTTCTTAATTGCTCTATGGTTTGTATTTATAGGGGTAGCAATCACATTGGATTAAAAGCCCGCTACTAGAGAATTCTGGGGTTCGGCCAATGATAACACAAGAAATGTCATGATGACACAAGTTAACGACTAAACTCGGTACCGAGCCAAAGCCTTAATTAGTTTTGAGTTTAATTTTGAGCCAATCTTTGGCTAAATCTTCTTATTTTGAACTCCTTGGTCAATTTAGATGTCATCCATGTAATTTGGTATACAATTGATGAGCTTTGATTATCATTCTTCAACGCCTTGGACTATCCTACAGTTTGAACCATCATGTATTCATTTCTTACAATTGGCTCACTAGAATTTTACGAAATTTCTTGAGCATGCTAAGGAAGACTCATGGGCCACTTGCTAAAATATGAGGATGCCATGATTTGTTATTTAGACCTGGCACCGAGTGAAGGGGGTTGACTTGGGCAAAGTTAGCCCCTTAGCTTATTTTTGGTTTATATTTTCATGACCCTTTCCTCTTGCCTTTCTAAGTATCTCTGCCAAATTTCAAGTCGTTATGTTCTTGTTTCAACATTCCAATCCCTTGTGATTTCTGCTTGGTTAAATACCCAGTTAATATTTTCCATCCAAAGTACGTTTTCATTGGAAACAAAGTGTGTTATGAACAACATAAGTCTTGAACTACTATCTCACGAGTTTCATTCGATTATCGGATTTTGTTTCGAGATGCTATTTTTAACTAATTAGATTTCGACTAGCTATTTGTTTCAATCCCAATTTGAATTTCAATTCTCTATATTGGCGATGTAATCTGCACTATGGACACTACATTACACTTTAGGTTGGTATTGAAACACTTCACGATGATTTCAGGATGATGACAACTTAGAAGGAAGATGATTGAATTTTGGATTGTACTTGGCCAGTGGCGAAGCTATTTTTTGTCTCGGTTGAATGCACATTGTTCCAAAGTCCTATTCTTGGCTTTAACTGTCTCTTTTGAGAATTTGGCTAAGTTTTCTATATCTCTGTTTGAATTCTAATGCAATGATTTATCCTAAAATGAGAGGTAGAGAATGATTCCATTGTATAATCTTTTCCGTTGCTCTACCTCTAAAAATCCTAAAAAGAAAAGCTTTCTGCATCTTTTCAGACAGCGGCACCATTCAATTTCTAATTGATTACGGGTATGTTCCAAAATGATTATATCAAAGTACGGTGCAACTCATTTTTCTAGTTCAAGCGAGCTATCTACGCTGGATGGTCCGTTTGTGGTGTTTAGGACACAGGACGCACTTTGCATAGATAACACACTGCATTTGCCCTGATTAATTCTCTGAATGCGGTTGGTCAGCATAGTCGACTTCCCTTGGTTTTTGGGCATTTTTCATATGAGGAATATTGTTCATAGTAAAACATACCTGATAGTGTTAAACGCTAAGTTTTATTATTTAGAATGATTTTTTGGTCATCTCGTCTTTAGTCTGGCAAAAAACTTCAACTCCTCTGGAATCTGGATCCTTCACATCTTAGGCTTTTCATTTTATCTGTTATACTAGGATGACTGATTACAGCTAAATTGCAAGACATATTTGCTATTGTGGGGCTATTGCAAAATCTACCTCCTTCTGTAAATGAGTACACAGTCTTAAGAGCCTTGGACTAAGTGGCAGAGGCAAGCAGGGATTCCTCGAAACTTGTTGTTGTGTGGTTTTCTTTTTATCTATGCTTACACGGGGTGGCTCCCCATTGTCTCACAACTTCGTGCAGATAGGAAAAATCCTAGCAGCTTCTCTAGTTATGTTCCTTTATTCGATCCTGCGTACATTTGCCAAAGTGTTCTGCTTGGCAACATAGTGATGTCATTTAAACAACTCCGTACCCATTCTTACCCTTATTTGCTTGTGTTCCTTTCGATCAACCACTAGTCGTGGATAACACCACTTCTTGCTGTTCCTAACCGTCTCAGAAAGCAGCTGGGATGTTTATTTCCTTGATGTATGACCTTTGCCAAGAATTTAATCTTGTTATGGAAGGTCAAAAATGCCCGTCTTTAGGAACCAGTAGTAGCTAGATGTTATGAGGAAAATTATACATTTGCCCTCGTCTAATTGGGCTTCTCCAATCCCGGTCTTACATCGAGATAAAGTCCAACATCATTATTTTCAGTTTTCTGCTACCTTCGCCTATCCTCTACCGAGCATGTCCAACTTGGTCACTAACGCTATCATTGAAGTTTGGTTAGGTATAGTTTCGATCTCTAGAAACTAGCACATGAATCTTTCGATTTCGATTATCCTTCCATGAAGTTGCTTATTTCCAGGGAACAATAAAATTCCTGAAGGTGGGTGTTCACACTTTCTTGACATTTTCAATTTCCATGCAAAGGCATATTCTCCTAAGTTATTGCTAAAATTCCAGCCGTGCTTCAGTTTCTCTATTTGAAAACTGGCACATCAAAGACTCAGTTCTTAGCCTTTCAATGCCAAAAGTTCCTCTTGATATCAAGAACTTTGGCTCGCTGCTTCCACTTGTTTGTTTGACTTTTTTCAATATGACTATGGCAAGCGGTTCTGCTTCACCACCAGTAGTCGAATGCAAGGATCACGTATTTTTTTCTTCTTTTCCTTACCACTGGGTGCACACTGAGAATGCTGATCCCCCTTTCTTTGCAATTTCTAGAATCCAGTCTGTACACCAATCTCTGTCTTTGGGGAATGGTGGTTTAATTGCTTGATTTTGAGCATTGCCTTTTCTTGCTGCTGCACCTCCTATGTTCCTATGCGGTATATTTATTTATCACAACTCTGTGCATATAAGTTATACTTTTGTAGTCAATTTGGCATATTCAATTACTTAGCTTCATTCAAAACCATGATGTAGCTTGGCACAGACAATTCTGTGGCCGGTCCTGTTTTGGCTCGGTCGAGTTCATTTCGACCAAGTGTAGGTGTATATGCATCAGTCCATAGGACTGATCACTCTGAATACTAAGTCCATATATTTTCAGGAGACTAAGTTTCTTGAGAAATACGTTTGAGAGCCCCCAGCCTGATTTGAACGGTAGTTCCCATATTCGAGAACTAGTGGCTTTACTATTTGATCCAAGATCTAAATTTTCAATACTGTTAATTCCTTGACTGCGATCGAATTCTCCCAAGTTGACATCATCTGCCAATGTCATCTTTATTTCATAGTAAATCCTTTTCAAGGCCAGAGTTACGATCTTTAATATTGTGAATCTTTGGCTATTGTTAGATTCAAGATTGTAGGACTGAAGATTAGTTCAAGCTTCTACTTCTCTCTCTGAAAGCTAGTGTTTTAATAGTCCCATTCTAGGGGTTTCTCCTTGGCATCGCAATCTTTCGACGATGGCATACTCGAGAAAGTTTGCACTAACTAATCTGGTTGGTCCAAAAGCAGGTTCTCAATCCTTCTTGTTGTCGCCAGAGTTCGGGCGACAGAAAATTTATCAACCTAGTTCCTTATATGTTTTTGAGATCCTTTTTGCTGTCGTCATTTTTGGGTAGTAATGAATTCTTGAAACTAGGTACTTCCTCTCCCGATGATCGCCTACCTTTGGACAATGGCAGACTCCTAGAGGTTAAAGTTATTCCTTTCTAACACTTGCTACCTTCGGGCAGTGGTAGATTCCTGAAGGAGGGAAGTTGGTCCCTTCTCAATGTCGCCTGTCTTCGAGCAATGCCGAATTCCTGAACGTTAAGACCTTCATTTCCCTAGGTGGCAATTTCTTGCAGAAATTATCTGTTCTATGTAACAGAACAGTAATGTGATTTTTATTTTGGTGCTAAGTTTTGTGTGTGCAAGCCCCTCCACTCAACGGGGCTGATTACTCCGAACAGTTGATATGAGACCATATGTTCTGGGGGACTCTTTGGTTTCCCCTAATCAAAGTTATATTGCAGCTCCTATATTTGGGAACATAGAGTCTGAATGCTCTATTCTAAGCACTCTACACTTTAATTGTGACTGGTTTCCTTCAAGTTTGGTATTGAGGTTTCATGCGTATATTAGTTTCTGTTTCTAGAGACCTACGGACATTTAATCTCTTGGGTTTTCCTTCAACATTGCCGACATCTGCATGATTAGGTTTTGGGAGGTCGAGATTGATTTCTACCAACCTTGCAACTGAGAAACTTCCTGTTGTTGTCAGAGCAACTTCTGTATTTAGGAGATTTTAACAACTGATGATGTTTTCGAGGTAACATCGATGGTTTGGAGTGCACTTGAATGCGGTTCTATTGGTTCAAGCACCGAAGGAATAGGTGTTTACTTTGGGTGTAGTTCTGTTGTTCCAAGAAGCGAGAGAATGGAATGTACTTAAACGCAGTTCCATCGGTTCATGTGACAAAAGGATGGGTGCTTGCTTGGACGTGGTTCCATCGGTCCGAGAAGCAAAGAAATAAAGCGCAATTGAGCACAGTCCATCGGTTTAAGTGGTGAAAGAATGAATGCTTATTTGGATGCGGTTCCATCAGTCCAAGGAGGGAGGAAATAGAGCATACTTGAACATAGTTCCATCGGTCCAAGAAGTGAGGAAATGGAGCGCACATGAATGCAGTTTCATCGGTTCAAGTGCCAAAAGAATGAATGCTTATTTGGATGTGGTTCCATCGGTCTAGGAAGAGAGGTGCGTCTTATGGATGCACATGAAGGTCAGCCTTCCTGATATTGTCGAAGCAACACCGGTTTTCAGAAGGCTGAGATCGAATTTCCCCATCGGTCTGGCGATTTGAATCGATTTGATCTCGTCGACTTGGCGGTATTGTATTCCACTTGGGTACTAGTTTCAGCCTTCAAAAACTAGCACTTTAATGATTGGATCATAGGAGTTTTACCTAGTGCTGCCAGTCTCCGAGTAGCGTTAAAGTCTTACAATTTGGGATCGAATTGTTCATTCAATCCTATTTGTTGGGAAAATTCCTTTTAACCGAATATGGCTACTTTCTTGACATTATCTAGCTTTGAGCTATGCAACATTCCGAAAGAATGAGAGCTTAGGCGTTACCATTACTTAGCTTTTTTATATGACTTTTAAGCGTTCCCTTTAGCGGTGCAAGGCCGTTGTTTAACCAATTCCATGGTTATTCTTCTACGCATAGGGTCGAATACCCTACGATCGAATTTTATTGCAATTTGACTTCGATTTATGGAACCTAGTATTCGCAAGTGCCATATTCTGGGCCCTTATAGAAAACTAGACACTATGGAGCAAGTCGTTACATTGCCCCCAGTACAACTATGCTCTTCTCATCTTGATCATAGACAAGTAGAGTTCGGTATTTCTTATCTTGAGTCTATGACAATTATCCTTACATGTTTTGGGCCATATGCATTTTGTTGGGTCAATAGCATTATTGTAGATATCCGCCTTATTCGTCAGTTTCAATCTTCGAGAATTAATGTTTTAGTTGATCGGATCCGAGCATTCTCTCCTTGTTGTTTTCTGTCTTCAAACAACAGTTGCTTTTCTGCAAGCAAGAGTCAAAGCACTTGATCGATCTCTGCATGACTTATTATTCCAAGAGCTGATAAAGTCCAATCCTTGGAAAATCCATAGTGGTTGAGGGTTATCCTTCTTGACATTGCCAGTCTCCGAGTAGCATTAGATTCTTAGAATACGGGCTATTCCCTTCGAACATTTCTAGTCGTTGAGCTATGCTAGATTCTTGCAATTTAGAGTCTGAGAACTCAGTCGAGCACCTGCTTTAGTCGTCAGAAACTGGTACATCGATGATATGATTCTATAAATGTCTTTCGTCATCGCCTATCTCTAGACAACGGTAAGTTCTTCCATTTATCTCCTATCTCTGGGCAACGGTAAGTTCTTTATGCTATCGCTTTCTCTGAGGGATGGTAAGTTTTAAAAAAGTTCGATTCTCTTGCTGATATAACGGTCTGGAGTTCGCAATGTCACCGGGGTAACGTCGACGCGTAGGAGGCTGGACCAATTTTCCTTCCAATTTTGTATTTGAAAGATATCTTGATGTTGCTTGGGTAACTTCGGTATTCGTAATGGCGGATTGCTCCCAAATGTTGCTGGGGCAACACTAGTACTTGAGAGTATGAGAATTTTCGACATTTCTGGGGCACTGCTGATTTTTGGAAAGAGGGGCTGATTTTCCACCTATCTTGCAATTGAAAACCATCCTGGTGTTATTGGGGGCAACATTGGTACCTAGAAAATTAGATAGTCTCTCAATATTGTCGGGGTAACACCGATTACCAGAATATAGGAAGGTTTCCCAGCATTGCTGGGGCAACACTGGTACTTAAGGAGTTGGAATTATTTTTCATCGTCAATCCGGCGGTTTGAGAGTCTATACTTCTTATCTGGAGATTTAGGAAGTGCTATATCGATTGCACGGGACATGTACGCATCGCTTGTGAGAACTGGTTCTATCGGTTCAAAGTGAGGTGCACATATTATTGTATATAGGAATATTGCATGCTTGAATGCAGTTCCATCGATTCATGTAGCAAGGACGTGAAATATACTAGAACATAGCTCCATCATTTCAAACAGCAAAGAAGTGGAGCATACTTGAACATAGTTCCACCGATTCAAGCATCGAAGGAGTGGAGAGTATTTTAACATAGTTCCATCGGTTCAAGCGACAAAGGAGTAGGGAGTACTTGAACACAGTTCCATCGGCTCAAGCAACGAAGAGGTGAAGTGTACCTAAACAAAGTTCCATCAGTTCAAGTAGCAAAGAAGTGGAGCATACTTGAACATAGTTTCATTAGTTCAAGCAGCGACGTGCGACTATGGGTGCGCGCACTAGGAGATTGCTTATAAGGGAATGGTTTGGTTGGCTCCAAAATCGATGTGCGGCTTATAGGAGGCATACGAGGAGATTTTTTGCAAGTATGCGGTTCCATATGGCTAAGAAGCAATTTGCGGGTTATGGATGCGCACGGGAGTTTGTGCTTGCATGGATGTTGCTCCATCGATCCAGAAAGCGATGCGCGGCTTATAGATGCGCATGGGAAGACTTGCTTGTAAGAGCATGATTCCATCAACTCAAGAAGCCCTTTAGTGACTCTTTAGGTTTTTTGACAGGCTAGATAAAGACATCATGTCTTTGGGATGTCCTTAGGATGTGTAGAATGAAGCCTGAACTGTCCCAAAAACCTCTTTACCGTTTCATCAAAAGTGGAAATAGATTTTGGTGGCAGTCATGCAAACCGTATAGAAGCAACTCCTCCCAAGAAGATATTATTGTCTGAGTTGTTCCATTGCATGATGACATATTCGACATGGTGAACTTTTGAGATAATTTTTTGTAGAACATTTTTAGTGAACAGAGTTTGGCCTGGTGTGGAACCCTAGTCCATGTGCTTCCTACCTCTTCTTTCCTTCACTAACCATTTGTCTATGTCAGCGATATAGTCTTCGCTGGCATAGTAATCTAGAGGTCAAATTTTAAGGGCTACATCAAGTGGTTGACTCCACAAACAGTCTCAGTTTTCCAACTGAAGCATAGGTTCTCCATTCTTTGTCAGAACCACTATTGCAGAGTTCCATTTATGCATGGTCGGTCTTATCATGGCAGTTTGGACTTCATTTCTAGAATTCTTCCTGTTTACATGAGCATTTAGTTCCAATCCATCACCATCATGTTGCATATTATCTTCAGAGTGAGAAACAAGCATTACGCTGTTCACTTGAGGAGTGAGGAGTGTTCACTCCAAGATTTGGCTTAGCATTAGGTTGTCTTCCGATAAGAGGAACACTTCCATCGCCACTATAATAATCTTTCCAGCTCTATCAGCTACCTCTTTCATTTTTTATTTGTCATTCCTCTCATTTAAGCTTGGAACAAAGGAATTCTCCTGCTCAATAGCAGTTGTAGTTCCTTGCCTAGCTCATGGAGCACTTAATGGTTGTAGTGTTAGCAAAGCATCAATCTTATACATGAGGGCGTTTTGGCTATCAGTATTTTCTAGTTAAGCTCATTAACCATCTTATTGAGTTCTCCTCTTATGACTACTTCTTAGTAAGAAGAAGAGCCTAGAGAAGGATCTCCATTGTTTGCTTCGGTTTGGTGGGCGTTTGTTTCATCACCACTAATAGTTGCTCCTACAGATCTCCAAAATGTGAACTTCCTTTTAGGAACCATTGGAGCAGTAAATCTTTAATTTCTTAAAGTAAATTATCTGGGTCTAACTTCTGGATCTATTCTCCAAAATGGATAGCTAGATCTAAGCCGAAGTTCAATTCTCAGTGAAAGCACCAACACCGCACCAAATCATTGATTTTGCAACATTTTATATTTGCCAATTTCTAACACTTATAAGTGTTACAAACTTCCAACGGTAAAAAAACGTTTTGAGAACCGAAAAGATTTAGTAAAAATAACAACCTTTTGTAAAAAAAATTGCAATAGGCCGATTAGGACTTGTAACATAGATAAGTGTTACAATAATTGGTAAATCGGTAAATAACTTATTAATAGGGGGAGTCTTATGTAATTAATCCATATGTGATCTTTCCTCACGCTTACCCACTTTTGGCCGTAGAACTTTCAGTCGAATTTAGGGTTTTCTCTACTCACAAAAATCATGTCGCCTTCAACATCGATTGGATTGACATTCCATAAGTGCCGACTCTAACATCTTCGATGACTCGCGGCTCGATTGGAATATTGGCTCGACCAGATTGACAACTCGCGGCCACTATTCTCTTGACAGCTGGATCGACGGAGGCTCGACATCAACTATTGAGGAGGTACACAACAACTGCAGATATTTGGCGTAATGGAGTCATTATTGAAGCCTACAATTACCAGCACTTTCATCTTGCTCATTCTTCCTATCTTTGAATTTGCAAGATGGACGCATGTAATTTTTTATGCCAATCTTTTTATACCTTTGTTTTCTTTCTTTTCAATGTTTTTTGAAATTACTATTGAAAAACCCCACATCCCTTAGCATACCCAAGAAGGGCACATCAAAGTATATGGTGCATTATAGGTATAGCTAAAGTATTATAAAGACTAAGATTCACAAGATAAATAAGTAAAAACAGTGAAAACATTTAAATAATAACCAAAAGTAAGTCATAAAAACATAACATGTCTCAAAAATTCAAAATATCACAAATTCATGGTTCACGAAAAATACACCTCAGTCTTGCTTAATCAGAGTGTAAAGTAACAATAATAATAATCGTAACCCCTCTCATAAGTGCTAAGTCCATGAATGAAAAACATGCAAAGTAGAAGAATACACCTAAAATGAGAGAATTTCGAGAATGAATCTTCAAGCAACCTGAATCTACTCAACTTTGCTGGCTTACTGGTGGGGAAGGGAAATAGATGAGTGAGTCAGACAATATGTTTGGTGAGTGAAAGTAATTACAAGCATTTCTATGCAAGGTAAAGATAATAGACTAAGCAATTGTTCTAGGTTGAAAGGAAAATATAGAAAATATAAAAACGAGATAAAATATTGTTTTTAATTCTTTTCGACTATTTGCTTTGATTGTTTGCACTTTTCTTAAACTGCTGTGATTAGGCTATAACCATAATCTTATCTCAACTGCCAGCTTGATTAGGCTGAAATCCTAATTCTACCCTTCGATCGGCATATCTATCTTTGCTATGCCACTGTGAACTAATCCTTTTGGCCACAGAAATGACACCTCTGTAGCGCGTAGGACGTAGTAGCGAATTATTTGCCCGAATCGATGCCGCATTCTCGGTCATCGTCGGTACACACTAACTGTTGCCCCCTATTTTACCCTTTATTTACCCTAGTCAGCATAAGCGCACCCAACCTTACCTATCTGCTGTGAAACCATCAGTCCTAGTCCTGAAATGAAATGTCACAACCTCACCTATCCATTGTGAAACCATCAGTCCTAGTTCTGAAATGGAATGTCCCAGCCTCACCTATCTATTGTGAAACCATCAGTCCTAGTTCTGAAATGGAATGTCCCAGCCTCACCTATCTATTGTGAAACCATCAGTCCTAGTCCTGAAAGGGAATGCTGCTGGTACTGGTCCTAACAAACAACTTCTAGTTTTACGCCCCTTGCCCCAAATCCTCAGATTTGAGCCTCTATCTATTTGGCCACTTATTTATCCTAATCAGCATAAGTGGGTCCTAGCCTCTCCTACTATTGTGAGACCATCAGTCCTAGATCTGAAAGCGAATGCTGCCGGTACGGGCCACTACTTCTATATTTGATTATTAACTTAATCTATATTTAAAATAAGCCTCTTCTATTATTTCTGCTATATTTTCTTATTAACTTAATCCAAGATCTATGTTTTAAAATAAACTTCTTCTATTATTTCTTTCTTTCTAATTATAACCTATGTTATAATTGTTCTTGCAGTTGTTATTTTTCTATTTTCTCTTTTTAGTTATAACCACTTGTTATAATTATGATTGCAAATATCTTAAAATTTCCTACTTTAGTCCATCTTTATTTTTATTTCAGTTTTCTCATTTTACATTTGATTTTTGTAAACTTAGTGTTATTCTATTTTAATCCATATTAGCAAATTCTTCTCGTTTTGATTTATTCACGTAAAAAGGGATTAAATCTCTATAAAAAGAAACTAACATTTGCAGGCTAAATTCCAACATAAAATAGATGTAAATAACTGAATAAAATAGCTTAATAAAATAGACTGAAAATAGCTGCTGAAATTTACTTAACAATAGACTATAAATAAGCTTAAATATTGTCTCGAAATTGTAGAAAACCTACAACTATTGAGAAACATATTATTTTATATTACTTAAAAATCTAAAATAATTAAAAATACCCACCTGTGGTCCTTAGCTCTAATCCTTGGCCTTCTTGAATCCACTTCTAGGGTGTAGAATATTTTTATTAAAAAGATCATCGCCTTAGAAAAATTTCCTATTGAGGGTTCAGCCTAAGGCAATGAACCCAATTGGGAGAAAATATGAATGAGAAAAATAGGTAGGCCTAGGGTCTTATTTATAGCATGGCTTAGGGATCTCAGGCCTTCGGATTTGAAGATTAAATCTGGTGCTACCACATCATAGGCTTCCTAGGAACCTCAGATACAGCTTAGAACGCACGAGATTAAACTAAAAATACAAAACACGGTTATCATCTTCTACCTGGATGCTTTCACGTCCAGGTCGAAACACAAGTCGACCCATGCTCAATGGGGGTCGGCCTAAAGGCGGACCTAAGCCCTATGCGGGTCGACCTAGAATCTTACTCTCCAAGTGATAAATCAAGGGAATAAAGGAAGCTCAACATGACTGACCCCTGTGGGTCACAAGACACCTCGAGAGTCCTTCCACTACATGTCTCTAGTCTGTCGACTCTCCTCTTGCAGTCTAATATTGCACCATAAGTGGTTAACCAGTCCATCTCCAAAATCATCCTATATCCTAAAAATCCCAATACATAGGCGTCACAGTCGAACTCTACGCCTGGTATAAAAATTTTCAAACCCCTATAAATCATGAATAAATATGACGATCCTCCTACGGGGTTTGAAACAACTGTAAGGTCTACCACTAGAGAAATATCTAAGTGTAAACAATCAACCAAGGAACTAGAAATGAAAGAATGCGATACTCCGTAGTCAAAAAGAGTCCTAATAGGAAAATACGAAATATAGATCAACCTTCTACAGAGACTTTCCTACCTTGATCCGGTACACTACTAGAAAGTGCTGCATCCAAAGCCTTTACTTGCACCATAGGTGCGCCTGCTCTCTGCCCCGTCTTCTGTGGACAAGCTCTACTAACGTGTCCAGGATGCCTATAGTTATAACACCTCTCCTTCATCGTGTCATTCTTACAATCCTTTGTGAAACGCCCAACCAATCCACAACTATAACATTTCTTGTCTTTCTTGATCTATCCCTTTTATGGTCCTCCTCCTTTCTTCTTGTCCTTCTTATTCTTCTACCACTACTTCTTGGAGTTTTCTGATATAGGAACCTCCTTAACCTCTTCTTTCTTAGCAACATCTGACATGAGAGCCATTTCCATAAGAGATTCGCACATCGCCCCCATAGGTAGATGTATCAACACCAACCCTTGGAGGGGTTGGTAAAAGCCTTTAGCAAACAGGGTGGCCTTCTTATGCGATGTATTAACAAGCTCCATCCCCAACCGCAATAACTTATTAAATTGATTTATATACTCTTTCATCGAAAGACTCCCTTGCTTCAGACTAATGACCAGCCGTATGCTTTCCTCGGCTTGTGACAAGAACGTCCTCTCAAATCTTTCCCGAAATCCAAACCAACAAATGTATCTACCCTCCATCTCTATAATCTCCCACCAGTAAGAAGCTTCTACCTTCAGCTGAAAAGATGCAAGCTGAACTCTCAGGCGGCCCTCCAATCTTAACTGCCCAAAAATCAGCTTCGTATTCCTCAACCAAGCATGTGCCTCTACGAAATCCTTCGTGCCAGAAAATGTCTTGCCTTCCAGACTAGCAAAGTCCCTACATAGCTTAGAAAAATTGGCTGCTATAGGTGGTTTAATGGGATCTACATCCGCCGATGCTGCATTGGGAGCTTGCACTTGCACCTCTGGAGTGATAGCATGGAGGTATCAACAAAACCCGCCAGGGACTTGGACCGCTCCTAGAAGATTTGGGTCGTCCTCCATTATATACAAAGAAAATAAAATTTAGGCTCGCAAGAAGGTTGAACTGGACTTTGAGTGGATTTTTGTAAAAAACTCTCTTATACTTGAAAACTTAAAATTTCTAAGAGTTTCTTTCTGAAAATAGTTTGAAAACATGTTACCTTTGAAAAATACTTTACTTTTAAAACAAGTTTTTAGGAATCCTGTAATTTTAGGCTTTGATACCAAGTAAAACATCCTACACCCCTTAGTATATCTAAGAAGGGTACATCAAAGCATATGGTGCGTTATAAGTATAACTAAAGCATCACAGAGACCAAGATTCACAAGACAAATTAGCAAAAATAGCGAATATATATAAATAATAACTTAAACTTCATTTCAAAAATAAGTCATAAAAACATAGCTTGTCTCAGAAACTCAAAATATCTTAAATTCATGTCTCATGAAAAATACACCTCAGTCTCACTTAATCAGAGTGCAAACGTAACAATAATAATAACCATAACCCCTCTCATAAGTGCCAAGTCCATGAATGAAAAAGATGTAAAGTGGAAAAATACATCTGAAACGGGAGAATTCCGGGAATGAATCTCCAAGTAACCTGAATCTACTCAACTCTGCTAGCCTACTAGGGAGGAGAAAAGGGGAAATAGAGGAATAGGCCAGACAGTAAGTCCAGTGAGTGAAAGTAATTACTAGCATTTCTAAGCAAGATAAAGATAATAGACTAAGCAATAGTTCTAGCTTGAAAGGAAAATACAGAAAATATAAAACTGGGATAAAATAATGTTTCTGATTCTACTTGACTGTTTGCACTTTTCTTAAACTGCTATGATTTGGCTGAAACCCTAATCCTATCTCAACTGCTAGCTTGATTGGGCTGAAATCATAATTCTACCCTTTGATCGGCCTATCTATCTTTATTGTGCCACCATGCACCAATCCTATTGGTCACAGCAAATGACACCTCTGTAGCGCATATGACATAGCAGCTATTTATTTACCATAATCAATGTCGCACGCTCGGTCATCATGAGTACACACCAATTGTCGCCCCCTATTTGACCCTTTATTTACCTTAACCAACATAAGCGTGCCCAGCCTCACCTATTTATTATGAAACCATCAGTCCTAGTCCTGAAAGGGAATGTCCCAGCCTCACCTATATGTTGTGAAACCATCAGTACTATTCCGAAAAGGGAGTGCTGCTGGTACTGGTCTTATAAATAATTTTCTATTTTTGCGCCCCCCTGCACAAGTCTTTAGATTCGAGCCTCTGTCCATTGACTACTTATTTACCCTATTCAGCGTAAGCTTGTCCCAACCTCACCTTCTATTGTGTAACCATCAGGACTAGATCTAAAAGGGAATGCTGCCGGTACGGTCCACTGCTTCTATATTTGCTTATTAAGTTAATCTAAGTTTAAAATAAGTCTCTTCTGCTATTTCTGCTATATTTCTGCTAAAATAATCACAAAACACTTACCTGTGGTCCTTACCTCTAATCCTTGGCCTTTCTGGATCCAGTTATAGGGCGTAGAATATTTTTATTAAAAAGATCTACTCCCTAGAAAATTTTTCTATTTAAGGTTCAGCCTTAGGCAATAAACCCAATTGGGAGAAAATCCGAATGAGAAAAATAGCTAGGCCTAGGGTCTTATTTATAGTGTGGTTTAGAGATCTTAGACTGTCGGATTTGAAGATTAAATCTTGTGCAACCATGTCATAGGCTCCCTAGAAACCGTCAGATGCAGCTTAGAACGCACGAGATTAAACTAAAAATGCAAAACACATTTATTAGCTCGTACCTGGACGTTTACATGTCCAAGCAGAAACGAAGGTAGACCCATGCTCAATGGAGGTCGACCTATGGGCGTGTTATATATATATATATATATATATATATATATATATATAGACACACACACGTGCATATATGGCCAGCTATTTGAATACAAATTGATGACACAAATGGGAACACAAAAGGTTTAGACCATCAGATCTTTTTTTCTTTACATGGAAGGTGAAATTCAAGGAGCAATCTAATGGCAGAGATCCATTGTGTCACCAATTGTATCAGCAAATTGTGTTCAAGTAGACTTTCCCTATATATGTATTCGTTTTTTATAAAATTCCGATTTCTTATTTCTTTCGTAACTTCTTCATACTAGCTCGGATTTCGATAAGTTATGTATGAAAATTAATCAGAAAATTACCACGGACCCAATAGTGCAACTTCCGTAGCTCCATTCTGAAAATTTCATAAACTTATTTTATTATTTAATTAATTCGTTAATTAATTATTATAGTTCAATTTTTGGGTTGTTACAATTATTCTTGCTTTTGCATCTGATCTCTCCATTTATTCATTCTTTATGTTGTTCACATTCAACATGGCTGGAGTTTGACTTTACTTTGAAATATGATTTCGATTGAATAATTCATATTGAACCTTTCATATGTTAGAATACAATGATCTCTACATTGTTTCACATGCTTTTTCTATGTTAAATGGGGGAATAAAAATAATTTTATAGTTTAATCTAAAATATACTCTGGCAGTTTGGTAGAACTGTATTTTAGAAAACGTGAGTACTTATAGTTGTTTGTTTTTATTTTATAAAAGGGACCGGCTATTTGAACATAAATCGATAACACAAATGGGAACACAAAAGATCTGACCCATCGAATCTTTTTGTCTTTACATGAAAGGTGGAATACAAAGGGCAAGTGGTAGAGATCCCTTGTGTCATCAATTGTGTTCTCAAATTGTGTTCAAGTAGACTTTCCCTTTATAAAATACTTATAATATGATTTCAGTTACGTATTTAATTTTTCTTCTTTTATGTGTACAACCCTTTGACACACGTAATGGTGGTCTTGAGAAATTATGCTGTCTAATTGTCTGACTTAAGCTTTAACTGGACGGATAGAACTTTTGTCCTACATCGAACGTGGTTTTATGTTTTTCATAATGTTCATCAATGCATCCATTTTTTCTCTCATAAACTTCTGATTATCAGACATACATTTGATTTCATTAGTCATTGTTCAATGTAGCATGTAGCATGTAGCATGTAGCATGTAGCAGGGAATTATTCGAGTGAAAACTAAAGGGTAGGTTTAACAATATCTGGAAGAATTAGTTTGCACTTATTAACTGTTATATCATTGTCTGATATGCTAGAAATTTTTTTCAATGTCATAACTTTTTGTAGTTTAAACTAGTACCAGTATCATTGTTTCTTTGAAAAACTATATCTTTATGTTAAATTTATGTTATAAAATCCTTGATCAAATTGAATGCTTACGGATAAATATTTGCTATGCTTGTTCAGTGCAAGTCATTAGATAAACTATTTCAGTTTTGTTCCCATTTCGGCCGTGTAGTTTGTGATATAGTTAATTTATTTCCTCCCATGTATATGAAGTTGCACTACAATCTAATTGCCAAAAGGTGTTGGTTAATTGTCTGTCCAATGTGCGATCTCAATGTGTAATAGTACCATGAAATTTTACAATCTGAGAAACAACCTTAAATTTAGCCAAATTGTTTCCACCTTTATCCTTTTCCGTGATATGCTTTTTTGTTAATTTGAGTGCGATAATGGACCACAAATCGCATGTGATTGCTATTAGAATAAAAACTTGCATGTCCGAGCTCGAGCTTCGTGCATGAAAAATTCATTTAATAGTTGAGGCAATGAGAAATTTACACAAAACCTGCAGCTACTTGATGAGCAGGTATGTTATTCAAGAACAAAACTCATCTTCTGATATTTAAATTAGTCATTACCTATACACGTAATCTGGTTTAATATGAGCTTTACTTTAATCAATCTAATGATTTTACCATCTTCTCCAGTCTGTTATTAAGCCATTTTTCAAAATAATGCATACAATACATCTGAAATTTTCAATTGTTTTGGGCATTGTAGTAATCACCATCTTATCTCCTTCTATTTTTTAAGCACTTCCTAACTTTCGCAAATTTCCAGACATCAGCTACCCCAATACACAAGTTAAACTACAACCATCAACTTTATTTAATTGTAGTTTACTCTTTCATGAATGTTTTTAAATGGAATAACAGGCTAACCGTAGTCAATTGTATAAATCTTACCCGTGTTTGTGGAGAATCGACACAAACACATTCATGTATAAATATTCTGACATTCTCATAAAGGAAAATTTTAGTTGTAATAGTTGTATAACAACTTAATATATATTTATAATATCGGCAGTAGAATCATATCGACTAAAAAATTTACTTTGTGGATTCCTAGTTAATAAATTGCAAACAAAACAAACTATATCTTATTATTTGATTAAATTTGTGTTTTAATATTCCCACACTAACTTTCCTTTCCTTTCCTTCCTCAAAGATGATTTCTATTTTGCATAACTTCACATAATGATTTATATAGGCTAATTGTGCAGATGGTGGGGGACAAAGAATGAGTTAACGATGATGGTGAAAAAGAACAACCTTTCAAGTTAAGGTAAGTTCATTTACTAATTTTGTGCCTTTCTTTCTAATTTTAAATGGGCTAACTAATGGATATTATTTAATTGAGTTTATTTAGATCAATGATCTTTTATTTAGACAAATGAACATTATTTAACTAATTTAAATGTGTAGTCTCAAATGTAAAATAATAGAAAAGAAATGAGAAGTGCTTTTAAACAAATTGGAGAAATTATAGAATGTTGGTAGTTGAATGTAAAATGATTAAGTGAATTAATAAAACTTTATGATTAATTGTAGAAATCATAAATTATGTAAGAATTTCAGAATAAAATATTTTGATAAAACTAAGAAGATAGCACTATACCATAACAGTCATTTCGTAACACTTGTTTTTTTTCAATTATCAACACTTATTTGTGCTGTAGATTAATCACAACATCATCCGACGCTATGCTAAAAATGTGTGACCGAAAATACACATTTACAATTCTTTTATTGCCACATATATTTGTGTTGGAAAATCTGGTTAAATTGTAATTAACTAAATATTTCTGGGGCAAAAAAGCAAATGAGTTATGGCCGCGGTTTGTATTTTATATTTTGGGCCAAAATTGAGGCCACACTTCATTTTATATGTGGCCTTGGTTTAAATTGTAACTAACATATAAAACTAAATAGAAAACAAATTTGCAATTAACTAAATGCATTTTTAGGCCAAAACTAAATGTTAGCCTCAGTTTAAACTGAGGCCATTGTGGCCTCAGTTTAAAACTGAGGCAATGTTGGCATCAGTTTTAAACTGTGGCCTCAGTTGCCTCAGTTTTAAACTGAGGTCATGTCTGCCTCAGTTTTTAACCGAGGTCTTGTTGTCTGCCTCAGTTTTAAATAAAAAAGTGAAAAACTCTGGTTAAGTGTATATTTCAGGTATTGCTGAATACATGTGCATAACTGTTTTAGATATTCAGTGTTACTGAAGAAAAGAAATGCCTTTAATGTCTATTAATCAAAGAAAAAAACCATCTGACTAGTTCTGCATTTTACCACCTCAAAAATGCAAACATGTCATTGCATATATGAAGTTGTTAATTTCAAATTATCGTCCTTGCATATTTGCTTGTTTTATTTAATGTCATTTTATTGTTAAACCATGTGCTATCAACTTGATTACTATTTGTCATTCTTTTTAGTATAAATTTCGATTTAATATGATATTGAATGCATATAGATACTTATAGAAGAAGCAGAAGAAAAGAAGAAATTGGATAGTAGTTCTAGTGGTAATGATGAAGTAGTAGATCTTGAAAATGATCCAATTGTGGATATTTTTGGTACCGATAGAAAGAAAAATTATTGTCGAGCAGTTAACTCTACTTCTTCTATGAAAGAAATAATGATGAATCAAGCGGTAAAAGCTATAGCTGAAAAAGGCAAGTCGTGGATTTGTCTGTTTGAAATTGGAGATAGAAAGGCAAGTAGCTAATCAAGTTAATGATGCCATCAAATCTATTACTTCAACTTTTATGAAATTTATACTAATTTGGAAGAAAAGCATGTTGCAAGTCATGTGGTGACTCTCCATACGAATGGTTCTTCTAATTTAGGAGATTCTTGTGTGAACAATAATCTAGTTGTCACTCCAACCATCTCACATAATGATATTCATTCATCTACAATGGAAAAATAATGTAATGTTATTGTCACAAGATTTAGAGATGGATGTAGCCAAAGGTTATGTTGGAACACAAACAACTTATCATTTTAGGAAGGTGATACTGAATGTAGAGAAAGTTATTTGGATGGTTGAAGTTCTTGAACAAGATGCACCAGTTTACGATGGTCCTCAAAATGAAATGTACAAGCTATGTAAATTTTCTAATGGAGGCTTCATTATATGGGCAGAGTTTTGTGTTCAGCATTTGTAGACTTTATCTATGAACTATGTCTTATCTTTTGTCATTGCAATTAGTGTTAGTATGGAATTGGTAAACTATGTAGATAACTTAATTATGTATTGAACTTCTCTTTTGTTAATTGATACTCTGTTTTATTGCTGATTATGAATACCGTTTATTGATATTGATCGGGTTATAATTTGCTAAATTAAGATAATATTTCATATTAAATGTAGTCTACATTGTATCTTTTAACATTCAAACCATTATATCTTTCAACATTCACATTACTGATAAGTGTTTATTTATTTGTATTTATTTATAACGCTTATAGGCGTTGGAAGATATTTTCCCCAAACGCTTATAAGTGTTGCAAATAAAAGCCCAATCTTCTATAACTACACATATAAGTGTTACTAAAATTCTTGGCAACGCTTATACTCATTGGGAATCCTCTATTTTAGTGTAGTGTAAAATATTAACCCAAAAAATGATCAACACCCTGGAGTATGATATGAAAGCACCAGCCCTGTTAGAATCGAGCGAACATAGTAGAAAATAGCATAAAAGTAAATGGAATACAGATTTTTACAGTGGTTTGGTTGTTAATAAGCATACGTCCACTTTATAGTTGTAATGAATGGTTGATATAGTTTGAATGAGATTACAAGATGATTGAGAAAGAATTAGTCACAAGTACAGGGGCTAGACAAGTTCTAAGTCCTAGAAATGTCTATAGTTGTTGCCTTGTTGATTGTGATGTAGAGGAAAGAGTTGAAGAATAGATGGAGATCCCACATCATGTCAGCAGAATCCAACCCCTTTCTTAGTTGCTCTATGGTTTGTATTTCTAAGGGTAGTAGTCATATTAGATCAGAAGCTTGCAAATGGAGAAGTCTAAGGGTCGACCTAGGATAGCAAAAGAAATGTCATGACGATACAAGTTAATGACTAAACTCGGTACCAAGTCAAAGCCTTAAATCAATGCCGAGTTTAATTCTTAGCCAATCTTTGCGTAAATCTTCTTGTTTTGAATGCCTTGGTTAGTTTAAATGTCCTCTATGTAATTTGGTAGACTATTGGAGAGTTCTGATTATCATTCTTCCATGACTTGGGCTATCCTGCAGTTTGAACAATCACGTATTCATTTATTAGCTCACTAGGACTCTACAAAACATCTTGAACATGCTAAGGAATACACGGGGACTACTGGCTAAAAATATGAGGATGCCAAGTTTCACATTTAAACTTGGCACTGGTCAAGGGGGTTAACTAGGGCCGAGTTAGCCACTTAGCTTACTTTTGGTTTATACTTCCTTGAGCCTTTCCTCTTGTCCTTTTGAGTATCTCTGCCAAGTTTCAGGTCGTTCTCTCCTCGTTTCAAAGCTCTAATCCCTTGTGATTTTTGCTTGGTTAAAAACCTAATTAGTAGGTCTGCTTCGGGTTTGAGGTATTAAGTGACGGATTTGAGATCCGCCTCTTTCCCACAAAGAAGTATTAAGTATTGTTAGTACCTTAGGTATTGGTTTTGATGATAACAACTATAGGATATTATGTAAATATAGATACTAATGTTTTATCAAGATATATATATACATACATATATATGTACATATATATATACATACATACACATATATATATATATATTGTATATAGTGTAGGATATTAGACAGATGTTAATTAAGAAGACTGTACAGTATCAAGAGTAGATTCAAAATGCCGATGTCAAGAGTAGATTCAAGATGATGATAATTGAAGACTCGGGAGTATTGAAAAGTTCAACATTTCAAGATATTCTAGTTAGATTATAGAGTTGTAGAATTTATATTAAAACCTTAATAACACTTAAGATAATCTCTCTCTCCCCTTCTCTAATTTTGTTTTAAATTGTTTTTCAAATATCCTAGTTTTAAAATTATCTTTTCAAAATATTTCTCAAAATGATTTTCAATCTCTTACACTGATAAAGATATTATTATAGTGTTTTTAATTATATATATATATATATATATATATTAAATTTTTGTTTATACTTTAATAAGTTATAATTATATTGATTTTATATATATTATTTACATTATTTGAAAATTCTTATTAAATCATTCAAAATTATTTTATAAATTTTTATCAAGTTATATTTTGATTAAAACTTGTATAAACTATATTTAAATGATTCTACAAAGTTGTAACAACCCAAAATTTGAGCAATAATAATTGATTAACGAATTAATTAAATAATAAAATAATTTTGTGAAATTATCAGAATTGAGCTATGGGAGTCACACCATTGTGTCCACGATAACTTTATGGTCAATTTCCATATATAGTTTGTCAGAATCCGAGTTAATGTGAATAAGATATGAATTAAACAAGAAATGAAGAAAACAATATATATATATATATATATATATATAAGGTCAGGTCAACCCAAGGATCGACCCTCACCATTGTTAGGTCGAAACCCAGCATGCCTGGGTCGACACCAAGGTCGACCCACCCCTGTATTTTGACGACATTTCGTCCAGCTTCGTATATGACATGCTTTTCAACTTCTCTCCAATCCGGTGCGTTCGTACTTCAATCCGATGGCTCCCAACGAGCCTATGACGTGGTTGCACCAGATTTAATCTTCAAATCCAACTGTTTGTGATCTCTAAACTACACTATAAATAAGACCCTAGGCTAGCTATTTTTCATATTCAGATTTTCTCCTATTTGGGTTCGTTGCCATAGGCTGGACCATAAATATAAAACATTTCTAAGAAGGAAATCTTTTTGATAAAAATATTCTATGCTCTAGAAGTGAAGCAAGGAAGACAAAGAATTGTAGGTGAGTGTCTAGTAATTATTTTAGATTTTTAAGTAATTTAAAATAATAGGCTTCTCAATAGTTGTAGTTTTTCTGCAATTTTGAGACAATTTCTATATAAGTTATTTACAGTTAATTATTAAAGTTCTTTTCAGTCTATTATATTCAATTATTTTTATTCAGCTATTATATTTAGATATTTACAGTTATTTACTGTTATTTACATTTCATTTACATCTGTTTTACGTTAGAATTTAGTCTGTAAATGTTAGTTCCATTTTACCCTTTTTTACGCAAATAGAATGTTAAAAAGAGAATAATTCGCTAATATGAATTAAACAGAATTAAACACTAAATTTACAGAAATTAGATGTAAAATAAGAAAGCCTGTAATAAAAAGGAGATAGACTGAAATAGGCAAATTTGTGACATTTGCAAGTATGTTTATAACTAATGGTTATAACTAAAAAAATATAGAACAGAAGAGTAACAATTATAACGCAGGTTATAATTAAGTAGAAAGAACAAAAAAGGCTTATTTTGAAACTTAGAGTTAAGTTAATAAGAAAATATAGCAGAGGTAACAAAAAAGGCTTATATTAAGACTTAGAATAAGTTAATAAGCAAATAGAGAAGAACTAACAGAAGAGGCTTATTTTAAAGACTTATAAGTTAATAAGCAAAGATAGAAACTGGGCCGTATCAACAGCATTCCCTTTTATACTAGGACTGATGGTCTCACAATAGTTAGGTGAGGCTGGATAGGACCCATTCAGACTAAAACTGATGGTCTCACAACAAGTTAAGTGAGGTTGGGCCACGCTTATGCTAACTAGGGTAATTAAGGGGCCAATAGATAGAAGCTCAAATTGAGGGATTTGGGCAAGATGCGCAACTAGATTTTGTTTGTTAGGACCCGTACCGGCAGCATTCATCTTTCAGACTTAGACTGATGGTCTCACAAAATATTTAGGTGGGGCTGGGCAAGACCCCTTTCAGACTAGAACTAATGGTCTCACAACAGATCAGATGAGGCTGGGCACGCATATGCTGATTAAGGTAGATAAATGATTAAAATAGGAAGCGACAATTAGTGCGTATCGACGGTGATTGAGCGTGCGACATCGATTAGGGTAGATAAATCTCTACTACGTTCCTAGCGCTAAACTGGTGTCTTTTGCTTTGGGACCCATAGGATAAGACTAGCTTATAGTGGCACAACGGAGATAGAAGGCCGATCTTAGCAATCTAAGACAAGTGCAAATAATCACAATCAATGCAAACAGTTAAACAGTATTTTATTAAAGCTTTATCTTTTCTCTGTTTCCTTTTTATACTAGAACTGTTGCTAAGTCTACTATATTTATCTTGCTTAAAAATACTAGTAGTTACTTTCACTCACCAGACTTATAGTCTGACCCATTCCTCTATTTCCTCTTTTTCCCCCATAGGCCAGCAGAGACAAGGGCAGTAGATTTGGATTTCTTGGAGACCCATTTGCAGAGCTTTCCCATGCTTCATGTATTCTTCTTCTTTTCAGTTTTCTTTTCATTTGGTTTTTGATATACCGGTACTTATGAGAGGGATGTTTATTTTATTGTACTCTGATTTTATAGACCCAGATGTATTTCTCACAAGATATGTGTATTTGGTATTTGAAACATGTGATGTTTTACAGACTTTTTTATTTAATTTAATTTTGAATAATGAGTTACCATTTAAATGTTTCCGCTATTTATATTTATTTGTTATGTGAATCTTAGTCTCTGTGATGCTTTAGCTATACCTATAAAGCACCATATCATTTAGCGTGCTCTTTTTGGGTATACTAAGGGGTGTGGGATGTTTAGAAAGTATTAAATTATTTTACAAAGCAACAGATTTTCAAAATAATATTTTTGAAGGGTTTTTCGTTTTTTTGAAGGATATTTCGACATACCCAATCCCTTTATGTCGACATAGTGATAGTAATTTTCGAATTCAAATTTGAATAGAACTATCTTTTCATTGTACCTCTTACGAATGGACATGAACATTGTTTCCCTAAATATACCAGACTTCCAAAAGAATTTTTATTATCTACTTTTTTATTCTTCTTTCCTCTTCACTCTCTTGATTTCTAAATCAATTTCTACCCAAACTCTGATGAAATTCAACCAGAATCAAACTCAACCATCACTAGTTTGATTCTCCTTCATTTACCTGTTGATTTCTCTCATCTCTCTCACTCAAAAGAAGATCAAAGTGCTATTCAATAGTTATAAGACCAATTGTAATAAAGATCGAAGATTTGAATCTGTAAAACTCTATCAAATCATACTGTTATATTTGTGGGTGTGACTGTAGCCCGTAAAATCATTTAGGTGTGCTTAGTAGCCCGTAAATCTAGTTGGTGTGCTTGTAGCGTGGAAATCTAGTGACTCTACTTGGAGGTTGGGATTCTGAATGGTCTGTCTCGTAGCCTTAAAATCGAGATTGTATTTTCATTTACTAGTTGAAAAGAAATTTGTACAAGAAATTGTGCGGGACTGAATGTAGGGTAATCTGTACCAGCATAAAATCCACTAGTGTTCTTTCCTTTTTTACTTTTACTGCATTTACTTTTATCTGCACTTTGACTATGTGACTGTTTCTGTGATTGTTAATTACATCATTTCAAGTAGAATCTTAAAGAAATTGAAATATACTGATATAATAAATTAAACACTCTTCATCCCCTCTTTAGTGTTAATTTAACCTTAAGATCCCTATTTCGCTGACTCACAAGTGTCGCAGTGGGATTCTAAGCGAAGTCAACTAGATAGTACTGGTGAAGAGTCAACCTTTGGGCGGTATTAAATGACTAAGGCCTGTCTAGAATATAGGCATTAAATGGTCAGGGGTCTGCCTAGTCCTTATTAATAAGGTATTAGGTGGCTTGAGTACTATCTCTCACATGGTTATGACTTTAATGATGATAGATGCATTAGTAGTATGGTTATTATGTATTATAAAGCCATAAATAGTGGTCAAAGGTCTTTATAGACAGGACCAATGGACCAACGATCGCGATGCTAGGAGCCTGCTTCATATTTGGAAGTATTAAGTTGCTGATAGACTTATGTCAGCATTTTGTACCTTGGGAAGAGTAGGTAGGTGAATCATGCTTGGTAGGAATATCGTGTGTGCAATATTGGTTAATCTTAAAATAGCAAACATAACAATTAATGGAAACAATTGGTCTAAATTTATGTTATGGACTGTACATAGATCTTCCTGTCATAAGAACGTTGTTCTAACCCCTTTCTTATTACAACACACCAAATAGATTTAGAGGAACATGTTACTTGAGCTGCACGTTATTTGTTATTGGAGAAGTCTTCTCATCTCTCATGCTCGATGTTGATGTGGCAATCTGATATCCAAGAAATACCATTAATTCCTAGGTAATAGCCATAGTTAGTATTTATGTCCTATTTTTGTTTCTATAAGTTTCAATTTTATCAATCTCCTATAACTCTTATGCTTATTTGCAAGTACCAAATTCAACAATCTATGCTTTGATGGACTTGGGTTTCAAGTCTTGTTGAAATTTAGGCTCACTAAAGTGTGGGTTGTTACATCTAGCTTGAGGAATCTCAACAACTGAAGATTCTGGGAGTAATTTATTACTATGTAAATGGCAGAGGACAACTTATATGTCAAGGATTTATAATCTTTATTATGTATACTTGGAGTGATATCGATTTATATGAAATACCATTGTGTAGTGTCTAACACATCTGAAATCACGGTATACATATAGTGTACTTGTGTTCATTCCTTACACAAAAGTTAGGTTTCCTACATTAGTTACACTTTTGTTTATATGTATATAGTTATATAAGTTTAAATTTATTTGTAACTTTTATAATTCAATTAACTTATAATATATATATATATCGTTAATTAAACCAATTAATTAATTTTAGTTCTTATTTTGATATTTAATTTATTATATTTTATCTTTTGAAATTTTACATTATTCATCTTAAACTATTTAAGATATATAATGAACTATGACATTTATAAATTATTGATATATATATATATATATATCAATGTATGTTTACAATTAATTAATTAACATTTATTAACTTTATTTGATAAATTTTTCTATATGGTCACACAATTCAATCAAATACTTAAATTAAATCAAGATTTGATTTTATTCATCTTAATTTTTTTTAGGATAAGTATACGACTTTAACAATTAAATTCACATGCATATATCATAGTATATACATGTTTCTATTAATTAACATTAAATTTATTTATTTATCAAATAAATCATATATTAATTAAAATATTTTAAATTAAATAATTTTAATAATCCAAAAGTTTAATTTATAATTTTCTTAAACAATTCAAGATAAATATATAAACATATACATTATATATGTTCATTTTTAATTAATTAACTTTTAATTAATATTTTATTCGGTTAATCCAATTAATTAAATAGTATGTAAAATTTCGAAAGTATTAAACTTATTTTCAAAGCACTTTTGAAAATTCAAATTTTTTAATTTTATAACCTTTATAAAATTTATTATATATATTAGACCGAACTTTTAAATTTACAATATGTTTCAAATTTTCGAACTTTACTTTGAAAATTAGCCTAAGATCCAAATCAATTTAGGCCATTACAATTGGGCCAACCTTTCGGGCTTACTCCATTGTTGAGCCCGAGCAGTAGCCAAGGAGGAAGAATACTTGATTATCATACACCAAGTGTATGCACTACTATTCTAGACACCTAATTGATATTGTTGGGTATGTTTCGACCGGCTCCTTCCCTACCACCGAATCCATCCCTACCACCGAGTCAACTCCCACCGAATCCATCCCTACCACCGAGTCAACATCCCACCGAACCAACTCACTCCCAAGACACCACCGGTCCAATTCCCCTCACCACCGAACCAACTCACTCCCAAGCCACCACCGGTCCAATTCCCCTCACTACCGAACCACCTACTACCGAACCAACCCACACTCCACCCATTGCCAAACCAAGTTCCATCGAACCAAGTTCCACCGGACCAAGGCATACCGGACCAACACTTCCAGGCCAGATTGCATTAGCCCAGGCCCACCAGCAGCTATATACATTCAAGACCCCTGCCCTCAACCTCACTCTATAAATAGAGGGGCAGGGGTACAACAATGGCAGACAAGTTTGAGAGCTCAAGCACGGATAGAACTTTCAAACAACTTTCAGATACTTGTAATCAAAGCTTTGTACTTGTAACCTGAACAGTAAAGGAGAATAACATATAAAGTGGACGTAGGCACGTTCTGGCCGAACAACTATAAATCTGCGTATCTTTTAGTCCCTGCTTTTTACATATCTGCATAAATCACCCAAATCACTAAGAACAACTTAAAATCGACTAAATCTTACGACTTGAAGGTGTTTGCCCATTTTTTGCGCAAACATTTTTGGTGCTTTCACTGAGAGCTTGAGCTAGAAGCTTCAGCTTCTCCCACTCAACCTTCTTCACAACAGCATCGCTCATTGCTTGGAAAGCATGCCTCCTAGGCAGAGGAAAGATGCTGGCAGAGGAAAGAACATCGCAACTAGCAGTATCCCAGATCCAATGATCAGAGATCAAGAGAATCGTCCTGTCCCAACAGCAAGTAGGAATCAGGAAAATCCGACAGCCCTTGCTACGGAACAACCAATTACTAGGGCAGATCTGGACAGGGTCGTGGCTGAAGTAACTAATCGCTTCGCATCTCAACAAGAGGCCTTGGTGGACCAACTCATGTCATGCTTAAGAGATGCTGAAGAATCCAACCGCAACACCGAATCATGGGGCGAGTCCCAGTCTGGGGGTCTGGGAGGCGACAAAGATCTTTCTTCTTCGAAGAGGCTAACAACAGAAACAACAATGGTAGGAGCCGAGCCCAACTCAGCCTGAATTCCGACCCGAGGAAACGTTTGGAACCGAACCCAACGGGGGAGGTACTAGGCAGGGGTCGGATATGGCTGAGCCTGTCATGCTACCTAACCATGGGAACACCAATGAACGGGGCCGAGCTGGAGTCCAGCCCGAAGTTGGACCCGAGGGAATGCTTAGAACCGAGCACAGCAGGAGAAGGTCGAGGCAAGGGCCGACTGTGGCTAACCCCAGCATGCTCAGGAAGACCAAAGACAGCCACCGGAAAATGTTAGGAGTAATAAACGGTACCATCCCTACAGGTCATCTGGACGGAGTCAATTCCGCAGAGAAGAACCAAAGTCATTTCTATCTGCTCCGAATTCTGATGAAAGGATGGCGCGATTATTCAGAGAGTGCGTCCGACGGGATCAAAGAGATCGAGGGATAGGCGCTAGGGTAACCAGCCCCTTCACCCGCAATATCGAAATTGCCATCACCTTCGAGAATGGAAAATGCAACAATGGAACCTTACAAGGGAACCTCTGACCCCATCGTACACTTACAGAGATACACACAGCATATGCTCATGAGCGGGGAGACAGAAGGAGTATTGTGTAAATGCTTTCCACTCTTCTTGGCCGATCTAGCTACCTCCTGGTTCTGCCATCTACCCAAAGGGTCCATCAGCTCATGGGAAATGTTGAAAGAAAAGTTCATCAGCCAATTCCGCCTTTCATGTGGAACAACCCAAGGATGCTTATTCCTTATCCAATATCAAACAAAAGCCCGGAGAAACAGTGCAACAATATCTAACCCGATTCAATGCCACAGCAGTCGCAGTCCAGGATGCCGATGAGAAACTTATCCTAATGGCCCTCTGCAGTGGTGTGCATCCGGATACTAAATTTGCTCGGAGACAAACGAAAGAAAAGCCAGCTACCTTACCTGATTTCTTCCATGAAGCCGGAAAACATATGAGACTTGAAGACGCTGCCATTGAAAGGCAGACAGGGCAACTAACTAAGGCAGCTCATGGCCACGCACCTGCAGTAGCAAAGGACGTTCGAAGAAATGACTCCAGAGATAGTGCCGGGGCAAGAAGGGAGAAAAGCGTTTATATATGCCAGGACCGAGATTTGACTCTTACACTCCTTTGAATGAAACAATCGAAAACATCTTCTTGGCCACCCAAGACGAAGTCAGATAAAAGCGCCCCCCACACAAGAAAGAATCAGATAACGCAGTTAAGTCTGGAAAGTTCTGCCTGTTCCACGAATCTCATGGGCATGACACAAATGAATGCCATCACCTCCGGGACTTAATTGAAGAACACATCAGAAGGAAGAGGCTGGAGCGCTATGTGAAAGGTCAGAACAGGACTTCAACTCCTGCCAATGAGAACCCAGGGCTACCCCTCCCAGGAGTAGGTGGAGGAAATCGTAACACCAGCGGCTCTAGTCAAGAGAAGATAGTGGTTCATACCATATCAGGAGGACCACACATCGCCGACGGAAGCTGGGCAGAGATGGAAAGATACGGTAAGTCACTTAGGAACGATGAAGGCTACGTTAATTCTGTTATGGAAGAACGCCACCCGAAACGAAAAGAGAACGATGACATCACATTCAGTATGCGTGATCTAGAGGGAAGGCAGTACCCTCACATGGACCCTATGGTCATCTTTGCCTGGTTCGGTCTAGCCAAAGTTTTCCGAATTCTAGTAGATACTGGCAGCTCAGTAAATATCCTATTTAAGCATGCTTTCGACAAAATGAAGCTGTCAATGAAAGATGTGTCTCCCTGCAACAAACCACTACACGGTTTCACGGGGGATGCGAAGATGCCCCTCGGGCAACTGGACCTCTTTGTCGAAATAGGAAGTCATCCCCGCTCCGTTGTGCAGAAACAAACATTTGTGTTGATAGAAAACCACTCGGCCTACAACGCCTTTTTAGGAAGACCAGCCTTGTCTGACTTCCAAATTGTCTTGGCCCCATGGTGCCTGAAGATGAAATTTCCAACAGACAATGGAATAGGGGAGGTAGAAGGAGGTCAAGACGCTGCTCGAGACTGCTATGTAACTGAACTTCGCAATAACTACAGAAAGGATAAAGGGAAGAATGCAGAGACTGCTCTCTGCACAAAAAACCTGGAAGCATAGCAACTAAAGAAAGCCCCTCCTCTTCGGTATACCAGTGATCCTTTCAATGAATTAGATCCCAGGAACGGGGAGGAGGAGGCTACCGCCGAGCCTGCAGAGGCTATGATATTTGTATCTGTAGACAAACACGACTCGAGTAGACTATTGAAAATCGAATCTCAGCTAAAGGCAGAATTGAAGAGTCAACTCATTATTTTTCTCCGCCACAACTTGGACGTATTTGCATGGACGCACGCTGACATGACTGGAATCTCCCCAGATGTAGCATGCCACGTACTGAACATCGATCCTACCAAGGTGCCGGTAAAACAGAAAAAGAGAAGCATGGGGGCAGAACGATCAGCAGCCCTCGATGAAGAAGTAAAGAACCTGCTTGCCAATAACTTCATACGGGAAGCCATCTACCCAGAATGGATCGCTAACCCGGTACTAGTAAAGAAGGCTAATGGGAAGTGGAGAACATGCATTGACTTCTCCAACTTAAATGACGCTTGCCCAAAGGATTGCTTCCCACTCCCTCGGATCGACCAGCTTGTGGACAACACAGCCGGGCACGAACTCTTATCTTTTATGGACGCATACTCAGGATATAACCAAATTCCTATGCACGCCCCCGATCAAGGTCACACTAGTTTCATCACTGACCGGGGATTGTATGCTATAGAGTAATGCCTTTTGGACTTAAAAATGCCAGGGCTACTTATCAACGCCTCGTCAACAAGATGTTTGCGGAACTAATAGGACGAACCATGGAAGTTTATGTGGACGACATGCTAGTAAAGTCAAGAAAAGCCAACGATCACGTAAACCACCTGGAAGAGATGTTTCAAGTACTTCGTTGATATGGAATGAAGCTGAATCCTCTAAAGTGCTCCTTCGGAGTATCATCGGGAAAGTTCTTAGGATTCATCGTCCATGCCAGAGGAATTGAAGCGAATCCTGAACAAGTCCGGGATCTGAAAGAAATCAGGGTACCTTCCACTCGAAGAGAAATGCAAAGCCTAAATGGAAAAGTGGCCGCCCTGAGCAGATTCATCTCTAAAGCAACTGACAAGTGTGTCCCCTTCTTCGAAGCTATAAAGAAATACAAGGGAAAGTTCGAATGGACTGACGAATGCGTAACAGCCTTCCACAACCTAATCGAACACCTCCAGAGACCACCAGTTCTCTCAACTCCAAGTGAAGGCGAAGAGCTATACCTATACCTTGCTGTGTCATCTCATGCTCTAAGCGCCGCTTTGGTCAGAGAAGACAACCGCGCGCAGCGGCCAATATACTTTATAAGCAAGAGGTTCACGGGGGTAGAAGCCAGATATCCTAAACTTGAGAAGTTAGCATATTGTTTACTGATCACATCACGGAAATTGCGACACTATTTCCAATCTCATTCCATCAGAGTTCTAACCGATCAACCGCTGAGGCAGGTACTCCATCGTCCCGACACCTCCGGGCGACTGCTTAAATGGTGCATTGAGTTAAGTCAATATGATATCACCTACCACCCTCGCACCGCCATCAAGGGACAAGCCATGGCCGACTTCATTGCCGAATTCACTACCAATGAAGGAAAGGAGCCATCTGAAATAGCAGAAGACATCAAGTGGAATCTCTTTGTAGATGGAGCATCAAACGAACAAGGCTCGGGGGTAGGTATTGTAATAATCACCCCCAGGGGAAGGAAGCTACACTATGCTCTAAGGTTGGAATTCACTGCCACCGACAACGATGCAGAATATGAAGCAGTGATAGCCGGATTAGAACTTGCCCTAAAGATTGGAGTCGGTTCTTTATGTCTCCATAGTGATTCTCAACTTATTGTAAATTAAATACTGGGAGAATTCCAGACTCGAGGAGAACGACTCACAGCATATCTAAAGAAGACCAAGCTGCTTCTCAATCTATTGGATCACTATTTAATCAAACACATTCCTTGAGGAGAGAATCAGGAGGCCGACGAACTGGCAAAGCAAGCTAGCATGAAGGACGACACCACTTCCGAAACAATAACCATCTCAAAGCAACTAGCCCCGAGTTTCGAGCAAGTGAGTCTGATAGCTGCAATTAAAGAGGAAACTTGGATGACTCCCATCCAGAAGTACTTACAAAGTGGCACACTGCCCGACGGGCGTAACGAAGTTAAGAAAATCTTGAGGAAAGCTTCCCGCTACACAATACAAGAAGGCATCCTCTATCGACGCGGCTTCTCTAACCCCTTATTAAGGTGTGTCGCTGGAAGGGAAGCCAAGGAAGTCTTGTCCAACATCCATCAAGGAAGTTGCGGAGATCACCCTGGAGGGCAGACTCTAGCAAAGAAAATACTCCGATATGGGTATTACTGGCCCACTTTAAACAAAGACGCCTTAGACTTCGTCAAAAGATGTGACAGATGTCAGAAATTTGCTAAGATTCCTCGACTACCAACAAATGAGATTACTCAAATGACTAGCCCTTGGCCCTTTGCAGTATGGGGAATTGACTTGATTGGCGAACTGCCGATGGGCCGAGGCGGAGCCAAATATGCTATAGTGGCAGTCGACTATTTCACCAAATGGGTGGAAGCGGAACCTTTAAATAAAATATCTTCGGCAAAAGTAATTAATTTCTTGATCAAAAATGTTCTATGCTGGTATGGGGTTCCACTCAAAATCATATCGGACAATGGACTTCAGTTTGACAGCGAGGAGTTCGCCGACTGGTGCCGAGAGCACGGAATTCACAAAAGCTTCTCATCTGTGGCTTATCCCCAGGCAAATGGGCAAGTCGAAGCTATCAACAAAATTCTTAAGACTCTAATCAAGAAGAAGCTTGAAAAGTCAAAAGGCGCTTGGGTGGATGAACTTCCTACGGCACTTTGGGCCTACCACACGTCTTTCAGAACATCAACAGGGCATACTCCTTTCTCTTTGGCATACGGATTGGAGGCCATGCTCCCAGTTGAGACTGTAGTGCCATACCCTTGTAGGATCCACTATAACTCAGAAGAGAACGAAGAACTCCTCCACATGTCTTTGGATCTAATCAAAGAAAGAAGGAATGATGTAGCACTTAAAGCGGCAACTCACAAGCAAAAAGTAGCAGCACGATACAACTCCGAAGTCAAGCATCGCAGCTTACAAGAAGGAGATCTTGTCCTCAAGCGGATCTTCCCGCGCCCCGGAGCGCTAGATCCAATCTGGGACGGACCCTATGTAATTCATAAAGATCTCCACAACGGAGCTTATATTTTGTCAACAATGGACAGACAGGTGTTCCAAAGGGCATGGAACATCCAACACCTTCGTCGATACTTCTCTTAACTTGTACTGCCCATATGAAGTGAATTAACAAAGAGAATCAGTGGACGTAGGCATTTTCGTGCTGAACCACTTTAAAAATCTTGTCTCTTTTTAACTTGTTCCTTTATATCTTGGCTGCTTGTTAAGCTTTATCCTTTTCTGTTGAACAAAATCCTGTGTAACGGCATTTCCATTCTGGACACTTCACGGCACAACCTCACCTGGACAAGACCTAACAGGTATTATACGAATCTATACCCTCGCCAATGAGACACTTTTTCTCTAGCATCCCTCTGTTGCGGGTTAACTCATTGCTCGCGACGGCCCTCAAAGCTAACTGTAATGAGCCGATTATAAGCCACCGAGAAGGCCGACTATAGCCGAGGCAGCTCATTACGGCGTTCGGCTCGTCGGCAACCGTGAACCGATTATAAGCCCCAACATAAGGTGTGGCCAGCCAGGGGCAGTTCACAGTTGACGATCGGAACCTGCGCTAGCTGGCCACGGTAAATCGAATAATACCCACGATTACGGGCCATAATGGCTCGGGTAGTTACTGTGCACGATCTTGTCTCCGATGTGTCTTAAGCACGACTGTGGTAAAAAAGAAAACTCCCCGCGGAGGCGTAAGATGGGTGACAAACGTCTCCAAGACCCACAGCTAGGGAAAGTGACTACAAAACCCGTTTGCCACGAACTTAAGCACATCGAAGGCCTTCCGTGATTGGAAGTTTTGCTATTTCTCATATTTCCATTTTATTTATAAAAACTTTCCTCCTATCCTCTATAACGATCACTAAAGTACAGGACACAAAATAGGAGACACTCGCTAATGGGAATAAGAACTCACAACTGGATGGCAGGTCATTCAGCTGCATTCCATATTCGATTACGCAGGTCATTCAAAGCTACCGTCTACAGCAAAAACTTGAAGGGCGGTACTTCCTTCTCTTGTACATAAATATGTAACTATAATTTCTACGCACATCACACTAACATCGCAAGACACGAAATTGTACTTTAAGAAAAAACTTAGCGTCAAACACAATTGAATCACTAACACAGGCATAGCTATATTTTATGCAACCCATCAAATAACGACAGCATTCAAACACGACAAAATCAGCTTATGTTATAAAGTTACATGCCAAAAATCAAGTGGTTCGCTACATAATTACAGCCTGAAAATTACACTAATGTTTTAAGACTAACGTAGGCAGTAATGTCATGTAAATTGAAAAATGTCCAGATCAAGCTAAGGAGCCGACTGCATCAGGGCTTCGCCTCTACCCTACTGGCCCTTGGGGGTCTACTTAGCCACCGGATCAGAGCTTCCAGCATGCTGACTAGAGATAGTTGGCGCTTCAGAGGTCCCGCCTGTCCAATTCAGGAGAAGAATTCATTGAATAAACAATAAGCAACCAAGCTATGGAAAGGCTAAAAGGAAAAACTTACCAGCATCTGTTCCTTGATCGTCATCTCCCAACTGCACACCTACCTCCTCGGCAGCGAGCAGCCGCATGCCCTCCTTCACCGCCACTTTCTCCTCCTTAGTGAACTGGGCCGTAACCACATCCATCCTGAAGGCCATACCACCCTCCTTATCCACATCAGCCTTGGCCTCCTCCAGAGCCCGGAGATAAATCCTAGCCATGATCCGGGGATAATCATCCATTCGAGATAAGCTGCCCTGCTTCCAAGTACGGAAATACATATCCTGGAGCATCTCATCCATCATCCACTCATTTTCCTCAAACTCCCTCATTCGGACCTCGGATGCCAACAGCTTTGCAACGGCAGCATCCCTCTCTGACCGGTATCGCGAGCGGTCAGCCTGAAGGGATTTCCTCATCGCCTCCATCTCCTCCTTCAGCTTGGCTTGGGCAAGCTCCACGGCTTCAAACTTCCCAGATAACTCCTCTACCCGCTCGAGATCCGCTTTCCGAAGCTCGTCCACCATTGCAATGGCCATGTCGATCTGTTCCTTGCAGATGGCCTCCATTTTCCACAGCTCGGCTCTGCTAGCCTCTTCCATGGTTTTCTTTGGCCGTCTGGAGGCAGCCTCGTGCTCAGAGATCTGGATGGCCTGATCGGCGAGTTGCTTGGCCTGGTCGGCAACCACTAACCGCAATCTTATGTTGGCGCTCCCAGTTTCCTCCCCGGCCTTGACCAATCGGGCATGATGCCCCATCAACTTCCTAGTCTCCTCAGCAACCCGGTCGATATTTGCCTTAGCTTCATCCCCCATAGTTACAATCCGAGTAGTAAGCAAATCAAGGTCCAGAGACTTGGCCTCATCAAGCATCCTTACCATAGGATTGCGAGGGAGAAGGTGCTCACCGGTAACCTCGTCAAAGGAGATATCATGAGAACCCGGATCCAGATCGGGATGACCCGCAAAGGGATTACGAGCCAAGCTGGGACGATCAATCTGAGTAACGGTAGGATTCTCAGGTGGATGCGGAGAGGGTATGAACTCAGTATCCTCCCCCGTGATATCATGGATAGGCTGGGTTAGGGGCTGAGGACCAGGTGAAGGTTCGAATAAGAAGCGCCTCCTCTTTTTCTTTTCAATATCCTCTTCAATAACTCCGAGAAGAGGGCGGTAGCCAACTACGTCCCCGGAACAGTTGGTCGGAGGCTTTGGTTTAGCGGAAGCTTTGAGGAGTTTGAATTGTTCGAGGCGGTGCCGAATGTCTGATGTCTTGGCCGCCTTACCCGTTCCAGGAATAAAAACCAAGTGTTACGGGCATGCTTGGGACTATAATCCAAGAAACATGTGAAGTTAAAAGAGGAGTCAAAAATTCACCTTTAATCGTCGGGGTTGCCCTAGCTGAAATGCTCTCGGAAGATGGACCAGCACTTGTCCCGGCCTTATCAGTTTTCTTCGACTTCTCTACCAAGGCCGATCCTTCCTTCAACCCCTCAAAAGCCTAGCGGAAAGCATCATCCGTCCACTCTTGGATCTCCCTGGCTTGCCCAGAAGACAAAGCCCCGGCACCGTCACCGCTCTGTCCTTCGCCACCATCACCTTCCCCATCACCTCCGCTCTCCTCCTCGCCTCTGTCCTCCTCTACATGTTCCTCCTCTGGAACGTCTGGACATGTGCTAGAGGAGGGTCCATCGGATTTCTTGAGCTTCTTCCCCCCGACGACTGGAGGTATTGAGAAGGGTTTTCTCTTGCTACTCTTTGTCGTGGCCCTTCCTTTGGCTTTGAGAGCCCTTTCCTCAGCTGTGTCTCTCTGCTTGACCATAGACTGACGTGGTAGAATCAAGTTGTGCTGCAGAAGAGTAGCATTCCTGATCAGGTAAGAAGTTGATCTCTCTCTTCCCGAAATGGCTTCTATCTCCGCGGCCATCTGAACCTGGTGATCGTTCTCTACGACCGCAAAGCCACCTGTCGCTAGCAAGAAACAAAAACACATAAAAAGAAGCATTTCAGTCAGAACGGAAATTATAAATAAGCTTCAACTTACAGCCGGAGGTGAAGCGACGGATAAAAACGGAGTCGTCCTTGACGAAAAACCATTCTTTCTTGAACATGGTAAACTTCGAATATAAGTCCAGGACCGGCTTGAAGGACAAGGCCGATTCCAAGCTAATGTACGGAGACCCTTTCTTGTAGCCCCTCAAGTTGTACAAATATCGGATCTCCCGGTTGGAAGGAGGGCGCCCGTGTTTTCGCAGGAAAATGATAAATAGGCTAACCAAGATAGCGTAAGAGTTGGGCTGAAGCTGGAAAGGGGCCACCTTTAGGTAGGTGATGAAGCTGACTATCCAAGCATTGATCGGGGGGATGGTCCCACACATACAATGGTACATGCTGTAAGCAAAATATCCTTCAGGGGGATCATACGGCATGACTTTGTTCCCTGGCAGCACCATGAGTGCTCTATCAATCCCGAAAGAACGAGATATAACATCAAGCTGCTCCTCTTTGAGGGAGCTAGGAAAGCAGTCGGGAGGAGAGTTCAAGAGCTCCTGAGGGCCATATCCATCCACTAGTGATCTCGGGGTGGGTCCCTGTCGTCCCGGTCCTGGCTAGGCTGGGGGCACAACGAGGGGCTCTCTTCTATCCATAGATTTCCTCTTATCTGATCGAGTTTCGACTTTATGAGACATTTATCTGCAACACAAGAAAGTATATCGTTAAAACATATAAACTATGCAGTCTAGAATTTCATTCATAAGTCGAAACACAAAAAGCTAAAGATCCATTCAGCACTCGGAATCCCCGAGTTCATTCAGTTGTCCCAACCTAAAGTTCATTCGGCACTTATCCTTCCCATTCCCATTCGGTGGTTCAAATAAGAGCTTCATTCGGCAATTCAAAAATAAGAATTTCATTCGGTAACTCAAGCACAAAGTCCATTCGGCAGAAAAGAATCTCACCTGGTTCGGCAAAAATAAGATTCTGGTTCGGCTAACACGTTTGATTCAGCAGAGATGAGAGTTTGATTCGGCAAAGACAGTGGTTTGGTTCGGATGATAAGGAGAAACGAAAGCCTTAGGCCCCTATTTATAAGCAAATATAAATGACCGGAGCAGTTGATTCGGCATTAGGGACCGGATGATAGCGTCAAGGATGAATGACTAAAAACAAAGCACGCCATATATAGGCATATGCCCTACTTTGGGGGGCAAATGTTGGGTGTGTTTCAACCGGCTCCTTCCCTACCACCGAATCCATCCCTACCACCGACTCAACTCCCACCGAATCCATCCCTACCACCGAGTCAACTCCCACCGAATCCATCCCTACCACCGAGTCAACATCCCACCGAACCAACTCACTCCCAAGCCACCACCGGTCCAATTCCCCTCACCACCGAACCAACTCACTCCCAAGCCACCACCGGTCCAATTCCCCTCACTACCGAACCACCTACTACCGAACCAACCCACACTCCACCCATTGCCGAACCAAGTTCCACCGGACCAAGGCATACCGGACCAACACTTCCAGGCCAGATTGCATCAGCCCAGGCCCACCAGCAGCTATATACATCCAAGACACCTGCCCCCAACCTCACTCTATAAATAGAGGGGCAGGGGTACAACAATGGCAGACAAGTTTGAGAGCTCAAGCACGGATAGAACTTTCAAACAACTTTCAGATACTAGTAATCAAAGCTTTGTACTTGTAACCCGAACAGTAAAGGAGAATAACATATAAAGTGGACGTAGGCACGTTCTGGTCGAACCACTATAAATCTGCGTGTCTTTTACAGTTTAGTCCCTGCTTTTTACATATTTGCATAAATCCCCCAAATCACTAAGAACAACTTAAAATCGACTAAATCTTATGACTTGGAGGTGTTTGCCCATTTTTTGCGCAAACAGATATATAGACGTTATTATTTGATCCTAAGTTGCAAATTAGACCACACAGGTAATTTGGGCTCTGATGCTATTGAAGGAACCTAAATAGTTTCCTATTTAGATCATAATGGGCTTATGTTGTCCAATGTCTAATACTAGATTCTAGTTGTTTAATAAAATAAAATTTTATTTTGAATACATATTGCATATTTAATTAATCTCATTCCTTAAATGCATTTTATGTGAATCAAATTCAATTTAATAAATGATATAGGTTTTATTTCATTTTGAGAAAGAAACCTTTCGTTTCTCTTTAAGAATTCCTAATTAATTAGAGAAAAGCTTTTCTTTATTCAGAGGGAGACCTTTCATTCCTCTCTCTTAATTAAATTAATTGATTACTTGTTTAAAAGATAGTTTTAACCAAATTTAAACTGTTATATTCTGTGAGTATATCCAAACATACTTGAGTGTATATCATGCATATGCAGCATGTCAAATTGTGTATATAGTCAATGTATATGTGTTTAGGTGCTAGTGTGTACCACAATAGACACATTCTTCATTTATGTTTATATTGGTTATCCAAAAAATGTTTAAAATTATATACATAGAGAGATATAATTAAATTACATATATTTTGAAAATAAATGCTTTGAGTAATCAGAACTAATTCGACCAAATAAACAACTTTGAATACAAGGTTTATTTCCACAACATGTAGTGATTTGATTTAGTAAAACTATTTGAAAGTTGATCTGGATCTATAAATTCAAAATATAACATATATGTGTATGTTAATAATTTTATGCAAGATATCAACAAAGATATTTTATACATAATAATAATTTGCATAAGTCACTTATAAATAATAATAATTTACAAAAGGCATATTTTATTTAATAATACTAGTGTGTTGATTTATGTTCATTTGTACATTAATACAATTCTCCTTTATTATTAGCATGTATATTTATATAATTAAATCTATTTTTATATTGTTTTTGTATAAAAAAAATCTAAAATATTTTAACACACAGATATATATATGTATGTACGTATATCACTTTAAAATGCACACATAGATATATTATGTATATATAGAAAACGAATATTGAATCAACAGAAATTATCCTTAACACTTGAATGAATGAATATACAAAGACAACAAATTAACTACTAGATCTATATTTATATCAATATTATATCAATGGAAATTATCGATGGAAATTACAACATCAATTTCGAACAATTTAATGAAAACAGATTATAATACCTTCAGATCTACACTTGTAAATTTGCGAAGGACAGTAAATGCTTGTATAAATTCATCAAAATAAATAACTACTATATCTACAATATCATGGAAAATATAGATAAAAAAACTAATTGGATTATGCCTTGTTGATGTTGCCTATGATTGCACCTAGGTTGAAAGATTTATTCCTAGATCTGATATCCTAACTCCTAGCTTTACAACTTCTTGGAGTACCACCTTTTAATTTTGTTTGACGTGAATGGGTTCCATTATTTTTGTTTGGCCAAAAACAAAGGAGGAGGAAGGAGAGTGGAGGCTAGTGTTTGCATAGAAGATTGTTAGATGGAGGTTACGTTTACGCTCACTCACTTTATTATTATAGGGAATAGGAAGAATAGTTACATTTTATTATAAACCAATGATTGAGCTAGTCATGTATCAACCACAACATAGGAATATCCAGTGGGGCACATATAAGTTGGGAATATGTTTAGGAATGCATTTAATTTCATAGTATTTCATAATTGAATTAATGATATCTTATCCTATGAATAATCCTTCTTGTGATTATTTTATTAATCTAGTTCTCTTCGATACGGGTGCTTGACACTCGTCCGTATCGAAGGAGCTTGTTGATACCATTGGATGTTTCTTGTCTTAATACTCTTTGAGGATTATGAATCCTATTGAAAGGATCTGCAATACTTGGCATGTTGTGAAAGGAAATTGAGGTTGTACCTTGTAGTTTTTTATTTTCAAGCTAAATTGCATGTAATTCACTATCTTGAGTTTGATTTATATTTGGGGATGGATTGGATTGCAAGTTATCAAGCCAAAATCCTATGTTTTGAAAGGATCCTATATTCTAGGTATCCTGATTCGGCTAATCCGATATATCTTGTTCTTCGTAATGTTGATGGTTATTCTAAAGTATCTTTTATTGCTTTTGAGTCGCGAGATGGTGATGAAGTAGCTCGAATTCTTGTTGTTTGTGATTCTGCTGATGTATTTGAGTCTGTTTCGGGTTTGCCACCCAAATGGGCAATGGAGTTCCGTATTGATCTCATTTCTGGTTCTTAGCCTGTTAGTCGTCCTCCCATGAGGATGTCCATTAAGGAAATAATTAAAGCAATAAATTTAAATTGCAATTCTTTCTCATTGAAGGTATACTTATAAGAATAATTGGAATCTTTATTGGGACAAGCTAAGAATATTTATAAAAAATTAAATAAGAGGCGTGTTAATCATTTAGAAATTGATTTTGTGTTGGATTCTCCATCTAGTGCTTTAAGAATTCTGGTCGATGTGTCTGATCAAAGTTATCGATAAGAATTTCCTAAACGCTATGATGAGATAGTCAGACGCGATAAAATTAAGTTCTAATAAGTAAAAGTTTAAAATTAATTAAAATGAGTTTGAAAATTAATCTTTCTAAAATGGAAAATGTGGTCGTTGTACCTTAGTGAGTGTGGGATATACGTGGGGAGGCAGTTCTGATCGTTGGTCAACTCTGCAGCCAATAGATGGGGTTTTCACTATAAACCAATGCCGAGGCAATGCCATTATATTATGGAAAAATTAGGAAATTGAATATGATTATGTTTTAAATTGGTTGTATAAGTACAACCTATTGGAATTTAAATAATGATATCTTAGGATGATTTGAGTAAATAAAGTAAATTAATTCTAATTAAGGAGATGCCGTAATTGAAAATTATTGGATGCTTTGATTAATAAAATGATGTATTCTAGATAAATAATACATTGGTTAGAGAAGATTGAAATATCAATTAAATATTTTGTACTAAGCTAAAATTGATGACTTTAAAATTTGTTTTGGTAATTGGTTGTTTGAAGGAAAAAATAGATAGTACGATTTAAAATTCTATCTTAAGGGAAATTAATCTAAATTTTTAGCATAAATATTTGCATAAGCTTTAGTTTTAAACCTTTGATAGTATTAAAACTTGTTGGTTTGAAATTGTAAAGTTCTTTTGAAACCAAGTTAGAGTTGATAATCATATTAATTAATTTTATGTTGATAAATATGGAAATTTAATTTGAGAACAATTTTAAAATTAATATTTAAATCCAAAATTTATTTTGGATGAATGATTCTCTCGTATTAATGGAAGACATTAGTTATCTCTTTCAAAATGAGTCTTTAAAATTAATTGTTTGAAAAGTTTGATTTAGTGAGTTAATGAAAATATTTCCAAGTAGTGAATAGTTTCTTTTAAAAAGATAATTACATGAAGTTAATTATAGTTTTGCATGTTTTAGCTTTTCGGAAAGAGTATTATGTAGTAAACGATTTAACATGAAAAGTTGTTTAGAAAATATAGTTTGAGATTGAAATGGTTTGGAATTTCAAACTTTAAATTGATTTCAAAAACTAAAACTTCATTTGGAAAAGTGCTATATTAAAATGGTAATAGCTAGGGATTTATCATTCTAAATGAGTTCAATCTTTTTGTAAATAAAAGAGCTTTTAATAAGCTATAAATTTTATTTTTACCACTTTAAAAGATTTTTCTTTTTACTGAATCTAAAATGGGTTCGAAAGTGAATAGACATTTCTGTCCTATTATGAAATTTTCTAAAATTTAAGCCAAAAGTAAATCTAGCATAAATTTCAAACCGTAAATCTATTTTGATGACCATTATATTGCTGGAAAGCTTAGACTGAGCATAACAACTTTCATTATATAATTTTTTTTATATTTTGTTGTTTGCTGTGTCAAAACATGTCTTCTTTGCAACAGGTCTGAAAATTGATCTATTTCTCCTTAGTAGTTAAATGTAGCATTTCCTATTTATGAATATGAACTAATATCATCTATTTGAGATAAGTACAGGTGAAAGAGGATAGTTGGACTATATTTTGAGCAAAAGGATTATATTTATAATTGAGCAAGCTCGCTTTAAAATGCTAAAAAGAAAGGTATGTATTCGGATTAAGTTTTCAAGTATTAAATGGTTAATATACGTTGTGTTCCGACCTAATGATCGATGTGTATTATATAATTCATTTTTGTAATATTGCAACACTACAACAGTTTATGGGTTTCATAGCGTTTGAAAAACGCTATAACAGGCTACCATAGCGTTTCGGAGAACGCCATGGAACCACAAGCTATGGTAGGCCGGCAGCATTACGTAGCAGGAAGGAAAACGCTATAATAGCTGATAGCGTTTACAAAAGGGCATAGCATTTGCTACCTACCGTAGCGTTTTTTCTCTGTTATTAAACTTAAACGCTATAGGGAATATAATCCTTCATTTAACTTCTATAGCGTTTTCGAGCACATTTTATAGCGTTTCATCAAACCATGTTATAGCGTTACAATGTTTTTCGATAGCATTTCTTGTCATGGTTGTATAGCGTTTTTATTTTCTACTATAGCGTTTTTGATTCTATTATAGCGTTTTTGATGCATAAATCTTACATCTCATATAGAGTTACGATAGCGTTTGATGAATCAATAGCGTTTTTCATACGCTATTCTATATAATATTAATTTTCAGCATTTGTTTCAATTTTCTTTTTATTATTATATATATATATATATATATATATATATGCACAGAGATAGATATATGTATACACATTACACACACACACACACACACACATATATATATTAAAATGTGGATCCCAAAAATAACAAATCGAGAAGATGACAACAACTATATGTAACAATGATAACGTTGCAGTGAATTCTAATTTGGAAACACACAATCAAACCAGTGGAAAAGTTTCAAATAATTCTGCTAATATTTCAAATACTACAAGACATGGTCGCATGATAATAGTTCAAAATAGTCTAACAAATGAACACAAATACTACAAGACATGCTCACACGATAATAGCTCAAAATAGTCTAACAAATGGACACAAATACTCAGTTATGGAGATGATGATACGGAAATGGCTGCTACAGAAGATTCTTGCAAGGATCTAAACATTGCTCCAGGTTGCTTCAGTGTTAACCAAGTTCCTGCATTAAATGACAAAGTAGACAATGACAGTTCCAGGTTGAATATACTAAATTTGTAGACAATAAATGACAAAGTAGACAATGACTTGTAGGCAATGGAGTAAATGACTTGGAGGCCTAATATAAAAATCTATCCATTATCGGTTTCATTTGTGTGTTCCATTATCACACTTCACCCAAATACCATCTCTCCATCAACAACCTATCATTCACAGTGCAACACCTTTGTCCTCACTTCCCTGTAGTTCATCAAACACACCCATACCCACTTCACCTAATATCTCCACCTGCCCTCGTAATACACAACACCACCAGATCCACTTCTTCTCAAACACACCTGCAAACATTCTCTTCACCTCTACAAATAAACAACCAAATTTACCAACCTCCTCACAACCTTACTGCCTCGGCCAAACACAGTCACAGTCCTTCATTTCTTCCTCACCATCACCAATACAACACAGCAGCCACCATTGATACCACTTCATCAACAGCTACAGCTGATACAAGCAAACAACCAAAACAAAACACTATTCTCTGCCTTATCACAACTGAACACCGAACTTCATTCAACTTCAGCCTTCATAACTTCAACCTTCCACGATTTCAATCAACCATTTCCCATTACCCATCAACAGTTGCTAACCAACCGCCGCATAAACCATAAACCATCACACTGACGTAAGCCATATCAACCCCATAAACCATCAAACTAACCCTTCAGTAGCTACAAATCAACCCCAGCACACCCATCACTCTACTGCGTATATACTCTACTGCATATACTTCACATCCTTCACATACCTCAGCACCATATATACAACATTCCCTCTGCTTTACAACAACCTTTAACCACTTCTCCATCTCAACAACTTCACCATCAGTCTTCATCATACCACATTCACATATTCACTTCTCACCGTCAACAAACTACCTCTCCCTGTCTACAAACCCCCTAATCAACTACCTTCCTTAACCAAGCAGTGCACACTGTCAACCATATACCCAGTCACACAACTACAATAACTTTATATCAGAGCAACAACAATCACTGCCACTGCATTCATCACATTTACCATTGCCTGAACTCACAACACTCATTGATGTGCACCACAACCACAGCAATATAACAATCCTGAACTGCCTTCACATTACTGACCATCACTGAACTGTCACCTCCACTCTTCACTCTCTCCTGACATCAACCACCACTTTTAACATTCAGCACATCACTGCAGTTCATCTACATCTTGCCAATAACCCCCACTATCACAGTGTTCTGCCTTCTACACATCACAATCCCACCAGTAACACTGTCAACACATAATTCCAGACAACCCTTTCTCCAACAGCACCTCAACATCTTTTTGCATTATCTTTTTTCTCATGAATGCAACAGCTTCATCAGAATGAGGCTCATCACGACTAGGGCATCTGGCACCAAAAAAAGAGAAGGCCAGGCTACATGTTTCCTTGGTAAGGAATAATTTTAAGTGGTGCCCACTGAGCACATATTCCACAACTTCTTTTTGCCTTTTATTTATCTGTAAAAATGATAAAAAAAATCTCTGGCTTTATTCATTGAAGCTTGCAGACAATGAAAGGAGTAAATTATGTACAAGTTTCTTAATTGAAATCCCATATAAATAATTTGTTTTCTTACTACTATCAAATCATTTATATGCATTGCTGGAGGTGGGTCTTTATTTATGTTATGTTTTCCTTTCGTTCCATTAATAACACGAGTTTCAGCGGCCAACAGAGCATCATAAAAGTTTGATCTCTCATCAAAATGTGTCTGATTACTTCATCCAGTCCTCATGCTATGATCAGCTCAGCAATATTAACATTGTTTCCCTGGTTTTCTTCAGAAACAAGAAAAACTGATCCAAAATCCATCACCCGTGAATCGACTGTACAATCAACTGAATTGTTTCCCTCTGGTATAGGAATTTTTCAAGAATATTCCATTGATACATTTACCTAAAAATTCATATATGTATTATTGACTTTGCTCCACAGTTTAAATTTCTTTTGTTACCATATAATACTTCCATTTTAAATATTTTTAGGACCTCCATTTCTATTGATTAATTTCATAAAAAGACAGCAGTAACAGCTTTATTAAAAACCACAAATTTCTTTTTCTTTCTTCTAAATAACAACTTAAAGGATGTGCAGGATAAATAACATCGTGGATGCACTCTATTCAACATATTTTGCTAAATCCTTCATGAAAGTTAAGAAAAACATAGAGTTGAGCATGATTGTCTAAGATTAGGATTCTCAAATCCTAAATAGTTTTTAAAATGTATATTCATATAGTGAAATCAACTAAAGAAACACAAGTGCAAATGGTAAGGAAAGCACATGAATGATAATTAACATGGATGTATATGCATCATTTAGATAGTCTTAGTAAAATATGAAAATTTTGGATATCATCAAATGTATTAAATTTGAAATTCTCCCCAATGCAGCTGAATTTCGCTTTCATCTACCATTAGAACTGAAAAATAAAAATTACACATATAAGCATAACATGGAAGTTCCATGCAAATGTACTCTACTCCAATGTTTACATGGAAGTTACACACATATGTGCTCTAATGTTAACTAGTTTCAACAGGCATGAACAACCATTGTGGAACTTACACTTTGTATAAGCTCCAAACCAAGGTCTTTGGGAGTATCGCCATTGGCATATATTATTAAACCTATTAGATTATTGAATTTGTTAATGCCTTCCACCATAAAACGAACATGGGAACACAAAGCATAAACTATGATTAGTGGGAGAAAAATAAGAGGAAAGACTAGAAAAGATTAGGTAGAGCTCGCTTACATCCCTATTTAAAACCCTGATCTCTATATAAAATGTTTAGCTTCCCTACCAAAAGGGTCAGGAGGAACTTCAAAAGATGCCGCTGATGTAGAAGAGAATTTCTGTGCAGATGTCAATAATGGAGTGGCAATAATAGAATCGACACCATTTACGTTATCAGCAACTGTTTCAGGTTCAGGAACTGTTTCAGGCACTGCTGTCCTACCTATGGATGGAGCCTGTTTTGGAAAACCGAGTAAAATGCATCAATTGAAATATACTAAATTTCCAAGTAAATACAATGACTACATCCATGGAGATCACTCATGTTTTAAACATCCAACTGAACCCATGGAACTTAATTCTCTATTGTGTATCCTCTATGTTGTCTCTAGTTATGTCGTTATAATGGTAATGGCAACAATAACTATTTCTACATTCAGTTGCCCCATTTAGACAACACGCACTCAATCACTCATCATATTCTGTTGTTTTATAACCACAGAGAACATAGTAAAAAAAGGATGTACAGATGTAAAACAGAAGGAAAGCCGATGGTGTTATTTATCAACAATTACGAACCATGATAAATCATGTATCATTGAGCTAAGTTCAAAAATTAAGAGTGTTCTCTAGAAACAACAACGGCATTACAACCGTTTTTTTCTAAAACAGTATCTTAGATACTTAAATGTAAAACAAACGAATGAATACAAGCATTACCTGAACGCCTGCCACAAACACTTGAACAAACTGCATATGTGGAAGCAAATAGAGCCAAACTGTGCTTCCATCATGAACTTGCTCAACGATGGCTTGAATAGACCTTCCTTTATTTGCATCTTTAAAAGCAATGGCATCGAAAGCAGTGGAATCACCAATGGCTGAAGGAGGTAGATCTCGTATTGCTTTCTCTGAAGCACCAGGTTCCTACATCAATTGTCATTAAATAAAGCGAACGAATCTTCGTACATTGATATACCTGCAACACATAATCAGTTTGAATTTATACAAATGAATTTATAGCTCTTAGTCCCAAAATATAACTCGTTGTTATTTCAAACTCATTACAATTTAATAACTCAAGTCTATTAAGTTGATATTGTTTGCTAAGGTTTCCCTGTACATTTAAACCTTCATCAGGTTGCCATTCATATCCAATAAGATACCATTTAAAGTTAAATATGTACTAGGATAGAACCACGGTAATAGATTTTAGGGAAAAACCTTACTTTCTTTGTAATTTCTTACAGTAAACACAGGTATGGATTTGCTATCAGTAGCACTAAAAGGGAACCCCAAACATAGTTTTTTGTACATTATTACCTTATTTCCTGCAGCAATGGGAAAAAGCAAAGCAGGCCAAAGTACTCTAATACTAAAACCAGGTTTTGTAGTTAATTATCAGCTTCAAAAGTCAAAACAGCAATTACTAATTGTTCCACATACCTAAAATAAGTAGGAAAAACATATAAAACCAAGTGAAAGTGAAGCGAGCAATCAACGGTAGAAAAATGGAAAATAATAAACTGAATTATAAGAAAACACTCTAGAGTGCCTTGTGTTGCATTGGACTTGTCTAATTATGTACAAATGACAGTTTTATTTTCTTTTTCCATTATGCATTAGTACATTAGGTAATACCACTCATTTGCACTGAGCCTAAGCAAGAGTACTAGGATTACATAATGAATAAATAATTGGCCTGTCATTTTTTTCAATTTTGCTGGCCTATCATTTTCAAAGCTATTTGTAAAGCAATTCATAACTAGAGTCTGGAATTAACTATTAAATAAAATATTAACCACGCTAATCAAAGCGGTTTACCAGTTTCATCTTCAAACAAGTAGACACAAGAGAAAACAAAAAAACAAGGATTCCTCACTGATTCTACAGACTTCACTAGAGTTACCAGTGACATCAAGGAGAAAATAGCCAGGAAGAAAAAGATCAAACTTCTGATATGAAGTTGAGGTGAAAAGAACAGAGGACGCACCGTTGAAAGATAAAAAGGGTACCCAGTCCTCCGGAAAACCTCTTGATTCAGAATTAGAAAAAGGTAAAGCTAGAGTTTCTACCAAAGAAGTTGCAATTTATGCCAAACCTCAGCCTCCAATTTTTGGTTTACATGCACGTTTCAGTTCTTGCGGCTTATCTCAAAAAAAAGAAAAAGAAAAATTCATAACTGAAATTTTGAGTTAAATAATAGCTAGTCAGCAGTAAAAATTTACTTGTTCATTCTCGTTAATTTTTAAACTAAATTTTATCAAAAATGTAAGTTAATTATTCAAATACTTGTACTTTTTACAGCTAATCTAAAACAACTAAAAAGCTAATATTCAAATCCACTTATAAAATACTAAAAAGGTAAAGACTCATTTGGATTCAAGAGTGAACAAAACGGAAAAGTAAACTCAAAATGTCACTGCTACTAGGATACCCTAGAAGAATATGAATTCTAAAGTATATATGTACACGATGTATAAGAAAATGATTAACTTGCATGTGAACAACCTCGATTTAATAATTGTTCTTCAAATATTTTTAGTCTAACATCAAATGGCTTCCATTTTCTTTACATGTCGATAGCTACAAAAATTTGGCATTTCGATATTTATTTATGATTAAACCGAAGGTATTCTCAAATTTTACCTACTTTTTTTGTTAAAAAAGGTAGATAAAAAGGGAGGAAAAAAAGAAAACTATTAAAAAGGGAAAAGAGCCTTTTTTTAGGTAAAAATATATATCATTTGTATTAATTGTACATGTTAGAAATCATTTAGTGTATTTTACACCTTTAATTTGTAGTCAATGAATCTTACTAGTCATCGGTAAATAATTTTCTTCATATTATATGACTATTATATGCTATTAAAATTGCGAGACCATATTATTTTCATTGATCACATCATTTTAATAAACAAAAACATTTATACTTTATTATGTTGTTTCGTTTTAAAAACACAAATTTATAGATAATATTGGGAATCATTATCCTTCTAATTAATTCAGTATACGTAGTCTTGGGTATCACTCATTGGGAACTAGCATGGTTTGAAGGCAACAATAGATGTATATCGATTGCCTGAAGAAGACGTACTTCAAATGAGCTCAACGTTTATAACTATTTTAGATAAGCTCAACTCTCATAGAACTATCACAAATGTATATGCAAATGATTTGTATATATGAATTCTAAGACTTACATCCCTCGAAGTAGAATCACTCCTATGTCCAGATATAATGGACCACGGTATAAAATTACAATAAAAATATCACATGTAATAATATATCTACATATACTATACTTACTATATATTATCTGTACAAAAAAGGGAAGCCAGAAACGTAAAACTACAGTCGTCATATTAAATAATCACCTAATTTCATTTTATTTTCACATTACAACAAAATGGGGTTAAATAAATTATCTCAAAATCCCGACTATCCCGTTAGCTTGAAACTTAGGGATAAAGGTATCGCCACAGCATAGTAAACGGGTGTGATAATCTGTGAACATGTGAGCGAAGAAATTAATGAATAAATGAAGAATCATAAGCAGCGAAAAATCATTTAACCATTATTGCAGTACCTCTCACGGCGGTCCGAATTGGTGAGGCACTGATTTAGGGCTCTAGGCAGTTGAAATGTTCGCTGCTTGTTTAGGGATTGGAATCGACATTAACATAGTTGATCGATATTAGCTTAATCGGCTTAAATACTCAGTAGATTATGGCAAAGGATTGAGATTGACACTGGCTAGAGCTTTGCAAGTGGCTGCATGAATGTTGATAATACGGGCGGTTAGATCGGCATAGAATTTGTTTACAGAGGTGACGAGGTGAAAGTAATGGAAAGGGGAAAAGGCGTAGGTTGCTAATAGAAGCGAATTTCTTTCCCGCACAAAATAATTATTTCCCGCCTATTTATGGTATAGCGTTGAAAAACTTGTATCTCTGTACCTGTAATGTATATATAGCGTTGAATAACCTGGTAGATATAGCATGGGATGGAGGAAAGGCGGAAATGCTATCTATTGATGCTATCAAAGTCGGATTTTCTTGTAGTGCAAACAGCCCTTCATGGAAAGGAGACTCCACATTTTTCCAAAAAAATTTAACACTTAGAAATTTGAGAGACAAATTTGAAAAATATATGTTGCAAATTAAAGTATACTTATGGAAGAATTAGAGGATAAACAACTTAAATTGTATTTACTTTAAATAAAGAGTAATGGGTTAAAGTTAAAATCTAAGTAAGAAGTTAAGGAAATTTTCAAGCGCTGAAAATTTAGAATTTAATTTTCGAAGATAATGGGTTTGGAAACTCTAAGAGTATTTGATTATTAAAAGAGAATATAAAATTCTATTCCTTGTGTTTTATTTTGCCTATGTGCAATTATTTTATGACTTGCATTTATGCAGTTGTATGAGTTTGGTAGTATTTGAAGAAACCACCTACTACTTATTGGGTTTCTTTCCGTAACAGTTGTCAATTTAATATCGGCATGACTCCCTTCGTAGTGTTATGTGGAAAGTCAAATCGATTATCATCTTGTGGGTTGGAGTCCGGGATAAAGTTGCGACAAAATCTCGACTCTGTTCATGAAATTTCTACAGAATCGATCTCACCCAATTTATTTATTGTGTAGCATCCGATCAGTGTTCTTGCTTCGAAGTTGAAATGCCTTCAAAATAAGAATGTTCTGCTCGTAAGGAAAAAAATCAATGGTCCACTAATCCCAATAAGTGCACTTGGGAAACCATAGAATTTACTGAGTTATCTTATCTGAGTTTTCGGTTTTCTTGTGTTGAAGGTGAGAAATCTAAAGTCTAGCCCATCCATCTTCCTTTAATTAATGAAGTAAATCGTGTTGGATGCAGCTCTTTTCAAGAAATTGCAAGGACGCAATTTTTATAAGGAGGAGTCTGTAACAACCCTTGTTTTGGTGATTACCTGTAATATTAAATTATAACGGTGGTTATAATTTAATTATGTAAAATAAAATAAGTTGAGATATAAAATTATTTATTTTGAATAAATAATGATTTTGAAAAGAATAAAATGGAGTTAATATGATAATGTTAGTAATAAATGGTGAAAAATGGAAATATGTTAATTTGGTGATTTGTTGAATTAAATAAATGATAAAAAGAATCAATTCTATAATAATTTGTTGAAATAAATGTAAAATACTGAAAATAAAGTTTTAAAAACTTTATCGTGTTATTTTGGAAGAAAATGAGCAATATAGGATTTTAATTTGATAAAATGCAATAATTTTTGCATATTATTGCCAAATTTTGGTTTTTGTAAATTTTAATGAACTGTTAAAATTTTTGTATGTTGTATAATGAAAATAAAAAGGAGAAATATTGGTTAAAAATAAGTTTTAGATGTAAAATTAATGTTAAAATGGTTTATTTTATTTAATTATATAATAAAATAATTTTCATGTAATTTTATGTGTTAAAAATAGTGTTTTGTGTAAATTATAGTGTAAATTTTGTATTTAATTAAAATAAGAGTTTTTAATAATGAAAAATACTAAATTATCTTTTTATTAGTTGTTAAAATGTTCTGTCAAACATGAAAATATGTTTGTATATTTTTATAGTGAAGAAATCTTGTAAATATATGTTGTTTTGATTTGTTTATACAAGTGTACATGAGATTTAGTGGCAATTTGATTTTATTTGGCTAATTATTGTGGTATTGGGTCTAAGCCCATTAACTTGCTACTTACCTTAAGCAGAAAGAGTTTCTCTTCTTCCCAAAACAAAGAATGTTTATTTTTTTTACAGTACACAAAACAAAAGAAGAAAACTTCCCTCTTTTCTAACCTAGGCGTTAAATCTCCGATTTCTCCACTTATTTGCTGAAAATAATCAAACTGAAGCAATTTGTAAAAGGTACTCCACTCCAAAAAAGATTAATTCATCAAATTTTGATTTTGGGTTTGGGTTTGGTCTGTAATATCTTTTTTCTTCTTTGCATGTCCTTCTTACTCAATTTACAGGTGTTGAAGGGGAAAAGTAAGCCACCGAGCATCATTTTTTATCCAGATTCATGTAGTTTTTGTGCCAATCTTTTGCTACTAAAGGTGAGGTTTACCTCACACATTCTAGCTTGTTTCAGGTTTCATAGTGATGAATTGGGTTGTTTAATTTGCAAATTCGTTTGCTGTAACGTTGATTTTGAGCTGCTACAAGCATAGCTTGAGTCCATGTTTGAGACAGCGTATCTCTTTCGTTTCCTATAAATACGTTATTGAGAGCCTATATCTCTCTTCCTTCTTGTCTAATTCTGTCCATTCTTTTTTTGTTTGATAGTATTTTCGTTGAACTCTATGAATGTAAAATTTTAGGTCACTCCGACCTTTGTAGCTTATAGAACTTGCTGTCAAACTTTGAATCATGGCGTGTTTTGCTTCAGCTGAAAATTTGAGTTGTTTTTACATGGGTTTCTGAGACAAATTTTTGATGTTGATTTCTAAAGGCGTTGATACTATATGGACATTCCAATATTATACTAAATCCATACATTGGATTAGTAAGGTTATATGTGTATTTTACATGTTGATTTCATGAAGAATTTTGTGCATTTGCCGACACCGTGCACATTTTGTAAAATAATTTCTATGAGAGACTTTTATATATATAAATTTCTATTGCTTTGGGACAAATTCTTTATCTGGAGTTGTTTTAAAAATGAAATCGCCTCAAAGCTATATATAATATATAATATTTTCAATATATAGAGTTTTTCGAAGAAAATATTCATAGGATTTCAATTTTTTTATAAACTCGTTTTCCCAAACAAATTATTTTCTATATAAAATACACGTTTTTGCGCTCTTCGAGCATACGAAAAAGAGAATTAAACAATTTAGTAAAACATGCGGTATGAGAAACATGCGTTTACTTTTTCTGTTAATTTCGGACTTGTTCGTTTGAAGCTGTTGACCGACGGGTCGTATTTGCCGATGAGGTGAGGCAATTATTGTAATTTAAATGATTTATTTTCTAATGTGGGATTGACTATCAGTTAGTAACTAATAAGTGAGAACGTGTGGTATAGGACGCACTGTTACTACTTTTCAGGTTCTTATCCGAGAGTTTGTGACGCATTCACAATGTTATTGCCAACATTAGGCTGTTGGGCCACTTATTGGATAGTTGGATTCTATGTGTGTATATAGCTGTTGGGCTTATCATGGACTGTTGGATACTATTAAGACTGTTGGGTCTGTTATACACTGTACTTGGTATGCTATTTGGCCACTTATTGGACTGTTGGGTCCTAGTTTAATATAGCTATTAGGCTAATTTTTGGCTGTTGAGTCCTATATTTTCCATTGTTGTCATTCTAGATTTCTTACTGATTGATTTCTAGAATTTCGATGTTTTAAAAATGTTTTCATCATAGTTGCTTCATTGGATTATTTATATAGCCTGAGTGCTATTGTGTTGAATATAAATGGTGATTAACTCTTAGTGGAGTTCTCTATATTGTGTGATTCATAGATGCCATTACTTGGTGTTTTGTGATTTGTAAAACTCCTATTTAGGAGATATTATTATGGAAAGCCATTATATTGGCTATTGATATTGCCGATGATATGAGGTGTACATTTGTGGAAATATTTGATATTGTTGTTGATCATGTCTCATTCAAGAAACTCTTGTGTCATATATATTGTGTTGCTTCTTCTCTTTCAAGAAGAATTGTTATCATTTATCTTTGTACCTTACTTATCTCATACTAATTAGTTGTTTAAGCTAGACTAACCCGTGTATTTTTATTTACTCGGGTCAGACCAAGTTGTTTTAGGTTAGTTACCTGCAATAGGATTGTGCTATGCTACTTCCACCTTGAATATTCTACTTACCTCCTTTTCTGTAGTTTTGAAGTCGTTTTGTATGACTTTGATATGTATCTATTGTTTGACTCGTTGTATATTGTGTGGTCCTTATACCACTTCTAATGTAACCTTTTTGTATTGGGATGTATTTGTGTATATGTATGTATATGTGTGTGTGTGTGTGTGTTTGACTGCTGTTCTGTGATGTGTTGTACATATTGTTGTTATATTTTGTTCTGATAGATCCATTAGCTATTGTAGTTTTGTATTAAGCATTTATTGAATATTTCGGTCCACTTGTGGAAGGGAAAAAATTAGAGCACTAAATCGACGTGTTCAAGAGATGTTTAAGACAAAGCTATTGGTGGTCACTCCTAACCAGCCCTATTCTCTGCATTAGCAGACAGTATTACCCAGTAATATTCTTTGTTAATGTGGGTCTCGGAGTGAGGTGTCACAACATCTCTTAATTAATTTAAATACCTAGTCTTCCTCGGCTTAGGAAACTATGTCATACCATTATGGCTAAACCAAATATATTCCTTATTACATCACCGGTTTCTCCAAAATACACCTCATTGAAAGTCAACATTGGATGACTTTCCAATCTTACAATTACTATACATAAGAAGCAAAAACATAATATACAAGAGAAACAATCACAACAAAACAAACAAACAACAAATAAATAAGAACATATCTAAATAATAAAGCAAAAACAATACAAAGCAAATAGAAGAAATTAATTTAAACAAACATATTATAGGCTATAAAACAAATATGGTAAGGGAATAATTTTCTTGATATAACTAACTATTTAACAAGCAGCAGAACAATAGAACCAATGTAACCGAAGTAATAAAATACAACTAAATAAAAGGTCTTTTACCTATATATCGAAATGGGCAATCATAACGTCATATACCCACTCTCTCTCGAGAAGGAAATAACTAGACACCCTTACAACACACTAGGGAAAGTCACACATGATGGAAAAGAGGTTACATCTGATAGAGTTAGGGTTATGTCACATCACCTATTAAGTGACATGTGAACACTAATATTCAAATAATTTGATATTAATTGCTGACTAAATTTACACTTAAAGAGTCACACTACCGAACGATTGAATACTTCTTTGACTAAATGATTTAATTAATTTGTAATTATTATAAATAAATTAAATAAATTCATAATTATAAAATATTAATTATAATTTTTTACTTGATTCGTGGTTAGAAATGAGGGGAGGATAAAGGTTATTTTCCGCTGGCATTAGAGAGAGTTGATTGACTGAGTAGAAAATTAAACCAACATAGTAGATGCATTCACAAAAGGTCTAACTCGATTAGTTCTCATCAAACCGATTGAAGTGATAGGATATAGATTCCATAATTGGCCTCCAGCGCAAGTGGGAGATTGATAGTGTTAGGGATATGCCCTAGGGGCAACTTTATAATTGTTACATATATCTAACTCGATAACCAATCTTGTCGAAAATGAAATGTGTTTCTTTTTTGTTACATACTTCATATAATGTGTTATATATTAATTAATTAATTTTACAAAAAGTATATTTAATAGAGTATCCATAAGTGGCATGTTTTGTGATGGTATTACAACGCGTTGTAACCATGGATGATTTATCACAATAAAATAAACACACCGTTTTAAATATTCCTAGTATAGCTTTATAGAGACGAGATATCGATGCATCCGTTAAGACTAGAATACACAACGCTCTCCCATGTTGTGTAGTTTATTACTCATGGCTATTAGGAGCACCAAATGGTTACGTACTGATAGTTATTAGATAACCATGGGATGACTCAACTGATAGTTTTATATTGGTTAATGTAACTAAGGTCAAACATAAAATATCAATGTGACAAAATTACATAGTTCTTTCGACTTGGGAATACCATTGATCTTCAATGTGAAAGCTTCACTTTAATTATAGTTAAATCATGCCATGACATCCATTAAATGAATATAGTTGGGTCGAGTGGAAGTGAAACACTATTCAAGAGAGGATTTGTCACCCCGGTTATATGAGGTTAGTATCAGGTCAACTGAAGTCAACACATAATCAAAGTCTTCGGCTAGAGTAGTTCAGTTAATAATAATTGTTATTATCGAACCAAGAATTTTGTGTTTGGACTATAAAGTTGAATATGGATGATACTGAAATTTTGACCATTACCAAATTCGATAAGTCCAAAATGATATAGTTTTGATGAAGAGAATTGGGTTAAATAATCTCACTACTGGGAAACTCTAAACAAAGTAAATTAGGATTTATTGAGAAGTAAGCGATAAATTTGCTAAAAATGTCATACCACTTACTAAATGACATGTTAATGTTAATATTCTAATTGTTCGACATTAATTACTAACCTAATTTATACCTAAGAGTCACACAACCGAAATGACGAATACTTCTTTTATCATCTAATTTAATTAATTTGTAATTATTATAGACTTATTAAAATAATTATCATTTATGAAATATTAATTACAAAATTTTGGTATTTGATTGTTAAACAATGCATTTATAACAGTTATAAATATATTAATTTATACACAATATCAATATGCATTTAAATTTAGATTTAAATGCAACAGACTTTATTCAAGCTGGAAATGGCTTTGAGGCTAATAGTGGGGATGTGAATTTTGGCTAGAATAGCTAGGTTAGGCTAGCCAAATGTTGGTAAAAGGTGAAGGCTTTTGAATGGTTTAAATGAGTGGAAATGGTAAAAGAGAGACAAGGATAAAATCCACTTTCTCTCTATTTAACTTCCTACTTATATGCCACTCTCTACACCCTTCTTTTTAATGCATTTTCTCTATTCCCCCTCTACAAATTTTGACCAGCAAACCCCATTTAAACCCAAAAGAAGTCCAAGCTCAAATCATATCAAAATTCTTCGGTTCGATCATCGGTGGTAAAGTAGTTCGGGAGCCAGCAACTCTAGAACTTGGAATTTTATTCAATAAGCCATTTCATCATTTCAAAGTGAGATCTCTAAGCCTTAGTAAGGTAGTTCACATGTTTGTTAATTCATTTAATAATTTCAAAAACATATTTATATATATAATATTATTATTTATTTTTGATCAAAAATTTAAACTAAAAAATTAATTTTTCTATGAGTATTATTAGGCAGTGTACACACACTTATATATATATATATTTCATTCATATATACATATATGTCTGTTTATTTTCAAACTATTATAAGAATATATATATAGAGAAAGAGAGACGAAAAATAATGATAATTTAATTTTGTTTTGGTTTTGCAATAAAATAAATGATTAAAATTTATAATATATTTTAGATGTTTTTCATATACATAATTATATATATGTATATATTTTATAAATTTCACACACATATACATATAATTATTCAAAATAATATATATATATATATATATAATATTTTGAATACATAAGTTGAAGCATATAAATATACATTTGGACTATGTATGTGTATACTAGATGAGTTAACATGTTTGTTGCAGTGTAAATCTTAGTACTTATACACGGGCATGTGAACCTTACAAAAATTGCTATATGAAACATGCACATACATATATATGTGTATATGATACACATGTTTATAATATAATATTAACTATTTAAGAGAAATGTGTGATCCTCTATAGTGGAGGAGAGCACACATGTACATATATATGATACCAAAAGCAAGGAGATGCCAACAAGCCTGACAGGTAGCTAAAATCCCCCAATACAAAAAGAAAAGAAATAAAACGCTCCTAAAAGCCTAATAAACTAAAGACACTCCCTAAACAATCAACTCAAACAAGAAACAAAAGCCAAAAACGTCTCCAAAGATGTGTATAAAACCATAATATAAAATAAAATTATGATTTTATTTAAAAGTAATTTAGAAATGTTCGAAATAAATTAGGCTTCATAAGCCTAATAAAGATCCATTATGGTAAAAAAATTGAAATTCGTCAATTTCTTCCATGGTGGACTGGCCCAGTTTTGACAATGGTATCAGATCCAAATAGCCTATACGGTCTAATTCAGTCATATTATGGCTAACTAATTAAGCTTCAAGGTAGTTGGTAAGGTTTATAAGAAAAGTAGTGTGTAGGCTAGGTTATTGGGTAATCAAGTACCGTGTGCTACCTAGCTACCGGCCTAACCAGAATAGATATGTTAGCCAAAAGGTTTATCCTAGTAGAAAAGACCCAATTTGAATTGGGTTAGGCTTATTTCAAAATTATTTTGAAATTAAAAATAAAACTTTTAAATTTAAAAGTAAAATTTAAAATAAGAAAATTGCTATAAATATTTAATATAAATTTTCATATTTAAAAAAATTAAAATAATAGTTTTAAATTTAAAAGTTAGATTTAAAATAAAATACATATTATAGAAGTTATAATATGATTTTTTCAAAATAATGTTACAAAATTAATTTTGAAAATATTACTTATTAACAGGATTAATAAAATAAATGAATTAATTAAATAAGTTAATTAATTAAATGTGTATGTATGTATAATATATATAATGATATATGTTATGTTGTCTTGAATTATTTAAGACAATGTGAGTATACATTGGAAAATACAATATGAGTATACATGTGTGTGAAAGAATTTTTGAAATTAATAAAATTTAATTAAAATTCTTTATTTAAATAAGTTAGTTAAAATTTAACAAATTAAAATAAAGACATATGGGATATATGTGTGTTAATATAAATGTTATGGTATATATACTCAATATAATATGTTATAATTGAATAAAATAAATTAGTTGATAGGTTAATTAATTAAATTAATTAATTAAGATTTAGTTAATATAATGTTATACAAAAGTCTATTATATAAGTTAATTAAATTGTAAAAGTTATATAATAATTAAAACTTATATAATATGAATGTATAAATTGAAGGTAGAATAGTTAGAAACCCAATTATATTGGAATAAATACGTATGTATATTACGTACACCGTGGTTTTTGATATGTCCAAAACTTGAATCACGAAGATATGTCATAAGAAATACATTATTACATAAACTGGTACCACAAATTAAATATATTGAAGATTATGATTTTTTTTGAAAACCTACTTTCGTATTCTAGGGATGTAAGAAGGTCTCCCACCGCCTCACCCCATTTTAATTTTGGCTATCGTAGAGGCACTTTTCGATCCCGATATTTTCTACTTATTTAAGGGACTATTATATGCCTTTGCAAATAGTGCGATTGCTAAGGATCGAACCACCTCCCTCCACCGAGGAGTTAGGAACCCTTGCTAATCGCACAAGAGTTGCGGACATTATGAAACTTTTATATTAGTGTTATCCTCTACAATTTATATAGTAATAAATTACTTGCATACTCTCTGGTTGTTGAGTAAACTCAAGCCAGAGATGTTATGTGTAGTATGATCAATATATTAAGTAGATGACGTAAGATAACTATATATAATTGTTGAGCAAACTCAAGATACGTATACTATATTTAAGACGTCGCAAAAGGATATGTATAAATGAATAGTTAGTTTTGATTTATTATGCCAACTCAAGGCCGAAATAATATTAAGATAAGGATCCATGAGTTAGGAGTTGCATATGATAAAACCGATAAGGAATTATTCATTGTTTATGTGGCTATGACTTGTTGAGAAAACTCAAGGTCGGAATCCTAAGACAAATGAGTCCCAACACCGATTAGTGGAGTAAAAAGACTTTTATATTTAGGGTTTTGAGAAACATAAAAGACTACGGGAAGACTTACTAGGAAAATGAATTGGTAACATTTAACATTTCTAATATTGTAAGAACACATGCTATATAAAGTTATAATAATCTACATCAATAGATTTGTGCAATAAAATAATTCATAAAATGTTTATCAGTTAAAAGGTATACAAATGAACTAAATTAATATTGGTAAATAAAAATATAAAATATACTTATGGATTAAATTTTGCATGTTGACCCATGCAAGCGCCTAATTATACAACCACTATATACGTTCGTAACATGGCCATTTACAAGTTTACTTGCCCTAAACTATGTTTTGTCTTCAATGAGCTTTGAACTCTAAAGAAAATACAAGGATACAGATATTTGATCCATATACGATCGCATGTAAATGTTATAAGGTGAACGGTCATAATTCATGGCATATGAAACCTCGATGAAAATAGTTATTGAAATGAGCATGTAAGCTATAGTGTAAGATCGTGTATTCAATATGACTGGTTACAATAATAATCTTGTTTTGTTAAATGTAACACTAGACCAAAGGCTACAAGATAGAGCTAGGAATTCAGTCATCGAAATGTCAGTTTGATCGGCTTACGTAAAGTGCAATTTATTTGATGTCCTTAAAAGTTAAGGATGATCAAATGCACTTTTGTAAAGATATCATTGTGATATTGTAGTAAGAATTTCCTACAAATGGTTTGATCATTCAGAAAGGAAAGCGAATGTACTAGAGCAGATGTAACCTAAGGCATAGTTGGGACGAAGAGAGTGAATGATCACATCTACTTCATAAAGAAGCAATAGAAATACTAACTATTAAATATGACCGTTAACATTTGAATGAGAAATATAATTTCGATTTCAAAATGTATTTTCAAATAGAAATTTGTTTTCTATAAGATTTATTTCTTTGAATTTAAGATATTAGATTTGAGAATTCTCTACTGTGAACCGGTTGTAGTGAATAAAATAAATTATATTAAGTGGTTGAATAGAACTTCATTTTTGTTATGTTATTATAGTAGTGGCAGAAATTGTGGGAGCATGCCGTATAACACTTATTGATTGCATCAAATTACAAAAATTAATTTCTTAAAACGTACCAAATATTATTTGTGAAATAATACGTACCAAATATTTTCTGTGAAATAATAATTATTTTTTAGTATTAACTGAAAATAGAAATATTTTTATTTTAATATGAATATTATGAATACTCGTTACAAACTACAAATGGTTTGATCATTCAGAAAGGAAAGCGAATCTACTAGAGCAGATGTAACCTTAGGCATAGTTGGGACGATGAGAGTGAATGATCACATCTACTTCATAAAGAAGCATTAGAAATGCTAACTATTAAATAATAGTTGATCGTTAACATTTGAATGAGAAATATAATTTCTATTTCAAAATGTATTTTCAAATAGAAAATTGTTTTCTATAAAATTTATTTCTTTGAATTTAAGACATTAGATTTGAGAATTCTCTACTTTGAACCGGTTGTAGTGAATAAAATAAATTATATTAAGTGGTTGAATAGAACTTCATTTTTGATATGTTATTATAGTAGTGGCAGAAATAGTGGGAGCATGTCGTATATAACTTATTGATCGCATCAAATTACCAAAATTGATTTCTTAAAACGTACCATATATTATTTATGAAATAATACGTACCAAATATTTTTTGTGAAATAATAATTATTTTTTAGTATTAACTGAAAATAGATATATTTTTATTTTAATATGAATATTATGAATACTCGTTATAGAATAAAACTATAGTAGATGCATCAAAAATACTGAAGTATCTAAATTTATTTGCAATTATTTTGAAATTATGGACTAAACCATAGTTTTGAGAAATAGTTTTTTATTACATGATTATGAATCATATGGTATAAATAAATTATGTATCAATTAAGGGAAAAGCACCTATTCAGTGGGAGTAGAATAAGATTTGATGAACTATACAGATTAATACAAATAGATGTATGCAATTGAAAGTCTATTAGTTACAAAATGGTCCATGTATTTTGTCGTATTCATTGATGAGTTATCACAAACATGAACATTTGTATTTGATACACATGTAGCATGTCTATGATAAGCTTATAGAATACAAGTCAGAAGTAAATTAAATAGCGTGCAAAAGAATATAAAATGATTCAATTTGATTGAATAGGTGAGTACATTGGAAGGAGTTCCGAATGACTCTAAAAATGAACAAAGATTTGATCCCAAAAGCCACTCCTCCATATGATATATAATGATGCATTGATAATAAGTAATTGGACTTTGTTGAATAAAGCATGATTAATTATGAGTGAAGTTGAGTAAACTTCTTTCTATATGGTCATGTACTTAAGAGTAGTGTATAAGGTTAAAATTAATTTGATCTAAATAAAAGTTTAAAAAATCATACAAGATAAAAGTTTATAAGAAACCCAACATATCTGAAGCTAAGGAGTTAGTACGTTGTGTAAGTCAAAATACTGCACGTTGAGGGATCTTGTATGAATTACCCCAAAAGGAGTTTGGAAACGACTATCATTGGATGACTAGTTTATGTGTTGAACATAAATATTATAGACTAAAACCAAACCAGTTTTATATATAAGGCAATTCATAAAGTTATTATGAATACCTATTCTATTGCACTGAGAAATTTCTGTTGTTTCAAGAAACACCAAACCATATCGAAGGAATTTCTTTGCAAAATTATTGATATCAAAATGGATTAAGATACGATCCAAAAATAAAATTTATTACGTGGAATGAAATAAATTAAACTAATTTTAACGAACACATCACATTAGAGTGTCTAATAAGTATTCTTGCATATTAAAGAGAAACTATGAGTTACTTATCAGTATCAAGAATAGATAATCCACAGTTGTCATTTAAGCTATTAAGAGTATTGAATCTATAATATGATATAATGCAGAAATTCGAAAAGGATTCCAAATATGATATCAAAATATGACTTTGGTAGTTGTACCCGAAGGGATATGATCCATCGATCACGAATGAGTTTTCAAAAGAAAGATAAATGCAGTTCGAATATAATAAGCAACGTTAATAAAAATAACATTAAAAATTTCAATTGTTGAGATTGGAGTAATAGATTCATTATTCTTCGGGCTCAAGTTAATATGGATTTGCTCACAAAATTATCGCTTGGTATGACTTTGTTTTTGGGCATATGTTTTGAAATGGAAAATAATAAATAATGATTTAGAATAGACTATTTGCACATAACAAACAAAGTATCTCGAAGTCAGTTGGAGCGATATTGAGTTTGTAGATTTTTGGATATGATCCAAGAAATGATAAGATAATATCATTTTATAAGCATCAAAACTGAATAAGTATCTTGATAAAAACATAGAATGGTTTGACTTTCAGTCAAAATGCAGAGGAAGCTTGTGTCTATAAGAAAGAACTACTAAAAGATACATATATATTTCTAGATATAAGTAAACAACATACTATTGATTGTTTACGATGTACTTGTGTTAAAATCAGTAATACTTTGGTTGTTTTAAACTTCATATTGGATTTGTAAATAATATCTTTTATACTAAGTCTAAAAGGATATTGGTAATGCACCAAATGATATGCAAAGACATCTTACTAAAATGTTTAATAAGGAAAATGTAAGATGGGTTCCTTATGCTAGTAATAGGAATTATAATACATGTTATATTGTCTACCTTATCGTAATTAGCTTATGTATTTGATACATGAAGCAAATATCAAATCCAAATTAATATCAGTAAAATGGTATTTTAGAGTATTCTTGAGTATTTATGAAATACTGTAAAATCGTTTATAGAAACAACAAAATCCTTATGAAGGAGTGCACGAACCCCAACTTCATGAGTGATATTGAGTATAAAATGTCAATATTAAATTCATGTTCAAATCTTAATTAAGAAGCTTTAAGTTGTAAATTTTCCAAATAAAATTTGCTAATTAAATGAAAAGTCTATGTATATCGGCTTGAATAGCGCTATGATAAAATCAACGTACAAATATAAATACACAAATTTATAACTAAACTAGGGGTGATTCTAAGTATTAATAATTCTAATCATTTTTATGTGATAATAATGTAATAATAAGAGCTCACTAGAAGTTGAGAAACATACTCTAAATAGTTTCATATGATAAAAGTAGTTTATCAACATTAGAGAGAGTTAATTAACATAGTAGATAATTAAACCAACAGGATAGATCCATTCATGAAAGGTCAAACTCGATCAGTTCTCATCAAATTGATTAAAGGATAGGAAAGAAATTCCATAATGGACTCATGTGTAAGTGGGAGATTGATAGAGTTAGGGGTATGCTCTAGTAGAAATTATGTAATTTGTTGCATATATATAACTCGATAACGAATCCTATTCAAAATAAAATGTGTTTTCTTTCTATTATATACTGGATATAATATGTTATATTAATTAATTAATTTAATTAAAAGTATATTTAATAGAAAATTTATAAATGATATGTTTTGTAATAGTTGTCGCAATGCGCCGTAACCATGAGTGAATAATCATAATAAAATAAATGTACCAATTTAAATATTTCTGGTCAAGATGTACCGAGACTAGATATCGAGCAGCTATTGAGACTGTAGTACATAACACTCTCCATATGTTGGACAATGCATCACTCACAACTACTGAAAGCACAAAGTGGTTATGTACCGACTGTTATTGGATAACTTTGGAATGACTCACTCGAATGTTTTTTGCTGATTAATTTAAGTAAGGTCAAACGGAATATATCGACGTGACAAAATTACTCAATTCAATTTACTTGAGAATATTGTTGATCTTCAATATGGATGCTCATCTTTGATTATAGCTAAAAATGGCACGACATCTATTAAACACTACAGTTAGGTCAAGTGAAAGCATTGGAAGTAAAACACCATTCAAGAGAGGATCTGTCTCCTCAATTATATAAGATTAGTTTCATAGTCTAACTGAAGTAACTCAAATTCAAAGTCTCTAGCTAGAGAATTTCAATTAATAATAATAATTATTACTAAACCAAGGACTTTTTTCGGACTATTGAGTTGAATATGAATGATATTGGAAATTTTACCATTACCAAATTCCATGAGTCCAAAGTGATATAATTTGGACGAAGAGAATTGTTGTAAATTATAGTCATAATCGGGTAACTAGTTAACAAGTAAAATAATATTTTACCGAAACTTAGTAAACAGTAAATTTAGTCAAAATGTCACACAACCTACTAAGTGACCTGTGAATGTTAATATTCAAATAGTATGACATTAACCGCTGACCTAATTTACACCTAAAGAGTCACACAAGTGAAACGTCAAACACTTATTTGACCAGATGACTTAATTAATTTGTAAGTTTTATAAATTAATTAAATAAATTAATATTTATGAAATACGAATTGTACATTTGATGAACAATATTAATAAATATATTTATAAAATTTATAAATATATGTAAATCGGTATACGATATTATTACGCATTTAAATAGGATTTATATGTAATATAATTTGTTCGAGATTTAAATTAGTTTAAATCCCACATAGGGCATGTGTATTTCAGCCATGAATGGACCAAGTATAGGAAACCATATGATGGAAAGATGGGCTAGGGTTTTTATTTAAGTAGAGGAAAGAATGGGTTAGAGATAAATGTGGATTTCGATCCTAATTTATCTCTCCTCTTTATTAAAATCTCAACCCACACTCATTTACCACTTTTGGAGCCTTCATCTGCATTATTGCTGATTGAAATTAATCCTCATCCTCCCCTTCATTTCTAAGCATAAATCAAGTAAAAACAATCTTTATTCGATAGTCGGTGGTCATCGGTTTAAGGGCTAGCACCTTGTTGGATTAGAATTTGTTTAAGCATTCAGTCTCTTCATTTCAATGTGTACTAATAGGCTTTTAAGATAAGGCAATTTTCTTTTCTACAACTATATATTAACATTTAAACAATTTATATATCATATGTTTTTTTATTAGGTAGGTGACATTCTAGCATGGGTATATCATCACATTTATAATGTTTATTTGTTCATATGCTTATATAATTAAAATAATTTTTTTTAAACAAATACATGCCTTGATACTCATGGCTTAAGATTTAAAATTTTACTTTTTTTATTTAAGTTAATTTAATATACATTATTTAAATTACCTAAATTTTATAATTTAAATACTAAACAGTATACCAGTAGAATACGTTTTAAAAATAACATATAAATATTTTTATTCCTAACATATTTTTTGGCATAAAAAAAATATATATATTATTTAATTCGAATCACTATAATAAATCTATAAAATAAATATATCATAAAATATTATTTTGAATTTTATAAAATCATTTTCACACTTGATAAATTTTTAGCTTCAAAATTATATATATATATATATATATATATATATAATATAAATGTTGTAATTTAAATATGATTTTAAGTTACAAAATTAATACTGAAATAATAAATGCAAAAATATCATCTAGATTTTTCATAAAATATTAAAATACAAAATTATAATTTCAAAAACATATTTTATATATAATAATTTTATTCATTTTCGAGTGAAATTTTAAATTAAATAGCTTAGTTTATATAAATAATTTAATTTTTCCGTGAGTATCATAGGGTAAGCATGTGTGTGTGTGTATTTCATTGATATTATACAGATATGTCTATTTATCATCAAACTACTTATAAGAATATATATATATATATAATCTGTACGAAAAAATAGTAATAATTTAATTTTGATTTTGATTTTACAAAAGGAAAATAATAAAATTTTATAATATATTTGAAATGTTTTTCATTTACGTAATTATATATGTATACATAATCACACACACACACACGAAATATGCTTTCTGGAACATCCAAAATTACCAAAATCGGTTTGGAAATGAAAAAGTTATGATCAAATATGTTTCAGCTTCAATGATAGAGCAAATATTGGATTTGCTCTCAGGTTAGAAGTAGAAAAACTGAATTTTGACATAGCTAACGTCAAAATTACAGAAAATACAAAACACAAAAGTTGTTGCACATAAATCAAGATTTCCGGAACATGCATAATTATCTAATTCCGATAAACAATGAAAAAGTTACGACTAAAACAATTATATATATATATATATATGTTATAAATTCCACACATATACATATATATATACTATAATATTTTGCATGCATATGTTAAAGCATATAAGCATACATTTGGATGATATATGTTCGTTGCGGTGTAAATCCCAACATTAATACACGGGCATGTTTCTTGCACGAATTACAATGTTACACATGCACACACACACATATATATGTGCATTTGATATACATATGTATAATATAATGTTAATTACATAAGGTAAAACAATATTATAAACTTAAATTAAATAATGAATTTATTTAAAAGTATTTTAGAAATGTTCTAAATAAATGAGACTTCATAGGCTCAAAAAATATCCAACGTGGAATTTTTTTTGAAATTCATCAATTTCTTCTATTGCGGGCTGGCCCTGTCCGAACAATATCATCGCGTTGGACGTCGGGAAAAAGACCAAAAACTAGTACCATCTAGTCATTTCACATTCCCATGTTTTAGTCCAATCTTATAGTCCTTAAAATGTTGTCGAATGGAGTTTTCCAAATAAAATATCTTTTCAATGAAAATACATTTTACCAAACATATTTAACATTTGTTTCGTAATTTATGTATTTTATCTTTTCAGATATATACTTTTGAATCAAATTATTCTCATCTTTATAAAATATTTTCCATAATATGCTAAAAAGGTTATTTTATAACTCGTCCTTTCTCGATCAAGTATTTTTAAATAGAAGGGATCAATTTAAACGAAAACATCGAGATCGATTTTAATATGAAGGATACAAGTTTAAAATGTAGTCTAAATGACAATAAATTTTCCATTAATATAGCATCAGATAAAATGGAATGCTATATTAAACTAGCATCTGATAAATGGAGAGCTAAATTAAACTAGCATCGGATGAATTGGACTAGATGAACTAAAGTAGCATTCATTTTCATAGTTAAAGAAATACCAAATTAATATACCATTACACATATATAATGCTATGTTCATATAGCGTTCTTCTTCATAGTTTATATAACATCTATTTTATCTGAAGCTATATTAGTTTAGCATTCGGGTTCAAATATATCCTAATAATTTTTTTCTCCAAATTGAGTTTATTCCTACCAAAGCTCTGTACCCAAAAATGTTTAACTGCCGAAACATTGTTTATCAAAAAGTATCCTTTATGTAAAGATGCTTATAATCGAAATTAACTTCCAAATAAAAAGTTTTCCGAACTCAAATATATTTTTTGAATATAACATTTTTCTCAAATAAAAATGTTCAGCGCATACTGTTGGCCAAAAAATTGGTACAACACCCTATAAGCAATGAAATCTGAATCAACTAATATAAAAACAAAGAAATAGAAAGAAAAGAGAATTAAACGCAAGATTTTTATAGTGGTTCGGAAAAATCTCTTTCCTACGTCTTCTTATTGATTTCATTTACAAATTATCTTCATAATACACAGTTTAGAATCAAATTCGAGCTATAATCTAGCAGATCTCGATTTTCTCAAAGTCTTGTGGGATAGAAGATGATGAAGATTCCCCCTTTTTTAGAAGGTATGCTACTATTTATAGAGGATATTTAACTCGAATATTGCTATTGTACGTTCAAACAAATTAATTTTTCCAGATTCGAATATCAGAATGAAGAGCAAGTCATCGGTGCAAGTTTTCCAATATAGTTAATCATGTTGGTGCTGACATGATCATGTCGGTGCTGACATGATTTTATATGATAGGACTTTATTTTTTTCCTTATTTGCTTGAGTCACAATCCTTAAAGTACCCAAATCAAGATCTAAAATCATCCGACATGATCATGCCGTTACTGAATAGTTTTTATTGATAAAAACTTTGCTAAATTTTGCATACTCCTTTCTTTTAACTTTCTTGACGGTCCCTAAATCATGTCGGTATAAATCGTGTCAGCACAAGATCATGTTGGTACAAAACATGTTCGTGCTAGCCTAATCTTGTCAATGCCAACATGTTTTACATATCTAAAACATGGCCAAATCTTTTATGTTTTTTCAGCCTCAAAATCTTCTAAGCTCCTTGTCTCATTCCTTCATCATTTTATAGTCCAGTCTCTCTTATCTATATCAATTCCAAGATTGTGGTAAATTCTTCAAAAACACTTGCCCCCAAAGAACGCTTTTATGAAAACACAACATGCTTTGCTTAAGAACATGTTTCGAGACTGTTAAATTATTATTAAGTGCTCTCTATGAGTATCTACTGGCCCGATCATGGCTAATCATATATTTCCTTCGTCACTTGCAAATCAAGGTCACTCTAGGACCATCATAGCTAAAGACTCAAATCCTTGCTCAATTGTCAATCATAAATAAGTATCATCCCGTGTTCTCTTAGTATTACCATATCATAAATCATATATCTTGCTATCATGAATCATTAACCATAGTGATGCATTACTCCAAATTAGAACATTAATTATCAATCATCTAGTAACGTCTAACATTCTATCATAAGTAAGTCCAACCAAATTGAGGCAAAGACATGCATCTGTTATTCAGTAATCATTATCAAATCATTTCAAATTGAAACGTGTTAGGACCTAGGAGTTAAGTTTTGATCTCTTTGAATTGTATAACCGTAAATCTTGATTGAGCCCATCCGCTTGCTCTCTGATGAGAGGACCTGTAACGAATGGAATTTTCAATGGTCCAAATTTGACACTGATACATCCTCGGTATTTATGTGCCATAAATTCAAGTGCTGAAAAACCCGACCCTTAAGGGAAGAAGAAAATAAAGGCAAAACATAATCTTACACGAACGGAATAACATAAATTATTTCAATAATCTTTACAGTGGAAAACTTTAAATACATTTATCAGAGTTTAACTAACATCAACATGGATAGTTATAAATTTTATCCCTACAAATGTGCAATACAATAGTACATAAGTTTGTTGGAAATGGATAGCAATCTTTAGAAGAATCTTCTAGCTCCATGCTCCGAGCTCTTTCAAAATGCTCCAAACTAAACCTGACTACTAGGCTGTCCAAAAATATAGAGCACCCGAAGTTTAAGGGAAAGAAATAAACTCTGGATTGGTCATGGAACTGGTGTGAGAAACACAAAATACGAGTGTTTGAAAATAAAGGGTACCTCATATGACCATGCCGCACATAAACACGAAATATGTTTTTAACTTATGATAACTAAATCATTTCTACATGAAATCCAGTGATATTAATTTTAATGGCATTCTTTGAAAACCTTTCAAATAAACATATTGAAATAGATGAAATTGTTACACTGATTAAATTTGACAGCATAATAGGTCTACAGCTAAGTCCGAAGGCACTTATTGGAGAATGGACTTCCAATGAATAACAAGGTAATGGACTATTTCCCGTACAGTACATTTCTCGAGGAATGTATTGAGGCCACTAACAGATGGTCCTTTGCGAATTAAGACCGACCAACCTAAAACCAATACATGGTACGGATAGCACCGAATATAATATCACCCCGGTCGGTCGTTCCCGACATCTCCGAGATGTCTCATAGTATGCACAACAAAAGTTAAACCATACATTACAACGGGCAGAAATAAATAAATCTAGAAAGGTGATATCAAACCCTAATGGTTGCGATCCACTTAGCCTTAAAGCAACCCGTGATAATTCCTGGGTGAGAGGCTTAAGGTAAAGTTTATCTTTCTTAGAACATTTTCACTTAAAATGCCACACTTCCATTTCTAACAATACACTATTTATTTGAACAAAATTATAACCTCTTAGCTCATACGTCCAAGAGAAGAGTGTTAAGTATAAGAGAGATTACCTCCTACACCACCAACAGATGTATATTTGTACAGATCAATGCACTATGATCTTTGTAAAGCAATATCTGACATCCATCCATAAAAGTTGTCCAAGAACAGGACGAACCAAAGACACTCTCCTACTATATCTTATTGGGCATTACCCCTAGGATTAGTAGCAAGTAGTCTTCGCATACGAAGATCCCAAAACGAAGGCACCACTACTATTTATTTATCTCGGGAGCTACTCCGAAATTACCAACAAGCAATCCTTCCATTATGAAGAACCCCGCTTTCAACTTCATTGTCTTTAACATATCTTCACTTTCAAACTCATAATTTTTTTTAAAGTGGTGGGATAAGAATCGACCAAATCCGACCACGGTTTTGCCGAACCAATTATCGATAAAAAGATGTTAAGTGGGTGATTAATATTCCATTAATTTGTATCCTTTTATCAAAAATATATTCTTAAAGATATGTGTGTGTGTGTGTGTGTATCTTTTTAAACATTTCTTTTTAGTATATATGGGATATTAAACCTCTCTTATCAAATACTTTCGATATTAAAAACCTTTTTAAATCTTAGAATGATTCCAAATCATTTCATCCTTTACTGAGGAAAATATTTCCAGATCATTTACTTAAATCGTTAAAGAAGATTTCTTATTTTCAGCACATATCTTTTTAATAGGTTGAAACCACATTATCTAAGATGGTAAATCCAAATTAGTTAGTATTCAAGTAAAACGGATCCGTAGAAATTATTCTAATTTTACTTAACATCAATTTTCATATTCAACCTTTCATTTCTATAAAATAACTGTGAAATCACCTTTTAAATTCATGAATAATACGGGTTCCCTCCTCAAAATTTAACATTAAGTATAAGAAGATTATTTCCACTACATCAAATTGATGATTTTGCAACATTTTATATTTGTAGATTTCTAACACTTACAAATGTTAGAAACTACTAACAGTTAATAAATGTTAGAATAGCGGAAAAAGCATTGGTAAAAATAAATAATTTTCTATATAAACTTTACAACACATTACTTATGATATATAACACAAATAAGTGTTACAATGATTGATAAATTTGTAAATAATTCATGACCAAGTGCACTTGTTTGTAATTTAGCATACGTTTCATTTCCTACACTTATCCATTCCCATTGCCATTTTTGGTTGCACTTTTTTATTTCCAATTTAGGTTTCTCCTTCTCAATGAATCTTTACAAATCAACGTCGCTTGAGACGACCTAATGCTCTTCCCCATGATCAATGATGCCGAGGCTTTTGATAGCCTATTTCTCGCAGTGTTCGCGACATCAATCGGCTATACATCAATCGATGGCTCTCGCAATTTGTCACATCCAATTTAGGGTTAAGATTTGCATCTATACACACAATTTGGTGAAGCATTGATGATTCTTGCAACATCAGGTTCTGCGCATCACAAAAATATGAGGTTTGATTTTGATTTTGTATTTCAGATTACTAGATATTATTATTTGCATTGAAACCTTTAACTATCGATTGGTGGTGAGTTTAAAGTTGAACGTAGAAGTCAATTAAGATCTATGTTTATATTAATTGAATGCTTTGTTCAAATTTGATTTTGTGAATTTTTTACAAAACCATTCTACAGCTGCAATATTAGTAAATATAACAACTGCTCTGATGAACATATTCTCTTGAATTACTGCTTTGATGAACTCATTCTCTTTGATGAACTGCTTTGATAAGTTTTCTGCTTTGATGAACTCATTCTCTTAAAAAAATATCCTCTTCTGTAGGAATGAATTCATCCTTTTCAGTTGATTTACTTGAGATCTCATTCTCCTCATCAGAATCAGATGTTAAAACCTGAAACTTATTATTGGTAGTAGTTTGCATATTCATTTTCTGCTTACCCTTTGTTTTCCTTTTCTATGCAGTGATTGAAAAGTCATCCTGATTTTGCTTACCACTGTCTTTAGTTATGTTTTCCATGTTGCCTTTGTATGTGGTAGTGTCTGTTACATGTGCTTTTGAAGACGAAGTAGTTTGACCATTGTTATGAGATTTGTTTTCATTATATATTTTTTTCCCCTGTTTGTTCATTTTGATCCTTTGCTGCCTCATTTACTCTAGGTTGTGAAACATGTGTGGTACATTTATCTGTCCGATGACCAAAAATATCACATTTTGTGCACATATAAGGCTTAAAGTCATAGTCCACTTGAACACGACACAGATCATACTTACTATTTTCTATCGCAACTTCTGTTAGGAAACGTGGATGCAGTTGTAATATTTACTAATATGTGAGCGTAATTAATTTTTCCCATACTTGCGTTGGTATTATTCTTCAGCGTTCTACAGCTGCATTTTTGGATGCCAAATAAATCAAAAGAGCATTCTTATAATTTGTATGTTCGAAACTTTACGAGTTTTCATATTTTGCCAATTTTTTTAATGTTAGAAAAACAAGAATATAATAAATCAAAAGATGATTCATATATAATCATTTAGCCAGATTCCTCAATGACATTGTAAATTAATTTTTCACATTTTTGGTCAAGTTGATTGTTTGGAGGTCCACTAATGATTTTAAGTTTTTTTTTCTTTTCTAGAGTTGACCTATCAATTTACTACTGGAACTTTTTGAGTAAGTGGAGGAAGGAAAGTTTATGTGAGCTGAATTGTTCAGGTATTGAATATAAATCCATTGTCTTGATGCGATGCGAACTATGTAATAGTCATCATGTATTCTAGTAATACTGGTGGAATTATTCATTAACCATTTTATTCTAATTTTACCCGTATGATTTCATCATGGGTGAATTTGAGGATATGCGTCATTTTGTTTATCCAATGCATCGTATATTTGAATAACCTTAAGTATGAATAAACAACATTAAAGATCTCAGATCTTTGATATAAGTAAACAAAAAAAATATTCAACTTTTGTAAACTAAAAAACAACCATCACGTCCATACTGGTATTATTCAACTTTTGTCAAAGTAATCCACTACATCCCGACTGTAATCTTGGTTAAAAATCATTGTTAGTCCTTGTTTTGTTTTATAGTGATTAATAAATCGATTTTTATTTTTATGTCTTGTACATAATTGATTTTTATATTGTTGTTACATAAATGCGCAATGTAGTCAGAGTTAGAACTAAAACTAAGGGGATAAAAGCAACTGCTCACATATTTTCTAATAAAATTAGGCTAAAAACAAGTAGGCCCTGCCTACAAATTTTCTAGTAACACCTGCTCCTACAGACAATGCATTAGTTCATTTGCAATTGAACTGGGCATAGTGCCCAATTGTTGCAATTGAGCATCGCTCAGTTTCAAATGTAACTGAACCGAGCGCTACTCAGTTGCATTTACAACTTGGCATAGTGCTTAGTTGGTGCAGCTGAACACTATTCTCAGTTGCATTTGCCACTGAACTAAGTAGTTTAGTTGAAAATGCAACAGAACTGGGCACAGTGCTCAATTGTTGCAACTGGGCACCGCTCAGTTGCAAATGCTACTAAACTGAGCACTACCTAGTTGCATTTGCAATTGGGAACAATGCTCAGTTGCTGCAACTTAGCACGGTTCTCAGTATTTTGGGTTGCAATAACTCGGTTGCAGAATTTCAACAGAGCATTATTCCCAGTTGCATTTGCATTGAACACGGTTTGTAATATCAGGTCTCATCGCTTTGTAAAACAAATATTCCTCTATCATGACACAAATTATTATAGAATTGTTCGTTCCTAGAGTATAATGCAACATGTTTAGCTGAACACTACTACCAACTTTACATATTTTGAACGATAATTTATATAAAATCAAGACCCTAGTTTCCAAACAGTAATCACTCTACATATTTTCTTATAATCTATTGAAGTTTTTCGAATCATCACTACTATCAACTTTATAAGAGATATCATCTTTGATATTGATATACTAGTATTATAACACACTCCACTTTAGCAAATCTTCACCATCGCTGCCAGCATGCAACAGAGTTTGAAAACCAAGCATGCAACCAATTTGCAAATCTAAACATGCAAACTTATTTTGCAAAACTGAGCACTCAGACCGAGCTTGCAAACTGAACACACAAACTGAGCATGTAGCAAAGTCGATGCAAATTGGGTTTGCAAACTCAATTCGCAAATGCTAATTGAGTTTGATGAACATGTATTTTGCATACTAAGTTTGCGAATTCATAAATACAAAAAAAATTAGAACCTGAGTTGTAACTCAGTCTTTAACCTTTTAATTTTGAAGGTATAAGTTTTTATCGAGTGTTTATATTAAATGAAAGAACTTGAAGAAGGATGCTTTGGATTGTTGTATTGGACGTTGAAGAATATTCAAAACCATTAGAGTTTGGAGTGGATGATCAGGAATGGTTAGGTTAACCGTAAGTCAAAATTTAAGTGTATTTTGAAGAAAAAAATTGGAAGCTTATGTTGTAATAATATCTGATATATGACATTGTGGTATTTCAGATATGTAAATAATTGTTTATGATATATTATACTACATTTGCAAAGCGTTTAAACTTTGCATCGAATATGTATAATGAATTATTTTTGATATAGAAACCATTATTTGCAGAGTGTTTATATTTAAACTTTTCATTTAAGTTTTGGGGTGTGTGTGTGTGTGTGTGTGTGTGTGTATATGTGTGTTACGAAATAAACATTTTCTAACACTTATAAGCGTTACCGTATATTTCTGTACCAACACTTATAAGTGTTACCGTATATTTCATTACGAACACTTATAAGCGTTACCGTATATTTATGTACCAACACTTATAAGTGTTACCGTATATTTCATTACCAACACTTATAAGTGTTACTGTATATTTAGGTACCAACACTCAAAAGTGTTAGTAATACGTATGTTTGTAACACTTATAAGTGTTACAAATTTAGCCGCTCCATTCCTCACAGTCCATTAGTAACACTTAAAAGTGTAACTGAAATTATTTGTAACACTTATAAATGTTAGAATTTGCCTATTTTGGTGTAGTGTTCTATACAATATAAGCTGTATTAAATTTGGAAACATTTAATCCTTTATACTTGCCTTGTTTTCGACATTTCGACCTTATTTATTTTTTTCCCCAGGAAAGAGGCTAGGTGAGTCAGAGCACTGGTTGCTCCCGAACATCTCCTTAGTTTAAGCATCTCGCATTTGGATTTCACGAGTAGCAAAATCCAGTCTACGCATCGTCTTTTAGAGCTAGGATTAAATCACTTGATTATAAAGGATTTTCTTTAAATCATATATTTATAATCTTTAAAATAAATTATAAAAAATCCATATTATTTTTTAAAATAATTAGCTATTTATTTGAAAACATTTATAAACGATTTGGGAAAATATATTTGTTTAAAGTCACATTTTAAAAGTTATTAAAAGTGCTGCAAAAAGTCTTGCAAATAGTGCTACGGATAGTGTCAAGTCTTATTTGATCAAAAAAACTTTTCTATCATTTAGAAATTCATTTTTATAACTCAAATTTATTTCAAAATATTTATAGAATTTATACCATATTTCTAAATAATTAAAAATATCATTTATAAAGAATTTGTTGATTTGATTTCCGAACTGCCAAACCGCGACTATTTTGAAATTTTATATTGCTCATATTTCAAAATCTACTAAACCAAATCTTGATCCTTTTCCTTTTTTCAAAACTATAATTATAAGACTTCAGAAACTTCTTATTATAAAGAATTCCAACTTCAAATCCATCGTTTAAATGGATTTAAACTTTTATGGCACGAAATCGCGTACTACCGTTACACGACACGCTTATTTTTGACTCAACTTTCATAACTTGTCCAAACTTCACCAAATTGGGTTCTAGTACTTATAAAAAATTTATAAACCATTTAAATCACTTCAAAGGGGTTTAAAGATTCTATATCACTTTTATAACGTGATTTGGAAAGTGGCTTCCTTATGTAATATCGTCGTGTACTTAACATAACTTGTTACACAATTAAGCCCTATATTAAAATAACCAATACTTGTAGATCAAGGCATAGTAAACATCCATAGCAATCATATCACATCATCATTATATATATAAATATATATGAAGAGAGAGTTTCTCACCTTCATTGATTTGTAACTTTACGAAAATTTTCTATAGCTTCGCTACGATCGAACAAAAGCCTATGGAATCGTGCCTTGGACCTTTGTATAGGCTCGGCCTAACTTGGAAGGAGATGGAGTGCTCGGAAAAAGTGATGTAGGGTGGCGTCTATGAGTTTGGAAGGTTTTGAGAAAGTGGATTAACATGGTATATAGATGTGTGTATATTTTACTTTATTTTGCCATAATTTTGAAAATATTTTTTCAAGGCATGGAAGCCATTAAAGAAGAGCTCTTAGTGATTTAAGAAGGAGGAAGAAGAAGTGAATGGATAAATTAAGTGAGAGGGCTAAAGCCTTGTATTTATAGGCAAAAATGTGTGAAAATTATCTCAACGTGCATTTCCTTTTCTACCCTCAATCTACACCCCTCCTTTCCCATCATCATATATGTTACTTCCCTCTTCCAATATGCCTCCATCATTTAATTTCACTTCGTGGAATGTGCATTGACTTGTGTTTGGTTAAGGTTGAAGTTTTTTGAAAAATATCTTAGATCTTTTGTAATATTTATATATAAGTGTATACGTATATTTGTATGTGTATATATGTGTTCATGTATATGTTAGGGTATTCATGTATATGTTGTATATATGCACAAGACATAAAAAAAGATTGCAACAACTTTGAACAAATTTCGTTCGCTAAACCGTTGAATATCTGAAAATCAATTCCCTGTCACTTTTTTTGCGTATAAATTAATTTATATATAAATGCAAACAAAATTTGAAAACTAATTTCTTATCATTTTTAACTAATTAAAATGATTGCATTTGATTTATAAAGTCATTCAAATTAACATTAAATAATTGTTTAAAAAAGTGTTGTTACATTGATAAAGCGATACGAATTTTCAAATCAACTGTATATCTTTACAGAAGTAATATAAATGATTTATTATCAGTATAAAAATAATTAAAATTATTTATTATCATTTAAAAAAAATTATTGGAGTAATTATAATACAATTAAATAATTAAATCTTGATTTAAATTCATAAATCAATTATTAAATATGATGACATTATTAGTGATATCATAAATTCATTTTATTTTCCAAAAATAATAAATAATTTTTTTATATTCTTATTTAAATGGATAACTAAGTGTATTTATCCATCCCCGTATGCAACTTTAGATAATTATAGAGATATTTATTGATAAAACGATTTTCGATCATTTTATCGATATCCCTTCAATGTTTATATTTTCGTAAATACTTAATCAAAATAAGATCACCATCATAATTTTTTTTTAAATATTATATTGAATATTTTAAAAGTGAATATAATTTATTAAATTGATAAATTTCTGGGTCGTTATAGACTTTCCTCCTTAAAAGAATTTTGTCCTCAAAATTGCAAGCAAAACCCAAAGGTGCTCGCCTAAAATATTTATTTTTAAACTTTCACCCATATAATGTTTATACACTATACGTATATAATATATGATTCGATCAACTATTCGAATATACAACTTTACTTTCGAGCTGGTATCGATCCCACGATCCTCTAATGTAGACTCAGATTAAGCTTTCTGATCAGAATTTTAGCTTTCCTTGCAAAGCTCTCAACTATGATAGAAAAATCAAGTTATCCAACCACGAACCCTCATCAATGTTCATCGTCAAGAATGGAGTGATAGGTCCTTTTTCAGACTGGTGTAAACACCTTAAGGTTCTGCACTTGAATCTTAGGCCAAAATTTATGTGAATAAAATGATCTATTTATAACATACGTATTTATTCCAATTGGTTTTCTTAACTATACCAAGTCATAATCAATTTTATACCGCTACAAAATTAATAAACCATTTCATAAAACTATTTCTTAAGTTTACCACATCTTCTGTACACAACTTATGTTTAATTAACACTTTAAGTTTCATAATTGTCCTCTTCATACTAAATCCATTATTGAATTATCTCTTACAACATTACTTAAGTATGTAAACAGTTCACGACTTAAGTCTATATTTGTATAATACTTCATTACATCCTAAGAGTATATATGCAGATCCGAAATTTATGATTGGTTTTACTTACATCAGGGTGTTTGACAAATTTAAAACTTGTTGTATTTCACTATCATCTCAAATTCATAAATTATGAAACATATCTCTTATATTTTTAATCAAAAATACTTCCAAATAATATTATTATTATTTTCTCAATTTTGATGTACAATTTTCAAAATCACCAAGATTTCAATTCTCAATTTCTCATCTTTTAAATCCTTTTTATTTATAAATCACATTTACAAATTATACTTATACAATTTTATTTACTCAAAACATTTCATAATTTTTTATGTTTTATATTTTCAAAATAATTTAGTTCTGAGCAAGGTGTGATTCAAAAAATTTCCACAATCTAAAATCGTCGAAAAATCCGTTTTATTTTATCATTTAGTGATCCAAATTATCTTTAGTTTAACACTTTTATAAAGATATTTATAATCACTAATCAGTTTATTAATTGATGATTCGCACTATCTTTTAACTTAATTTTTTTTATAGATCAAGTAATTCCAAATTGATACGAAGGAACAGGGTACTACCAATAGTATCATATATCTCCTTAACCAGAAGATTAACATTGAAGAGAAGTGTTTACCATCCGAACATATCTCCTGCCCATTTTTAGTTACTTTCGATGTAGGATCGATTTCATCCTAGAGGGGGGGTGAATAGGGTGATGCTAATAATTAAAAAAATTTAATGCGGAAGTATATAAAATACTTGCTGCACTGATAATTGTCGAATAATAGCAATAATAATAATAGCAGAATATAAAAAGCAAAAACAGGACAACACAGATTTACCCAGCTTTGGCAAAACCCGGCCTACATGCTGATCCTAAGGTTTCTACTAGAAATTAAGTGGTCAGATACTTACACACGTAAACTCGCGACACCCGCTATTAACTAACCTGACTCTACACTCAAAACCCTACCACAAATTAGCCACTGAGTTGCGAATTCTCGAACTACACCATCGTAGTTCGTCCCCTAGTCACACGACTAAAAAATTACAAACGTTTAAAAATAAAATACAAAATAAAAACAATTTAAAACACAAAATCCCTAATTTAAAAATAAAAGCCCAAGAATATAAGCCGACCCAAAGAAAATTGAAATGGAGTCCCCTTTTCTTCTTGTATATATTTTCGGCCTGTATTTCTTTTGTTTGTGATAATGACTTTCTCGTTCCTTCTTCAATATGAAATTAAGGCTTCGTGAATTTGAAGAAGCCGACTTTGTTGATTGATCGAGAGGTTGTTTTCGCGTTCCTTACTTTGTCGATCAACCGTCTCTTTGATTTGCACACGGCTCCTTCTCGATCGAGTTTGATTTGAATTGGTATGTGATTTCCATTTTGCTTTTCTGGTTGATTCGCTTGAACTCGATGCCTTCGTATGCCAATGATGATTGGGTTTTAAATAAGAATTGGTTCCCTTTATTTTCGTTCGAATTAATTCAATCGACTTCATCTTTTAATTTAAGTCGGCCGTATGATTATTCTTGGTTGCCTTTGATTGATCCTGACTAGTTCAATTCGTATATTTTCTAATTGCTTGCTTAGCACGGCTTTGATTTCTGATTTGTTCAACTTCCTTGGCCAACACGGTTTTTATTCTTTGGTACTTTAAATTTATGTTGACTTCAGTCACTCGATTTTGTGAAAATATTTATTTACTCGATTTGGTATCACCTGAGTTTGACATGTGTTCATGCTTGTAGTATTTCCGACCTGATTGTGCAATATTAATCTAGGTTGCATTGAGCTCTGTCCACTGTTCATTCAAGTCTGCACTGTGCATTGCATATATATGCATACATGTGCGTGTTCACGCATGTATATATGTAGATTGTGCTCTGTCCACACTGTGTTGATTGAAAACGAACTTGTTCGATTGTTGCTTGATCACTGTCACTGCTCACTGGTATACATGCATGTATATACTTTATTCGCTTTGTGCACTGAACTATTGAGACTACACTTGTATCCTACATGGTTTGGTAAGATGCACATGTATATGTATTCATGTTGTTATGTCAGTATTTGTTCATGTCTAAACGCTTGCATATTGCATTTTTCCATTTGAAGTATATTGCTATATTTTGGTCACTGCATTGCTTTGACTCATACTTGCCTTTCACTCAACAATTTGGTTGAGTTATCATATCATACGTGTTGCCAGGTTTGGTTGTAGCTTTGCACTTGAAGTCTGTAGCTTCTAGGTTACATCGAGTCATCCATTTGCTATGTCTGGTCTTGTATGATCTGATTCACTTCAGTCCTAAACTTGGTTGTTGTATATGTTTCGATTCAGGCTTGCATTGTTTTCAGACTTCGTCTTGATTTTGGAATTTTTCTGCACTTGACTCTTTGGTCTTTAATGAGTCTGAATGTGCTTGTGTATTGATGCACTCGATATTTGAATTCATTTATGGTCTGATCATTTTGCTGTTTCATATTTCCCAGAGTCTGAGTACATTCCACTGCTTCACGATGTCTTCATGTGTACTCGAGTCTAGTTGGACTGTCTAGCCTCTGTTTTCATGTGTACTAACTGAATTTTTAGTTGAGGCTTGTTTTATGTGTCATGACCCATTGTTTTGTATTGCATGCACCTAAGTTTAACCTAGCTTTGGCTCGGGTTTGACCTTGTGCTCATATCGTGACTTTATTTGTAATGCACTTGAGTTGAACCTAACTTTGGCTCGGGTTTGACCTTGTGTTCACCTGTCCTTGCATTTTTCTCAAGTGTATATCTGTGTGAACGGCCTTGTGGCATGTACAATGATACACTGTGCATGGCATAGGTTGTTCGTGTTTGATGACTTCAAAAATAAATGCTGAGGAAAAACCTAAATCACCGAGACAAATAATTTTTCCAAACCACATTTTATTTTACACTGCAAAAAATATATCATTTTCAATTTTACTGCGTTAGTATGTATTTTGCAGATTTGTCAAATGCTGGATTCAATTTGAATAGAGTTGAAGACAAATACGAGTTAATGAGTGATACGTAGTAAGGTGCAAATGTAAATGATAATTGTATACGGAAAAATTATGTTCTAATTTGAAATTGTATGGTTTGAAAAATTGTGTTTATAGTGAGTGGTCGAATTTGGACTATTCAAAAATTATAATAAATATTTGATTGGATAAAAATATTTTTTGAATTTAAATTCTGTGTTATTTATTTTATTCAGCAAATATTTATTTAATTATGCGAAAAATAAAATAGTACAATAACAAATACATTTAAATGAATATATATATATATATATATATGTTTATTATCATCGAATAAAAATCATATACTAGCATATTCAACAATCTCCCCCTTTTGATGATAACAAACATATATTTAAAATTTTGAATTTATTACATGTATTTGATCATTCGATTTGCTCCCCCTATTTGAATGCTCCCTCTCTACAACAAAGCTCCCCCTTCATATATGCATGAGAATAAATAAAAATATACAAATGAACCTAGATGAAAATAGAAAATAGAAAATAAAATATTTGACCTTTATTTGCCAAAATCTTAACTTTTCTCTCCTCCTTTTGTTATCAGCAAAAGAGTAATAACATTAGAAAAATAGAGAAAGTAATAGACATTAATACAACAATAATACCCAATCGAGTATAAATATAAAATTTCAATAAAAAATCAAACAAAAATCATAAATACTCTATTAGGCGCATATTCCACTTTAGAATGATATGGATGATGTCCTCATATAAAACCATATAGTTGTATCTATTTGTGGTATATTTATATTAGAAACCTGAAAATCTACTAACCATGCATAACCATTAGGACTTTTAAAAGAGATTAGTAGCATTCCCAATTTTTATAAAAAAATGAATTCAAGTATTTCTTACCACATATAACCGTGGGGAATTTTAAATGAGATTAGAATCAACTTGTCTATTTAATAATCAGTTTTGATATGCGTCCCATCCATGCATAACAGCGAGGACTTTTAAATGAGCATGAAAGCACATAATCAAAAATTTCAAGTAATTCACCCATACATAACCGTGAGGACTTCTAAATGAGAGTGAATACTTTAGATGTTTTTTTGCTAAAAATATAATAAAATGAAAGAAAAAAAATTCCGTATAAAATACCACATATTGACATACTATATTGGATTTTGATGAGTGATGGCTGATAGAAATATGATAGAAATAGAGATGGTCATGGAATTTTTATCCATCAAAAGTTGTTATAAATCTTCTTTAAATTTCTAAAGAAATTTACTAAATATATTGTCTCAAGTTACAATACATGATTAATATCAACACTCGACACTTTTTCAATCACTATTAACCTTTCGATAATCAGTAGAGAGTCGGATTAGTTAATATAGTTTTTTAAATTCAAATCCAAAAATAATTATTAAATCGAATTTTCTAAAATGACTAATCTGAAACAAGGTCAACGAAAACAATTTTCTTGAAGGGGTTTTATACGAAAAATGTTTGCTAATTGAAAATCAATTGAAATGAAAAATATGCAGATATTTTCTTTGAAAACAATGCATCTACCGAATGTCTTAACATAAATCATATTCCACTAGTAATTTTTCTATCAACTAGATTACCATTGTAATCTGCATCCGAATTTTCCTTTGACTCAAGATTTTCATTAGTTGGATGTCACAGACCAGACCGTGAAGTGTGCAAAAAATACCTTAAAATCATTTTTAATAGTTTTTAAATGGAATTCATTTGGATTCGAACTGAAATTGTGCGAAAAATCAGTGAACATAATGACAGATCCAGAATAAATATATCCACATGTATGATTAGTAATCATCAATCAATAAAACACCATCATTAGTCCAAACAAATCTATATGAAGTAGTTCAAAGACTCTAGAGGTACAAGTAATGTTCTCGGCACAAAACGATAGTTGGCCAATAATTTTCATAAGTCAGAATCATCATCAACATTTATTATCACATAACTGACTGGATTAAATCAGATTATGGTGCAGATTATCATATTTAATAAATCGTCTAAGATAAATATACCGTTACCTATTTTACCTTCATGATAATTCTTCGTTGTTACTCATTGTGATTCAACAGCCTTTATACTAGGCTAAGGAACTTTGAGTTGTCGTCCATCATGTACCTGGAACAGCCAGAATCCAGAAAGCACTGTTGTTGTTCCTTAGCCTGCCACCACACTTACATAAGAAAAGATTTTTGTGACCTATTTGTTTTTATAGGTCCATGGTTGTTAGTGGAAAATGATTTTGAAAAATATGTTTGTGGAGACCCAAAACTATTTAAATTTTTTCCTTTTGGCCCCCAGATTTGTTTGACTTTAAGGGACGTTATATTCGTGTTTTTTGGAACCTAAATTGATATAGTTTTTACGTGTTTGAGTATCACACTTTTCCCTTTAATAGTGTTATTAGTTGTTTGTTCGTATTTTGACACTTTTGCAAATCCAAATGCATTCCTTTTATTCTCGAAGAGTTGATTTTATAAGAGTATATTAAATGATTTATCTCTGGTAAAAAAATTCCGAGTAACCAAATCAAGTTTATTAACTTTGGATTTTAAAAGTTTATTTTCATTTATTAGTTCAAACAACAACTAATGGTACTGTCTCTATTTTCAAAACTATTTAATTTTAATTGCATATTTTCATTTGAAGCTCTCTAATTTTGTTCTCAATTTCTAGCATCTCAGTAGAGTTTTTTAAATTCAATTTTTTCAAAATCCTTGATTTTTTTCATCTCCTTTTCAAACTCGTGATTTAATCGAATATTTTTATATTTGCTCAAAATCACGTTTTCTTTTTCAAGGGTTTTGAAATTTTCGTTGATCTCATTTATTTTCTTTTCAAAAATCAACATTTAGAAATTTCTAACTTCTTTAAGCTATCCAACTCTTTCTGCAAAATGTTGTTTTTACAAATCAACTCAATTTTGTTTTTCTCTTGCATTAAAATTTCGTTTTCTAATTTTTGAAAGTTTTCATGAAAACGGGCAAATTCTTTTTCAAGGTCCAAACACCTTTTGTAGTTAGAACTTTTATTTTTCTTAATATTTTTAAGCTCATTTTCCAAATCATTATTTTTCTGATAAAGTTTAGTTTGTTCACTTTCTGACTTATTATTTTTCAACTCAAGAGCTTTATTATTTTTAATTAATTTTTGGCACAAGAGAACTAAATCATTGAATGGAAAATCACTTACCTCAAAGGCTATTGAATCTTCATCACTGCTGCCTTTTGCCAATCCTGTTAAGCACATTTCTTTAACTTAGTCGATTGTGGAGGATTTCTCTTTATTGTTGACTTTCGCACCATATATTGCATCAAAAGTATTCTAGATTTCCTGTGCATTTCCACAATGAGAGATAAAGTTAAAATTATCTTGATTAATATGAGAATATAGTATATGCATAGCAAGAGCATTAATCCAAGTATTTTTCTCATATATTGTATCGTACCCATTTCCAATAATATCCCAAGATTTAGAATTAACAGATTTTAAATAAAATTCCATTTTTAGTTTCCAATTTAAAAAATCCGTTCCTTTAAAAATAGGAGGAATAATACTGGATCGATCATCAGCAAAAGCATTATCGAAAGAAGCCATTTTAAAAATTCAAATTTGTAGCACAAAAAGTGGTTTTTGAAAAATCAAATTTTTAAAACAAAAATTGACTTCTGTTCCTAGGTCTTGTACCACTCGGAGGATTGATTTCACCCTAGGGGGTGAATAGGGTGATAATAATATGTCCAAAATTTAATGCTGAAGTATATAAAATAATCGTGGCACTGATAATAGTCGAATAATAGCAACATATATAATAGCATAATATAAAGGCAGAAATAGAACAACACAGATTTGCTCAGCTTCGACAAACCCTGCCTACATGCTGCCCCAAGGTTTCTAGTAGAAATTAAGTAGTCAGACGCTTACATACGAAAATTTGCGACACCCGCTATCGACTAACCTAACTCTACGCTCGAAACCCTGTCACAACTCAGCCACTGAGTTGCGAATTCTCAAACTACACCACTGTAGTTCTTTCTCTGGTCACACGATTAGAAAAGTACAAACGTTTAAAAATAAAATACAAAATAAAAAAAAACATAAAATCCCTAATTTAAAAATAAAAGCCCAAAAATATAAGCCCGCCCAAAGAAAATTAAAATGGAGTCCCCTTTCTTCTTGTATATTTCTTTGGCCCATATTTCTCTTGTTTGTGATAATGGCTTTCTCGTTCCTTCTTCGATCTGAAATTAGGGCTTCATGAATTTGAAGAAGCCGACTTTGTTGATCGGTCGAGTGGATTTTTTCACATTCCTTGCTTTGTCGATCGAACGTCTCTTTGATTTGCACATGGCTCCTTCTCGATCGAGTTCGATTAGAATTGGTATGTGATTTCCCTTTTCCTTTTCAGGTTACTTCGCTTGAACTCGATGCCTTCGTATCCTAATGATGATTGGGTTTTAAATAGGAGTCAATTACCATTATTTTTGTTCGAATTAATTAATTTGACTTCATCTGTTAATTTAAGTCGACCATACTATTATTCTTGGTTGCTTGTGATTAATCCTGACTAGTTCAATTCATATATTTTCTGATTGCTTGGTTATCACGGCTTTGATTTCTAATTTGTTCGACTTCCTTGGCCACCACGGTTTTGATTCATCGATACTTTGAATTTGTGTTGACTTCGGTCACTTGATTTTGTGAAAATATTTACTAATTCGATTTGCTATCACCTGACTTTGACTTATGTTCATGCCTATAGCATTTTCAACCTGATGGTGCGATATTAGTCTGGGTTGCATTGAGCTCTGTCCACTGTTCATTCGAATCTACACTATGCACTGCATATATATGCAAACATGTATGTGTTCACACATGTATATATGTAGATTGTGCTCTGTCCACACCGTGTTGATTGAAAATGAACTTGTTCGATTGTTGCTTGATCACTGTCACTGCTCATTGGTCTTGGTATACATGAAGGTATATCCTTTGTTCTCTTTATACACTGAACAGTTGATATCCTACCTGGTTTGGTTAGATGCATATGTATATGTAGTCATGTCGTTATGTCAGCATTGATTCATTTCTAAATGCTTGCACATTGTATATTTCCATTTAAAGTTTATTGCTATATTTTGGCCATTGCATTGCTTTGACTCATACTTGCCTTTCACTCGATTTGGTTGAGTTATCATATCATACATGTTGCCAGGTTTGGTTGTAGCATTGCACTTGAAATCTGTAGCTTCTGGGTTGCATGAGTACATCCATTTGTTATGTTTGGTCTTGGATGATCTGAATCACTTCAGTCCTAAACTTGGAAGTTGTATACCTTTCGACTCAAGCTTGCATTGTTTTCAGACATCGTCTTTATTTTGGAATTTTCCGCACTTGATTCTTTGGTCTTTAATTAGTCTCTATGTGTTTGTGTACTGATGCACTTGATATTTGAATTCATTTGTAGTTTGAACATTTTGTTGTTTCATATTTCCTTGAGTCTGAGTGCATCCCACTGGTTCACATTGTCTTCATGTGTACTCGAGTCTAGTTAGACTGTCTAGCCTCTGTTTTCATGTGTACTTACTGAATTTTTTGTCGAGGCTTGTTTATGTTACTTAACCCATTGTTTTTTATTGCATGCACTTGAGTTGAACCTAGCTTTGGCTTGGGTTAGACCTTGTGCTCACCTGTCCCTATAGTTTTGTCAAGTGTATATCGGTGGGAACGGCCTTGTGGCATGTAAGTGATACACTGCATATCATAGGTTGTTCATGTTTGACGAATTCAAAATTGAATGATGACGAACAACCCAAATAACTGAGGAAAATAATTATTTCAAACCACATTTTATTTTAAGCTACAAAAATATTTCATTTTCAATTTTACCGCGTCAATGTGTATTTTGCAAATTGCTCAGATGCTGGATTCAATCTGGATTAGAGTTGAAGATAAATACGAGTGAATGAGTGATATATAGTAAGGTGCAAATGTAAATGATAATTGTATAGCGAAAAATTGTGTCGTATTTGAAATTGTATTGCTTGAAAAAATTTGTATATAGTGAGAGCTTGAATTTGTACTATTCAAAAATTGTAATAAATATTTGTTTGACTAAAATATCTGTTTGAATTTAAATTCTGTGTTATTTATTTTATTTAGCAAATATTTATTTAATTATGTGAAAAATAAAATAGTACAATAACCAATACATTTAAATGAATATATATATATTATCATCAAACAAAAATCATATACTAGCATATTCAACATCCGAGTAAGTCGAACTAGTCATCATAAGATTCTTCTTTTCAATTCCTTTATTTATGAAACTTGATTTATGCATTCATTTATTAGGATCATCTTATTTTTACATTTTTAGGCTCATAAATTTATTTATCTTAAATAAGTTTCTTAACTTTAAATCAGTATTAGTATCAAACACCATATAATTAAATCGTGAAACTTAATTCACTAGGTGTTCGTGTTTTTCTAAATCAATTAATCAATCAATGGTGATAATGGAATATTATCATTCCCATAACTACCAAACACTACATAAATAATAATATCTTTTAAAAGATATTCCTTTATATTCAAAATATAATCCTAGGTAAAATTATTTCATTTTCCAATTTAGTCGGAACAAAAATCATTTATATATAGCATTAACAAATACGCACTCATATATAATACACTCAACTCCTTCTAGGGTGTCTCTTACCCAATCTCTAATGAGCTACTCATCCTAGGGTATTACCGATCCTATCTCTAAAGAGACATACACAATCAGGCTCGAGTGTTCGCTCAACCTAAGCTCTAATACCAAATATAAGAATGAGATTTTCGACCTTTGATAATTGACATTGATACATCCTCGGATTTAATGTAACGCAAATTCAGGTGTTGGAAGACTGAAACGTTAAAGGAAAGAAGAAAATAAAGACATAACATAATCTTACACGATTGGAATAACATATATTTTTTCAACATATAATCTTATAGTGAAATTTTTTAAATATATTTATAATGAGTTTAAATCAACATCAACATAGACATTTATAAATTTATGTCCCCACAAATGCACAATACAATAAAACATAAGTGTGGTGAAATGGATAACAATCTTCAGAAGAATATTCTAGCTCCACGCTTCGAGCTCTTTCAAAATGCTCTAAACTAAGCCTGACTACTAGCTGTTCGAAAAATTATGGTAATCGGAGTTTAAGGGAAAGAAATAAACTTCAGGTTAGTCATACGACTTTGGTGTGAGAAACTAAAAATACGAGTGTGTGAAAACAAAGGGTATCTCATAAGACAACACTGCATATAAACACGGAACGGGTTCTTACCATATGATAACCAAATCATTTCTACGTAAAATCTTATGATGATATATTTAATGACATTCTTTGAAAACCTTTCTAACAAACATATTCAAAAATTCAAAAAATTTACATTGGTTAAATCTAGCGGCATAATAGATTTACAATAAAGTCTGAAGGAACTTATTGGAGAATGGATTTCCAACGAATAACGATGTAAGGGACAACCTCCCTACCGTACGTTTCTAGAGGAATATACCTAGGTCACCAATAGATGGTCCTCTGCGAATTAAGACCAACCTACCTAAGACTAGCATATGGTATGAACAACACCAAATATGATATCAACCCGGCCATTCCCAGCCTCTTCGAGATATCTCATAGCATACACCATAAAATGAAAACCGAATGTTATAGTGGGTGGAAATAAATAAATCTTGGAAGGTGTTGTCATACCCTAATGGTTGTGATCCACTTAGCCTTAAAGCAACCCCTGTTTGACAATTCCTTGGGTGTGAAGTTTGAGGTGACGTTTACCTTTCTTAGAAAATTTTCGCTTAAAATGCCACATTGCCATTTCCAATAACAAATTGCTAATTTTAACAAAAGTACAACCTCTGAGCTCGTACATCTCAGAGAAGGGCGTTAAGTATAAGAGGGTTACCTCCTATACCACTAACAGATGCACGTTTGTACAGATCAATGAACTGTGATGTTGGAAATGCAACGTCAGACATCCATCCATACAAGTTGTCCAGGAATAGGACAAACCGAAGGCACTCTCGTACCACATCCTATTGGGCATTAATCCTAGGATTAGTGGCGAGTATTCATTGCATACGAATATCCCCGAACAAAGGAACCATTGCTATTAATTTATCTCGGGAGCTACTCTGAAATTATCAACAAGCAATCCTTTTATTACGAAGATGCCCTCCTTCAACTTCGTTGTCTTCAACATATCTCCACTTTCGAACTTGCAAATTGGTTCAAAGTGGTTTATGGCAAGGAATCACCCAAATTCGATCCTAGTTTTTCCAAACCAATTATCGATATGTTAAGCGGGTGATTAATATTCCATTAGTTTGTATCCTTTTATCCAAAATATCTTCTTAGAGATATATATCTTTTAAAACCATTTCTTTTCAGTATATACGAGATTATTAAACTTCTCTTATCAAATTCTTTGGTTACTTAAAAACTTTTTAAATCTAAGAATAATTCCAAATCATTTTATCCTTTAATTAGGAAAATATTTCCAAATCATTTATTTAAATCTTTAGCAAAGATTTCTTATTTTCAACACATATCTTTCTGATACATTAAAGCTGTGTCATCTAAGATGGTAAATCTAAATTAGTTAGTATTCGAGTAAAATAGATCCATAGAAATTATACTAATTTTACTCGACGTGACATCAATTTTTGTATTCAACCTTTACTATCCGTCGAATAGCGGTGAAATCACCTTTTAACTTCACACGGATAGTATAGGTTCCCCCTTGGAATTTAATACTAAGTATAAGAAGATTATTTCTATACAATCCAAGTTGTATTAAATTTGAAAAAATTTAATCATTTTTACTTGCTTCATTTCCAACATTTCGACCTTATCTATTGCTAGCCCAAGAATGAGGCCAGGTGAGTCAGGGCATTGGTTGCTCTGGAACATCTACTTAGTTTAAGCACCCCACTTCCGTATCTCACAAATAGTAAAATCTAGTCTACTCATCGGCTTTTAGAGCCATGATTAAATCACTTGATCATAATAGCTTTTCTTTAAATCATTTTTTAAACTCTTTAAAAAAATTATAAACCTCCACGTTATTTTTAAAATACTTAATTATTTATTTGAAAACATTTGTTAAATACTTAGGAAATAATACTTAAGTTTAAAGGCATATTTCAAAAGTTATTAAAAGTGCTGCAAATAGTGCTGTGAATGGTGGTTTTAAGTCTTATCTGATCAAAAAAACTTTTCTATCACTTAGAAACACATTTTTATAAATCTAATCTCTTTTGAAGCATTTTAATATATTTATAGAATTTATTCCATTTAAAAAAAATAGAAATATCATTTATAAAGAATTTGTCGCTTTGTTTTTTAAATTGCCAAACCACGACTATTTTGAAAACTTGTTTTTCTCATATTTCAAAATCTACTAAACGAAATCTTGATCTTTTTTTTAAAAACTATAATTATAAGAGTTAGGAAAAATTTTATTGCAAATAATTCCCACTCCGAATCCATTATTTAAATGGACTTAAACTTTTCTAGCGCGAAATCGCAAACTACCGCTACGCGACGCGGCTATTTTCGAGTCAACTTTAATAACTTGTCCAAACTTCATCAAATTTTGGTTTTAGTTTTTGTAAAACATTTATAAACTATTTTAAATCATTTTAAGGGGTTTAATAATTCCATATCACTTTTATAACTTGATTCAAAAAGTGATTTCCTTGTGTAATATCGACGTGTATTTAACGTGACTTGTTTACATAATTAAACACTATGTTAAAATAACCTACACTTGATGATCAAAGCATAGAACAACCATATCAACCATATCAAATCATTATATTTAAATATATATAGTTTCTCACCTTCATGGGTTTCTAACTTTGCGAAATTTCGCTATAGCTTCACTACAATCAAATCAAAGCCCATGTGATTAAGCCTTGGACCTTTGCATGGACTTGGCTTAACTTGGAAGGAGGTAGAGTGCCCAGCCAAAGTGATGGAGGGTGGTGACCGTGAGTTGGAAGGCATAGAAGAGGTGTTTAACTTAGTTTTGGAGGTGGATTGACATGGTATATACATGTGTATATATTTTACTATATTTTTCCATAAATTTGCAAATATTTTTTAAGACATGGAAGCCATTAAAGAAGAGCTCTTAGAGCTTTAAGAAGGAGGAAGAAGAAGTGAATGGATGAATGAAATGAAAGAGCTAAGGCCTTGTACTTAATAGCAAAGGTGCATGAAAAATATCTGGATTTGGATTTCCTCTTCTACCCTCAACCCACACCCTTCCATTCCCATCATCATACATGTTACTTCCCCCTCCCCATATGCCTCCGTCATTTAACTTCACTTCATAGCATGTGCATTGACTTTGGTTTGCTTAAGGATAAAATTTATGAAAAATATCTTAGACCCTTTGTAATATATATATATATATAAGTGTATATGTATATTTGTATGTATATTTGTGTTCATGCATATGTTAGGGTACAAATGTGTGTGCTGTATATTTTCACAAGACATATAATATAAGGTTGCAACAACTTTGAACAACTTCTGTCCTGAAAACCGATTTCCGATCACATTTTCCTTTATAAAATAAATTTATATATAAATGTAAACAAATTTTAAAACTAATATCTTATCATTTTAACTAAATAAAATGATCACATTTGATTTACAAAACCATACAAATTAATATTAAATAATTGTTCGCAAAAAGTGCTGTTATATCGATAAAGCGATACGAATTTTTTTATATTTTCAAATCAAGTGTATGTCTTTATAAAACTAATATAAATGATTTATTATCACTATATAACTAATTAAAATGATTTATTATCATTCAAAAAAAATATTTCAATAATTATAATAATCATTAAATCGTTAAATCTTAATTTAAATTCGTAAGTCAAGTATTAAATATGATGACATTATTAATGATGTCATAAATACATTTTATTTCCTAAAAATATAATAAACAATTTTATTTCATATTCTTGTTTAAATGGATAACTAAGTGTTTGTATCCAGCTCTGTTTGTGACTTTTGATAATTATAGAGATGTTTACTGATAAAACGATTTTCGACCATTTTATTGATATCCCTTCAAAGTTTATTTTTTTCTCAAATACATATTCAAAATAGATTACCATCATTTTTGTTCTAAACATCGTAATCTTTGTTTTAAAAAGATTATATTTGAATATTTTAAAAATAAATATAGTTATCAAATTAATAAGTTTTCGTATCATTATAGGACCTAATAACGAAAGCGAGTTCATCTGCTCACTCTCTAGTGAGGGGGCTTTCTATTCCAATAGGTTTATCCACTTGCTCTCTGGAAAGGGGATCATACCTAATCGTTTTTCACCCCATCTCCCGATCAAAAGGATTAAGATCTATCGTTGTGTCTACCAAATATAAGGGACAACTATGTTCCAATAATACGCTGAAGCAATATCAATACCAATTATTATGCCCAAACGATTTCATATCCAAATATCCATCAATTAATTATTCGTAAAGCTCAAATCAAAATGCATCAAGAAAAAACCAAAAATCCAATCCAATCAAAGTTTACTCCTAGACTCTAACTAAAAGCATACCTATGGGACTGATCGGGATCCCATATATGTGTAAGTAGCCCGACGGTAATCCTTTATAGTTTATTTAAAGAAAAAATAAAGTGTAAAAAATAAACCGAATTCCAATCCATCCCGATCATGGGATAATTATTTTCGATCCACTTTCCCAGTCGTGACTGAGTATATCCATTATAGTTGGAGGTCTCTCTTTTTGCACCACTGTAGTTTGTGCCGAAATAACCTAATTTCTGGTCTGTTATTGCAACTAGTTACTCTAAACCTGTTCTTCAATCAAATATCGCAAAAGCCTACATTCATTGGTCTAATGCCCATCCAGCTTATGAAATATATAGTGCTTCCCGGATATCCTTTCCCATTCCGTAGGCTCTCCATTAGCCAGTTTTCTATTGGGGATCTACTCCTTAATATAAAGATAGATCCTCTCTGGGTCTTTGTTAAATCAATGTAAGAGGAAAATTTTGGTTTCCTCTCCATTCACTTCAAACGTATGAAGCTTTCATCAGTCTTCCTTTTCCCTTTATCCTTTCCAGATGCTGCTTTGGGTGGTCCTCCATCCTCCAAAGCACTAACTTCACCTTTTTAAGTTCTAAATCCTCCTAGCACAAATACCTTTCAATTTGATAGTAAAAAACTGCTGGATCCATAGGTGGATCCCTTTCTAAAACCTTCTTAAAGTAATTCTTATTAGCAACTCCAATAACCATCGCCATAAGAATAATTGCGGGTCTGATTCTACACTGCAACTTCTGCTACTTTTACTCTAATCAGGTAATTCTATAAAGTCTCACTCTCCCTCTACTTCACACCCAAGAATGCCATCATGTTCCTTGATCGAATGATATGAATTCTGAGCTGGCTCATATACCTTTCTACTAGCTCAGTCCATATGCTAATGGACAAGTATCGTTGGCATTAATATTGGCCACCAACACCTGGTTATTTGGAAGCACCATTATCCAGTCATAGTTCTTAGATAGTATCTAACTTAAACAATATAATATGAAGAAAAAACAAATTAAAAATGAGAGCAGGTAAAAGAGATAAGATTATAGTGGTTCGGCTAACTCTGGTCTACGTCCACTTTAGAACAATCCCTTTTATTATACTATAGTTTGTTTATAATTGCAATCCAAAATCTAAGAATAAAATTGGCAGAGTCTATCCTAAGTTGAAGATAAAGAGAAGCAAAAAGAAGATCCTTTTACTGATGCCATGAATACTGTATTTATAGAAGAAGACATGCACGGATTGGGCTAAAATTTTGATAGAAGAACCTCCAGGCCATGATGAGTCCACATAAGAATTTTTAGGCCGATTGGGACCCACAATAAGGAACGATCACGATCCCTCTTTTTTGTTCAAATGGGGTGCAATCACATTGGGTGTTTTTTCATAAAGTTAGCTACTTGCCCCCAAAATTTCACGCCATTCCGACTTACGGTTTGAGAGATATCGCGTTTTCCATGAAGTGGTTTTGCATGTATTCTGATTTTAGCCGATCCCTTTGGAAAGAAAGAGATCGATCCCTCCAAAGTATCTTAATTGATGTGTGATCCCTCTGGGGTGTTCCACATGTTGTAATAAGCTTGTATGCCAAGTTTAATATCAATTGGATGTGTAGATGTTGAGATATTGATCGATCTTTGCTATAAAGTTTGGTTTAGCCGATCACTGATAGGAAAGAGGGGCCAATCACTATTGCGGGATAAAGGTTGGTCCCACCAAACTTATCCAAATGCCATGAAATCTCTAGGGTAGATACCTTAGGGTCCCATTTTCCTCTTTCCAAAGTTTCACTTCAATCCGCCTTGTGGTTGTTGAGTTATGGAGAGATCATCATTGAGTTATTTTGTGTGCATCCTGTTTAATCCAATCCCTCAATTTTGATCCCTCTTCTAGGGGATGTATTATTTCCATACTCAGCTATTTTTTGAGTGTTATCCATCAAATTTCATTCGTCTATAGTTCATAGTTTCAAATATAATCGATCTCTAATCTTGGTAACCATCACTTCGGGCTTTCCGCCTCAATGATCATGAAGTCTATTGCATTAATCTGCCTATGTACTGCCTTATCAAAAGGTGGGTTAACACTTTGCCCCTTAAAACATGCCTTCCAATAGGAAGGTATGTTTTTAATTGTCATAAATCCAAGATTCGAAACCCATAATCAATCAATAGCCATATTATCCAATCCATTGCCAATCCAAATCCATGATTTCTCCGGATCGTTTTTCCAAATCCTTGACCTCACTAGGTCATTATCCAAATCCGGGACTGCTCCAAACCCATATCCAAGTCCTTGACCTCACTGGGTCAATGTCCAAATCCGTAACTGTTCGAAGCTGATATCCAAATCCATGACCTCTCTGTGTCCTTGTCAAGCACAATCCATAATTGATGTCCAAGTAAGTTGACATTGTCGCTCTTCGGCGAAGCGGCGTTATTCCCTATACTCTAGTTCAGTGTCTCTAAATGTCAAGTGGTGTCTTGGCTTAAGTCTTTGGCCGATAATGGTCTCCACGGACCTTTTCTGAATATAATCCATACTCGACAACCTGAGTTGGTCGATCCTATCGCTCTCTGGTGAAGCAACCTACTCCTTGCCAGGCATATTCCATACCTAGCATCCTATTGGTTTTTATTCTCTGGCCTCAACTCTCCGGTTGAGGACTTAATCCATATGTGAGTCCATTCTGTCACTCTCCGATGAAGGGACTCGCACCTTGCTTCAGCCGCCCCATCCCTTCGGTCGGGACAATAATCGCACCCTATTTTGTCCATCGCAGTAATGCAGATCATAAACAACCAAATAAATAAGAGTTCGTACATCTTGAAATCCAAAAAACTAAAAAAGCAAGAAGGTTGCCTCTCCTGGAATGATAGTTCATCATCATCTTAGAGCACTCCTAGGGACTATTTTGATTCCCATACATGTGTAAGTGACTTAGCTGCCTTATTATAGAGTTGTTTTTTTATTGTTATTATGGTTGGGGTCCAATTCTTGATCTCGACCCTTATCATCATGGTCAGCTGATGATGATTCATGATCTCGATCCAGGGCCATTTCTATTTCCATTCGATGTGAACGGTGCCTACTCTTGTTCCATTGTCGTTGTCCGATTCCTCATATACTATGATAATATGCCATTCCTGACGTGCTCATTGATCATATCTTTTAAATGACTGCATTCATCCATGGTGTAACCATTCAATTCATGAAATTGGCAGTACTTTCCAAACTTACACTCCCGCTTTATAGAATCCCTCCTTCCTAGTTTCCAATAGGGATTTGTCCCATGTGTCTAGATAAATCAGTTCTAGGCTTTGCGTCAAATCCGAGTAGGATGAGAACTTCGGCTCCTATTCTTTCCATCGATCTTTTGTGCTATCATTCTCATCATCCAATTTTCGTTTGTCTTTATCATTTTTGGTTGCATCTCCTGTTGATCCTTCGTTTTACACAACGTTCACCTCCAGTTTGTCGGCTCATGCGTCTTCCTGCCGCAGGAATCTTTCTGCTTCATGATAAAACTCCCTGAGATCCATAGGTGGATCTTGTGCCAATGAATCCTTGAAATCCATGCCATCGGTAATTCCTGATACAGTTGCCGTCAAAATCGTGGATGGATCATATTGATCCACCAATGTCGTCGCAGTATTAAATCATGTCAGAAAACTCCTTAGAGACTTTCCAGTCCTCTGTTTCAGTGCTTCCAATGTCATAACATTCTTGGGTCTCGTGGTGTGGAGCCAAAACTACCTCATGAACCGATCTACCAACTCGCTGCATGTTCTTATTGAACCATTCTCGAGCGGACTAAACTAGAGTGTATCTAACTCTATCAAGTAAAGTGGAATGCACCTTGCCATGATCTCCCTGATGCCCCTAGTACTTCCACGTGCTGTATATATCTCATCATATCATAGTTAGGCCCGACTTTCCATCATATACTTCATACGTTGGTAGTTTAAAATCTAGCGGATTTCTAGCATTCTTGATATTAGGAGTGAAAGGACTTCTATTTACATCTTCCGAATTCCCGTTCACCAATCCTCCACACATAGCTCACTTAATCATCTCTGCAAACCTATCATTGTCATCTAGTTGTAGTCTCGTATCATCATTTCCAAACTACCCTCGAGTCTACGAGGGAATTTCGAAACGTACTCCACCAGATGAGCATCCAGATTCTAATTTGCACCAAGTTCCATGGGATTGAATGCAAGTCCTTCAACATCGCGATCAACCAGACCTGGGAACTTGCTCCCTAGTCTTTGGGGATCGTGGTCGATCCCTATAGAGGGATCGGGGCCAATACCTCTAAAATGGTTGGGGACTGTCCCTGACTGCTCTGTTCCATCCCTTTGTCTAATAGCTCCATGTCCATGTTCTCTGTTCTAATTTCCAATAATTCTTGCTTCTTCAACTCCTTGATCTAAGTTGTCACTAGCTCCTGCTACTCAATTCCCTTGGTTCTGCGCTCCAGCTTGTACAATCTATTGAAGTAAATTCTGTATCATCTCCTCCCGTCTTTATAGCATCATTTCCTACATAGCATCCACCATCATTTCCATTTCATCCCTAGTAATGTAGATAGATGCTTGATTAGCTCCAACTCCTAAGGAAGCCTCATGACTCCTTCCATAGTGGCTCCTTTTTCTATAGCACTCTCCTTGTTAATTGTTTCCCCATTGCTCCAAATCTAAGATATAGCCTTTTCCAAGCTCTAAATCTGAATTCTAGATCCATGGCGGCTAACTTTCTCAGCAAAAGCACCAAAATGTTAGCGTCAAAATTGGACAACAACACTCAGTTATGTGAATGCACTAAAATCCAGTCACAGATCTCAGATGGTATCTAATGTAGAAATATAATACGTAGAACAAACATTAAAAAGGAAAGTAGGTAAAAAAAAAGACAAGATTTATAGTTATTTGGCTAAATCTGACCTATGTCCACTCTAGAATAATCCTTTTTATTATACTATAGTTTATTTGCGGTTACAATTTGAAATCCAAAAATAAAATTGCAGAGTATAGTCTAGGTTGAGGATAAAGAGAAGCGGAAAGAAGATCCTTTTTCTGAAGCCATCCCCGGTGAATTTCTAGGGGAAGACGTGCATGGATCGGGCTGAAATTTCGGTAGAAGAACCTCCAGGCCATGACAAGGTCACACAAGAATTTTCAAGTCCATTGGAGCTCACACTATGGAAAGGCCCCAATCCCTATTTCAGTGTCCAAATGGGGTGTGCTCCCTCCAGGGTTCCTCATGATGTTAGCTACTTGCCCTCCAAACTTTATGTCGTTCCAACTTACGGTTTGTGAGATATCGCAATTTCCATGAAGTGGTGTCGCATGTATTCTGATTTCAGCTGATCCCTTTGGAGGGAAGGGGATGATCTATCCAAAGTATCCCATTTGATGTGTGATCTCTATGGCATTTTCTACATGTTGTAGTAAGTTTGTGCTCTAAGTTTTATGTCAACTGGAGGTGTAGATATTGAGATATTGATCGATATTTGCTATAAAGTTGGGTTTAGCCTATCTCTAAGAGGGAAGAGGGTCGATCCCTATTGAGGGAGAGAGGCTGATCCCTCTAACCTCTCCAAATGCCACGTTATCTCTAGGCTAGACTCCCTGGGGTCCTTTCTTCCTTTTTCCAAAGTTTCACTTCAATTCGCTTGGTGGTTGTTGAGTTATGGAGCGACCATCATTGAGTTGAGTTATGTGCATCATGTTTAATCCGATCCCTCTTCTAGGGGAGGTATTAGTTCCATAGTTAGCCATTTTTTGATTTCATTCCATATGAATCCATTCGACTATAGTCCATAGTTTCAAATATAATTGACCGCCAATCTTGGTAATCATCTCTTGGGCTTTCTACCTTGATGATATGAAGTCTGTTCAGTAAAATTAGCCTACGTACTGCCTTGCCAAAGGGCGGGTTAACAACTATCCAATTAGGGAAGCCACAAGACAACCAAATCAGTTAAGTACAAAGACAAGCACCATCCCATTACTTTCTCCAAAGCTCCAAATGTTCAAATGTGTTGGATGTATCTTAGCATATGACTGTTGGACCCATTCTTCCATCGTATGGCTCCAAGGTAGGTAGTTTGAAATCTGGTCAATTTCTAGTGTATCAGATGTTGGGGTGAAGGAATTTCTATTTGCATCCTCCAACCTCCGATTCGGGGCTCCACCTTGAAGCACCTATCCTATGGTATCGGTAATTGTATCATTTAAATTTAGCTAAAATCTCTAAGGCTATGCATGCCATTGAATCAAATCTTCTATACGCCCGACGTTCCTATGGGAACTTCCAATTCTAATCTCTACAGTTGCAAATTTGCACTTTGATCTTGATTATGAGGTCTGACATCATCCATCAGACACACCCTTATATGCTCAACACTCATATCGACAATGCCCCCTATCCAAACTTGTCGATACCTACCTAACCTTATCTATTGGTACTTACCTATCAGTGTGCTGAAGGATTTCATCTGGCTTCCGCTCCCTTTCATTATGAATCTGCTTCACCTTCTATTTTCAGATTTTTATTTCCAGTTGGTTCGGCTACTCCTTATGTTGTTAAAGTCCCGCTAAGGCCTTGCTAAATCCTCGCTAAAGCGCATAACAACTCATTGGCCGTTATAGTTTTTTAATTTAGCGCTATTAAAAAGTACTATATTCCGCTAAGTCAATAGTTTTTAGCACACTCTTTAGCAACACTAGTACAAACAGATTAGTTTAATTAGTTCTATTTTAAACCAAATCAACAAAGTTGGAGTAAAGACATAACTAAGGCCCAAGTGCTCAACATGAGTTAGAAATCTAATAAGTAGCAAAGTCGGGACTACATAAAGCATGATATTCTCCATTTTGATGTAAAAAATTTAAAAAAAATCCTTTTTCTAGACAAATGATGTTACAACAAGAATAATTTAACTTTGGAGATTTTATTTTAAATTTAATAAAGCTTTTTTACCTTCACGTTTTACTCTATATCCCCACTATAACTTTTTGCACTTCCATCACTATAGAATCACTAAACTCTTTAACTATACAGGCTGCTCCATCCTTTGAAAGAATCTATTTATCATCCATTTTTCCTAAGCAATCAATCTCTCTTGCGTGCTTGTCACTGTCTCTTCCAACTCTCTCTATTGACATAAATAGAAGTTGGTTGAACTTGATGACACCTCCTAGTTGTCACCATGCTCCGGTTTACTTCCTCTAGTGATAACTCTTGTAGTAGACCTCTTCATCTCAACAATCTTAGATTTAAATCTTTCTTATAAAAGCACTAAAAATATTGCCTAAAAATTTGGTACAACACCCCAATATCAATGAAATCTGAATCAACTATTATATAATGAAGAAATCAAAGGGAAAGAGAATGAAATACAATATTTTTATAGTAATTAGATAAAATTTCTGGCCTATGTCCACTTAGTTTATTGTAATTATGAATTCTTTCAGGAATACACAATTTACAATCAAATCTAAGTTACAATCTTGTAGGTCTTGGTTTTCTCAAAATCTTATGAGATAGAAGGTCCCCACTTTTTTAGTTAAAGGTAGGATGCTATTTATAGACAAGAACCGGTATAATTTTCACCATTTTGGGTTTGAACAAATTAATTGCTTCAAATCTGGAGTACTATCACAAAGAAGGAGTCATCGTGCATGTTTCCCAGGGCATCCAATTAGGTTGGCACTGACAAGATCATGTAAATACCAATATGATTTTGTATGCCGAAACTTCATTTTTTCCATCATAGCTTGAGCCCAAGCCTCCAAAGTAGCCAAATCAAGATCTAAAATCATATCAATACTGACATAATCAAGTCAATATAGGCCTTTTTTTGTTATCCAAAACATTGTCAAATTTAGCATATTTCTTCCTTTTCCCATTCTTGATGGTTCTCAAATCATGTCAGTACTAATTATGTCAGCATAAAATCATGTCGATACAAAACATATTGGTGCTAACCTGATCATGTCGGTGCCAACCTATTTTGCATCTTTGAAACTTGGCAAAATCTTTTATTTCATCAATCCTGACATTTTCCAAGCTTCTTGTCACATTCCTTCATCATTTTATAGTCCAGTTTCTCTGATCAAAGTCAATTCCATGATAGTGGTTAATTTGCCCAAGACACATACTTTACTTAAAAAAATCCAAACAAAATATTTTCTTTAACAAAATAATTTCACTAGATATTCTTCCAAAATCAGACATCTTTCTATAAAAATACCTTTCCCATAAAACACTCTGAAACAAATCCTACTCAAATCATGGAGGATTCATTTGTAAAAATACTCTTCGACAAAAAAAATTCTCTTTTCAAATAATATTAAGTATCCTTTAACAAAGTACATTTCACAAATATTTTAAATTAGAATAATTTTGTACAATTATCCTTCATGTTGTATTCTTTTCAAAGGATGTCTTCAAACTAAAACCAATTTTAATCAAAATGTATTCTACCAAATATTTCCAAAGACTTCACACTAAATCCTTTCACAAAATGATTTAAATAAAATATTTAACTCAAATCACCATTTTCTTTTTCTTTATGAAAATATCTTCTAGAAAAATTATTTCTTGAATTAAATACCTTGTTTTTACCCCTGTAAAGTTTCCAACAAATCACTTGAAGCCAAAAAAACATACATTTTTCCCTTTAAATAAAATAATTTCAAAATAAAAAATGTATGTTTTTAATATAATTTTCAACAAATTACTTTTTAGTTAAAACTCAATAAAAATAAATAATAAGACATGTTTTAAAGATTATGTTTTAGTTACAAAACATTATCGGCATACATATGTAACCTATGTCATCGCCAATAATTAATTCCTTCTATAATGCTCATCCTACACTGCTCCTATTTATTTTCCACACAGTCATCATAAAAAACATCGTCTTAGGGTGAGGTAATGGTTGTTACACATGCAACCCATATACGCACAAGGCACACAATTGTCAATAAGGATACTCTCTCATACTATATTTTAACCCAGCTAAATATGTAAATTAACCTATTCTAAATGGTTTAAACTTACACACGACTCAAGGAATCGCAAAACCTTGCCCAAATACCAAGAGTGATGCCCCACTATTCTGGACGTCTAAAATTAGTGACAAACGCCGTCAATATACTATTGTGCACTAATCTCATATATCAAAAACAACAAGTCAATGATTACATAACTAAAAAAATCAAAAACTATAAACAAAAAAGAAACCTCACAATTGACTCAGACAATGAAATACATATACTATCTTCGTAAATGTATACCATACAAGATCAGATTCAGTAACTAAACATTCACTTCTTCATATACATTAATTATTATTAGACTGTGATTAACACAACTATAATACATGGGAAACAAACAAAGTAATCAAACTATTGATATTCCTTACGCCCAGAATTTTTTCCTTCCTTTTTTTTCACCCGTAAACTTTAAAAATATACGATTATATATAAATAAAAAACAAAATGTAATGACCTATATTGTACATACTAAAGGATCATAAAATACTATTATTATATTAGTATGAGGTCTTATGATTCTAAAATTTTGGGATATGACTCTTAGTAGCATTTTACACACCAGTGATTTTTTTCAAATTTCCATATGATAAACTTGGCCCTAAAAGCCTTGTTTGGGCTAAAAGTTTTAATAAGAGTTGCATTAGGGTCTTAAACTAGTTCCATTGCTTCAGGATGATAGTTTCTCATTTCGTAGAGTGGTTATGATAGGTAAATTGACTTACAGTAAGGGAGTTGTGCCTATTTTAAGTTTTAAAAATTGCTTTTCAGAATTAGTGTGTAATTAGTGAAGTCCATTATTTATCTTACTAGTCTAATTAGAGAATCCCTATAAATAGGGGCTATAAGAGTGAAATGAAAATTTTCCCTCTCATTCCAAATTAGGTCTAAATACTAATTAGCTCTAAATTCATTCTAATTCATCCGACTCTCTCCTTAGTCAAATTAGATTGTTGATTGATGAATAGAGCATTGATTAGAAGTTAGAGATCATTCATTTGCTTGATTTAGTGTGCTTTTCTTTGCTGAATGAATTGTATCTTCGCTGTCTGGATTAGATCTACATAAGAATAGGTTGAATTTGAAAATAGATGAGCGGTTCATGCCTTCTCACTATACTTTGCATGTTTATATGGTAGAATTGTAGGATTTAACATGTTTTTAATTAATTTTTGACCATAAAATCTTTTTTTAACTGTATTGCATGTTAAACTACGAATTTGGCGTAGGCTGACTAGAAATCACCATTGCTTATGCTTATATATTCATGTATATATGTAGATTTATGTTAGAAATCGACTTGTGTATCTTATTTTGATGGATTGCAAGTTTGATTGGGTGAAATCGCTTGTTGCTCTATGTTTGGAAGATATGATTTGATGTTGTTTGCTAGTCTTGTATTTACATAGAAAGTTAAGTCAAAGAATTGAGCAAATCAGAGGCAAAGTTGGTCGGAATTGGACAAAACTTGGCACATTGGATTTGGAGGATGGCAAGAGGCTATTAATTAGCTTGCATAACATTTAAAGCTAAGGGTTATGCTCGACCATAAGTTAAGGACGAAGTTAGCGACGAGTTAAGGGTTATGTTGATACCGAGTTAAGGTAGTGGCTCCTATGAATTGATGGTTGACATGGATGGATCAAGCTTAGCAAGACGAGATGTTCCATAGCAAGGTGAAGAAAATTAGCTAAGTATAGAGTGTGATGAGAAGTTGTCTCTAGAACTTAGAAGTGGAGCTTTAGATTGGGACCGAGTTATCAAAGAGGGATTAGTTGGGGTTTAAGGTACCTAGGGAATAGTACTAGAGACAAAGAAAGAGAAGCTAGCCAATTATTGGCTAAGTGCTTAACTGGGTATAGATTTAAGGGCTTAAGTTGGTTTTGAGTTATCACGTTGTGTGCAATGGATGTGAAACTTTCAGGACAGGAAAAGTGTACTATGTAGGTTATGCTGGAGGTATTGGCTCGTTCGTATCGAGTTGGATGACGATGTAACAACATAATGAAAAGCTATGGTATTTAGATGTTGGCTCGTGTTGGGAGTAGGTTGTGAAGATAGTGGCTCATAAAGGATGAAGCCGTAGGATTGGGGAACGTGGAGGTTGTTCTGCATGAATAATGAAAACTGGATTGGGCAAGAAGGGCTCGGTGTCCAAATGGAGCAAAGGCGGGCTCGTTTATATGTGCTCAAGAATCGTTGACACTCGGAGAGTTTTCAGTTATACTCGATGTAGGGTAATGTAAGTGGGGATGTCATCAGTCAATGAACAAACCTGTATACCCTAGACCTGTAACCTTAGATCTAATGTCTAGCTTTAGGCTATGAGACATGTATCCTGCTTTAGGATGGGAGATACGAGAGTACAACAAAGAACTAGGATTTCCATCAACCCCTGCTTGGAGGTCATATTAGTTGTCATATATTTGGGGTACTGGGATGGACTGATAGCTAGGATTTCATGATGGATGTTATGGTTACTGGTTGTTATGATTACTTTGGTTGCTTTCTTAGGTAGGCAATCTCTCGAAGATATTATGGGAAGTAATTATTGGAGATAGGAATACTTAGAAGACGGATATCCTTTATTTGGTTGTTAGTATATCTTTATGATATTGTAAGGTAGCATATTACAATGTTATGTGCTAACACTATGGCTCCAGGGACATGTCAGATATGGTTTGTGTTTCTCTATTTCTTACTATATTTACATGTATAGTATTTTGAGATTCATCTACCGCTCACAGCAGACTGTTGTCTGACTCGAGGTTTTATGTTTCGCTTCTTATTATCTCGGGTACACTTAAATGACTAGAGTATATAATAGTTCTAGGTGAAGCAGTAGCCATTCAAAGGACAAGTTAGATGGAGCTATCTCATATTATATACATATATAGAGTCCGCACTTATTCCGATAAGCAATGCTATGGAGCCTGTGATAGTGCTTGCTTACTATTGTATTTGAGACAATTATCGAATTTTATTTTGTTGTATGAACTCTACTATTGATGTTTAACACTATGGATATTATACTCCGAAGATGGTGATTTATTCACATTATTATTGTCTCTTCTATTGTATGTATGATATTTTATTATGTCCATGTGCTATGAGATATACGATAGGTTGTATGATGCATTTGTTTATTCCAAACCTGATGATTGTTCTATATCTACTAGGAAAGGTCACAGCGCACTACTTAGTTATATTTATGCCGGTGATATAGGGCGATCATCAGATTTGGTATCAAAGCTTTGATTACACGATTAACCAAAGTTAATACAGCAATCCAGTAAAGATGGGGAAGGTGTTATCACACTACACTGGATCTAGAGTATATATGTATGAGAGAGTGCATACTGTTATAAGCTTTAGTTTTTAAAACTATATAATAATATAGTATAAGTCGCACGCACGTGAGCACTCTAGACGCAGTTTTCTTTTATAAGGGACTGATCATTCTTGCTATAGATAAGGATGAGCCAGCATATAAGGAACACTATGAGATCAGCTTTAGGAGTATAATAAGTAGAGGGATCAAGAGCTGCTACGCCTGATTTTCAAGTCGTGTTAATATGATGAGAAGTGCTTAAGGATGGTGGTAGGAAGAGGTGCTCCAGTGCAAGTGCCTAGGGCCGATTTCACCAAGCTGAGCAAAGATTATTCCATTCTTAGAGGAAAGCCCTTTTACTGGACAGAGTCGGCCATAGAGGTGCAAGATTGGTTGGATACTTGCGTTCACGTCTTTGGTGATATGGAGGTGTGAGATGCAATTAAGAGTAAATTGGCTTCTAGGCAACTTTAGGGACGAGTTATGAACTGGTGCAATGCTGTTACTATTGCTATCCGGAAGACCATTTCTCCTAGGTTCAATTTAAGATTGTTAGTCTCTGAGAAGATGGTTTTGATGACAACAACCTTAGAATAAGATTATAAAATATAAATACTAACAATATAGTTTAGATATATGTATATGCAGGATTTAACCATGCAGGTACCAAGAATGAAGACTGTACAGTATAAAGATTCAAGATATCAAGATTGAAGACTTATGAGTATCAAGATCATCAAGATTTCAACAATAAGTAATTTAATTAGGAATTTTGTTAAAACTTCTAGAAAAGCACTGCCATCTTAAAATCTAATTTATTCGTGAAATGGAATCCACTTCGAGCCAGTTAAAGGGATGGAACCCTAAGTAGGTTGGAACCTACGAAAAATCTAGCGGAACATTGTTTTGTATCCACTAACTCTTATTCAAATACTTTTTACAAAATTATATCTTGTTTTCAAAATGATTTCAAAATCTTCCTTTTAAAAGAATCAAAAACATCTATCCTGATTTTAAATATTTCTAGCCTCAAAATAATCTTTATTTTCAAAATCAAATTATCCTTGGTTTTAAACTATCTTTTAATAATAATAATATATATCAATTTTAATATTTATACTTAGATTTAAGTATAAAGTTATAGTAAAATTTTATATATATATCAAAATATTATTCTCTATATTTATTGATGTATTTTAACTATAGTTAAGTATATTTATAAAGTTTAAAAATAGTTTTAATACAAGATAGAAGTTATTTTTAAAAGAAAAACAAATCACCAAAAAAACCTTGGGCATGTTGACAACCTCAAGTACCCAATGTCGTTAAGGTGGCAGTTGATTTCAAAAATTTGAATTTCAAAAGAAGTGTCTATTCGTCATATCCTTTCACGAATGGACATGGCTGTTGTTCTACTATAAATAGGGGCAGTTTTAAATGAATTATCATTAATATTTTCTCTGATTTCACTCATCTTCTTCTTCCACATTTCTTTATAAATAATTTTTTATCGTTACTCTTCCGAAATGACCATTGAATCTAACTAGATCATTTCTGGTTTGATTCTCTATTACTATCTCCACAAGATTTCAGTGCTATTCAGAGTTAACGGCTTCCTTGTAATAAACTAAACGAGAAAAGGTGTGATTGTAGCCTGTAAAATCAATCAAGCGAGAAAAGGTGTGATTGTAGCCTGTGAAATCAATTGGGTGAACTTGTTACTCATGAAATCAAGTATCTCTACCCATATGATTATGAATCTGGAGTGGTGTACCTCATGGCCTTGAAATCGAGGGTGTAATTGTACAATTATTTTTGAAAGGAAATCCATACTTGTGTGCGAGACTGGATGTAGGGTAACTCCGAACCAGTATAAAATCCAATGTGTTCCTTCCTTTATTGCTTCTACTTTATTTCTGCATCTCTGTTTGATTCTATGATCACATCTGTGTCTGAATATTGCATACCTTCGCGTTCAAATTAACATAAACTCAAAAAGATTTAGTAATTCCAATTAATACTATTCAACCCCCCTCTAGTGTTAATTCTAGCCTTAAGAAACATAATCCGCATTTCTCACATTTGGTATCAGAGCAAGGCTTTCAAAGTTTCATAATCTGAATTCTGAAATTTTTTCAAAATGGCTACCAACACTGGTTCTATTTGTTGAATATGCGCTTATATGATTTTTGTTTGATGATAATAAACATATATACATTCGTTTAAATGTATTTGTTAATATACTATTCTATTTTTCACAGTTTAAACAGATATTTGTTGAATAAAATAAATTACACAGAATTTGAATTCAAACAGATATTTTATTCAAATAAATATTTATTACAATTTTGAATAGTACAATTTCAAGCTCTCACTATAACTATACAACTTTGATTACAATTACATCACATTTCATATTTACAGTTCACCTCACTACATATCACTCACACTCGTATTTATCTTCAACTTCATTCCGGTTTGAATCCAGCATCTGAGCAATCTGCAAAAATATAAACTAACGCAGTAAAATTGAAAAAGAAATATTTTTGCAATTCAAAAATAAAAGATGAATTTTGAAAATAATATTTGCCTCGGTTATTTGGGTTGTTCGTCATAATTTAAATTTGAATTCATCATACACGAACAACTTGTGACATACACAGTGTATTACTGTATATGCCACAAGGCCGTGCACGCCGATATATACACTTGATCGATTTACAAGGACTGGTGAGCACAGGTCAAACCCAAATGAAAAGCCGGGTTCAACTCAGGTGCAATATAAATAAAATATCGACTTCGCGCACAAGGTCAAACTCGAGCTATTAGCTGGATTCAACACAGGGCAGTTGTACAGGTTACGACTTCAAGCATATAAGCAATATGAAAAAGGGCAGGTGGACAGTACAAAACTAAAATCAAAAGTACACATGAATGCTATGTTCAAACATGACACGGCCTCAAGCCAAGCATCAAGACACTAAGCAACTGGAAACAACACCAATCAGTAGCATGCTAATGAAGACTGCATCAAAATGCAAGCACAAAAGTGCACAGCAACCATTAACTGCAACAAGTTGATATGCAAACTAAGAAATGCTTAGTGTACAGCATACACATGAACTAAGCACAACAGACAAATGACTGCTACAACTCAAATGATACAATGAAACATTTACAACATAGCAGCAGTGTGCAAATGCTTAAACTCAGAGGCAACAAAGGTCAGGGACCAAGTGCAACAGATACAAGGAACTAAATGCTCGTACTACATGAAATACATGGAGACAAAGCAACTACCACAAGACCACACAGCAGTATACATGAATACAATATGCACAAGCGAAGAACCAAAGTCAGTGGCAAACTACACAACTACAAGTACAGAGAGACTACAATATCAAGGGCAAGTGCATAACTAGACCAAAGTACAACATCACACAATCAAACTACAACAGGCCAGAGGAACTCGATAGGCAGATATGAATACAAAGTACACACGTGCAACAGTTCATGTATGAATCAGTGACGAACCAAAAGACCACCAGGCAATTAACCAGAGGCAACCACAAGTACAGGTTAAACCAACAAAGAAATGCACAAACATGACCAGTTACAAGTTGCAAATACCATTAATATGAGTGCATCAGTGAATAATACAACATAGTAAAGGAACGGTGATACAATGTCAATGTCAATGCCAGAGACAAAGCTCGCAAGGATGAAAATAGTGATGGTCGACGTAATGCAGAGTCGTGGAGTGGATATGATTCACGAAATCAAAACAGTGCTGTGATGTTCAAGACGCAAATCACAAAGTCAGAAATCAAGCGTTCGTATCTTTGAAAAAGTCACAAATAAAAGAAGAAAGATCTCTGCCGTATAAACCAGAGTTGAACAAGTCAATCAAGAGTTCACCGTGGCAGCAATCATAATTGACCAAGTTAATAATCAAAACCGTGTTATTCAAGTAATACGAACAAGTCAGAATAAATCTCAAACATTCAAGCATCATCAAGTGGCCGAGATGACGAAATTGACAAATTCAAATAATATCAGACGAATGAAATTATAGGATTTCGAAACCTATATATAACCCTAATCATCATCGGCAATTATACAGTGATTCGAGCTCAAGCAACAGAGAACAATATCAATAACTCGAATCAAAGGTCGAGCAAAAATCAACATCGAAAAAGGAAAAATCGCATACCATTTTTGACAATTAACTCGACCAAATTGAGGTAGCCGTGAAGCAAAGAGAAGAGAGCTTCGATTGACCAAGCAAGAACGAAATCATCATTTGATCGTGCCAAATTAAGTCGGAAACTTCAATTTTTCCAAGCCCTAATTTTAGAGACGAACGAAGATCGAAGCCGCCATTTTTCTCAAGATATTCAGAGTGAAGAATAAAAAAAAGGACCGGGCTAAGGAAAACAAAGAAAAGGGATGGCTTTGATAAAAAGTTTTTTTTTATTTTATGTTTAAAGGGTTATAGGTTTTAAAATTAGGGATATTTTATTTTGAATTGTTTTTAATTGTATTTTCTTTTTTTAAACCGTTTAATTTTCTAGTCGTGTGACTAGGGGAAAAGTAACGTGGCGTAGCTTGAGAATTCGCAACTCGGTGGTTGAGTTGTGGCAAGGTTTTGAGCGTAGAGTTAGATTAGTCAATAGCGGGTATAGCGAGTTTACGTGTGTAAGCGAGGGACTATCTAATTTCTAGTAGAAACCTTGGGGGCAGCACGTAGGCAGGGTTTTGCCGAAGCTGGGTAAATTCTGTGTTGTTCTGTTCTGCATTTTATTATTCTGCTATTTATTTCTGTGCTGGTAATATTCTGTGATCTGTGTTAATATTTGTTTATAAGCTTCCGCGATTAATTTTTATAATTAACACTATCACCCTATTCACCCCCCTCTAGGGTGAAATCGGTCCTACAAGTGGTATCAGAGCTAGGAACAAAAGCCGTTTTTGTTTTAAAATTTTGATTTTTTTTACAAAAACCAATTTTTGTTTTAAAAATTTGAATTTTTAAAATGGCTTCTTTTAATACTGCTTTTGCTGAGGGTCAATCCATAGTTAGACCACCAATGTTCAATAGTGAATATACTTTTTGAAAAAATAGGATGAAAATTTTTCTGAACACCATTGACGCTTGGGATATTGTTGAGACAGGTTATAAAACTCCAATTATAACTGTAGATAATCAGGAAATAGAGAAACCAAAGGAACAATGGACAGAACTAGAAAATAAATTACAAAATACTAATGCCAAAGCTATGAATTCTATTATCTGTTCATTAGATCAATTTGAATTTAATCGTGTCTTGTAGGATCTAAATTAACCCTAGAGGGGGGGTGAATAGGGTTATAGCAAATTTTCTTGATTTAAACACAAAAATAAACTGCAGAAATAAATATACTGAAAAATAAATCACACACAAGATTTACCCAGCTTCGGCAACCCCTGCCTACTGCTGCATTCCCAGATTTCTATTAGAATTAAACAGTATCACGCTTACAAACACTCTAACAGACTTGCAAACCCTGCTACCGCCTATAGAGTTTTGCAAACTCGCAACCCCTGCTTACTGAACTAACTCTAAATAGACAATCAGACACAACCTAAAACCTAGGTGGTGATTTACCTAAACTCTTTGATTCGTAGGAAAAAAAAACAATAATTAAGAACAAAATAGCCCTAAACTAATTAACATTATTAATATAAGTTTATTAACAATATTAATTAAGAACAAAACCCCTTTTTTTTTTAAACACCGGCCCACTTCCTTATTTCACCCGATCCTCTTTGTATCTTCGTTCGTGAGAAATAATGGCGGCTTCGTTCCAGTTAGGGCTTCGTTCCCTTTTGATCCAGTTAGGGCTTCAGCTCTTCGTTGCAATTAGGGCTTCGGTTCTTCGTTGCAGTTAGGGCTTTGGTTTCTTCAATTGATCTGTGATTGGTTGCCCTAGCTTGCTTGCAGTTTCTCGATCGAGTTTTGATGCTTGTGAATTCGGTATGTGCTGTCTCCTTTTGCTTTTCTAATTTGATACTTGAACTCGATCGAATTGAAATGCCGATGATGACTAGGGTTTTAATAGGATTTGATTTCCTATTTTTGCGTTCGACTGATTGCTGCAAAAATTCTTGTTTTGCCGTTCGATTACGCTTTGATGCTGAGGATTAATCTGACTTTGTCAATTTCGTATTTGTAGTAACTTGATTCACACGGCTTGAATTGATTTCGTGATTTGAGATATTTGACTTTGTCAATTTCGTATATTTTCGACTGTGAATTCACTACTTCTGTATTAGCTTCGATCATCACCATTGCTTTTAAATTTTTTCTCTGCTGCATACCACTGCATTTCACTGCACTGTTGAAATTTTGTGTCATCTGCATTTGTTATTTCTGGAACTCGATTTGCACTTGCTCACTGCTTGATAGTCTTGTGGCTATAACTGGGCATTTTGAGTTTGTTGCATTTGCTGGCTTGCACTGTCCACTGCCCTGATCTTGTTTGTTCCACCATATTGTATTGTTCATCTGTTTCTTCGCTTGTGCATACTGCACTTGATACTGTTGCATTATTCATGTTTTGATTATGACTTCATTGTAGTTCCAGTTGATCATTAGGTAGTTGTCACTGTATTGCATTGAGCTCGACATTGTTGTTTACTTTACTTGTGTATTGCCTTCACTGTCCTCTTGAACTTGGAGTCTGCCTTGTTGCTGTGTCATTGTTGTAATATTAGCTTGTGACATTCATGTTGCAGTCCATATTCTTCATTTGATATCGAGTTGCACACTGCTGCAATGTTGAAAAATGTTTCATTGTATCACTGCATTTTGTAGTGTATTGCTTGCATTCATATTCTTGCTGTTTTTTTTTGATATTGTGGCATGTGGTCTTTGCTGTCCACTGCAGTTTTGTGTTGCTGTGCACTTTTGTGCTTTGGTTTGAACTTGCTGTTAAGAACAGTTGCTTTGTCTCGACTTTATTGGTGCATTGTTGCTGTAGCTTTTTGAAGCTTGAGTTTCTGGTCTTGATACTTGCAGTTGTATCACTTGATATTCATTCCTGTTGTTTGCAACTGTGTTGCACTTGCTTTTGATGTAGTTGATGATCTTTAGTATTTGCACATTTGTTCACAACTGCTTCAAGTCATTCTCTTTTATGTTCACTGGCCTGTATATTTGAGTTGCAGTGCTGTCTTTGATGTTGTACTTTGGTCTATTGAGCTGCATTTGTGTATATTTGATCATTTTTGCAACCTGGTCTGGTGCACCTTGTTTCATGCTTGAGACTGTGTTTGCAATGTCTGGTCAGTGGTGCTTTGAGTTGAACCTGGTCTGGTTTGACCTTGTTTTTGATTTCTGTGGTTTTGTTTGATTTTTGCACACGAGTTGGCGAGGCAGTGCACACATATACGAATGTACACGTGTGTACTGCAGCCACTTGTAATTACCTGTTCCTGATAAAAATATCGATATGCACAGATATTGCACAGTCAAAAATGATGACGAACAACCCAAATAACTGAGGCAAACAATGTTTTCAAAATCATCGTTTCTTTTAAATTTCAAAAATATTTCTCTTTCAATTTTACTGCGTTTGAAAATATTTTTGCAGATTACTCAGATGCTGGATTCAAACCGGATTATAGTTGAAGACAAAAATATGAGTGTGAGCGATATGTAGTAAGATCGTGATGTAAATGTGATGTGATTGTAATCAAAAATGTACATGTATAGTGAGAGCATGAAATTGTACTATTTACAATTTGTAATAAATATTTGTTTGAATAAAAAATTTCTGTTTGAATTCAAAATCTGTTTAACTTGTTCTGTTTGAATTCAAATTCGAATTCTGTGTAATTTGATTTTATTCAACAAATATTTATTTAAACTATGAAAAACAAAATAGTACATTACCAAATACATTTATATGAATGTATGTATGTTTATTATCATCAAACAAAAATCATATAGCGCAAAGCGCATATTCAACAATCTCCCCCTTTTGATGATAACAAACATATATTTAAGATTTTGAATATATTAAATGTATTTGATAATTTCATTTGTTCCCCCTATTTGAATGCTCCCTCTCTACACAATGCTCCCCCTACATATATGGCTCCCCCTATATATATGCATACAAATAAAAATATGTAAATGAGCCTATATGCAAAAATTGAAAGTTATTTGACCTTTGCTTGATTCTATTTGACAAAATCTTAACTTTTCTCTCCCCCTTTTGTTATCAGCAAAAGAATAACAGTGTTATAAAAATAGGGATGAAGTGATAGACATGAATCAAACATTTAACTCAATTAAATATAAATATCAAATTTCAATAAAACTCAAACAAAAATCATAATTACCCTTGTCAAGCGCATATTCCACTTTCAGAAGTGATGAAGATAGAATCATCAAAAATTCATATAGATATGTCTATTTGTGGTATATTTATTTCTGGAAATTTGAATATCTACTAACCACGCGTAACCGTTAGGACTTTTAAATGAGATTAGTAGTATTCCAATTTAATTTTAAAAAATGAAATCAAGTATCTTCTAACCACGCATGACCGTGAGGACTTTTAAATGGGATTAGAATCAACTTGTCTATTAAATCAATTATTTTTAATATGCGTTCCATACATGCATAACCGTGAGGACTTTTAAATGAGCATGGAAGCACATAATCAAAAATCCAAGTAATTCACCCATGCATGACCGTGAGGACTTTTAAATGAGAGTGAATACTTTGGATATTTATATTTAATTGCTGAATATAATAAATTGAAGCACAAATAATTTCCTTCACTGATTTAAAGATATTGAAGAACAAATGATTTCCTTTGTAAACTACCACAAATTTACACACTAAATATGATCTTGATGAGTAATGTTTGATAGAAAGATGATAGAAATAGAAATGGTCATGGAATTATTACCCAACAAAAAGTTTTTATAACTCTTGTTATGAAATTCTAAAGAAATTTCCTAATTATATTTTCTCGAGTTATAATATATGATAAATATCAACACTCATCACTTTTTCAATCACTATTCATCTTTTCGATAATCATTAGGGAGTTAGATTAGTTAAAAATTGCCATTTAGAATCAAATTCAAAATTCAAAAATTTTAAAAAAAAAATGATTAGTCAACCTCTATAATTCCCAAATCTAAACGTAATTTGAAAAATCTATCTTCGGGGAGAGGTTTTGTGAAAATATCAGCAAGTTGAGTTTCTGTTGAAATATATTCAATGCAAATGTCTTCTTTAGCAATGTGATCTCGAAGAAAATGGTGTCTCACATCAATGTGTTTTGTGCGAGAGTGATGAACAGGATTATTTGACAAATCTATAGCACTCCTACTATCACATTTTAATGGGACTTGTTTATAGACTAAGCCAAAATCAGAAAGAGTTTGCATCATCCATAGAATTTGAGCACAACAACTTCCCAAAGCAATATATTCTGCTTCAGTGGTGGATAATGCAACACAATTCTGTTTCCGACTTGACCATGAGACTAATGAATGTCCTAGCATGAAACATGTCCCACTAGTGCTTTTTCTGTCAACTAATGAACCAGCATAATCAGCATCGGAATAACCTACTAAATCAAAATTTTCACAAGAGGGGTACCATAGTCCAAATTTGTGTGTGTGTGTGAAAGATATCTCAAAATTCGTTTAGTAGCTTTTAAATGAGATTCTTTGGGATTAGCTTGAAAACGTGCACACAAGCACACAGAAAACATAATATCAGGTCTAGAAGCAGTAAGATAGAGAAGTGAACCAATTATCCCTCGATATTTCTTTTGATCAATTGCAATTCCTTTCTCATCTTTGTCCAACTTTGTTGATGGGCTCATAGGAGTTCTCAATGGTTTGGAATTTTCGACTCCAAATTTCTTCAATAGCTCCAACACATATTTGGATTGTGAAATGAAGATACCATCACTGCTTTGCTTAATTTGAAATCCAAGAAAGTATTTCAATTCACCAACCAAACTCATCTCAAATTTAGCCTGCATGACTTGTTCAAAATTCTCACACAAAAGCTCATTAGTAGCACCATAAATAATATCATCCACATAAATCTGAACAATCAAAAAATCATGTTCTTTATGTAATAGAAACAGAGTCGTGTCAGCACTTCCCTTTTTAAAACCATTTTCCAAAAGATATGTACAGAGGCAGTCATACCAAGCTCTTGGTGCTTGCTTAAGACCATATAATGCTTTTTCTAGCTTATACACATGATTTGGAAATTCATGATTTTCAAAACCGGGTGGTTGTTCAACAAAAACTTCTTCTTTTAAATCACCATTCAAAAAGGCACTTTTTACATCCATTTGTTTAAGTTTGAAACCCTTGTAACATGCAAAACTTAGCAAGATTCTAATGGCTTCTAACCTAGCAACTGGAGCAAATGTTTCATCAAAGTCTATGCCTTCTATTTGGTTATAACCTTTTGCAACCAACCTAGCCTTGTTTCTAATTACATTTCCTGATTCATCAAATTTATTTTTAAACACCCATTTAGTCCCTACAATTGGATAGTCATTAGGCCTAGGAACTAAATTCCAGACTTTGTTTCTCTCAAATTGATTAAGTTCATTTTGCATTGCTAAAAACCAATTTTCATCATTAAGAGCCATTTCAACAGAATCAGGTTCAATTTCAGAAATAAAACCACTATGACAACAAAACGCACATAAATTTTCATCAAATGAGGAACGAGTACGTATACCTTCCGTAGGATCACCAATAATTAATTCAGGAGGATGATTAGGTTTGAACCTTAATTTATCAGCATCAACAGTCCTCTTTTCAGTTTTCTCGCTAAATGTCCCTTCTTCAGTGCCTTCAGGATCTACTCCATCGTCAACCATCCTTTCAGTCGTTTTTTCCAGATCAGATTCATCAAATTTCACATTGATTGACTCAACAATTGTCTTTGTTCGTTTGTTATATATCCTGTAAGCCTTACTCCTTGTTGAATAGCCCATGAAAATTCCATCATCAGCCTTTGATTCAAATTTTCCAAGTTGATCACCTGTGTTAAGAATGAAACAAGGACACCCAAATATACGAAAATAAGAAATGTTAGGTTTCCTTTCATGCCACAGTTCATAAGACGTTTTTCCAAGTATTGGTCTAATCATTACTCTATTCATTACATAGCACGAAGTATTCACTGCCTCTGCCCAAAAGATTAGAGGTAGCTTATACTCACTTAACATGGATCTAGCCAATTCCTGTAATGTACGATTTTTCCTTTCAACCACCCCATTTTGTTGAGGTGTTCGTGGAGCAGAAAATTCATGTTTTAAACCATTTTCTTCACAAAAATTTTCAAATTCAAAATTTTCAAATTCGCCTCCATGATCACTTCTCAAGGTTTTAATTGTAACTCCTTTTTCATTTTGAACAAGTTTTGCAAATTTTGAAAAATATTCGAAAGATTCAGACTTTTGGCTAAAAAGTAAACCCATGTCAATCTAGAATAATCATCAACCAATACATAACAATAACGTTTTCCATTCAAGCTTGAAATTTCATTTGGTCCAAATAAATCCATGTGAACTAGTTCAAGGACCCTTGATGTGCTAACAATGTTTTTAGGACGAAATGATGATCGACTAAGCTTGCTCAAGGAACATGCTTTACACACTTTATTATTTTTAAATTTCTGATGTGGTAACCCTCTGACTAATTCTTTTGATTCGAGTTTTTCTAAGAGACTCATGCTAGCATGTCCAAGTCTCCTATGCCATAAATATGCCTCTTCGTCAGTGGCTACCAAACATCTAGAAAGTTTTAGATTATCAAATGAAAGTGAGTAAACATTCCCTTTTCTTTTGCCCATAAAAACAATGTTACTAGAAGATTTATCAATAATTTTGCAAGTATCACTATCAAAAATCACGTTCATACCTTTGTCACATAGTTGGCTAATAGAAATGAGATTGTGATGCAGATTTTCAACGTATAAAACATTAGTCAAAGAAAAAATACCGTTACCAACTTCACCTTTGCCAATAATCTTACACTTGCTATTGTCTCCCATGATCACATTTCCACCTTTAAAATTCTCTAAGCTAAGGAACTTCGATTTGTCACCTGTCATATGTCTAGAACAACCTGAATCTAGAAACCATTCTTGTTGTTCCTTAGCCCGCCAACAGACCTACATAAGAAGAGAGGAAGATGACCTAGAGAAACTCTTAGGTCCAATGTTATTAGTGATAGAAGCATTGTGAATAAACAATCCCTTTGGAATCCATACTTGTTTAGTCCTTTTATTTTTATTCCAATAAACATGAAATTTGTTTTTAGAATTCTTAGGAACCCAAACTTGTATAAATTTTGTGTTCTTGTTCCTATGACTATCATTTTCATCACGACATCTATATATTTCACATCTATCAAAGACATTCTTATATTTTGCATTATCATCAACTTGTGTTTTCCCAAAACCTAGTCCTTTCCCGTTGTTAGCAAAAATTTGATTTCCCAATAGCATGTTGAAAGATTTTTCGCCTCTTGAAAAGTTATTCAAAGATTTCTCAAGACTTTGGACTTTGGTTTTTAATGTTGAGTTTTCAGTAACAAGTGAGGTGCATCGATTAATAAAATCCTTTCTCCTAGTGTCGATGGTTTCCTTAAGATTCAAGTTTTCATTTTCAAGACTTTCAAAGTTATTCCTCAGTTTTGATAATTCTGAATCTAAAATCTTACATTTTTTACATTCTAGGTTTTGAATATTTTCAATTTCAGTTTCTAACCTAGAATTTTCATGGACAAGTTCTCTCCTATCAAATTTTAGTTTTTCAATTTTAGATTCAAGAGTATCAATCATTTTAGTAAAATCACAACACATTGAAACAAGTTCTTTATAAGAATAGTTACTTACCTCACTAGATTCCTCTAAGCTTGCTTCTGAATCCGATTTTGACATAAGACACAAGTTAGCCTCCTCTGAGCTATTATTTGAAACTTCCTCTCCTTCTTCATCATCCCAAGTTGCTGCAAAGGCCTTCTTTTTCTTTTTCTTTCCTTTGTTGTTTTTGAGAAGTGGACATTTTTGTTTGAAGTGGCCAGGCTTCTTGCAGTTATAGCATGTCAATTCATTATCGGAATCGTCAGAATTCTTTGACTTATTACCACTTATTTTCTTCTTTCGTGACTTGAATTTTGACCATTTTTTAAGATTATTGACAGCCATTGCAAGCTCTTCAATTGGATCATCTTCTTCTTCATCGCTTTCTTCTTTGCTCTTTAAGGCAATCGTCTTCTTCTTTGGTTCGGAGTTATTGCGTTCTTCCTTTGCTTTTAGCTCAAGCTCATATGTCATCAGGTTTCCAATCAACTCCTCCATGCTTAGTTTGCTCAGATCTTTCGATTCTTGAATTGCCGTGACTTTTGCCTCAAAGTTCATTGGTAAAACTCGTAGTATCTTTCGCACAAGCTCTACCTCAGTGAATATCTTCCCAAGCGCTCTAGCATTGTATACCAAGGTTGAAAAACGTCCAAACATATCCTTTATGCTCTCGCCTTTGTCCATCACAAAGTTTTCGTATTCATTGTTGAACAGGGCTAGCCGAGACTCCTTGACTTGAGAAGTTCCTTCGTGTGTCACCTCCAAAGTATGCCATATTTCCTGTGCTGTTGTACAATGAGAAATTCTATTAAATTCATTTTTATCAAGAGCACATATCAAAGCATTCATGGCTTTAGCATTTGTTGTTTTCAATTTCTTATCGTTAGCATCCCACCTATCCTTAGGTTTAGGAATCTCAGTATCACCAACGATTATAGTGGGGGGTTTATAGCCAGTTTCAATAATATCCCAAACTTCATAATCAACAGAACTGAGATAGATACCCATCCTAACTTTCCAATAAGCATAATCGTTCCCGTTAAACATGGGTGGCCTAGCAATAGATTGCCCCTCAGAAAAAGCATTATTTTGTAGACTCATGACTCTAGAGTTAAAAAAACATACCGGGCTCTGATACCACTTGTAGGATCTAAATTAACCCTAGAGGGGGGGTGAATAGGGTTATAGCAAATTTTCTTGATTTAAACACAAAAATAAACTGCAGAAATAAATATACTGAAAAATAAATCACACACAAGATTTACCCAGCTTCGGCAACCCCTGCCTACTGCTGCATTCCTAGATTTCTATTAGAATTAAACAGTATCATGCTTACAAACACTCTAACAGACTTGCAAACCCTGCTACCTCCTATAGAGTTTTGCAAACTCGCAACCCCTGCTTACTGAACTAACTCTAAATAGACAATCAGACACAACCTAAAACCTAGGTGGTGATTTACCTAAACTCTTTGATTCGTAGGAAAAAAAAACAATAATTAAGAACAAAATAGCCCTAAACTAATTAACATTATTAATATAAGTTTATTAACAATATTAATTAAGAACAAAACCCCCTTTTGTTTTTAAACACCGGCCCACTTCCTTATTTCACCCGATCCTCTTTTTATCTTCGTTCGTGAGAAATAATGGCGGCTTCGTTCCAGTTAGGGCTTCGTTCCCTTTTGATCCAGTTAGGGCTTCAGCTCTTCGTTGCAATTAGGGCTTCGGTTCTTCGTTGCAGTTAGGGCTTTGGTTTCTTCTATTGATCTGTGATTGGTTGCCCTAGCTTGCTTGCAGTTTCTCGATCGAGTTTTGATGCTTGTGAATTCGGTATGTGCTGTCTCCTTTTGCTTTTCTAATTTGATACCTGAACTCAATCGAATTGAAATGCCGATGATGACTAGGGTTTTAATAGGATTTGATTTCCTATTTTTGCGTTCGACTGATTGCTGCAAAAATTCTTGTTTTGTCGTTCGATTACGCTTTGATGCTGAGGATTAATCTGACTTTGTCAATTTCGTATTTGTAGTAACTTGATTCACACGGCTTGAATTGATTTCGTGATTTGAGATATTTGACTTTGTCAATTTCGTATATTTTCGACTGTGAATTCACTACTTCTGTATTAGCTTCGATCATCACCATTGCTTTTAAAAATTTTCTCTGCTGCATACCACTGCATTTCACTGCACTGTTGAAATTTTGTGTCATCTGCATTTGTTATTTCTGGAACTCGATTTGCACTTGCTCACTGCTTGATAGTCTTGTGGCTATAACTGGGCATTTTGAGTTTGTTGCATTTGCTGGCTTGCACTGTCCACTGCCCTGATCTTGTTTGTTCCACCATATTGTATTGTTCATCTGTTTCTTCGCTTGTGCATACTGCACTTGATACTGTTGCATTATTCATGTTTTGATTATGACTTCATTATAGTTCCAGTTGATCATTAGGTAGTTGTCACTGTATTGCATTGAGCTCGACATTGTTGTTTACTTTACTTGTGTATTGCCTTCACTGTCCTCTTGAACTTGGAGTCTGCCTTGTTGCTGTGTCATTGTTGTAATATTAGCTTGTGACATTCATGTTGCAGTCCATATTCTTCATTTGATATCGAGTTGCACACTGCTGCAATGTTGAAAAATGTTTCATTGTATCACTGCATTTTGTAGTGTATTGCTTGCATTCATATTCTTGCTGTTTTTTTTTTATATTGTGGCATGTGGTCTTTGCTGTCCACTGCAGTTTTGTGTTGCTGTGCACTTTTGTGCTTTGGTTTGAACTTGCTGTTAAGAATAGTTGCTTTGTCTCGACTTTATTGGTGCATTGTTGCTGTAGCTTTTTGAAGCTTGAGTTTCTGGTCTTAATACTTGCAGTTGTATCACTTGATATTCATTCCTGTTGTTTGCAACTGTGTTGCACTTGCTTTTGATGTAGTTGATGATCTTTAGTATTTGCACATTTGTTCACAACTGCTTCAAGTCATTCTCTTTTATGTTCACTGGCCTGTATATTTGAGTTGCAGTGCTGTCTTTGATGTTGTACTTTGGTCTATTGAGCTGCATTTGTGTATATTTGATCATTTTTGCAACCTGGTCTGGTGCACCTTGTTTCATGCTTGAGACTGTGTTTGCAATGTCTGGTCAGTGGTGCTTTGAGTTGAACCTGGTCTGGTTTGACCTTGTTTTTGATTTCTGTGGTTTTGTTTGATTTTTGCACACGAGTTGGCGAGGCAGTGCACACGTATACGAATGTACACGTGTGTACTGCAGCCACTTGTAATTACCTGTTCCTGATAAAAATATCGATATGCACAGATATTGCACAGTCAAAAATGATGACGAACAACCCAAATAACTGAGGCAAACAATGTTTTCAAAATCATCGTTTCTTTTAAATTTCAAAAATATTTCTCTTTCAATTTTACTGCGTTTGAAAATATTTTTGCAGATTACTCAGATGCTGGATTCAAACCGGATTATAGTTGAAGACAAAAATATGAGTGTGAGCGATACGTAGTAAGATCGTGATGTAAATGTGATGTGATTGTAATCAAAAATGTACATGTATAGTGAGAGCATGAAATTGTACTATTTACAATTTGTAATAAATATTTGTTTGAATAAAAAATTTCTGTTTGAATTCAAAATCTGTTTAACTTGTTCTGTTTGAATTCAAATTCGAATTCTGTGTAATTTGATTTTATTCAACAAATATTTATTTAAACTATGAAAAACAAAATAGTACATTACCAAATACATTTATATGAATGTATATATGTTTATTATCATCAAACAAAAATCATATAGCGCAAAGCGCATATTCAACATGTCTCACATTGTTTAACTGCGCAGGAAATATGGCACATACTACAAGTGACTCACGAAGCAACATCTCAAGTCAAAGAATCTCGCCTTGCCATGCTAAGCAACGAATACGAGAACTTCACAATGGCGAAAGAAGAAAATGTCAAAGAGATGTACGGACGACTTTCCAATATCGTATACAAATCAAAAGCTCTCGGAAAAACATACACCGAATTAGAAATAGTCCGGAAAATCCTCAGAGTCCTTCCACGAAGCTTTGAAGCGAAAGTAACTGCCATTCAAGAATCGAAAGATTTAAAACAACTCAAAGTTGAAGAACTCATCGGAAATCTCACCACTTATGAGCTAGAAATGAAATTCAAAGAAGAGCGTAAAGGAGGTGATACTCAAAAGAAATCAATAGCTCTCAAAGGAACAACTGAAAGTGATGACGATGACGATGATGATGCGGCAGCAGAATTGGAGCTATTAATAAAGAAATTCAAAAAGTGGAATTACAAATATGGAAATTCAGCTCGAATTCAAAAAGCGAAAAGCAGAATAGCCAAAACACTAGACTACTCTGAAGAACAGAAGATCATCTGTCACAAGTGCAACCAACCCGGACACATCAAACCCAATTGTCCTCAAAATCGATGCGACTTTGAAAAGAAACAGAAAAAGTAAAGTTTTGCAGCTACGTGGAATACAAGTGATGAAGATAATCAAAATTCTAGCAGTGAGAGTGAGAAAGAAGATATGTGCCTTCAAGGGAATATAACTGATAGCGACAATGACGAGCCAAGCGAGGTATCAAAACTCACTCATTCTGAATTACTTATTTATTTCCACGAAATAAATGGCTGTTATGAACGACTTAGGGAAAAATATGCTAAACTTGAATCTTAAAAGGATACTTTGATAGAATGCAATAAACAACTTGATCAATTAGTTAAGAACTATCAATGTAGAATCCCTAAGTGTGATAAGTGTGCAACATTCGAAGAAGAAATTAAAAAATCAGAAATCAGTATAAAATCACTTGAAAATGAAATTCTGATTTTAAAAGAGAATGAAAATACTAGGAGAGAGGATTCTATTAAAAAGTGCACACAATTGTTAAACGAAAATGAATCTCTCAAAACACAAGTCCAACAATTGTCAACGACTCTGGATAAATTTTCAAAAAGTGAAAAATCGTTGAATATGCTATTAGGAAAGCAAACTATTAATTCGGTTAGACAAGGACTTGGATATAATAGTTCGAAAATTGTTGAAAGCAATATTAGTCAAGTTAATTCCATGTGCACGATTTGTAGAAAATATGGACACAGTCACAATAATTGTTGGTATAGACCCAAACATGTGAAAACTATACCGATTTGGGTTCCAAAAGGCACAGATATAAAATCTCTCAAAGTTAAACAAATTTGGGTGCCGAAGGGAACAATTATAAATAGTTTTGGGTCTTTACAAAATTGTTTTTCAAAATATTCTGTCACTGACAACCATGGACCTATAAAAACAAATAGGTCACATAAATCTTTTCCCGTGTAGGTGTGGTGGCAGGCTAAGGAACAACAACAGTGTTCTCTGGATTTTGGCTGTTCCAGAAACACAACGGGCGACAAAGCTAAGTTCCTTAGCCTAGTATAAAGGTGACAGAATCACAACAGATAACAATGAAAAATATCGTAAAGGTAAAACAGGTAATTGTATATTTATTTGAACGATATATTTAATGTGATAATCTGCACCATATTCTAAATTAAAATCAGCCAATATTGAGATGATGAAAAGATGTTGATTTTGACTTATTCAAAATAGTTGGCCGATTATATTCTTATGCCAAAAACACTATAAAATCCTCTAGATTCTTTGAATTACTTCATATATATCAGTTTGGATTAAAAATAGTGTTTTGTTGGATAATACAATTGGTTATAATATGGCTAACTCTATATTCACGGTTTTTTGATTATTTACACGGTTTCAATTCAATTTCAAAAGAATGTCATTTAAATTGTTGTTAAAATTGAATTTGAAATTTTTGGTGCTCACTTCATGGTTTGGTCAATCAAATTCAATTGATGATAATTTTGAGTGAAAGAGAAATTCAGATGCAGATTACACTGGTAATCTAGTTGATAGAAAAATTACTAGTGAAACGTGATTTTTGTTGAGACATTTAGTAACTGCATCGGTTTTTTTTTTCAAAGAAAATATCTGCATATTCTTCATTTCAAATAATTTTCAAATAGCAGAAAATTTTTCTTTTAAAACCCCCTGGAGAAAATCATTTTTGACCATATTTTCAGATTAGTCATTTTGAAAAATTAATTTCATAATTATTTTTGAATTTGATTTTAAATGACTATTTTGACTAATCTGATTCCCTAATGATTATCGAAAAGAAAAATAGTGATTGAAAAAGCGATGAGTGTTGATATTGATCATATATTATAACTCAAGAAAGTATAATTAGTAAATTTCTTTAGACATTTAAATAAGAGTTATAAAAATTTTTGTTGGTAAAAAATTCCATGACCATCTTTATATCTATCATATTTCTAACGACCATCACTCATCAAAATTCTATATAGTTTGTCAATATGTGGTACTTTAAACAGGAATCGTTCGTTTTTCATTTTCACATTTTAAAAAAAAATATTAATTAATAAAAATAATAATAATAAATACCAAAGTATTCACTCTCATTTAAAAGTCCTCACGGTTATGCATGGGTGAATTACTTGGAATTTGTTATGTGCTTCCATGCTCATTTAAAAGTCCTCGCGGTTATGCATGTATGGAACGCATATCAAAAGTTGATTTTTTAAAATAAACAAGTTGATTCTAATCCCATTTAAAAGTCCTCACGGTTATGCGTGGTTAGAAGATACTTGAATTCATTTTTTAAATAAAATAAAATTGGAATACTACTAATCTCATTTAAAAGTCCTAACGGTTATGCATGGTTAGTAGATATTCAAATTCCTAATATAAATATACCACAAATAGACACAACTGTATGGTTTTATATGATGACATCATTTCCATCATTCTAAAAGTGGAATATGCGCCTAACAAAATATTTATGATTTTTGTTTGACTTTTTATTGAAATTTAATATTTATATTCAATTGAGTTTTAATGTTGAATTAATATCGATCACTATATCTCTATTTTTCCATTACTATTATTCTTTTGCTGATAATAAAAGGGGGAGACAAAAGTTAAGATTTTGTCAAATAAAATCAAGCAAAGGTCAAATAATTTTCTATTTGCATCTAGGATCATTTGCATATTTTTATTTATATGCATATATGTAGGGGGAGCATCGTATAGAGATGAAGCATTTAAATAGGGGGAGCAATTAGGATATATCTATGATCAAATACATTTAACATATTCAAAATCTTAAATATATGTTTGTTATCATCAAAAGGGGGAGATTGTTGAATATGCGCTAACATGATTTTTGTTTGATGATAATAAACATATATACATTCGTTTAAATGTATTTGTTAATATACTATTCTATTTTTCATAGTTTAAACAGATATTTTTTGAATAAAATAAATTACACAGAATTTGAATTCAAACAGATATTTTATTCAAATAAATATTTATTACAATTTTGAATAGTACAATTTCAAGCTCTCACTATAACTATACAACTTTGATTACAATTACATCACATTTCATATTTACAGTTCACCTCACTACATATCACTCACACTCGTATTTATCTTCAACTTCATTCCGGTTTGAATCCAGCATCTGAGCAATCTGCAAAAATATAAACTAACGCAGTAAAATTGAAAAAGAAATATTTTTTGCAATTCAAAAATAAAAGATGAATTTTGAAAATAATATTTGCCTCAGTTATTTGGGTTGTTCGTCATAATTTAAATTTGAATTCATCATACACGAACAACTTGTGACATACACAGTGTATTACTGTATATGCCACAAGGCCGTGCATGCCGATATTATACACTTGATCGATTTACAGGGACAGGTGAGCACAGGTCAAACCCAAATGAAAAGCCGAGTTCAACTCAGGTGCAATATAAATAAAATATCGACTTCGCGTACAAGGTCAAACTCGAGCTATTAGCTGGATTCAACACAGGGCAGTTGTACAGGTTACGACTTCAAGCATATAAGCAATATGAAAAAGGGCAGGTGGACAGTACAAAACTAAAATCAAAAGTACACATGAATGCTATGTTCAAACATGACACAGCCTCAAGCCAAGCATCAAGACACTAAGCAACTGGAAACAACACCAATCAGTAGCATGCTAATGAAGACTGCATCAAAATGCAAGCACAAAAGTGCACAGCAACCATTAACTGCAACAAGTTGATATGCAAACTAAGAAATGCTTAGTGTACAGCATACACATGAACTAAGCACAACAGACAAATGACTGCTACAACTCAGATGATACAATGAAACATTTACAACATAGCAGCAGTGTGCAAATGCTTAAACTCAGAGGCAACAAAGGTCAGGGACCAAGTGCAACAGATACAAGGAACCAAATGCTCGTACTACATGAAATACATGGAGACAAAGCAACTACCACAAGACCACACAGCAGTATACATGAATACAATATGCACAAGCGAAGAACCAAAGTCAGTGGCAAACTACACAACTACAAGTACAGAGAGACTACAATATCAAGGGCAAGTGCACAACTAGACCAAAGTACAACATCACACAATCAAACTACAACAGGCCAGAGGAACTCGACAGGCACATATAAAAACAAAGTACACACGTGCAACAGTTCATGTATGAATCAGTGACCAACCACAAGACCACCAGGCAATTAACCAGAGGCAACCACAAGTACAGGTTAAACCAACAAAGAAATGCACAAACATGACCAGTTACAAGCTGCAAATACCAGTGATACGAGTGCATCAGTGAATAATACAACATAGTAAAGGAACAGTGATACAATGTCAATGTCAATGCCAGAGACAAAGCTCGCAAGGATGAAAATAGTGATGGTCGACGTAATGCAGAGTCGTGGAGTGGATATGATTCACGAAATCAAAACAGTGCTGTGATGTTCAAGACGCGAATCACAAAGTCAAAAATCAAGCGTTCGTATCTTTGAAAAAGTCACAAATAAAAGAAGAAAGATCTCTGCCATATAAACCAGAGTTGAACAAGTCAATCAAGAGTTCACCGTGGCAGCAATCATAATTGACCAAGTTAATAATCAAAACCGTGTTATTCAAGTAATATGAACAAGTCAGAATAAATCTCAAACATTCAAGCATCATCAAGTGGCCGAGATGACGAAATTGACAAATTCAAATAACATCAGACGAACGAAATTATAGGATTTCGAAACCTATATATAACCCTAATCATCATCGGCAATTATACAGTGATTCGAGCTCAAGCAACAGAGAACAATATCAATAACTCGAATCAAAGGTCGAGCAAAAATCAACATCGAAAAAGGAAAAATCGCATACCATTTTTGACAATTAACTCGACCAAATTGAGGTAGCCGTGAAGCAAAGAGAAGAGAGCATCGATCGACCAAGCAAGAACGAAATCATCATTCGATCATGCCAAATTAAGTTGGCAACTTCAATTTTTCCAAGCCCTAATTTTAGAGACGAACGAAGATCGAAGCCGCCATTTTTCTCAAGATATTCAGAGTGAAGAATAAAAAGAAGGACCGGGCTAAGGACAACAAAGAAAAGGGACGGCTTTGATAAAAAGTTTTTTTTTATTTTATGTTTAAAGGTTTATAGGTTTTAAAATTAGGGCTATTTTATTTTGAATTGTTTTTAATTGTATTTTCTTTTTTAAACCGTTTAATTTTCTAGTCGTGTGACTAGGGGACAAGCTACGTGGCGTAGCTTGAGAATTCGCAACTCGGTGGTTGAGTTGTGGCAAGGTTTTGAGCGTAGAGTTAGATTAGTCAATAGCGGGTATAGCGAGTTTACGTGTGTAAGTGAGGGACTATCTAATTTCTAGTAGAAACCTTGGGGGCAGCACGTAGGCAGGGTTTTGCCGAAGCTGGGTAAATTCTGTGTTGTTCTGTTCTGCATTTTATTATTCTGCTATTTATTTCTGTGCTGGTAATATTCTATGATCTGTGTTAATATTTGTTTATAAGCTTCCGCGATTAATTTTTATAATTAACACTATCACCCTATTCACCCCCCTCTAGGGTGAAATCGATCCTACACCATTATCCTTGTCACTAGTTTATTTGTAGAAAGTCAGTCTACTATCAGACCACCATTTCTTTATGGCAGTAACTATGCATATTGGGCATGTAGGATGAAAATATATTTACAATCTGTAGGACTAGACACTTGGAATGTCACACAGACTGAATATTCTGAACCCACAACTGATTTTGCACAGTGGACTGCTGAGCAAAAGACTATTGCACAAAATAACTCTAAAGCTATGAATATTCTGTTTTGTTCACTTGATAGAAATGAATTTAATAGAGTGTCATTTTGTAAGTCTGCATATGAAATCTGGAAAACATTGCATGTTACTCACGAAGGAACAAGCAAAGTTAAACAAACCAAAATTTCCATGCTCACAAATTAGTTTCAATTATTTAAAATGAATTCTAATGAGTCTATTTCAGATATGTACAGTAGATTTCAGAATATTGTGCATTCTCTAATATCCTTGGGAAAGGAATTTTCAAAAGAAGATCAAGTCAGAAAAATCTTAAATTCTCTTACTCCAGAATGGGATCAAAAGACACTTGCAATCGAAGAGGCAAATGACATCAAGACCTTAAAGATATAAGAATTAATTGGAAATCTAATGTTGTCTGAAGTTCAAATGATTGAGAGAAGAGAAAGAAAAGCATCTGAAAAGAAATCAATGCATTGACCGATGGATCTGACTCAAACAACGATAATGATGAAGAGATAGCCCTTATGAACAAGAATTTTCGAAAATTCCTGAAATACAGAAAGACGAATAATCTTAAGAGAAACAACTATAAGAACTCTGGAAATCAGAATGTAGTGCTAAACAATATCAAATGTTTCAACTGTGACGAACCAGGCCATATCAAAAGAAATTGTCCGCATCCAGATAGGAAAAATCTTCCTATAATCAATGATTCCATAAAGAAACGAAAACGTGCATTTACTGCTACTCTAGATGACTCAGACTCGTCCTCAAGCGATGATGATTAGAAGACGGATAATTCAAATATGTGTTTCACGGCAGTTCACAATGCCGACGAATTCAGAGAAATAGACTCAGAAAAAGGTACACATTTACAATATAATTGGTTGAAATTGCGTGCTTAGAATTGGGTGCTTAATTGGTTGATTTTGAATTGGTGTGTTGTTTGAATTTTAAAATTTTTATTATTTTTTTACTATTATTTTATTTTTATTTTTATTTTTAATAATATCATAATACTTTATGGAATATACTATAATTATAGTAATATTCCGGATATATATAAACATTAAAAATAATATATATATATATATATATATATATATATTAGAATACCTAAGAAAAATAAACATGGAAATTCAAAGACACCTGTCGACAAGGTCCCCACCATGATGTCGACAAGGGTACAGAAATTTGAAATTCAAACTTTGAATTCAAATATGGAATTTCCCTCCATCTTTTCACTTCATTCAACTCTCTGAAAAGTCACCTTTTGACCAGAGAACATGTCCTTTGAGAATCTATTTATTCACTATCTCTTATTACAACTTTTCACTTTCATTTTCAAATTCAAACTCTTATCTCAGAATTTTAAACTCTCTACTCTCTACTCTAATGGCTTCTTCAAGCAACCCTTCCACAATGAAAATTTCCAGAAAGATAAAAAAAGCAATTCTATAATGATCTGGAGGCTATAAAAGAATATATCAACTATGCTAACTATGGAAAAGTCCATCCCGGGAAGTTTGCTCTATTTCAAGATTTCTCTACTTACGATATCGATTCTCTTTTTACAAATAATCAAGTTCTTAGTCTTGTTGATGCTTCTCAAAATGATTTTGTTTGTTATCCAAATCTTGTTAAAATTTTCTATGCAAATCTCAATCGTGGATTTTATAATGGAAATGATGATGAAATTTGTAGTAGTGTCAAAGGCACTAGAATCGTTTTAAATTGTGATCTTTTGGGTACCATTCTCAATTGCAAGAGCATGGGAATAGATCTTTCTAGTTTTAATATCGATGAAAATGATCGTGAGACATTTCATCGCATTTTCGAAGGAAATGATAAATTTGAATTCAAAAATCAAAACTTTCGACCGAAAGCTAGAATTGTTAATCTTCTTTTACAATATACTTTGACCCCAAGATCGAGGAGTTTTAACAATCCAACTTCAAAAGTTTGCAAAGCACTTTTTGAAATTTTTGAAAATTATGATATTAATTGGAAGCAAGATATTTTGGATGAATTTCGTCCCAAAAATCTTGAAATGGGTGAAAACACTTTGTATCATGGAATCTATCTCACTCGGATTTTTAACTATTTTGGAATAGATTTCAAAGGAGAAGAATTTGTTTCAAGAAAAGTTTTTAATCACTTAAACATTTCTCTTATGAAAATTCCATTTTTTTTCAACCTTATTGCGTTTGGCTCATGAGGAGATGGAAGAGGGGGAAGAGGAAGAAGAAAAAGGGGATGAAATGGAAATAGAAGAAGAAGAAGAAGGTGAAACATCTTTGGAAAGCATTGACTATCCTCCTAATCCAACTAACAAAACCTTACTAAAAAATCAACAGATCATTGTCGAGAATCAATGGATTCTTAAACGGTCCGCTAGTAAGAAATTGGATAAAATGTCATCCAAGATGAACAATTTTTTCTCCAAAGTCAGCAAGAAGCTTGGATTATCTTCATCTTCGTCATCCTCTAACTAGTTCTACTTTTCATGTCTTGTTGTACTAGTTTTAGTTTGTTTTCATTTGAATGTTCGTGTAGTTCTTAATGTTTAATCATTGTATCGTTCTATTATGAAATGAAATTGAATTACTTTTCTGTTATCTAGCTTATCCTATCTCCAGAATAAATGTTAGTATATTATATAAATATATATATATATACACAATTATTCACAAAATCGAAATAAGTCATCAAAATTGACTAACCCCTGTCGACTACCCCCTCTTGACCATGTCGACTTGTCCTGGTCAGAAATGATTTTTCATTTTAAATTTGAAATTTGAGTAACTACCTTATGTCTGTTCACACCTATAAATACCTATTTCTTTCGGAATTCATCACTCAGAATTATTTCTTATCTACTTTATCTCTAATTCTTCTCACAAACTCAAATATGGCCAATCCAATTCATAATTTGACCGAGAATCTTGAAGAAACCCTTAATTCTTCCAAGAATATTCTTTCATTCTTCGTAACCAGCAACACTTAGAGTTGAGTCAAATGCAGATGATCAAGGAGCAAGAAAAGCATTCCGATGCGATACGATGGATGATTTCCTCCCCGCACAAAGATGATAACGAAGCACATCCTCCTGTCTCTCTCACTAATTATAATGAAAATTGGGATGCCATTAAAGCAGACCCTATATTTGGAGAAGAAGGATGGGTGGAAGTTCCTTGTAATGTTTGATTTTACTTGATTGCTTTGTTTGATTTTGATTGATTGCTTAGATTGATTTGATTTGATTTGATTTGGTGTGGATTGATAATTGGTGTGCAAAACATGTATAAAAACACATTGATATTTGAATGATCTTTGATTAGTATCATGTATATCAGTATAATTATCTCTTAATCTATCTATTATATACTCCATTAAATATTATATTAATGCAGGTATTTTTAGTACAAGAATAAGGGGGAGTTATATAGTTTGAAGTTAGTTTTTGTTGATGACAAAGGGGGAGAAGTATAAAATAGGATAGTTAGGCATAGATTAAGGGGGAGTTATTAGTTTTATGGGGAGTTACAAGGATAGAAGTAATATTTTGTAAACAAAGGTTATCATCATCAAAACGGGGGAGATTGTTAGTCCCTGAGAAGATGGTTTTGATGACAACAACCTTAGAATAAGATTATAAAATATAAATACTAACATTATAGTTTAGATATATGTATATGCAGGATTTAACCATGCAGGTACCAAGAATAAAGACTGTACAGTATAGAGATTCAAGATATCAAGATTGAAGACTCATGAGTATCAAGAGTTCAAGATTTCAATAATAAGTAATTTAATTAGGAATTTTGTTAAAACTCCTAGAAAAGCACTGGCATCTTAAAATCTAATTTATTCGTGTAATGGAATCCACTTCGAGCCTATTAAAGGGAAGGAACCCTAAGTAGGAAGGAACCTACGAAAAATCTAGTGAAACATTGTTTTGTGTCTACTAACTTTTATTCAAATATTTTTTATAAAATTATATCTTGTTTTCAAAATGATTTCAAAATCTTCCTTTTAAAAGAATCAAAAACATCTATCCTGGTTTTAAATATTTTTAGCCTCAAAAAATTATTTATTTTCAAAATCAAATTATCCTTGATTTTAAACTATCTTTTAATAACAATAATATATTTAACTTTTAGTATTTATACTTAGATTTAAATACAAAATTATAGTAAAATTTTATATATATCAAAATATTATTCTCTATATTTATTTATGTATTTTAACTATAGTTAAGTATATTTATAAAGTTTAGAAATAGCTTAATACAAGATAGAAGTTATTTTTAAAAGAAAAACAAATCACCAAAAAAACCTTAGGCATGTCGACAACCGCAAGTACCCCATGTCGACAAGGTGGCAGTTGATTTCAAAATTTTGAATTTAAAAAGAAGTGTCTATTCGTCATATCCTTTCACGAATGAACATTGGTGTTGTTTTACTATAAATAGGGGCAGTTTTAAACGAATTTTCGTTAATATATTCTTTGATTTCACTCCTCTTCTTCTTCCACATTTCTTTATAAATATTTTTTTACCATTACTCTGCCGAAATCACCATTGAATCTAACTAGATCATTTCTGGTTTGATTCTCTATCACTATCTTCACAAGATCTCAATGCTATTCAGAGTTATAGGCTTCTTTGTAATAAACTAAACGAGAAAAGGTGTGATTGTAGCCTGTGAAATCAATCAAGCGAGAAAATGTGTGAGTGTAGCATGTGAAATCAATTGGGTGAACTTGTTGCCCGTGAAATCAAGTATCTCTATTCAGAGGATTGTGAATCTGAAGTGGTGTACATCGTGGCCTTGAAATTGAGGGTGTAATTGTACAATTATTTTTGAAAGGAAATTCGTACTTGTGTGCGGGAGTAGATGTAGGGTAACTCTGAACCAGTATAAAATCTGGTGCGTTCTTTCCTTTGTTGCATTTACTTTATTTCTACATCTATGTTTGATTTTGTGATCATATCTGTGTCTGAATATTGCATACATTCGTGTTTAAATTAACATAAACTCAAAAAGATTTAGTAATTCAAATTAACACTATTCACCCCCTCCCTCCCTCTAGTGTTAATTCTAGCCTTAAGATCGGTAATCTGCATTTCTCACAAAGATGAGGTTTGAGAAAAAGTTCATACCGGCCGCTCAGATATCAGTTTTGTTTAGAAAGTTTGCTAAGTTGAAGCAAGGAGAGTTGCCAGTCTAGGAATACGCTGCAGATTTTGGCGCTTTGTCAACATATGGGATGTCATTCATCAACACTCCCTTAAGGGAGAATTAGAAGTTTGTCATAGGATAGGATGACTATCTTGGAGAAAAGATAGTGAATGACATTAAGGAGCCTTTTGAGAAGCTGGTAGAGAAGGTACTTTTCCATGAAAGTCTGTATCCTAAGGCTAAGACTGCTATTGTTGTTTCTGCTGAGAAAGTGGAGCCAAAGCCGTAGTAAGGCAGTGAAGGCAAGAAAAAGTGGAATAGGAAGAGGAAGCAGCCTCTAGGTAAGGGCGGCAAAAAGAAGGTAAATGAGAACCTACTGTTTTGGATGCAAAGAGAAGGGTCATCTGATTAAAGAATACAAGTCGAGTGAGAGGAGGAAATGCTACAAATGTGATAAGCGTGGGCATTTGAAAATGAATTGATGGAGCTGATGAAGACAAGACAAGTTGTGAAGTCAAATGCTTTGGATACAATCCTGACTTCGTTGAGTGCTCCCTCGATTAAGGAGAAGGGGAAGGAAGTCATCATTCAAGGTATGCTTTCTATTAGTGATATTCTTGTTCGAGTTTTGTCTGATACCGATGCTTCACATTCATTCACATGTAGGGACCTAGTAGACAGATTAGAAGTGAGACCTGAGATAGTAGACTACCCCTTGATCGCGATAATCACTGTTGGAGTTTTAACTTACCTGTGCGTGGTTTGTAGTGGTTTAGTCTTACCGAGTCGTAGATGCTATTTTGTTTGTGATTGCTTTGTATTTAATTTTTTTAGGTTCGGAATTATCTTAGGAATAGACTAGCTAAAGAGGTACGCGGCGGTGATAGATTGCGAGAAGCTTTTGGTGACAATAGGAGATGTGGATGGGCGAATGGTAGTTATTAGCTGCCTACAATTTGATGGGGGTGATGGTTAGCTTTCATGTTCACTTGAGGTTCCATAGGAGTGGTTGTCATCTATGCTTATTGCTAGAGAATATCCATGACTGGATTATCGTCGCATAGAGAGGTCGAGTTTTGGAAAGAAATGGTGAGGATAGCCAAACCGATAGTTGTTCCTTTGAGGCTCACGGCACCTAGAGAGCAGAAGGAATTGGAGGTGCAACTGAATGACTGTCGAGGAAGGGGTTCATTTGAAGTAACTTATCTGAGTGGGGCGCGCCTGAATTTTTCACAAAAAAGCAGATGGATCTTTGAGGTTATTTATGGGTTATTGTGAACTGAATAATGTGATGAAGAACATCAAGTATCCAATCTCACATATTGATGACTTGTTTGATCAGCTGCACGGTGCAAAGGTGTTTTCTTAAATGGATTTGGCAATGGGATTTCACCAACTTAGATAGTGAAGGAGAATGTGCATATTACTACATTTCGTACGTCATCGGGTTTTTATGAATCGTTGGTGATTCAATTTGGATTGACCAATACTCCAACATACTATGTGGATCTCATGAATTGGTTTTTCAGAGATCGGTTGAATAAGTTCGTGCTTTTGTTCGTGGATGATGTTCTAATCTACTCTATAATTGAAGGGGAGCATAAGACACAATTGAGGATAGTACTAGAGATATTAAGGAAGCACAAGTTGAGTATGAAGTTCTCTAAGAGTCACTTCTGAATAGAAGAAGTGAGATTCTTAGGTCATGTCATTTCAGAATAAGGCAAGTAGTGGATCCTATGAATGAGGAAGCAGTCCAAGATTGGAATCAAACCAAGAATGCTAAAGATGTGAGGAGTTTCCTAGGATTGGCTGGATACCGTAGATACTTTATAAAGGATTCTCGAATATAGCGGCAACGTTGACCAATATGACGAAGAAGAATCAAACTTTTCTATAGGATGCAATGTGTGAGAATGCATTTGTGATTCTAATGGAGAGGTTGACGAATGAACCAGTGGTGATTGTTCCAAGTGGGAATGAGGAGTTGACAGTATACACAAATGCATGTAATACTAGGTTGGGTGCAGTGTTGATGCAAAAAGGAAAAGTTGTTACCTGTTCAAGTCGACAGCTAAAGCTTCATGAGAAGATTATCCAACTCATGATTTGGAGTTGATGGCAATTTTTTTTCTTTGAAAATATGGAGGAATTATCTATTGAGAGAGAGGTTTGAGCTGTTTATGAATCACAAATTCTTGAAGTACCTTTTCTCACAAAAGAATCTCAACCTTCGATAGAAACAGTGGTTGGAGTTTGTGGTCGCTTATGATTTTGGTATTTCCTATACACAGGGTAAAGGAAATGTAGTCTTTGATGCATTGAGTAGAAGACATGTGAATTTGGGAGCAATATTCTTGGAATGGAAGTAGATGGAGTATATTGCTGGATATAATTTTAGCCCTCATCGCGAGCTGGAACCAGAGATGTTGGCAAGTTTATCGATTAGACCTACTCTTATTGAAAGGATTGGTAATAGTCAAAAGCAGGATGTTAGACTAGAGGACATCATAGCGAAGATAGTAAAGGGATTAGAATCTAAAGACATGAGGCAATTCAAACTCGACCAAGAAGGTTGATTTCGTAAGGATGGAAGACTATTTGTTCCCAATGTTGATGGATTACGAGATGAGTGTTAAGAGAGTGTCATCATTCTAGATTGATCGTTTATCTCGGTGGTAACAAAATGTACCAAACTATGGAGGGAACCTGTTACTAGGAAGGTATTAAGAGGGATGTTGGGCGATTTAGCTTTAAGTGTATGAATAACCAATTGGTAAAGGCAAAGCAGAAGAAACTTAGTGGACTATTGCAACTGCTAAGAATACTTGAAAGGAAATGGAAACAAGGGTCGATGGATTTTATAGATGGGATTGCTAAGGACCAGGGCAGGATATAATGGAATTTGGATCATAATAGATCAGTTGACCAAAAGTATAAGATTCATACCTATCAAGTCAAGCAGAACAGCATCCAAGATGGCAGAGTTATATGCGAAATGGATAGTATGATTTCATGGTGTTCCAAAGGCATTGTGATTGACCGAGACCCGTTGTTCACTACTGGATTTTGGAAGAGCGTGCAAGCGATGTTAATGACCGAGTTGCATCTTCACACAGCTTATCACCTGCAAACAGATGGGCAAACTAAGAGGGTAGATCGTATATTAGAAGATCTCTTGTAAGCACGCATTATAGACTTTGGAGGATCGAGGGATGATCATTTTCATTTGGTAGAGTTTCCATATAACAATAATTATCAATCGAGTATTGGTATGGCACCGTATGAAGCATTGCATGGCCAAACATGTAAAGCTCCTTCATGTTGGTTGGAAGCATGAAAGATGCTGATACTTGGGCTAGATATGATTAGAGAGACTTTAGAAAAGATAGAGTCATTTGGCAATGAATTAAAGCTGCCCAAAATTGACAAAAAAGCTACACTAACAAGAGACAAAGGGATTTAGAGTTTTCTGTCAGAGATATGGTATCTGTGAAGGTTTATCCTTTAAAGAATGTAGTTCAATTCAATAGAAAAGGGAAGTTGGTACCAAGATTCATAGGTCCTTTTTCGATAATCGAGAGAAATAGGAAACTGACATATAGAGTTGACTTACCTTAGAAGATAGCGGGAATGCACAATGTTTTTTATCTCCTATTTATAGAAGTTTGTGCACAACTTGGACATGATGATTAAACTGGATCATCTAGAAGATGTAGGGTAGAAACAGAAGTTGCAAGACCTTGTGACCTGCTTTGTATTGTTGGGTAAACAGGTTAGGAAAAAGATGGTGAAGCTAGTGAAGGTACAATGGAGTTAAAGTGATGACCAATGTATGTAGGAAATGAAGGAAAGCATGAGGACTAAGTGTTTAGATCTGTTCGAATGATAAGATCCATCGTTTATTGTATCTACTTCCACCATTAGATATTATATCATATACATGAGTATTCCGTATGCAAGGATATTTACCTACACTATTGGTTGCATGGTTGCATGTTTTATATGCTTGTGATTTGTTGCCATGCGGGATAGCTATGGTTGCGTATACACTGGCTTATATGAGATTTCGGGGGTGAATTCCTAAAGGGGGGAGAATGTAAAGACCTGTATTTTACGTATTGGAGGATCATAAATTATTTTATTTTATTCTTATGAGGTCATACGATTCTAAAAATGTGTGATATGACTCTAAGGGGCATTTTACACAACTATAATTTTTATTGAATTTCAATGTTACCATTATGACTCTAAAAACCTTGTTTGGGCTATAACTTTTGATAGGCATTGAATTAAGGTCTCAAACTAGTTCCATTACTTTAGGATGATGGTTTTCCATTTCGTAGAATGGTCATAACAGAAAACTAGACTTATGGTTAGGGCGTTACGCATGATTTAAATTTTTAAAACTACTAGTCATAATTAATGTGTATTTAATGAAGTCATTAGATGACCCATTACTCTAATTAGTAATCCTTATAAATAGGGGTTGTAAGAGCCACACGAAAACTTTTTCCCCTTATTCCAAATTAGGTCTAAACCCTAATTAGTCCTAAATCCACCCTAATTCATCCAAATCTCTCCTTAGATCAAACTAGATTGTTGATTGGTGATTAGAGCATTGATTAGAAGATAGAGATCATTCATTTGCCTTATTTAGAGCGCTTTCCTTCGCTGATCGAATTGGATCTTCACTGTTCAGAATGGAGCTATAAACAGATTAGTTGAATTTGGTAATTGATGAGTGGTTCATGCCTTCCCATTATACTTTGCATGTTTATATGGTAGAATTATATGATTTAAAAAAATTAAATTGATAGTTGGCCACAAAACCTTTTCTAACTTTAATTACATGTTAAACTATGAATTTGGCCTAGCAGACTATAAATCACGATTGCTTATGCTCATATATTCATGCCATATGTAGATTTATGTTAGAAATTGACTTGTTTATCTTATTTTGATAAATAACAAGTTTGATTGAATGAAATTTCTTATTTTTATATGTTTAGATGATATGATTTAATGTTGTTTGCTGGTTTTGTGCTTACATAGAAAGTTAGGTCGGAGAACTGAGAAAACCAGAGGCAAAGTTGGTCAAAATTGATTGAAAATTGGCAATAAGCTCTAGAGGATGGCAAGTGGTTATGGGCTAACCCGCACAACATTTGGAGTTAAGGGTTAAACTTGGCCTTATGTCAAGGACCAAGTTGGTGACAAGTTAAGAGTTAGGTCGGTACCGGGTTAAGGTGGTGGCTCCTATGATTTGGTGGTTGACATAGTTAGGTAGAGCTTGGCTAGATGAGGTGTTCCATAAAATGGTGAAGGAAATTGACTAAGTATAGAGTGTGATGGTGAGTTATCTCTAAAACCTAGAAGTGGAGCTTGGGATTAGGACCGAGTTATCAAAGAGGGATGAGTCGGGGTCTAAGGCATCTAGGGAAGAGTAATAGAGACAAAAAAGAGAAGATAGACAATTATTAGCTACGTGCTTAACTCAATACTGGGTTGATGGCTTAAGTAGGTTTCAAGGTACCACATTGTGTGCGATGGATGTGATACATCCTGGGTATGAAGAGGGTGTTTTGAAGATCGTGTTGGAAGTGTTGGCTCATTCGTATCACGTTGGGCATTAATGTAACAGCATGATGAAAATTTCTAGTCTTTAGTTGTTGGCTCGTATTAGGAGTAGGTTCCAAAGATGGTGGCTCGTAAAGGAGGGAGCTATAGGTTCGAGGAATATGAGGGTTGTACCTTGTTAATAATGGAAAATGGATTGAGCAAGAAGGGCTCGGTATCCAAATGAAGCAAAGGAGAGCTCGGTTATATGTGCTAATGAATCATTAACACATAGAGAGTTTTCAGTTGTATTCGAAGAAGAGATATTGTAGATGAGGATGCCCATGGGTCAACCGAGGGACCTGTATACCTTGGAACTGTGACTTTAGGTCTAGTGTCTAGTTTTGGACTGCAGGATATGCATCCAGCTTTAGGCTACGAGACACAAGAGTACAACAGAGAACCAGGATTTCTGTTAGTCCCTGGCTTGAGGGTCATATGAGTTGTCATATATTCAGGGCATAGGGATGGGGTGATAGTTTGGATTTTTAATGGATGCTATAGTTGCTATGATTGCTTTCTTAGGTAGGCTATCACTCGATGATATCATGGGTAGTATGTATTGGAGATAGAAATACCTGGAAGATTGATATCCTTTATTTGGTTGGTAGTGTATCTTTATGATATTGTAGAGTAGCATGTTACAGTGTCATGTGCTAACTCTTTGTATGCAAGAACATGTTAGGTATCATTCATGTACCTCTGTTACTTACTATATTTGCATGTATAGTACTTTGAGATTCATTTAAACTAGAATGTTGTCTGACTCGATGTTTTATGTTTTGCTTTTTATTTTCTCGGTTGCCCTTAAACGATTACATAACAGGTCCAAATGACATAGAAGCTATTCGGAGGACAAGCTGGATTGAGCTGTCTAGTATTATATACATATATGAAGTCTATGCTTATTCCACTAAGCAATGTTATGGAGCCCGTGATAGTGCTTGCTTACAATTGTATTCGAGACAGTTATCAAGTTTGATTCTATTATATAAACTTTACTATCGATGTATAACTATGTGGATGTTATACCCTGATGATGATGATGATTTGTGCATATTGTCATTGTTGTATCTTCTGTTGTATATGTGATATTATATTTTATCCATGTGCTATGAGATTTATGACATTTTATATAATGTATTTGTTTATTTCAACCCTGATGATCATTCTATATTGAGCGGGCACAGTTACAATGCACTATTTAGTTATATTTGTGCTGGTGGTATAGGGAAGTCATCACAAAAAAGGTGATCAATTATATATGGACCGCATCTTATCCTATATGCTCCATCCTCAAGGGAACCGAGAGCTATTTCATAAGGAAAGACTACCTAAATTTCCCTTTAGGATCTAGCCCTTATGGTTATGTTCCTTGCTTTTCCCGTTCATCAAAACTTGTTAGCACATAATATTGGACAATAATAGTAGCCAAACAACCAACATAAGTTGAAAATATCATATTCTACTATGCCACAATAACCCATCCTCATACAATAGGATAATAATAATAGTTACACACAGCCATTAAACATTACATTGATGTAGTAACACTCAATATTAGTCCCAACCATAAAATAAATCAATAAAAAAACCTCACATTTGTACTAATCATCCATTACTAGTAACATAAGATCAACATCATAAATAAAGGTATAAATCCAATAAACTCAGTATTAGTAACACTACATTTACCTCGTCAAACATATATTAACTCGTCTATATTATTAACAAAAACATCAATGTCATCATTGTATCAAAACCATAGTTAACTACACAACATCCGTATAGTAATAATGGTAAAATATCACAGAACTCATCCTAATGTGATTCCATCTCTTTAAAATTAACATAAATTATAATTGCATCTAGCATTTAGCATATATATCACAACAATCCAAATTTCTATATTAAACCTCATGTTTCCACGTAAGAAAAATATCGTCTTATTATAGTTTTATTATAAATACACATTTACTATTTTTATCTCAAAAAATAATAATTTCTAAAAATGTTAGTATACTTCAAAAATTCTACATTACCCATTTGTTATTTAAAATATCTCAAACATCGTTCTTTAATCAAAAATAGTAGTTAAGCCAAATTACATTGAAAACTATAATATTATTACTTTATGTCAATAATATATATATATATATATATATATATTGAAGTCCCTTTATTTTTCTTTCATGCCCAATTTATCACTATTTAATCCAAAAATAAGAATATTTCATTTCAAACCTCAAAACTCCTTTTATTTCTACTTATCCTCTAATAATAATAACTTAACTTAAATACTTTTGAAAATGCCTCTTCATTTTTATTATTACTATTACCAAAATATCTCTTATTTCTATTATTCATATAATAGTAATAATAATTATAATTTTTTATAAACTCCATAAAAACAATTATATTGCTATTACTCAAATAAATGTAGTTTCCTTAAAATTGTATTGTTATTAATTAAATTATACCATTCATTATAAGTAATAATATTAATAAAATCTGCAAAATTCACTTTAAAAATATATTCTTCATTACTATATATGAATCACAAATTCATAAAAATTAATCTTATCTGAATTTTTCACTTCAATTTTATAAACTATTAAATAACTACTATTAACAGATATCACTCAAAATTTGTGAATAATCTCACTTTCCTTCAGTTTACCTATTTTTACCAAAATTGCACAATTTTACTTATTTCTATTAATTAATTATTATTCCAATTCTATGATTAGTTATTGTAAAATATCATCATCTAATAAAGCAATAATTTGAATTGATAATCAACCAAATCACACCAAAACCTTACAACAATCAAATAATCATAAAAAGACAAACATACATTAATTGATGTATATTTTTTATATTGCTGGGTATTTATTTAATATTTTTGAAACAAAAATAATTATGACTAATTATTCTTACCAACACCCTTTTAAATTTAGCTCTATAAGCAAAGAAACTATAGCAAAATTATTTGAAATTCTCCAAGAATCCAATAGAACAAACCACGCGTGAAACGAACGTCATCTACAAGTTATCTGCGTTAGAAATTATAGAGTTTCAAATTGTAATTTACTATTCTACAAGGACTTAAGTGGAAAATAAATTATCGTCATCTTCCTCCTTTAGATCATAAGTAATCTCTTCACACCGCTACCTAAAATGTCGCTTCACCACTTGGAACAATTGTAATGCCACTCGAGACACTCCGCCTTTCCACTGACCCATCACTGTGTGTCACCATGCTCCTCCGTGCCAGCTAAAGACGCCAACAACTAAACCCTGAATCCAACATCTCGTTCAAATTCTAGCCAATTGGATGATGAAATAGTCGACCCAACCACACAAATGTCCTTTACACGATTGTACTCTCCATCAGCATTTGTCGACCACCAAATCGAACGACCGGATTTATTTACAAATTTCCGACTATGTCGTATTTTTAATTAGAAAAAAATTGCAGATGTCTCTTTCTTATCGAAATGAGCAATTTTGCATATAATATGTAGGTGTTTGGAACTATAATCTGTTTGATGTAAATTTGAGACTATGAGATCTAACCTCCATTAAAGCGGAGTGATTAGATCTAAGAAGAATGATGAGATCAAAGAATGATGAAGAATAGAGTGTCGGCACTTGGTATTTTCATATAATGTTCTATTTATAGGTGAAAAAGGACATGTTAGGCTAAACGGTCTTATGGACTTGGAAACCTCATTGAACGCCAATGAAAGTATATCATGTTATAGAATTATAGGTTTTCAATAGTTGTAAATGCAATGGAAATACCATAACTTCTGAAAAGATAATTCGACCCAAATTGTCTTTTATCATCAATTTAGTTTAAATGAATATTAATAATTAGCTAATAAGTAATATGTTGAATTTGCACGTCGTTATAATTAGACTTCACATAGTAAATGTTCGGGTACATAAAATTATAGTCAGGTCTACTATTAATCCGTATTGTCATTATATTAAGCGAAAACCAGTATAGAGAAATACAAAGACTGATATTATAGCTTGAAGAAAAAATGGATTATGTATAGTATATTAACCGACATTACTTTTCGTGCTAAAAAAATATGTAATCCTTGAATTAATATTTCCCTTTAACTTGATTTATTTTTAATATGTCACTTTTACACATTAATTTCAGGAATAATTAAAGCTTTTATCATTTTATTCGTAATTAATATTGGTAATTGCATATCTTGAAGTATTTTTGTTTAATTACATGTATACTTTAAGAGCATCTCTAGTAGTAGCTAGAGATGAAAAAATGATGAAAATTCCCATTTATTCAACCCTCCCCATGCTCCAGCATTGTGAGTTTCATCATGGGAAAGTGGAGAAAGTTGGAGTTTCTCCCTTTTTTGAACGTGGATACCCTAAATGATGTTTAAAAAACCATTTAGGGTAAATGGTTTTGTAAAGCCCATTTAACACCTTAAAGAAATATAAAAACATATAAACGGTTTTCTAAAAAATGTATATACAATTTTCTTCTTTTTAAAAAAAACCATATTTCCTCTTGCTCACTGTTGAAATAGCAGGAGGATTTGATGTTCTTTTTCAGTTTCCTCAAGCTAAAATCTCCCACCCTATTAGAGATTCTCTAATGCTCCAAAATCAAGAAGTCATGCCAAAGTTACTTATAAAATGACTATCATAATACTTACTCTTCTATTGGCCAGTCTATCAACTATGGAACTCACTTTTCATTTATTTTAAAATAGAAAAATAAATTGAACCAATCCTTTGGCGAGTGCTAGCGACTGAGGAGAAATAGCGAGTTTCCCTAGTGTTTCTCCTTTATAATTTGTTCTGCTCGAGTAAACTACATATGATAATGGTTTTCTGCTATGAGTTCCTTGGATTATATATGTATATGTATATGTATATGTATATGTATATGTATATGTATATGTATATGTATATGTATATGTATATGTATATGTATATGTATATGTATATGTATATGTATATGTATGTATATTACTACTTAAGTGAAAAAATACAACCATATCTTCAGCAGCACCTTCAATTGTAATAATTAGAAGTTCTTATGATAGAATTTTCCAATCCAACATACATCCTAATTAGTGCATAACGGAGCGCTGAATCATTCCATACCTTTCTCAATTAACATCATAATCAAATGCAAAATAGAATTTACATGGAATAAACCTTTTATGTAAAAATAAACCATAACCAATATGATAGACACCTGATAATCAATAAGCACATAAGCACATACATGTAAACTAGGGTTTGGTCAAGGTTGTAGTAAGGACCTTGATAGTAGAGGCTTGATCAAAGCCAAGGATGATTATTGGGAAAGTCCCAATAGGCCACCAAATAGGGAAAACCAAGGAAGCAACGATGAACAAAAACATCTTATTTCAAAATTGATTTCTTGCTCTACATATCACACGACGTAGTACCTATGGTACCTATGGCACAGCTCCTGCCTTCTACTCTTATGCGACAACTCCCGTAGCTGCCTCCTACTCCTCCGCGAGTCCGTGACGACCAAGTCTTCGGGTTGGGTGCTGATTTGATAATTTTTTATTTTGATTACTATCTAGAATCTACTTACTACTGATTAGTTCAAACAATTTGATGAAAAGGTAATTCCTATAAGCTATATCTGTTGACGTTTTGATATTTAGATTGATGATTTTGATAATTCATAGATACTAAAAGCTGATTGCATTAGTTAACTTATGAGATTGCTATTTTGGTTGACTAAAACATACTGATAATTTAGATTGATACTATCTGTGATTTATTAGATTGATAAATATTTAAAAATAACATTAAATGTTGATTTGTTGGATTAATGCTTATCATAATTGATGTTTCTGAATGGTGTCGGTTTTGGTAGACTAAGGATGGGCGTTGATATGACGTCCGAATGGTGTCCAAAAATTCAACTTTGAATGATGTTAGAAATATGTCGGATATTTTCGATGTCACTTTAAGCGTTAAATGTTATAAAGTTAGGCGTGAGAAGTGCATTGATAATTTCCAATGCCATTTTCAATCAAAATCAATTTTTAACTTCTTTCTACTAAAAATAATTGTTTAAAAGAAAAATAAATTTAAGGACAAATAATGTTAAAAAAATTAGACAGAAGTACATGCACGTTATATTTTTCTTTTAAGGATAGGTCCAAAGTCTATTCGAAATTTGAACTATTCACCTTTCCTCTACCATTTTGTTTCATTCAATTCGCCCATCTTCTTCATTTTCAAATAGTTTATCGATTCGTTTTCAAAACTTAAATCACACTAGCAATGGCGCTTGAAACCAAAAGCAAATCATGATCTGTAATAGAACTGCAAACATCAATGCATAATGAACGACAACAAGAAATTCAACAGCAAACCCTACATTGCAAAGTCGAAAACCTAGTTCCGCTTGTAATTCTATAGCAAAACCCAACAACATCAACTGATAACCTAGCTCCAGTAGAATTTCAATAACAATCCCCAACTGGAGAAATAGAAAACCTAGCTTGGAACGACGTAAAATCGCAAATGAAGAAATTAAGACCAAGAAAGCTAAAATTATGAAGACATCCAGTTGGGCAGGAAGCACAACAAATGCTAGAAAAAAGAAAAAATGGATGAAAATCAATCAAAAATGATAGAAAACACACAGGAAATGGTAATTGATACTATAAAATCAAGTATAACAACTTCAGTATAGTTATACTGTAATATCTTCGAACTTTTTTGACAGAATAATAAAGAAAATATACAATAACTAATAATTGTTGAAAAAGAAAACGAGGAGCAAATGAAAAAATTAGAAACAACAACAAAGAGAAAAAATGAAGAAGAAAAAATCAGAAGGTCGGTCAAACAAAAACTAAAAAGATAGTTCAAAAGGCGAATGATACTATAAAATTATAAAAGTGATACTGAAAATATCATATTATTAAACATATATGGGATTGTATCAAATTTTTTAAATAGGAAAAAGCAAGAAAAGGAAGGGAAAAAAATTGTTATTGAAGAAGCTGAAGAGCAAGAAATAAATTCTGTAAAATCATAAATAGTATCATTTTATAATATGTTATATTAAAACATGATACTTACAACATGTTTGCTTGAAGACAGCTTTGCAATTTTAGAATCTGTTGTCAATGTAATTTGTAGCAAAATTGATACAATTATAAACCAGAATTTATACCTATAGTTTATATTTTTAAAGTTAATACTTTGAAATTTTACAAATTGTTTCCATTGTTATTTTTAAAATAATGATACCTATATTTAAAAAAATTATATCCACTGTCTATTTTGAGTGGAGTTGAAGCCTTCTAATTTTATAAATTGTTTTCAATGTCATATGTAGAAAACTGATACCAATATCTTGCAAAAATGATACCAATAATCAGTTTGTTTGTAGTTTGTACTTTGTAATTTGACAAATTATTTTCACTGTATTTTGTATGAAAACTGATACCATTATAATTCAAAAATGATACATACAGTCTTTATGTCTAAAGTTAATGATTTAGAATTTTACAAATTATTTCCACAATCATTTTTAATAAAAGCGATACCAATATTTAACGAAATAGTACCTGTTGTCTTTTTTGAGTGGAGTTGAAGCATTCTAATTTTATAAATTGTTTCCATGTCATATGTAGCAAAATTGATACCAATATCTTGCAAAAATGATACCAATAATCAATTTATTTGAAGATTGTACTTTATACATTAATAAATTATTTTCACTGTATTTTTAAAAAAAGTTGATGTCATTACAATTCAAAATTGTACTTATAGTTTGTATGTTTAAATTTAATGATTTGGAATTTGAAAATTATTTCCACTGTCACTTTTAATAAAAATTGATACAAATATATAACAAAAACGATACACACTGCCTGTTTCAATGGAGTTGATACCTTTTAATTTTATAAATTATTTTCCTTGTCATTTGTAGTAAAACTGATACTAATAAATTTCAAAAATGATACTACTAAATTATATGTTTTAAGTTTGTACTTTGTACATTTAAAAATTATTTCATTGTCAATCGAATTAAATATCACAACATTATATTGCAAAAACAATTTTCCTTATATGTTTATTACTTTGCAATATTAGAACTTATATCCACTTTAGCTTGTAACAAAACTCATACCAACATAAACCAAAATGATACCTATAGCCTGTTTGGTTGAAGTTGATGCTCTTTGATGCAATTTGTAACAAAACTGGTACCAGTGCATAACAAAAATGATAAATATAGCCTGTTTGTTTTGAAGTTAATGCTTTGTAACTTTAGAAATTGTTTTCATTGCAATGCATAACAAAATCGACACTATTATTTTAAAAAATGATACCTACGGTCTATTTGATTTCTTGTTAGTGCTTTGTAATTTTAGAAGTTATTTTCGCTGTTATCTGTAATTAAAAATAACATTAATAAATTGCATTAGTGATACTTACTAATCAACTTAATGCTACTTTTTCATACAACAGAATGACGATGATTTTGTTGACCTATGTCCGAAGAGAGAAAAAGTGATATCTGAGTACCAGAGCAAGAAAAAAATGAAGAAGAAACAAAAGGTGTAGACATAAATCTCGACGCTGCATACAGATGTGGATTGTAAGCAATATTCAAAATAATACATTTGGTTAAAGAAAAGAATGGACTTACTAAAAAGCAAATAGACATCCTGAAACAGATTCAGTTTTACAACTTCTTCAACATTTTCTATGAAACAGAGTTATAATTAAAGAATTGAAAAAAAATCAACATAATTTGGATGCATTGTATAGCTGCTACTCAACAGAAAATGAAGCTTTCATATTTGGACAAGACAAAGTGACGGCAACTGCCACTGATATCAGCATACTACTTGGTTTACCATTGGAAGGAAGAAATATAGAACCAATACAAAAAATTACAAGTAAAACAATTCCAATGGAGTGCAAATAATTAGCTACAATAAATTTTGGAAACCGTGCTTTCATTAAGAGAACTGTGCTCGAAAGAAGAATAAAACTAGAGATAGGAAAGAAGATAAAACAAAATGAAGAAAATTTGCCACTATTAATAATGGAGATTTTACTAGCATTTTTGTTTCCTAATAACCAATAAAAATTAAGATGAGTAATTCTACCCTTTTTGATTAACTTCGAAACATTGCACACAGTTTCTTAGCCAAAAACAATACAGAAATATTTTAGTATTGTAAGAAAATTTACCAACAAGCTAAAAAGACATGAACGGATTCTCAATGCTTCCATTGCAAGATATGTTATTCAAAATATAAATATCTGAAATAAATATTATCTTTAATAATCATATCTATTTTTTTAAATGTTTACTCCACTTCATTTGTGAAAAGATGCAACTCATTGGACCATGCCAACAACATAGTGATATTTTACCTAGATTTGCAAGAAGGGATTTGCATAAGCTAAAGTTCACATTTGTTAAGCAAATTTTAGACGATATAAAAGAGGGTCAGGTAAATTAATACTCCATCTTGCCTACATTAATCAATATAAATTTATTTTCTATTTAGAATCAATTTTAACACTATACTTCTTTTATTGTCATTTTTGCCTCTACATGGTATCATTTTCTACCTCTATATAGTATTAGTTTCAATACTTAGTATCATTTTGTTTTTACACCGTATTTTGTTTTGCCTCTACATAGCATCTATTTTTCCTCTACATAGTATCAATTATTGTACACTTTGATACTTGATATCATTTTTTAACGCTGCATCGAATCAGTTTACACATCTACATAGTATCAATTTTATAATTTTACTTTTGCTTCTATTAAAAAATGAATAATAAAAAAATATTGCACTTAGTATAAGTTGAAAACTAACATAGAATTCTCTCATAATTTATACAAGTGAAAGAAATAAATAATATTCTTCTACATGAAGCAAGGCTTCTTCAAACAGAATCAGTAACAAGGAGATTAAGCATAAAAGGAAAAGAAAAGCAAAGCAAAAAATGAAAAATTGAAGAAGCCGAACAAAGTTTAGGATTACTTGAAGAAAATGTAACCATTAGAGTCTTGCAACTGCACATTAAATATTTAGAAGATGAAGCTAAAAATACAAAGCAGTAATTGCGAAATGAAAAAAAGATAAGGGTAGAAGTTAAGAAGGAAATTTTAAAATTGAAACCAGAACTGAGAGAAATAAAATCAAGACTTCAAGATAATGAAAAAAGAAACTTAAAGGCTAAAGTTAAAGAACTACATACTATACATAAAGAAAACTTTACATTAGATGAAAATACACCTGCAGGCGCTGAAGTAGGAAATCAAGAAAAGAAAACAATACCAAAAAAATGATGAACAAAATGAAGAAACAATTGCTGAGCTTTACATAGAACAAGTCCACCAAGCAACTGAAAAGTGCAATACATGCATGGAGACACAAATAACAACTAAAAATGCATGAAAAAATTTCTCCAACAAATGACATGGTTTATCCAACAAATCAAGATAAAGTGGAAGAAACAAAATTAGAAGAGGCTTAAAACATGGAAGAAGATACTTCTATCAACAGCCAAACCATACCTACCGATGCTTCAATACTTAATTTCACGCCTCTATCTTTCAAACTCTATGACTACAAGGGTTGGAAAAGCAAAAAACTAAAAAAAATCAAGAAAAGAAACCAAGAAAATTTGTTGGCCCGAGAAGGAAAAAAGCAGCAATAAAACAAAAATTACATCTTATGTGAAAAGGGAAAAAGAGATAACAAGAAAAAGAAATGAAAGTGATACGTTTGAGTACGGTTAGCAGACCAAAAAAGGGAAAAGAAGCTAACTTCTAAAAAAGACACAGACATTGAAGGAAACAACAAAGAAACTATCCCACAACCAATTGTTGTTCTAGAAACAACATTGCAAGATTTACTGCTATCACACTGCAAATGCTTATCATACTTGAATAGAGAAGAACAAAATGTGATCAAAACTTTTTTTTCTCCAATGGGAACACGGAAATAAGTTTTAAATATTGATATTAATGCTACTTATTAAAATAAATTTAAGTAGTTAATTCAAATCCATTTTGTGAAAATAGTGAAGTGGCATGGGATGACAAGAACACGATCAAAGGAGGATGCCTAATTACAAAAGAAATGCTCCAACATGTTCTTAAAGGAAACTTCACGGATGAGCAGGTACATAAATTTATTTTTTACCTAATTTTTTTAACTTAATAATACCGTTACTAATCAAAATAATGACAAAATCATATGCCTAGTAGCTACTTGATTAGAATTCGTGTTTCATTATTTTATAAATTAACTTATTTTAAATATTATTTACAACAAAACTAATACATATATTACATGCAGAAATGATTTCCCGTTGCAGTTTGATTGGAGTTCATACTTGGTAATTTTATAAAATATTTTAAATGTTATTTATAATAAAACTGATACATACATGCATACATACATATACATAATATATATATGCAAAAATGATACCCAATAGTTATTTGTTATAATTTGATGCACTACAAATTAAACTATTTAGTTGATTGTCATGTATGAAAAAAGCGATATCATAATAGTGTAAACTCATGCCTATATCTGTTTGATTGAAATTCATGCCTGGTTATTTTATATATTATTTTAAATACAATTTAAATCAAAATTGTTACCTATATATGCAAAAATGTTATACATTAGCCGTTTGATATAATATGATGCTTCATGGATTTAATTGTTCAGTTCACTCTCATGTATGACAGATGTGATACCAAAATAGTGCAAACTCATGCCTAATAGTTGTTTTATTGGAATTCATGCTTGGTTATTTTATAAGTTATCTTAAATGTTATTTCAAACAAAAATGATACCTATATATGCAAAAAATAATACCCAGTAGCTGCTCAATATAATTTGATGCTCTATAAATGTAATTATTTAGTTGACTATCATGTATGACAATAGTAACACTTAGTACAAGACTCATACCTATTAGTTGTTTGATTGAAATTCATGCTTGGTTATTTTATAAATTATTTTCACTGTTGTTTAGAACAAAACTAATAAGTACATATACGCAAAAATGATACCGACGTTTTGTTTTATAACAGTTGATGATTTATAATTATAGAAACTATTTGAACTATCATGTACAATAAAACTAATGCCAAATCATTCCAAAACTGATGCCAAGTAGCTACATGATTGAAATTGATGCTTGGTTATTTTAATACTTTTCAATATATGCAAACATTGTTAGCATTATTAATACTATTTATTATTTAATACTGGGTCACCTATAACAAAAACTTACAATTTTCTATTGTTAGTACAGATAACGATTGGTATGTATCAAAAAGTTGGTTGGTTCAACATAACCATGCAGTGATGACAACATTAAATAAAATTTTAATATGCAAGTACATAATAATTGTTACACATACTAAATTGTAACTAGTTTTGTATTCAACAGAAAGGGCTAGCCACTAAGCTAGAAAGTATTAAAAAATATTTATTCGTCCCTTTTCTTGAGGAAGCTGTACGGGATAAACATACATATGCTATTTATTTCGCTTTACATTGCAAAGACCATTGGATGTTGGTAGCGTTGACATATCCAACAGTGCAGTGGTCAAACATAGATTCTTTACCCCTTAGAAGATCAAATGAAAGAAATAATCCAAATCCGGAAGCAGTAATGACATTGATATGATATTTTTTTCAAAATAATTAAATAATATAATAAAAACAAAGTGAACATTAACTAGCTTTGTATTTTTCTGTCTTTGATAAAAAAAAATAGAAGAAATCCTACGGGAATTATGGAAAAAAACAATGTACAAGATAGAAAATGAAGCGAGATGAATGCAACAAATTAAATGTGCACGGTAAGGATCGGACTTGTAAAAAAAAATTGGTTAAAAAGATACCTGCTGAAAAAATACAATGTTATATATTTTTTTTAGTATCAATTTGCGTTATGATCTTTTATATGATGTACTATATGTCATTATATGCCTAGAATATTGAATTGAATTCGATTGATACACGAGATATTTTAAGTCGATTCAATAAATATTTGCTTCGGATCAAAACTGATACCCACAAGCAAACAAAATGATACCTACAAAAAACCGATACCTACATACATAAAAAACGATACTAACTGTATAAAATTAAACCTGAAATAGAATCATGGATTTTAAAAATGATACGTACAGGCAAGAAAACTAATATTAAAACTCATGCTAACATTGATACTAAAACTATTAAATTTTTCACAATCATCTATTAAGTACAATCGTATATAATTGTTGTACATGTAATTGTACAAATGATGCCAACCGACACTAATAACATTTACTTTCTTTAAACGGGGTTGACTGTGGGATTTATGTTATGATATTTATCATCTCGTTGAACAAAAGTCAACTTCCAATGATAAGCACCATTGTCCAAGTGGTTATGTGATTTAGCTTTGTGCGAGAGGTCACAAGTTTGAAACTTGCGTAGCGTGATTCGAATATTTATTGACATGTGATATGTTGTCCCTGTGACATGTTGTATATAAAGTACCATTTCAAAGAAAAAAAGTCAAATGCCGATCAAAATACAACCTGCGAATATGTTGCGAACCAGAGCAAGAATTATCCATGCGATAGTCACGGACAATGACCATTGCTGGAATTTAGCTGATTTTATATCTAAACTTGAAGAATTAGAAAATATTAAAAAGTGAATTCGCTGTAAAAAATGATGTTCAGTTCAGTTCAAGTAATATACATTTGAGATGTTGAGTTAGAACTATTTGAATTTAGCTTTGTTTTTACATAGATATGAACACTTGATGAAATTTTGTCAACTTGTTATAAAAACTAAGATTTTATTTCCAATGTTGTAAAAATGAGCTTTGTTTAATTTTTCATACACTTGATGTTATGTTATGACTGTAATATTTACACTGAAATTGATACCAATAGTGTGCATGAATGGATACTATATTTTCACACACCTGAAACAATTGCTGATACTAATACAATACAAAACTGATACTGTATTCTACAATGCTTGAAAATGATACAATAGCACATAGTATTAAAGATCAGTACTTTTTCTAAGCTGTGTTCATCACTTGGTCGGTTTCTTCTGGGCTTGTTAAGACTTGTTGTGTAGGGATGCTATGTTCTATGTGATTTTCATTATTTTTAATATTTAAATAAGACAATTGGCAATAACTTGAACTGAGATGTTGATTATTACTTGTATTATTTGTATTTTCTTTATGTCACTATAGAAAAATATCTGAATTCGACTGTTATTAGGTGCCTGCATTTGAAAGAATTTCAAAACACTTCAAGTCCATGTCATCTTCATTGTATTGAGCTAAATAATTTCAATTTTTTGAATAATCTGTATATCCGATAATTGAACTTGTCATACTTCCATTTTGTTATCTGTTTTGTTAGTTTATTCCTAATGGGCATTATCAGTGTTGTCTGTTGTTCAAGTTTGAGATGTACAGTTTTGTCCATCTCCCACTCTCAGTAGAAACATTTACAACCCCAAGTTAGTACCAATCATCATCTCACTTCAAGCCTGCATCATCAACCACTTGCTTAATTTTAGTCACTTAATTAATTCACTCTTCAGGCAATCATTACTGCCATATATTTGATATGCCTCTCTGAACCAGCAACTTATTTGCAATGTCAGGTAGCCTACTTTCTCCAAAAGCATTCCTCGATTTTAGCTATATTATATATTGACATTTAGGTTCATATTTCCGCACTTGACAACTTAACAAATCATCGCAATCACTTCAACACTAGAAAAGGAACCACGTAAAAATGATACAAATAACATACAAGAAATGATACCACAGCTGTTTATAACTGAAGCTAATATTAAAAGCAAGTGAAAACCGATACCGTAATTTGTAATACTTGAAACTGGTACAAATAGCATACAAAAACTGATATCACATGTTTACATGCCTGAAATTGACACTAATCCTACCAAAAACTAATACCTAACTACGAATAATATTGAATAAACTAGACAGCATAAAAATATAGTAACTCACCACTTTTCATGCTACCTATATATTCCCAACACATAACAATCAAATAAAACTGATACTATATAACCAAGTTAGATTACAAAAGGCAAATCAATGTCAAATTTAATATATGCTATGCTAATATAGTAATATTACCAGGTTCAATTACATAAAATTTTAAAAATAAAGATGTACAACCAAGTATAAAACTCAACAAATTCAAAAAAAACATGAAAATCAAATCATATCTTCTTAGAAGCTTGATAATTACGCTTATTGTGACCATATTGCTTTACACCACTCTATTTTGCTTATTTTGAAAATTTACAAATCCTCCTTTCCGTTTCATAGAAGGTCTACAGGCATTACGTTTCTCCTTAGGTGACTTAATAACATCTTCAATGCTTGCATTAACAGTAGTTTTATCAACATTAAGAATATGATTAATAGCATTACGATAAGAAGAACAATAAGCATCCATGGTGAAATAATACTCAACAAAATCATAAAAGGAGAATTTTACTTATTCATACACTTAATAGCACGAGCATAAGGAATTATATAATTTTCTATTGATTGCAACTACAAATCCGTTTTTAAGATTAACACAATGAGAGTTTGGCGATTTCACTTCATAAACTAACTCCGAAGACCTATATCAAAACCCATCCAAATCCATCTTCTACCAATTCACTTGAATGAAACTCAATAGAAGGACAAAGAGTAGTATTCTACATACAACACCCCTCTCTCCTTATAGCCATTTGTTCCATAACTGTAACATGAATGCCATCCAAACATACAGTAATAGGCAACGCTCGTTTATCCAAAATCCAATACTAGTACAAAATATGCATGTTGCTCCGCCTTATTTGCTTCGGTTGTGTTTGCAACCGAAATAAATAGTATCGTTTGCTTTGGTTCCCCATTAAAACTGAAGCAATTGGTACATGAAAAACAATAGGAAATAAAAGACGCAACTAGCTTTGGTTGTCGTTAACAAGCGAAACAAAAAGTGTTATTTGCATCGGTTCCTTAGGAACCGAAGCAATTGCAAATTATTTTCACTACAACAATCTAACCATTTTATAACACATAACTTTTATAACACGATGCAAAAAAAATTTGTGCATATTTACTGTTGCTTTAAATATTATAATAATTGGAAATTTACAATTAATAACCAATAATTAATGTTTACTTAATAATTTATAATTTATAATTTATAATTATCAATGACAATTTATATAGGTCATTATTTATAATTGATGGTTACTAATAAATAATTTCTAATTACTAATTATTATCTATAATCAATCATTTTTATTTATATGTAATAATTTATTATTTTTAATTATTAATAACGAGTAAATTATAGTAAATATTTATTAATTATATTTAATAATTAATGAATATAATTAATAATTAAAAATTAGTATTAAAATATTACAAGTAAATAAGTAATAATTAATAATATATAAATACTAATTTATATATAGTAATTACTAGTTGGTAATTAATAATTACTATTAATAACTAATAATATATACATAATAATTAAGATTTAACAATTAATATTCTGTTATAATTAAGAAGCAATAAGTAATAATTAATACACAATAGTTAATAAACTAGAAGTAAATTAGTTATAAATTATACTCAAAAAAGTGGAAGTTATAAACTAGATGTAAATTAATAAATTATAGTTAATAAACTAGAAATTAGTAAATAATAGTTGGTAAAGTAGAAACAAATAATAGTTTATATGTAATAATTTATTATTGTTAATTATTAGTAGTTGGTAAATTATAGTTAATATTTATCAATTATACTTAATATTTAATAAATATATCTCATAATTGATAATTAATAATTAATAAACTAGAAGTAATTAAGTAACAATGAATAAATATATTTAATTGTTAATTATATTTTTTTATTGTAAATAAGTAATGGAGCCGGCTATTTGAACACAAATTGACGACACAAATGGGAACACAAAAGATCTGGACCATCGGATCTTTTTGTCTTTGCATGGAATGTGGAATTCAAGGGGCAATCTAATGGTACAGATCTCCTGTGTCACCAATTGTGTCACCAAATTGTGTTCAAGTAGACTTTCCCATAAGTGATAGTTAATAAATATAATTAATAAACTTGAAGTACATAAGTAATATCTAGTGAATACATTTAATTATTAATTTATAATCAATAATTTATTATTGTTAATTATAAGAATCGGTAAATTATAGGTAATATTTATTAATTATATTTAATAGTTAATAAATGTAATTGATAATTAATAATTGATAATTAATAAACTAGAAATAAATAAGTAAAAACGAAATAATAATAGTTAATAAATTAGAAGTAAATTATCAAATTATAGTTAATAAACTAGAAATTAGTAAATAATTGTTAATAAACTAAAAATAAATAATAGTTTGCATACGATAATTTATTATTGTTAATTATTAGAGTTAGTAAATTATAGTTAATATTAATTAATTATATTTAATGTTTAATAAATATAACTCATAATTGATAATTAATAATTAATAAACAAGATGTACATAAGTAATAATTAATAAATGCATTTAATTTTTAATTATATTTTTATTGTAGATAAATAATAGCTAATCAATATTATTAATAAACTAAAAGTAAATAAACAATAATTAGCAAATATATTTACTTATTAATATATAATTATTATCCATCATTTTAACCCGGCTATTGAGTAATTGCACGAGTTAGATTCAATTACTATCAAGGTCGATGACCCTAGAGTGATGATTGTGGGGCCCAAAAGTCAGGTGTAGATGATAATATGAAGTCAAGATTGAATGGAATTGATGGATATGTAATGTAGAATGTTTGAAGTATGAAATATGGTTCAACACATAGGAGGGATAGACATAAAATTATCTCCAACAAGAAGGATCGGTATGTTTCAAGATGTGAAGGCATTCTTGTAGGAAACAATTAATATCTCAAGATTCACAAGTCCAGTGCATATGAAACTTTATGAGCAAGACATGGGGACCCTAGGGAGCCTATTTTAGGAATCGCACCTTTGGGGATAAAGTTGGAGGGATCGGTGTATTTCCCTTTGAAGGGATTGGTAGAAAACAACATGCAAACTATATTGAAGCAAAGATCAAGTAATAACTCGAGCTCTATTGATCCAATTGACATGAAATTTGGAGGTTAAGCATATTTTAGCATGATAAAGCCATTTTAGGGATCGTACCCCAAAGTTCAACCAAAGAGGGGATCATTACCCATCCTTCTTCTTTGGGAATTGGGCCATGCAACCCCCCTATGGGCCCATATGGTTTTGAAGGTCCTTCTGTCGAGATTTTAGAGAGATATTTGGCTACCTTCATCAACAAAACTAGCTCGGTTGTTCATTTTTGGGGTTGTTAAACTGTCATTTGCTTTATATTCTTTTGTAACTAAGTATGTTAATTCGATCCCTCTCGTACTCAGATTATAAAGTAATTAATAAAGTAATCGATTAAAACTTGGCATAGGCAAACAATGTCGAACCACTATAAATCATTATGTGTGTGTTTTTCTTTCAATTAATTGTTGTTTCTTTATCATTATCTATGTATTCGTTAGTTAATTCTCTTCAAAAGTTTCTATTGGGTGTTTATGCCAATTTTCGATGCAAACATTTTGGTACTTTCACCGAGAACTTTGATTCTCGATTGATTAGAATCTCTTTATTGCTACTGGATTGCATAAATCCCCCGAAGGAGGTCCATAGTTACCTTTAGGAAGTTCACTCATGGTATTTTGATTTGTGAAAATCTAAGGAAAGCTATCAACAATGGTGAGGACACTAATCTACTTCTCAAAATGTAGAAGGAAACGAGAACGTTGGTATCCAGCAAAGAGGCCTAAGAAATCAACCAATGGATGTGAATGCTGAATCAGTTGAAGTCCAAAATCCAACTGATTCTACTATAAAAGCTAAAGCCTGAAATCTGATGAGAGAGCTGATGGATAGCCTTTGACAATTCAATTATCAGATTCAGACCAATATCAACCTAATGAACCAACTCACTTTGCGACAATGAGGAAAAGCTAGGAGGAACCCTACCCTTTACTCGGCATCAGAGAGTTCTTGTTCATCGGACAAGTATCACAGGCATAGGTGCCATAGAACAGATAGATATCATGCAGAAACATTGAGACATCAACAGACAGACCATCATGGTCTGCTAAGATCGATTGGTGTCAATCCCACCACAGGGATCGATATCGATCCCTCCTCCAAATTAGGGAACTTACCTACGTGCACTAGGTTGCAAGCTAGGGCTGGTGTGGCCGATGTGGATGATGGAGTTCAGTTAAATGTTGACCAAGTGCTTCCCAAAATGACAATGAGGTGAATTTATGAGATACACATTAGGAAGATGTTGAACCAAGAAGGCATGGAATGGGACATCGACTTGACCATTCACGTTAAGGGGAACATGACCATCGCTTAGCACCAACTATCCAAACGACGGACTCATCGGCTATAGTCAAACAATTAGTGAGCGAGAGCCAAGCCTTGACCAATAATGTCTGGGGAATTTTGATATGCATACCTCATTCACTGATAACGCCTTACATGTAGAGTATCTAAGGAGGTTCAACATGGCATCGATGCCTATCTACGAGGGAAAAACTAACCCTAATCAACATATCATGAGATATAAATGGCTGATAGATTCCACACGAGCAAACGATGTAACCAATTGTAGATGTTTTCCCACAACTCTCTTTGGAATAGAAATGATGTGGTTTATAATACTACCCCCACGATCGATCTCTTGATTTGATGATTTGGCAACAAGGTTTGTGGAGCAGTTCTGAATGCATATAGCTCGCCGCAAGGACATAATGTCTATGTCAGTGTGATCCAAGCTCCAGGAGATTCATTGAAAGATTATTTTGAGTGATTCCATAAAGTTGTAACATAAATTAGGATTCGAATGACCTTGCTATATTGATGGCCATAAAAAGGGGTATTGATCCAGAACCTGATTTTGGCGATTGGTTAGCTGGCATACCACATGTAGCATAGGAACACTCTTATGCAAAGGCGGCTCGGTATTTGAAGAAGGAGGAACCTAGATCATCAAGAAAGAAGAATGTTGTAGGACCGAATGGAGAGGAAGTATAGAGTAATATTATTGTAAAGCAGTCCGATGAAAGTTATGGAAAAATTCAAGTGAATGTTTAGAACAAACCAAATCGACAAATGAAAGGCAGAGATATGAGTCGAGAACAAAAGAGGGATTCTGAAAGAGGGAAGCCTAGGATTCCGATGTACAATACTTACATGCCACTATATACGTACCTATAGAATATATATTTTCCTAGCCGCAATTCCAGGTAGTACAGGAAGTCGTGTCCAAAAGAATCAACATAGAAGCAGAAACAAACCGAGAAATATTGTCGGTTTCACGAGTGCTATCGCCATAACACAAATGAATGCAGGCGTCTCTAAGATATTATCGAAAAGCTGATTTGAGAAAGGAAATTACAATAGTTTGTAATAATCCGTCATGATGGCAGGCAGGGGACATCTGACCTCACTTGAGGACAAGCACTGCACAGGGATGAGGTGCCTGCATGGATTGGTGGAAGATTGGTAATAAATACAATAGTCGGAGGACCGCATTGGACTGACAAGAGTTGATATGAAATGGACCACTATGCTAGCACAATTAAGGATGTATATTTTTGATGTTGTTCAAACACGGAAGATTGATCTCTAGGAAAACAACAATGTCCAGTGGAAAATGCTACCGTGTTTGGAAACAAAGATGTGGACAAAGTAGAGGCTCTAAAGATCGACCAGTGGTCATTTTGGCCATGATCGGCCCCGCTTTAGTTAGAAGGATATTGGTTGACTGTGGAAGTCCTGTAAATATAATTTTCAAAAATGCTTATGATTAGATGAGAATGGAAGCCAAGGACTTGAAACCGTCTAAAGCCCACATTCATGGTTTTGAAGATGCTGCAATTCAATCTGTTGGTTATGTTGAATTACTGGTAGAGTTGTGAGAAGGTAACCGTAGGAGAGTACAGATTTTTCCATTCATTGTTTGGATGTTGACTCTCTATACAATGCTTTTCTGGGCCGATCAGCCCTAGTTGAATTCCGACAGCTTTTGCCCCATGGTGCTTAACTTTGAAGTCCTCGACAGATAATGGAGTCGGAGTTCATAGCAATCAGGTGGCTGGATGTGCCTGTCATGTAGCTGAACTGGAGGATACTCAATTGAAGGAGAAAGAATGTGGATAAGTTAGTCCGCATCCAAGCCACTGAAGATTGACAACTAGCACCTGAGCCTTGGCTCGGGCACCACAATTGGCTCTATAGAGATAAATCTGAAAGCTGACGACGAGAAGCCCAAAGAGTCCAAGGCTGCATCGACTGAGCTCACGATTGACACCACAATCAACCACGATGACCCATCATAGGTCCTAAAGATTAGATCGTAGCTTAGGCCTATGATGGTGAAAGAACTTGCTAGATTTGTCCAAGTGAATCTCAATGTGTTCGCTTGGACTCACTTTGACATGTGTGGGATCTCGCCTGCCATTGCGAATCATGCATTGTATATCAACCTGAGGCATGTCGTAATGAAACAAAAAAGACGTGGCATGAATCTAGAGAGATCTGCTTCTCTTAAAGAGAAGGTCGATTGACTCAAAGACAATGGGTTTATTCACGATGCACTCTACCCTACGTGGGTATCTAATCCTGTACATGTGACAAAGGAGAATGGAAAATGACGGACGTGCGTTGATTACTCAAACTTGAACAAGACATGTCTAAAAGACAGCTTTCCCCTTCCAAGGAATGATATGTTGGTAGATTCGACCGCGGGATACGAATTGCTATCTTTCTTGGATGCATGCTCATGATATAACAAATCCTGATGCACAAGCCCGATCAAGAGCATACCAGCTTCGTTGCCGATGTTGGATTATATTGCTATGTAGTGATGCCGTTTAGACTAAAGAATGCAGGAGATACCTACCAGTGCCTAGTTAATAGAATATTTAAGGATCAAATCAGAAAAACGATGGAGTATATGTGGATGATATGCTCGTGAAGTCACAACAATCTAGCGACCACATCAGAGACTTGGCAGAAATGTTCGACGTCCTCCAACACTATAAAGTGAAGATTAAGCTTCTGAAATGTTCCTTTAACCCTGCATTAGGAAAGTTGTTGGGTTTCATTGTTAATTCCCATGGAATCGAATTTAATCCCAAGAAGATCCAAGGTATTTGCAATATCCAAGCTCCAAAGAATATTTAACAGGTACAGAGTCTGAATGGGAAGGTCGCTAACTTAGGCCGATTCATTTCTAGAGCTACCGATAAGTGCATTCTTTTCATTGACTTGATTAGGAGAGGAACAAGGAATTTCGAATGGACATAGGATTGTAAAGACGCAATCCAAGATTTAGCGAATCATTTAGGGAAACCTCCCATCTTATCAAAGCTACTGGGTCATAAAGACTTATATATCTACTTAGTCGTGTCGGTACAAGTTATAAGTGTTGTGTTGCTTTGTGAGGAGAATCGAATCCAAAGACCATTCTATTATCTTAGAAAGCGGTTGACAGAAGTTGAAAGGAACTATCCAAAGATAGAGAAACCGGCATACTATTGCCGATTGCATAACGAAAGCTTCTCCCTTACTTCCAGGTGCACCCCATCAATGTTTATACCGACCAACCGTTATGACAGGTCCTATAACAACATGAGACGTTTGGAAGGTTACTCAAGTGGAATATCGAGCTCAGCCAATTCGGCATCACTTATCTTCCTTGGAAGGCTATTAGGGTTAGGCACTAGCAGATTTTATAGCAAAATTTACTATGTAGGATGATTTCCTAGAGAATAGTAAAACCCCTACCATGCGGTGGAAGTTGTATACAGATGGAGCATTTAATGATTGTTGCTCTAGAGCTAAGATTGTGCTTGTAACTCTCAAAGACCGATCAATTTGTTGTGCTTAAAGCTTGATTTTCCTATAACAAATAATGAAGCCGAGTATGAGGCTCTAGTTGTTGGACTTAAGCTCGCCAGAGAATTAGGAATAAAGTCTCATGAAATCTTTTGTGACTCACAATTGGTAGTATACCAAGTCAGGAGAGATTACCAAGCTAAAGGACAATGGCTTGCTCCATATCTTACCCAAGTCCAAGAGTCGTTAATCGATTTTGAGTACAATGACATTATGCACATTCCTCAGGATCAAAATAGAGAGCCTGATTCAATGGCAAAGTTCACTAGCACCGGTGATGCACAATAGATAGGCTTGGTTCCAATCGAAGTATTTAGTGCCCCTAATATAAACCTAATGGGAATCGACCAGGTACAAGAGACGAAACCTGAGAAGGAATCGTTGATGACTCGGATTAAACACTATTTGCTACAGGGAGTCCTTTCTGAACAAAGGAATAAAGAGCGAAAAGTTCTTCGTAAAGCTTCACGATATACCATACGGGAAGGAGTTATGTATAGAAAAGGTTTTTCCATTCCCTTTCTTTGGTGTATCACTCATGATGAGAAAAATGAGTCCTAAAAGAGGTTCACGAAGGAGAATGTGGCGATTACTGTGGGGTAAAGTCTAGCAAAGAAATACTCCGTCACGGGTATTATTTTCCAACTATCAATCGAGACGTTGTTGATTTTGTAAACTGATGCGACAAGTGCTAGGTATATGCAAAAGTTCCAAGAGATCCACCGATGGAAATAACACAAATGGTTAGTCCATGGTTGCTTGCTGTATGGGGCACAAATATTATTGATTCTTTACTAATCTTCAAAGGTGGTGCAAAGTACGACATTGTCGTAGTTGATAACTTCACCAAATTGGCCAAAGATGAACTATTAGCTACAATCACAACGAAGAAAGTAATCCACTTCATTGTCTAGAACATCATCTATCATTTTGGTCTTCCACAAACTATTGTAATAGACAACGAGACTCAATTCGACAGTGTTGAGTTCAAAGATTTCTAACGTCGGCATCGTATTGAAAAAATGATTGCGGGAGTCACTCACCCTCAAGCAAAAGGGAAAGATGAAGCTGTGAAAAAAGTCAGAGAATCCATTTTGAAGAAGCATTTGAAAATGGCTAGAGGCAAGTGGGTGGATGAACTTCCAACAGCACTATAGGCTTATAGAACCACCCATAAGTCCGCAACTGGCCATATTTTATTCCCCCTTGCTTATAGTTCTGAAGCTGTTATTTCTGTTGAGCTCGAGGTTTCTTCCTATCGAGTGACTTACTATGATCCCAAAAAAATAAAGATCCCCTAGAATCTTTAGACTTTATGAGAAGCGTGAGGAAGTTGATTTTAGGTCAGTTGCACATCGACACCGAGTTGCCCAATACTACAACACTAAAGTCCGACCTAGAGCCTTTGAAATCGGCGATATCATCATGAAATAAGTTTTTCCTACCCCATCATATATGAATCCAACCTGGGAAGGACCGTATGTCATAATGTAGAGGCTTGCCGAGGGAACTTTCAAGCTAGCAACTGTTGATGACATTACACTCCTAAGGGCATGGAATAGCGAGCATTTACGATGCTTTTTTAGTTAGTTTATTTCTTTTACATTCAGTTGTATTTACTTTCAAAATTTTCTTTAGCATTTGATTTTGCAGATATCTAACAAGACAAATTATGTCATTTCCTTCCGTTTAGCAAATAAAGTTTTGAACTTCCTTTATATCTATGTTTACTGTAGCAATATGTGTTAGTTACATTACAAAAATGACTGTGTCGGTATGTCTGAAAAGATTCCCAGCATTTGGAGCTAACCAATTATGCTAATTACCAGATTGAATTAAACAAGATGATCATAGTCCGACCATTCATTTGATAATTCTCAATCATAACCCGATGGATGGAATAAATAAAGAGAAATGCATATGACATGACCATCAGGTGATCGAATAAGTCCTGCCAAGTGATGGGATTGAAATAAATCAAAAGTGACCATGACACAACTGATCACTTACATAATTCAAACCCGAACCTCAGGGATAAGTTGATCAATTAAGAACAGTACAATCCAACTATTCTTCGAACTAACTTTAAGTCCCCAGAGTGTGCACTAGAGTATAAATACAAATCAGGTGTGAATCGACTACCCACGAACTAACTCAGAGTCCCAAAGTGCAGATTGGAGTATAAATACAAGCCGGGCGGGATTTGACCGCCCGCTAACTAGTTCTAATCTCCAGGGTGTGGATATGAGTATAAACAAATAAACGAGTGTGGTTCGACTGCTCACTATTCCTTAATTTCCAGTATGAAATCGATCAGGGGAGTATAAACTCGTATAGGATGGAGCTTGACTATTCACCATCAAACTTGCTAACTCGAGATGGTTGACAGGAGCATAATCACTCAAACCGCTGAATATAACAGTGTAACATTTGTGCTTGAGCCCTATGTTTGGTACAACTCAAGGCTATGACTGCGTGGAAACCTTGGAATAGAGTTAGTGGATTGTTATCCGAATCGACAAGCAACAAATTACAAGTACACTGAAAGGAAAGTAATAGCTCTAACTACTTAGATAACAATTCATATGAGGGTTCAACAGAAAATAAAGAAACCTTTACTCACATAACAAGCTTCATAACTGTGGTGCAAGTTTAGTCAAAAAAGGGGCCATACCCATACAATAGTAGGCAACAAGAAGAAGAACAGCTATACAAGCTATGTGCAAATAGGGCCGAAACGATGGCTATTTCTCTTGTATTCTCTTCTTTTTGGATTTTTTAGGAGTGGCGCTACCCGAGCTTCCGCTTATTCCTTCCTTGATCCTTTACTGCCTTTGGTGAGGGAGCTCTCAAAAGTAGGAGGATTTTTTTCAAAAATCGACCTGCTATTGGGATGAATTTTAATGAGATGAGATTTGGATCATCAACATCCGCATCAGCGGGTTCAGACTTAGCTTGCTTCTTCAATAACTCCTTCCTCTCAGTGCACTCCTTTAGACAGAGCTCATCGATGTGTTTAATGACATCAATGATCACAATATCATCATATTTGTCAGGCGGCAACTAATCTTCAGCCTTATCGTCATTAGGTGCTCCAATGACTTGAGCATCAGTGGCCACCGGGATATCAGTTGATGTTGATTGTTGCTCCACCGTGGCACCACTTTTTGGAGATTGGCTGGGACCTGGAAGACTTGTAGATTTGCAGAAATAAGAAGATAAGCTATGACTATTGGACATGAAGAAAGAAATCGATCGACAAGTGGAAGATAGGGCGTAATACCTGCAATCTGCTGAATTTCAGTTACTGCTAAGGTCCCCTCTTCCAGAATAGGGGTCAGTACTTTAGATTGATAACTGGGTTAGTCTGGATAGCTTAGATCTAGTCCTGAACTGAAAGAAACTGATGCTCCGGCTGCTTGAAAAGAGGATATGCCCTTGGGATCGGACTTTGAAGATTCAACGATATTTTTCCCTTTTCCAGTAGATGTTAGAATGTCGAAGTATCAGAGTCTTATGGTGGCAAGGTCTAGGGGTTCATTTCCTTGAAGGATCTCTCACTATAATTTTTCTTCATCTAAACCAGCTCCACCAAGTTCTCTCTTTTTCATTTCAATAATATACTCCCAGGCCTCGATGAGCAACTCCAAGTAACCCTCACCAAGAAAGCTCAAATCATGGTAGAGAAGGAATTTATCATTGTATTCGATGATTAGAGGATTGAACATGTCCTTGATTTCTTTTTGACCGGCTTCTTTGGCATCCTCTACCTAGGCTTCGAGCTCTACCCTCATCTCGTTGTGGCCTGCTTCCTTTGCCTCTTCTTTGAGGACTTCATTCTGAGCAAGTTTCTCATCAAGTTTAATCTCTAAAGTCCGGGCCTTAACGACCTCTTTGTAATATCTCTGCGATCCTTATTAAGCTTCAATCATATCTTTCCTCTCTTTCTTAAGAAGCTCTTCAAGATCCTCAATGCGGCATGCCAAAATATTTTTCCTTTTTGTGAGGAATCATTTTCCAAGGTGAGTTCACCGCTACAGGAGCTTAAGCCCATCAAAATAAATCTTTGGGAAAGTGACCTTATGCTCGGCCGATTTCTCTATTGTGGAAGCTTCTGGAGCAGCGGTTGGAAAAGATGGATCAGAAGCAACGATTGGATGTTTGCTTGACCTATGGTCACGGGATTGCTTGGAGCTAGATGAACCAGAATATTGCTCATGGGGTATGGGAGTTGGAGGACTGTGAAAAGATGTCTGATTGCCACTATGCACAGTAAGATTAGGTTTTCACTTCCTGGTGGGATGACCAAGATTGGGATTTATGTTTTGAAGATGAAGATTCCCTAGCGACAACTTCTTTCTCAATCATCATTCCTCTCTCTACACATACCCGATTATGGATCGCATCTGGATCTGTATTGCGTTGAGGAGCTCCTCAAGCAATCAAAAGCTTAGGATTAAGACATGAAAAAAACCAAATACCATAGTATAAGTGACTGTTGCACAAAAGATATATGGAAATTATGTGGTAAAGTGCACACGATTGTGAGTGCTCCACCCCGCATCGGACCGGTTATTGCAGCCTTGCTCATGGGAGTTTCCTCTCCTTTGCTGGTAGGAAGAATGTCAACACTACTTTTGCCTTATGATGGTTCAACAACAGGCACCTTGCCTGGGCCTGCATCTGCATCACCGGGCTCATTTACCTAGGTACCCCTAATTTTGCCTTCTTCTACGTCGTCTTGGGTCCTCTTGACTAGGAGCATGATGGGGTTATTGATATCCATTTCTTGTTCGATGGTGCTTCTTGGTAATGCAGCATTTCTAGGAACCCCACTATTGCGGCCTTCTTCTAGTAGCCATAATAGAGATGATAACTCGTCGGTGACGAGGAGTCTACTATCCCTGTCTTTGACTGTGTAGAAAAATTGCAGAGATCACTCTTGAAAAACTATTGCCCTCTGGACGCGAATAGACACCTATAGATATTCAGAATGTTAGTTGATCCAGAATATGACTTGGATTATAGAATTTGAAAATAAAGTGAAGATGATACTTGCATCCTTCCAACCATCGCCTTGCGAAGCCGGGTGGATAATGAACGTAGAACCATTCGCGTTTGAAGAAGGAAAGTTTGTTCTAAGCACTCGTTAAGACTTGACAATTGGGTGAAGGTTCGAGAAAATAATAGGAAGGACTTCCTGATCATTGCTTAAAATTATAAATGAACCTTATATCCTCAGGAGTTGGTGGGCGAAACAGAATGATCATGAATAATTAAAAAGTTCCATGGAGAAAGGCGTAGCTGTTCGAGTAAAGTTGAGAAGGAGCTATTCCAAGATATCTTTCCCTGAATAAATGACTTAAAGGGCGGCATGCTTCCGGCCCCGTATATGGTTTTGTTGCATGTTGTATACCCTTTCAAGGGCAAGTGAGCCCTGCCATTTATCAAATAAGAAAAGACGCGTTCGAATGGAATTCCAAGTTTGGAAAATAGTCTAGGAAGGATGGCCTCACCAATTTTGGAGGCTTGAGAATCTATCGGGTTGTTTAAGAGTATAGTGCCTTCTACGGCAACGACACGGGACTTGCATCTTCCGCTAAAAGGAAAGGAACATCAGAAAAAAGCTTGGCTGACGGAGTAGAGACTTTCGTTTGTTCAATTTGATGACCTGGAGAAAGCCTGCAAGATATGGTCAAGGAACTCGACTCGGCTTTGGGATTGCTATGTTGCGAGGCTGGTCCAAAAAACATTGCAGCTAGATGTTATGAACGTTTGAAGTCTATATCAACTATACTCAGTAGATAATAGAGATTATAAAATTTCACCTATCCCACCTTGCTAAGTGTGATCTAGTGTAGTGCAGTGTGGTGCAGTGTGACGTGTTATAGAAATAGGCAGCTTAAAGTAAGAAAGCGAAGTGAAATGACGAGACTTTGGATTCCGACCAAAGTGATCGTCTTTGCTGACCATCTCAATTGACAAAGAGATTGATCGGTTATGAAAGCTTTGGGATCGACTATCGACGTATCAAAGTGTGAAATCTATTTTAAGTCCATATGCTAAGTTTAAGTGCATGTTCAAAGTTCCCAAGGACTTGATCCTTCAATTTCGAGTGCAATAATGGGCATGCAAGTCCTATTGTTCATCGTCATCATAAGTTCAAGTTCATTAAAATGGGATTAGTTGTAATTGCTCAAATAAGTGGTTATGGATTAGGTTTCGAGTTCAATTCAAAGTCCATATATGATGATCCCAAAATGTCGAACGCTGCCGAACAATATTTTGCCAATCCCTATCCTAAAATAACTCAATCGAACCCACTCTCCAAATAAGGGGTGCCGACTCCTTTCCTTAAACAAAATTTTCCGATCTCACCATGCTACCCATTTTCACCAATCCCTACTTTCCATTCATAAATCATACTGATTCCACCATGTCATTCGACTCCACCAATCCCTCTCCTACTTAGCCAGTCCTACTGACCCTTCTACTTCATTGTCTTCCACCAAACTCCCAATACCGATCCTTCCACATTGGTCCATTCTACCGATCTTCCTCTCTATTATTTTTAACCTTCCTCCCATCAGCTTCCACATTGATCCCTCTCTCATTTCATCAAACGAGGGATCGGTATATCCACACCATACAACAAATTTCAGTCAATCCCTCCTCTAATCTCCCTTCTTCTTCCTCCTCACTTATTCTGCCGAACCCATTTCACACACCACGACTCACCTCTTCTAATCCACTTCGACCACTATTTCATCTCAGCATCAAGCATTATCATAATTGTCGATGGCATGGAATCCATTATCTCATCATGAAATCAAAAGTTATAAACTAAAGATCTAGGTATATGAGTTTATGAGTTAAAATTGCGGATGAGTGGTTTGGAGAAATTCCAAATGGAAGGTGAGAGGAAGCAGGTTCGTGAGGCAGGTTGAGTTACAGAAGGATTTCGTTTTGAGGGAATAAGGATTCAAGTTTGATAGAAGAATGAGAGGGTTCGATGCTTTAAAGGATGGTAGAAAAATGAAGGAAGTGAGGTTGGAAAGAAGGGACATTGGTTTATATAAGAGTATGAAGGGGTCGGCCCATGTTTTCAAGCAAGAGAAAATTGATCGACATAAAAGGTACTGATCCCTATGAGCACAAGGAATGGAAATGAAGGATCGGCTAAACATATTATGATCCCTATAAACATTTATTTAAAAAAAAGGAAAGAGTGAGGTATTAGCCATGAGTATGTACGCAAATAAATATAGGAATGGAAATAATTATTAGAATCATGAACGTATGAAATGGAATGAAAATTGGTACTAACCCATGAACGTGTCGAACACGTCTAGGAGCCAACAACAAGAACGTCTATATGAATGTGCACGTGTATGACCTAAAAGTTCAATTTTTAAAATAGATAGAAATTGAAATCAAACCTGAAGCCTTTAAGTTAGAGGTTTGATCAAATAACCAGGTTGTTAGTCTTGTGGAACCGAACTTATATATCAAGTGATGAAGTATAGCCCTGGATTTATACTATTGGAATTGACCAAGAATCATGACGATTAATGAGAAATATAACATCTTGGAAAAAATAATTCGATAAAGGGATAGAAACTATTTAGGAACTGGATGGATTTCTTTCCGACGAATCTACCTTGCTTTGATTAAAAGCATGTCATGTTCATTACAAGAGGTACTTTAGGAGGCAAGTGTTATCCGGCATTTATACCTGGATATATTGAACTAATTGCACGAGTTAGATTCAATTACCATCAAAGCCGATGACTCTAGAGTGATGATTGTAGTGCCCAGAATTCAAGTGCAAATGTTAATATGAAGTCAAGGTTGAATGGAATTCATGGATATGCAAGGTAGAATGTTTGAAGTATGAAATATGGTTCAATACATAGGAGGGTCGGCATAAAATTAGCTCCAACAAGAGGAATCGACATATATCAAGGTGTGGAGGCACTCTTGTAGGAAACAATTAATATCACAAGACTCACAAATCCAATGCATATTAAATTTTATGAGAAAAACATGGGGACCCTAGGATGCCTGCCCTAGGGAGCGCACCTCAAGGCGATAAAGTTGGAGGGATCGATATATTTTCCTTTGTAGGGATCTACAGAAAACAACATACAAACTATGTTGAAGCAATGATCAAGCAATAACTCAAACTCCATTGATTCAATTGACATGAAATTTAGAGGCTAAGTATATTTTAACATGAGGAAGCCATCTTAGGGATTGTTATCCCATTTTTTGGTCAAAACTAGGATATCCATGTTGTGTGCATTTCCACCACGACCAAACTAAGAAGAAGCAAGCAAGCGTACAGCGAAGTCTCATTCGGCATCCAAGATGCCTTGGTTCGTCCGGTGTTCCCAATACCAGAGCTCATTCGGCAAGAAGCATTCGGCACTCCAACACTCAGCTTCATTCGGCAGCTACATTCGGCATTCCCAATAATCGAACGCATTCGGCAATCGTCCATTCGGCATCACCATACCAAGCATAGCCAAACCATGCAACCACCGGACCATGCAACCACCGAACCTGCCTTCACCGAACCATGCTACCACCGAACCAGCTCCATCCTCACCATTCTACTGCCGGTCCAGGAGTCAATGCCGAGTCAAAATCTTACCACCTCCCACCGAATCAACCTCCTTTCCATCTACTACCAAGTAAAGCACCGGTCCAACCATCCCAGCTACGACCGAACCAAGCTTCGCCGAACCAGAGTTGCCAGTCCAGATTGCTTCAGCCCAAGCCCACCAGCAGCTATAGACATCCAAGACCCCTGCCCCCAGCCTCACTCTATAAATAGAGGGGCAGGGGTACAACAATGGGGGAGAAGTTTTGAGAGAAGTTTGAGAGCTCAAGCCTGGAAGGAACTCTCAAACAACTTTAGATACTTGCAATCACAGCTTTGTACTTGTAATCTAAAGAAAAAAGGAGAATAACATATAAAGTGGACGTAGGCACGTTCTGGCCGAACCACTATAAATCTGTGTGTCTTTTACAGTTTAGTCCCTGCTTTTTATATATTTGCATAAATAACCCAAATCACTAAATACAACATAAAATCAACCAACTCATACCACTTTGGGTGTTTGCGACCATTTTTTACGCAAACATTTTGGTGCTTTCACTGAGAAGAACCAGCTCCCGCTACATCGGATAGAAGTTGAACTTGAAAATCTAAGAGTTCAGATCTAAGAGTTATGACGAGACAAACAAGTAGAAGGCAAAGGCCAGAGAGAAGTGAACACCAAGGAAGTCAAGAGGCTTCCTCAGGAGGGAATCAAGCGTCGATCTTCATCACTAGGGATGAGATGGAGGCCATGATGAGAAGACAAGAAGAGATGATCCAGAACTTACTTCAACAAATTGGGCAAATTGGAGCACAAATCCAAGGGGCAACTGGGGTTCGGAACGGGGCAGGACCATCTGGCGCAGCACCAGAGCTAGGGGGCACTCACGCAGAGCATGTTGATCCGACCTCGGGAAGTGAGATGGGGGCATCCGAACCACCTGGTAGCAATAGAGGAATGAACGTTCAGCCAGGGAGGCATACACATGAAGACTCCCGCGGACTTGGGGGGCAGGTCGAAGACAGTGAACGAGAACTACAGCTTGGAGACAATGACAGATTAGCAGAGATGGTTAGAAGAGCTATGAGAGGCGGTTTAGTAAACAGAGACTTGGAAGATGTAAACAGGAGTCCTTTTTCTTCTGCGATTAGGATGGCTAGGAACCCACCAGAATTCAAGCTACCATCATTGGACATGTACAACGGGAAAACAGACCCCACGGTCCATCTAACGAAGTATATGAGACATATGGAAGTGCTGGGGGCATCAGAGGAGGTTATGGCCCGGTGCTTTCCACTGTATTTGACGGACATTGCAGCGTTATGGTTTAGGCAACTGGAGAGCGGCTCCATAGGGACATGGGCAGATTTAACTGAGAGATTCATGAGGCAATTCAGGGTTCATATTGCGAGACCCAAGAATGTGATGACTTTGGCAACCTTGAAACAGAAAACTGGAGAGAGTTTGAGGAGCTTTCTAACGCGATTTAATGCGGCGGCAGCATCAGTGGATCGACCAGATCCATCTACGGTCATGACGGCAGCTGTATCTGGAATAGCTGGTAATACAGAATTCAAGAATTCATTAACCAAGGACCCGCCTATGAATCTGGGAGAGTTCTATCATGAGGCTGAAAAGTTTCTGCGTTTGGAAGATGCTAGTGCAGAAAGAGAGGAAGAAGATGACGTTTACGTAATCAAGAGCGGAAACACACCTGGAAAGGGTGCGGAGACTAGCAAAGGAAAAAGAAAGGCTGAGGATAATGATGACAGGACAAAGTGGCTACGAAGAGAGCCACGATTCACCACCTATTCAGAGCTGAATGAGAGTTTGGAACGGATTTATCAAGATACCAAGGGGCAGGTTCCGTACCGTAGACCAATGCGAAGGGATCCAACCTTTGACGAAAGAAAATCAGATAAGTTTTGTGTATTTCATGAATTGAATGGTCATAACACTAATGATTGTAGGCATTTGAAGGACGAGGTGGAAGGGCATATCAGGAACGGTATGCTCCTTCAGTATGTGAGGAGGCGAACTCCAGCAGTGGAGCCAGAGCGACCACCGTCTACCTCGGCTAGAGGTGACCCTAGATCGGGGCACCATTTGATTATCCCTTGATTGCTTTATTAAAATAACGATGAACAGGTCGTAAGCTTCCACTAACGCAATTAAATCGTTTACACATGTACGAGATCGCGAACGATCTCCAGGCATGCTCTGAATGATCATTGACAGCTTCGGAGTGGGAACTTACACTTTGACATCCTTGCTTTGCTTTTGTTTCAATTTGAACATTTAAATTCTTCATGTTTGGACATTTCTGCTGCAAGGTACTATTGCTTTAACATTTACAATTCTATGAAAAAATTATTTACTTGTATGCCCGTTGGATTGCGAACGGTCCACGAGCACCTATTGCATGGCAACGAACTGCCGAAGTCTTTGATTCGAAAAATTCCCCCAAACAATGACTCCAACACTGATAATATTAAGTCCCCCCCGGGCACACTCATTCGCCGCGAACGGCACCCGACCGCGAACAGTCACAAACTCGACTTCGAACAGTCACAATTCGCCTCGAACGGCACCCGACTTCGAACAGTCACAATTCGCCTCGAACGGCACCTGATCGCGAACGGTCACAATTCGCCTCGAACGGCGCCCGACTTCGAACAGTCACAATTCGCCTCGAACGGCACCCGATCGCGAACGGTCACAAATCGCCTCGAACGGCACATGATCGCGAACGGTCACAGCTCGCCCCGAACGGCACAACTCCTCTCACCTCAAATGGCTCGATCGCGAACGGTCGTCATTTGGGATCCCCCACTTGACCGCGCACTGTCGCACTTTACCTCGAATGACTCGATCCCGAACGGTCGTCATTTGAAGTTGAGCGCTTGACCTTGAACGGTCACATTTCACCGAAGATGACTCGATCCCGAACGATCGACGCACGGATTTATGCGCTTGACCGCGCACGGTCGCACTTCACCTCAAATGACTTGATCACGAACGATCGTCATTTGAAGTTAGGCGCTTGACCATGAACGGCCGCGCTTCATCCCAAATAGCTCGATCCCGAACGGTCGTCATTTGGGGCCATATAAAATATCAAGCTCTTTACAGGTTGTCAACAGGATACGAACATCCAGCTCATGGCATTACAAAACACGCCTTCCTACCGCAAGGCATATTTTGGGGGACAAAGTGTTATCCCATTTTTTGGTCAAAACTAGGATATCCATGTTGTGTGCATTTCCACCACGACCAAACTAAGAAGAAGCAAGCAAGCGTACAGCGAAGTCTCATTCGGCATCCAAGATGCCTTGGTTCGTCCGGTGTTCCCAATACCAGAGCTCATTCGGCAAGAAGCATTCGGCACTCCAACACTCAGCTTCATTCGGCAGCTACATTCGGCATTCCCAATAATCGAACTCATTCGGCAATCGTCCATTCGGCATCACCATACCAAGCATAGCCAAACCATGCAACCACCGGACCATGCAACCACCGAACCATGCTACCACCGAACCAGCTCCATCCTCACCATACTACTGCCGGTCCAGGAGTCAATGCCGAGTCAAAATCTTACCACCTCCCACCGAATCAACCTCCTTTCCATCTACTACCAAGTAAAGCGCCGGTCCAACCATCCCAGCTACGACCGAACCAAGCTTCGCCGAACCAGAGTTGCCAGTCCAGATTGCTTCAGCCCAAGCCCACCAGCAGCTATAGACATCCAAGACCCCTGCCCTCAGCCTCACTCTATAAATAGAGGGGCAGGGGTACAACAATGGGGGAGAAGTTTTGAGAGAAGTTTGAGAGCTCAAGCCTGGAAGGAACTCTCAAACAACTTTAGATACTTGCAATCACAGCTTTGTACTTGTAATCTAAAGAAAAAAGGAGAATAACATATAAAGTGGACGTAGACACGTTCTGGCCGAACCACTATAAATCTGTGTGTCTTTTACAGTTTAGTCCCTGCTTTTTATATATTTGCATAAATCACCCAAATCACTAAATACAACATAAAATCAACCAACTCATACCACTTTGGGTGTTTGCGACCATTTTTTACGCAATTAGGGATCGCCCCCCAAAATTCAACAAAGAAGAGATCGGTGCCATCCCTCTTCCTTGGGATTTGGACCATGCATGTGGGCCCATACGGTTTTGAAGGTCCTTCGGCCAAGTTTTCAGAGAGATATCTAGCCACCTTCATCTATAAATACCAACATGTTCGTTCATTTTCAGGGTTTTTACATGTAACATCACCCTACTTGGAGGCCAAAAACTAATGGCTACAGATGTTGCAGTCATCCATAGTTATTAATTCTTGACGACCAAATATGGAGATGTTAGATTCAATGATACACATAAACACATGAATATGGAAAAAAAAAATAAAACAGCAAACAAAGTCCACATTGCATTTAAAATATTTCAAATTCATTACATTATCCTAGTACGCTGACCAAGTTCAGATAACATATAATTAATAAAAATATGCCATGAGCAACATATGAAGATGCTCACTTGGATGATTAGAGTATATATAATAAGGCACTAAAACAATTTGCCTTTACGACCAATGACACAGCGGAAATAAAAGAACTCTAACAACAAGCTTGCCTCCTGCACGTCCTCAGAAGCTTATTCATCTAAAAGAACACCTGGAAACTATAACTCTCAATCTACTCAAAATCAATTGAGTAGCCGAGATGTTAAAGGGAAAACAAAAACTTCGAGTCGGACATAAAGCATGGTATGAATAATAATTTATCATCTGAAACCATTTAGATATCTTGTGAGATCATACCGCTTAGCAGAACGGATTTTTCCTCACTAGTATCCTAAAATATTTATAAAACCACATAATGTGCTCCTGTATCCACAATGGTTAAAACATATTATTTGAGAACATTGTGATGATATGTAAAAGAAGTAAATCAAATCTGGATTACCCATCCCCATTCACTCTGACTATCTGTCTCCATTATAGTATTTAGGGTTACTATTACTCCATTAAATATTTGTGGACTCTCTTCCCAATTTCATAGTTTTCATGGGATCGCTAAGAACATATTCGTAACTCTAATATCTTTTCTATTATCCTAGTTTTCATGGGCTGACTAGGAGCCTATTGACTAACTGTCAATATCTTAATTCGAATATAGTTTTCATGGGCTAACTATAAACCTATTGGCCGCGCCAATATCAAACAAAGTTTTCATGGGCTGACTATGAACTTATTGGCCCCTACCAATATCTTTTGTTATATATAGTTTTCGTGGGCTTACTGCGAACCTATTGGCCCCTACCAATATCTTTAATTAAAATTTTAACATTTTTTAAGTTATATTCACTACTAGGTCAACCTATCAGATTATTTTGTCCTTCCTAAAATACCGTTATGGGTTAATTACAATGTGAATAAATACATGAAGATGAAATCATAACAACAAAATAATACCAACACCCGTGGTTTATTATCCTTGAATCATCCATATATGTATATATCCTGGTTAAACCTTTTGAACTTTATGATAAACAAAAATTTCTTCATTTCAAAACCTTTTATTTGCTTGTGCCATGGTTATAACTTTAAATTGAGATTGGGTTTATATTTCTAAATCTTAAAACATCTCTTTCGAAACCTCTGGATGACTTCCATCGAAAGCAAAAACTTCTTTTCAAAACATAATAAACATACCTTTCGAAGCCCTTGATAAATATTCACTTTCGAAACCAAACACGCCTTTTGATGGTATTAAAACGTCCTTTAAAACATAGCTTTGAAACAAATGAAAGTATCCCTTTTAAAAGTTTTGGGTTTATTCTTTTTAAAAGCATCATTTGGGTCAAAATGGTTATATACGAAGTTATTCTTTTCGAAACACTTATAAAGTTGTTTTAGGGAAAAAGTTGAGGGTGTCGGAATCATCTATTTGAAAGCATAAACCCTTAAAATAAAACTTTGAAGGATGGAGTCGAACCCCTTTTCGACTCCATTGCCTTAGAAACCCTTAACCCTTTTCGAAAGCATTTAGAAAGTGGCTTAGATTATTTTAAAACAGAGATAACCTTTTGAAGGCATTGATGGCTTCAATACACTTGGAAGGAAAATGGCGGCTGGATTTCGACTAGGGCGGAACCAATCCTTTTAAAAGCTCTTATTTAAAGGAAAAGGCTATCCCTTTGAAAGCTAATACTTTACCATAATAAATCAACCTTCGTTGAAAACTATTCATGTAAACCCTTTCGAAAGCATATCTTTCGACTGTGTCGAAAGCTTTTAGAAAAACAAGGCAAGATCCTATCTTTTGAAAATAAAATAGGATTTCGACCCCATTGGAAGCATTCCATTCGACACCATGACTTTCGTCTTTCCACCAATCCATTACGTACTATCTAAGTGATACCTTGTGTATTGGTTTCGACTGTGTGGGTTTCGACTGGGATGATTTTGTTTGAGATGAGGTGGAGCCTATGGAGCCGAAAGGTGCTGCTATTTGAGACGGAACCAACTTTTCTAAATTAAAGGCTAAAATTTAGCTACTTTTAGTAAATGCTTTGTAACTACATGCCTATTTGTAAATCTTTGAATGGTTGCCTTGAAACTTTTCAAATACATTACAAATGAAACTGCCATATTTAATCAGATCTAAATTAAAGAAAATTTATTTTTTAACCCATTCCATTTAACAAAACCAACATTTACAAAAAAATCCCTCTTTTAAAGTAATTTATTTTTCCTAATAAATCAACTGGGAAAACTTCCTAAAAATCATAGAAATTTCCTTTCATCATATAATCAAAAATATTAAAATTTTAGACCTAATTTCTTCCTGAAACTCTCAAAATAAATTTTAAACCCAATAATATCATATTTCCCTTTAGAAATTCATAATAAATTTTCCATAGCTTGGAAAATTTTGAAAATTAAAATCGATCTCCAAAATCATGTTTTACTTGACAAATTTTTTTTCTGTAGCATTCTAATATCCTAGACTCACGGTTTTACATCAAAACCATGCAAATTCATATGTGAATGAATTAAAATAAATCAAATATACTATATTTCAAGCGTATCATCATCCATATCATCATAAAAAAAGAATTTAATCACAAATCCTAAAACATATAATCATAGTATAAAATAGAGATGGTATAAAATTATTATTCACCTTAAATATGATAAGAATTTGACATTTACTGTTGATTAATCTTTCCTAGCTTTGATCCTTAGCATTAGATTGATTTCGTCCTCTTTTCCTCCTTGTTAATGGCCAGATTTAGATTAGTTTTTAATTTGCGTTCGTGGAAATGAAAAATGAAACGTGAATGGGAAATTACAAAGGAGTATAGCCATGTATAATAAAGTGACTATTTACTAATATGTCCATGTGTAAATTTGATTAGCCTATAAACCAATTTAAGCTCATTTAGTTTATTATTAAGCATGGCCCTATATATATAATTTATTCAAAACTCAATCCTCCTATCATCACTATTCTATTTAGTTTATCTAATTAAATATTCTGAATAATGTTATCAAAAATTAAGGATGTTACATTACGGTGCTATTTGCTTAATATTCTTTTGTAACTAGGGATTTTAATATGATCCATCATGTACTTAGATAATAAATTTATTAATAAAGCAATCTATTCAAAGTGGACGTATGCAAACAACGCGGAACCACCATAAATTGTTTTGTGTGTGTTTTTGTTTCAATTAATTGTTGTTTCTTTGTTATTATCCACTTTTTCCATTTTATTCTTCATTTAGTTCTCTTCAAAAAGTTTCAATTGGTTGTTTCTGCTAATTTTCAGTTTAAAAAAAATTAATAATATAGTATTATTAATTATAATAATCAGTAAATTATAGTTAATATTTATTAATTATATTTAATGGTTAATAAATATAATTAATAATTGATAATTGATTATTAATAAACTAGAAGTAAATAAGTAGTAATTAATAAATATGTTTAATTGTTAATTATATATTTTTATAGACAAGTAATAGTTAATAAATATAATTAATAAACTAGAAGTAAATATGTAATAATTATAAAATATATTTAATTGTTAATTCATAATCAATAATCTATTATTGTTAATTATAATAGTCAGGAAACTATAGTTAATATTAATTAATTATATTTAATATATAATTAATATAATTAATAATTAATAATTAATATTAAATTGTTACGATTAGATAATTCATAATTTTAAATTAAAAATATATACATACTAATTTAAATATATTAGTTACTAGTTAATAATTACTATTAATAACTAATAATATATACATAATAATTAACATTTGACAATTAATATTCAATTACAATTAAGAAGCAATAAGTGATAAAGAATAAATAGTAGTTAAAATACTAGAACTAGAACTTAGTATTTTCATTTTCCCTCCACTTAACTTTTCATTTCCCACTTAAATTTTCATTTATCCCTCCAACCTTCTATTTTCCACTTAATTATTCATTTATCCCTCTACTTCTCCCACATAAAATTTCATAGCTAATAAAAATCAGTGCTTTCCTTATCTACAAGATTAGGTAAAGAAAACAAAAGTAGTCTCCACTCATCCCAATTTTCAAATCAATTAATAAAAATGAAAACCAAGCAATGGCATCTTCTGCAACATGACTACTAACACTAACAATGATTCCAACACCATCATAGTCGATGATGTTGCAAAAGCGGCAATCAACAACGGTGACAACAGTAGAATGTTCGTCATTGCCATAAAAGAAAGCGACAGCTCATCACATGAAGACGAGGTCGAAGAAGACACAATCGTGACAAGAACGGGCATGGGCCCACTAAGTACCCACCTCTCCAACCTATGCCTGCTGATTGGACCCTCATCGAGCCTAGAAGCACTGCTGCTGCCATTGATGTCGGAGAAGAAGAAGTCCAAGTTTTTGCAATTGCTTAAATTGCATGAATTTCATTGTTCTTTTTTATTTTTAAATTTATGTTTGATTTGTGCTTGATGGAATTCTCGTTTGTATTCCAAATCTAGACTTAACTATGGAAGCTTATGGTCCTTTCACATTCTCAAGCCGTGCTTTTAATGTTCAACCTCTTCTGCCTTTAGTCCGCATGGATTTTCCATCCTCCAATGAAGCACGCCTTGAGAACTTTCTTCATGTTTATTTTTATTTTAACTTTTTGGTATAACCTAAGCTACCTATTGTTGCAAGTGAGAATCTGTGCGAGATATTTGATGCTATCATGCCTTCCTTGTGTTTCGGTCCTTGGAATTGTGACATTGCCATTTATTCCACCTGCATTTCCAGCAATTTCCTTATGCTCATCCAATGAATCTCATTTTGGGTTTGGGAATATAAGGTAATGCTTGGTTTTTTGTTTTTAGTTTTGGGTTTTCGTCCGTACAAAAATGCACATGACACATTTATATTGTCGAAAATGACCAATTTAGAAAACGAAGTTAACATACAAAATAGAAAACAAATTTTTTTATTTTCCACATTTTGGAAAATAGTACAAGCATGTGAAACAATTCATCCTTCCATCCTCCCTTTACCTCCTTCGTCCTCTCATTCGTCTTTCTTCCATCACTTCCGCCGTCCTTTCACTCTTCTCATATTTGAGATACATTTTGAAAATGGAAAACACAAAATTCATTTTTAAACCAAACACTACCTAAATATTTCAGCTGGTAGCTCCAGTATTACCTGTCTCGAGTTTGGGAATGAATGTGTAGGTTTTGGTATGTCAGCAATGGAAGGAAGTGATGTGTTGCATGTTGTTTAAAAAGTGCTCTGAGTGCCTATTTAAATATCCAAATAGTAATGCCGATGATACTATTTTTGCTTCTCTCAACGAACAAGCTCCATATATCATCAGTCCAACTTCTCATGTTCTAGTCAATAATGGTACAGCTACCAACTACCAGCATGCCCAATTCCATGGCCCCATGCTTCCAAGTTTTGTCCAGCCATAAGTGGACACACATTACTCAACTTCAAAATTTTGTTTTTACCTTCTGATAACTTAATTTCTTGGGCTGATAACACTTGTTTTATGGCTTCTTATTTGATTAGGGCATGTGAGAAACGTGTATGGTGATCATAAGCTTATATATACTCTCCCATCTTTATCACAAATGGCTGAAGAGGAGGCTACTACTAATGCTAAGATCGAGTATACACGGAAGAATTTTTGATCATACTTACTCTCATTTCATACACTTGTCTATTTCTTCCATGAATACTTTGTATATAATGCTTTAATTGTTTCTCATTGTCAAAATAAACATTGGCTAATACAAAATGCTAACAACGATGATGTTAGAATTTTTGTTTCAGGTTGCATTATTCTAATAATGGGCTCTCTATAATCTTTGGGTAGGTGTTAGTGGTCCCCGCAGAGGAAGAAGGTGTACTTCCCCTTCTTCCCTTGAATCCAATTCATATGAGGATTTTGAGTCTTATCCTATAGTTATCTGTTTTAATAAATTGTTATCTTGAAAGCGAATATTTGTTAAGTATAAATGGCGCTGCATAATTATTTTTTTGAAATTTTTGAGAATTGTAAATGATTTATGTATCTTAGTGTGAATTTCTAGTGTGTAACATGGGATATAATTTATATGTATATTTGCACTAAATTTATTATAAATATGAATTTCTTAAATGTAGTTTGATATTGTTTTGGTTTTCAAAAACCTGAAACGGTTTATTTTTTTCTTCAACTGACATTTGTTTCGGTCATTTTGCAAGGATTAAAGCAAATGAGCATCATTTACTTCGATGTACATGATGATTTGGTTCAGTCATTGCCAAACTCTCGAGACAAATGACGGTCATTTGCTTCGGTCGTACAATCGACACAATAGAAAATGACCTACTGCATCGTTTTTATTTGCTTCAGTTGTACAACCGAAGAAGCGGGGGGTAACGACTGAAGCAAATGACTAGTTTTGTAATAGTGAAACTATTAAACCTTTTAGAAATATTTGAACTATATTCACCATAACATTTCCTTGGAAAAAAACAAATCAACTCATTTATCATATAGCTTATCATTCAAAAAATTCACAGTAGCTCTTCCACTTATTTCAGAAAAATTAGAACATGCTTCTTCAAATTTTACAAATTAGAAGCTCTAGAATACATTTTGAACAAATCAACAGTTGACAAATTTGCCTTCTTTGCCTTTACAAATGAAAGAAGATTCTATTCCATATGAAGATAGCAGTAAGTACGAAAGGATGAAGGAAAACCTTCACGTACACCTAAAATCAAACCTTGATGGTGATCCGAAATAATAACCAAATCACAGTATTCTTGAAGTATTTGTTTTTAATGATTCAAAAACCATTTCTAATTATCCACATTTTAAGAGAAACTAAACCCATAATTAAAAGAAAAAACCTGCAAATAAAAAAACATTGAAAGAAAATTTAATCAAGTGTCAACTTAAAACTGATACCTAAAAATTACTACCTCAAAAGTGATAACTACATTCTAATATTATACATTAAAACATGTTTAAATTCTAATACCTAAAAATTGATACTAGGTAATAATTTGATACACACCAATGTCACAAACGCAATAGTACAAAATATCAACTTTTGCATAATAACTGACACTAAGAAAAGCAGATACAAAGTAAAAATGATACTAACAAAACCTGAAAAACCGATGACAGTTAGCTTTCGCAATAATCACACAACATCACCACATAACTCACCCAAAAAAACTTACCTTGATCATCATTTTTTGCAGTAGCACCCATCAAAACATCTAGACGTTCCCTTAAATGAGCGGCATCTAAAAATATCATAGCTCGACAATGATTTAAACCAAGTATACAAGCACCAAAACTAGTAAACACCCTCTCGAATTGATTATTGCAAGGATTAAAACCCATATCGACATAACTACCTAGATTTACTTCTATAATGCTTCTAAATACCAACTCAAATCAATGTAGGACATATCATCATTACCATGCAATTCCATCAAAGCAAGTTCTTTTCTGAAATAAGCAAAAGAGTAAGACAAATGAAGATTGTATTCTCTTTTAAAATCATCTATTATATCTTTAAGCTTTTTACAAGGACAATCATGAATCTAATCAATGATTGAACCAATGCACTAGAATGATGTGGATCTGTCACTTTTCAAAGACCAGCCCTACAAAAATGATCATTAACCATATGTTTAATGAAAAACCTATTTAATTATCCCGAATCACAAGAACCATGCACTTTAGAAAGACAACCATCCTTAGAAGAAGAGCATATAGCAGTAATTCACGTAGCACAATTCTTCGAAAACACTAACTCATATCCCTTTTGAATTTGGCATCAAAAATTCTCTAAAATCATGATCTCCTCTAAAACAAAAACCAATAAAGTCAGAAATGGACAATTTCGAACCTCTCTTCAACGTAACCTTTAAATAACTTTTACTATATACAACAAAATTGGAACATAAAAATCCACTAGAAGATTAACAACTAGGAAGAGTGGATGAAATTGAAATAGAACTAGCACAATCATTTTCAAATAAAGAACTCTTAACTTTAATAGTAAAAGAAAAAATTGCACTCTTCTTATACAATTGAAAACAAAATATATTTTAGGTCAGCATCAGTATCAACCACAAATAATTTATTCTCAAGCAAGTAAGAAAACTCAATGGACAATTGAGTAAAATGAGACCAATACCAACAAATTTTATTCTTTAGATCATAAAAAACAGTCAACAAACAGCCGAATGCTGAAAGTATTATCATCAAATACAAATAAAACAAGAAGGCTATTGTCACCACTATAAAAGAAAAAAACATCAGTAAAAAATGAATTCTTCATATTGTCATTTTATTCCAATACAATAATTTTCTTTATACAAAAAAAGTCAAAAAAAAATAATGCAGATTTTTCAAAAATGATACCTACAGTATATAAAATAGATACATAGAAACTGGTACTCAAATAAATTTCATTAAATTTTTGATACTAACAAAATATTAATTCAACTCATTAATTGTTTGGTGCATATCGTCATATTTACTATGTAACAACATTATTTTTTTATATACTCAAGCAAACAAAACATTAAAAAAATATGCTGCATTATTTTAAAAAATGATATTAAGAAAAAACAAAAATGATACCTAAAAACCGATGCTCAATGAACTAAACATAGCAATACATTTCCAGTCAAACCAGTATGAATGCAACATATGCATCAGTAATCAAAAGAAAACACTAAGTCAGCCCATTGATTGTTTGGTGCATATCATCATGTTTACTTTATAACAACTTCATTTTTTAAAATACTCAAACAAACAAAACATTAAAAAACTTCTGCTACATTATTTTGAAAAATCGTATTAAGAATAAAAAATGATACCTAATAACCGAGGCTCACTGAACTGAACATAGCAATAGATTTCTAATCATACCAGTACGAGTGCAACATATGCATCAATAATCAAAAGAAAACACTAAGTTAGCCCATTGATTGTTTGGTGTGTATGATCATATTTACTTTGTAGCAACTTCATTTTTTATATATACTCCAACAAATAGAACATTAAAAAACTTCTGCTGCATTATTTTGAAAAATGATATTAAGAAAAAGCAAGAATGATACCTAAAACCCGATGCTCACTGAATTGAACATAGCAACACATGTTTAATCTAACCAATATGAATGCAATAGAAACATCAGTAATCAAAAGAAAACACTAAGTCAGCTTATTGATTGTGTTAACCCGCCTTTTGGTTAGGCAACATACATGCAGATTTAACCCAATCGAATACACGGGTTCACTATGGATACTAGCGAATTTTGTCCAAGTCCAGAGCGAGCTAAAATTAAAATGACACGACAAGCAAAGCTGTGAAAGCCAACACTCCAAATTTCAGGTCAATCAGAGTTTTTATGCTTAAGTTATGGATCGATCAAGAATCAAGAAGGAGACCTCACTTCATATCCATCGGGTCCGCCCCTGTTCGTATCCATCTAGCCTATCCTGTTCGTATCGATCAAGCAACATCGATCTATTAGTTTAGTTTATATGTATCAACTCTGTCCTTTTGTTTTATATCAACCATTCTAGGGATCGATACGAAATAAGCAACAAACAAGCTTCGATACTAAGCGGGCGTAGTCATCAATACGAAGCGGCTACCAAATGATTGATACGAATAGATCCATCGTTCATCGGTGCGAGGAATAATCCCTGAGAAACGAAGAAGACATGGTCAAGTGAAGGAAACGGTCATGTGGCACGAAAAGTGGATCTCTCTTGGACTATCGCTCCACGTCACCTGATCGATACGAAGTGATAGATTCGAACATGGATCGATATGAACTCGATGGCCAACTACAAATACAAACTTGGGCCGATCATAACTTAAGATCTACAAGTCTGAATACTTTCAAATTTTCACAGAAGCTTGTTTACCACCTCAAGAATGTATCTGATCGATCTCAACCCAAAAAGAGCAAGTCTTGTTTGATACAAAATGTACATGGATCGATTAGGGATCGATCCCAAATGACCTCGGATCGATCTGGTGGGCCCACCCACGTGTGAGAAGAGGTATTCCGAGGTCTAAGCCAGATATTTTCAGACGCCTATAAATAACAGCCCTATGCTTCAGAAAAGGGACCTTTCGGCTCTTTTAGGCTATTACTCTGCTCGAACTCCATGGTAACTTGAATGATTTCACTTGTACTATTATAAATAGTTGAGAATCATCAATGAAACAACAAATCTTCCAAAGTGGACGTAGACTACAACGCTGAACCACTATAAATCTTATCTTTTTACTGCTTTCCATTTAAATTTTGAGTGTTCTTCATACTTATATCCACTACACTTTGTCTATCTGTGATATGAGATTGTGAATTAGTACTTTCATCTACAATTGGGTATTTGTAACCAATTTTGGCACAAACATTTTGGTACTTTCACTGAGAGCGCTAACACTCAGGGACTTTGAAGCTTGGATCTAGGATTAAAGGCTTAAGAACTTGGATCTAGAAAGCTATGACAAAGCAATCAATAAGGAGACAAAGAATGGAAAGGAGACAACATGAAAGAAGTTAGGAGGCTTTTTCAGGAGCAAATCAGACATCGGTTTTCATCACCAGAGACGAGATGGAAATGATGATGGATGTTTTGCAAGAAGGGATACTAAAAATGCAGGAGGAAATGATATACAACCTACTCCAGTAGATTGGACAACCTGAAGCACAGAATCGAGAGAACGAAGCAGCTAGAACAGAGGGGATCCAGAACCAAAGTTAAGGACAGGGAGCCTCCAGGATTCAGGATTGAGTAGGACAATTAGGAGCAACCCCTGACCTAGGGGGCACATCCTCAGGTCATGTTGACCCAATTCCAAGCAGGAAGCAATACTATGCAGTTTGGCGTCGATAGAGGAATGAGTGCTCGTCCAAGATAATAGACCTCAGGATTCCCTCATGAACTTGGGTGGCAGGTCGGAGGCATAGACATGGACCATAACTTGATGAAAATGATAAATTGGCAGAGATGGTCAGACGACCCCTGAGAGGAGGATTAGTGAATAGAGATCTGAAAGTTGTTAACAAGAGCCCCTTCGCCCCCGCAATTAGGCAAGCCAGGAACCCACCTAAATTCAAGCTACCTGCACTGAAGATGTACGATGGGAGGACGGATCCTGCAGTTCATCTGACGAGGTATGTGAGGCACATGGAGGTACAAGGGGCATCGGAGGAAGTCGTGGCCTGGTGTTTTCTATTGTATTTGACGGATATAGCAGCGCTGTGGTTCAGATAATTAGAAAGCGGCTCCATTGGAACATGGTTCACATCTCGAGGCCCAAGAACGTGATTAGTTTGACAACACTGAAGCAAAAAACTGAGGAGTCTTTGAGGAGTTTTCTAACATGATTCAATGCAATGGCGGTATCCGTGAATCGGCCAGTTTCATCCATGGTTCTAATGGCAGCTGTATCTAGCATAGCTGATGCAAGAATTCATTGACAAGGGATCCACCTATGGATCTTGAAGAGTTTTATCACGAGGCGGAAAGGTTTCTATGACAGTAAGATGCAAAGGCTGAGAGAGAGAAAGGAGATGAAGTTGATGTTTACGTAGTCAAAGACGGAGATCCGCCCGAAAAAGATTCAAACAAGGACAAAGAAAAAGGAAGGCGGTAAACGGCTTTGACGAATTGAGGCAGCCACGAAAGGAGCCAAGATTCACCTCTTATTGAGCGAGACTTTAGAGTGAATCAATCAAGACACAAGGGGGCAGGTTCCCTACCGAAAGCCAATGCGGAGGGATCCGACCAACAATGAAAAGAAATCAGACAAATACTGCCTATTCCATGAGCTAAGCAGCCATAACACAAATGACTACAGGCATATGAGGGACGAGATCGAAGGACATATCCAGAACGACATGCTGTTACAGTATGTGAAAAGGCGAGAAGCGACGATGGAACAAGAGCGACCACCAACCGCATCAAATGAGAACAGCTCTGGATCAAGGCACCAACTTGTCATCAACTGATCAGAATAATGAGGAATAAGAAGTAAACTCCACACTAAAACGGTTAAGTCGCTTACACATGTACGGGATCACGAACGGTCCTCAGGCACGCTCTGAGAAGACTATACACCGCAACAGTGTGGGTACATTCTCTTTGATGTTTCTGTTTTGTTTTTGTTCTCTTTTTTTGCATTTGGATTTGGTTTAGTCGAATATTTCTACTGTAAGGCTCGTTTGAATGCAAATCTGTTGTCTATGATTTCACAATTCACCACGAACGACACCCGACCTCGAACGTTCACAATTCGCCTCAAACGGTACCCGATCTGGAATGGTCACAATTCGCCACAAATGGCATCCGCTTCGAACGGTCACAGCTCGCCATGAACGACATTCGATCTCGAATGGTCACATATCGCCTTGAATAGCATACGATCTCGAATGATCGCTATTCATAATTAGGCAAGATTATCTATCTATTTATAGGTGATCAACAAGATACGACATCCAGCTTATGGCACTACAAAACACACCTTCCTATCATAAGGCATGTTTTGGGTGGTAAATGTTAGGAACTGGAGATAGTGGTTTTTATGACAACAACCTTTGTAACTTATTTTATTATAACTTATATACTAACACTATTGTATATATATATATATATATATATATATATATATATATATATATATATATATGAATGTTATTATGTAGGATATATATAAGGAAGGTACTAATTATTGAAGACTGTACGGTATAAAGATCAAGAATGAAGAAATCAAGTTTGAAGACACATGAGTATCAAGATCAAGATTTCAAGATAAGCTTCTAGTTTTGTTAAAAATTCATAGTAGCATGGAAATCTTCATTCCAAATTTCATTTGGGATGGAACCCATTTCAACCTTCTTATACAAACCCACGACAAGTAGCTTACAAACCTACGACAAGTGGCTTACAAACCCACGAACATCTGGGTTTTGTACAAGTTCTCGAGCCCTGATGTGATGAAATATTCTGTCGGAAGAAGCTTGCAAAACTACTTCAAAATGGTTTTTCAAAACGATTTTCAAAACGGCTTTCAAAATGTTTTAGCCTTAAAAATTATCTTTTCAAATGATTTTCAAAAAGATGTTTTAGCCTTAAAATATTCTTTGTTTTTGTTTTTAAATAAACTCTAGTTTTAAACTTTATTTGTTTTTAAACCTATCTTCTGATTTTTAAATATTCTTTATAATATATATATACTTGAGATTTAAAATCAAATTTATATATACATTCTAAAAATATATTTTTCTACTCTTCTTTATTTTAAAACATAGGAAAATTAGTTTACTTTACTCCAGAATCATTTTATCTTGCTTTCCTTTCAATACCATTTTCAAAACAAATTTTACATTGTTTTTAACTAAGGGACATCGACATCATGCGATACCCCATGTCGATATGGTGGCCGCTAAATTCAAAAGTTTCAGTTTTCAAAAAGAAGTGTCTATTCGTTTAAATCTCTTCGCAAATTCTTGTGACTGTTACTGGTCTATAAATGGCTTCACAAATGAATTTTTTAACTAGCTATTTTCTTATTTTTCTTCACTCCTTCTCCACAAATTCATATTCTAAAATTTTCATATTTTTAAGATCGTGCCGAAATTCTACCGAATTCTCAAGTGAATCAAATTAGAATCTCATTCTTGTTTGATTCTCTGCCCTCTCTCGAAGATCAAAGTGCTATTCGGAGTTATAGGATCAATCTGTAATCAAAAGTTTAACAAATCTCTCTATAAGGTGTGGTTGTGTCTGGAAATCAATTGGGTGATCTTGTGTCCCGTAAATCAAGAGAGTTTGCTCTGGACTCGAAGATAGGAGGGCACCTCAAGGCCTTTAGAAATTGAGGACTGTAATCTCGACATTGATGTAATAAAAATATTTACGAGGTGTTTGCGTTAGTGTATGACTAGATGTAAAGTAACTCCGAACCAGTATGAAATCCAGTGTATTCTTTCCTTTTACTGTTTTTTATTTACTTTCTGCATCTATGTTTGATTCTATGGTTGTTCTGTGATTAAGTTCTGCATTTGTTTGTATCATAATTTTTGAACTAGTCCATATAGGTCTTAGAATCCATTAAACACTATTCACCCCCTCTCTAGTCTTAAATTAGCCTTAAGATCTTTAATCCGCACTTCCTTTCAATTGGTATCAAAGCATACGTTTTCATAATTTTCATAATCTGAAACTTGAAAAGTTAAAAATGCCATTTTAGGAAATTTTGTTAATACTAGTTTTAATTTATACATTTCATCAAAGTATCATAAGTCTGCATATAGTTTTTATGAAAAATCAAGTTATCTACTGAATTGGTTTGTTATGCAGGAACAAACATGTTACATGGATTTTGAAGAATTAACAGCCAATGGAAAAACTATGTAAATTGAGAAAGATAAATGGATACTTGACAGTGGTTGTTCAAGGCATATGACTGGAAATCCCGAGATACTCAATGACATTATATATCAAGATGGTGGATTGGTCAACTTTTGAGATAACTCAAAAGGATATGTGATTGGCATCGGCAATGTCGGTTTATAGGTTATTTTTATTGATGACAAAGGGGGAGAAGTTATATAAAATAGTAGGCTTGAAGTAAGTGAGAGTTGTTGGTGTAAGGGGGTTGTTATGGTATGATCGAAGTGGTAAGTATATTTTATAAGGTTGTCATCATCAAAAAGAGGGAGATTGTTAGGAACTGGAGATTGTGGTTTTGATGACAACAACCTTTGTAACTTATTTTATTACAACTTATATACTAACACTATTGTATATATATATATATGAATGTTAATATGCATGATATATATATATAAGGCAGGTATTGGTTATTGAAGACTATGCAGTATAAAGATCAAGAATGAAGAAATCAAGTTTGAAGACTCATGAGTATCAAGATCAAGATTTAAAGATAAGTGTCTAGTTTTATTAAAACTTCAATAATAGCATGGAAATCTTCATTCCAAATTTTATTTGGGATCGAACCCATTTCTATCTTCTTAGTGGCTTACAAACCCACGAAAACTAGCTTACAAACCTACGACAAGTGACTTAGAAACCCACGAACATCCTGGTTTTGTACAAGTTCTCAAGTCTTGATGTGATGAAATATTCTGCAGGAAGAAGCTTGCAAAACTACTTCATAATGGTTTTTCAAAATGTTTTATCCTTAAAAATTATCTTTTCAAATGATTTTCAAAAAGATGTTTTAGCCTTAAAATATTCTTTGTTTTTGTTTTTAAATAAACTCTTGTTTTAAACTTTGTTTGTTTTTAAAACTATCTTCTCATTTTTAAATATTCTTTATAATATATATAATTGAGATTTAAAATCAAATTTATATATACATTCTAAAAATATAATTTTCTACTCTTCTTTATTTTAAAACATAGGAAAATTAGTTTATTTACTCTAGAATCATTTTATCTTGTTTTCCTTCCAATACCATTTTCAAAACAAAATTTGCATTGTTTTTAACTAAGGGATGTCGACATCATGGGATACCCCATGTTGACATGGTGACCATTAAATTCAAAAGTTTCAATTTTCAAAAGAAGTATTTATTCGTTTAAATCTCTTCACGAATGGTTATGACCGTTACTGGTCTATTTTCTTATTTTTTTCTCACTCCTTCTTCTCCACAAATCCATATTCTAACATTTTCATATTTTTAAGATAGTTCCGAAATTCTGCCGAATTCTCAAGTGAATCGAATTAGAATCTCATTCCTATTTGACTCTCTGCCCTCTCTTGAAGATCAAAGTGTTATTCAGAGTTATAGGATCAATTTGTAATTAAAGTTTATCGAGTCTCTCTATAAGGTGTGGTTGTGCCTGGAAATCAATTGGGTGATCTTGTGTCCCGTAAATTGAGTTTGCCTCGGACTCAAAGACAGGAGGGTACCGCAAGGCCTTTAGAAATTGAGGATTGTAATCTCGACATTGGTATAATAAAAATCTGTACGAGGTGTTTGCCTTGGTGCAGGAATGGATGTAGGGTAACTCCGAACCAGTACAAAATCCGGTATGTTCTTTCCTTTTACTACTTTTTATTTACTTTCTACATCTATGTTTGATTCTGTGATTGTTCTGTGATTAAGTTCTGCATATATCATAATTTTTGAATTAGTCCATATAAGTCATAGAATCCATTAAACACTATTCGCCCCCTCCCTCTAGTGTAAAATTAGCCGTACGATCCTTAATCCGCACTACCTTTCAGTAAAGTGTCAACCCGCCTTTTGACAAGGCAACATACATGTAGATTTAACCCAATCGACTACACATGTTCACTATGGATACAGGCGAATTTTTTTCGAGTCCATATCGAGCTACAATTAACATGTCATGACATGAAAAGCTGTGAAAGCCAACATTCCAAATTCCAAGTCAATCGAAGTTCGTATGATTAAGTTATGGTTCGATCAAGAATCAAGAAGGAGACCTCACTAGGTATCCATCAGGGTCGCCTCTATTCGTATCCATCCAGCCTCTCCTGTTTGTATTGATCAAGCAACATCGATCTATTAGTTCACTTTGTATCGATCAACTCCGTCCTTTTGTTCCGTATCGATCATTCCAGGGATCGATATGAAATAAGAAACCAACAAGCATCGATACGAAACGGGCATAGTCATCGATATGAAGCGGCTACCAAATGATCGATATGAATAGATCCACCATTCACAGGTGCGAAGAATAATCCCTGAGAACGATACGAAGAAGGCATGGTGAAGTGAAGGAAATGGTCATGCGGCACGAAAATTGGATCTCTCCTGGACTATCGCTCCACATCACCTTATAGATACGCACAAGCATCGATACGAAATGATCGATTCGAACATGGATCAATACGAACTTGACAACCAACTGCAAATACAAACTTGGATCGATCATAACTCGAGATCTACAAGTCCAAATGCTATAAAATTTTCACAGAAGCTTACTTACTACCTCAAGAATGTCTCTGATCGACAAGGCAACATACATGAAAAGCTTACTACCTCAAGAATGTAGATTTAACCCAATCGACTACACAGGTTCACTATGGATACAGGCGAATTTTTTTCGAGTCCATATCGAGCTACAATTAACATGTCATGACATGAAAAGCTGTGAAAGCCAACATTCCAAATTCCAAGTCAATCGAAGTTCGTACGCTCAAGTTATGGTTCGATCAAGAATCAAGAAGGAGACCTCACTTCGTATCCATCAGGGTCGCCTCTATTCGTATCCATCCAGCCTCTCCTGTTTGTATTGATCAAGCAACATCGATCTTTTAGTTCACTTCGTATCGATCAACTCCGTCCTTTTGTTTCGTATTGATCATTCCAGGGATCGACATGAAATAAGAAACCAACAAGCATTGATACGAAACGGGCATAGTCATCGATATGAAGCGACTACCAAATGATCGATATGAATAGATCCACCATTCACAGGTGCGAAGAATAATCCCTGAGAACGATACGAAGAAGGCATGGTGAAGTGAAGGAAATGGTCATGCGGCATAAAAATTGGATCTCTCCTGGACTATCGCTCCACATCACCTTATAGATACGCTCAAGCATTGATACGAAATGATCGATTCGAACATGGATCAATACGAACTTGACAACCAACTGCAAATACAAACTTGGATCGATAATAACTCGAGATCTACAAGTCCAAATGCTATAAAATTTTCACAGAAGCTTGCTTACTACCTCAAGAATGTCTCTGATCGATCTCAACCTAAAAAAAGTAAGTCTTGATCGATACAAATTATACATGGATCGATCAAGGAATGATCCTAAATGACCTTCGATCGATCTGGTAGACCCACCCATGTGTGAGAAGAGGTATTCCGATATCTAAGCTAGATATTTTCATACTACGCCTATAAATAGCAGGCTGGTGCCTTCTAAAAAGGGATCTTTTGGCTCTTCTACGTTGCTACTCTGTTGGAACTCCATTATAACTTGAATGCTATCACTTGTACTGTTGTAAACCAGTTGAGAATCATCAATAAAACAACAAATCTTCCAAAGTGGACGTAGGCTACAACGCCGAACAACTATAAATCTTGTCTTTTTATTGCTTTCCTTTTAAATTTTGAGTGTTCTTCATATTTATATTCTCTGTATTTTATTTTTCTGTGATCCGAGAGTGTGAATTGGTGCTTTCATCTGCAATTGGGTATTTGTGACAATTTTGGCACAAACAGATTGTTTGGTGCATACAATCATATTTACTTTATAACAACTTCAGTTTTTTTCATATAATCAAACAAACAAAACATTAAAAAAACTTCCACGCTATATTATTATGAAAAATGATACTAAGATAAAACAAAAATAATACCTAAAAATTGATCCTCATTGAACTCAACATAGCAATACATTTTCAATCAAACCAATATGAGTGCGAGATATACATCGTTAATCAAAAAACAAATAAACACTAATTCAACTCATTAATTGTTTAGTGCATATCATTATATTTGCTTTGTAACAACTTAATTTTTTTATATATTCAAACAAAAAAAAACAAATAACGTTCAATTTAAAAAACATAAAAAAACAATAGTTCATGAAGAAGAGAAGAAAACTTAATATATATGCTGCTGCTTTTCAAGTTTGCCATGGAATATCGAAAAAGTAAACACAGGAACAAAACTGAATTTATTTTTTAAAAAGAAAAACGTTCAAAAATTAAAAACAACCAAAATCAAATTCTAATAGAACAAAAACAAAAAAAATAGAGTAAAAGAAGCACACCTAAATCTGAAAATTATAGTGCGAAAAAGAAAGACACGAGATTCAAAATCGGGAAATAATGAATGGACTTTGCACAAGAATAAAGAAACATGAAAAAGGTAATTTTATTTTGAATGTGCAAAAGAGAGAGGGAAGAAGAAATAAAGAAGAAGAATGGGGTTGATAAGAAAAAAAAGAACGCACGGCCGACAGTTACGGCTTCTTACAAAAATTTAAACTTTTTCGTCTTTGTGGAAAAATATTAATGGACGGTCCTAAATAATAAAAAGGCCATTAAATTTGACTTTGGGATTGTTAATCTGTATTTAAAAACTGAAAATTAAAGACCTTAAAATTTTATTCTTTAATTAAAGATTCATTAGTAACTATTGGTCTTTCGTGTTGGATATTAAAGACCGAAAATCTATTTCCACTCGGTTTGTAAAGCTCAAGACTGTCCAATTTCTTCTTTTGTCTGTTTCAAAATGACTTCACATCTAGTGGTTAATCCTTTTCTTTTTGTTAATCCAAGGGCTAAACCTAGTGATCCATGTGATATAATGCTTGAGATCGACGTTAAAGTAATTATTCATTTTTAAATAATTTGAAATTGCACATCTACTTAAATTAAGGGCCACATCCACCCATAAAGAATTCCACCTTCTCCATTTAGAAGTCGTTACCTTTTCCTCCCGCCATAAAAGTTAAATTATCGCAAAAAACCAATAAGATGTCCTGAAGCGAAAACTTCAGCAATTTAATAGAAGCACGTTTATTAAAGCCATTTTAAAACATTTTACCTACAAAAAGGAATTTCCTCATGCTTCAGAAAGAATATGCGTCGGCCTAATGAAATATACTTGAGAGTGCTTGGAAATCATGTTGTTTCTCAATACAGTCAAAGAGTACTTTTACTGTATTAAACTAGTCTGGTGTTTCCCTTTTTCAATATTGTGAATGACAAAAATGTCGAGTTTGTAACTTATATATACTATTAAAAGTCAACACAGCTTTGAATAATTTTAAAAAACTCATGTATTTTTGAATCCAAAATGGTTAATAGATCGACCAACAGGAACAAACTCACATGCTAGCAGAAAAAAAATATGATACCGACGTCTTGATCAAAAGCTTATGCAACCACCCTTAATTCCGTCATGTGTAGTTAAAAACAACAGAATTTTCTTATTAAATAAGGTAAAAATAAAATTATTTTGTTTAGTAGTACACTTGTAAATTTTGGAAGAGATTGTATCAAAATTTTCACATTGTTAACATGCATGCTTCTCATCTGGGTATGGTATATAACATTTGAATGCTCAGGTCGTCCCAACATTTCTGCCAGGAACAACTAGTTATACACGTATATACAGATTAATCATACGATGGGGATTTTATCCTCCATTTTCCTCTATACGTTTGCTTTTTTTTTCCGTCTAAATCAAATAATATAAAACAAGGGGAACTAATTTTAAAGACAAAAATCTGAATGTTTATATCCTCAAGAACATGATCTCATATTTTTACCGCAAGTATAAACATTCTCTTGAAAATTATTCATACGAACATACATTCTTCCAAAATTATTCACAAGGACAAACATTCTTTCAAAACTGCTACCGATAACTACAAACTGATACCTAAAAACTGCTATCAATAAGTAAAACCTGATACCTAACGAAAGTTGTCCTTCCGATTAAAATACTAAAGGACGATCATTGAGGCTAAAACGCTGAGAAATATTATATTTGACAATAATTTTCTGTATAAAATAAATATGTATTTTATCGAAAATTACTAACGTAAACAACAAGCTACGAGGTTTATTATAGTTTCACATCAATGTAGCATGCATCAGCTGATTGTTCAGCTAATTTTCATTTCTAAACAATAAAAGAAAGTAAGAAAAAATAAAAAATAGCGACTGTGATCACATGATTATTAAAACGCGATTAAAGTAGTTTAATTATATTGATAACTTTCCTATCAAGATCTAGTTTAAGAAGTCACCACCAATCCATCCTTTTCGCTTGTATTAATGCATCTTAACTAGTACAAAACATTTGATGGCAAGTGTTAATGCCTAATAAAGGTGAAGTGACAATTAAGACACATATAGCACACGTCATGCTTCGGATTATACACAAGGAATCCAGTATCAATTAGTCACAGATGCCAAGCACAGTTGCCCCTATGTGACTGTATATAACAAATCTCTTAATTAGCAACCATCACTAATTAAAATTCGTTAAAACAAAAGTCCACCAATAAATTTTGATTTAGAGCATTGTCTTCAGTTCAATTATTGGAAAATGGAAAGTCACCACCTGTATATTTTCTCTCACGTAACTGTCTCCTCTTCTCAAATTAGTTATGTTTAATATTTTCAATATGGACCTCGTAAAGATATTGATGATTGGAAATTCACGCATTGTTCATTATGCATGACGCTTTTTTTTCGAATGATTGCCGTGTATTCCAACTCTCTCCAACACAGTACACAGCTTATGGCTATATAGCTGGAATCTAGGATGATGTTGCGCCACTTTCCCTGGTTACCACTAATTTATTACTAGTATTGTTTATTTTTATTTTTATTTTTATTCTGAACTTGGTTTATTAATGCCCAAAAGCTCCGGTTTGAAGGCCGAACTCGTAACCTTTAATCTCATAGTTTGAACTACCAACCAACCGAGTCAAGTTCATTGGCTTATCTATTTATTAATAGATTATTCTACTCTACCGAAACTTTCACGGTTGTATTAAGCAGAAGGAGCGATCAATGTTTGGTTAAACGAAATAAATTAATTCATTTCAGTTGGATTGTTTTGATTTTGAAACTAAATCGGTCCGTAAAAAAAGGTTTAATTTGATTATCGGTTCCAAATCAACCAAACCTTTGTTATATTTTTAAAATTACTAACGATTATAGTCTTGGTTTATAATAATTTTTTAGCTTATTTTAGTCATCTAAATAGAATTTGTTTATCATGTATATGCCAAAATTACTATTGGAAATCATTATTATGCAAAATAAGAATACTTTAATCATGTATTTTTGTTTTACTTCAAATTAACAACGAATATCCCAAACATAAACCTGAATCGTTTTAAGTTCGATCACTACTATAACAATAGTAAATAGCGACGGAAACTTCCGACTGCCGCCGACGGCTATTTCCGATGATTGACGATTTTCGCAGCGTTTTCATAAATAAAATATATATAGTGGCTGTGGTAAACCGTCGTAAACCGACGTAAACTAGCCATCGGCGGTCGTTACAAGCCGTTGGAAAAAACGTGAATACATGCTTTAGACCAAGAACAGACTTATTTATCTCCTTTAACCCCAAATTCACCAATTCCCTCAATCCACAACCTCCTCCCCGTCGTTTTCCGGCCCCCACGCCTACCCGATCATCTCCAACTTCATTATTTTCCACTCTCAATAAGCATAGGCCTTTCATCAATCTCCAATCATGTTTTATTCCTAAACCCTAATTAATTTTGATTTGTTAAGTTAAGATTATTTGAAGTCAACCTTAATTTTTACAAACCTTATTGATATAGAATAAATTAAAACATTATATACTCATGACACATATCACAAAGGAGAGAATATGCAATTGAATAACTCCAGCCAAAGCTATAAGAAAACATGAACAACTAAGAAGAAAACAGTCTAGCAAACATCAGAGATAGAAAAAACTTTGAGAGATCGTAATATTATGATTTAAGATTTATTTTGGCCTAGAAGATAAATAAAGGTAAAGCGAAAATAGAAGATGTATGTACCTGAATAAATGAAATAGGAGATGAAAAGATATGTATTATAACATTATAATGAAATTAATTTAGGATTTGAAATTGTAAATAATTATCAAAGAGGTAGGTGAAACTTTTTTTGCTCAAATTAGTCTATCACTAGTATTGTTTATTTTTATTTTTATTTTTATTTTGAACTTGGCTCCGGTTTGAAGGCCGAACTCGTAACCTTTAATCCCATAGTTTGAACTACCAACCAACCGAGTCAAGTTCGTTGGCTTATCTATTTTTTAATAGATTATTCTACTCTACCAAAACTATCACGGTTGTATTAAGCTGTTTATAATGCCACATTGGTTGCTTATTATATCATATTTAATGCTAATTGTTGAATCATAGGTTTTGATTGCTGACAAGACACAATAATTCACTATGGTTCATATAGTTATATATTTTTACAAGAGTCATCAAATATGTATATAAAGTCTAGTGTAGTGCTTTGTTAAAATATTTCCTCAAGAATCATCATTCACATTCAAATAAACTTGCATGCATATTTTAATCAAAATCAAATTTCAAAAAATGCACGAAGCGGGACACGAACCCGAGTCACTAGTTTGGAAGGCAAGTAGTCTAACCAAATCAGCTACTGCAATTTTTGCTTAGCAATAGAATTCAGTCAATTGAATACAGTCAGTCAGTCGACTGAATCTGTGCATTTTAACATATTTGTGCACAAATTTTTTTACATGTCTTCACTATTCAGTCGACTGACCATTTCGACCAGTCGACTGACCTGAACCCAACTGTCATATTTTGAAAAGACATCTTCATTCTGCGAAAGATTGTGTTCTTTCTATGAACGGAAATGGACGCTCCTTTTGGTCAGAACCCTTCACCAATGGCAGTAACTCTCTGTCTACTATAAACATATGTTTCCAAACACTTCATATTCATCGAATTTCATTCTAACTCTCTACTATTCTTCTTGTGCTTTAATATTTGCATTCAAACAACGAACAAACATTTTTACTGCTTTGAATCTACAAACAAACTTTCATAATCTTTGATTCTTAGCATTTCCTTCTCTTCATATCTTCACATACACTTCATATACCTGAGGATTTGATTATAGGAGGTTTGTACTATCAGTGATAAATCAGTGTTATCAAGAATACACAGTGTCAGATATTATTTTGTATTAGTGAAGTTCTCTTCTGCTGCTGAGGCGAAAATCCTGTTCAGGTGTCTGTTCTGCTGCTCAGACTGTATATACATGTTCCTCCGGGTTAAATGAGGGTTATTGTAGTTGAAATTCCAGAATGAGTATGGGACTGGACGTAGAACGGAAAGTTCGAATCTGTATAAAAATTCCTGGTGTGCTTGTTCTATTTTACTTATTTCCATTTACTTTGCTATTATCATCTGTTTTCACGTTTAGATTTAAGTATATTTCATTACATGATCCTATACACTTTCATTTGGTATCAGAGCAAGGTCATCATATAACCGTAGCACGGTTATCTGATAATCTAAAACCCTGGAATTCTATCGATCGTCACAACATCATAGAATAATGACTAGAAAACGATCCAGTCGAAATACAACAGGAAAAATCCATATCAAAGCCACTAGTGAGGACTACAAAAATGTGCTTTCTGATTTACAAATTTTAGTAAAAGATAATAATGAATTAGTTAGTATTAGCAATAAGATTTCAAAGCTTAATTTTATTATTTTGAAAAAGATGATATCTGTAGAACGTGAAAATGAGAAATTGAAAAATGAGAAATTAAATTTAGAAAATCAACTTGGTGTTTTAAAGAATAATTTTATAACTATTAAAGATTCTCTATATGAACAAAACACCAAACTTTCAAAAGAAATTTTTGATTTGAAAAGACAAAATGATTTATTACAATTCTCTTTAGGTAATTTAGAATTTCAAAATTCCCTTCTCAAAAATGAGAACCGTACGTTAAAAAACGAGAGTTCTGAATTAGATAAGAAATTTGACATTTTAAATAATAGTAATATTTCTTTTGAAAATAATAATTGTGACTTTAAGGCTAAATTTGATAAACTTAACACTGAAGTCACAAAACTTAATAAAGGTCAAAACGATTTAAACATGATTTTATCTAGTTCTAGACCTTTAAATGATAAAAGTGGTTTAGGATATAATAAAACAGATCGTAGAAATAGCACTAGACACGCTTTCATGTATAGTAAATATGTTAGTGCTAGTACTAGATTACGAGAAAAGTCTAAATCCAATTTTTGTAGAAATTCAAATACTACTATGACCAATAATGTTTACAATTTCTTTAGTAGTACAAAATCATTGACGGGAAATATGCATAAAAATTATCTAAGTATTTGGGTTCCTGTTAATTGAAAAAATAAAGAAAAATACATTGATGATTATTTTGATATGGTAGTTAATAATGAAAATTATATTTGTAAAGGTTCAACCACACCCAAATGGGTATGGTTTCCTAAAAATTAGAAAATTATAAGAACATTGGGTATCGCATGCTTTAAATGTTAATTTTTTTTCTGATACCTTACATTATATGTAGAAGTTATTTTGTTTTATATTGTTTTATGTTAACACTTAAGTGAAATATAATTTATATCATCATATAAACTCTCCTTTTTGTCGATGACAAAGGGGGAGAAAGATATTGCTCTAACACTATTTGCAGGAATATCCATATAAGCACAGATTAAGGGGGAGAAAAGATTAATTATTTACAGGAATATATAGCATAGATTCAGGGGGAGAAATCTATAGCACAATTATGGGAATATATTCAGCAAGAGGGATAAGATCAACAAAGCTTGTCAAAGATTCATTCGTAGCAAATGAAGTTGTCATCATCAAAAGGGGGAAGAATGTTGAATCATAGGTTTTGATTGCTGACAAGACACAATAATTCACGAATCTACGTCTATGACAACATCCGAACTCAACGACTCAAAGTATGGTTCATATAGTTATATATTTTTACAAGAGTCATCAAATATGTATATAGAGTCTAGTTTAGTGCTTTGTTAAAATCTTTCCTCAAGAATCATCATTCACATTCAAATAAACTTGCATGCATATTTTAATCAAAATCAAGTTTTCAAAAAATGCACAAAGCGGGACTCAAACCCGGTCACTAGTTTGGAAGGCAAGTACTCTAACCAAATGAGCTACTGCAATTTTTGCTTAACAATAGAATTCAGTCGACCGAATCTGTGCATTTTAACATATTTGTGAACAATTTTTTTTTACATGTCTTCACTATTCAGTCGACTGACCATTTTTGACCAGTCGATTGACCTGAACCCAACTATCATATTTTGAAAAGACATCTTCATTATGCGAAATGTTGTGTTCTTTCTATGAACGGAAATTGATGCTCCTTTTGGTCAGAACCCTTCACCGATGGCAGTAACTCTCTATCTACTAAAAATACATGTTCCCAAACACTTCATATTCACCGAATTTCATTCTAACTCTCTACTATTCTTCTTGTGCTTTAATATTTGCATTCAAACAACGAACAAACATTTTTAATGTTTTGAATCTACAAACAAACTTTCATAATCTTCGGTTCTTAGCATTTACTTCTCTTCATATCTTCACATACACTTCATATACTTGAGGATTTGATTGTAGGAGGTTTGTACTATCAGTGACAAATCAGTGTTATCAAGAACACACAGTGTCAGATATTATTTTGTACTAGTGAAGTCCTCTTCTGCTGGTGAAGCGAAAATCCTATTCAGTTGCTCAGGTGTCTGTTCTGCTGCTCAGACTGCATATACATGTTCCTCCGGGTTAAGTGAGGGTTATTGTAGTTGAAATTCCAGAAGGAGTCTAGGACTGGACGTAGAACGGAAAGTTCGAAGCAGTATAAAAATTCCTGGTGTGCTTGTTCTGTTTTACTTATTTCCATTTACTTTGCTATTATCATTTGTTTCCACGTTTAGATTTAAGTATATTCCATATTACACGATCCTACACACTTTCACTAATTAGGTTTTTATTATAATTGTTTATCATTTAAATATTGAGAGAAAAAATTTGTTTAGTGTATATGTGCGTTAATTGGTGTATATATATTGATTAATTAGTGCATACGCGCATTAGGGCTAGTTTGAATTAGTTAGAGTCGATGCCCAGGATTTAGTGTATGCATTTTTAAGATAACGAAAACGACGACTTAGTGTATGCGTTTTTTAGAATGTAAATAAATTATTGTAAAAATTGTTGTATAATATGCTTTTTACTTTTTATAAATCTCTTAGAGAGTTTTTGGCCCTATCTTACATGTATTGTATATGATCATTGTATGAATATTTGTTTTTATTACAGAACGGACATTTATATTAATCTAATACAATATTTGTCGGATTTGTTCCTATATTGGAGAAGTTACAAACACAATAAGTAACTATATTTTGCAAATCGTTTCATTTTAAACGGTTCACAAAATTTCGGCAACACTTTCTTTTTGCTCCCTGTGTACACGCATATGTGTATGATACAAGAAACAAAAGGGAAATGTTGGCAAAATTTTATTGAATCGTTTAAAATGAAATGATTTACAAAATATAATCACTACTGTGTTTGTAATGGGAAGTAGGATGACCAACCATCAAAATGTAAAACAATAGCATATAAATTGTAGATTATATTCATACAATAATTTGTGTAAATCCGTTTGAAAATAAAATTAAATAGAATAATATTATATATTTGTGAAAATTTAAAAGTATGATTTAATCAAAAAATAAAATGTCAGTACGTAAATGATTAATATGTTTTTATGTTTTGAAGTAGGGAAAATTGTCTATTGTTTTATCCGTCGGAGCTGAATGTATCAACAAAGAAGAGAAATTGGAGGCTCAATAAGTGATTTTTAAAATGGTGTACATGTTTTTATTGAATTCGCTTTTAAGTAATAATGGGAACAACGAAGTAATTCGTTGTCCGTGTAGTAAGTGCAAATTGTTGAAGCATTTGATACTGAATATTAATAATGATGATTTTAATCAATTAGTTATAAAATATTTTAATAATGTCATGTAATATTTAATTGTATTTAATTTTGTGTTGTAGGAAAGATTTATACAAGCACGTGCGCAGATGCTTAAGCATTCAGGACGGAAGCAATTGACCACTGTTGAGGAGGACACTATCTTTGACTCCGACCCAACACAGGGAAATAGGCACTATGGCTACGGCAATCAATCGGTAATTTATAAAAATTAACTAAGTTGTAAAAATTGCTTAATTTTTATAAAAGTTACGTGATAACTTAAATATATTTCGACTCGATTTGGAGACTCAGGCCTCACAGGCCTATCAAAAGGCTCAGAACATTGCTGACATTAATGAGCTTCAACAGCAGAGCGTCATGGAGCAACTGAACCGCGCAAATGGAGCAACTGAACCGGCATTAATGAGCTTCGACAACAGGACCGCCTTCGAACAATACAAATGGAGCAACTGAACCGGCGTTTGGCTGAGTATATGGAGCGTCATGGAGCATTCCCTTCGTATGGTGGTTTCGAAGCTAAAGGCGAGTCATAAGGTATGTTGCAGTTTCTGTTTTTGAAACTTATGTATATATACAATGAGAGATGGTGAGGTTGATTTCTGGACATGTGGTGCTTGATGTTGATTTGTGGGATTTGATGTTGGACGTATACATTATGCATTGATGTTGGATGTAGATATTGCAGTTGGGTGATGATGGACGGTTTGTTTTGTATTGATTGAAAATGTTTGAGTTTGAGGCGGTAATGTTTGAGTTTTATATTATTATTGATATTAATTTTAGCTTATATATTTGATGTATATTGATTTTGATGTGTTGTGGTATATATTGATATTGATGTGCTATTAGGCTGCTGAAAAAAAATTACCCAGATTTCCGACGACTACCGACGGCTCCCGATGGCTTATGGGTCGAAATATTTTGACGATTTGGGACGACTCCCGACGGTTAACCGGTCGAAAATTCCAACGGCTTTCGACGGTTCTTTGGCATGTTTTTAAGCTACGTCGACGTTAGCACCATCGAAGAAAAGGTCGGAACTGTCGTCTAAAAAGCCGTCGTGAGGCCATCGCAGAGCCATCGTCGATTTCATTGGAAATGGACGAAATCTGTGTTCTGTATTCCGACGGGATTTCCAATAGCTCCCGACGGCCGACAACGGCTTTGAGCTGTTGGAAATCACCGTGCATCTTGTAGTGGATTAAATTAGATAACCAACTGAACCACCCAAGTTTTATTTGGCTGGTTTGGTTTGATTTTCATTGATTTTGGTTCAATTAACAATTATTGTTAACGGATAAACCAAACCAACTAAATGCTCGCCCCTATTAAGCTGTTGAAATATGGCTCATCGAAATCACATAAGCCCCCGATATCCATGGCACATTTGTGAATTCTATAATTTTCTTCCCTCTTTTTCGGTTGAAATAGCAAAGCTCCAACAGGAAAAGAAAAGTGGAAAAAAATATCCAACATCAACTCCAGTTTTATGCACAAAGCCTTATATACCCACCATCATTATCAAAGTTCAAAGTCATGACATTTTTGTCATTCACTAATTCCTTTACTACTCGGTCGTCGTTTAAGAAACTTTTAATATTCTAGGAATTTTATTTCACTGTTAAATTAAAAAGATACATTTTTTCAGCAAATATCATGTAATATATGTTTTTTTTAGAAATATTAGGATCCGTTTGGTTTATTTTGTATTTTGTGTTAAGGAAAATGGAAGGGGTGACGAAGGGGTTGGAGAGAAGACGGAAGAATGAATTATTTCTCGTTTTTTGATTATTTTAAATAATACAAAAAATTGTTTTTTTATTTTTATGTTAACTTCGTTTTCTAAATTGGTCGTTTTTCACAATATACATACGACGTGCGCATTTTTGTATGAATGAAAACTCAATACTAAAAAAACAAACCAACTGCAGCCTTATGTTTTGCAGCTATTTGCAAAAGTATTACCATGTATTGAATATATTTGCACTTTACACATAAGTTCAAATAGTTGGCCTTTTCTCAAATTTTAAACATCAAATTTTGTTTTCACCTTTATAATAGAAATTTTTATTATTTTTCCAATAAATATTCGTACGTCATATGGTTTGAAAAAAATTTGTGGCCCGAATATTTTATAATTCAAAGTAAAACTAAAAATATTCGTAGTTATATTTATTTAATTTGTAATTTGAATGGAAAATTGTAAATATTCAAAATTTACCTTAAAAAGTTAAAATTTAATCATAGCACATATAGATCTTAAAAAAACATAAATTTATTTCAAATATATATTATCTTCAAGTTGAAATAGCTTAATAGAATAATTAATAACAACCGAAATCCTAGCCTTCTACTAAATTTTCATATCGCCTACTTATATCGTATCCTTCTCCATTAGTCGCATCTTTTCTCGTGATTTTTTCTACTGCTGGGTCCAAATCTAGGAATGAATAAAGGATTCTTCTCAATGTAGGCAAGCTTCCTCCATTGTAATTTTCTACTATTATTGCCATTGTTTGTTCTTCATTTCCTGAGAAAGCGAGATCAAGTATCACTCATGTTTCATATTGTTGATGCGGGATTAAGCAGTAGGGGTGAGCAATGTTTGATTAAATCAAATAAACCAATTCATTTCATTCAGTTTGATTTGATTTTGAAACTAGATTGGTTTATAACTGGTCTGTAAAAAATATTTAGTTTGAACATCGATTTAACCAAATTGACCAAATTTTTATTATATATTTGAAATTAGTAATGATTGTAGTGTTGGTTTATAATAATTTTTTTAGATTGGTTTAGTTATCTAAAGAGACTTTGTTTATCATATATATGTCAAAATTACTATTAGAAATCATTATTATGCAAAATAAGAATACTTTAATCGTATATTTGTGTTTTACTTCAAATTAACAATGAACTCAAACATAAAATGTGAATCATTTAAGTTCGGTTAAATCGAATAACCAACTGAACCAATCAAACTTAATTTGATTGTTTTGGTTTTGTTTTCATTTTTATTGGTTTTAGTTCGTTTAATAATTTTTATCATCGGATACACCAGACCATCCAAATGCTCACCCCTACCAAGTTGTTGACATATGGCCCATCAAAATCACATAAGCCCCCAATATCCATGTTACATCCTTGAATTCTACAATTTTCAGCTATCTTTTTTGGTCAAAATAGAAAACTTCAATAGGAAAAGAAAAATGGGAAAAAATATATCCAACATCAACTCCAATTGTATACACAAGGTCTTATATACTCACCATCATTATCAAAGTCCAAAGTCATGACATTTTATCATTCACTAATTCCTTTACTGCTCAATCATCGTTTGAGCTACTTTTAATAGTATACGAATTTCATTTCACTGTAAAATTAAAAGATACATTTTTTCGAAAGATATCTCATAGTATAATTTTTTAGAAATATTAGGGTCCATTTGATTTATTTTGTGTTTTGGATTTTCAACGTTATTACAAAATATGAGAAGAGTGAGGAAAAATGAAGGGGATAGAAGGAGCGACGGAGGGGTTGGAGGGACGATGGAAGAATGAATTGTTTCTCGTCCTTTCTTTATTTTATAAAACACAAAAAAAAGTTGTTTTCTATTTGGTATGTTAACTTCGTTTCCTAATTTGATCGCTTTTCACAATAGACATGCGACGTGTGTATTTTTGTATAAACAAAAACTCAACACTAAAAACAACAAATCAACTATAGCCCTATGTTTTATAGTTATTTGCAAAATTTTCAGATAATTTCAGGTTTTAAAATTTTCAGTTAAAAATGTACCAACAAAACATTATTTTTTTGGGATATAATTACGAAAAATATATTATAATGTTAAATATAGTAATGCATATTGATTTGTACATCAATACTCCAAATTAATTTTAAAGCTACAAACATGTTTTCACAGTTGAAACTACTAATGATATTAACTTGAAACATTTAATCTACTTTAGTTTATATTTATCCATAACTCGATCCGCGATATCCAAAAATGCTAGTAAATAATTATCTAAAACAAACCAAAAATATATAAAATGATTAATCATCTAATCTTAGTAATAAATGAAAAACCCTAAAAAGAAAAACAATAAGTGGAAATAAGAACATGAAATTTCACCTACCCGAGCGGAATATATTTGGAAACTTGCAGATTCATCAATCGAAGTTTAATTCATTTGGCCATCCAAATGGATCATATAACCTACACTTTACTCATGGCATGTTACTCCCCTACTCATCTTTAATGCCTCTATAAAATATTCCATATAAAAACAAAATTAAAGTTAGGAATTAATTTTTTTAAAAGAAACAAAGTAAAAAAATATAGAACCCAAATATTATAGGATTTTTTTGAATATTGAAATGTTATTAAAAAAATGGGTCTTAGCCTATCTTGATTGAATTAGTAATTTCTATGTTGGAATTTTATTTTGCAAGGCACTTCAATTACACACACATACATACATACATACATACATACATACATACATATATATATATATATGCATTGTTAAAGGAGGAAGTAAAAGAGACATTCATGTCAATTATCTACTCCTGAAATCATGAATCTTTTCACATAAATGATATGTACAATAGCAAATATATTCATTACTGTGTAATTACATTTTAGATCATAGGTATTAATGAGATTACTTTCTAAACATTTTGAGAGATCAGGGAAAAAATAAAAAACAATCATCCTCCACATCAAATATCTTTATTACTACTAACGTAATCTGGATCCAGCAAAAGATATTTAAAGACAAATGTTAATAGTAAGAAAATAATAAATAATTTATGCTATATATTCATGATATAAAATCTGTTTAGATAGCAAAGTGAAAAAAGTACAAATTTTGTGTAAAGACGTAAAAAAGAAAATGATATCTTGTTAATAATTAGATGATGAAATAATCAGGACAATCCATCAGTCCCTGCCATCATCAGTTAAACAATAAATTATTAACACTAACTTATAAGATAATAAATAGGACTTGTAATCCTAAAATTGGAGAAACTCCAATTATTAACACTAACATCACCAGTGCTTTCTTCAATGACATATACATTATCCTTGGTCATTTTCTCATTTAAACAACCAAATGAATCTACTTCATCAACATTCTCACTAACTGCATTACTACATTAACTCATCTTTCACACGTCAAACTATAAAAGGAGCAAAAATCGTGAAGCATAACATTACTAAAGAACTAGTTTGGCATACATACAACTAACATAGTCCAAATGCATTATTATTTGTATCTTATGTGCATAAACAAACCTAATTTCAAAATCATACACTTTTCACCGTGGTTGAATATGTAATCAAAACTAAAATGATTTAGTTAGGAAAAAGGCACTATTAGCAAATATAAAAACTTACAATAGATAGCTTATTTCGCACCATATTCTACACATATTAGAAATTGATTTGGATAAGCTTGAGTGTCTATGTAGAAAAATTATTTCTAATAGACATAACATGGAGAAAATAATTAGTTTCTTAGTATTTCTATGCCACATGGATTGATTGATTGTAGCACCATATTCTGCACATTTGCAGTTACCATTTTTCAGTAACATAAAATTTATTCTCAGCGCTAAGGTTCTAAAACAACAAACGATCAGAAAAATAAAATTATTTTTCAGGAACTAATCATTGAAAATAAATGGCAATATCCTCAATGTAGTACCCATACCTAAATGTCCATTACAATTACACACTTCCATTTCCATTATGATACAGTAGTATAAACGTAAGCATTGACGTGACTTTGAAAATGAGGATAAGAAAGGGATGAACAGAAGTCAAAATTTGAAATACTACTAAATAAAATTAAGCATGAGAAACATAGATCATTGATCTTACCAAATCGATTGTTGATCCATATGTAAGCGTTAACCTTATGATGAAGTTGAAGAAGATGCTGGATCTGGAATAGCGCCGAGTCAGACCTAGTTGGTACGGTTCTTTACAGAAGACGTTAGGACTGGAATGGCCCAGGACATGGAATTGCGTCGATGTATCATGTTCGTTGGAGATGGAGAAGATGGAGCGTGTGGAATTGCATGGATCTGGAGTTAGGGGTTTTAGGTTTGTGTAAGAAGGCAGAAGGGATAAAGCGAGGAAAAAATGTGCGAGGGGTAATTCTAGAAATTCGAAAAGACACAGTCGATTTGTGTTCATTGAATTATCATTATTAATAGTAAAAATATGTAGTTACATTTATTTTATTTTTAATTTGAATGAGAAATGGCAATTATTCAAATTTTACCTTAAAAAATAAAATTTTAATCGTAGCACATATGGATCTTCATAAAAAACATAAATTTCTTTCAAATATATATTATCTTCAAGTTGAAATAGCTTAATGGCTAATTCTATTAGCACATTGGTTTCCACTCCACCAATTCAAGGAAAAAAACACCCCATTTTTTACTGTTCTTACCCCTTTTATTCCATAACCGTCCCTTTCTTTGTATTGTTAACTTTAACTCTAACTACTCTCACTTTCCACTTCCTTTCCCCTCTTCACTTGCTCTAATGGAGGCTGAATGCAGATCCAAGCATCGACAAGGTAATTTCAGTTAATTTTATTTCGTTTTGCTTATACTTTTCCATGTCTATGTATTGGTGTCGACTAGGTTTAGTTTTTCGTCGCTGCGTAATAGTTTGTAGCATCTGACAAATATTGAAGAGCGATGTGTAATAGTGAAGTTGAATGAGTTGCAATTGTGTTAGAATGGGAAATAAGCTGTAGATTGGCTATATGGACAAACATTAAAGAGTTCAAAACATACTGATAGTGTGTAATAGTTTGTTGTTGGAAATAGTGAAAATAAAGTCCCACATCGTGGAATATTTGTGCAAAATTCTCTATATATACACTACACCAATACACTATATAAAATAAAATAGAGAATGAGAACATGAAGGCATAAAGGCACTCATATTAATATTAAAATGTCAAAAATAGGGCCTTGGGCCTTGCCGTTCGTTTCAAAACGAACAGGCATGACTGTTTCCCTCCAGCCCCTTCGACGCCTATAAGTAAGTGTCTGCATCCTCCAGACAGAAACACTCTCCCTCTTCTTCTCTTCCTCTCCTGCTCCGGTTCTTAAAATCAAACAGAGGAACAACTTGATGTTCGACTATGTCCAAGGCGTATCTGCATCGCCTTGGCTTGAGAGTTTTGTCCTGTAGGACAAACGTCCGTTTTAACAACTACCACAGAAGTGTAGGGGCGAACTTCTATCTTAGGTCATTGCACACGCAAGCCTCTCTCCGTGTTCAAGTTAATTTTTTTTGAATTCATTTTTATACTCTGATCTATGTATTTCGTTCCTACGACTGCATTCTTCGTTGGTTTGCATATTTGTCTATTCATCCTGCTTTTGTTTCCATTGCTTATCTGTTTATGTGATTGAGTTGATCTCCTTCTGCATACCACTGTCGTAACAATCTAAGACAGAATTTTTTTATATTTTTTTCTCTTTCGATTCAATGGTGTTTTGCATAATGGATCAACCTGTGCCTGTTGCCGAGTAAAATTCGATTGCAGAAAAAACCAGACAAGTTCAAAGGCATTGATTTCAAGAGATGGCAACAAAAAATGTTATTCTACATTACCACTTTGAAATTGTCTTATGTGCTTATTCAAGAGAAACCAGTGCCAGATGAATACCCTGCCACTATAGAGACTCAAAAACTAATTGATGCTTGGACGCATAGAGAATTCCTTTGCAGAAATTACATCCTAAACGGATTAGATGACACTCTTTATGATGTTTACGTCACATGTGCAATTTCAAAGGAATTGTGGGAGTCTTTAAAAAAGAAGTATCTAACACAAGCAGCAAGTGCGGGAAAATTCATTGTTGGCGAGTTTATGAATTACAGGATGATTGACGATAGATCAGTTCTCAACCAAGTTGAGGAATTGTAGATTATCATTCATGAATTGCACTTTGAAGGCATGAGTCTCGATGAAAAGTTCCAAGTAGGTATTATCATTGAGAAACTACCTCCATCCTGGAAAAGTTTCAAAAATGAATTAAAACACTAGACTAAGCAATTGACAATGGAAAATCTGGTTCGAAAGTTTCGAGTTGAAGAAGGGAATAGGATGAACGAGATAAATGATGCCTCGCTCCATGAAGCCAAAGCTAACATTGTGGAAGGAGACTCATCCAAGCAAAAACCTAATTTCCATAAGAAAAAGGAAAAAGTTTCTTCGCTTGCACAAAAAACAAAGAATTTTAAGATGAAAGGTGCATATTGGGTTTGTGGAAAACCAGGACATAAAGCACAAGTTTGTTTTAAAAGGAAGGATCAAAATTCCAAAGGAAATCATAACAACAAAAATCAAGAAAATATGGCAACCAACACTGATTTTACAGCTGTGATTTCAGAAACTAACATTGTTTGTGATACAAAAGATTGGTGGGTTGATACCGGTGCTACAAGGCACATATGCTCTGACAGAACTTTGTTTTCAACCTACCATCCGATTGAAGGAGAAAATCTATATATGGGAAATACATCCTCATCCTCCATACAAGGAAAAGGCAATGTGGTCCTTACTTTTCCCCGTTCAAGGTTTTTCCATTAGGTTTTCCTAATAGTGGTTTTTTTATTGAGGCAACGGACAATATCTAGATGGATTGAACGAATAAGTGCAAGCAATATAACAATGAGGGGGAGCAATCATTATACACATTACAAAAGAGACAATTTCAAGTTATCAAAGGATTCAAGATTTTGAAGACGCGTATTCTAGGGAGGGTGTTATAATATAAACTGTGAATATGCTATATATTGTTTTGTATTTAGTCCCACATCGTGGGATTAGTTCTATCCCAAGCTCTTAGGCCTTTATATAAAGGTGCTAATGTAATGAAAATGGATGACTAATCTCTGAATGAATAAAATTGTTCTCTCTCTAGTGGCTTCTGCTTTCTTTATTTTATAATATAAAATAATTTTTTTAGCAATTTCTATTCGGCTAAACATTTTAAATAAGTTAAGAGTTTCAAAATGATCTCATTTTTGTGGGCATGATGTTCATAGTGTGGACTGAGCCTCTCGAAAGTTTTAGTTAATTTGACATAGTGTAGCACTGAAAACAGTGGGGGTGTAGAATAAGATGCAGCAAAAGAGAGCTGCAGCTGATCATTCCCCCCTCCCCCTCCACACACACACATATATAGGATCTGTTGCAACTCTCTCCACTACACCTCTCTTATTTTTCGACCTACATAATGCAAAATCAATTTTTTTTAGATATGTTCTTATATAACTCGAGATTATCTATATAAAATTTGACATCGTTTGAGTTATTCTAACATATTCAAAATCATGCTTCAAATTATTTGTTAAAATAAGTGATATTCGACTTAACATTTTGAACATATTAGCATTTTCAAAATGATCCCCTTTTTTGGACATGATTTTCATGTATGTATGTATGTATGTATAAGAGAGAGCAAAGTTCATTATCATCCCTATTTTTAGCACCCTACATACTCTTAACTTTAACCATTGGATTCATCAAACCCATAGACGTGAAAAAATGAAAAATATCGCATGCAAGAGAGAGATTTTTTTCCTTTATCCACTCTCGTGCATAATAACAAAGAGAAACCTTTTAATTAATTTTTCTAAAAGTGAATAGAGGGGGGAGAGGGAGAGAGTGAAGAAAGTACTGGTGGAAATATTGGTTATAATTTTGTATAATAACAAAAAATGAATTATATAATTTCCCTCATATTTTTTTTTTGTAATTTTCCCCTTATTTTTCATTCCTAATCCAAATTGACTTTCTCTTCAATTATTCTAATAATTAAAATAATATAAATAACAACTTCCTTAAATTAAGAACATCATCACCATACTTACAATGAAAGTTAGAAAATAAAAGAATAAGATAATTTAGGAAGGGATTTATTATTAATTAGGTAAAGACAATTAAGAAGCAAACAGGTGAACAATAAATTCAAGAGGAAATAATTTAAGAAGACGAGCATGAGGATTATTACGGAATGTACCTAATATTTGGTCAAATAAATATTGATTTTAGGAAGGTGAATTTAGTATTTCAATCCTAGAATAAAAGAAAAGGAAGATGAATAGTTGAAGACTTGAATTTTTGCAAGATGATATTCACATGACTATTTCTTTTGTTATAGACAAATTCAAGAACTAAATTTAATACTACATTGAAATGATCTAATTGGAAGGTGTGAAATTTAAATATAAAACATGAATTTAGTCAAATTTATGAACTAAATTTATACTCTATTCAATTTATCTTATTGGAAGACAAAAATGTAAGCATATGGCATGAATTAAGAAGGAAAAAAATTAACTTTTTGAAAGCATAAGAAAAGATAAAAATGAGAAAACGAGTATTCAGCTTTTATGTAATTTAATAAATAAGACATGCGAAATTGATTCTTTTCCAAAATGCGAAGAAAATTACTTAAATCAAATATATAGATATAATCATTAGTCAAAATCAAATATATCAATAATTAACAGTTAAAATACAACCATTATTAGAAAATTAAAATCACATATTGTAGTAATCATTAATTAAAATCATATATGGTAAAGAAACAATCATTTATTGTCCAAAAATAAGTCCATTCATATTATCAGAAAAATATCACTATTGAAAAAATTACGTATAGAGGTAATTTACCTTTGAATTAATACGATTGTTGAAGAATGATTAAGATGTAATTTGGAACCAACCAGAGGTGGTAAATAATTTTTTAATATTTTTTGAAATAGTTAAGTTTATTATTGGTAATGAAGACATATGGACTATCAATAAACAAATGTAGAAAATTCTGTTCAACGGTAAATAAGAATTCGAAATGGAGAATTTTTTTTTCAAACCTTATAAACCCTAATAGGGAATAAATAGAGAATGCTAATTGAATTAGATGTTGAAGCTAGCATTATTAAAAAAAATCCTATAAATTGCACTTTGTAACAAACTCCATTTTATCATCGAAAGGTACTTCCATATAATGTTTGTCCTAAAATATCTTTCCTCGTTTGTGAATAAATACTTAACATACAAATATTTATATATCTAAAACATTTTGGAAGGTTTATATTCAAGTTTATTTTCAAAAAATTATTATGTAAATTTATACATCTTCTTTGTATATCCTAAGAAACTATCATTATTGACATTATAACTTCCACAATGTGGCCATGAAACCTGTGCAGTTAATGCGCTAGGTAGATTCAAAGCGGTGGAGGTGCAAAAAGTCATAGCGGGGATACAACAAGGATATAGCGTGATATAGCGGATGTCTCTAAAATAGCATATAAAACTCGTACTTAATGTTTTTACAAATATATAAATGGTAATTAAATGAAAAATTATCATTCAATTAAATTATAAATAATACATAAATAATTTCAAATAAAAACATGTGCGAATATACTTTAAATAAACGAAAAACTGTTATATAACATAATTGAATTTGGTAGAATATTAGAGTATTTTCATTTCTAAAAATATATTAAAAATTAAATCAAATAAATTAGTTTCATAATTTTATAATGTATAAATGCAATTTTTCAATTCATTTTATTAAAAAAGATATAGCGAGAATAGCGGAATATAGCGGAAATAACGGGATATAGCGGAAATAGTGGGGATTAAAGTGGAAAGGATATATTTTGGGGCTATATGGAAAAATCGTAGCGGTAGAAATCCTCTATGAGATATAGTGGGGTTGTAGCGGGGCATTAACTACACAGCATGAAACAGAAACTAAGGATATTAAAGCACGTCAATAACCATGAAATATAACCAAATAAAATATTATACCAATGGTGGAAACTAATATCATAATTCATACTAAATTTGATAATACTAAAATTATTGTGGGGGTCATGAAGTGAAATAGATAAATAATGATTACCTAATGATAGAAATCATCTGATAACTAGTTAGAGATTAATCTATTGGTCATGTTTGAAAATTTGAATCAAGACATATATGTTTGAAAGTAGTAAATCACGACCCGACTTTTAGAAATTCAGAATATATGTAAGCATGGGGCATTATTGAATAGATAACATATAAAAAAGGTATTCCATAAACATAAAAAAATGCATCATGTAAATAATTAGATGGGAGCACATAAATGCAAAAATTATCCAAAAATCAAGGAAAATCAAGCATAAGAAATGTTAATATTAATAAAAAAATATTAATAAAAATGATACCATGGAGACCATGCTGCAATTCAGCTGGTTTGATATAGAACATAGCTTATAAAATACATTTTCCATAAAAGTCATTTTCTCCATATAACCATTATAAAAGAGTAAGCTCTAATAAAAAATCAAAGCATTCTCAAAAACGTAACTCTTTTCATGATGGCTACTAAAAATAAATTAAGGGTTTCAAAACCCTGGATCATTCTCTATTCTTTTCCTCTTAATATTTCTCTAAATTCTTACTCTCATCCAAAATAGCAATTTATCGAACTATGGAAAGAGGGATGGAAGGAATGGCCGATAGTAAAAAAGGAGGAGGGGTCGGAGCCCTTGGGTCGCAAGGGAAAAATAGTAATGTAGGGACGTGAATCCTCTAAGGGCGGGGTGGGTTTTACAGCAAATTGTAGATCTAGTCAGATAAGGGAGGCTCACTTTTAAGGCCCGATGAATGGAGGCAATAAAAGTCAATCATCAGTTTTGCTGCAAATAGCAAGAAAATCACATATAGTGGTGCAATGAGGGTGTGTAAGGCTAAAGATGACCTTATGAAAGATCTGAAATTTGTGGAACCAGTAGCAGTGAATGGCACTAGGAGGGGAGTAATCTCTACAGAGGCTATATAGGAAGTGAAAGGGGGATGGAATAGTTGTATACCACTATATGTAGTAGGGCCTCGACCTTTCTACAAGGCACTGGAAGCCTATATGAAGCGTATGTGTAAAACCACAGTAAACTTCACTGTCCAATCTAGAGAGAATGGCTTCTTTGTGGTTAGGTTTCAAAATGAAGAAGATTGCAGCAAAATTATTGAGGAAGGACCTCGGTTCTTTGATAGAAATCTAATCATAACGAGGAAACTCAACCTTTATATGAAGACTGATAGAGATTGCTTACTAGTATAACTATATGGATAAAAGTTCCAAGTCTTAGTTTTAGACTGTCAGGCTTGAGAGCTATAGGAGCATTGGTTAGTCTTTCAAGAAACCCAAGACAATTAGACAAAGCAACTGGGAACAAAGCTAGAATATCATTTGCGAGAGTCTTGGTGGACATTTAAGCATAGTTAAGGTTTCCTAGCATGTTGGAGGTGGTTGGTGAAGATGGAGAAATTTTCAAACAAGAGGTAATATATGAGAATCCATCGGTTAGATGTAAGAACTGCTTGTGCTTTGGTCACTTGAATAGATGGTGCCCAATGAGCAAAGTTTGGGTACCAAAGGGATCCGATCCTCATGGTAAAGAAGAGAAGGAAGTAGGAAAGGAGGAAGACAGTTGGTTTGAAGGAAGATGTAGACAAGGTGGAAATGAGGTGGGAGGCAACGAGGAAAATGGCTTGGCTATAGAGACGGAGAGCGGAAAAGAGAGTAAAGAAGAAGTGGAGAAAATAGATGAGAACGAAGAGGAGATTCATTCATTGAAAACAACAAATAAAAATGCAAATGGCCTTGAGAATGCACTGAAAGAAGTGGACGAAGACATCAACAATTGTGTCAAATTTCACTAAAGGGGCTTAGAGAAGAGATGCAAGAAATTATGAGTCTATCTAGAGTAGAGGAAGTCAAGAAGACATGGGAATCCAGCATAGAGAAGATGAAGGATGTGGGGAACGAGTCCTTAGTTTCAATGGAAGGGGAAACATTAAAAATAGTTGAACAAATCCATGTCATCATAGTGTCTACACACTTGCGAAAAGAGGTAGAAGAGGCCATAGAACCCATCCAGACTATTGTAGCACCACCAGCGGCTCCAGATCATCCAGAGGATCACTACAAGACACACAGTGCATTCCAACGGCGGTGGGACGTTGGCGGCCGTTGGAAAGCCGTTGATGGACATTGGAAACGCCGTTGATATACATTTCAACGGCGTCCAACGTCAACCAACGGACCCACGCGCATATACCAACGTCTTCCAACATTCAGGTTGTCTACGTGGAAGAAGATGTTGACCAAAATGGACGTTGGAAAGACGTTGGAAGACGTTGGAAGATCCGATGGAGGACGTTGAAAGACGTTGGATTAAATGCGCCAGTGAGCCGTTGGTGGACGTTGGAAGACGTTGGAAATCTGGGTTTTTTTTACAGAACCAACAATGCATGCTTCCAGCCACCTCCAACATCGTATGTATCATAAAAGCTCAATTTCAAGCACGTATACAATAGCATATCTCACATATAATCAATCATAATAGTAAATCCAAGGAATAAGCATATATACTAATCAATATACACAATACAAATCAATATAAACAACATAAACCATCCAACATCAACATCCAACAAAACGTCCAATCCAACAATATCCAAACTACTACGTCAACATCTCAAAAATCACATCCAAACCAACATCCAACACATCGGAATGTATCAAATCCTCACACTCTCCAAATATACATGTCCATAGCAAAACAAATCAAATCATACCTGAAATCACTTTCCTCCAGAACCACCAGAAGACGGAAACCGGCCGTATTGCTCCATAAACTCCGTAAGACGCCTGTTCAGCTCCTCCGTCTTGGCTTCGGTGCAGATATTGCATTCCTCGAGCACGGCGACCTGGGCTCTGAGCTGTGCAATCTCCTCCTTATCTTGAGCCCTCTGATACTCAATCTGAGTCGTCTTAGCCTGTAAATAAAATTTAAATTATTAGTGTTTAATAATTGTAATTCATGTTTGCTATAATCCATCACAATGTGCAATAGTTGGTTCAGAATAATTATTTTAAAATTTAAGTTAAAGTTATTACCGATTGATTTCCAAAACCATAGCGTCTGCCATGTGCCGCTGGATCCATGACAGACTCAAAAATAGCGTCCTCCTCATCGGCGGTCAACTCGTCGTGCCCAAAGCCCTCGAGAATGGAAGTCCGTGCTTGCTGAAACTTTTGCTGTTATGCAAAATAAGTTGAATTTAGATAACATTATTTTAATTAACTTATATAAGTGTTAAGTCATTATGTTACTTACATATGCGGACTGCGCTTTGGCATCGTGATCCCAGGAGTATCAAACGTTGCCTGCTTCGTCGACCTTGCTCAACGCATGAGTATGCGTGAAAACATCCCAGTAACTTACAGAAGCACCACCGCGCTGTCTCTCCTGAAATATGTCCATATACATATAAATTATATATATATATTGTTACATTATCTACAACTTAGAACTTAAAATCTTTAAATTATTATCCTAATTAATAAATATACCAAGTCCTCTCGGTGATGCTGAAATGACTTGGAACCACCACGATGTGTGACAGGGTTCTTGCTCCTATTGGCTGAGTTCCTCTCCGACTGCCTCTGTAAATATAATTTAAAAACAAAAATTGTTTAACATTTCTAGTTAGTATTTGCATAGAAGAATTTAAATTAAACATGTGATAAATTTACCTGAAACTCCTCGTTTCCCCACCATGTCACAAAATCATCCCACACAGCTGCGCTCATCCACCGAGGCTTCTTTTCCACTGTTTTTAAGCTATTTACTATTTTCCAGTAGTTCTTTGCGACTTTGCTGCACCAGTGGCGATATACGACTGAAATATTAGCGTCCTGAAGGTCCACTTCCGCCTGCACGTTTGACAAAATAAGAGTTATACAGCTTTTATAAATAATGTAAACATGAATTGATATAACATGTCCTAATATATAAAGTGACATACCAAAAAATCCTGCCAAATAGTCTCTTTAACATTATCTGGAATCAATGTCCACTTAGGCCAGCATTCGGTCATACGACTCATGTACACCCGTCGAGATATAGATAGAACTACTTGAGTCGACTCCAAAGAGAAACCACTGTGTTTAAATAGAGAAAAAACATTTAATATTTCATGACTACTATATATTTTCAGAATAGATTGTACGAAAGTGAAATTTAATTTTGAAATTTAATACTTACCTTTGATCTGTTTTTGGCTTTAGCCACACCGCAGGACGCCGTAGCTCCTGTGATCGACCACCGCCATCACCACCGTCCGGACGAGCATGCCCTCTCTGTGAGGAAGAGGGAGACTCAGAATGTCCACCGGTACGTCTACGTGACGACATACCTATATAATACATGTTACAAACAAACATTATGACAGAATATAAAATGACTATATGTAAAACATACAGTATGGCGTAACATAAAAATGAGATGTGATACATATCATATATTAGCATACCATTTCATTTTTAATGAAAACAGGATAATGTTTAAAAAAATATAAATTTACCTTCTCAAAATGTAGATAGTTGATCAGTCCTCGTCATTTTCAGATTCAGACTCTGTTTTGCACACTATATTTTGTTCCTCTGTACTCTCAAATGCTTCAATTAATGCATTTGATTCATCGTTTAGAGGTCCAAAATCTGTTTGATCGTCGATTATTATTATTTCTCTATTTTCCTCGATATCTGCTTGGTAATCTTGTTCTTCGGGAATATTCCGTCCATCAAATGTAAACCTTGCCTTTGTTTTAAAAACAGCCGACCAATTTATTTTATCTCTTCTTAGAGATGGGTAAGAAGCATAATAAACTTGAAGAGCTTATTTGGCAAGTACAAAAGGATCGTATTTATAATACCGCGAAGTATGTTTTATTTCTATAAGATTATATTTTAGGTGTACGATGATTCCAGAACCTGGAACGTTGCTGAACCAGTTGCATTTAAACAAAAATACTTCTTCTACGGGTCGTGTGAAATACGTCAATTGCAAAACCTGGGTTAGCACGCCATAAAAATCATGTATATGATCATTTGGATCATCACTACCTTTAACAAATACACCAGTATTGTTAGTTAATTTTTCGGCACCGTATTCTTTGGTATTAAATTTATATCCATTGACAAAGAATATTGGATAGGCCTTCACTTTCCTTTTTGGTCCCGTAGCTAAATGTTTCAATCCTTCGTCAACAACGCAATTTGTTGTATCAAAAACATACTTAGAAAACCAAGAAGCGAATTCTTTGCCGATATCGCCGTTAGGATGTTGTGATTCGTTAATACTGCAATTATATAACAAATGTTGCATTATGATTAAGATACACGTGTGTGCATATATTTGTGTATACACACGTGTTGATGATATATATATATATATATAAGTAAATTACCTAACAATCGGTGCAACTTCGGCACAGTTGAGAAGAACATATGTGTGTGCAACATGATAATCTCTATCATCCAACCATACTTCCACACCAGCAGCAGCAGGCCGATCTTGTTTTTTAAAAATTGATAAGGTCGTTTGACAATCATCTTGATCAATGCCTTCATCATTACGCGTAGTACTTTCAAATGATATGTTTACATGGTCACTAAAATAATGAGAGAGAAAAAACGAAGCTTCTTCTTCGATGTATGATTTGCAAATCGAACCTACAACTCGAGCTTTATGTCTCACTTTTTTTTATAGATGATTTAAATACCTTTCAAATGGATACATCCATCCATATTGCACAGGCCATCGAAGACGTGCTTCTAATGGAAGACGAATAGGTAAATGTTCCATAACATTGAAAAAACCTGGAGGAAATACTTTTTCCATTTTGCAGAGCAATATCGGGATTTCTTCCGCAAGTTTACGTAGACGATCAACTTTTAATGTAGTAGAACAAATCTCTTTATAAAAAAGACAAAGTTCTGTTACAACAGTCCAAACTTTTACGGACAACAGTTCTTTAAAAGCGACTGGTAATAAATTTTCCATCATAACATGACAATCATGACTTTTCATCCCGCTAAGTTTATTGTTCTTATAGTCGACACATCTACGAATATTAGAAGATATACCATCCAGGAATCTTAGTCATTCCACCCATTTTAAAGGTACTTTAACTTGATTATTGTCTAGCTCATAGCAAGCTTTTGGCTTTTTGTGTCGTTTGGCTTTATATGAAGCTCAGGACAATTACATATTACTTCGATATCACGTCTTGATTTCAAATCATCTTTCGTCTTCCCCTTGACATTCAAAAGTGTATTAAAAACATTATCACACATATTTTTCTCATTATGCATCACGTCAATATTATGACGAATTAGGAGATTTTTCCAATAATGCAACTCCCAAAATGTGCTTTGTTTGCACCAGTTATGAATCGATGATTTACCTTGAACTTCAATTTGTTCTCCGGTTTCGTGTATCTTTGGATAATCCTTTACAAGGTCATAAATATCTTCGTTTGACCAAATCGTAGGTGGTCGCAAAGTTTCATGTCTATTAGTTGTAAGTTTTTCTTTTCTCTTCTAAAAGGATGATGAATATGAAGAAAACATCGATGACAGTCAAACCATGAAATTTTCTTTCCATGAGGTAAAGAAAATGCTCTTGTATCTTCCATGCAGTACGGACAAGCTAGACGACCAGTCGTACTCCAACCTGAAAGCATTACATAAGCAGGAAAATCGCTGATTGTCCACATCAAAGAAGCATACATGCGAAAGTTTTTTTTGGAAACATCGTATGTTTCTACTCCTTCGTACCACAGTGTTTTTAATTCTTCAATCAAAGGTTGTAAATAAACATCGATTCGTTGTGTCGGATCATTAGGACCAGGGACGACAACTGTGAGAAACATATATGGAGTTTTCATACACATCCATAGAGGTAAATTATAAGGTGTGACAATTATAGGCCATGACGAATATTTAGAACCAAACTGAGAAAATGGTGAAAATCCATCCGTATATAAACCAAGTCGAACATTACGACTCTCGGATGCAAAATCAGGATATTTGTGGTCAAAATGCTTCCATGCTTCCCCATCAGCTGGGTGTGTTAACGTACCTTCTTTCCGTGTTCTAACACTATGTCATCACATATGTTGCGCGGTTACAGAAGATGCATATAACTTTTGAAGTCTATGAGTAATTGGTAAATAATACATACGTTTATACGGGACTTCCTTTCCTTTTTTCTTTCTTGATTTGTACCTTTCCTGATTACATATGTTACTATTTCTAAGGTTGATATCTTCTTTCCAAAACAGCATGCAACCGTTTAGACATGTATCTATTTTATGATACGACAAACAAAAAGCTGACATCATTTTTTTACTTCATAATGATTTTCGCACATTAAATTATTGAGTGGCATATGCCATTTCGCAGCTTGTACAACAGCTGTAAATTCAGCTTCTGTGAAGTTGTATTTAGATTTCATCGTAATATATTCATCAGTTACTGATAATTGGGTTCCGCTTGTGCAGCCTTCCCAAAGGGGTTTCTTTGCGGCATCTAATAAATCATATATATTTTTTGCCCTAATATTTGGTTCTTCTTCAGCATTACCATCGTCATCAATTGATTGAGGAACATGAAACATTGACCGTGCAACATCTTCAACCATATGTTCTACGAGATTCGTCATATCAATTTCAGTACATACCACCTCCTCAGCTTGTACATGATTAGATGCCAACGGTTCTCCATGACGATCTCAAACCAAATAGTTCGGCATGAAACCGTATTTGCGCAAATGAACTCTAACCATTTCAGGTATCAAATGCTTTAACATTTTGCATTTAGTACATGGACAACGGATATCTTCGTCGTTTCTGTTATTACTTAAAGCGAAATCAATAAATACGCGAACACCGTTATTAAACTGTTCACTTATTGAGCCTCCATTTTCAACCCTTCTTTTTTTGTACATCCAGCTTCGATCAGTAAAATAATTGTCCATTTACCTACGTATATAATTAAAAAGTACGATATAAATTTAAAAAATTGATATTTTATTAAAACAATATTATTGGTGAATTTTATATTAATAGATCATTGACACTTTGTCGATGAGTCATCCTACCTCCCATTACAAATGCAATAACGTAATTAAATCGTGTAAATCATTTCAATTTAAACGATTCAACAAAATTTCGGCAGCACTTCGCTTTAGTTCCCTGAACAGTACACATTTGCGTGTACACATGGAACATAAAGGAAGCACTGTCGAAATTCTATGGACCATTTGAAATAAAATGTTTTACGAAAATTAATTACGTTATTGTGTTCGTAACTTGTCCAATACAGGGACAAATCCAACAAATATTATATACGATGAATATAGATATCCGTTCTGTTAAAAAATGAACATCCACATAACGATCATATACAATACTTATCAGACGGGGCCGAAAGACACTCTAAGGGTTTCATGAATATAAAATATCGTTTTTGAAATTTTCTAAAATACATAAACCAATTGTATGCTCACTAACAACCAACGTTTCCAAACGAACCTAAAACTAATTGTATACACATTATTCTATTGTTAACACAAACTTAAATATATATAATCTTGCAATACATAAGGTAATAACATAAATTACGCCTCAATAAACTAGATTATACATACAATAAGGCAATACAAACATTTAATACACTAATTTAACAAATTTAATTAAATATAGAGATTAGGGTTTATACCTTTTCTTGAGAGATTAGGGAGTTAGAGAGGACAAGAGGGAGGCTTGGAGTCGGAGGAGGAGCCGTTGATCGTCGGGGGGGGGGGGGGGGGGGGGTGTTTCGAAATTGGAGCAAAATTGAGAATTTGGGGGGGGGGGGGTTAAATTTGTTTCAGCCGAATGGAGAAGAAGAAGCTGGGTTTCAGTTTTGCTCGTGGATTTCCAACGTATTTCAACGGCCGCCAACGTCCAGATTCCAACGTTTACCAACGTCCTATAATTTTAACTAATAAAATATACGAGAAAACACTGAACGTTGGAATACGTTGGTCAATGACGTTGGAGGCCGTTGAAAGGCTCCGTTGGAATACACTGTGTGTCTTGTAGTGGATAAAGCACTTCTCTGTAAGCACTAAAGGATCCAACCCACCTCTCTCTTTAACCGAATATTATTATAATTCTTCTTTTGATAATTTGAGTTATAAACCGAATGTTATATTTTTCAAGTAGACATCAAACAGAGGAATGAGGAGGCAAATAAGGAGCAATGCGTCGAGGACGTGCATAAACTACCAAAATGGCCCCATGAGCCTTGCCAATAACTGCAATAAAAAAGAGGAAGTTAAGAAAGAGCTATTGATGAAGAGGAACGCAATGTGGATAAAGGAGAGTAAAAAAAGATAATAAGAGTGACGTTCAACAAGGTAGAGAACATAGAAGTAGGACCAAACACTTAAAATGACAAGTGTAAGTTGGAATATAAGATGCTTTCACAAGCACTGTAGAATGAAGGAGTTAATGAAAATGACATACAAGTATGAAGTGGACTGTATTGGTGTGTTTGGAGAATAAGTTAAGAGCTTCTAAAATTGACCAAGTAAGGTGCAAATTTGATAGAAAGTGGGAGGTAGTGAGTATTGTATCATGCTATTTCAAATGTAGAATGCTGGTGATGATAAATAGAGAAGTTTAGGACTTTAACATCTTTGATTAAATAGGCGTACAACTATAAAATTCAATAGCTCTTTTAAAGAATGCCTCCTTCTCAATAACTATAAAATTCATTAAATCTGCAATTTATCCTGTGGTCCAGTATTGGTTGCAATTTTTTGACCTACAGCAACAACTCTAAACAATAATTAACATATAATACGTAATTCTATATATGGAAAGGCAAGTTAAGCCAAATTCCTTGGGATGTAATTTGTAAGCGAAAGGGAGGAGGAGGACAAGGGTTGAGGTAATTAGAGGACATTAGCACAATGATGACCGTTAAAAGAATCTGGAAAATTATTAATAGAGAGGGGATTTGGGCTTTGTGGATGAGAGAGAAGTATCTGAAAAATATATCTTCTTGGGATACTAATATAATGCATGATGGCTCGGGTGTATTCGATTGCGCCAAGCATTGTAAATAGAATGTAAATACTTTACTTTGTATATAAGTTTTATTTGATAGCAATAAAGATTGAAAAACCTAGTTCAATTTTTTATATAAAAGAGCTAATTGTTATATATTGCTAAACGTGAACTAAGAAACTATTAAATTGTTCAGTCAAAAGTAATATCGAGTCAATTAAATACTTTCTCTATCTCAAAAGGATGCATAGTAATACCAATAACGAATGTGAAATATTGTTAATTAAAAAAAGTCAAATTTTATATCGATTAGAAATGCCAAGTTTTGTCAAAACAAGATCAATAGCGAACAGAATATGAAATACCTTACACTGAAATGTTTCATGTCCATCTGAATTTACAGTTATCAAATGACAGTTTAAGGCTAAAATGTGAGCAAATGTGACAATCAAATAGGGAGAAGTATGTAGAAAATGGAAATGGATGGTTAATTGAGATATTAATATGTTTAAAAGGAAAAAGGTAAACTAAGTACCTGAATTAAGGAGAAGACGTGATTTGGGTTGAGAATGAATATGTGAAACTAAAAGAAATAGTTAAAAATTAGACTTCTTACATAATAAAATATATTTTTTTACTCCCCTCAAATTAATTATTCCCAAAAAGTGGAAGTTTTTATGTAGTAGAACATACGGAAAACATTTCTTTTATAAAAAAAAAATATCAAGAATATACGATCAAACAAAATTAAGCATAAATTCTCTGTTTTTGGAGCATATCCTCATAAATGCCAGCCTTATACCCTCATACTTCAATGTAAGCATGATTGTCTCATAGTTTCACAAATTAAAATAGAAGGTCATAAATACAAATGATACCTAAAGCAATCAAAACACTAATACAAAGTTCAAATTACAATATATTGAAATATGAAAACTATAATATACTTAGAACTGAAAAAAGTACTGAAAAAGAAATGAAATCAAACATAAAATAAATACAAATACTACAACAACAATTGAATATGCACAAAACTGAAAGAAAAAAAATAGAACTGATAAGAACTTATACGAAAATGTAATAAATGCTAAGATAAATTAAAATCATGTGTAGTTGAATGAAAAACTCTTCTAATTTTTTTACTTTGACACTCCAGTAACTGTTTACCTACAACCAAAGGAAGATGATTGCAATAACTTTTTGAAAAAGTGATATCTTTAAATTGATCTTTTTTCTAGTTTTGGTTCTATTAAAATGATCAACTACTGGAAGCTAAACGTTGTTTTATTTTATAAATTATTTTCTATGAAGTCAACCTTAATTTTTACAAACCTTATTGATATGGAATAAACTAAAACATTATATACTTAAACCCAAGATACATATCACAAATGAGAGATATGCAATTGAATAACTCCAGCCAAAGCTATAAGAAAACATGAACAACTAAGGAGAAAACAGTTTAGCAAACATCAGAGGCAGAAAAAACTTTAAGAGGTCGTAATATTATGATTTAAGATTTATTTTGGCTTAGAAGATAAATAAACGTAAAGCGAAAATGGAAGATGTATATACCTGAATAAATGAAATAGGAGATGAAAAGATATGTATTATAACATTATAATGAAATTAATTTAGGATTTGAAATTGTAAATAATTATCAAAGAGGTAGGTGAAACTTTTTTTGCTCAAATTAAGGAGAGTGGGATTTAGAATGAAAGTCAATGAAAAGGAAGGATACAAAGAGTCCGATTGTCTCTAAATTAGATGGATCCAAGGTGGAAATTAAAGGGCATTTAGAGTGATATATATACACACACAATTGAATTTTAGAAACTTTTATTTACCATTTCAAAAGGAACGGCTACTGGAACAAAAATTATGCAGATGATGCATAAATAAAACGACGATAAGATTCAACGATAAAACTCTATTGTATAGTCGATTTTATCACCAATCTGTATCCCACTGCATCAAAATCTTTGATACATTTCATGTTTATAATTTGGACCGATGATAAAAATATCTTCTGCAATTTATGTACGGTTCACATTCAGGATCACGTGGAAGCTACCAAACTGATCCAAGAAATCAAGATTGTGATCCTAATGACAAAAGCACATCTACAAAATATCGACCAACTTATATCTTAATTGAAGAAGAGTTGCAACTTTTTGATCCAAGCATAAAATTTCGAAAATGTCCTTATCTACAAACGAAAGATAGAGAGTTCAAATTCCGTTAGGAAAAAATAAACATATTTTGTGACACATAGAGACTTGCATACGTTGCACATATAAGAAACTGAAGTAGAGTCGCAACATCTTAGTTTGATCGTAAAGTTTCAAAAATGTGTACAACTTACGAGTTCATATGCACTTACATGCGCCTGTCTGCAAAATTTCATAAACTTTCCTTTGTAATTTTCAACCCATGATTATTAAAACTGCATAAAATTGTAGTGTAGTAATTTTAGATTGATATTTCTATGCACGTGCATGCATCTCGTCAGTTACAATTGAAATGCAAAATCTTACTAGAGATTCAAGTGGAATTTGAAGAACGTAGATACCAATACAACTCATTCGTAACTTTCATGTTCAACCAACACTTACATCCAAACGTCGGGTGAATATAAATTTAACTTGCACGCTCAAACTATCCAATTAATAAACTAGCAAACGAAAATTCCAGAAAAAATCTTACATCAAATAATCAAAAATTAGTTTCATAAAATACAAACATCCTTAACAAGGTAGGTACAAAAATATTACGTTGTTAGAATGGCAACATTCATCAATAAAAGGAAGGAGCTAAGCACTCATCCACCATTTCCACAAGGTTTGGGTTTTCCAATGCAGCTGCTACACGTTCTTTGTCGTTCAATTGCTTGTTTACTAAAAATACAGAATTATAATATGAAAATTAATTAAAAGGTTACAGTACAAACTAAAAAAGCAAACAGCTGAGAATATGAATCAGTACCAGCAGCTTCAGTTGAATGCGACCCAGGGGCTAATCTGATATCCACCTTTAGAATTACAACAAATGTTAAAAAGTATTACATACTAGAACATTAAATATTTGCTCAAACAGATACAGATAATGAGATAATATACAAGTATGACAAAATGAGTCTCCATATAAGGTCATCTATGTTCAATCAATGATTTCAAATAAGATTAGAATAAATCTCTCCATGGATGCGGATACGTAGACATCTACATCCGAAATCCCACAAAAAAATTAAATCCAACAATGCATGAAAATAAAACTAACAATATGTTTATATATTCAAAAAAAATTATGTTGCGTATTACATGTATTTTACCCCACACCTAAACAACAAGACATCAAACTAATGAATATAGATTAGATGTTAAACATCAAAGACTTCATTACTAGATCAGATTAGTTAGGGCAACATTTAAGCCTAACAGATAATAGTAAACAAAGAGTCGGTATAAAATACCTAAAACAACATATGCTCCTTGTTTTGCATATTATTTATATCAAACATGTTTGTAATTTTAATGTTTAACATTCACACATAACCCCAAAAAAAAGGGAAATTACCAGTTTATTAATAATTTGAATATTAATATACAATTTGCTTTCGTTCAAGAACTATATAGACCTAATGATGAATGATATCCAAGTGTGAGTAGTAGAAGGGTCACGTGCGCTGCCTTGATGGAAAGGGCTGCCAATGGATACCCCAAATATCCGAAATTCGTCTGCATCCGTATTCGAAAAGCGGATAAATATCCGATATCCGAAAAAAACATATGTGCATACAAAGACATCCGCATCCGAAAATTACCTTCCTATTTTTTTCAAAATTATAGTTTAAATTATGTGTATTTAAATACAATGAAATATATTTACTTATTGTTTTATTAAGTTAGAAGCACTACATGCATATTAACTGTTTAAACATATTTATTATCATCATATATGTTTATTTTTAACATTTTAATAATAAATGAGGTTGAAAAAAGTTTATGCTAAACTAAAAAAATTAAACTATGTTTCTTGATTTATCGGTCGTTAACGGATAGGATAATTATCCAATATTCATCCGTATCCATGGATGCGGATATGGGACTATCCGCATCCGAAAGTATCCGTTGACAGGTCTAGATGGAATAATCAAAATTACCCCACTAGAAAATGCAGTCATTACAGATAATAAAGATGATACAGTTTAATAGGAGCTGGAAGCAAAACTATATTTTACTGTGAAATCCATGTGTGCAGATCTTGATATACCTGGAGTTTAAAGTTGGATACTTTAAACATCTTTGAAAATTATAGATCACGCCAAAAATAGAACTACAGACGTGGTCAAAAAAATAGTACATAAATTGAACGCAATTGAGCTAATGCAATCTATCTATTGAAATGAAAATTCAACTTATTGATATAAAATTATACTTTTGCAAAGCTGAAGTGGAAACACATATACATTTATAAGGTTATTTTAAGCAACAACTCAAATTGCCATGCAATGTGCACAGAGCACAGCATTATGGAGTTAATTTTAACTTCAATATACGTAATCAGTTATTATACAGGGAGCATCTCTGATTACTTCAATATTTTGAAGTAGAAGAAAACTTCTGGCATGGTACCTAGTTTTTTTTGGTTGGATCTGTGGTTTGAGTGCAACCAATGATTTATCAATGATATAGCTAGAACCAATAGATATACAATACAGGGTGGATCTTATGTTAATTTTAGGGCATGTAGGCATAAAAATTTCAACTGTTGATTGAAGGAAAATGCATTACTGGATGGAGCTGCATCATCAACTGTTGCTGAGAGGTTGAAATCAAGGAAGATGAGGACTGATCTCTTCAATGATAATTAGATGTTTTTATGTGGCTGTTAGAATAGCAATGTTATGCGAGTACTTTGTTTAGGTGCTGTTGTATGCTCCCGGTTGTATTTTGTTTTGTGTAACCGAGCATAAAGGGTTACTATGTAATGAACAATCTAAGTTGCTAGTATAAATCGCACGTATGTACATCTAATAACTAAATGTATTTATTTTTTATTTAATAAATATAATTGGGGGTGTGTTATAAGTCCAAAAATACTGTGGTCACAACATCTTTATTTCAAGTAGTTTTGTTGGTGGCAATGAATGTAAATCGATAGTGAAATTTCTTTGCTGGGTGATCAGTAAAAGGGTGATGGTAGAGGCCGCAAACTGATGACAAGATTCCGTTGATGGGTGGTCATGAAGGAATTCTATCTAGAGTATTTTTGAAATTTAAAAAAGACAGGGTTGAAATTCTATTCATTGAATTTTCATTATTAATTAGTAGAGATACAGATATGTATGTTATTGCCTGAGTTGACAAGGGACTCCGAACGAGGGATGTTACCTACACCCAAATTCCCTCTTTGAAACCAGCAATCTTCAAAACCCACTATACTCTCCTCACACCCCATACTTATAATAAAACACTATAAAAAAGGAATTAAAAAGCAAAAGAAATTGTGCTGGTTTTACACAACAAAATTCCAAGCCTTTAATCTGAACGCTAATTTTGAGCCAAATTCTACTGTTCCAAACCTTTAATCTTCAATCACGATTTTAGAAAGAGAGAGAACCCTTATTGCATTAGGAAAACGTCAACCGAATTTTAACCAAAATTTTGACCCAAAATAAAACGGAGAATGATGAATTGAATAAAAATGACAAAGAAGTTGAAGTTTAAAAAATATAAGATAAAAAAGCTCACTAAATTGTAAATATCATAAAATTCTGTTGTAGGGTTCATGTACAGTAAAATTCCATAAATCTTATCTTTTTTAGATGCATTTTTTAGAGAGGGAAATTGTATATACGCAGCAGCGCACTTTGGAAACGCGTTCATGAGTTACATAGTACATAGAAATCTTATACGACATTCAGCCCTTTTACTCAGAAATGAATGATACTGAATTAATTTCCAGTTTTGATTCAATACCAAAAGAAATATGTTTTGAGTCGTATTAGGATTTGTATTTGACTGTAAAACGACTAAAGATTGTTATTAAACTAATTTTTAGCTATAAAAGAATGTTGTAATGGCATACATTTGTATTAGTACTTGATTCATTAATTTCCCAAGTGGGGAAATTGAAAATAGAGAAATTGCATGAATAAAGGAAGCTCCAAGAAAATTGGCTCAAAAATTATGAAAACTGGTTGGCGTAGACAGGAAGGTTGATATAGAAACAATATTCAATTGTGATTCAATATTGACAAATTTGTGAGAGAGAAAAAATATGATTAGGTTATATCGAATTGTATAGTATGACAATACGATGACCGAAAGATTGTCATTAAGATGAATTTTAATTTCAATTTAATATTGGATATATTAAAAGAATAAATTTTGCATAAAAGTAAAATAGATAAAAAGTTAGATATTTTCCAAAAATAAAGAATAAACTTAAGTGAAATCTTGAATTAATAAAAATGGGATAAAAATTAAGATGGCGTTTTCTATGTTTAAAAAAATAAACAACAGAAGAACCTAGGCTAGGAGAATGAATACATAAACAAATTGTTAATTACATGACATGCTGCAGTAAAGACGAACGAAAAAATCATGTAATTCCAGTTCCTAGTAGAAACGATAAAAGAATGTCGTCCTCATGAAAGAAAAAGACAAAGAAAATCTACATCACTGATTACTAAACAACAGCATTCTTTTATAAAGCGAAAAGCATACCTTGAAACGAGAAGGTAAGCTGCGCATAAGTTTCACACGCAAACAAAGTCCTATCACTGTAGCCATACTACAATGCTCAACGGTAGGTGTAAATGTCACCCTACATAAGAAATTATAATGATACATCATCCACACAAAAAGGCAATCGGCAATGATTGAACAAAATTGTTTACTGACCTAACGTAGCTTTGTTTGGGATTCACTTCTATTGATTCTTCTGAAACAACCTTAAGTTCTTCAAGTGAATATGGATGCTCTGGATCCTTTATATCTCTAATATGATTTAAGAATGTTAAGGAAAGCTAAACAGCATCGACTGCACATTAATTTAGACAGAAATCAGACTTTAACATAATTAACTATCATATTATTGGACAAGATACATATACAATTTGCCTTAAGTTAAAATGCCTGCAGCTTGTCTGAGCTACCTTATGTGGCATGATATTTACGGATCCAGTTGAAGTAGCAATGTTAATGCTTCAACTTTATATTGAAACTACATGCCCATTTATACCTATCCACATATTATAAAAAAAAACAAATCTTACAATATAAATCAAAAGGAATTTACAAATTAATCAATGAATAGTTAAAGAACATCCCCAATATTAGGCTGGACTAAATTGTAGACTTGTAACAGGATATCAAAATCATAGTATAGCAATAACAAATAATGCAGCATATGCGAATGTTTAAAGGATATCAAAAATTTCCAGCTGGTCGATAGGCTCCTCCGAATATTCATCTGTATCCACAGGTGAAGTCCGAATCCGTCTTTCTTTTCTTTCATAAACAGTAGGATTGGCATTAATTAAGGTAGTCATCCCCTAATACTCCAGTAAGAATGTGCAATATGAAATGAATTTCAAAGCAATCCAACTCCTAATGCCAAAATAACAGACAATTATAAATTAATAAGATTGGTACATATACTGAATAAAAGCAATGAAGCTCCACAGGTAAACAGAATTGGATTGTATAAAATGATTTCCACTTGTTATTTATCAGAAATTCCTTAGCCCATTCTTTAGCCACAGTATAAAGTATAAACTCAATATCCAAATTAAAGGTTAATCAAAACGAATATAAATTCAGTATACTGGATTCTAATATATTATTATTTTTTCTGCCCTAACAAAGCAAACAGCAGAGGAAGGAGAGGGTTTCCCACGGAGCGTCTGCAAGGGATCCAACACCACGTAGTCATTCCGCTGCGGCTACCCTGCTTTCACTGGTCCTCTTCCCCGATATACAAAACTTAGGAACAAAATCGCAAAATACACAGGTAATATTACATGGAAAACGAATTTATTCATAAAACAAAACTAAAACAGGGAAGAAAAAAAAAATCGATTTTACCTTATTTTTCTGGGATATAGAATTCTATTGATTTCATGCGAAGGTACGGTGAGAAGTTTATCGTCCGAAACAAAAGGAACGTCTAAGAGGACGGATGGCAATGGGGTTGGTGCAGGCCTGCACCCACTGGACCCGCTCCATTGGAACGTAAGGACGAATACATCCATGACCCATTCTTGAAAACATCGCATCTACAACTCGATCCACACTAGTAAGATTTTGTAAAATCGCATTGTTACTATATTGATGATTCACGTTAATCTTTTCAGGCATAAGTGATTATCACATGCATATTAGAATGCTTCGTTAAATAAATTATAAGAATTTTATAGTATTAAGATCCATCACTAATAATTATACAATAACATATGCATATTTTTTTGAACTGTTATTGTACAATTCTATTATCTTCCTTTATAATTGTAAATACATTATTATTTATATTTAATGTACCATTTAGGAACAGTCCCTCTTGCAAATAAAAAAAATATAGATATACTAGTACGTAATTTTGAATGAATATACAGAGCTTCACCGGGTCCGGGGAGGGGCGGGTCTATTCTGAACGATACGGGTTTCGGATTCAGGGCAAAAATCCAAACCAGTACCAAGTCTATGTGACGGGTCAGGTCCGGGGCAAAAAAAAAACAAGTCCCAACTTGCCTCATTGTCATTCCTATACAAGAGTCTTTGGCAACCGCTTCGTTATCTTTTCTTTTTCTGTAGTTTCCGATAGTAAGCAAGTAGTTCCATGCGTTTTCTTGGCACAGAATCATCGAAATAGAATGCATTTTTGTGGATCGAAATTGGTGTTTTAATTGTTTTGTTATAAATAATAATTATTATTTTTTGTTTTACTTAAATTTTTTTAAACAATATAGTTAAATGAATCTATTTATAAATTATAAAATGCTAGAAAAGTACAATAAAAAAATATAACTTTATTACATACTAGTTGATCGAAATACAAATACAACACTACATTTTCCTTCTTAATTTTCCAACTAAATATATAACAAATCGTCTAAGTTTTTGGGGTGTTCCATCAGTAAACGAACAGTTCTGCAGTCTACTACCTGATTAGCCAGAACGTATGTCATTTTCCATTCGGAAAATGGATCATCCTCCTATCGCACAGCTATGCGTCTACTAATGGTCCATCTCTGCTTCATGCGAAGAAGCTCTATTCGGCTTACATCTACGATAAGCGAAAGTAGTAGCAGAGCTATGCGGACGTGCATAAGCTCGAGGAGTGAGTGTTGGTCTTACCAGTATCATCCATGAGAAAATCGGTATTAAGCCAAGTGTCAAATTGGAAATTGACATGTGGAGCCCTCAGAACTGTAAACTTGTAGGAGGGAGTATCGATGAAGCCTTCAAATACCACATTCAACTCCCTGAATCTCAAAGGCAAGCAAACTTTAAATTTCTTGTACTTCCTAACAACTGTATTCCACCACTCGTCATCTCCTTTGACAATGTCCTTCCCTGTATTCTATAATCGCTTTCAATCTACAACAGGCAGTTCTGGGGGGCTAGTCACGCTTGAGGTTGTCAAGCTTGTTTTCATATGACTTGCGTTGTAGTCGACGTCCATGTCTGTGTGTTGAAGGCGTTGTTGATTCTTCCTACCAATAATCAACTTTGCCTTTTCGAGATCTGATGTTAGCGAAGCAAATATCGATAAAGGCCAATGTCTATTCCTTGGTCCAGTCCACAATGTGATGGGTAGAAGAAACGTAAGATTCATGGGTCGACATTCTAAAAAGAAAAATAAATTAAAAATAATCAAGAAAAATAAAGGAGGTAGATATTAGTACAAAAAACACAAATTTGAAGAAATTATCTCAAAAAAGTGACGTAGAATCGACAAAAACTGGTTGAATTTTCGAATTTAGAGAGTGGACGGGTGATTAGTGAAGAGGAAGGAGGTGAAGGAGGAAATATAAACATGGGGAAGAGCTAGCCATTGGGAAAAGTCGATGACGACTATGTGTTCGACGCATCGAAAGTCAACCGTTCATTTCCAATGGTTCACATATGCAGGGCATCGAAGTGGGCCCATCATTGATGTTATTGGAACTACACCTACCTGCAGGGGAAACAATGGGTGAATTTAAAAATAATTAATCATTTTGGATCTTTATAGGACCCATGAAGTCTAATTTATTTAAAACATTTCTAAATTTCTTTTAAATAGAATCATTATTTTATTTATTTATATTTATAACATAGTTTTATATTATATAATTAATATTACATTATGTATATACGTTTACCATATACACATATACATGTGTATGCATGTGTAACATAGCAATTTGCGCAAGATTTAACATGCCCGTGTATAAGTACTACGATTTACACCGCAATGGACATATACAAATATATCTTTCAAATGTATGTTTATATATTTTAATTCATGTATATAAAATATTGCAAATATATTAACTTGAAATTATTTATGAATACATATATGTGTGTGTATGTGAAATTTATAAGATATATGTAATTATTATTTTTGTGAAGGCCAGCGGGGTTAAAAATGGACCCCTACCATTTTATTGATATACCAAGAAAGATGAACAAGATAGGGGAAACAAAGCCACCTAAATACATAGGCAAGCAAGAAATAAAGAAACAAGAAAACTAAGAAAACAGGCATACCAAAAGCAATTTAAAGAAAAAAACAATACAGAAACATAATGATCCCAGACAATCAAGAATCAGGAGAGAGCAATCAGAAGTTCAGGATCAAACACATGCCTGGAAGCAGCAATTCCAAACCTCAAACCCTCGGCTATACTTTCCTTCATTTGCATGAATGTTTTCCTTTTCGCAGTGAAGATAATTGCATTTCTCTCTTCCCAGATCATCGAGATGAAAATTTTAAGAGTGAACAGTAGAACATAAGAAGATTCGCATTTCCATCTCGTGGCCTTGAATATGAGATCCCATTCTATCTCACTAAGGCAACACTCCTGCCAGTGGTGAGAATATTCGTAGAGCGCCATAACATGTAGACATAAGGACAGTTGAAGAACAAGTAAAAAGTATCCTCTTCAGCAGCTTGGCATAAACTACATATGGTATCAATATTGACTCTTCTCTGCCTCAACATAGTTTTCGTTTTCAAAGCATTACTGAATATTTTCTAAAGAAACAGGTTTTGCCTCTCAGTGTTATGATTTAGCCAAATTCGTTTATGCCAGCTGAAAGTCGCACAATTACTCTGGCAAACAAGGTTCTTGTACATGCCACTAATCATGTACCTGTCCTGACAGAATGACCAAGAAATACCATCATTTGGAGATAAGGGAACATGACAACCACGTAAAAGATTCCAGTGTTGTCTAACGTACTGAATACTAGAGTAAGGGAGGACAACACGACCATCAGCAAGAAAATTAAATGCCAAAGCATTTTTACTAATACCAGATTGCACTTGCTGGTTGAAAGAAAGAAAGTTACATAGGATTGTGCCATCCTTCACCCACGGGTCATGCCAGAAAGACACATGACCACTAAAACCAATCTTACTTTTAGCATATGGAAGAATATCAGATCTAAGTTTGAGAATACAACGCCATGTCCAACTACATGATTGAGGAATATCCATAGTCCAGAAATTTTTATTGCCAATGATATACTTGTAAGACCACTTCACCCATATATTGTCTTTATGATTCAAGAAGTTGTAAATGTGATACACCATGGCAGCACGATTCCATAGAAGGATATTTTTTATACCTAGGCCACCTATGGACTTCGACATTTCAAGTTTGGAGAAAGCACAAGGAGATAGCTTATTAGAGTTAACAGATCCATTCTAGAAAAAATTAGACATAGCACTACTAATCATATTGATCAGCTTGATAGGAAGGATGAAAGATCTAGACCAGTACACTGTCATAGAGAAGATAATGGAATTAATGAGTGTAAGCCTACCTGCCTGACTAAGCATCCTATTAGTCAACAAAGAAAGTCTTGCAGCAATCCTCTCGTACAATGAAATACATTGGGAATATGTAATTCTCAAAGTAGCCAATGGAATTCCTAAATACGTGGAAGTATCAACTCTTTGCATCATGGAAGTAAAGCTAGAGATTTGGTTAATCATATCATTACCCACTCCAGCTATCATCAGATCAGACTTAGTTAAGTTAATAGATAAGCCAGTAATCTTGAAAATTTTATTAAGACCATCCATAATAGATCTAACTGTCATCGTAGTAGGCTTGAAGGAAATTACCAAGTCATCGGCAAACATTAAAGAAGTGATGAGGGGATTTTTGCATTTTGGGTGAACCGAGAAACTACAATCATGAACAAGTTGGATAAGAATTTGAGTTAGAAATTCCATCACTAGAATGAATAGATAGGAAGACATAGGGTCCCTCTGCCTAATACCTTGTTTACTTTGAAAATATCCCACGTTAGAGTTGTTGACCATAATGGAGAACCTAGCAGTAGAGATGCAAGCTTCAATCCAAGCCACAAAATGTTTGGGGAAATTCATCAGACCCATAATTCTAACAACAGAGTCCCAATGCAATGAGTCAAAGGCTTTAGAAATATCAAGCTTGAACTTGGCTCTGGGAGATACTTGAGTGGTGTTGTAACCTTTTCAGCAGTTCGTGAGACATCATAACATTATCGAGAATACTTCTGCCACTAAGAAATGCTAGATATATGTATATTTAAAATCATCTAAACCTATATTAAAATTTTATATATTTATTTTGCTGAAAATATGAGATCAAATTAGAATTTTTTAATTTAAAATAAAAGTATATATGTATAATATATATATATATATATATATATATATATGTATAATATATATATATATGTATATGTATATGTATAATATATATATATATATGTATGTATGTATGTATAATATATATATATATATATATATATATATATATATATCTTATAAAATTTAATAATATATATACTTAAATGAAATATATATAATATATAAAATATGTATACACACATATACCTATTAGATTGCTCACGGCAAAAGTTTTTTTCCAAATATTTTAATCCTTCAATTAATAAATTGAATTGCTTAATGGCGAAGGCAATTTTCTTCAAATTCACTACTTCTAACTCCTCTTCAATCTGTTCCATCCATAGTCTTCGGTTTCCTCTCATGGCCTGTCCGAATAAACCCTCTGCTCTTCTCTTGTCCGAGGCCCAATCATTGACTAGATCTGGCTCTTCCTACAACGCCGCTTCTATTTCAGAGTTTGGTCCACGTATTTCACCTCCAACTAAAAAAGCTTCACCCCTGTGTGCTGCTGCTTTGCTGTGTAACTCCCTAAAAGGCAAGTCTTTTGATACACCGAATGTTTCATTGGCAAATTCCCTCTCTGATTTGGTTACTGAAATTGATACATATGTTTCTGTTCCACGTTTGGGGTAGTGGATCCATTGAAGGTGAGCACCCATTAACCATAATTTTAGCTTCTACAAATAATTCATCATGTTAGGTTGAGAAATGGAACTGATTTGTGTGATGCCCAGTTGAATCCAGATAAATCTGCTAATTTGAACAATGTAATGTCATCTGCTCCTTCCATCTGGTTTAAAGTTCAATCCCCCTTTGGTCATCCAGCAGTTGATACTATTAAAACCACCACTAATGATCTACCAGTTATAGCTAACAACCAGTCATCTTTGTTCAAGTCATTGTCGTGCAATGCAGGTGATTACGTTCCCCGTTCTTTTGAAATAGTTGAGGTTGATGGAGTCATGTATGCTCCTGCCGAGGTCACGGCGGGTGTGGACTATTGGTCTAACTATTTGGTTGGTTTTTTCTTAATTCTAACCATGCATATCGTATTGTTCGGAAACATCGTAAGAATCGATGGAAGCTAAAGGTGGTTTGCAAGTTCGTTATGATAACTCTATGTTCAATTCATGTTCTCTAGGCTAGAGGAAAGATAGTGTGTGTTTGAAATGGAGCCTTCTTTCATCGAAGGAAAGCCATTTATTATTACTACTTGGAGTACGACCATTGACGGTGCAAGGGAGCAAGTTGTATTTATACCTGACTAAGCCTACTTCCTTCATATCCCTTCCGTTCTACAACCGATAGTTGGTTTGGACTGGCTTGCAAGCCTAATTGGCAATCTAAAGTGCTTCGATGCAAATACGGTAACTAGGGGTAGGATCGTTTATGCTAAGCCTCCGATTGAAATTACTCTGGATAAGCCTCTTCTTTCCAAGCTTAGAGTTTGCCCTGTTGAAGGGCTTGTTGTAGTTGTTAATGTTTATTATAGTTGGAAGCCATATATTTGTGTGACTTTTCACTCTTTTGGTCATTGGGCGATTTCTTTAAGCATGGTTGTCGTCCTGCTTCTTCTTCAATAGTTGACACTTCGTTACCTTTTAGCTAAGAAAACCCCACTTCCTTGCCCTCCGAGTAGGAAATGGGTTCTATAGCCTTGCCATATTGTGGTGGATGTTCCAATTGCTTCCTTGGTTACAACTCCTTTGGTTTCTCCTTCGGATGTTGCCATCCCCCTTTCAAACTATGTAACTGCTATTTCCCTTTCTAAGATCCATATTTCCCTTGCTCATATTTTAGATGTTCTCGCTATATTGGTTCTGGATCCGGAACCTTCCTTTGATGTATTGTTTTGGATTTTGATTGAGCAAGCATGGATTCATTAAAATTCAGAAATGCAATATGATCCGAAGTATGCCACTTTCTATAAGTATATAGGCAATTACGGAGAGAGCGGATTATCGGACAGCGGGTAATGATTTATCTCTTTACAGTACTCTTGATGAACTTGGCTAGAGGAATAGGTCTCTCCTGGTGGATGCCGCTTGAAATAGGAAATTTTTATATTGCTCTGATTCGGTTGATTATGTTCCTTCCTTAGTTTCTTTGTTCGCAAGGTACTTCCACGTTATTGGGCCCGATTCTTTGGATGATGACAGTGGCTCCTCTTCTTCGGAAGGGGACTAGACTGTATTCGTTAGTAGTTTGGGCTTTTTTGCCAAACTTATGTGTTGACCATTCTATAGTTGTTCTGTGCATGTGCAGAACATCTGTTTAAAATTCTTTTAATAAAAGTGGACAACCCACTATAAAGTTGGCTAGCCTTGCTAAAAAAGGTTGTTTTTTATATTTTAAATATATATGGACACACATATATATTTTTAGTATGGAAATTGATATAAATCAGTAAAAAAATATTTTTAAAAGATAATTTAAATTTTAAATATTTCATTTAATATCTTAATATTTAAATATTAGATATATATATATATATATATATATTATAATTTAAAATCAATTTCAGTACAAAAAATTATCGACAGAAAGTGTTATTAGGTGTAAGTTTAATTTTCTAAAATTTAAAACATAATTTATAATATATACAATTTATTTATGAAATTAAATGGTTTATAAAATATTTAAATTATATATATTATTTTAATTATGTCGAAAATGTTTTAAGTATAAAATTACTTATAAAAAATTTTAAACCATATTTTGTCCAATGTAAGATTTAATATTTAAATTACGAAGCTTATATAAATTAAATAATGTATATTAAACTAATTTAAATTAAAATAAATCATTTTTTATTCTTTTTCATGAGCATTAAAGGCATGTTTAAGTCCTAATTTTTTTTTTTAATTATATAAGTATATAACCGTGAAACATTATGAATGTGATGATATATCGATATACTAGAATCGTCACCTAACCAACAAAACACACGCACACACGCACATATATATATAATCTACGCATTAATATGCATTAGTTGATCAGAAAATTACCTTATTTCCAAAGCTATTACTACACCTTGAAAGGATGAGATCAACTCTTTAAACTAGTTTTCAATCCAGTATGCTAGTTCCTAAACTTATGACCACCAACTATCGAATGACATTTGTTTTTATTTGATTTAAGCACTAGAAATGGAGAAGGAGATGGGTATATTTCCGCCAGAAGCAAGAGTAGATTGAGGCTTCAAAAATTAGAAAAAGAATGAGGGTTGTGATGTATTTACAGAGGAGAGAATAGAGAGATAAGTTATGATCTAGATCCACTATTCTCTCTTACCCGTTCTATCCTCTTATCTGTCAATACCCTAGCCCATTCTTCATGCCATAAGATGTCCCTGCCTAGTCATGTTATGGTCGAAACACACCTGCCCCCATATTGCATTTAAATCCAATTAAAATGCACATCGATAAATATATTTGTAACTATTATAAACATATTTATTAATATTCTTCGTCAAAATCCAAGCAAAATTCTATAACTAATATTTGATAAATATTAATTAATTGAATTACTTTATAATAATTTCAAATTAATTAAATCATGTAGTCATAGGAATATTCAATGTTTTGGTTGTGTGACTCTTTAGGTGTAAATTCAGTCAACGATTAATATCACTATTCAAATATATTGACGTTCACACTTCACTTAGCAGGTAGGGTGACAGTTTAGCCAAAATTATCACTCATGTGGTTTTGGTAAAATCTAATTTTATTTTGCTAAGCATTGCACTATTGTGATTATTTTTTACACCAGTTCACTTCGTCAAAACTATATCACTTCGGACTTAAGCAATTTGGTAGTGGTCAAAATTACAATATTGTCGATGTTCAACTCTATAGTCCAAACATAAAGTTTTTAGTTTAATAATAACAATTATTATTGACCAAACTACTATATTCAGGGATTTTGACTTTGAATTGACCGTGATGCTAACTCCATATAACCGAGAAGACGAATCTCTCTTGAATAGTATTTCACTTCCACTCGGCCTCACTATAGTCACTTGATGGACGTCATGTCGTGATTTGACTATAATTAAAATAGAGCTTTCATATAGAAGACCAATAGTATTCTTAAGTCGAGAGTACTATGTAAATTAGTCACATCGATATTTTCTGTTTGACCTTAGTTATATTAAACAACAGAAAACTATCAAGTAGGTCATTCCATAGCTATCCAATAACTATCAGTACGTAACCCCTTGGTGTCCCCCAGTAGTCATAAGTAATGCACTACCCAACATTCGGAGAGTACTACATGTTCTAGTCTCAACAAATGCATCGATATCCAGTCTCGATGCATCTTGATTAGGAATGTTTAAAATGATGTGTTTACTATATTATGATACAATAATCATGATTACAACTATTTGTGATTACTATCACAAACACACCATTTACGGATTTTCTGCTAAATTATTTTAATCAAATATTTAATTATTTACAACCATTATAAAAAATATATAAAAGAAAAAACTCCTTTTTCACGAACGAGAATTAATTACATAGTTAATTAATTTACAATAAAAAACAGAATTGTCCTTTATGGCATACCCCTAACTATATCAATTTCTCACTTGCACATAGCGCCAATTATGGAATCTCAATTCCATCCCTTCAATCATCTTCTCAAGAGCCGACAGAGCTATACCTTTAGTGAATGGATCCATCATGTTGTCTTTAGTATCTACCATTTGTATCATGACCTTTTTCTTCTTAATGAATTCTTTAATGAGGTGGAATTTTTGAAGAATATCCATATCGCTGCATAGTCATTGTAGAATATTGCCATTGGATTCTCGATATCGGGAATCACTCCGAGCTCACTTAAAAGTTTGCACATCCAAACTACCTCTTTAGTTGCTTTATTGAAGGCGTTATACTTGGCCTTTTTCATCGAGTCAACTACTGTTTCTTGCTTGGAAAATTTGCAACTAACGACTCCCCATTTAGGAATAAAGACATAACCAGACACCGATTTACTATCATTCACATTACTTTGAAAGCTTAAGTCCATATACCCCTTCATAAGGAGGTCTCCGTCCCATATATAAGGAATAAATCTCGAGTATTTCTTAAATAAGTTAGTATACATTTTACATCTATCCAATATTTTTTTCCAGGATTAGACTGGTATTGTTTTACGCATCCTAATGTGTACGCCACATATGGTCTAGTACATAACATACTATACACTATGAATTCTGTGGCTGAAGCATAGTGGATCCTCTTTATACGCTCTTTCTCCTTATTAGTATGAGAAGCATCCTTCTCAAAAAGGATGAATCTAGACTGTGTTGGAAAGTTTCCACTTTTGAAAATCTACATACTGAACCTCTTTAGTATAATATCTATGTACAGGGATTGAGACAATTCCAACATCCTCTTAGATCCATGTCTATAGATTTTTATACCTAGTATATAGGCTACTTCTCCCAAATCCTTTACGGAGAAATTCTTAGAAAGCCAAGCTTTCACTTATTGTAATAATGAGGTGTCATCTCCAAGCAATAATAGACCATCGACATACAACGCTAAAAGTACGATGGTTTTCCCCTGTTTCTTTCTATATAAGCACACTTCCTCTGTGTTTTGATAAAAATCAAAATGTTTGATTACCTTACCAAAACACTTATTCCAACTCCTTGAAGCTTGTTTAAGTCCATAAATGGACTTTAACAACTTACAAGCCTTGTCTTCGCTTCCACTGACCACAGAACCCTCATGCTGTGATATGTAGACGATCTCATCTAAATCAGCATTTAGAAATGTCATCTTTACATCCATTTGCCAAATTTTGTAGTCATAGAATGCCGCAATGGCCAGCATAATCTGAATGAATTTAAGCATGGCTACGATGAAAAGGTCTCGTCATAATTAACACCTTAAATTTAATGAAATCCTTTTGTAGCTTGCCTCGCTTTTTAATTCTCTACTGCTGCATTACCATTTAACCTTTTTTTAATGAATTCCATTTCTTTAGGTATATATGACAAAGTCCACACTTTGTTTTTGTATGTGGAATCCATTTCAGATTTCATTGCTCCAAGCCAGAGTGTAGAGTCTTTACTCTACGGTGCTTTTTGGAAAGATAGAGGAGTGTCATCATTTATGATACGGTCCTTCTTCTCGCCATCGATGAGGAAACTATGTATCTCTCTGGTGCGCGAGATTCTCTATTAGATCTCCTAATAGGTTACATTTTATCGTATGTAGGAGAACTCAGTTTTCCCACTATTTCAGCCTTAGTGTTAGCATCTCAGATCTAATCGAAGTCTACAACTTCGTTGTTAATTTCCTTTAACAGAAATTCCTTTTCTAAAAAGATAATGTGTTTGTAGAAACAATCACTATTCATTCCTCTATGTTGTAGAAAATATATCTCCTAGAGTTCTTGAGATATCCTATAAACTTACATATTGATGATCTAGGCCTAAGCTTATTAGGGCCAATGTTCTTAACATAAGCCGAATAACCCTATACCTTCAAATAATCAAAGTGTGGTTTCCTCCCATGCCATATCTCCTATGGTTCTTAGGTGCAGATTTAGTGGGTATTAAGTTCAGCATATGCAATGTGGTTTCCAACGCATATCCTTAATATAGTAGTGGCAACCCAACCTTTCACATTATGGAACGAACTATATCCTGGTTCCTTCGCTCTGACACACCATTGTGTTGCAGAGTATAGGATGGAGTAATCTAAGAGATAATCCAATTATCTTTAAGTACTATTGGATCTCTTGTCCAACATACTCCCCTTCTTAATCCGATCGTAGAATTTTAATCTTTTGGTTCGTCTTATTTTTGACTTCATTCGTCTTATTTTTGACTTCATTCTTATGCTCCTTAAATTTCTCACAGGCATCAGATTTGTTCTTTATAACATACACATTTCCTAGTCTCAAGAAATATCGGGAAAGGTAACAAAGTAAGAACTATTATCTTTGGTCACTAGAGGAAATGGGCCACATATATCACTGTGTACTAACCCTAAGAGTTCGTCAACTCTTTTATTTCTCCCACTGAAGGGGTATTTGACCACTTTTCCATTGAGACACTAAACTATCCACCTGAGACTGTCCCTTGACCTGTAGATCCTGATACAAGGTTAGAATTCTCGCTCTTCCAGAGTGGTATCTCACTGATGGCTCGGGCCCCCTGGAAGGAGGCCTTCTTTGCCTTCCACCTAAGCTGCACGGGAAAGGCCCAACACCAATCCCAGGGAACAGTGAAGCAACTCACACCTGTCAAATGATTCAAAATTAAGTGACAGTAGAAAACCTTCGGTTTTCAATTTATGTAATCGTTTCTCACTAATATGACCTAGCCTACAATGCCAAAGATAATTATAATTTATGTTGCTACTAGAATTACTCACAGAACATACATAATTTGAATTGATCACATAAATTCCATTTTTAAGAGAAGCATCAGAAACTTTATTTCCATTCAAACTAATGTTCATAACATTATTTACACAATGAATTACGTATTTGGCCTCAAACAATCAAGAAACAGAAATAATTCCACAAATAAATTCTTTTATAAAATAGCATTTATTTAATATCAAAACAAACCACTAGAAAAACATAAATAAAAATCTCCCACTCCACTACATTTATGAGATACATCAACAACTCAGAGTCTCATTTTTTCCCTTTGCCATGTGATGCCAATTCCTACGCCCCTGTAACGAATTACAAATAAGAGTCTAGATCCTATATCTAAAACCCAAGATATTTTATTAATTACAAAACTATTTTGAATCATAAATGTACGTGGTGGAGCTGAAAAACTATTCTACTTCTTTATTTCACAATCTTGATATACTCGGGACGTTTTCTTTTCAATGTCCTTTCTTTTGACAGTGGTGACACTCCCTATTTTCATCGGTAGCTTTCTTTCGTTTCTTGCTTTTCTTATTTCCCTCTCTCTTTTGCTTCTTATAACTATTCAAAGATGAAGTGCCACCTTTTACTACAAGCACAATCGACTGTCCTTAAATTATGACTTGGTCGGCCTTAACATATTAAGGAGCTCCATGAGGTTCACAGTCATACTGTTTATATTATAGTTCAATATGAATGATTCACATTGAGGGGTCGATGAACCAAGAATCAAGTCTACTTATAACTCATTGCTTATAGTCATGTCTAATGATGCAAGCTTATCAATATAACCCTTTATCATCAGCATGTAACCGTTCACGTTCTGCCTCTTTTGCATTTTGGTGTTAAAAAATTTCCTAGTAGTATCATACTTTATGAAAGGAGACTGCTCGCAAAAAAGTACGTTGAGAATATCAAATATCTCATGGATAGATATTGATTTGTGTTTCCTTTACAACTATTTATCTAGAGTAGACAACATGAATACTTTGGTAATTTTGAAGTCATTGACTCACTTACTATAAGCAACATGTAGGTCTTTATGATCGTCATCTGTGGTTCTTGTTAGCATAATATAAGTTACATACGACCAAACTCTTTCCATCTCAGAGCTATTTTTATAGCTCATAGCCAGTCAACATAGTTGTTTGGTCCGGTTAATCGATCGCTTTGATTAAAAGGTCTTGGATTCGACATTATCCGCAAGATTTAATAAGTAAATTACTAGGACATCAACATAGTAGATATTCTCAAAATATAGAAAGGTTAAACTTTTCATTTCATTTTATTAACATGCTCCCATTGGTGTTTTATGTTTGGTCAAACTTTAAGTTGAAACATAGAAGTCTTATGACGTCACTAATAGGTGTTAGGACTCATATGTCTTGGGATTCTAACCTTGAGTAAAGCTCAACAAATCACACTCCCATATATGATGGATAACTCCTTATACATATCATGGATAACTCCTTATATGTTGTGTCATATACAATTCCTAACCCATGGTATTTTGTCATAATCCTTTTTTTACCATGAGGAATGATCAACAAATAAAGTAGGATTATTCACTCGGACCAACCATTCCACGACGATCTAAGTACCATGTACATACCTTGAGGAAAGCTCAACAAATATGTGCAGTTATCTTACCTCATCTATTCAATATATTAATAGTATTATACATAACATCCCTAGCTTAAGGAAAGCTCAACACTAAAGAGTATGCAATCAATCTATTAAATGGTAGAGGACAACACTATACTGAAGATTTATAATCTTTAATATATTATATTGATTAATATTGACTTATGGAACAATGTATTCCTTTTGAAATACCCTCTCGATTTAAGTGTCGGACACATCGGAAAACACGGTACACGTACATTTACATATGCATTTATTCCTTAAGTCTATTTACGATTTCTTAATGTTCCATCTTTAATTTATACATTCATATTATATAAGTTTTATTATCATATAACTTTTATATTTCAGTTTACTTATATAATAGTCTAATGTATAATATTATATTAATTAAATATTCCTTAATTATTTGATTCTTTAATTAGGTTTATATCATTCTAATATAACATTTCTATAGAATATTTATTATTATAGTATAATACATATGTCATGTGTGTGTATTACTTAATTAATTTTTTTATATAATTAAAAAATTGTAATTAAATTTATATTAATTTTGAAATTCATTTTATATATGTACATGTATACTTATGTTATTTTAACATTTTAAAGCAACATAACACATATGTCATAATTTATAATATATATATATATATATATCAATTAATTAACTTATTTAATCAATATAATTTATTAAGGGAATTAATTTAAAAAGACAAAAATTTCAACTTTTTTTGCCTCAAGGACACGATCTCAATATTTTTACCACAAGGACAAAATTCTTTTAAAAATTATTCACAAGGACAAAAAAATTTCAAAATTATTCATAAGGACAACAAAACTGATACCGAGCTAAAAACCGATACCTAAAACTGCTACCGATAACTACAAACTGATACCTAAAAACTGCTATCAATAACTAAAAACTGATACATACAGAAAGTTGTCCTTTAGGATAAAATATTGAAGGTATGTCCTTGAGGTTAAAAAGCTGTGAAATTTTGTTCTTGATAATAATTTTCTGATTTATTAACCTTATTAATAAATTTAAATTTTAAAATTAATTTTATATTAATTTTCTTACATTTTGTAAATTTTTATTCTATTATAGCATTTACAATATGTTTGTATTTTATTTTAAATTTAACTTTTAAATTTAAAATTTTACGTTTTAATTTTCAAACAATTTTGAAAATTAGTCCAAGTCCCAATTCAAATTAGATCTTTTCTATTAGGGGCAACTTTTGGTCTCGTATATCTCTTCGGGCCAAGCCGTTAGTCAGGTAGGGCAGAGTACTTGATTACCCAAACTCAATCCTTTGGTACTACCTTTCTAAAAACCGTACTATATATGATGTGGGCTTAATCAGTTAACCATAACATCACTTATTTGGACCGCATAAGTTATTGAGATCTGATACTATTGTCAGAACTGGCCTAGCTCACAAGGAAGTGATTGGTGGATATTTTTTTTTATCATTTTGGATCTTTACTGGGCCTATGAAGCCTAATTTATTTAGAACATTTCTAAATTTCTTTTAAATAAAATCATTATATTATTTATATTTATAATCTAATTTTATATCATATAATTAATATTACATTATATATATGTGTATCATATACACATATATGTGTGCATGTGTAACATAGCAATACATGTAAGGTTTAACATGCATGTGTATAAGTGTAAGGATTTATACCACAATGGACAGTTAGCTCATCTTGTATGCAAATATATCATCCAAATGTACATGTTTGTATACTTTAATTTATGTATAAAATATAATGCATATATATAATTTTGAAATTATTTATGAGTATATATATGTGTGTGTATATCTCTGTGTGTGTATGTTTGTGTGTGCGCGTGCGTGTGTGTAGATGAAATTTATAACACACACACACACACATATGAATATTTGTATTTAAAATCATTTAAAATTATATTAAAATTTTATTTATTAATTGCTAAAATACGAAATCAAATTTTTTTAAATTTAAAATAAACAGGTATATATATATATATTATAAAATGTAATAATAAATATATACATAAATTTATTTATATGAAATATATATACAATATAAAATAAAAATATACATACCTAACATACCTATTATATTGCTCATGGCAAAGTTCCTTTTTTCTAATTATATATATATATATATATATATATATATATATATTCACATGGAAATTAGTATAAATTGACAAAAAAAAATTAAAAGGTAATTTCAAATTTAGTTATTTAGTAAAACCCTCGAATATATTTTAATGTTTTAATATTATATATTTTTTATAATTTAAAATCAATTATTAATTTTGGCAATTATTTAAATGTATAAATATTTTTTAATCTTCTAAATGTTTTATTAGTAAATTTAATTTCTAAAATTTAAAACATAATTTATTATATATATATATTGATGTTATCTATTTATAGAACTAAACTATTTAAATTATATATAAATATATATAATTTTAATTATGTCGAAAATGTTCTGAGCATAAAATTACTCATATAAAAATTTTAAACCACATTTTGTGCAATATAAGGTTCAATATTTAAATTATGAAGCTTATATAAATTAAATAATGTATGTTGAATTAATTTAAATTATTATTTTTTAATTCTCTACCATCAACAATAAAGGCATGTTTATGTCATGAAAAATATTTTCTTTTACTATATAAGTATATAATCATATAACCATTGTGAATGTGATGATATATCGATATACTAGAATCATCACCTACATGACAAACAGTATATATGATATTATATATAAAAACATATATATATATATATATATATATATATATATGATTTTCACATTAATATAAATTAGTAGATAGGAAAATTACCTTATTGTCAAAGCCATTTATATACCTTGAAACGATGAGATTAACACCTTGAACTAGTTTCCAATCTAGAGGGGTGCTAGCTTTTAAACCGATGACCATCAGCTATCGAACAACGTTTGTTTTCATATGATTTGATCTTTAGAAATGGAGGAGAAGATATTTTGACCACAAGGAAAGGGTAGATTGAGGCTTTAAAAATTAGATAAAGAATGAAGGTTATGATTTATTCATAGAGGAGAGAATAGAGAGACAAGTTGTGATCCAGATCTAATATTCTCTCCTACCTATTCTTTTCTCTTATTTATTGTAACGATCTGGAATTTTGTAGGATGATTTTAAAATATTTAATTAATCTTATATATTAAATATTGATTTTTAAAGGTTTATTAACTTGAATTCAAATACATATATTATTTAAAATATTTGAATTTGTGAATTTATTGTTTGAATGGTTATTCAAATATCTGGGTTTTGAATTAAATAAAGTTAACGGACTTAATAGTTTTACCTAACTCCATTAATTAATAAATAACAAGGGTAAATGTTTTTTACTAGTGTATTTGCAATAATAAATGGTTTGAATAAATTATTAGAAAATATATTTGTATTTTTATGACTCGATTTCTATTTACATATTTTTAATTATTTTATTTGACTTTTTCATTATTTTTTATTTGTAAAATATTTAAATTATTGTTTGATAATTTTTCGGCAAACAACGGTATTTTATAATTTTACAGAATTAGTAAACCAGTGTATATTTTTATTGTTTCGAAGTAGCGTCACTGTTCTGAGCACAACTATATTTTTGTTTTATCAACCCGAGCTCATACGCGGATAAAGAGCTATGCAGCGAAATGCCAGAAAAACTGAATTATATACATATCAACACTTTGAAAAATCTATTATCACAAGTTTCCCTAATCTCCTCATTGACCATTGTTACAGAAGAAGCAAAAAAATAAACATCGATCCACTTCTTCAAAATTCAAAAACAAATCAAAGAAAAGTTAGAAAAATAAAAAGGGATATCTTTTGTCTCGTTTTAGGTAGATTTACAAGATGGTATGTGTTTTAGAGGGTGCAGCTTCATTTTCTTCGCTTTGGTAGTTTAATAATGGAGGGTTTTAGTGCTCAAAGATCTAGGGTTAGTATTTACTGGAGATTTTGGCATAGTTAGGTGAAATGGAGGATTGCTACGAGTTCGTGAAATTAAGCAGCACCCATGACCGAGGTTAGGCATCGTTTGGCCAAGTGGTGGTGGTGGCAACCTCGTACGGTCCGCACGTGGAGTTATAGTTCGTTTTTCTTTGGGAAGGTCGGACATGAGGTAAAGCGGTCGAGGAGATGTAGATTTTGATATGAAAGTGATTAGTAAAGGCGAATCGAAGTTTCGTTATCCGTGGTGGGAGAATAGATGGGAGAATGGCAGCATGCATGGGTTTGAGAACCAAGAATAAGAGGGAAGCATTTTCTATTTTTAGGAGAAGGAATAATGATGTTAATTAGGGTAATTAAGTATTTATTTAAATTAATGACGAGTGTTAATTATTTAAATTAATTCAAAATCTCATAAACGTATAACCTGTTCATACAAGGTCCAATCGAGATGAAACTTTTTTGCATTGCGCTCGTAACGACAAAAGCTTCACGATGGAACTGGTTTGGATGAATTTGGAGCAAGTGAAATGTTGGCCTAAAATCAGACATTATTCGATTTTAGTTCAAATCAGAATGCTTCGGTGTTAACTGGGCTTTCGATGAGTATAACTCACCTTTTTGATAAGCAGTAGCATAAATAGTAGATAAATTTTACTATTTCTGTTTGGTTGAAATTATTGGCTATTTAGTTAAATATTTGCTTTTACAAGTGATTGGCGTTTAAAAAATTAAAATATAGGGAAAACAATTGAGAAATCCAGATTTCTCTATATTGTTAAATTTAATTTCCTGTTATATATATTTTGATTGATTTTAGTTATATTCTTGTTAAATAGACTGCTAAATGCTGAAATGTGATTGTTTGGCCATTTTGGATGTGACACCGACATATGTGAAATTTGAACCTTTTTAGTATAAAGGTAGTTATAGCATCGGTTAAGTGCTATAATAACCGTGGGCCTCGTTTTAGTATTTTGGGATACCATTGATATTCAATTTTCTTTGGAAATGATTTTATTTGGGAAATGATTTCAAATCTATTTGTTTTGGAATTTCTGTGATATTTTAATTCAAAATGATTTTTTTTAAGCTTTTATATTTTATTTTAACTTCTTAATTTATTCTTTTCTACTATACATATGTTGGCGTCTAAATTGTCCGGCAACACCCAATTGTGTGGACGCACCAATATCTAATCTAATCATAGAAATACGAAGAGAAATAAATGAAGAATAAAATTAAAACAATCAGAAAGCAAGTAAATAGAGACATAGATTTATAGTAGTTCGGCTAAATCTGGCCTACATCTACTCAAGAATAATCCTTTTATTAGTTTATACCGTTAATTACAGTTACAAATCCATGAAATTCAAGAATAAAACTGGCACGGTATATCCTAGGTTGAAGATGAAGAGAAGCATGAAAATCCCTTTCCTGAAGCCATGCTTGTTGTATATATAGGTGAAGACGATCACCAATCCCTCTAAAACTTCGGTTACAGGACCTTCTTATCCATGTGGGCCCATCATAGGGGTTGCTAGGCCTAAATCCCAATGAGGAGGGATATGTACCCTTCCCTTCATTGGTTGGTTATTGGGTAGCGATCCATATGATGGCTTCTAAATGCTAAAATGTGTTTAATCTCCAATGTTCAAGTCATCTGAAATAAGGGAGCTCCTGATTTTGATTGACCTTTTATTCAAATCCCCTTACAAGCTACTTTTAGCCGAACCCTCCCAAGGGTTGCATGACTAACCCTATTCATCAAAGCATGACGATCCATAAAAGAATGATGATCCCTCTCTTTCATAAAATACGCCGAACCCTCATTTACTGAACTATGCCGAGCCCTTCTTTGTGAACTTAAGCATGCCGTCTGTAGTTGCCAATAGATCCTGTCGATCCCTTTCAATTATCAATGTTGATCCTTCCTTTCGTAAATATGCCAACCCTTCTAAGTTAAAGTATGCTGATCCCTCCTTTTTCCGGTGGAGTATTCTAAACCCTCGATAGGAGCCAACCCATGCCGATCCTTCCATCTTGCTAAGCAATTGAAGTATACCGATCCCTCTAGATTGACTATGCCGATCCCTTACAAGTTGCTAGCTATGCCAATCCATCCTCTGTGAGATGAAATATGCCGAACCCTCTTTGTCAATAATGTCGAACCCTCCAATTTTCCACATTATGTCGAACTCTTCAATCCTTTGAACCTTATTCCATACTTTGAACATTCTGCCTTGCATATCTATCAATTCCATTCCATCTCAACTCCATGTAACCATCTGTACCTGATTAACGAGCCCTACAATAATCGCTCTGTACTCATTGGCCTTGGTAATTGTGAAGTCTGTTGGGTTAAATCCGCCTGTGTACTGCCTTGTCAAAAGGCGGGTTAACACTTTGCCCCCCTAAAACATGACTTGTGATAGGAAGGTATGTTTTGAATTGCCTTAAGTTTAATGTTCGAAACCCCTTGATGATGAACAAATCAGTGATCTTGCCTGGTTGTTAGTAACGACCGATCGAGACCATTAATCAAATTTGTATCCATCCGAGGCTGATGATGATCGCACGAGATCGAGTGTCTGTTCGAGGCAAAATGTGACTATTCGAGATCGAATGCCTATTTGAGGCAAAATGCGATTGTTTGAGATCAAATGCCTGTTTGAGGTGAAATGCAATCGTTCGAGATCAAGTGCATGCTTGAGGCATAATGTGATCGTTTGAGATCGAATGCCATTCGAGGCGAAATGTGACCATTGAGATCGAGTGCTGATCGACTGAAATGTGATCGTACGAGATCGAGTGCCATTCGAGGTGAAATGTGATCGTTTGAGATAGAGTGTCGTTCAAGGCAAATGTGATTGTTCGAGATAAAGTGTCGTTCGAGGTGAAATGTGATTGTTCGAGATCAAGTGTCGTTCGAGGTGAAATGTGATTGTCCAAATATGAATCAAAATTATCAATATCAGATTTCATGTTTGGATGAGTTTTATAATCAAAATATTCAACTAATAAAATTAAGTCCAAGTACTAGAAGAAAAACAAAAAAATAAAGAACTAAACACTACAATGCATGCCTCTTGGGTGCGATGGTTCATCGTCATCTCAGAGCATATCTATGGACCGTTCTCGATCCCGTACATGTGTAAGATATTATGGAATTTATTACTTATTCTTTGCTATTTGATCAAATGATGACAAGTTGACGCCTTTATCCAAGGCAGTACCCGTTCAATGTAGATGGTGGTTGCTCCTGTTCCACTTTCGCTACCCGAGTTCTTGCATATTGCAACAGCCTAAAATTCCGAACATGTTCTTTAATCTCATCCTTTAAGTGCCTACAGCCGTTTGTACTATGTCCCTCCATCTCATGAAATAGACAGCATTTTTTTGATTTATTTTCATTGTTTGTAGGCTCTCTCCTCATTGGCCTTCAATCGGGTATCTGCTCTCTAGTATCCAGATATACCCATTCCTATGTTTCAGTCAAATCCGTGTAAGAGGTGAATCTCGGTTCCCTTCATGGCCACTTCAATCCATCAGAGCCTTCCTCTGCTTTCCGTTTTCCTTATCCATGTTTGAACCTTCTTCGGGCAGACCTCCACTTTAACCGCATAAACTTCCTCTCTTCCCTCTCTATCAGCTCTGCATCTTCCTGTCGTAGAAACCTTTTTGCTCCATGGTAAAATTAGCCAAGGTCCACAGGTGGATCCTGTTCCAATGATATCTTGAAATCTGATTTACCCACAATCCCTGACACTGCTGCCATAAAAACCATCGACAGATCCGGTCGATCCATTGAAGCTACTACTGCATTGAACCTAGTTATGAAATCCCTGAGTGGTTCTCCTTTCCACTGCTTTATCGATGTTAAAGTCATCACACTCTTAGGTCTCGTGATGTGGACCCGAAATTTTCCCATAAACCTTTGGATCAATTCTGTCCATGTGCTAATGGAACCACTTTCCAACTGTCTGAACCATAGTGCAGTTATATCCATTAATTATAGGGGGAAGCACCATGCCATGACTTCCTCCGATGCCCTCAGTATTTCCATGTATCTCGTCGAATGAATCACGGGATCTGTTTTTCCATCATATGTCTCTAGTGTTGGTAGTTTGAACTCCGGCGGATTCCTAGCTTGCCTGATATTTGGAGCGAATGGACTTCTATTTACATCCTCCAAATCCCTATTCACTAATCCTCCAAGCATAGCTCGCCTTATCATCTCTGCATACCTGTCATTGTCTTTCAGTTTTAGTTTCCTATCATCATGTCCAAGACACCTTTCGAGTCTACGAGGGAATTCTGGAATGTATTCCTACGAACGAGCATTCAAATTTCGATTCGCACCAAGCTTCATGGGATCGATCGCGGGTCCTCTAGCATCACAATCAAACAGACCCAAGGGCATGCCCCTAGCCTTTGGGGATCGGTACCGTTCCCTCTGGAAGGGTCGGTGTCGATCTCTTTAAGATGCAGAGGGCTGCCTTCTGCTGTTCTGTTGCATTCCTTTGTCTATTGGCTCCATTTTCATGTTTCTAGTCATGATTTCCAGTAATTCCTGCTGCTACAACTCCTTGATTCTGTGCTCCAGCTTGTCCAATCCATTGGAGCAAATTCTACATCATCTCCTCCTGTCTTTTCAGTATCCTTTCCTGCATAGCGTCCATCATCATTTCCATTTCATCCCTGGTGATGTAGATAGATGCTTGATTAGCTCCAGCTCTTGAAGAAGCCTCTTGACTCCCTCCTTAGTGGCTCCTTTCTACTAGCACTCTCTTTATTGATTGCCTAGTCATTTCTTTCTATATCCAAGTATACAAGCTTCCAAATCTAAGATCCTAGCTTCTAAATCCTCAGATGCAAGTCCCTCTCAATGAATGCACCAAAATGTTAGTGCCAAAATTGCCCACCAACACCCAATTGTGTGAAATCACCAATATCCAATTCAATCATAGAAATATGAAGAGAAATAAATGAAGAACAAAATTAAAACAATCAGAAAGCAAGTAAACAGAGACATAAATTTATAGTGGTTTCGCTAACTTTGGCATACATCCACTCCAAAATAATCCTTTTATTAGTTTATACTACTAATTACAGCTACAAATCCATGAAATTCAAGAATAAAATTGGCAGAGTATATCTTAGGTTGAAGATGAAGAGAAGTAGAATGAAGATCCCTTTTCTTAAGCCATACCTGCTGTATTTATAGGTGAAGATAACCACTAATCTCTTTGAAACTTTGGTTACAGGACCTTCTTATCCATATGGACCCACCATAGGGGTTGTTAGTCCCAACTCCCAATGAGGAAAGATCGGTACCGATCCCTATGATGGCTTCTAAATGCTAAAATGTGTTTAATCTCCAATTTTCAAGTCATTTGAAATAAGGGAGCTCCTTATTTTGATCGACCTTTGGTTCAAATCCCCTTGCAAGCTAGTTTTAGTCGAACCCTCCCAAGGGTTGCATGCCGAACCCTAATCATCAAAGCGTGATAATCCATAAAAGAATGACGATCCCTCTCTTTCATAAAATACGTCGAACCCTCGTTTACTGAATTATGCCTAGCCCTTCTTTGTGAACTTAAGCATGTCGTCCGTAGTTGCCAATAGAGCTTGCCAATCCCTTTAAATTATCTATGTCGATCCCTCCTTTCATAAATATGCCAACCCCTTCTTTAGGAGTTAAAGTATGTCGATCCCTCCTTTTTCGAGTGGAGTATACTAAACCATCGATAAGAGCCAACCCATGCAAATCCCTCTATCTTGCTAAGCAGTTGAAGTATACCAATCCCTCTGGATTAAGTATGCCGATCCTTTCCAAGTTGCTAAGCTATGCCGATCCATCCTCTATGAGATGAAACATGTCTAACCCTCTTTATCAATAATGTCGAACCCTCCAATTTGCCATATTATGCCGAACACTTCCATCCGTTGAGCCATATTACATGTTTTGAACATTCTGCCTGGCATATCTATCAACTCCATTCAATCTCGACACCATGTAACCATTTGTACCTGATTACTGGGCCCTACAATTCTCACTCTGTACTCATCGGCCTTGATAATCGTTAAGTCTGTCGGGTTAAATCTGCATGTGTACTACCTTGCGAGAAGGCGGGTTAACAATATATATATGTGTATGTGTGTGTGTGTATGCGTGTATGTGTAAATGTTTTAAATAATTGTTGTAGAAGTATGGGTTTTTATAGACATTATTATAATAATAAATATTATTTTCAATATAAAATTTAAAAAGGATTATCTTTACTTTAAAGGGATTTTTGCGGGTTTAAAGAAGATTGAGGTATTTGAAATAATATTTCTAGATTGTTTGTATAAAATGTTGTAGATTAATAAATATTATTTTGTAAGTGGAGAATAAATTTATAAAATATGTTGGTAAAATAAAATAATGTTTTATAAGTAACATCTTATAAAAGGGAATCAATATATTTTTGATAATTGGGACAATTAATTCCAGTCGTGAAATTATTTAATAAATGAAAGGATGAGTTTTATAATTTTATCTAATGTTCGTTTTATATATGTGGATTTGTTAGCACCAAAATTGGTCACTAACACCCTTAGAAAGATTGTGTAGAGAGATTAATGAAGAAAGTAAATTAAAATAGAGAACAAAATGTAAATTTAAATGCAGAAAGTAAGAACACCAAATTTATAGTGGTGCGACGTAGTAGCCTACGTCCACTTTGAAGTTGATCTTTATTATTTTCATTAATACTTGATTACAGATACAATCCACTTCTAAGTACTTGAATACAGTTGCAAGATACAAAGAAATAAGTCTAGAATGAGTCTTGAAAATGGCAGAGTCTCCCCAGTGTTCTCTAAAATCTCTCCCTTTTTTCTGTGCCCCTGCCCCTCTATTTATAGACGAAGGTGGGTTGGACTTCCCTGGTGGGCCTGGTAGCTGAATATCCTGGCCCAAATGGAGTGGTTTCTGTGCACCAAAGCAGAGAGGCCGAACGATCAAATGCCGAACGTCCCAATGCCGAACATACGCCTCTTTGCCGAACGAAGTGAGGCTGGACACTATGAATGCTGAACAGTCCCCTTATGCCGAACAATCTCCTTTGGCCGAACGAGATGAGGCCGAACACGTTGAATGCCGTAGGGAGCACTTGTGCCGAACGATACTAGAAGTCGAATCAGTGACTCGACCGAACGATGGTTAGGCCGAACGAGATGAGGCCGAATGCTCTAAGTGCTGGACACATCCCAATGCCAAACACGGTGCGGCTGCCGAACGATACAGAATGTCAGATGACCCTACCATGTCGAACGCCCAGCGATGTCGGACGTCACTTGTAGGCCGAACGTTCATGGATGCCGAACGTTTCTTAATGCTGGATGCTCCTAGATGTCGAGCGCTGTCCCATACCGAACGGTCTTAACATGTCGAACGTTCATTGATGTCGATCGTTCCATAGACGCCGAATGAGCTTGGACGCCGAGTGCTTCTTGGATGTCGGGCGTAAAGTGATGCCGAACGATAATTTAACCGATCGATGGGGAGGCTGAGTACTAAGTTGCCTGGTCAACTCCCCAGGAAACACTTGCCCCCCAAAGTGTATTACGTGACCGGACGTGATATGCTTTGAATTACGTATCCTCCATGCTCCACTTCGAACCTTAGTTAAATCTTCTTGGAGGTGCCTTCTTGAGAATATCAGTGATGAAGGTGTGTGCCGAACGTGGTGTAAATGTCGAACGATGCATTCGAAGCCAAACACTCCTCGTATGCCGAGCGGCTTTGTGTATCGAAGCCGAACGTTGCGGCTTTGACCAATTCCACCGGCCATAGCCTCTTCGACTTCTTCTTCCTCCCTATAAAGACCGGCACCTCCCACCTTCTTATCTTTTCACATTTTTACCACCGCCGCTTTGTACTTGCTGACCATTCCAGTCAACAACCTTCAACGATTCATCAATCCCTTCCAAACTTCGATCTACTAATTAGGTATTGTCTTTTCTATCTAATTCCTCTACATGATTAAACACAAATTAGAGCCATGGTAAAAAAGGTTCGTGGATCCAAACTTTGATCTTTACGGCTGAATGTTGGTAGGTAAGGAGAAATGATTAGAGACGAGCTTGGTAGGAATCTGTTGGGAGATGTGTGGTGGTTTGGCATAGTTCCCTTGTGCCGACCGAGATTGGAGGAAGAAAGACTAGAGGAGGAGCAAGAGATAGTTGGGATGCCGAACGGCATGGCCTGGCATGACTTGCCGAACGATCGGCCATCGTCGTTCGGTGTGGATGGTGGAAGAGAGGAAAGGATTAAGGGTGGAGTGTCGAGCGTTGAAGCTCGGCATAATTCTGGTTCGGTGTGACTCACCACATGCTGAACGGTAGGACCAAAGGTTTGGGAGGAAGCACGAGTTAGCGGGGAGGATGCTGAGTATTGTCTCGGTCGAATGGAATTTTGGCCGATCAACACTTTACCGAGCACTAACTAATTCGAACGGTGGATAGGCCGAACGAGAGCTTGGCCGAACAACTGCTTGGCCGAACAATCATAGATGTCGAACCATGTTAAGGCCGAACAACATAAATGCCGAACCATATAAGGCCGAACAAACAATTGCCTTGCCTAATCATATAACATAACAAGGACATAAACTCCATCATACTAGCATATCGAACCGGTCTGGACTGATAACTTCCTAGTTTCAATAGACATAAACTTGAACTCAAGTCGACATAATTGGATAACTTCTTCTAATATTTTCTGAATTCGAAACCGTAATCATCGTAAGACAGGCTTTTGGAGACGGTCAGCGATGACGGTCTTCGAATTCGACGATTCACAACTTAGTTTTACATCAGTAACCGTGTGACTTTCAATTTTTTAATGCTTACACATGATTGATCGCACTAGTTCACACACCACTTGAGGGGAAATATTTGTGTTGTTGATTCTAATGTCGAACATTTTTCAAGTATAGCTCACATAGGTGCTTAGCCAAATTCACTATTTATTGAAGATGTCGAAAAAATCCAGCTCCGCCATGATTTTTGACAGACCAGGGCCATCCTCTCGACAGGAAGTCGCAGACGTCTCAAATCCATCAACCTCCCTTGCACATAACTTAGCCCCCGATGCCCTAGAGGCATCGATCTTCTTGGACAATCCGATCGATTCACAGGCTTTAAAAATCAACGTAGTCGCACTCCGGCGAATATGCTCTATCCACGGAATCCCTTTTGACGACATGCTAGTTCCGTCAGGGCACGACCGACCACACTTGCCCCTAGTTGGATACACAACATGCAATAAATTCATGTGCTGGGTTGGAAGTGTGCCACCATTCAATTTGTTTCTTTGGGATGTGCTGCAATACATCGACATTGCCCCGTCGCAGTTGCACCCAGATGGTCACGCCTTCATCTATTGCGCTTACCTACTCTTCATAACCATCTTCTCTAGGCCTCCCACTCCTGGCGACATCGGATATATTTATATGATCAAGAAGCGGAAAGATATCCCATCCTTTGCGTTCCTCGAACCGCATCACAAATGCCAAATTTTAACCGGGGTGTGGAGCAAGTTTCCCTATACAAACAGGAATGGTTCTATGCGCGTTGCCCCCTGGTTTCGCAAGGAGATGGGTCGAAGGAAGTAAGCCTTCTTCTTGGAACGATACTCATGTTTTGGCCGAAGCTATTCCTATTCTAATTCTTGTTTCATCTTCTCAGGTATCAATCCACGTCCCGACGGCTGTGGGTATTTTGAGGCCGTTGAAGCTATTAGAGCTCTTCCCGCCGAAGAACGAGACATTCAAACTCTTATCTCAAATGAGTCACTATCGAGGTTCGGGTTATTAGCAGAAGGTCACCGGGTAAGTCTTCCTGAAGGCGTTACTGTACCCAGGTCGGTCTTCGACAAAGGGAAAAAATTAGATGAGTCGTCAGCACGCCACACCCCTGAGGTACAAGAAGAGGGGGAAATCAAGGAGGGTGAAACACCCGAAGCACAAGGTGAGAATTTGGGTCCAGCCCAAGGTCCTATAGTTGAAGTGCACAATATCGAAACGTCATCTTCTACTTCACAGGGGAAAAAGGGATTGACGTACAAAATCAGAAAGGAGAAGGTTGGCGGGACTTCGAAGGTTACGCTTATCTCGATGGAGAAAGAGGCTTCTTCGCAGCACGTAGAAAGTTCTTTAAAGGGCTTATCGAACCTCTCTATTCCGGATGATCTGCTCAATTATGACTTTGACGATCCAGAGGCATTCAAACTTCATTCGCCCATCAGAGGCGACACAGGCGCTCCGACCCAGAGTCAGGGAGAGAAAACTCCTATTAGCAAAGCGACTGGTCCGTTGGGGGGAAACACTAGGACACACACGAACACTTGCACTCCAATTTTCGCTTAGATTTTTGTCGTCACACTACTCTTTGCTAATTTGCTGTTGTTTGAATTCTATACAGGAGGTATGTGGCGTTCACATGGATTCGATCGCCTTCGCGGTTCGTCAGTTCTTCATCATTCGGACGGGACTCGGGTTTTGGAAGGCGTCGAGATAGGGATGGTGACGGCGATAAAGACTATCATTCCCGAGACTCGTCGTCTCGGAGGAAAACTTATTATCAGCCAAAATACCACCAGGACACATCTTCTCATGCGGAGCAAAGTAGAGACAAGCGCGGCCATAAGAGGTCGCTACCTGATGCTCCTCGGTACCAACACTCTGATTCTTCTTCCACTCGTCAATCCCGAGATTCCTACAGGAGGGCGACCTTTCAAAGCCGTCTCCTCCCCCTCCTGCAACGGACCCGTCAGTGGTGGAGGGGCTGGCCGAGCTTAAAGATAAATTCCTGAAGATCTACTTCAATGGCCTGAAATTCCTCCCAGGTATTCATCCTATTCCTTGGACATGCTAAGCAGAGCGCCCTTGCCTATACGAACGACGTCAAAGTTCAACATGACGCGTTCGTTCACCTGGCTGAAAAACTTTCCGAAGTTTTCATGGAGCGCCAACATGAAATCGATCGCCTGAAGCTTGAGGCTATCCATGACAAGGATATCATTAAAGGTCAGGACGAAGAAATTGCCACTTATAAGTATGAGCTTGAGGTCTCCCATCAGAGCGCCAAGGATACTGCTGAGGCCGTTACTCGTCTGGAATCAACTCATAAAAAATAACTCGATGAGGCGGTTCAACGATGTGGTGCTTTGGCTTTAGAGAAAGACTCAGTTCAAAAGGAAACGGACGCACTTAGCCTCCGAGTCTAAGAGCTTGAAGAGCAGCTCTACAGGGAAAGAGAAGAGAAAACGACCGCTCAAGAGGAGTCACAACGGTACTGTGAAGAAATCGTTGCTACACGACTTTTAAAAGAAAAACTTGAGGTCGAGCTTTCCCGAGTTGAGGCGATAAAGAGTGAAGCCCGGGAAGAGGGCAAGAAGATAGCGTCCGTAGGTATCATTCGCGTCTCGATGCGACTAGAGAAGAGGGCAGGAAGAGATCAAGAGCATGTTTGACCCGCTAATTGCTGAATTCAACGCCCGCGTTCTCATGCATCGAGACTTGACTTTTTTGGACGAGGGCTACCTTGAATCTTTAGCCGAGGCATGAGAGGCTCTGGTTGAAATCAGGAAGGCCGAGCATGGCACCGAAGAGATACATGAGGGGGAGTTGATAAAAGAATACCTCAAGGGAAATGAGCCTTCGGACTTGTCGGCGGCCAAAGCTATCTATTGCAAAGGCTCCCCCTCAAAGAAAGGGAAAGAAATTATTACCGGTCCATCCGGGGCCGTGCCTCAGTTCATATGCCTACCCAGACGGCCAGTCGGCCAATACTTGATTCTTTTGAACAGCACATTGGCTATGACCCGGAAGCTCTCGGCCTGGGCGTTCATGTTTTGTCTCCTATCCTGGAGAGTGAGACCCCGTGACGACTGGAAACCAGCCGAAATATGCTAGGCAATTCTTTTGCTTTAACATCCCAAGCGTTTCCTTAAAAACCGTCACATTCTAATACTTGCTTTTTGTGATTTTGTGCAGGTCGTTCCGATCCTGAACCCACTCCGAAGAACTATGTCACCAAGGAGGCGGGGAAGGAAACAAGTGAGGCCTCTCACGCAGGCGAGGCTCCCAGTCCTGATGCCCAGGTGATCGGGGCACTTGACGAAGGCGAGTCTGATTCCTCCTTTGGGGGTTACGAAGTGGAAATCACAGGCGCTTCTGAGCACACATCCGAGTTGAGCATGAAGGAGAGGCTTGAGAGGGAGAAGGAAGAGACGACCAAGATCAAGGTCGAGCCTCAAAATGTGGATCCAGACGATCCCTTGACCAAACCGTTGAAGATCATTCTCCCTGGCAGGTCTAAACCCGTGGATGTCCCTCACACTTCTCCGGCTGTCACTCCTCCATCAATGAAGGGTACCAAGGGTAAACGCGGAGGTGAGGGGTCGTTTGAGAAAACAACGGAGGTGAAGAAAGCAAAGAAGCATAAGAAGTAATCATTACTCTCATTCAACGAGGTTTAGTTTAGATTAGGCAAGTACTTTTGTTTTCTTAGTTTGTGTAAATAAACTTTTGATTCCGAGCTTCAAAGGAGTTGTAATGGAAACTTATCTTTGATGAATAAAACTTAGTTTTGCTGTCTTTCCATGGCTCTTGTCGTTCAATTTTCTTTGTGATTGTGATTCAAATCCAAGCTGTTGTGGATATAATAGACCTCTTGGTTCATCTTCATATAGCTCGAAAATTCTTTGAGAACCATCTGTTTTTTCTTCCATGCCCCAAGCACTTAGAACATTTTCTATTATGCACGCTGAAGGCTCGATGTCTTTAAGTCATTTATATCTAGTCCGTCTTCAGCGGACCTGGTCATTTAAATTGTTTATACTTAAGTCCGCGCTCCAGGGACTTAGAATACTCCAGTCCGCACTCCTGGGATTTGGAGATTTTAAGTCATTTATACTCGAGTCCACGCTCCGGGGACATAGAGTACTCCAGTCCGCACTCCGGGGACTTGGAGATTTTAAGTCGTTTATACTCGAGTCCGCGCTCCGGGGACTTAGAGTACTCCAGTCCGCATTCTAGGGACTTGGAGATTTTAAATCGTTTATACTCGAGTCCGCGCTCCGGGGACTTAGAGTACTCCAGTTCGCACTCCGAGGACTTGGAGATTTTAAGTTGTTTATACTCGAATCCGTGCTCCGGGGATTTATAGTACTCCAGTCCGCACTTCGGAGACTTGGAGATTTTAAATCGTTTATACTCAAGTCCGCGCTCCGGGGACATAGAGTACTTCAGTCCACACTCTGGGGACTTGGAGATTTTAAATCGTTTATACTCAAGTCCGCGCTTTGAGGACTTAGAGTACTCCAGTCCGCACTCTGGGGACTTGGAGATTTTAAATCGTTTATACTCGAGTCCGCGCTCCTAGGACTTAGAGTGCTCCAGTCCGCACTCTGGGGATTTGGAGATTTTAAGTCGTTTATACTCGAGTCCGTGCTCTAGGGACTTAGAGTACTCCAGTCCGCACTCTGGGGACTTGGAGATTTTAAATCGTTTATACTCGAGTACGCGCTCCAGGGACTTAGAGTACTGCAGTCCGCACTCCAAGGACTTGGAGATTTTAAATCGTTTATGTTCGAGTACGCGCTACGGGGACTTAGAGTACTCCAGTCCGCACTCCGAGGACTTGGAGATTTTAAATCGTTTATACTCGAGTCCGCGCTCCGGGGACTTAGAGTACTCCAGTCCGCACTCTAGGGACTTGGAGATTTTAAATCGTTTATACTCGAATCCGTGCTCCGGGGACTTAGAGTACTCCAGTCCGCACTCTGGGGACTTGGAGATTTTAAACCGTTTATACTCGTTCGTACGTTAGCCAAAATAACATAATTTTATCTGCCTGTCATAGGATCATCATTTGTAGAGACATTAGTAATTCATGGAAAAGTGGCTTCAAGCCTTTATTAATGAGAGCAAGCTAAATTGCCTTATTACATGCCAAAAATTAGAAATAAAAGAATACTGGAAATAAATGCAGCTGGTATATGAAAGAAATAGACTAAGTATAATAATGCCGCAAGTGCTCGTTGTTCCATGCTCGAGAGAGCGTCACACCATCGACGGTCGATGGCTTGAAAGTTTCTTCTCCAAGCTTCCGTTCGATGACTTATGGACCCTCCCATGCGGGATTCATATGAGATGGGATTGGAAAAACCCATTTCAAAACAAGGTCTCCCACACCAAAAATTCTCGGTCGGACCTTTTCGTTATATTATTTAGCGAGTCTATGTCTATATGCGGCCGCTCTCAAATTGGCTTCCTCACGCTTTTCATCAATGAAGTCCAACGATTCTAATAAGATATTCTAGTTCGACTCGGGGTCGTAATGAGTTACCCGATGTGATGGAACTTCAAGTTCCACAAGTATGACAGCTTCCATGCCATATGCCAATGCGAAGGGAGTGTGGACAGTCGCGATTTTGTGGGTGGTCCTGTAGGCCCAAAGTGCTGTTGGAAGTTCATCCACCCACCTGCCTCTAGCCTTTTCCTGACGTTTTTTCAATATGGACTTGATTATTTTGTTTACGGCTTCTACCTGCCCGTTCGCCTTTGGGTGAGCAACTGCTGCAAATTTCTTGTCAATGCCATATTTCTGGCAAAATTCTTTGAACTCCTTGCTCTCGAATTGAGTTCCATTGTCCGTGACGATGGTCCGTGGAAGGCCAAAATGGCATATGATATTTCGTATGACGAAATTAATAACCTTCTTGGCGGTTATCATGGCCAGAGGCTCTGCTTCTTCCCATTTGGTAAAGTAGTCGACTGCAACTATTTCATATTTCGCTCCACCTTTGGCTAAGGGTAAAGAGCCTACTAGGTCGACCCCCCACATTGTAAATGGCCAGGGACTAACCATTTGTGTGAGTTCCGTTGGCCGAGCTCTCGGGATTTTTACATATATCTGGCATTTGTCACATTTTCTCACATAGTCTGCAGCATCCCGATTGGCAGTCGGCCAATAGTATTCGTTACGGAGGATTTTCTTTGCTAACATTTGCCCCCCAGTGTGATCACCACACTCTCCCTCATGGACTTTCTTTAATACTTGTTTTATCTCATCATGGGCCACGCACCGGAGTAAGGGGGTCGAGAATCCCCTCCGATACAATATCCCGTCGTGTATTACATAACGCGAAGCCTTACGAAGGACTTGGCGTCTTTCGTTCCTCTTTTCAGGTAAATCCCCTTGTAACAAGTACTATCTGATCGGGGTCAACCATGATTCCTTCTCAGGTTCGGTTTCTAACACGAGATCTATCTCCATCATCTCTATACTCGTAGCATGGAGGGTCTCAACATGGAATAATCCCATTTCTGTGCATCTCCAGTGCTTGCGAATTTTGCCAACGAATCGGCTTCTCTATTTTGTTCGCACGGGACATGCTAGATGTCATAATATTCCAGATTCTCCAGCAGCTCTTGAACACGGGCAAGGTATGGAGTCAGTATTTGTCCCTTCGCTTGATAGTCTCCTCGCACCTGATATGCTACCAGTTGCGAGTCGTAGAAGATTTCAATTGACTTCACTCCCAATTCGTTAACAAGTCTCAGGCCAGCAATCAATGCTTCATATTCGGCTTTGTTATTTGTCGCTACAAACTCAAGCTTCAAAGCGTAGCAAATTGATCGGTCTTCCGGAGTCACAAGGACTATGCCATACCCCAAGCGACGGTCGTTAGATGCCCCATCGGTGTACATCTTCTATCGGACGGGAGGTATGACACTGTGACTACTCGGTTCATCTGGCACAGTGAATTCAGCAATGAAGTCAGCTAGTGCTTGTCCTTGTATGGCCCTTCGCGGTAGATAGGTAATATCGAACTGACTTAACTCAATATTCCATTTCAGCATCCTTTCGGAAGTTTTTGGTCGTTGGAGTACCTGTCGCAAGGGTTGGTCAGTACAGGGGGACTTTCTAAGTGCCTTACCAGAGCCCGAAATGCTTCCTCACAGTCGGGTGTCCATTCGAAGTTTCTCTTTCCTTTCTTTATAATGTCTAAGAAAGGAATACATTTGTCTGTGACCCTGGATATGAATCGGCTCAGGGCGGCCACCTTTCCATTCAAGCTTTGTACCCATTTTATGGTTTTGGGCACTTGTATATCTCGGATAGCCTGAATCTTCTCTGGGTTAGCCTCGATACCCCGGGAACTTACAATGAATCCTAGAAACTTTCTTGACGCTACGCTGAATGAACACTTCAGAGGATTGATCTTCATCTCGTAGTGTCTGAGTACATTGAACATCTCCGCTAAGTCTCGGATGTGGTCGTTTGACTGTCGCGACTTCACATGCATGTCATCTACATAGACCTCCATTGTTTTACCAATCTGATCTTTGAACATTCAATTCACCAGACGCTGATAAGTTGCTCCTGCATTCTTCAATCCAAAGGGCATTACTACATAGCAATACATCCCGACGTTCATGACGAAACTGGTATGTTCTTGGTCGGGAATATGCATTGGGATTTGATTGTATCTAGAGTATGCATTCATAAAGGACAGTAACTCATGTCCGGCTGTTGAATCGACCAGTTGGTTAATTCTTGGTAACGGAAAGCTATCCTTCGGGGATGCTTTGTTTAAATCAGAGTAATCGATACAAGTTCTCCATTTCCCATTTGCTTTCTTTACTAACACCGGGTTAGATACCCATTCAGGGTAGAAGGCGTCGCGGACGAACCCGTTGGCTTTGAGTTTGTCCACCTCCTCTTTGAGAGCTGCAGACCTCTCCAGGTCCATGCCTCTCTTTTTTTGTTTCACAGGAACATGCTTCGGGTCTATGTTCAACATATGACTCGCAAGTGCAGGAGAGATCCCGTGCATATCATAATGTGTCCAAGCGAAAACATCAAGATTTGCTCGAAGGAAGTCAGTGAGGTTCTCGGCCACCACGGGGTCGAGTTGTGATCCAATTTTAAGAACTCATGATGGGTCGTTGCAGCTAACTGAGATGTCAACGATTTGTTCAGCCGGTGCCGCATTTGTTTCCCTAGGTTCTCCATCATCATCTCTCGGATCAATGTCTCTATGGATCCGAGAATGTTGCCCGAATCAGGGCTCGGGCGCTACTTGTCAATCATCAGAATTTTGGATGCGGACAGAGCTGTCCACAACCTTTCCTTTCTCCTTACGCCGTGCCTCTCTGAGCTCAGCTACATAGCATGTACGGCCGGTTACCTGATCACCGTGTACCACTCCAACCCCTTTGTTTGTTGGAAATTTTAACGTCAAACACCAAGGGGCCAAAGCCGCCCTAAATTCCGCCAGGGCTGAACGACCCATAAATATGTTGTATGGTGAATCAACATCCAGTACTATGAATGGTAGGATTCGCACTCTCCTGCGTTCACCTTGTCCCAGCTCAACCAGTAACTCCACGTATCCCTTGCATCGGTCGCTGTGCCATTAAAGCCATGGATTCTGGCTTTGGATGGTTTCAAATCCTTGGTCTCCAGCTTCATTTGGTCGTATGCCTTCCAGAAGATGATGTAAGCGGAACTTCCGCAATTAATTAGAATTCTTTTCATGAATGCCGGCCTGATGGTCGCAGATATGACCATTGGGTCGATGGTAGGGGCCTCTACCTTATCCGCATCTCTGCTCCTGAATACGATATCATCATTCATCGTGCGCTGCTGCTTTGTAGGAGTCCCATCCTTCATATTCGAACAATACTCATACTCCGCATGTCTTAAAGAGTTTGCATATCGCTCCATCTCCTGCCAATTCTTATCCGTAGGGTGAGTCCGCCAGCAATCGTGTTAATAACCAATCTGTCCATAGTTCGAGTTGGTTGTTCTGGTTGGTGTGGGGCCGGCCCACGTCCAGGGTCCGATGTTTCTTGCCTCCCGTTCTATGGGTCTTTGACAAATTCCTGCAGCTTTTTCTGTCTAATCAGCTTTTCTATAGCATCATGGAGGTGTCTACACTCCACTGTGTTGTGCCTATAAGACTCGTGAAAACGGTAGTACTTCCTGGTCCGCTTCTGTTCTTCTGTCGATTCCTTTGGGCGTGGTTTTCTATACTGGAAAGTGTTGCAGGTTGATAGATAGATGTTCTCAAGGGATGCGTTCAACGGGGTGTATTCATTGTAGGTTGGGATCCTTGACTTCCATCTCCCTGTTTCTTTTTTCTTTCCGGGATTTCCACCTTCGGATCCTTTAGACTGCCAAGGCATGTTCTGGATGTTAACTTGAGTTTTTCCAGAATTATCTCCGGTTGTTACACGGCGATGTTACTTTTCAAAGACTCTTGGACGGGGCCTGGTGCCTTGTCTCGCCTTGTCCACCGAGATTCCTCCCTTCTTATGAACTGATGAGCTTTCGAATAAAAACGTTCCAGCGTAGCTGGGGGCTTCCCCGCTGACCAATCTCCAAACTCAGAATCCGGATCCACTGCACGCATTACTGCCATCAAAATCGCATGGTCGTTATGGATTGCTCACCTCGGTAGCAGCAACGTGAAACCTTTGCAAGTATGCTTTTAATGACTCTCGCGGAGCTTGGATTACGCTTGATAAGGACATCACATCCTTTGGGCGAGTGGTGTGTATCCTGAATTGTTCTATGAATTTCGTTGCTAATTCGTCAAAGCTGGATATAGATTGAGGTGGGAGTCGAGTAAACCACATGGTGGAAATACCAAACAAAGTGATTGGGAAGCACCTACACTTGGTCGCATCATTGGCTCATGCAGAATTCATCATCCATCCATAGCTCATCACATGTTGTCTGGGATCAGTCTTCCCCTCATAGGCTGGGATATTCGGCATATTGAACTTCTTGGGGTACTCAGCCTGCAGGATACCATCCGTAAAGGGGGTATGGCTTCTGGTCACTCCCCAATCTTCATTGGTCAAGCCTTGATTTTCTCTCATCAACTACCTGACCATAGCTGTTAAGTCCGGAGTTTGTATGGAGGATGGAAGGTTGGGTTCCGCTCCACGGGACCGTGCGGGTTGATGTCCCGCTTGATGTGGGTCTTGGAGATTCGGGTGTCCGGTCTCTTCACGGGCTTGATTACCAACGCCTGCTTGTGCACCTTCATCCTTACGGCGTCTACGCCTAGGAGGTTTGTTAGCTGAGGTTGAGCTATCAGATTCAGAATAAGGGCAGAGTTACCTCTAGCATTATGGCGCTGCTGTTGAGCGAGCCGAGTCATGAGGTTAGTGTTGGCTTGAATCTGTTCAGCAAGCTGCCTTCTACTTTCCTTGAGTTCTCTTATCAAATCATTTAACTTCGTTCGGGAAACGACTTCCGATTGGATTTGGGTGGAGGGCCCTGAACCTCTGGTTGTTTGCTGATTTCCAGGTCCAACTTGTTGTACGCTAGCAGTTTCATGGACATCTGCATTATGAGAGGCCGAATTGGTTTGTGGTCTCCCCATGGTAGAGTTGTTGGTTATAACTCTGAGTAGAATCAACATATGCCTTGTCAATGATTTTGGATCTCCTTCGGGGGATTTATGCAATCCAGTAGCTACAAAGCAGATCCCAGCAGCCTGAGAATTCAATTCTCAGTGAAAGCACCAAAATGTTAGCGCCAAAATTGGTCACTAACACCCTTAGAAAGATTGTGTAGAGAGATTAATGAAGAAAGCAAATTAAAACAGAGAACAGAATGTAAATTTAAATGCAGAAAGTAAGAACACCAAATTTATAGTGGTTCGGCGTAGTAGCCTACGTCCACTTTGAAGTTGATCTTTATTCTTTTCATTGATACTTGATTACAGATACAACCCGCTTCTAAATATTTGAATACAGTTACAAGATACAAAGAAATAAGTCTGGAATGAGTCTTGAAAATGGCAGAGTCTCGTCGGTGTTCTCTAAAATCTCTCTCTTTTTTTTGTGCCCCTACCCCTCTATTTATAGACGAAGGTGGGTTGGACTTCCCTGGTGGGCTTGGTAGCTGAATATCCTGGCCCAAATGGAGTGGTTTCTGTGCACCGAACCAGAGAGGCCGAACGATCAAATGCCGAACATCCCAATGCCGAACGTACCCCTCTTTGCCAAATGAAGTGAGGCCGGACACTATGAATGCTGAACAATCCCCTTATGCCGAACAATCTCCTTTGGCCGAACGAGATGAGGCCAAACACATTGAATTCCATAGGGAGAACTTGTGGCGAACGATACTAGTTAGTGACTCGGCCGAACGATGGTTAGGCCGAACGAGATGAGGCCGAATGCTCTGAGTTCCGGACAAATCCCAATGCCGAACATGGTGCGGATGCCGAACGATACGAAATGTCAGATGACCCTACCATGCCGAACGCCAACAATGTCGGACGTCACTTGTAGGCTGAACGTTCATGGATGGCGAACGTTTCTTGATGCCGGATGCTCCTAGATACCAAGCGATGTCCCATGCCGAACGGTCTTAACATGCCGAACGTTCATTGATGCCGAACGTTCCATAGACGCCGAATGAGCTTGGACGCCGAGTGCTTCTTGGATGCCGGGCGTAACGTGATGCCGAACGATAATTTAACCGATCGATGGGGAGGCCGAGTACTAAGTTGCCTAGTCAATTCCCCAGGAAACAAGGTTTTACTTGGAATTTTGGTTTTAAAAAAGGGCTTGTAAGCATATTTTTTTTTTAAAAGGATTTTATAAATAAATTTGGTGTTTATAAAAAGAGTTGCAAATGATTATAAAATTTATAAGTGATATTTTTTTAAAAGAAAGTTTACAAAAAGGTTTATGATTAATATTGAGAAATTTATAAAAGGAGACTGATATTATGTTTTAAATATTTAATAAGAAAATTTGCAAATAATATTTTGTGAAAGGAACTCCGTAAATGAATTTTTTGCTTATATTTACGAAAAGGAATTTTATAAAAGTGTTGTGGTATAATAGAGATTTGATTTCCTAATTGACCTTCTTAATTATGATGGTAAGGAATATTTTTTTCCCTACTTAACATGAAGAAATGTTGTTTGGGTTATCATTGTCTCTATTTTAAATGACTCTGTTTTAACCCTAATTTAAGTGCGTAAAAATCTTTCTTAAAATTTGTATATATACTAATACTGTTGGAAAAACTATATGGGAATATTTTCTAAGTACTTAAAATGCAGTAATTTATTAACATTCTTACGTCGCTAAAATAAATAGCTGGAAAGCTTTTATACGTTTAAAAAAGTGGAATGGTTTGAAAATATACTTGTACAGTTGAGATAAGTATGTCAATATTTTCTAGTATTTGAAAGGGTTGGAGGGGCTTATAAATGTATCTTTGTAAAAATATTTTTATATAAGAATTTATAAAGTAGTTCAAATTAATAAAATGATTAATTTAAAAGACCCAAAGTTGCTTTGTGCTTAACTAGTGTTATTTCCCTTAGGGATCTATAACCTTTGATTGAATTGTTTGTTTACTGGATAGTTAAATAACCAACTAACAAATCTTCGCAAAAATATAACTATGGAAATATATAGGAGAAGAATGTGAGTTATATGGCATAGTCATCTTTAATGATGTTGTACTATGTGTATTAATCTTCTTGTTCTTCTAAAACAAATGATAAGGAGATCCGTCCACTTAAAGTTTAGGGTGTGATCCCCGCTCTTATCTTATTTGTTTATTTCCGAAAGAACCAAAATTGAGCTTGCCAAAAACTATTGAATGATGGTTCAAACAGAGCGGGATCTGATAAATATGTATAATCAGAAAACCACTTCGACCCAACTCAAGCGTTATATTGAAGACATCTTGAAGATGATGGGATCGATGATGGAGCTTTTGAAGTGCAAGTGTTATGTTCTACTAATCTTAAGGGTGATTCCAAAATAGATGTGTTAGAAGTAGTGCCTTTGGTTGTTCATATTTCGAACAAGTTGTATGGATGAATGCTGGCATTGCATTGCTGCTTGGAGGGAAGTGTAGCATTTCAAGTGGGTTTGATATATAAAGGGTAAAATGTAGCCTCTAGTCTCAGCAATCGAGAATGAATAAAAAAGGGGATATACAACAGGGCTAAGTGGGTCGCTCCTATTAGGGTTTGTCATCACCTTTCTAGATATGCATTTGTTTTACGGATTTGGTTAGAGCTCTCGGTAAAGGTTGCAAAGCAACCGGGGTGATGATATATTTGTACTATCAAGGAAGGGGTAGGTCGGTTCTATGAGTGGGGTGCAAGACGTTCTTGTTGACATCGATACAATTTTCTAGAGGTGTATAGTGATAGGCGATACCCTAGTAGCCTTGTCATTAATGGAATCCATTCTCCAATATGAGCCTTTATAGTTTTAGCTGTAAACCTACTATGCTAGAATTCAATCAATGTAATAATTTCGGCTATGATTAATATGTATTTGTACCCTAGACACTTTTGTAATATCAAAGGATTTCCGATAATATGTTTTGGTTATCTTAAGGTAAAAGTCCATCCGTGTTTATAAGCATTGTGGTCTCATGAGATACTTTTGTTTCAAAAGGTTTTTATAACTTTAAAAATCTCGCTGAGGTGTGTTTCTCATGCTGGTTTACTAGAATGATTCGGGCGTTGTTTTCTTACAATGCTCGAGTCAGACCGAGCATATTTATAGAAACAGTTTGGATGTTTTGGGGGTTTATGAGACAAGCTATAAGACTCCAAGACATATTCACGCATATGTTATTTTTCCACTGTATTTGTTGGTTATATGTATCAGCAACTGTGAGAACGGGTTGTTATAACTGTACAGCCTGATGGTTAGTTACCGTACTCTGATTTGATATATGTATATTATAGTTTTTTATTTTCCCGATAAATATTTGTTTCATATTATATTATTCGTCATGATGTGAAATTCTATTCTGTAATTTCTTTCTTTTCCCCAATAATTCGTCCTTTTGGCACTTGGATGCTCAACACGTGAATACCATGGATATATTAGTGTCGACTTTTGAGGATAGAAAAGGCAAGTCGTTACACGTTGTATCAAAGCTGAGGTTGAGCGAATACCTAGGCTTTGGTGGGGATAAACTCATTTGTGATAGATTAAGCGAGACTTTAGGATGAGTTTGAGTGTTTGTATATGAGGGCGTATTTGTTAGTGTTATAAAAAATATTTTATATTATGTTGATTTATAGGTTGAGTGGCTTATGAATTTTGGCCAATATGGAAGGAACAACCGTATTAGTATGGGTTTCTAAACACTTAAACAACATAAACCGACACAATATTATTTTGAAAATTGGGTAAATGAAATTATTTTACTAGATTATGTTTTATATATAAATGAATGGATTTTCATATATTAATATAGTATATTTGATGTATTTAATTGTTAGGAAATGATAATTTTCAATTATAATCATTTACTGTTTCTGCACAATTAGTTTATGAGCTTTTATTGTTTGGTTGAATTGACCAGGAACACCTTGTGAATTCAGTTTCAAGATTTGACTATAAGCTTTCGGTGTTAAGGTTGGATTAAAATTTAATTTTAATAAAGTTTTTATTAAGATCTAAATAAGATAAATGATTATGAAATGATCTTATCTAAGAAGTGAAATTATATAGGTATATTTTATAAATAGAGTTATAAATAAAAAGATAGATTTAAACTGAAAATTTAAATCCCGATGCTTTAGAAACTATTTTTCAAAGTCTTTAACAAATGGTAATAATATTATTTGAGAGGTATTAATTGACAAAGATATTTAAAATGGATTTTAAAGGAGAATAGAAAGCATTGAACTCACTTTAGTCACTGAAAAATTACTCTGGCAGCATCATCGATGTTCATTTTCAAGTTTCAAAGAGATGAATTACTACCATAATAGTAATTGGTTATAGAGTTGTTTAGTAAAATAAAGTTTTTTTAAAATTCCAAAGAATGATTTTTTTCATATAAAGGAGATATGTGTATTATTATTTCAAAAATGATTAGAAACAAAAGTCGGGTATTTAGTTCTTCAATTTTCAATTAAGTAATATTATAAGCTTATGTATTCTATTCATTTGGATAGTTTGGTATATATATCGCATTTTGAGATGTTGTTGGTAATTTTCATTTATTAAAATGAAATGGAATTTTCGATGATTTTGGATAGTTGAAACTTCCATGTTAGTTGGGAAAATTAAGCTAAGTGCTTTGTTCAAGAAATAAGTTTGTATAACTTATAAATTTGAGAAAATAGTAAGTTAATACAAATTGTAAAAATTTGTTGGACACATTAAGTAAAACAAATCTGAAATTTGTATATATACTTTTAGATTGTAGCGGAGTGTTATAAAAATATGGAATTAAGTTTAAAGTGGATAATAAACATAAGTGGTGTTATAGGATGGTCGTCAACTTAGGTAATAATTTTTTTGAAATGGATAGTAAGTAATTTTATTATTTAATGAAATACTATCGGTATAATAAATTGTGATTTAAATTGAATATGGATAAAAGAAGAGTTAGTATAAGTTAAGGGAAATAAAAGGACTAAATACATAAGTTGTACGTAGATCATTTTATTCGCATAACTATTGGATCCAGATTTGAGTGCATGATTTCAAGGTGATTTACACCGGTTCGAGTTAGGATATTTCGCTCTATTCTTGGTGGCGAACACTTGATACAGATTTTTTATTCGATTCCAAAGTTTTCTATCATAGTATACGACTATGTAAAGAGAACAAAAGTTTCTAATCAAGGAACCGGATTTGAGTCCACACTAGAGTAGTTGAGTGAACGATACTAGTTTGTAAGTGAAATTATATGATTGAGCGAGCGATCTAATTTAGTTTGCGTACGAATGGTGTATGTACATCATACGAACTTTATTAAAATTATATGCTTTTGTAAATAGAGATGCAGGTATGTAGTTGTATATTATTATAAATAAGATGCAGGACCATGGAAGCAAAGGCTAGTTTGACACTTTTGGTTTCATGAGTAGAGTTTGTTGCCTGACAAATAGGTACGAAATTATATTGTTGTTTGGATTGGATGATTATATGCCCAGATTGAGACGACCCGACTTCCAATCTTCCGGAAATCGCATCATCTTGAAGAAAGAAAGGGATAGAAGAAGAAAAGAAAGAGAAGAAGAACCCAAACAACAACAAATAACTCACAACGAAACGAATGAAATATAGTAAATCACATAAAATATTACATAGTATCATATTACATCAGAGTAAACAACTTAATACATATTAGACAGTTATAACATCTGTCTAACTATAAAACTCAAGTACAACAGAAACAGATATCAAACAAACACAGGGAACCAAAATATATCTACAAGTGGAAGCCTCCTGCTCCGTATCTCCTCCAGAATTCATCAAGCTAACCTGAATCATTTGACTACTCATACGAAATATGAGTACCCAAGAGTTTAATAAAACAGAAAATAAACACTCGGGTCAGACAGGGGTCTGATGTGAGTAAACGGTTTAAAAATTGCTTAACTTTAGAAAAACCTTTGAAAAGAAAAGGTATCACGTAAGACTTCCCACATATAAACATGGAAAAGTTTTTACCTTACGCAAACCAAAACATTTGATAGGAAATCCAGTGATATTATAATAGTGTCTAGGGTTTTTAAAATAAAATACAGAAATAACTGGAATGCTTACATCTCACGCACCAACATAGTTGAGCACAATCAAAACCGTATAGGCACTTATTGGATTTTGGATTCCATCAATGGCAGGGCTGCTGGGGTACCGCCCGTCACAGTACGTGGCCTAGATCACAATACCGAGGAGTACGCCCGCTCCCCTGCAACACAAGGCCGGAACCATCCCTTACTGGACAGTCCCGAACAAGACCACCCCGTAGTTGGCGCGACCAACCACACATTAAGCCAAAATATAAAGGGACCTCTAGACATGGGTAAATCTCACTCTCAAGTGGGGGCTACCCGCGAAGCCTTGCTGCACCTCTCCTGTTTTAGCCATTCCCGGTTGATGAGGCTTGAGGCTGCTATTACCTTCGTAGAACACATCTATCTTAGAATGCTCATCGTCCACCTGGAGATGTTCTGAAAGCATTCAATCCATACAAGTTCGTTTCAGGCTCGAACGAAACCGAAGGCACTATCTCGTTGCACTCATTTTGGAATCACCCTCAAAGTCAACGACCATAGCCCTTGCATTCTAAATCACCATATCGAACCTATAAGTACTATTCCGTCAACTCACTACGAAATCACCCACAGAGTTATACTGACGTATAGTTCTTACACCTCGAGTCTTCACTTGCTCCACTTGGATTCACGACCTAACGTTTAATTGGAATCGATGTGGTTTTCGGATATCCAATTATGGAAACCCGATCCCGGTCTCACCGAAACCAAACGCCATTTTAGTGTCCAAGTTGTACTTAAGGTTTTTAATAATTAACTCATATTCAAGGTGATATAATAGATAGATTAATAACATTATCACCATAGATAATTCACATCAAACATTCATCTCCACAAAGCAGCATATCACATATCATAGATATCCAAATCATCCAGTATCAACCAATTTCAACCACTCAATATTGATCATCAAATATCAGTCAATCAACCAATAATAACCAATCAACCAAGCAGAATTGATTAATTCTTAATCAATTTGATTACCTAGAATCCTCCATCATTTATTTATTCCAAATAAATTAATCATCTCTAATGATCTTCCCCGAATTAATCTTCCTTGATTAATTATACTTTAATTACATTCAAGTAATCATCCTTAACCATATTCAGTAATTAACCTTTAATTACTATCATTAATTACAATAAACTGATGATCATTCATTTACTATCATTAATTAACTAAAATTAATCGCATTAAACCTCAATTAATTATAATTAGTTAATTACACTTAAACTAATCACTTATAATAATCAACCTTGATTAATATCATTAATTATATTAATTAATGATCCTTATTAATTAATAATTCTCTTTAAATTAATTAAATAATTAACTTGTAATTAATCAACTCATTAATCATAATCAGTAATTAACAATTTGTAATTACTTATCTTAATTAATTAAATTCTTATTTAATTAAGCTAACCCTTGATTAATAATCCAATTAATTAATCTTCAATTACTTCATTAAGTAATTATTAATTAATTTAAATTAATAATTAATTCTTTAATTGATTACTTTATTAATTAATTACATTTTAATTAATTACCCTTAGTAATTAATCTTAAATAAATCTCATTCATTCATTAATTAATAACATTAATTAACTCAAATTAATTAAGTAATTAACTCTTAATTACTTACATAAGTAATTATCTCTAATTACTTCATTAATAACTCTTGATTACTTTCTTAATTAATTACCTTAACAAGTAATTAATTCCTTTATTAAATAATCCTTAATCCTTTAATTAATCAATTACTTCATAACAAATTGACTTCAACAATTATATTAATCAATTCTTTAATTGATATCATCAAGTGATTAACCAATAATCACTTCCATTAAAATACTCCATGAGTAATTACCATTAATTACTTCCATAATTAATTACTTTCATTCTTAATTATATTCAAGTATTAACCATTAATTACTTCATTAAGTAATCACACTTAGTTAATCCATAATTAAGTGATTATTAACAATTAAATAATTATTTAAAATTAAATAAATAATTAATTAACATCTTATATTTTCAAAATCCTTAATTAATTTTTACTTATTAACAAATTATAACGATTAAACATTTTTTTAAGTTTTAAACAAAATAATTTAATCTTATTTATCTTCTTAAATAAATTTTTGAAATAATCAAATTTTAATAACTTAAAACAAATTATTCAATTTGTTTTTTTTCCAAAAATCATATCAATAACTTATTTTGAAAATAAGGATTTTAGAAATCAAATTTAAAATTTGAAACACTTAAATTATCTAGTTCAAACTTACTCGTTTTCAATATAAATTGAAACTTAGTTTTTGAATCATTACTTTATAAATTCACTTTAAAACTTTGATTTAATACTTAAGTTCAAAACATTCCTTTTAAATTAAAATTCGAAATTCAATGAAGTTGATTACTTCCAAAAATAAATCATTTTAAACAAATCTAAATTTTAAAATAAATTCAATTAATACTTAAAAGGGTTGATTAACATTTACTTTAAAAGAACAAGTTTTAAAATTTGTAAATTAGTCTCCCCTTTATAAAAACTGTTTTATATTAGCATCAGAAAGTGGTATCGGGTCAAACCCGAGAGGAACCCATCAAAACCCAGAGTCACCCACCCTTCTGCATCTACTTCGAGGCGATACCCTGAAAACACGAGCGACACTTCGAGACTACCTTCGTCTTCCCCAACCAACTTTCCCGTCCCAAATCGTGCACAACGTACACATGTGTATGTGCGCGTCCAATCCTAGCAACTCCGACCATCCATCTGATCGCCGACCAACCACGCACGATTTCGGCAACCTCCCCCACAACCCATATCAAAAAATCCAACCATAAAGCGAAATTCGACCCTAAGGCTCAAGAAAACTACAGCTGCTCGACCCAAAAACCATCGCCTTAGATGATCGCACAACCTCCGGAAGCTCCAGTAACCTTCCCCAAGCAACGCAACATCACTGTGCCACCTTCCATCAACTCGCGATCACCCCCGGTCCACTACCCTTGCCGCAAACGTCACGACAGTCCAGCCGAAAACAAATGCAGGCAAAAACCCTAGTTTGCTAAATTCCTAACTCCTCAGCCATTAGAAAAATTTTAGAGTATTTTTCCCATGATCCTTGATTCATTAACAAACTTTGAACAAAATTCAAGCTCCGATTAACATGCCAATCAATGGCAATCACCAAAACCCCCAAAAACACACAAACCCAAATTTCTCAACGAATACTTAACTAAAAATCACAATTTACATATCAAAATTCATGATTTCCTACCAAGATTTCATGCATGTAATTCAAACTAAAAATTAAGGTTGTTAATTTTTAACCAATATCTTAGTTTTACTGTAATTCTTTTATTTATACTTATCTGTTATCTTAAAAATCATAGAAATATTTTTGTGATCTTCATTACACATTTTCAGGCAAACTTCATTCATGTATTCAAGGCTAATATGGACCATTTTGGGAAATTTTGATTTTTGAAAACAAAGGTCACATTTTTTTTTCAACAGAGAACAACATCAAACATATACAGACATATGTTTTCATATATAAATATAACTATAAATTTAATAAATAAAACTATATGATTTCCATGCAACACCATTATCGAATCACATGCATTAGGATCAGAATTCAACTTATCTGTTTTTAAAACCAATTTACTCACCAGTAAAATAACAGAGCAGAGCACGGCAGTTCTATTTCATTCCAGGCCTGAACATTTGAAGAATGTATTGATTTTCTGAAATCCTATTGCATGCTTTGATTTTTCTTTCTGTTGAAGAAATTGAATGCATGCCTACAGATTGATTTGCTGATGATGATTTGTAGTTGAATATCCATTTGAATTGCAGTAAAGTTGAAGTTGATATGAAGTTGCAGATTTTGCTTTTGGTTTACATTTTCAGATTTGATTTGCCTTTGATTTTGAATTTCATGTTTCAGGTTGAAGAAAGATTTTATGGTTTTAAAATCTCAGATTTAAAGAAAATTTGTGGTAGCCATTGAATTAAGTTAAGAAATGAAGACAAAGATAAGGTGTTTGAAAAAATAAACTAGTTTTCTTCTTTTACATTTATTAAAAATTAAAATGAATAGTTGCCACATGTCTTCAAGCATTTACATTTGTCATTAAATTTATTTGATTGTTTTACAAGTGTAATTAAGAAGACTATTACGTTTACACGTCTTTAAATATATTTTTTAATTAATTTTTCCATTTAATTTAAATGTAATATAAACTTACATAATTTAATTCTCTTAAATAAATAAATATTTACATATTTAAATATAAGTTTAATCCTTTAAAGAAATATTAGAAAACAAATTATAATACAAATATATCCTTATGGATTTAAAAATCTTAAAACATTTATTTATATACATTTATAACTATTTAAATTGAAACATTTAAAAAAAAACAAAACAAACTTTGATTAAATCCTTATTTAACTATCATATTTAAAATAAGTAAATATCTTATAATTTAAAAACAAACAATTATCTTATAATTGAAAACAAATGAATTAAGCTAAATTATCTTCTGAAAAAAATATTGAAATTTAAAACAAAGCTCTAAATTACAATACATACAAATATAAATTATAAATAGATTAAATTAAATTCAAAACAATATTAAATTATAACATAGACTTGCATATATATTACAATTTGAAAATTCATTTTTTTATTTAAAACAAAAGATATTCTATTCACAATATATAACAAATATATATTATAAACATAATAAAATTTATTAGCTTTGAAAAATAATTCTTATCAATTTTAAATTGATAGAAAGATATTGATCACAATTATCATATTAAATATTTATTAACCTTTAAAAGATTAATTTCACCAATTTAAATTAAAATTATGAAGAAAATTATCAAATCAATTTAATTATTAACACAGATTATTAAATTGATATTGCCTCAAATTCCGGGTTATTACAATCCTTCCCCCTTAAAAGAATTTCATCCCCAAAATTTAAAAGCAAAGGTAATTTAATAATCCAGCAAAGTTTTCAATTTCAAATCAGCAAAGTATTCCCATCAACCAGTTACTAACAACCAGAGCAATAAATCACACAAACAAACCAACCTAACTAATTATTCTGACACAAATCAGAATAAATCCTACTAATACTATCTCGAGTTTCCCAAGTATAGAACACCGGGAGACTCGCTCTACGAAAGCCAACAAACTAACTACACTACCAAAATCCAGAGCTCCTCTCATCTCTAGATCCACCAATCTGAACAAAACATCAGACTATACTCAAGTCCATCTCAACTTCCAAATCCAACTGAACTACAGATTCAACAACCAATCGATGAATCATATACGTACCCCCTCAGAGATACGTGAAATACAATGAATTCCAGCTATCCAAACTGGCAATTCAATCTTATCCTAATGACTGCTCTCATAACCAGAGAAATCTTAACAATAATGAAATCTCCAACTTCGAATTCCAACTCCTTATCTCATATCTGCATAACTCAACAGACAAACCTGGGCTGCTTATCTTCTTCTTGACCAGCTCAATCTATGCTGATGCTTCCAGAAACAACTAGACCAAAGCAAACCAGTTTCTGGATCCTATCCAATAGAAAAGTCTTCCAAAATCCGTCGAAATCCAGAACTCAAGCTCTACTTCTCAAGCAAAAGCAAACTGAACTTGCTTCCTTCCTTGCACAGCTGCTACCTCGCTTCCACTGCACAACTCTGATTATGAAATAAATGAGAGTACTGTTGATGAACACGAGTACAAACTTATCCAATATATCCAGAGAACTTTGTTCATCAAACCCATAAAATATGAGTGACACATCTGACTCGGTCACACAACCTTATAACGGAAATCCAACTCAAAACTAGGTCTGACCAACCCAAACTCCAAAGATTTTTGAGCTACTACACTAACTCTTCAAGAACCATCCTACTACCAGGCTAACTATCAGTACCGCTTCTGGAACCAAAACAATATAGAGTTCAACTCTAGATGTAGACAAACTTCTGATTACACCAGTAGCTCCTACTACCACATGAGAATTCTCAGTTTCAAACAAAAGATTATCCAAGAAAAATTCTCAAACTAATCGCAAGTCACTTTTGCGATCCTACCTAGTACGGATTTCAAAGAAACTGTCATCTCTTTACTAATTAGAACAGCTTTAAGATTTTCCAAACAAGGTTAACCCTCCAAGAAAACTTTCACCATCTGCCCGGACCGCTGAAAGAAGAACCACAAAGAGTCCTGAACTATTGGAGAAACGACCACACTGCTGCTTCCAAACTCTACCTTGAAGATACTGCAAAGCTAAAAGATCTTCTCGTCAGCACACCGAACACTTCGAGTTGCACCGCTACCACAGCTAACCAAAGACTTCTAATCCAAAGGCTTCTCCAAACCATCAACAAACCACACAACAGAGCTCCGAGATGACAAACATCCTCTCAAGAAATTTGGATTCCAAACCAAGCATCAACATCTTGCTCTCCTTAAGGAATGACAAAAGAGACCATTCCAAAGCGAAGCACCTCACAGACCTTAGTCTCATATCCCAAAACAGCCAACCTCCTTGTTAAAGATCCAAACAACTTCTACACAGACGAATCTTCTCTGTGGCAGGTAAAGATCGCTTCTCAACTACTACTAATCTGTTTCAAGAGAAAACATCTCGGAAAATTCTCATGGATACTGCATCTCATCACGCAGTTATCAAGATATCATCACTTACTTCTGCACTTCCAACAGATCCAAACTCTAGAAAAATTCGCTCATTGAGCGAAATCCAAATTTACACTTCAAAGATAAACTCTGAATCTTTAAAAAGATTTCCTTCGGATATCAGAGAAATCCTTACTCCAAACTACAAATCTTATTCGAGACGGTATTAGGTCTACAGTCTCGACAAATACTTCCAACCTCAACACATGGACCTCTTCCATTAGTGGTAATCATGTTACACACACACACCACTACTCCATCTACCTCTAAAACTTATGTTGGAAAATCCGAACAGATAACCCAACAGATCAGGTAGATATATATATATATATATATAGTTATATAAAAAAATTACAAGTACGCTCTCTCAAGAAAGACACCACTACAGAGACTATGTATCCACTCAACCTAATGCTCTAATACCAAATGAGACGATCCGACTTCCAATCTTTCGAAAATCGCATCATCTTGAAGAAAGAAAGGGATAGAAGAAGAAACGAAAGAGAAGAAGAACCCAAACAACAACATATAACTCACAGTGGAATGAATGAAATATAATAAATCACATAAAATATTACATAGTATCATATTACATCAGAGTAAACAACTTAAAAAATACATATTAGACAATTATAAACATCTGTCTAACTATACAACTTAAGTGCAACAGAAACAGATACCAAACAAACACAGCAGAACCATAATATATCTACAAGCGGAAGCCTCCTGCTCCGTATCTTCTCCATAATTCGTCAAGCTAACCTGAATCACTTGACTACTCATACAAAATATGAGTACCCAAGAGTTTAATAAAACAGAAAATAAACACTCGGGTCAGACAAGGGTCTGGTGTGAGTAAACGGTTTAAAAATTTCTTAACTTTAGAAAAACCTTTGAAAAGAAAAGGTATCACGTAAGACTTCCCACACATAAACATGGAAAAGTTTTTACCTTACGCTAACCAAAACATTTGATAGGAAATCCAGTGATATTATAATAGTGTCTAGGGTTTTTAAAATAAAATACAGAAATAGCTGGAATGCTTACATCTCACGTTCCAACATAATTGGGCACAATCAAAACCGTACAGGCACTTATTGGATTTTGAATTCCATCAATGGCAGGGCTACTGGGTTACCGCCCGTCACAGTACGTGGCCTAGATCACAGTACCGAGTAGTACGCCCGCTCCCCTGCAACACAAGGCCGGAACCATCCCTTACTGGACAGTCCCGAACAAGACCACCCCGTAGTTGGCGCGACCAACCACACACTAAGCCGAAATATAAAGGGACCTCTAGATAGGGATAAATCACACTCTCAAGTGGGGGCTACCCACGAAGCCTTACTGCCCCTCCCCTATTTTAGCTATTCCCGGTTGAAGAGGCTTGAGGCTGCGATTACCTTCGTAGAACACATCTATCTTAGAATTCTCATCGTCCACCTGACGATGTTTTGAAAGCATTCAATCCATACAAGTTCGTTCCGGGTTCAAACGAAACCGAAGGCACTATCTCGTTGCACTCATTTTGGAATCACCCTCAGAGTCAACGACCATAGCCCTTGCACTCTAAATCAACATCTCGAACCTATAAGTACTATTCCGTTAACTCATTACGGAATCACCCAAAGAGTTATACTAACGTATAGCTCTTACACCTCGAGTCTTCACTTGGTCCACTTGGATTCGCGACCTAACGTTTAACTGGAATCGATGTGGTTTTCCGATATCCAATTATAGAAACCCAATTCTGGTCTCACCGAAACCAAACGCCATTTTAATGTCCAAGTTGTACTTAAGGTTTTTAAAAATTAACTCATTTTCAAGGTGATATAACAGATAGATTAATAACATTATCACCACAGATAATTCACATCAAACATTCATCTCTACAAAGCAGCATATCACATATCGTAGATATCCAAATCATCCAGTGTCAACCAATTTCAACCACTCAATATTGATCATCCAATATCAATTAATCAACCAATAATAACCAATCAACCAAGCAGAATTGACTAATTCTTAATCAATTTGATTACCTAGAATCCTCCTTCATTTATTTATTCCAAATAAATTAATCATCTCTAATGATCTTCCCCAAATTGATCTTCCTTGATTAATTATACTTTAATTACATTCAAATAATCATCCTTAACCATATTCAGTAATTAACCTTTAGTTACTATCATTAATTACAATAAATTGATGATCATTCATTTACTATCATTAATTAACTAAAATTAATCGCATTAAACCTCAATTAATCATAATTAATTAATCACACTTAAATTAATCACTTATACTAATAAACCTTGATTAATATCATTAATTATATTAATTAATGATCCTTATTAATTGATAATTCTCTTTAAATTAATTAAATAATTAACTTGTAATTAATTAACTCATTAATGATAATCAGTAATTAACAATTTGTAATTACTTATCTTAATTAATTAAATTCTTACTTAATTAAGTTAACCCTTGATTAATTAATCTAATTAATTAATCTTTAATTACTTCATTAAGTAATTATTAATTAATTTAAATTAACAATTAATTCTTTAATTAATTACTTTATTAGTTAATTACATTTTAATTAATTATCCTTAGTAATTAATCTTAAATAAATCTCATTAATTAATTAATTAATCACATTAATTAACTCAAATTAATTAAGTAATTAACTCTTAATTACTTACATAAGTAATTATATCTGATTACTTCATTAATAACTCTTGATTACTTTCTTAATTAATTACATTAACAAGTAATTAATTCCATTACTTTATAACTAATTGACTTCAACAATTATATTAATCAATTCTTTAATTGATATCATCAAGTGATTAACCAATAACCACTTCCATTAAAATACTCCATGAGTAATTATCATTAATTACTTCCATAATGAATTACTTCCATTCTTAATTATATTCAAAAATATTAACCATTAATTACTTCATTAAGTAATAACACTTAATTAATCCATAATTAAGTGATTATTAACAATTAACTAATTATTTAAAATTAATTAAATAATTAATTAACATCTTATATTTTCAAAATCCTTAATTAATTTTTACTTATTAACAAATTAAAACAATTAAGCATTTTTTTTTAAGTTTTAAACAAAATAATTTAATCTTATTTATCTTCTTAAATAAAATTTTAAAATAATCAAATTTTAATAACTTAAAACAAATTATTCAATTTGTTTTTTTTTCTTCCAAAAATCATAACAATAACCTTATTTTGAAAATAAGGATTTTAGAAATCAAATTTAAAATTTAAAACACTTAAATTATCTAGTTCAAACTTATTCGTTTTCAATATAAATTGAAACTTAGTTTTTGAATCATTGCTTTATAGATTCACTTTAAAACTTTGATTTAATACTTAAGTTCAAAACATTCCTTTTAAATTAAAATTCAAAATTTAATGAAGTTGATTACTTCCAAAAGAAATCATTTTAAACAAATTTAAATTTTAAAATAAATTCAGTTAATACTTAAAAGGGTTGATTAACATTTACTTTAAAAGAACAAGTTTTAAAATTTGTAAATTAGTTTCCCTTTTATAAAAACTGTTTTATATTAGCATCAGAAAGTGGTATCGGGTCAAACCCGAGAGGAACCCATCAAAACCCCAAGTCGCCCACCCTTCTGCATCTACTTCGACCCGATACCCTGAAAACACGAGCGACACTTCGAGACTACCTTCGTCTTCCCCAACCAACTTTCCCGTCCCAAATCGTGCACAACGTATAAGTGTGTACGTGTGCGTCCAATCCTAGCAACTCTGACCATCCATCTGATCGCTGACCAACCACGCACGATCTCGGCAACCTCCCCCACAACTCAGATCGAAAAATCCAACCACAAAGCGAAATTCGACCCTAAGGCTCAAGAAAACTGCAGCTGCTCGACCCAAAAACCAGCGCCTCAGATGATCGCACCACCTCTGGAAGCTCCAGTAACCTTCCCCAAGCACCGCAGCATCACCGTGCCACCTTCCATCAACTCACGATCACCCCCGGTCCAATACCCTTGCCGCAAACGTCACGACAGTCCAGCCGAAAACAAATGCAGGCAAAAACCCTAGTTTGCTAAATTCCTAACTCCTCATCCATTAGAAAAATTTTAGAGTATTTTTCCCATGATCCTTGATTCATTAACAAACTTCGAACAAAATTCAAGCTCCGATTAACATGCCAATCAATGGCAATCACCAAAACCCCTAAAAACACGCAAACCTAAATTTCTCAACGACTACTTAACTAAAAATCACAATTTACATATCAAAATTCATGATTTTCTACCAAGATTTCATGCATGTAATCCAAATTAAAAATTAAGGTTGTTAATTTTTAACAAATATCTTAGTTTTACTATAATTCTTTTATTTATACTTATCTGTTATCTTAAAAATTATAGAAATATTTTTGTGATCTTCATTACACATTTTCAAGCAAACTTCATTCATGTATTCAAGGCTAATATGGACCATTTTGGGAAATTTTGATTTTTGAAAACAAAGGTCACAGTTGTTTTTTTCAACAAAGAGCAACATCAAACATATACAGACATATGTTTACATATATAAATATAACTATAAATTTAATAAATAAAACTAAATGATTTCCATGCAACACCATTATCGAATCACATGCATTAGGATCAGAATTCAACTTATCTGTTTTTAAAACCAATTTACTCACCAATAAAATAACAGAGCAGAGCACAACAGTTCTCTTTCATTCCAGGCCTGAACATTTGAAGAATGTATTGATTGTCTGAAATCCTACTGCATGCTTTGATTTTGTTTTCTGTTGAAGAAATTGAATGCATGCCTACAGATTGATTTGCTGATGATGATTTGTAGTTGAACATCCATTTGAATTGCAGTAAAGTTGAAGTTGATATGAAGTTGCAGATTTTTCTTTTGGTTTGATTTGATTTGCCTTTGATTTTGAATTTCATGTTTCAGGTTGAAGAAAGATTTTGTGGTTTTCTTTTTATATTCTGGTTTCATGTTTTAGTATATATGTTTCTGGTTTTCAGTCTCATATATAATTCATTTTTAGTTCAATTAATGGCCGCGTTCCTGTGCTCGCGATTGCATCTGGTTCTTTCGCCCTTTTCCCTTTAGTTCCCGTGCTCTTGTCCTCCCACAACGTTCGCCATCCCTTGCCCTCCCGCCTCATGCCTAGCTCTCCTCCTCTCCCTGCCGCTCCTTCCGCCTCACCTTCTTCCACACGTTTTGGTAGAATCTTTAATGTTAACCGTCTTGCGTCCCCGTCTCTTCCACCTCCGATGCTTTCTGATGCTGAATATCCGTCGTTGCCTCTGTCATCTGGTAAGATCCTAGACCGAAATCCTATTGTGTGCTCTCCCATGCGTCCTGAGAAATCGTACGTTTCGGCTGAGATAGTGTGTCGAACTGGTTGTGGCTCTTTGCAACCTCATGTGATTGTTGATTATGGTTCTGGTAATAAGGGTGAGACAATTGGTGTGGTCGGTTGTGGTTTGAGTCCTACCGATGCTAATCTTATGTGTGTAGCTCGTTGCACGCCAAGTGTTTGTCAAAATTCTGTAGAGAAATATGAAACTAATTGCCGTGTTTTGAATTGTGGTGCCTGCAACAATACTTTTGAGAATGATGTTACTAAATTCAATGAATTATATTCTAGTGACAAGTTGGTCGAGGCCTCTCCCCCTGCTGGTCACGTAGCCTCTGCAGGTTGTCTTAATGTTATTGTGTTTCAGCCTGCTGCGCCTTCCCCACCTGGTTCCAAAACTTGGACATCGCTGTTTTCATATCTGCCCCGTAACGCGGGTGTATATGAACCAGTAGTGTTTGATATTGTAGAGGAAAATGGAGTGATGATCCCTCCTCCAAATGTTATGCAGGCTGGTATGGACTTCTGGTTAGAATATTTAGTGGATTTCTTTTTAGATCCTAATCATCGCCTTCATGATGCGACTGCTGTTTGTCGGAAGGCCTGGAGGCTTCGTGGTAAACATCGTGTTAAGCTGGTTGACTCTATGAATTACCTATTGTTTTCCTCCTCTGCGGAACGCCTTCGTGTCCTTGAGGGCAAGCCTTCGTTTATTGATGGGAAACCATTTATCATTACTTCCTGGTCCCCTACGGTTGCTAGTGCACGTGAACAGGTTCTATCTATCCCTGTTTGGGCTTATTTTTCTCAGATTCTTCCGCTCTTCAGCCTCTGATTGGATTGAATTGGCTTGCTTGCAATATTGGTAAATTGAAATGCTTTAACGCTAATACGGTTGCTCGTGAAAAGATGGGTACGCTAAAGATCTGATTGAGATTACCCCTCATAAGCCTCTCCCTACCTCTATTCCTGTTCAGCTTGCTATTGGCCATGTTGTTGATGTCCGTGTACGCTATGGTTGGGTCCCGGATATTTGTTCCTCCTGTCACTCTTTTGGCCACTTAGACTCTGCCTGCACCCATTCTGTTGTCTCCGCTGCTGCGCAAAAGATTCCGCTGCCTCGGCCTCCGCTAAGGAAGTGGGTTCCCAAGATTGTTATTCCTCCTCCTGTAGTTCCTCCTTCTGACCCTGGTCCGCCGCCTTCTCCGCCTGCTTCACCTCCTGCGTGCTTTGTTCCTGCTGATGTATTTGTGGATTCCGTCGATGTCCCGGTTCATGCTCTGCCTCAGACAGCTGTTTGGGCTGAGTCTAAGAGTTGTTGGGTTGAACGTTGTTCTGATATGTGTTTCAACCCAGTGGATGATTCCTATTTTAGATTTGTTTCTGCTGATCCATTGGACCTTCGTCGCCTCTTTTACAGGCTGTCTGGTGATTCTTTGGTTCTTGACAAGGATGAAACGTATGCTAAGTTAAATTCTATTTTGCTTGCTGATACCACCTGGGATCGATCCTTTATATACTGTTCTGATGCTGAGATCTATGATCCGTCTCTTGCTCTCCTATTTCGCCCCTTTATTGGTCTACTCGGGAATGATACTCTAGTTTCTTCCCAAGTGGATATTGTAGTTGGTGTTTCTACCTCTACGGAGGAGACTTAGACCTGTTAGTTGATTTTTATAGCTGTGACATGTTTTTCACACTCCGGTGCTGTATTTTATCCTTCTTTTAGCAGTTAGGGTGTTTCAACCTTACTCCTGTACTTCAATTATTATTATGTTCGTAAAAAAAAGTGGACGGCCCACTATAAAACCGGCTGGCCTTGCCAAAAAAAAAAGATTTTGTGATTTTAAAATCTCAGATTTAAAGAAAATTTATGGTAGCCATTAAATTAAGTTAAGAAATGAAGACAAAGAAAAGGTGTTTGAAAAAAAAAACTAGTTTTCTTCTTTTACATTTATTAAAAATTAAAATGAAGTGTTGCCACCTGTCTTCAAGCATTTACATTTGTCATTAAATTTATTTGATTGTTTTACAAGTGTAATTAAGAAGACTATTATGTTTACACATGTCTTTAAATATATTTTTTAATTAATTTTTCCATTTAATTTAAATGTAATATAAACTTACATAATTTAATTCTCTTAAATAAATAAATATTTACATATTTAAATATAAGTTTAATCCTTTAAAGAAATATTAGAAAACAAATTATAATACAAATATATCCTTATGGATTTAAAAATCTTAAAACATTTATTTATATACATTTATAACTATTTAAATTGAAACATTTAAAAAGAAAACAAAACAAACTTTGATTAAATCCTTATTTAACTATCATATTTAAAATAAATAAATATCTTATAATTTAAAAACAAACAATTATCTTATAATTGAAAACAAATGAATTAAACTAAATTATCTTCTGAAAAAAATATTGAAATTTAAAACAAAGCTCTAAATTACAATACATACAAAAATAAATTATAAATAGACTAAATTAAATTCAAAACAATATCAAATTATAACATAGACTTGCATATATATTACAATTTGAAAATTCATTTTTTATTTAAAACAAAAGATATTATATTCACAATATATAACAAATATATATTATATACAGAATAAAATTTATTAGCTTTGAAAAATAATTCTTATCAATTTTAAATTGATAGAAAGACATTGATCACAATTATCAGATTAAATATTTATTAACCTTTAAAAGATTAATTTCACCAATTTAAATTAAAATTATAAAGAAAATTATCAAATCAATTTAATTATTAACACAGATTATTAAATTGATATTGCCTCAAATTCCGAGTCGTTACATAGATATGGGAGGCCATTTGGCTTTTAGTTTCCTTTTGTTGGTTTGGATCCATAGTGGCGATTTGTAGTTGTTCTGATTGAGCCGTACAAAGGAGACGCTACCTAAATTTTCCGTAAATTTAAAGACTTTGAGATTTATGTAATTCAATTAAACTAATTGATTGTGAAACCTTAATGGGTTTAGAGACATTTTTCTTACTGTGGGAATGTCGAGACGAAATTCTTTTCAGGAGGGAAGAATGTAACGATTCAAAATTTTGTAGGGTGATTTTAAAATATTTTATTAATCTTAAATATTAAAATATTGGGCTTTAAAGGTTTAATAACTTGAATTCAAATATAGAATTTATTTAAAATATTTGAATTTGTGAAATAATTGTTTGAATGGTTTTTCAAATATCTGGGTTTTGAATTGATTATCAATTTAATGGACGTAATAGTTTTATCTAACTCCTTTTAATTAATAAATAATAATAGTAGATGCATTTTGTTAGTTAATTTGCAGCAATAAATGGTTCGAATAAATTATCGAAAAATATATTTATATTTTTACAACTCGATTTCTATTGACTTATTTTTAATTATTTTATTTGATTTTTCCATAAATTTTAACTAGGAAAAAAAATTATTGTTTGATGATTTTTCGTTAAATAATGGTATTCTTATGATTATACAGAATCAGTAAACCGGTGTATGTTATTATTGTTTTAGAGTCACGTCTCTATTCTGGGCACTGCGGTAATTTTATTTTATCATTCGAAGCTCATACGCGAATAAAAAGCGGTGCAGCAAAATGCCAGAAAAAAATGAATTATACACGTATCAACACTTAGACAAATCTACTATCACAAGTTTCCCTCATCTCCACACTGTTCCATTGCATACGGAAGAAGAAGAAAAAATAGACATAGATCCACTTCTTCAAAATTCAATAACAAATCAAAGAAAAATTAGAAAAATAAAAAGTGGGTATCATTGATCTTATTTAAGGTAGAAGTACAAGATGGTATGTGTTTTAGAGGGTGCAGCTTCATTTTCTTAGCTTTGGCAATTTAGCAGTAACTGGGTTCGTATTATTCAGAGATTTAGGCATAGTTAGATGAAACGGAGGATTCTATGAGTTCGTGGAATTAAGCAGCACCCGTGGCCAAAGTTTGGCATCGTCTAGTCAAGTGGTGGTTGTCGCAACCTCATATGGTCCATGCCCGGAGATATAGGTTTGTTTTTCTTTGAGAAGGTCATGCATGAAGTGAAGGGTTCGAGGAGATGTTGATTTTGATGAGGAGGTGATCGGTGAAGGCGAATTGAAGTTTCATGGTTCGAGGTGGGAGAAGTATGCGGGAGAACAGTGGTATGGATGGGTTTGAGAACTGAAAGAAGCGGGAAGCATTTTTAGTTTTGAGGAGAAGGATTGATGATTTTAGGTGAGGTAATTAAGTATTTATTTAAGTTAATGATGAGTGTCAATTATTTAAATTAATTCAAAACCTCATAAACGTATAATTTGTTTATAAGATTTGCAGTCGAGACGAAGCTTTTTGCGTTGCATTTGTAACGGAAAAAGATTCACGATGGTACTGGTTTGGATGAATCTGGAATAAGTGAAAATTTGGGCCAAAATCGAAAGTTGTTCGATTTTAGTTCAAACTGCAATGCTTTGGCGCCAACTAGAATTTAGGTGAGTATAACTCACCTTTTTGGTTAAGTAATAGCATAAATAGTAGATAAATTTTAGCATTTGTGTTTGGTAGAAATTATTGGCTTTTTGGTTAAATATTCACTTTTACAAGTGATTGACATTTAAAAAATTAAAATGCATGGAAAATTGTTGAGAAATCCGGATTTCTCAATATTTTTAATCTTAATTTCCTATTATATATATGTTGATTAATTTTAGTTATATTCTAGTTAAATAGATTGCTATGTTGAAATGTGATTTTTTTGGCCATTTTGGATGTGACACCGACGTATTTGCATATTGAACCTTTTTAGTAAAAAAGATATTAGTTGTGTTATAGTAATTATGGGCCTCCTTTTATTGTTTTAGGATACTATTAATTTTCGATTTGATTTGGAAATGATTTTATTTGGAAAATTATTTCAAATCTGATTGTTTTAGAATTTCTATAATATTTTAATTTAAAAAGAGTGTTTTAAACTTTTCTATTTTATTTCAATTTTTTATTTTATTCTTTTCTACTATATACATAGGTAAATGTTCTAAATAATTGTTTCAGAAGTATGATTTTTATAGCTATTATTATAGTAATAAATATTATTTTTAAAAGAAAATTTAAGAAGAATTATCTTTATTTTAAAGGGATTATGCGGGTTTGAAGAAGACTAAATTATTTGAAATAATATTGTACATTGTTTGTATAAAATGTTGTAGATTTACAAATATTATTTTTTAAGTGAAGAAAATATTTATAAAAAGTGTTGATAAAATAAAAGAATGGTTTTATAGGTAATATCTTATAAAAGGGGAATCAATATCTTTTTGATAATTGGGATAAATAATTCCAGTCGTGGATTTATTTAATAAATGAAAGGATGAGTTTTGTAATTATATCAGGTGTTTGTTTTATGTGTTTTTGGGTTTTTACTTGGAATTTTGGTTTTAAATTATATTTAGAAAATTTTAAAAGATTTATAAATAAATTTGGTGTTTAAAAGAAGTTGCAAATGTGTGTAAGATTTATATATTGAATTTATAAATGTTATTTTTTTAAAAGAAGGTTTATGAAAGGATTTATAAATAATATCGAGGATTTTATAAAGGAGACAGTTAAAACAAATTTGGAAATTTATAAAAGGAGACTGAAATTATGTTTTAAATATTTAATAAGAAAATTTATAAATAATATTTTATGAGAGGATTTCAATAAATGAATATTTACTTTTTATATATAAAAAGGAATTTTTTAAAAGGGTTGCTGTATAATAGAGATTTTATTTCCCAAATTGACCTTCTTAATTATGGTGGTAGGGAATATTTTTTTCCTTACTTAGCACCGAAGGAATACTATTTGGGTTATCATTATCTCTGTTTTAAATGATTCTGTTTTAACCCAAATTTTAGTATGGTTTGAAATAAAAATCTTTCTTAAGATTTGTAAATATACTTATACCGTTGAAATAAATATATGAGAATATTTTCTAAGTATTGAAAATGTAGTTATTGGCGAACATTCTTATACTATTAAAATAAAGTGAAAATAAGGGACACATCCCTAAGATTAAACTTAATACACAAAACATCCTCCTTATAAAAAATATATAAATTACATCCCTATTTTCAAATACTACACTTTTCTTCCCTACAACACCCCTCTTTATCATAGGAGCAATGTTGATTATTCATATATAGATGTTATTCTTACATCCACAATTAAAATTCGAACCCCACTAATTATCAATCTTTAAAATGCAATAACTCCATGTAGAAACATGGATTAATAAACCATTTTCATCACTAAATCATAAATTTTATTATCTTTCTAACGAGTGGCATTGTGCATATGTGAAAATAATGGCAGGACAAATTTTATGCAATAATTGCATACATGTTTGCAATTATACCATATAATTGCAGAAATGTCTACAATTATATGCAATACTTGCAGACACTTCTGCAACTATGCAATAATTGCGGATATGTCTACAATTATACCATATAATTGTAGAAATATCCGCAATTATGTGCAATAGTTGTAGATTTGAAGAAAAATTGAAGATGTTTAAAATTTGCAGAATTGTCTGCAAATATATGGAATAATTGCAACTTCATTGCAAATATGATCTTGTGGTATCCACAATGGATCTCATTTAATGATCATATTTTTTTTTGATTTTTGGTTGAAAACGATATGCCAATCCGATGTTTCTGCAGAAAATTATACACATTTGAAAAGGTAAAAACGTAAAGGGTATTTGGGCGTTTGTGCGTGCGTGAATTTGAAAACAAGGATTGGAAACTTATTGAAAAAATGGAGGGATGTTTTGTGTATTTTCGAACCGTACCAAGCATGTATGACAAACACACCCTAAAATAAATATCTAGGAAGCTTTTATAAGTTTAAAAAATTGGAATGGCTTGAAAATATACTTATACGGTTGAGATAAGTATATCATTATTTTTTACTATTTGAAAGGGTTGAAGAGGCTTGAAAATATATTAAGGTATTTTTATACTAGAATTTACAAAGCAGTTTAAATTAATGAAATGATTAACTTAAAAGGCCCGGAGTTGCATTATGCTTAACAGGCGTTATTTACCTTAGAGATTTATAACCACTGGTTGAATTGTTTGTTTACTGGATATTTAAATAACCGACTATCAAATCTTTGTCAAAAATATTACTTTGGAAATGTCTACGAGAAAAACGTGAGTTATATGGCATAATCATCTTCGATGAGGCTGTATTATGCATATAAATCTCATCTCGTTTTCCTAGGACAAATGATAAGGAGATCCGTCCAATCAAACGGTTAGGGGGTGATCCCTGCTTTTATCTTGTCTTTTTTATTTTCGAAAGAATCGAACTTGAGTTTACTGGAAACCGTTGAATGTTAATTCGAAGAGACTGGGATCAGATAACTATGAATAATGTGAAAACCACTTCGACCCAACTTAAGAGTCATATTGAAGACATCTTGAAGATTATGGGATGGAAAATGAAGCTTTTGAAGTGCAAGGGTTACTTGCTACTAATCCTGAGGGTGATTCCAAAGTGGATGTAGTAGAAATAGTGCCTTCGATTTGTTTACATCTGGAACAGCTTGTACGGATGGATGCTAGTAGTGCATTGCTTTTTGGAGGGCAGTGTAGCATTCCAAGTGGGTTTTCTATATAAAAGGTAAAATGTAGCCTGTAGCCTTATTAACCGAGAATAACTAATACAGAAGATATATAGTAGGGCTAAGTGGATGGCTCCCATTAGGGTGTATCATTACCTTCCTAGATGTGCATTCATTTTATGGATTTGGTTAGAGCTTTTGGTAAAGGTTGCAAAGCAACCAGGGTGATGATATATTCGGTACTATCTAGAAAGGGGTACGTCGGTTCTGGGAGCAACGGTGCAAGATGTTCTTGTTGACCTCGGTATATTTTTCTAGAGGTGTATCGTGATTGGCGTACCCCAGTAGCCTTGTCATTAATGGAATTCATTCTCCAATATGAGCCTTTACGCTTTTAGTTGTAAACATACTATGTTAGAATTCGATTAATGTAACAATTTTGGCTATGATTAATATGTATTTGTACCCTAAACACTATTATAATATCAGAGGATTTCCTATAAAATGTTTTGATTATTGTAAGGTAAAAACTCTTCCGTGTTTATGTGCGGCATGGTCTTACGATACCTTTGCTTTGAAAGGTTTTTATAACTTTAAGAATCCAATTGAGGTGTGTTTATCACGGTGTTTTACTAGACTGATCCGGACGTTGTTTTCTTATAATGCTCAGGTCAAACTGAGCATATTTACAGATTCAATTTGGATGCTTTGGAGCTTACGGGAGACGAGGTGGAGGACACAAAGACATATTCACATATATGTTATTTATTCACTGTGTTTGTTGGTCGTATGTATCAGCAATTGTGAGGACATGTTGTTATAACAGTCTAGGTGTGTGGTTAGTTATTGTACTCTGATTTGATGTATGTATATTACAATTTTATTTTTTTGGTAAAGTTCTATTTCATGTTATATACTATTCGCCACGATATGAGATTCTGTTTTGTCTTTTCTTCCTTTTTCCCCAACAATCTATCTTTCTGACACTTGGATGCTCGACACGTGAATACCATAGATGTATTAGTGTCAACTTCTGAGGATCCAAAAGGCAGGTCGTTACATCTGTCAAGACCCTAGCCATTTTTCATGCCATAAGTCTCACCTACCTAATCATGTTATGGTCGAAACACACTTCAGTCCCTATATGGGCTTCAAACCCTTTTAAAGCATGAATAAATTATATTGCATTTAGATCAAATTTAAACGTGTGTGAATATTATATATTGATACATATTTCTAACTGTTTGCACGAAAAGTGGGCATAAACACTCAAGAATAGAATAATAGAGAAATAAATGAAGAATAATCAACATTAAACTAAGAGGATAAGTAAATAAGTAATCAGAATTAAGCAGTAGCAAAGACACAAGGATTTATAGCGGTTCGACGTTGTGTGCCTACGTCCACTTTGAAGAATTTGCTTTATGATCACTCATAAATCTGATTACAAAGAAGTAATGGTAATGACCCCTGATTACAATGAAGTCCAAAGCAATAAGTGGCATAAAGGATCCTATAAATAAAGAAGGAAGTTTGAATTTATAGGCGAAGACGATGAAGTATCTCGTTGGAAATTCGAAAAAAGACTATCCAGATCCATAAGGGCCGCCAGAATAATTGCAAGTTCTAACTCTCAATTTGGAAGGATCGGGGCCGATCGCTCATTTTGAATCTCGTGGTGATGTGATTGTTCATGGAGACTCTCCTATATCTCTAAAGTATGCTCCCAAAATTTGGTGTCATTCTGAGTTGTAGTTTGTGAGATATTAGCCAATTTTCATTGAGTTGGTGCATGTGACTAAATTTGCACGATCGTTTGTGAACGATCTATGCTGATCGTTCGAATTTGTTCATCTTGACATGCGATTGTTCCTAGGGCTCCTCTCTTTAATATATTGATGCTCTAAAAGTTTCAAATGTGTTGGATTTGTAGATTATGAGATACCAATTGATCATTACTGAATTGAGCTATGGAATCGATATGATATGATCCATAATATTGATTATGCATCGTACTTGATCTATCTTCAAGGAGTAGTGAACTTCCATGCTTTAAGTGTTTTATTGAGTTCGCCTCCTGCTTCTAATTTATTACTACTTCATATTATCATCCTAATCTTTAGGCTTTGTGATCGTTAGTCTGATACATCAATCCTGATGACAATTGAGTCCGTCTTGTCAGATTTATCCAATATGACCGGGCCAAAAGGTCGGATAACATTTGTCCCCCAAAGACGTCTTTTATGAACATGACATGATTTGATTTGTTGCAAATTTCAATCATAAAAAAGGATTCCATCCAGTTTAACGAACAGTCCCATCCTTTTGTTGAGTCGCTTTTTTACTGAGAGTCACATCTCCTTCTGTTTATCATGACTATTGTTAGATTTCCAACAGTATAAATACTGCAGTATGGACTTGTCGATGATTATATTATTTTGTTTCCAGCGATTCTTAGGCTCCAGCAATCTGGTTTAAACTTTTCTCTGATTGATTTCAGGTGAGAATTCAATTTCTATCGATTTAAAAAATTGAATCTTCAGTTGTGTACTGGCATGTATATGTATTCATACGCGACCCCCGATCACGATTACATTCATAGGCTGTTTCAAATTCCTCTTTTTTTAAGAACGATTGCATCCAATCGTTAGTAGGTGTGAGAAAATAATAGATCGTTCTGAATCAATGAACGAACGATCGTCATACAACGATATAGAGCGATGGTTATAAAATGATCGGTAAGGAACGATTGTATAGACTAACTTCAAGGGTCTTAAAGGTTTGGTCCATCTTTATACAAATACTTTTCACTTAGTCGCTCCATCTCCACTTCTCATTTTTACATTGTCTTCGTTTGAACCAAAAGAAAGAGGAAATACTTGACCCTCCTCCCTCATCGTTCTAATCACAATCTAATCCACCAAATCATAGACCGCTCCTCCTTTATTTAATTTCCAGTTAAGCATCCTTCTCTCCATACCCATCATTCTCATCTTCATTTCTCTTCATGTGGAAGAGAGGCTCCTGCTTCATTTAATTTCCAGTTAAGCATCCATCAACCCAAACCGTTCCTGCTCTTTGAATTTTTTACATAAATAGGTTGATTTTGATTTATATATGGATTTGATGGCAAGATTTTGAGTCTGTAGACCTTATGATTTTGATTAGGATGATGAGGCTAATTGATTAGCATGTTGGAGGTAAAGGCTCCAACTGATCATTTTGGTGATTGTGAAGTGGTTGAGTTATTGGGAAGACAGATTTGGCTAATCGTTCTTGGATGGAAAAATGGCCATGGTATGGAACGATGCTTCATAGATTCAACCAATCATTTTTCAAATGATCGTGAAACAATGGAATTGAAGAATATTTCGGCGATGGGAATTGAAGCTATGTATGGGACGATCGGCACTGGAATGATCGGTTGTGGACAGTGCAGGATGTGACCTTCATATGGTGATGATTTGGATATTACACGATCATTATGGAATGATCGGATGGAGAATTGAAGTGAACGATTAGAGGGTAGAATGGAGTAAATGATTGGATGATGGAATGGAGTGAACGATTGGTTGGAGAAATAGTGTGACACTTGGCTTGACTATGGACGATCATTATGGTACGATCATATATAAACAATCGTTCTGGAATGATTGGCTATTCTTCGATGAAATGATCAATCGTTAGCAATGAACTTTAAAATGAAATTCAATTACATGAACTTGGACTTTGAGATGAGCTTCGTCCCTGAACACTTGAGTGAACACATATGACTTGCACATGACTTGACCTGCATATTGTGACATATAGGATATCCAAACTATGACATGGAAAAATGCCATGGACAATTCTTTTGAAGCTCATCTACCTATGAACATAAAAATCAATCTTCAAACTGTTGACAATCAACCTTGAGGCTCAGGCTGGATCATTTCCTAACAATGTAGAGAACCAGTTGAGACGACCAGCATTGACGATCGCTCTGGTTAAACTTCAAAGTCTCATCACCTTTTCCGCCTTTGATTCTATATAACCTGTCACTGTATTAATGGCATTTCACCGCACAACACTAGCGCCTACTCTACACCGGGGTGTATAGGTTATTTTATCTAATAATAATTTTTTACTAAGTTAAATAGCGATGGGTTCCAGACGTTTGGAACATCTTGCAGCTATATCCTCTTGACCATAATCTCAACATAGCAATCCCGGTGCCGAGTCAAGTTCTACCACCGAATAATATGGTCCACTCCCAATCATCAATCCGAGCAATCGAAATGCTCTGGTTCACCATTCAACTTATTTTCCATTGTTTCTACTCTTCCGGTAGAAATCATTGATCTTGATCCCTACACTTTGGAGGATGTAGTCCCTTTGGAAGATCCTCTGGATTCCGTGGCCTTAAAAATTAACGAAGCCGCTCTTCACCAAATCTGTGAAAGGCACGAAATTCATTTGACGATGTGTTGGTCCCGTCACAACACGAAGGGCTTGCTGGCCCTCGGAGTGGTATGTAGCATGCAATAAATTTATGTGTTGGGTTGGATGCGTTCCACCATTTAACTCATTTATCTACGAGGTTCTATATTACTTTAGGATAGCCCCGATGCAACTGCATCCAAATAGTTATGCCCTGCTCAACTGGATTTACATGGTTTTTATGGAGTTCTTATATCGCCCTCCAGTTGCCGAAGATATTTGATTCATATTCACCTTTTACCGACGGACATGGAGTCTCTCATATACACTTCTTGAGTCAGTTAAAACGTGCCAAATCTTAACTGGTGCTTGGAATAAATTAAATGCTTTCAAAAGCAAATGGTTCTTCATGTGTCGTCCTCTTGGCTTCGTCAGACAGTGATTGGAAAGACGTAAGTGTCATTCTTTACTTTAATTCATATGCTTATATCGGGGTCATATCCTAGACTAAGTAGTTTTTCTGATTTTTTACAAGCACCATCACGCGGCCTGAAGGTAAACATCTTAAGGAGGCAATCTCGAATCTTAAGGATGTGCTGCCAATAAATAGAGATATTGACTGCCTCCTTACCAAGGAACATCTCATCACCTTTTGTCTAATGAAAGAAGGCTGAAGCACAGAGCTAGTGAATACTGCTTGAGTTGCAATGGCAAGACAACATGCCATGGTTGGTTGAAGGGGCAACTGGGTTGGTCCTGTCGTGCCCCAGTTATGGGAGCTCAGAAGGCCATCAATATAAATGTTGAAAAATATGAAGGCGACGAACCCGATCATGATAATGAAGGGTCTAGTATTGAGGTCATGGTCGGCTCCAATTAGCCCAAGCCATTTGCTACTCCTCAAGTTATTTCGGATGAGTCCGCTTCTTAACCGTTTGAGCACTTAGGTGATCTTCTTGACTCATTATCTAACTTGCCAATTCCACATGATGTTGAAACTTTTCACTTTACTGATATGAGCATCAGTGGGTCTGACTCTCCAACCCAAACTGGTGTAGAAATCCTATATATTAATAAAGGAGAGGTTACCCCTGCGAGTAATCCAACATCTGGTACGTTGAGGGAAACACAAGGACACTTGCACACACTTTCTCTTCACGACATTGCACTGCATTAATCTTGTGCCCTTTAATATTTAAAGTTGATTCACTCCTTGTTTTCCTTTGTAGGAACCATGGTGAAAAAGAGGACTATTTCACGTTCAAGCCGGTATCGTCAAGGCAGTGGTCATGAGTGTGATCCAAGCTATCGCTCTAGTCAGGATCGAGATCATTAGGATAGAGGTGACAAAGACAGGTCTGCCCATGATAAGCTTCGATCAAAAATCGAATACCCTCCTTCGAAGGATTCTAAAAAGCAAACCGACCATCGGGACCCGCCTATTATTTCTTCTCGTGGTCCGTCTTCCGGTCAGTTCCTCCACAGTCTTTAGTCCCTTCTCATTCTTAGCGACTTGGTGATCGCCGTCATCATAGTGAGCATGTTACTTCCCATAAGTTAGGCAAGGAAAGTGTTGACATTGCAGCAACTTCCAAAGAGCATGAAATCGATCCAGCCACTCGCATGGCTCAACTCAGTAAAGAGTTTTCGAGCTTTTTCTTTGATGAATTTTTCTTCCCTCCCAACCTAAAAATAATCCCTCAAAAGGTTTAAAAAATGACTATGGATTGTGTTACTGATATCCACAGGCAGTATAATGAGTGATTGAAAGCAGTAGAGAAAATGTCTAAATTATCTTTTGAACGAGCGGTAGAGATTAAAAAGCTAAAGCATCAAGAGGCCTAAGATAATAGGATCATCAAAACTGCAACAAATGAGCTAAAAGCTTCAAGGAGATCTTAGGCAAAAGCCGAGAGAAAAACCAAGTCCACTGTCAAGGCTTTAGAGGATGAGAGACCAGACATCTAGATGAGGTTGAAGTACTGCATCATCAAAGCCATCAACTTGCACTTGAAAGAGACATAGACGAATAGAGGATAGTTGAACTTGAAGCTAAACTTGAATATGAGACTAAGGATAAAGACGAGGCGCGAAAGATTGGTCAGGATACCTACGAGGAGTTAGTGGGCTCAAAGGAGATAAGGCCATTAAGAAGGCTTAAGATATTGATGCCCTCAGCTAGCGTGAAGTGGATACCGTGAAGGAGAAAACTAGAGAGGAAGTAATGAATGAGTTTGACCCGCTACTTGTTCTCTATAATGCCAATGTTCTTAAGCATAGAAACCAAGAATGGCTTCGAGATGATTATCCCTATCAACTTTTGCATGCCTGGGAATTTCTTGTTGTTGAAGAGAAGAGGGCACTCAATGCAGAGGAGATTGACCTTATGAGGTTTGAAGGCGAGATCTTATTGGGCGATGAACCTAAAATTTTACATGATGTCCAACTTGTATTTCAGAAAGATCCAACTAAGGCCTCTCGACATGAAGCAAGTGAAGGTTCCGGGTCTGCGCCACCCGATTTTGCAACTAATCTGCCCCAAGTGTCTTAGGGTATTCTTAGCATTTCCATGGTTCTTCCATAGTTCCAAGATTACAACTTGAACAAGCCTCAATATGAAATTCACAATGAGCTTTTTCCAATTCCAGAATGAAGTTCTGAAGGTACTCCAGCTCATCATAGGAGCCAAACCGAAGAAGGTGAAAGAAGCTATCCGATAGGATCGTATAATATGGAATAGTGGATGGTATAGGTAAATAACAATAAGCAATAAGTAAAGTAGACACAAGGATTTTATACTGGTTCGAACCTCTAGTCCTACGCCCAGTCCCTAAGCTTCACTTAGGAATTCTACTAACTAAAACCCTCTATTAACCCAGAGGAATAGGTTTACAACTTACCCGAACAACCGAACGGGATTTCTTGCCTCAACCACCAAAGAGGACTTCAACCCAATTACTAAAAACAATTATTCTACTTGTTGTGTTCTAGTCAACACTAATGAGTCCAATGTAGTACAATATTCCTATAATCTTATCCTCGAGAGTATGCAATGTGTTTGTGAAGATTTAGGAAATGTGAATTGCTATGAATCAAAAGAATGTTATAAACAAAGCAGAGATTCAAGCAATAGATTGGTGATTTCTTTGAAACTTTTAGAGAATATAAAATATGTTCAAGAAAGTAGTGAGACTAAAGCATAAGTAAATTGGTAAATTGAAGATGTTAGAACCATGTATATATAGGCGTAGAAGAGATGCGTTTGTTGGCTAGAGATGCAGACAAGAGATGCTTCCATTTCCATTGGAGAATGGTTGCAACACTTGGGAGGAAGAAGGTGTCCATTCAGAGAAAATTCGCAGGTTTAAATTCAGTCGACTGGGCAGGTTGTTTCAATCGACTGGAACTGTGCATGTTTGTATATGTGTGACAGGTTCAGTCGACTGGGCTTACCTGTTCAGTCGACTGAACTATTGATTTTTACATAGTGAACGTTTATCTAGAAAATGAAGTTTATAAAACGTGTTCTAATGTTTGTGCAAGCCTCTTAAGGATAGATTTTAATAATAAATCTAAACTAAGACCTATATTTAAATTATACTCATGTTATCCTCGGTCTTCATCGTTTTAGTTTTGCACATATATCTTCCTTTTTGTTGAAGCACATTGTCATTGATCAAAATATAGCGTATCAACATTCTCTTCCTTTTTGATTGATGACAATACTGAAACGTGTAGAAATGTAATTATTTCCTCTCCCTGAATATATGCACTGTCTTTCCTACAAACAAGGTTAGTAACATAGATTTCTCCTCCTTTGTCATCGACAAAAAGGAAGTAATAATCGCAGAAGTATATTATCAAAACAATCACTGATATGCATAACTATAGTTTCAAAAACTTAGAATGTAGCATAAATAAATGAAACATAGAAGGCTATTTATTCATCTTTATCCCAATCATATGAGCCTTCTCTTCCTCCCTCCGGTTCGCGAATAACGAGTCCACCGATGGGTGGTCTATAAGCTCTTCCACCTTGACCACCGCTATTCCCACTTGTGCCCCTGCTTGGATTTTCTTCGGATGAAGTCCATGTGAAAATTGGTGCTTGACGCTTTCCACGGGAGGTTAAAGCAGTAGTGGAGCTCATGCATGAGATGGCATGCCATAATTTGTTGAAGAACCCTTTAATTCTATCAAGTTTATGATCTACCTTCTTGAGGCGATTATCAATAATTTGTTGATTTCTTGATAAAATTCCTAATGATTGATTGGTAGTAAAACTTGGTTCAAAGATATGAATTTCATCATCTTGATCAAAAGTTTCTTCATGTTGGGCTTGAGGAGGTTGTTGCGGTTCTTGATGTCTAGCTTCCCATTCGGCAAGAGATATGATGCGAGAAGGTCTAGCCGGAAGTTGCATAAGGCTTATAGTCCGATGGTTAATTTGACGAACCATTGTATTTTCGGACTCTGGTAATGGCATATCAACGTTGAGGAGTAGTCGCATGATATACTTGCCAAAATATATTGTTCGCATTTTGCCATTATTTAAAGTAAGAAATTCATCAAGAATTAGTTTGACCCAATTAACTTGAATATTGCCCCAAATAGCATATAGTGCTCTATAATTGTTTGGGCATACAATTTCATATGAGCCCGTTTGAGGAGTGATGATTCGCATAAGAGCTTTGTGGAGAAGCCTTGCTCTTGGTCGTAAGGAAGTTGATTTAATATCCCGGATGTTGATGTTATCATCCAAAAATTGATGATTTATGTTGTCTCGAATATATGGATTAAATTCGATTTCTTCAAGCTTCCTTTCCATGTTAGGAGATCCTAAAATGTGTGCAATTCAGTCTAGGGAAAACCATACCTTTTTGCCACACCCCATACTCCAAACACTATCGTTTGGATTTCTTGGAGTTTGGTGTCCAAGTTTAAGGTTTGCATAGAACAATTTGACCATAATATGATTGTTTGCATGGTCATTTTGTTTTATGTCTAAGAGAGTTGTTAATCCTGCTTGATCCGTCAAAGCTTGTATGTTGTACGTTTGGAAACTCTGAAAATCAACGAAGGAGTGTTCAAAGATCCGAGAATTCTTCATTTTGTTCCACCTTGTGACCGCCACTCCATCATAAAGCCATTGAGCAATTTGAGCGTCAATTGGCTTGTAGGAGGTTGAAGTTGAAGCCCTTGATCTTTATGGAGCCATTGTTGTGAGAGTTTTGAGAGGGATTTGAAAAAAAATGAAGATTGAGGGCTAGGGTTTTGAAGAATAATGGTGAAGTAGGAGCTTTTGGAATGATAAAAGTAAAGAGTAAAGGTAGAAATTGGTGGTAAAAAGGAAAAAAGTAGTCTGGAAAACGACGTTCAATCGACTGAATAGTCTGTTCAGTCAACTGAATTGATGGCTGAAAATTTTCTGTGTTAAATTCAGTCGACTGAACAGTGTTTTTAGTCGATTGAACTATTATCCGAAAGTTTCTGTGGTAAATTTAGTTGACTGTGCAGAGCAATTTGTTGATTGATCTATTGGAAATTGTTTTCTGTCTTATGTTCAGTCGACTGAGCAGTAAGGTTCAATCGACTGAACCTTGTGTTTTTGGTGTTCTAAATTTTTAAAGCAAAAGATTTTGATTGAAAGAAATGATTACAATTGTATAGGTGTATTACAATATAACAACATGATTTGGCCAAAAATAAAAAATAATCATTTCTTTGGAGATGGACTATTTTTCTTTTGCGGTTTATTTCCTTCATTCGCCATATAGTTTTTGTCCCATGAATACGGACTATATTGAGGAGTTTTTGGCGACATCCAAGGATTCAATGGATCGGCTGGTGTACGGTATGACGAAGATGGATCATACGAACTAACTGGTCGAGGTAGGGGCACTGTCACATCATTTTTCTTCGAGCTACAAAAACGTAAACCGATTTTCTCAAGGAAGCTTAATCGTCTAGCCGTTACTTTTTGTTCAAAATATAATTCACGTTGAAGGTCAATTTGTTGCTATTGAAAATGATGAATTTCATCAATCTTTCTTTTCGTATCAGGAGAGATAAAAAGTCCACATTTTGCCTTCTTCGAATTCGGTGTGTAGCCAGTTCGATAGTTTTCCCATTTATAAACCGGCTCATGCTTTGGTGTAGGCGTAGGAAGTTGTGGTGATGTAGGTGAGTTATCGACTGAGGAGGTAATGTTGATTGGAGAGTATGAATTGTTGGAAGACATTTTTATATTGGATTTTCAAACTTTGTAATTTTTTTTGAAAATAACATATGTATAGATGTATATATATAGTATGAAAGTTCCAAAAAGAATATGGTGTTAAATCATTAAGAATTTATAACCAGAAATTAAATTAATGGTTAATATTTTCTTTGAAAATGGTTAATATAGGTTTAGTGTATAAATTATTAGCTACTTCAAAATATCTTTGAAAGATATTATTCCTAGTTCTCGTCGTAATTTTATGAATGAGTTTTCTAGTAATGGTTTAGTAAATATATCGGCAATTTGATCTTCGATAGAAATTTATTCTAAATTTATGATTCCTTTTTCGATATTGTCACGTAGAAAATGGTGACGAATATCAATATGTTTTGTACGAGAATGATTTACCGGATTTTTAGATAAATTTATTGTACTTGTATTATCACAATATATTGTAGAATTTGTTAAATTTATATTAAAATCTTTAAGTGTTTGTTGCATATAGATGACTTGAGTACAAGCTAAAGCGGCTGATGTATATTCCGCTTCACACGTGGAAAGCGATACACAATTTTGTTTCTTACTAAACCAAGATACAAGTGATTTTCCAATGAAATGACACGTACCACTTGTACTTTTTCTATCTGTTCGAGATCCACCAAAATCGGCATCACTAAACGATACTAACTCGAATGGACACTCTTTTGGATAAAAAAGACCAAAATCTTTAGTATAATTAAGATGTCGCATAATTCGTTTTACAGCTCTTAAATGTGATTCTTTAGGGTTAGATTGAAAATGTGCACATAGACATACACTCATCATTATGTCTGGTCGACTAGCGTTTAAGTAAAGTAAGGAGCCTATCATACTTCTAAACAATTTTTGGTCTACACTTTTGCCATTTTCATCTCGATCGAGATGAGTAGTGGTACTCATAGGAGTATGTTTAGCAGAAGTGTTTTCCATTCCAAAACATTTAATTAGATTAGCACAATATTTTTCCTGGTTTATGAAAATTCCATTTGTTAATTGTTTAATTTGAAGTCCAAGAAAATAGGATAACTCTCCCATATGAGACATTTCGAACTACTTAGTCATTACATTTGAAAATTCTTTACATAAGTTTTCATTTGTCGAACCGAATGTAATATCATCTACATATATTTGAATTATTAGAATATCTTTAGTAGTATTTTTAATGAAAAGAGTTTGATCTACTTTTCCAATTTGAAATCCCGAATCTAGTAGATAGCTCTTAAGTCTCTCATACCATGCACGAGGTGCTTGTTTAAGACCATATAAGGCTTTCTTTAATTTATAAACATGATCCGGATATTTTTCATGAGAGAATAAAGGGCATTGTTCTACATATGCATTTTCTTTTATAAAACCATTTCAAATGCACTTTTAACATCCATTTGATAAAGTTTAAAATTGTGAAAACATGTGAAGGCTAATATAATACGTATTGCTTCAAGTCTTGCAACGGGAGCAAAAGTTTCTTCAAAATCAATACCTTCTTCTTGATTATATCCTTGTGCTACTAGCCTAGCTTTATTCTTAGTTATATTACCTTGTTCGTCTACTTTATTTTTGTAAACCCATCTTTTTCCTATAACTTATTAATTATTAGGATGGGGAACTAACTCCCAAACATCGTTACGTTCAAATTGATTTAATTCTTCTTGCATAACAACAATCCAGTAATCGTCTGTTGATGCTTCTTTAGGATTTTAAGGTTCTATTGTTGAAATGAAAGCATCATGTCCCATTTGATTTAGTTGACTTCTTGTTTTAACCTGACAATTCATTTCACCTATTATATTTTGTGCTGGGTGATCTCGTAGTATTCTTGGTGGAAATCTTAGTTCATTATTACAATTTTCAAGGTCTGTATTTTCTATATTTATAAATTCTTCATCATCTTTTATAATCAAATTTTTATTAAAATTTTCATCAAAAGATATATGTAAAGTTTCTTCAATTATGTTCGTTTGCTTATTAAATACTCGATACGCCTTACTTCGTTCTGAGTATCCTACAAAAATTCCTTCGTCAGCTTTTGGATCAAATTTTCCAAGTTGATATTTTGTATTTAAAATAAAACATTTTGATCCAAATATTTTAGAATAAGATATATTTGGCTTTTTGTTATTAAATAGTTCATATGAAGTATTTTTAGTTAATGGTCTAATTGATATACGATTTAATACATAACATGCAGTAACTACGGCTTCTGCCCAAAAATGTTTTGGTAGAAAACTTCCATTTAATAATGTTCTTGCACATTCTTATAGTGTTCTATTCTTTCTTTCTACAAATCCATTTTTTGAGTAGTTCTAGGAAATGAAAAATTATGATTTATTCCTTTTTTTTTACAAAAAGATTCAAAAGCTTCATTTTCGAATTCGCCTCCATGATCGCTTCATATATTTTTAATCATCAAATCTTTAGTGTTTTGAATTCTTTTGACAAATGTTTTAAAATGCTCAAAAGTATCACTTTTATTTTTCATAAAAATAGTCCATGTATATCCTGAGAAATCATCAACTAATACAAATACATATCGATTATGATTAATGGATTGAACCTGTGTTGGTCCGAATAGATCCATATGAAGTAATTCTAGTGGTTGTAAAGTAGAAATATTTTTCTTAGATTTGAAAGACGACTTTGTTAATTTTCCTTTTTGACAATCATCACAAAGATTTTTTATTTTAAAGTTTATCTTGGATAACCTCTTACTAATTCATTTTTAGAAAGTTTTCTGATAGTTTTAAAATTAATATGACAAAATATTTTGTGCCATAGCCAAGGATCATTATCTTTGGCTAGTAAACACATATTTGTATTATGATTAATTTTCATATTTAGAACATAAATATCCCTATCTCTATTTCCCTCAAAAACAAGATTTTGGTTTTGATCAAAAATAATACATTTATTTTCTGAAAAAGTTATTTTAAAACCTTGTCACAAAGTTGACTTATGCTTAGTAGATTATGTTTTAGATTTTCAACTAATGAAACATTTGTTATAAAAGGTAAATTCGATGTATCATAATTGCTCACATCTCCTTTGCCAATGATATAACCTTTTGAATTGTCTCCGAAGGTAACCGAGCCACCATCAAAGTATGTGATGTTTGTAAGCATATCTTTGTCGCCGGTCATGTGTTTTGAGCAACCATTGTCTAGTATCCATTTCTTCTTTTTGAGTGGGACCTGAAAATAAATATGAAATCATTGGCACCCACTTTTTAATAGGGTCCTAAAAGTTAGAGTTTAGGAAACCAAACCCAATTTGGTTCAGTATCCTTTTTATAAATACGGTTTTAATTATTATGAACACCATCCATAAATGTTTTAATATATTTATTCCTATTTAAAATATTGTTAGTTTCTGGAACCCAAATTTTGACTATCTTTGTTTCTACTTTTGTTTTAATAGGTTCTCTTAATAACATTTGTTGTTGCGAATCAATATTCCTCTTAAAATTTGTATTTTTATTTTTAGGAATTTTTGACTCCTTTTTATATCCTAATCCAAGTTTATTGAAGAGAATTGAGTATTTTCTAAAATCTTAGATAAATTTTCTCTTCCTTTGTTAAAGTTAGAAACATTTTTAGTGATGTTATCTAATCTAGCTTGAAGACTATTATTTTATAACTTAACTTGTCTAATCTTAGTTTTTAACTCATGATTTTCAGAAACAATTATATCATTCTTTGTCTTTTGAGTTTCAATTTCTTGACTTAAAAGTGATAATTGAGTTTCCGAATTTGAATGAGATTCTTGAAAATTTTCAAGTTCTTCTTATAGAATTTTCTTTTCATCTTTTAACATATCCCTTTCAAATTCAGCTTTGTTTTGATTTTCACGAGTTTCCTTGAGTTTCTTTTTAAGAGTTTTTATTGTGCTCAAAAGTTCAGTGTTTACTTCAATTAAATCATCGAAAGTTAAATTACTAACCTCAGATTCTTGAGCCATAAAGCATACATTCGCCTGTTCATTGTCGCTATCATTTTCACTTTCAGATGAAGAAGAATCTGAGTCATCCCATGTTACAGAGAATGCCTTATTTTTGAATTTCTCTCTCTTGTTTTTATTATTGAGAGCTTTCTGATTCTCCTTCTTTTGCTCTGGATTATCCTTGTGCATGTGACCTTTCTTGTGATAGTTGAAACATTCTATATTCGAGGATGTAGGTTTGTTCAAGAAATTCTTATTGAATCCGTTTTTATTTCCTTTTCTATATCTTAAGAAATTCTTGAAATTTTTGGTTATAAATGCTAAATCCTCATCTTCAGATTCTGATTCTTCCTTTTCCGCATGAAAGGCTATATTCTTTCTTTCTTGAGCTTGATCTTTCTTAGCTTGCATATTTACTTCATACGACATAAGATTTCCAATTAATTCCTCTGGTTTCATTGTAGATAGATCATTTGCTTCCTCGATTGCTAGTACTTTTCTCTCCCATTCATCAGTGAGTGAATTTAGAACTTTAGACACAATGTCAAAGTCCGTGTATTTTTCTCCTAGTCCTATTAAGGCATGATGAATATCTTGAAATCTCGAGTACATGTCATTAATGGATTCATTTTGTCGCATTCTAAAGTTTTGGAATTGGTTCTTTAGCATGGATATCTTTGTTTGTTTGACCTTGTTTGTGCCTTCATGTATGACTCTAAGTGTTTCCCATATCTGATATGCAGTAGTACATATGCTAACACGGTTGAATTCATTTCTATCCAGGGCGCAAAATAGCATATTCATAGCTTTGGCATTTGCACTAGCTTCATTCTTCTGAGTTTGTGTCCATGTAGGATAATCAGTCATGGGTACAATGAACTCTTCTTGAGTGGCATTACAGGCTTCGAAACTTGTTGCTTGCATAAAAATCCTCATCCTTGTAGCCGAATAGTTATAGTTTAGTCCATTGAATAGGGGGGTCTTTGGGTAGATTGTCCTTCCGCAAATGTAGAACTATAGGCAGATGTTGTGCTTGTACTTGCGTTATTTTCCATATTATCAATATGTCTAATAACGGTGTTATGGTTATAGGACGACCTTCCTCTGATACCAATTGAAAGAAGCTATGCGGTAGGATCGTATAATATGGAATAGTGGATGGTATAGGTAAATAACAATAAGCAATAAGTAAAGTAGACACAAGGATTTTATACTGGTTCGGACCCTAATCCTACGTCCAGTCCCTAAGCTTCACTAAGGAATTCTACTAACTAATACCCTCTTTTAACCTGGAGGAATAGGTTTACAACTTACCCGAACAACCGAACGGGATTTCTTGCCTCAACTACCGAAGAGGACTTCAACTCAATTACTAAAAACAATTATTCGACTTGTTGTGTTCTTGTCAACACTAATGAGTCCAATGTGGTACAATATTCCTATAATCTTATCCTTGAGAGTATGCAATGTGTTTGTGAAGATTTAGAAAATGTGAATTGCTATGAATCAAAAGAATGTTATAAACAAAGCAGAGATTCAAGCAATAGATTGGTGATTGCTTTGAAAACTTTTAGAGAATGTAAAATATGTCCAAGAAAGTAGCGAGATTAAAGCATACGAAATTCGGTAAATTGAAGATGTTAGAACCGTGTATATATAGGTGTAGAAGAGATGCATTTGTTGGCTAGAGATGCAGACAAGAGATGCTTCCGTTTCCATTGGAGAATGGTTGCAACTCTTGGGAGGAAGAAGGTGTCCATTCAGAGAAAATTCGCAGGTTTAAATTCAGTCGACTGAGCAGGTTGTTTCCGTCAACTGGAACTGTGCATGTTTGTATATGTGTAACAGGTTTAGTCGACTGGGCTTACCTGTTCAGTCGACTGAACTATTGGTTTTTGCATAGTGAACGTTTATCTAGAAAATGAAGTTTATAAAATGTGTTCTAGTGTTTGTGCAAGCCTCTTGAGGATAGATTTTAATAATAAATCTAAACTAAAACCTATATTTAAATTATACTCATGCTATCCTCGGTCTTCATCATTTTAGCTTTGCACATATCTCCTCCTTTTTGTTGAAGCACATTGTCATTGATCAAAATATAGCGTATCAACAGAAGGTATCTCGTTGATATTTCCCATCTTTCAGAAAGTTGAGGTATCATCGATTGATATTTCTAATCTTTTTAGCTATGTTTCCTTAGCTTTAGGTCTTCCAGCTGCAGTTCCTCCCCCTCAAGAATCCCAACCGGGGCCTTTTTTGCTTAAAACAGAGTCAGTTACCGTTACAAACTCACTTATGAATCGTTATGTTCCAAAAGAGGAGGCTTTCATATTTGATGAGCACAAAGTGGATGTATTATTGAGGGAAGGAAATGATTCACACCATGAAATCCTGATTGATGATGGCGTCATGATAAAGGGCACCTTTGATCCCGTTGACAAGCTTAGTCTAAAGGAGCGCATTGAGAAGGAAGAGTTGTTGAATTAAAAGGCTAAGACTGAGCTAGTTGAACTGGGCCTTAATGATCCAAATCTTATCACGCTTTAAGTCATTCCTCTTGGTAGGTTGATTTCGGGGATGAGATCCCTCCTGTAATTGAAGACGATGCTGCTTTGATCCTCGCATCTAGCGATGTCTCTTTGAAAAAAGGTAGAGGTTGTAAAGGATCAAAGAGGGGGTTGGGTGATAGTTTGAGTGGATCCACCTTAAGAAACCAAGGAAGGACAAGAAATCCAAGAAGTAGCCGTCGGGTCGGCTTAATGTGTAGATAGCTTATGTTGCTACTATTTCTCTTTTACTGGCTGCATTTGTGTGGATATGGCCCTTGCTTATAATTCTCATTTTTGGTATAAAATTATACTCAACTTACAAGTTTAATGTGAATAAAAGTTCTCTTGCTTTCGTAGAACTCTTATTTGTATTTTCTTAAGTGATCGAGCTATTACATTTTCCATTCAATGTAGTTGTAATTCATTGCTCTTGCTCATTAGCTCGGATATTGATTCAATTCATCAATCTCATAGCCTCCCTGAGGTTGTGGCCTCTAGTCATATTCAAATATTAGGCTCGAGCCTTAATGTAACATTGTCATACTCAACGATTAAGAAAATATGTTTCTGCCCCTATCTTGGGTTGGCAGAATTAACTAGTGGATGGTTGAGTTCCATCTCCATTAACTTTGTTCTCATCTTGTCGAATTCAGGGTTGAGTTGGTTAAGTAATAAGTGGTCGAATCACATTTATTTATTCGTTTATACTCATATCCATGCTCTATGGATAAGGGTTATTCCATGGGTGGTTGTTCACACCTGTTAATGTTTGTAATTCAATTCGCACTCTGGGAATGTGGATTTGTTTGAAAAACTGTCAAATTCAGTTTCTCTTAGTTAGTTATCTTATCCCATAAGTATAGGGTTCTATTCATCAAGTGATCGGTCGAACCACAATCGCTATCAAGTCATGTTGAATTCATTGTATGGTGGGATTTAGTTGGTCGCATGTCGCCACTAATATGCAATGCAATGGCAAATCACGGATATGAATCAAAATTCAAAGCTCTATTACTGAATGAAGAAAGAAATGAGAGAGTCTGTTATCTTATTACATACCTATAAACTTGAATGCATAAGAAAATTTCAAAAATAAAAAATAAATGAATAAAGAAAATAAACTAAACTAAATAACGTCGTAGATGCTCGCTATTCCAAGCTCTCGGAAGAGTGACACCATCGACGGTCACTAGCTTAAAGATTCCATCTCCAAGCCTATGTTCAATGACATATGGTCCTTCCCATGACGATTTCATGTGTGAAGGGAATGAAAAAATTCATTTGAGTATGAGATCGTTGATTTCAAATGTTCTAGGCCAGACTTTAATGCTGTAGCATTGAGCGGTTCAGTGTCGATGTGCAACTGCCCTCAAATCAGCTTCTTCGTGCTTTTCATCTACAAAGCCCAGAGATTCTAAAAGGATAACTTTATTCGTTCTGAGATCGTAGTAGGCCACTCGATGAGAAGGGACTTTAATTTCAACAAGAATAATGGCTTCGAAACCATAAGCAAGGCGAATGGAGTATGGCCAGTCATGGACTTATGGGATGTTCTGTAGGCCTATATTGCTGTTGGGAGTTCAACCACCCACTTACCTTTATCCTTTTCCAAATGCTTCTTCAAAATGGACTTTATGATTTTGTTTATGGCTTCAACTTGTCCATTTTCTCGAGGGTGAGCAACTGCTGCAAATCTATTTTCAATATGACGTCGACAACAGAAGTCTTTGAATTCAGCATTGTCGAATTGGGTTCCATTATTAGTTACCATAGTTCACGGAAGGCCAAAATGACAAATGATGTTCCGAACGAAGAATTTGATTACTTTGTTTGTTGTGTTCATGGCTAAAGGTTTCGCTTCGGCCCATTTGGTGAAGTAATCAACTACGACGATAGCATTCTTCGCACCACGTTTAGAGATCGATAAGAATCGATAATATCTGTGCCTCCTATGGAAAACAGCCATAGACTGACCATTTGTGTGATATCTGTCGACCGAGCTCTTGGAACTTTTGCATATATCCGGCACTTATCACATCGCTTAGCATAATCAACAGCATCTCGGTTGACAATTGGTTAATAATACCCGTAATAGAGTATTTTATTTGCTAGGGTTTGCCCTCTCAGTGTGATTGCCACATACTCTTTCATGAACTTCCTTTAGGACTCTTTTTATTTCATCATGAGCGATACACTGGAGCAGGGGCACAGAAACCCTTTCTATACATGACTCCTTCCTGGATGATATATAGCGAAGCTTTGCAAAGGACTTACCCCCTTTCATCCTTTGTTTATGAAGTACTCCCTATATCAAATAGTCTGTAACCGAAGTCATCCATGACTCCTTCTCAGGCTGCATCTCTAGTACCTAGTCGATTTCCCTTCTGTTTGTACTCAGAGTGTCTAGTACTTCGATTGGAACCAAGCCCATCTATTGTCATACCCAATGCTAGCAAACTTTGCCAATGATTCGACCCTTTTGTTTTGATCTTGCAAAACGTGCGCTATGTCATAATACTCAAAATCAGCTGATAGTTTTGGAATTGGATAGGAAACGGAGTGAGTCATTGTCCCTTAGCCTGGTAATTTCCTTGACTTGGTATACCACCAACTAGGAAGCATAAAAGATTTCAAGAGATTTTCTCCCAATTCTCTAGCAAGTTTGAGTCCAGCAATCGGAGCTTCATACTCAGCTTCGTTATTTATTGCAAGTATGTCAAGCTTCAAGGTGTATCAAATTAATCGATCCTTCAGAGTTACTATTATGACTCTGGCTCAAGAATAGTGATCATTGGTGGCTCTATTAGTATACATTTTCCATCGGTTGGTAAAGGCTTCACTGCTCTCTAGGAGATCTTCCTGTGTAGTGAACTCAGCTATAAAGTTCGCCATTGCCTGTCGCTAGATGGCTCTACGAGGAAGGTAAGTAATTTCAAAATGACCCAACTCAATGTTCCACCCGAGTAACCGTACAGATGTCTCAGATCGCTGCAGGATCTATCGTAATGGTTGATCGGTGTAAACATTGATGGGGCATGAAAATAGGGGCAGAGCTTTCATGAAGCAATTAACAAGAAGTACGCCAGTTTTTCTATTTTTGGGTAGTTCCTTTTAGCTCCTGTCAATAGCTTGCTAACATAATAGACCGGTCTCTGGATTCAATTCTCTTCACGAAGCAGTGCGACACTTATAGCATGTACCGACATGGCCAAGTAGATATACAGTCTTCACCAAAGCTTGGAATGCGTCTTTACAATCCTGCATCCATTCAAAATTCCTTTTCCCTCTTCTAATCGAGTCAAAAAGGAATGCATTTATTGGTAGCTCTGGAAATAAATTAACTTAGGGAGGCAACCTTCCTATTAGGCTCCGTACTTGTTTGACGGTCTTTGGTTCTTGGAAGTTGTGAATTGCATGAATCTTCTCGAGATTAGCTTCGATTTCGCGGGAATTGGCAATGAAACCAAAAAACTTTCTTGATGCTACGCCAAAAGAACATATCAAGGGGTTGATTTTTATTTTGTAATATCGAAGGACATCGAACATTTCTGCCAAGTCTCTAATGCGGTTGCTAGATCATCATGACTTTACGAGCATATCATCCATGTATACCTTCATCGTCTTTCCAATCCGATCTTTAAACATTTTATTGAATATACATTGAGATGTCGCTACAACAATCTTTACCAGATAGAAATATAATCTAATGCGCATTGGGATTTAGTTATATCTAGGGTACACATCCATAAAAGATAGCAATTCATGCCTTGCAGTTGAGTCTACCAACTGGTCGATCCTTGGAAGTGAAAACTGTCTTTTGGGCATCCCTTATTCAATTCTTAATAATCAATGCATGTATGCCATTTTCCATTCACCTTTCTCATAAGTACATGATTAAATACCCATTTAGGGTAGATGGTGTCGCGAATAAACTCATTGCTTTTGAGCCTACCACCTTCTCCTTAAGGGCCGTAGATCTCTCAGGATCCATGCCATGCCTTTTCTATTTCAAAGGACATGCCTCAGGTCGATATTCAATGCATGCCTTGCAATGGCAGGCAAGATTCCACATGTCAAAATGAGTCCAAACGAACATGTCAAGATTCGCTCGGAGAAAACCAGCAAGTTCTTTCATCATCAGGGGCCGACTGTGATCCTATCTTTAGGACCCATAACAGGTAGTTAAGGCCGACTGTGATGTCAATCATCTGCTCAGCCTGTGCGGCCTTAGTCCTTTTGCGCTCATCTCCTTCAGATCTATGTCTTTATAGAACCAACATCGGCAGGAATTAGTTGTCAATCTTCGGCAGTTTAGATGCGAAGGCACTTGTCTACATCTTACCTTTCTCCTTTCATTGAGCTTCTCTCAATTCAGTTACATAGCAGGCACGTCCGATCACCTGATCACCATGCACTATTCCAACAATATTATCGGTTGGGAACTTCAAAGTCAAACACTATGGGAAGAGCTGCTCGGAACTCATTTAGGCCCGGTCATCCTAGAAAAACATTATATGGAGAGTCAACGTCCAAGGCAGTCACTTTCTCCCAACTCCATTGGGCAATTCGACATAACCAACAGCTTCGGTTGCAGTACTGTTAAAGCCATGCACATGGGCTTTAGACGGCTTCAAGTCCTTGGCTTCCATCCTCATGTGATCGTAAGCCTTTTTGTAAATTATATTTAAGGAACTTCCACAGTCAATCAAAATCCTCCTCACTAAGGCCGGGCTAATCATGGCCGAGATGACCATGGGTCGATCGTCGGTGCCTCCACCTTGTCTGCATCTCTGCTTCTGAATATAGTGTCACCTATCATTATACGCCGCTATTTTGCCGAAGCTCCATCTTCTATACTTGAACAGCATTTAAAATTCACATGCTTGATTGCGCTAGCATAGCGCTCCATCACATGCTAGCTCTTATCAGCTTGATGCGGTCCTCATACTATTGCATTGATCACTAAGCTTCCACCAGTCTGCCTAGGCTCATTAGCCCTGTCCGATGCTTGTCCTCGGTTGTGGTTGGATGTTCCCTACCCGCCATCCTGCGGAGCTTTAACAAACTGCTATAACTTTCTTTCTCAAATCAGTTTCTCGATAACATCCTGCAGATGCCTACATTCATTCGCGCTGTGAATATAACATTCATGGAACCTGGAATATTTTCCATTTTGTTTCTGCTTCTCTATTGATTCCTTCGGAGGTGGCTTCCTATACTGCATGATATTGCATGTACAGAAGTTGACATTCTTTAGAGATGTATTTACCGATGTGTAGGTATCATACATTGGAATCCTAGGATTTCCTCTTCCATAATCCCATTTTCATTTACGGTTATTATCGCCGCCTTTCTTTTGTTAATTTGGTTTATTTTGGACGTTCAGTTGAACTTTTTCAGAACTCTCCCTATATTGCTTCACCGCAATGTTACTCTGCACTCTCTCTTCACCCGGTCCCATAACATTATTCTTCCTAGAGCATCTATCTTCCTCTTTTCTTAAATACTAAGCTACTTTTGTATAGAAACGCTCTAACATTGCAGGTGGCTTGTAGCTAATCAATCGCCAAAATCAGATTATGGATAAATCCCTCTTGTTATCACCATCAATATTGCATGGTTATTTAGATTACAGATGTCTGTGATAGTTATACGGAATCTCTTCAAATAATCTTTCAACTATTCTCCGGAGCTTAGATCATGCTGGTTAGGGACATCATATCTTTGGAGCAAGTTGCATACATATAGAACTACTCCACAAAATTTGTTGCAAGTTCATCAAATATAGAGATTGAACATTGGGGTAATCTTGTAAACCACATCATTGCTATGCCAGAGAGAGTTATAGGAAAGCATATGCATTCGATGACATCATTGGCTCATGCAGAATCCATCATCCACTCATATCTCATGATATGCTGCCTAGGGTCGGTCTTTCCCTCATAAGTAGGCATCGACGGCATACCAAACCTCCTAGGATACTTGGCATGTAAGATATTATTAGTGAACGAATTATGGCTTCTTGAGATCCTCCAATCATCATTAGTAAAGCCTTGGCTTTCCCTTACTAGATGTCTAACCATAGCCGACAAGTCCGACATTTGGATAGTTGGAGCCAAGAGGTAGTCATACTTGACCTTACGGGAATGGTTCGGTCGACATCTACGAGCCGTTACACGCCTTCTTGGCTCAACATCCTCTCGTTGTACATCACGTGAATTCACTTTGTTGTCATTCTGGGGAGGTAACTAATCTGCATCTACCTGACTCTAACATTCAAATTAGTCGTAGCAGCTCCATCCTTCTCCCATACATGATGTGACCTGCCTCTAGGATTTGGATCGGTACTGGACGTTTCATATGGACCAGTATCAATCGTTATCGGTCAGTTTGGAACGGTCAGGTGATGGCAGGTCGATTGTTTAGCATGGTATCTATTGGTTCTATGACGTCTTCATTTGTGATAGTCCTCTGATGAAGTTGAGCTCTTCGATGCAGAATAGGGAGTTGCTCCCTCTTAGCTTTCTCGCAATGCTGCTGACTGAGTTGGTTCATTATATCGATATTGGCTTGAATATGCTGATTCAACTATCAAGGCTATCCACTAGCTCTCTCATCAGATTCTGAAATTCATCTCTTGTAATGAAATCAGTTGGATTTTGGACATCATCATGATTAGTAGCATTCACATCTATTAGTAAATTGCTCAGGCGTCCTTGTTGGATGCTAGCGTTGTCATTTCCTTCTGCATTCAGAGAAGTAGATCTAGTGTTTCTAGCCATTATTGACAATTTCCCTTAGACTTTTGCAAATTTGAAAAAAACAAACAAGCTTCTCGAAAAAAATTACTCCTTCGGAAGATTTATGTAATTCATTGGAAACAAAGAGATCTAAATATGTTGAGAATCAAGCGTCCTCAGTGGAAGCACCAAAATATTTACGCCAAAAGTGGGCACAAACACTCAAGAATGGAATAATGGAGAAATAACTGAGGTATAATCAACATTGAATAGAGAGGATAAGTAAATAAGCAATCATAATTAAGCAGTAACAAGACACAAGGATTTATAGTGGTTCGGCGTTATGTGCCTACATTCACTTTGAAGAATTTGCTTTATTGGTCACTTGTAAATCTGAATACAATGAAGTAATGAAAATAACACTTAATTATAATGGAGTCCAAAGCAACAAGCAGTATAATGGATCGTTTGAATGAAGAAGGAAGTCTGTATTTATAGGTGAAGAAGGCTAAATATCTCACTGGAAATTCGACAGAAGACTCTCCAGATCCATAGGGGCCTACTAGAACGATCGTAAGTTTTAACTCTTAATTTGGAATGATCGGTGTTGATCATTCATTTTTATTTTGATGGTGATGCGATCATTCATGGTGACTCTTCCATATCTCTAATGTATGCTTCCAAAGTATGGTGTCATTTTGAGCTGTAATTTGTGTGATATCAACCAATTTTCATCGAGTTGGTGCATTTGGCTGAATTTGTACGATTGTTCATGAACGATCGGCATTGATCCTTAAAATTTGTTCATCTTGACATGCGGTCGTCCCTAAGAACTCCTCTCTCTAATATATTAATGCTTTAAAAGTTTCAAGTGTGTTGGAGTTGTAGATTTTGAGATACCGATCGATCATCATTGAATTGAGTTATGGAATCAACACGATCCATAATATTGAATGTGGATCGTGCTCGATGTATCCTCAGGGAGTAGCGAAATTCCATGCTTTAAGTGTTTTAATTGGTTGCCTCTAGCTTTTCTTCGCTACTACTTCAAATTATCATTTAGGCATGATCTCTAGGCTTCCTGATCGTTAATTTGATACATCGATCCTGATGATAATTGAGTCTGTCTCGTCTGGTTGGTCCAATATAGTCAGACCAAAAGGTCAGATAACAGTAACTATTGTAAACATATTCATCAAATAAAAATAAATATTTATAACTAATATTTTGTAAATATTAATTAATTTAATTAATTTATAACAACTACAAATTAATTAAATCATGCAGCCAAAGGAGTATTTAACGTTTTGGGTGTGTAACTATTTAGGTGTAAATTCGATCAGCGATTAGTATCGAACTATTTGAATATTGATGTTCATGCTTCACTTGGCAGGTGGTGTGACATAGCCAAATTTAATACTTGGTTTTGGTAAAAACCAGTTTTACTTTGTTATACATTGCCCTATTGTGACTATTATTTACGCCAATTCTCTTTGTCAAAACTACGTCAATTTAGATTATGAAATTTGGTAAGCGTAAAAATTATACCATCGTCCATATTCAACTCTATAGGCCAAACACATAGTCCTTGGTTCAATAATAACAATTATTATTAACCGAACTACTCTAACGAAAGATTTTGATTTTGAGTTGATTTGAGTTGATCATGATACTAACTCTTTAACGACTCATACTTGAGAAGCAATTAATTAATAACTAAATAATAATAAATAATGAATTTAATTAGAATTAGAACTCACTAAGTAGAAGTATGGTAGTAATATTAGGTTGTAAAGAATAAATTTAGTTTTGGAATTATATTAGGAAATGACTCAAATAAACTGACTAAATAATTAAAAAAATTACAGAAAATTATAATATATAAAGTTATAATTTATTGGAAAGTGATTTGGTAAAGTGATTAAATTTGGGCTTACATGTTTTATTTCATAAAGAAAATAAAAAAGAAAGAAAGAAAAGAAAATAAGTGATGTCCAATAACCCAAAGCTCAAACCAAACTCTAAATATATTGTTTCATGAGGCTTCTATATCCTGACTTTTCTACTTTCATTTCCAGAGAATTCAATTTCCAAACATTTCTATTTCTTGACATTTCATCTTTATATATATATATATATATATATATATAACTTCTGGTTAAAGTTTCCTAACTTTAGAAATATTGTCACCATCCCCAAACTCTACCCCTAATTTATTAAAATAAAAAATCAAATTAAATTTTATAAATTAAAATAGCTTTCTACCATAGCTTCTCAACATCTCTATATCAATTTTCAATCAAATAATCAAAGAGTTGAGCATTTGAGAGAGAAGTTGTTTCAGTGAAGAGAAAAAGATGGAACAGTAAAAAGCAGAGGAACAGTAAGTTGGAGCATGAAGTGGAAGTGTGAATTCTTTGTTTTAGGTGAATGCTCTTATGCTCACAACTATGTCAATATTGCTCACTGCAAATATAAATTGAATTTAGCATCAGTACAATGCTATGTATCCACATTCTACCTTCCTTCTCATATCAAATGAAATTACATAGCTCGCTCACAGTTAAAGGATATAGGATAAGAAGTGTTGGTTAGATGGAAGGAAGAAGTAAGTGATATTGGGATCTGAACCAATCGCCAATGCATCACCCGAAGTTGAATGGCCTCTAACCTGCCATTGACTGGTCGATTGATCATGGTCGACCGATGCACTGGTGGAGGAGGGTTTGCAGCGGTTTGAGTCATGCGTATGTGTTCCTTTATGCATGTGTGAGTGCCTTAAAATGTGTAGCTATATGGATTCATGTGTGCATAGATTCCAGCATATGCGTGAGTTCTTCCCTATGTCGTGCACTTTTGAGCATTTATGCAATAGATTGAATTGAAGGGTATAAATGTATACTTTTATGTTTACGCAAGGAAAAATGAGACGTGTGTGTATTTCCTAGGTCCCAAAATATAAAGTAAAAGAAACCAGTGCATTAGTGAATGCAACCAAAAGTTCTATATATTTAAATTGAAATTCTCATTTATATAATTATAAAATTTAATAATCTAAAATAAATACGTAAAATAAATATATGTATTTCTTATATATACGAAAGTTAATAGAAATTATAGTTTAATAAATAAATAAAAAAGAAGTTAATAGTTTTATTTAATGAAAGATTGAATATACTTGAGTTTGTTACTTCCTTGTTCTTTCTTGTGTTCAAGGCATGTATGCAGAGAATTGGGTGGAAGTATACACATATTTACTACCGTGTTTGAGTTAATATGAGAAGGTGAGCCTCTGTTTGCATGTTTGTTTTTCCCTGTAGGCAAAACTGTTAATAGAATAGAAAATAGACCATGTTGAGTATTAGTGCTTGCTGTATATGTATGTGTTGTGGATTGGCATATTTTATTCACTATCCAATGAGTTGGCTACACTAGAGACTGTGTATCTAAATTATAGTAGGTCCCTGTTATATCCATACTCTCAATTTTGATATTTTAGAGATAGCCTTTGTATATTATTCATGGTATGGATTATGACTATTTATGATGAGGGTTTTGTTTGGACAATTTGACAGGCTATATCACATTATATTCTACCTTATATGATACTCTCATTTTATTTTGGACACTTCGTTATATTATTTGACATTATAAATAGACATAGTTTGACCCGTGTGTTCTTTGTAATACTCGAGTCAGTCCGAGAGACTTTTAGTGCGGGTACTCAGGGTTGATGGAGCATGGTATAGACTTATAGGAAGCTAGTAAGAGATATAGGATGATACATTCCCTATACATTTTGCCTCATTATTGTATCTATCATATAGTAGTTGATGATATATGATGTGTTGGCCTAGAGGCTTTCATTTTGTAGCCCATGAAATTATATATTTTATTATGTGATATGTATTATATTTTATCTGCTGCATTTTGACTTAATGATCTCTTATTAATATTTTTTATCAGTGATTGTGTATTTTTCATCATGGAGGAACATGTATTTATTGCTTTATACTAAGTTCGCGTATGAATATGGTAAGTAACTCATTATTGTGATACGTACCAGTGTTGGTCCAAGAGAATACTCACATGTATGCCTCATATCATTTCATTTTCTGTATTACTCGACAGTATTATTTAGTAATACTCTTGGGTAGTATGGGCATAGAAGTAGTGACGTTAGAAGTTGGTATCAGAATAGGTTTGAAGAATATGGATCACAAGAAGACACGATTCATTGGTCTATATGGACTTAGGAGACCTTATCCCCTGGGGTGACGGGTAGATAAATTAAAAATTACCTAGGAATATACGATGATTACAAGGTATAGTTATCGGGGTGCGTACTTGTCATTTGCGGTTGTTGTATATAATATTATTATCTTTGGATATTCCTAACCAATATTTCACTTCATTTCAATGAGAAATGGCAAGACCAGGCTCATGTCAAGGTGAACCAGGTCAACCTTCTGAAACTGGATCTGGTGGAGCTCATATGACCACTGAATAGCTTATGGAGCTGGTAATGAGCATCCAACAAACAAGTGCTCAACTCCAAACTCTCCCACTCCTCGATTTGACTTTTCCAGGTTATGTGGTGATTATGCTAAGCTTGGAGGAAAACCTTCAAGGGCATGGAGTGAATGATAGGAGTCTACATGATTGGATTAAGACATGTGAATGCATCTTCACACGTATGGGTATTATGGATCAACAAAAGGTCTGAATTGCTTCCAGCCAACTGTAGGAAAAAGTTCTTGATTGGTATGAACTGCTCGTAGCTGAGATTGATGTATCAAAAATGACTTGGTAGGATTTCAAGGGGTGATTTGAGAGGAAATTCCTTCCAAAAGCCGAGAAAGCAGCCATGGCTCGAAAATTTATTGATTTGAAGAAGTGCACTAAGTCTGTGGTTGAGTATGTAGCTGAATTTGAAGCATTATCCAAATATGGTCTTGAGCTTATCTATACACCCATGAAGAAGAATCAGAAGTTCATATATAGCTTAAGGAAGACTCTAAGGAAACCCCTTCTTTTTTAGTAGGAAACTACTTTTGAGAAGCTTGTGGATGCTGCACCTAGGTTTGAGGAAGAAGAGAATGGTAGCACCGAAGAGGAAGCTCCTAAGGGCAAAGCAGCTGCTGGTTATAAGCATAGATTGAAAATGTAAAGGACCTTATATAATGTAACTTATATACTAATGTGAGAGTATGTACTAATAATTATACTTAGTAGAGTAAATTAACAGAGTATAACTAAGATAGATAATAAAAGCGGGCACACCGGATATTTTATACTGGTTTGGACCTCCCATCCTACGTCCAGTCCCAAAGCTCCCCTTGGTATTTCCTTTGACCAAATAATCCTCACTTTGCTCAGAGGAATAGGCTAATACAAAAGTAATTCTCTAACAATCATGTGTTCCAAATAACACAGATTATGACTGATAGTGCAAATCTTCCTATGATCACCTTTGAGTATGTGAATGTGAATACTTTGAGTTATAGGAAGTAGTTTAATCAAAAATGGTATTTTGATTATGATAAATGGAGAAAAAGTAAGCAAGAGGTGCATGAGTTTTTAAATAGAGAGTTAATAAGAAATCAAGAGAATTAGATAATTCAATTCTCAATCTTTGAAGTATTTATAGGTTTAAAGAGATGCATATGAGGAGTTGTTACTGTTAAACAAACTCTATTTTCTTTAATGGCTGCAACCGTTGAAGAAGATATGCTATTATTCAAAATGAGATGAAACATCCTTTCAGATTAGAGCAGTTGTCATATGACAAACATTTGTGGACTTTTCAAAGATGTATGCGGCTTTAGGGAATAACTTCCCGAAAATGTTCATATATGTCTGTGGATTTTCCACAGATGTCTGTGGATGGCTTTATCATTCAATAACAAATTTCAATGCCAATGCTAAATGGTTTTTAGTGCTTGTTTTATGTATATGAATTCGTGTGTTTATATATAATCAAGAAGACATTACAATATATATCTAAGACTCTTAATAAACTAACACAACCTTACTAATCTAGCATGGTTCATAAGTCTTTGTTTGTCTTCGAGTCCTAATATCTTTAAGCATGATGATCTCTTGTAGCGTATACTTGTAATCTTGATATTGTTGTGATTGAACCCATAAAATGAAATTTCTAACATTATTCCCCTTTTGATGATGATAACTATACAACTGTTAGTTATGATAAAAATAATTTCTTCTTAATTTTGTCTCCCCCTATGAATATGCATATATTTCTCATCCTTTGTCATTATCAAAACAAAAGAAAAGAAATTATGCACACATAAATAGATGTATAATCATAGATATGTCAAACAAAAATAGAACATAAGATAAGTTATGGAGAACAAATACAAGTTTTAAAAAGAGATATAAGTAATACAAAATGAAAATAGGATTAAATAGATAGCTTAAAAAAGAAGGAAAAAACCAAATAAAAGAAGCTAGTGATACTGGTTTGAAGAATAGGAAAATCCACCATAATGTTCATAATACTCCCAGTATGCGAATGGATCTTGTTCGTATCCGGTTGGCTACTGAGATTGATCATTATATTCTATATTTTCTTGAATTGAAAGTCCTTGGAAAGTCATGTAATGTTGATGGTGAGATTGGTGAGTTTCGGACAAGGACATATCATCACCATATTCTTTCTTCTCTTCAAGTTGTTCTTGCTTAAGATTCTTCCCTTTGTCTTAAGAAGTTCTTTCATGAGAGGTATAAGCAAAATCTATCATAATCTTAGTTTTTGTTAGAGGGGTAGGACTTTCTAATTTTTCGTAAATCCCATGAATTTGGCTCAACCTTTGTTTCTTCAACTAACGACTTTAGTAGAGACCAACCTGGACGAGCTGGGGTATCAATCCAGTCTTGGTTTGATGGTCCCAGATTGCATAAATTTCTTGGAGTAATGTTATAAGATTTGACAGGAGTTTCTTTTAAACGAGGAGATTTTTGATGTATGCAATTTTTTGTTAGTGAATGCCCACAAATTGCTAGAATGCATTTTTCGAAAAAGTAAAGATGCGATCCTTTACGTCGTTGCTCATAATACATTTCTCGTTGAACTTCCATCATTTCTTATTGATAGTGATATATTTCATCAACTTTGTTGTTGGGAGATGTCGATTCTAGATTAATTGATCGTTTGGCTTTCTTTTCCTTAAAAGAAAAGCCAATGTGATACGTAGGTGATGCAATAATGTTTAGAGGGGCTGATCGAATTGATGGAGGTGTGAACTTAGTTGGTGATACATAGATACTATTTGGTGATGGTGAGCTAAAGTCGATAGTCGAATAAGTGGAGACGTGATCAGAAGATATTTTGAATAGAAATTGTTTGCAAATAGAGTTTGGTAAAAATATAGTATTTAGTTTGCAGAAAAACTGGTTTATTTAAAATTTGTTTTACTATTTCTAGAAGTTTATTTGTTAGGCTAAAAATTTAGCCATACAATTTTAACAGAAATTAGCTGGTTTTTATGAGGATAAAATTATTTGTAATTAATTTTGCATCTTATATGAGTTAAATAAATTTTTGTAACTAATTAACCTTAAAAATTTTGTGTATATTTTATGAGTTAATAAATTATATATCTTAGTTTACCAATTCATTGTAAGAATAAATTCCTAGGCCTCACCTTAATTTTATAAAAGTTAGTTCGCATAGTGGTTTGGTAAAAATATCTGCAATTTGATTTTTGGCATTTACAAATTCAAGTGACATAATTCTCTTTTCAACATTATCTCTTAAGAAATGGTGACGAATATCAATGTGTTTTGTTCAAGAATGATTAATAGGATTTTTTTGATAGTATTATCACAATATATAGGAGTATTTTTTATGATTTTATCGAAATCTTGAAGAGTTTGTTAGATATATATTACTTGTGAACAGGCTAAGACTGCTGATATATACTCGGCTTCACATGTTTAGAAGGAGACACAATTTTTCTTTTAAATAAACCACAGAATCAGAGATTGACCAATGAAATGACATGTGCCACTTGTACCTTTTCTATCTGTCTTGCAACCACCAAAATATGCATCACTATGGTATGAGTTCGAAAGAGCTGTCTATATGATAGAAGAGTCTATATTCTTTAGTATTGGTTAAGTATCGTAGAATTCTTTTAACCACTAGATGATGTGACTCCATAGGTTGTGCTTGAAATCTTGCACATAAGCATACGCTCATCATAATATCTGGTCTACTAGCCGTTAAATATAACAAAGATCATATCATACTTCAGTATAATTTTTGATCTACATTTTCTTCATTATCTAAATGTAGAGTAGTACTCATCGGAGTTGGTTTACCTTAGATATTTTCAATTCCAAAGCATATCATTAAATCTCGACAATATTTTTCTTGATTTATAAAAATTCCGTTTTCTAGTTGTCTTATTTGAAAACCCAAAAAATAGTTCAATTCACCCAGATATGACATTTCAAATTCATTTTTCATAATGTCATAACATTTATTACATAATTTTTGTTAGTTGATCCAAATATAATGCCATCAACATATATTTGTACAATTAATATGTCATTGTTTTCTCGTTTTATAAATAAGTAGAGTCTTTACCACTTTGAAAGCCGAAATTTTGTAAATGTGTTTTTATTCTTTCATACCAAGCATGAGGTGCTTGTTTTAATCCATATAGAGCCTTTTTAAACTTAAAAACATGGTCGGGACATTTCTTATAAACAAATAGTGGAGGTCATTCAACATAAACATTTTCTTTTATAAAGCTGTTTAGAAAAGCACTTTTTACATCCATTTGAAAAAAGTTTAAAATAATGATGACATGCAAAGGCAATTAATATTCGTATTGCTTCGAGACATGCTACCGGAGCAAATTTATTTTCATAATCAATTCCTTTTTATTGATTATATCCTTAAGCTACTAATCTTGCTTTATTTTGAACAATGTTTCTATTTTCATCCACTTTATTTTTGAAAGTCGATTTTGTCCCTACTATAGATTGATCGTTTAGTCTTCATATAAGTTCCCTTACGTCATTTCTTTCAAATTGATTAAGTTCTTCATGCATTGCAATAATCCAAAAATCATCTTTTGATGTTTCTTTATAATTTTTAGGTTCAAAATTTGATGTAAATGCAACTTGGCTCATTTGATTCAACTGTTTTCTGGTTGATACTTTTGTATTTAAATCACCAATAATATTACTAATTGGATGGTCCTTTAATATCCTAGGTGGTGAAGTTATCACATTATCATTATTGATATTACCATTATCATTATTTTCATGTATAGGTATATTCATTTTATTTGTAACTTCTTCATCATCATCATTGTTATTATTTTTAAATGTTTCATCAAAGAAACATGGAGCTTTCTCCTATAATGTTTGTTCGCTTATTAAAAATTCTGTATACTTCGATTTGAATAGCCAATAAAAATTCCTTCATTAGCTTTAGAATCGAATTTTCCTATATAGTCTTTTGTGTTTAAAATAAAAATTTTTGATCCAAATACTCAAAAATACGATACTTTCGGTTTTTCTAAAAAATATTTCATAGCATGTTTTTTTGGTCATTGGTCTAACTGTTACACGATTCGTTACATAACATGCGGTAGCAGCAGCTTCAGCCTAAAAACTTTTTAGTAGGTTATAACTATTTATGAAGATTCATGCACACTTTTGTAAAGTTCAAATTTTCCTTTCTACAACACCATTTTGTTGCAATGTACGTAGAAATGAAAAATTACGACTAGTTCCCTTTTTGTTGCAAAAATTTGTAAATAGTTCATTTTCAAATTCACCTCCACGATCGCTTCGTATACTTTTAGTTTTTAAGTTCATCAAATTTGTAATTCGTTTAGCAAAACTTTTGAACATTTCAAAAGTGTCACTTTTATGTTTTAAAAAGTATATCCAAATATATCTTGAAAAATCATTAACAATTACAAAAAAATATTTTTTATGATTTATTGAGCATACTTGATTCTATCCAAATAAATATAGATGAGTAGTTCGAGAGATTGCTTTGTGCAGATTTCCTTCTTAGATTTAAAAGAACTTCTTTAATTTACCAAATTGACAAGAATCACACAGGTTTTACGTAGTTGATTTTAGCTAATCTTGTAACTAATTCATTTTTAGCTAGTTTTTTTATATTCTTAAAATTTATGTGATCAAAATGTTTATGTCATAACCATGGATCATCATGATTTGCGGCTAAGCATAAATTCTTGTTTTTCCAATATTCACATTTAAAACATATATGTTTTGATTTCTAAATCCTTGAAAAATTAGATTTTTATTTTGGTCGAAGATATTGCATTTTTTTCTCTCAAAATCAATTTTGTATCCTTTATCACATAATTGACTAATACATAATAAGTCATGTTTCAAATTTTCTACCAATAAAATATTAGTAATAATAGGAGAATCAGAAATACCGATATTGATGACTTCTCCAAGGCCAATGACAAATCCTTTTGAATTATCTTTGAATGTCACAATGCCACCATCGATATATGTTATATTGGATAATATATGAGCATTTCCAGTCATGTGATTGAAGCAATCACTATCAAGAATCTATTTCTCTTTACTTTTTATTTTAATTTTGGGGACCTTTAATTGGTATCCACATTCCTTGTTTAGGGTCCTACGTGTTAGTGGAAGAAGGTAGCCATATTCATGAGGATTTCGTTCAAATGTAATTATTGGCATATACGACTTTCTTTAAATATCGCAAATATAGTTCTGTATAATTAGTTTATTATTTGTTTTAGGAATTCATATTTTGACCATACTTGTGTATGCTTAATCATAGCTTCTAACTTTGGCCTTTTGAAGGTTGTGCATAACGTGTTATAATTCTTTGACTTTTGTTTGCTTTTAAAGCCCAACCCATTTCGGTTTCAAGATAGTTTAAATATTTTAATCAAATTTTCTAAATTCTGTTTTCCTTTGTTGAATTTTCTCAAATTGTTTGTTACTTTATCTAACTTGCGTTTAAGATCACAAATTTCAATATTGCTAGAATCCAAATTTGCTTGTAATTCTAGTTTTTCTTTTTCAAGATTAACATTTTCTAACTTATAATTTTTGAAATCATGTAATAAGATGTCATTTTGAGATAATAACATTGCATATTTTTTGGAGTAATTCCTAATATTTCTTCTAAGATTATTTTTTCATCTTTTAATAATCAAATTTCTAATTCTGCTCTAGTTAAATTTTCTATATATCCTTTATTTAATTTTTTTGGTTCTTTATATTTATCATCTAATTCAATGCTAATTTCACTATCTCATCATAAGTAAGTTTAGGATGTACCTCATCAGTGTTAGCCATAAAACACACATTCGCTAGTTCCGAGTCACTGTCAGATGAAGAAGATGAATCTGAATCATCCTATATTACTCGAAAAGCTCTTTTCTTTTTCTTGAATTCTTCAAACTGCTTTTTTTATCATTATTGAGCTGTGGATAGTCCTTCTTTATATGGCCAAATTTGTCACACTTGTAGCATTTAATTAATGTTTGATTTGAGGAGTTTGGTTTTCCACCATTTTGAAATCTGGTCATCTTCTTGAACTTCTTGAATTTGCTGTAATTTTTTGCAATAAAAACAATCTTATCTTCGTCTAAGTCTGAATCTTCATTACTTGCTTGGAATGCTATGTTTTTCTTTTCATGATTTTGATCCATTCTAGCCTGCAAGTTAGATTCATACAACATCAGGTTTCCTGTTGGCTCTTCTACTTTGAGTTGGGAAAGATCATTTGCTTATTTGATGGCTAAAACTTTTATTTCCCATTCATTTGTCAAAGAGTTTAAAATTCATGTGACTAAATCAAAATCTATGAATTGCACTCAAGTGCCATGCGATCGTGTTGAATGATTTGAAATCTTGCATACATATCAATAATTGATTCATTTGTTTTTATTTTGAAAGATTAAAATCGGTTTTGTAAAACAAGATTTTAGTTTTCTTGACTTTAGTTGTGCCTTCATGTGTGACTTGTAAAGTGCACCATATATCATATGCAGTGGTGCAAAGCATGACATTGAAAATTCATTTTTGTCAAGTGAGCAAAACAATACATTCATAACTTTGGCATTGTTTGATGCCACTGTTTTTTGAGCGTCAGTCCAAGTGCTAATGTGGACGTTATGTAGTTCATTTTTTTAGTTGCTAGCCATATTTCTAACCCATTTGCTTCCATAAAAATTCTCATATGAGTTGACCAGTAAGCGTAGTTAGAACCAGTAAATAATGGAGGACGTGCAGTTGATTGACCTTCTTGAAAAGTGCTTGCCATATTAATAATTTTTCAACTACATGTTACTGTAGATTGAAATGACTATGCTCTGATACCAATTGAAAATGTAAAGGATCTTGTGTAATGCCACTAATATGCTACTGTGAGAGTATGTACTAATAATTACACTAATTAGAGTAAATTTACAGAGTATAAATAATATAGATAATAAAAGCAAGCACATTAGATATTTTATACTATTTCGAACCTCCCGTCCTATATCCAGTCCCAAAGTTCCCTTTCGGTATTTCCTTTTAACCAAATAACTCTCACTTTGCTTGGAGGAATAGGTTAATACATAAGTAATTCTGCGAGAATCGTATGTTCCAAATAACACGGATTTTGACTGATAGTACAAATCTTCCTATGATTTCCATTGAGTATGTGAATGTGATAACTTTGATTTATAGGGAGTAGTTTAATCAAAAATGGTATTTTGATTATGATAGATTGAGATTATGTAAGCAAGAGATGCACGAATTTGTATATAGAAAGTTAATAAGAAATCAAGAGAATTAGATTATTCAATTCTCAATTTCGAAGCATTTAAGATTTAAAGATATGCGGATGAGGAGTTGTTACTGTTAAACAAACTCTATTTTCTTTAATGGCTGCAACCGTTGAAAAAGAGATACTATTTTTCAAAAGAAAATGAAATAACCATTCATATTAGAGCAGTTGCCATATGACTGACGTCTATGGATTTTCCATAGACATCCGTGGATTCAGGGAATAATTTCTCGAAAATATTCATAGACATCCATGGATGGCTTTTTCATATTATAACAATTTTCAGTGCCAATGTTAAATGTTTTTTGTTTGTCTGTGTATATATACTCAAGAAGACCTTACAATGTTTATCTAAGACTCTTAACACACTAGCATAACCTTACTAATCATAACATGGTCTCTAAGTCTTTGTTTGTCTTAGAGTCTGAATATCTTTGACATGACCATCTCCTGTAGTATATACCTGTAATCTTGATAAGAAATTTAATATATGTGATTGTATAGTTACTATCACTGAAATCATATAAGGGAGGTTCTAACATAGATTTCCTTTCAAGAAGCAAATACCTAGATTTCAAAATCGGAAGATCCCAAGAACTGGTATGCTGGAGTTTAAGAGTTAGGACAAAGATAATGTGAAGTGTTATGACTGTGGAGAGCAAAGGCATTACTAAAGGGAGTGTGCCAAATCATGCTCCATTTCATTTTCAAAGAAGCGCAGGATTTACAACAAGGAAGGACATCTTAGTTACAACTTCCTTATAGCTCAGAAGAAGATTGGAAAGCTTAATGCATTAGAGATAGCCGGGGGTACCTCCCAGGGCAAGGGGAAAGCACCTATAATACTTGAAGGTATGATTCTATTTAAAGATATACCTATCAGAGTCATGTTCGATACAAGTGCGTCACCTCATTCATATCGAAAGAACTACTGGATAAATTCAATCTTGATGTGGTTTACCTAGTCACATCTTTAAGGAGTGTAAATTCCTTTGGGGGATATGCTAGGATGGTGTGTAAAGATGTTGAACTGCTTTTGGATGGTTATTTCTTTTATTATGATTTACACATGTTTGAATACTTGGGTTTGGTATTATACTTGGAATGGATTGGCTTGAGCATTACGAAGCACATCTTCTATGCTCTGAAAGAACCATGACACTAGGCCATCCGGATTCAGAAGGAAGAATCCATATAGCCCTTGGAAGTATCAACGAGAATTCTGGGGGATCCCTTTTTGGTATTGAAGCTTGATACGAGGACGATATTGCTCGGATTCTAGTGGTTAATGAATACCCTAATATCTTTGAGCCAATAATCGATTCACCTCTTAAACAAGCTATACAGTTTCGAATAGAACTTGCTCCCGGAGCTCAAACTACAAGTCGACCTCCGACTAGAATGTCAGCAAAGGAGAATGAATAAATGAAGAAACAATTGGCAGATCTAGAGTCGAAACATTTTATAAGATCGAGTAGTTTACCCTATGGAACCACAATAGTATTTGTGAAGAAGGCAGAGGGCTCTCTCAGGTTATGCATCGATTATAGGAAGCTTAATGATTTGACCAACAATACTTAATATCCTCTCCATAGAATTGATGATATGTTTGATATGTTGACTGGAGCTAAATTCTTCTCATAGATGGATCTAGCCACTGGATTCCATTAGCCTAGGATCACTGAAGACAACATTCTATTAAATGAGCTCAGAGCCAAATATTGCTTGTACAAATAGATGGTGATACCAATTGGTCTGCAAATGCTTCTGCTTATTTTGTGGATCTAATAAATAAAGTCTTCAAAGATTATTTGGATAACTTCATCCTAGTATTTATCGATGAAATTTTAGCATACTCAAAGTCTAAGGAGGAGTGCAAGAAGCATCTCGGGACGGTATTGGAGACATTAAGGTAGAATAAGCTGAAAGCTAAATTCTCTAAATGTTATTTCTAGCAGAAGGAAGTAAAGTTTCTTCGCCATGTTGTTTCACAAGAAGGTATCTCAGTAGACCCAACCAAGGTTGAAGCAATACAAAATTGAAAAAGGCCAAAGACAATATCCGAGTAAAAAGTTTCTTAGGATCAGTCAGTTATCATCGAAGATTCATTAAGGACTTCTTGAAAATAGTGCAGCCACTAACTAATCTCACTAAAAAAGGAGTTAATCTTGTATGGATGGACAAATGTGAGGAAGCTTACCAGGAGTTAAAGGAGATGCTTACTAATGCACCTGTATTGGTAGTGCCTGAACGCAATCAGGATTAGGAAGCCTATATAGATGCTCGTGGTTATGGCTTGGATGTCGTTCTGATGTAGAAAAGTAGAATCGCAGTGTATGCATCGAGATAGTTAAGACCAAATGAAGCAAGATATGCTATGCACGACTTGGAGCTAGCAGTTATAGCGTTCACGTTAAAGATATGACAAAACTATCTACTTGGAGAATGATTTGTTCCATACACAGATCACAAATCATTGATGTATTTTTTCACACGAAAAGTCATGAATATGAGAAATCATCGATGGCTAGAATTTTCGACAGCCTACAATTTCGATATTTAGTATACTCCCAGTAAAGGGAATCGTGTTATTGATGCGTTAAGTAGAAAGTGCCATGCTATGATCTCTTTGATGATAGCAGAGTGAAACGATTTAGAACTTCTCTCCATGTGCGATATTTGAGAAAGAGACTCAAAGGTTGACTCTAGAGCGATGATAGCTAGTCTTGTTGCCCGACCATCATTGGTAGATCCATATACTCTTACGGTGATTCAGAAGTTAGAGTCTAGAGAGAAAGATGAAGATCTCATTGACTATTCCTTGGATGCACAAGGCTACTTATGGAGGAAAGCTAGACTAGTCGTGGCTGACTTAGATAATCTCCAGAAAGAAGTAACGGATGATTATCACTGATCGCGTTATACTATTTATCTTAGAGGAAGCAAGATGTATATGGACATGAAGCGTCTATATTATTAGAAAGGGACAAAACGCAATATAAAGGAGTATGTCAAAGGTTGTATAACTTGTCAACAAGTACAGGAAGAACATCAAAGTCCTAGTAGCCTTCTCCAACCATTGGAATTTCCCCAATGGAAGTGGGATCAGGTATGAGTGAATTAGGTATCAATGATTAACTTATATATCCTGTTAGAATAGTTTTAACCCTTGTGACTCCAGGTATTGATGGATTTTTTGGATGGGTTACCATGGTCTTCAAGCGATCACGACAGCATATGGGTGATAGTGGATCGGTTGACCAAATCCCCACACTTCATTTTAGTAAAGTCAACTTTAACCATACCGTACTTAGTTAAGTCGTACCTGAAGGAAGCAGTGAGACTACATAGAATTCCAAGCTCCATCATTTGTCACAATGATCCACTATTTCGTAGTCAGTTTTAGAGAAGCTTTCTGGAAGAATTGAGGACTAAACTGAATTTTAGTACAACCTATCATCCCTAAACAGACGGGAAGATGGAGTGAGTCAACCAACTACAAGTTTGTTTTGGGTCCTAATTCTGTGCGGGAAGCTACAGAGAAGATAGAGCAAATCGGGAAAAGGATGAAACAAGCTCATAATCAATAGAAATCTTATGAAGACCGCAAAAGGAGACAATTGGAGTTTACTATTGGAGATTGGGTATGTGTGAATATATCTCCGTTAAAAGGAGTAATGAGGTTTAGCAAATCAGAGAAGTTGGTGCCTCAATATGTAGGACCATACTTGATTATTGAAAGTGTTGGGTGGATGGCATATAAAGTAGCATTGCAATATAAACTTCTCTGGTATTCATAATTATATAAATATCTTATATATATGAAAGTAAACAGAAATTATAGTTTAATAAATAAATAAAGAAGTTAATAGCATTATTTGATGGAAGATTGAATATACTTGAGTTTTTTACTTCTTTGTTCTTCCTTATGTTCAAGACTTATATATGGAGAACTGAGTGGAGTATACATATATGTACTACTGTATTTGGGTTAGTATGAGAAGGCGAGTCTTCGTATGCATGTTTTCCCTTGTAGGAAAAACTGTTAATAGTAGAGAAACATGACTAAATTGAGTATAAGTGCTTACGATCTATATATGTTGTGAATCGACATGTATTATTCACCATCCAATGAGTTGGCTATACTAGAGATTATGCATCTGATGTATTGTCAGTCCCTATTGTGTTCATACTCTTGATTTTGATTTTTAAGAGATAGCCTTTGTATATTATTTGTGGTTTGGATTGTGACTATTTATGATGAGGGATTTTGCTTGGACAATTTGATAGGCTGACTCACATTATATTCTGCCTTATATTATACTCTTATTTTATTATGGACACATCCTCATATTATTTGACATTATATATAAACATAGTCTGCCGTCTTCTTTGTAATACTTGGGTTAGTTTGAGAGACTTTTAGTGCAGGTACTCACGGTTGATGGAACATAAGGACTTAAAGACTAGTAAGATATATAGGATGATGCATTCCCTATACATTTTTGTAGGCTCGTTGTTGTATCTATTATGTTGTAATTAATAATATATGGTGTATTAGGCTAGAGAGTTTCATTGCATATGGACTTATGTATTATATTATGTTATATGTATTATATTTTAACTGCTGCATTCTGACTCTGTGATCTCTGATTGATATTTATTATCTGTGATTGTATATCATTCATCTTGGAGGCACATAAGTTTATTTCCCTGTACCAAGACCGAGTATGAATATTGTAGGTATCTCGTTATTGTGCTATGTATCGGTGTTAGTCCAAGGGAATATTCACATATGCACCCTATATCACTTCATTCTTTGTATTACTCGATAGTATTACTTAGTAATACTCTTAGGTAGTATGGGTACAGAAGTGGGGACGTTACAAACCCCATATAACTAAGGAGACGAATTCTCTCTTGAATAGTTTTTCACTTTCAATACTTCCTCACGGCCCAACTATAGTCACTCGATGGATATCGTGCCATGATTTGACTATAATCAATGTAGATCTTTCATGTCGATGGTCAACAGTATTCTCAAGTCAAGATAATCGTGTGAATAAGCCACGTCGATATTTTCTGTTTGACCTTAGTTATATTAACCAACAAAAAACTATCAGTGGGTTATTCCATAATTATCTAATAATTATTAGTACGTAACCGCTTGTACCACCCCATAGCCGTGAATGATACACTGCCTAACATTTGGAGAGCGTTGCTTACTCTAATTTAAATCGATGCATCAATATCCAGTCTCGATGCATGTTGACTAGAAATGTTTAAAATGATGTGTTTATTATATCGTGGTACAATACTCATGATTACAACTATTTGTAATTACTATCAGAAACACATTATTTATGGATTTTCTCTTAAATACATTTTAATTGAATATTTAGTTATTTATAACAAATATATAATAGAAAGAAAAATACCTTTATTATGAACGAGAATTAATTACAGAGTTAGGTAATTTATAATAATTAACAAAATTTCCCCTAAAGCATACCCCTAACTCTATCACATATGTTAGATGCATCTGAAACAATACGAACCTAAATGGTCCAAAATTTATCTAGAAATGGTACTTATGAAAATTAGGCTAATATGTCTTATATAATGTTATGGTGGGGAAGTACTTCATCATAATTTAAATTCATAATATATTATTATTTTTTGAAAATTCTAACCATTTTCATGATATCCTAACAAATAAATCAAAATCCACATTTCAAAATAAAGGAATATAACTGTTATCCCACCTTTTGGCAAGATCATGACACTAAGAACTTGACTGGAAACCTAGGATAGTTCGTCCTGGAGATCGTTAATCCTCAAGTCTACTATGGATGTTGATGAATTTTTTTCGAGTCTGGATTGAGCTACAATTAGCAAAACATGACAAGAAAAGCCGTAGGATCCAAAATTCCAAATTTTAAGTCAATCGAAGTTCATATGCTCGAGATATGATCGATGCAACTCAAGTAAACATGTAACGATATCGATTTTTCGTTGCCGAAAAACCGAATAGTTAGGGTTTAAGAAGAAGAAAGAAGGATAGAAGAAGAGAGAAAAGATAGAAAATAGAGAGAAAAGAAAATAGAACGGAAACAGAAACAACAGAACAATATCAGAATCTCACAATTCGCAGCGGAACAACATATAATAATAAATGAATAATCTTTAAATAAAGAACTATATCAGTTATTACATTACATTACATCATATCATCAGAGTGTACAACAACAACAACAAACAGTGCAGCGGAAAAAGAAATACTATATACTAGTAATTACGCCATGCCATCCAGCTTGCCTCCAGCAACTCCAGAATATCCAGAATATCCTGATAAACCTAACTCTTGACTGCCCGTGTGGAAATTGGTGGGCACCCAGAGTTTAGGAAGGAAAACAATAAACTCCGAGTCAGTCATGTGACTGGTGTGGGAACTCAAAACAGTTTATTTATCTTTAAAATCAAAATATAGGAATATTTTTAAAGTCAATTCGCAATGCTTTTAAAAATGAGACTACCATAAGGCCTCCCGCACACACACACAATGCAAACGCAGAATCGGAGGAGATTTCTCCTTACGATAGTCAAAGATGCTTGATACGTACTAAAAAGACATTTGATATTATTACTAGTGCATAGTGTAGGAAAAATTTATTTCGAAAGTAGAATATAAATCTTAGCCAGCATAGACATTCCGAACTATGCCTACTATAGCTACCATCCAAACAGTGGGGCGCCACCATAAGTGAATGATAGGTTCTACAACTAATACCGTACAAGATTGTATTGTTTCTTTGGATTTCCAACGAATGATCAGGCCAAGGAACTTCCCATTGCCACATGAGAATGCCTCTGGATGGACATCCCCGAGAACCAAACCGGATCTCTACCAACACAAGGCCGGGTTACCCCTAACTGAGTAACAATTGACCGAATATGCCATCCCCCGGTCCTTTGGGACCTTTCAACCGAGCGCTCGCAATCAATTCACACAATCATAAAGTGTTTTCAACATGAGTAAGTATCTGGGCTCTATACCATGATACCACCCTTTTCCAGAAGGAAATGCACATACCCTAAAGGGCGCTACCCCTCATAACCTTGCTGCATCTTTCCTGTTTTGACCATTCCCGAGGTGTGAGGCTCGACGAAGTCACGTCCACAAAATCATACTTTATACAAAAGCCATGCTTTGGGTCAACAAATGATCATAGAAATGATCACCAGGATAGACGATCAAATAAATGATCCTATCACAAATAATCAACACAATGATCATTTCACAGCAACACTCAGCATGTCACATTACCAAATTGGGAATATATCGCTGATAACATTCAACTACATAACCTCTGAGCTCGTACGTCTCAGAGAAGGGTGTTAAGCTAAAAGAATAAATTCTCCGACACCAACAGAAATATATTTGAAAGAAATCTGCTTTATATCTCAATTTGTAACGTCAGACATACAATCCATACAAGTCTGTTCCGGGCTCGAACAAAACCGAAGGCACTTACAAAGAAGTCCTTGCAATCCGGATATCCACAATCCTGATCGGATTTCCCATCACTTAGGGAGTCTCTATACCGTTGCAACTCAGTGCAGAGACAATCGACAGGTCATCCTATCGCTCTCACAAATATCCGGTCTTCAACACCGGTCATCAATGCTATCCATTACGTCGTATCACTATTCGGAATGGGTAATCCGAATAACGAGCGCAATAATTTAAAAATAAGTGTAGCATTCAAATTCAGCAAATCACAACAAATACCTTTCAAAAGTAAATATTGATAGTCGGTTATTGAACTATCAATGGATATGCACAACATCACCAGATTCCAAATAATTTTCCAAAATATTTGTTTCCCAAAAATATCTTTACAAGATGAATAATTTTCATACTTCAAAAATAAATCAATATTTATTTTTAAACAGATTCCACTTTCTTTTATAAATTCCATAGTGAATTTATATTTCACAATATCTATGAATATACGACTTCAATTATTCATTTTCAATTTATCTTCGAAAAGATAAATTCTCAAAATATTCACTTTATATTGGAAAACATTTCCATACTTACTTATTAAGTAATTCTCAAATCCATCTATTTTCAACACTTGGAAAATATTCAATATACTTAAATCGAGATTAAGTATATATTTCATTCTTTAAGGAAATCATTCTCTTAAACATATTTATTTTGGGCCAAAACGAATGTTGCGTAAAACATCGTTACGACAACCCAAAATCACTAGTATAGGGATTCAGAATTAAAATAGATATATAAATCCCAATACTATACAAAACATTTCCTTTCGGAAATCATTTACTATAACAACAGTGTTATAGTCCACCATTTCCTTCTATTTCTCGAAAACGTCTATTTCAACAATGAATGTTGAAATCTATGGTTTCGAATCTCAACACATTTAAAACATCGTTAGGTCGTTTTAATTCTATTTAAAACATCACATTCAAAACAATTTCTTTAACATATTATTCACTATTCAAAAACGTGAATATACTACGTTAACAAATTTCATCCTTTTATTCATTTTATTTTAAAGGTTTATTCACAGTCTAAAACGTGAATATAACTCCATAAATAAGTTACAACAATTTACTTATCAAAATAAGTCGTTTGCGAATTTATAAAACAATGTTTATAAATTCCATTTCTATTTATTTTACAACAACTTCCTTTATAAATTCCTTTATTAACCTATCTCAATTCATATCTCAATGATATACTAAAGATTCATATTATAAGTTAAACACTTATAATTTATTTGTTTACAAGAATCGTTCTTTTAAACATCCCAATTTATAAATCTTATAACTTATAAGATTCATTTATTTATCAAAAAATCCATTCTTCAAATAACTTTTCAAATTTTATAAACCTACTGCTTATAAAATTCCATTTATAACTTCACCGTTTATAATTCTATAAATTTCATTCATTTATGAAATTCATTCACAATTCATTCTAACACTTATAAAAACTCGTTTTATAACTCAAATATTTTTAATTTACAAATTATCAATTTATAAGTCTCTTATATAAATCAATTTATATTATTCTTTTAAACGTGTTTAATCTCCTTTATAATTTCACCATTTTTATTTATAAAATAATTAAATTTTATAAATCCTATTTTTTTCAACTTTGTATAATAAATTCAAAAATCCCAATTTAAACTATTTTATAAAATCATTAGCCTCATATTTTCAAAAATCAACCTTTAACTATATTTCTCAAAAATCATAATTTTTATAACATTAAAAATTATATCGTTTATTTATTTAAAATGAATCAATTTCCAAACATATAATATATTTTCAAAAATCACTTTAAAAATCATTTTAAAGTTCCAAAATTTGGTCCAATGATGCTACATACCAAATAGTCAATCACGACAACAACGATATCATATATCGATATGATAATCCATCAAATATCAAAATATCTGAAATCAAATAAAAACTGTTGAGGAATCCAGTTGGATCCCTCCAACCTGTTTTCCTGCATCCACAAACATTAGCACAATACCAATTCCGCTCCAGTACGGAATTATCGCGGTATATGGGATTTAAAATATTATCCGCTTAATAGACGGCGCAATAGGGTCTCATCCGCTATACAAATGCGGGAAATCAATAACTCCAATATATACATATGCCAATATATATATATATATTGCTATTATATATAATACCAATTTCACTGTTTATGAAATATTCGTGGTATATGTTTTTAATAAATAACATCCGCTTACTAACGGCGCATAATGTCTATTTTAACAATCAATAGATAAAAATCATCATTCAAACATGCATTCAAATATTTTAAATCTAACTATTTAAAATAAAATCGAAACTGATTCGATTGAGTGAGAAGTTCTCACCTTGATTTCAATTTCGTTTTAGCGATTTATTTCGAATAAAATTAAACGGACGTTTAATTTTACCCAAAATTCTCACTAACCCCAAACGACTCCAATCCAATTCCATCGCGTAGTTCTCGTCCATATGATTCCAACGCAACTGGTTTCGCGCGTTTTCGACCTCGTATGAAAAAGTTATGATTTTTCAAAGTTTTACGCGATTTATACTATATAAATTTACAACTTTAAATAAAATTTATAAACCTAAGCAAATCCTGGCCATTGATTCCTTCAGATCCGAGCGCTCCCCCCCCCTTCTTCTTCTTCCTCATATACGCGCGTGTATCCAGTAAAACAACCGAACCCATATCATAAACTAGGTTTAGATTTTGCTCCCTCTTCGTCGACTTTGAAGTCGATTAGAATGCGCCATTGCGAAGCTCGCACTCCACTCCATGCTCGGCCTGAAGATCTTGAAACTCGGCCCCTCCTCCTCTCTCGATTTGCGTGCGCAACGCGCCACCCTTGCAGCCACTTTATCGTCGATCCGTAACACCATTCGCGATCTCCACTGTTGAAAACGTAGTTCTCATCGCCCTCTACAATATTGTAGTTAACAACTTCTCGTATTAATGCATGGATTGAAGGAGATTTGAGGAAGAAAGACACAAGTTTTCGGCCATTGATGGAAGTAGGTGGCGGCTGCTCAATAAATTAGGGTTTTAAATTTTTTTATTTATTTTTGTGAATTTTGGGTCTATTTATGGGAAATTATTGAACACTATTCATCCGGGATTTCCAAACTCCGATTTACGCGCCGTAACCGGCGTTTCTAGGGTTTACCCCGCGTTCCGGACACAATGGAATAGGTTTCGGAAGCTAATTCGGACATCTGTGCGAGTTATGGCTATAAACGTTCAATTTAAATTTAACCGATTTAAACGATTTTCTAGGCGTTTTAATTTGTACCGGACAAACGGTAAATCCGATTGACACGAAATTTGAAACCTTACAATAATATTACATTACGGATCCGATGAAACTGGTTTCATCGAAATCCGAGACTTTTTGAAAAATGGCTATTTTAACTCGCCAAATTAATATTAAAAACAATTCGATGCGTTTCGAGCTGCCACGATCAAACGATAACTCCGATTGCTACGAAATTTGAAATCCGGTAATAACTAACTATTACGGATCCAATGGAACTGGTCTCGTTCAATTCTGAGACTGTTCAAAAATTGGCTAATTTCACTAGTCGATTAAATATTAAAATATTCAATTTTCACAAATTAACTTTTAATTCGATTTTAAAAGTTCTAAAATATCGTTCTAACTCCAATATGATAAAATAAAATTTTACAAATCATTTTCAATCATATTTAACTCAATTTTCAATTATTTCCATAATTTAACATATTAAATTATTGATTTAATTATTCAATTAAATCCAATTATTCGAAATAAAATTTATTCGACTTATAAATTTCACTTATTAATATTTAAAATTGATTAAATATCCAAATTTTAATTAATAAAATTCGGGGTCGTTACAAAACAAGCCATTCGTATCCATCAAAGAGCCATAATAGGGTCGTTCTGTTTGAATCCATCCATGACCATCCTGTTCGAATCCATCATGTTCATATCAATCAGATAGACATCGCCTAGTATCCTTCGTGTCCGTATCGATCCAGCGAAGCCTTATTCGTATCCATCGAGTTATCGACAGTTCGTATCCATCAGGTCCCTTGATCAACATCCATGGAAAAGTAACACTTCGTATCCATTGATTGTAACATCAGTGTCCATTTTGCATCGATCAAGTATCACGCACACTTTGTATCGATCGAACTTTCATCGATACGAAACCAACACCTCTCATCGATACGATGTGGACATGCAAGGGATCGGTATGGATTGATATGCAGTCGATCGATACGAAGCACGCAATAATGATCGATGCAAACAAAGCTGAAATGATCGATACAAACAAGATACACTTAAACAAAAGACTTTGTCACATGGCTCGAAAAGTGGATCGATCCAAGGAGTTAGCACCACTCAGCTTGCAAGCATGTGATCGAAGATTGATACGCGCCGATCGATACGAACAACACCGATGCAGAGAGAACATCAATCGATTCGTTCAAACTTGCATCGATCATATCTCACAACCTATAAGTCCAAATGCTACGAATTTTTTTCAATAGCTTACATGCAACCTAAGAAATGTTATTGTCAAGTTTTGACTCGATCGGGCCAAATTTTGACCGATGCGAAATTGGTTCGTATCGATCACGGACCGAGTGCGAATCACATGGGATCGATCATGTGGGCCCACACACATGCTAAAAGAAATCTCCCAAGATCTGAGCGGGATATTTGCATCCTATGCCTATAAATAGCATCGCAAAGCCTACATAAAAGGGACTTCCGATTCTGCGACGTCCAGACTCTACCGAAATCAACATTGTACTCAAACTTCACTGCTTTACTTAAAAACTACTGCCCTAATCCACTGTAACTAGCGAGCAAAGTCAATAAAAGATTATCTTTTGCAGTGGACGTAAGCCGAAGATAGCCGAACCACTATAAATCTAGTGTCCTAGTTTTAGCAATTCCTTTTGCATATATTCCTCTATTTTAATTTTCTATCTTCATTAATCTCTTTACACAAATTCTTCTTTGGGTGTTAGTGGCCAATTCTGGTGCTAACAACAATAAAATAATAAAAAACTAAAATTCATACAAGTTTCGAAGATTTTTGTCCAATTTCAAAAATTCGAAAATGATTTCGTCCTACATTATTTGATGAAATGCAAAATATTTAAAAATAAACATGCAAAAATATTGTAAAAAATGCAAAATTATAGCACAACTAAATGTCACCTCTTCTATGTTAAAAAAAATCAAAATCTATAGAAAAATATTTAGAAAAAAGGCCAAAACATTTGAACCTCTTAAAAAATATTCATAAACGATAAAAAATGTAGATATATTGTAGTTGTTAAGGTCAGTATAAATCGCCATTTGTAATAAAAAACGTTTAGAACATTTTATATCAGAATATTACCATTACGCTTTTTCAAAACTTGAAAATAATATGCAAAACATTAAATTTTAACAGTATATTGAACATGTGATAATAACTCAACATCTTACGCACACTAAAAAACAACAATGAAAAATATTTTTTTAAATGCACATATCATGCAGTTTACTAGAAAATAAAAAAATGTAGATCTCCTTCAAAAAATTAAAATCAAAGTGTAAAAGACATAGTTGCATAAATGAACTTTTTAGCATTAAAAATATGAAAATAAATTAAAAAGCAAAAATGCAGGATTCATGCATTTTCAGGTCTACAAAAACCAATAAAAAAATCATACTCCCTAGATTTGAGCGTCATGAGGTTTAGTATTTTATCCATTTGGAATCATCGCTTTTTCATACTTTTAGGGTAAAAATGGAATGGGTAGGGTTTATTGTGTTGTCCCCTATGTTATGGAGAATAGTGAGTCCTTACATTGAATTTTTAATATCGCATGACCATCCACCGCATTATTTTTTTAAATTAAGGTCGGTCACTTTTTCCTTTCTTATAAAATTATTAAAAGCCAATTTTGTCCCCATAAAAGTAGATGAAAAACGAACATATACTAGCAAGCAAGTAATAAATTATTTTAACAACGTATGTGTAGTTGTCAAACGTGTTCTAACTTTGCTGGTATCATTTCCCTACAATAAATCATTCGTCATCATAAACCATAGTTCTTAAGTCTAGAACGAAAATTTAGTTTCTTGTTTAAATCAATGTATTTTGAAAAGATTAATGAAATGCTATACCAACCAAAAGAGTTGAAATCTAATTCTTTTTGTTTGTAAATTTAGTTTAACTTTAAAGTTGGGTATACTATAAAAGATAGATTTAGTCCAACACCACTATCCCAGTGGTTAGGCGCTCTGGTTTTGATCCATTATGTAATAAGTTCGAATCATGCATAACGCGTGATTTGAATGCTAAATATATATTGCTCTGTACTAACTATATACTACCTTAAACTTGTATTACGACTATGTACTACCACCTAAATACCCAATTTCAAAAATATGATTGATTGAGTGGTTATAGAAGAAATCACATGGGTGATTTACTTGGTGTAACAACCCGTAATCCAATGGGCCCGAAATTTCGCAAAAACCCGAAAACCCAATCCCAACAGAATACAGATTATTGGTTTGGTATCCTGCAAATAAAGAAAAAGATGCATATCAAAGCTCTTATTATAATGATATCTCATAGCTGAATAATTAAAATATAATAGTAAATAAATACCGACCATAATCAACACTTGTAATAAGTGTCTAGGTCTATATCTATCCTGTCCAATCACCAGTATCTTCCTTCTATAAATCCTGTAGGTTGTAATGAGGAAGGGGTCAGAACAATCGTTCTAGTGAATGGAAAAATATATAATTTATATATAACATCATCATATGAGGACTTCTTAAATTTTACCATTATGTTATAAATTCATTTTTAATCACTTGGACTTCATTACGGTATATCTTCCGTATCCATCTACACCCACTATAGATTATATATAGTATATATATATATCCCATTACATGATATCTTTCCCAATATCTTCCGTTAGCATCACACTAATATCGATCGCCTCGCCGCACCCCACGATATCTTATCTTATAATGCGAGCACGTCACCATACCATGCCGAATTAGGCTTGTCCGTATCGAGTTCGTAAGAAAAGTAGGTGAAGAAAGCCATACCCGAGGGATCATCGAACACAACCCTACCTTTCTTACATCCTCACCACGGTAATCCATTCGAAGCCCGCATGGACATGTAACCCCTTTTCCAGGTTCAAGAACGTACATGACCTTAAGAAAGGGTCTTCCTAATTTGTTGGGAATACTCTACTACACTGGACTGCCAATAAGGCCCCTAGAAACCAAACTGTCTGCTTCCTATGTAAACTTGGCCCCGCTATCCATTCTAATAAATAGTATCATTTGGAAGGTATTCTCATCCGGTTAATTAGCTAGCCCGTAACGCAACCAACATAACAACTAATTTGGCAATGCATCCCCCTCGTAAGACGATGCGGTAGATTACCATCCAACAGAATAGTCAACCCTGTCCTTCCCCGTAACCGCTGGCTGTGCTGCCCCTTGAAATCGTGCAACCCACTACCACTTTTTGCGCACAAGTACTCCACTAATTTCACGGACCTGGACCATGCATCTACATTTTAGATTGCACAATTTCAATTAAGGCACTATCTCGTCTCTTACTAAATTTGGAAGCAGACCTATATAAAACTAAGGGATAACCTCCTGAAACCTGGGACACAACATCCTAGTGACCAACGCGAGTCTAAATCTCAATTATTGTCATATACTGCTACTATCTCCACAGTCATAGTTTACTAAAACTTACCAATTACCGTACAAATTGCCGAAAAGGCGGACTAATGGCGGATCTCAAATCAAACAAGTCATCAACACATATACGTAGCTTATTCATACATATTCTGTCCTTATGTATATTTCCATTTTCTTTATTATTTTAACCAACTCTCATTTAAATTTATTTGGTTAATCAAATTGTATTTTCCATTTAGCCCGCATATTCTCATCTTTTCCTATATTTCCCATCGAATACACTACTATGTCTATTCCTCTTTTTATTAACCTTTTTAATTTCATTCCTTATTTAAAACCTCACTTCTAGAACTTATTATACTTTAATACATTGGAATTTGGCTTTTACACCCAATTGTCACTTTGTATATTTCCACATCTTATCCCAAAGAGGTGATTTATGCGATGTTATATTTACAAGGAATTCTCTTTTTATTCTGGAAATAGTAAAGTACAAAATCCGACGATCGACCTTACTTTGTACTTTCCTTTCATATGAGGAAAATATATAAGTATTCCTTGCAATTCTATACAACACCATTCAAAGGATTTTTAATCAATAATATATGGAAATTTGCTTGTTCCAATACTCATTCCAACAAACTAAAAATATAAACCTTCTAAAAATGAAACAAAATATGCCCCTTTATTTTTTGTCCAAAAATCACATTTTAAATTTCAAAAAGATTAATTAATTCATTTATGGCGTAATCCCCTAAAGGTGACATACCCTCACATTTATTCCTTTTTATAGGCAATAATAAAATAAACAACAATATATACATGTATGAAGATTTAATTAGTTCCAAATTTGATAAATTCTATATTCTCTGTCTACAATTCAGATCTATAACAAGAACTCAGTATGAATATAAAAACAGTATGGACCTGAAGGAAAATATAGAAAATAAGTCTTAATTCACATTTTTATACTGTAAATGTGAACAATACCTAGATTTAATATAGATATGAAAGGAGACAGAGAATAAAAGCCAAATCTGATACAAATTAAATAAAAATATCATTTCCAATCCAATGAAAATCAAAAACCAACACATATAAACATATTTGAAAATATTATGTAAACATTAACAATTGACAGCATATTTCATTAACTCTATTTAAAATAAAATAATAGCATGAGATTATACTGCCAATCCAATTAAATCAATATCAACATATAAACAAATCTGACAATTCCATATAAATATTATTTTCAACAATAACGAAATCATACATAAATTATATAATTTTTACCACTCACCCGGCGGTCTAAGCTTTAAATCTCCATGTTATAAAATTACTACACTGTTCTACAACTTCTCTCCTTTAATTTGTTGCAATTTCTCTATTTTATTCACATATATTTGGATTTATTTGGTGAAGATTTGTGAGAAATGGGAGAAGAGAATGAAGAAAGATGCCATTATTGATTACTGTAAGAGAGGGTTGAAGAAAGTGACGGCTGACTGAACGAATTAGGCGACGTTCTCTTATATGGATACAACCCACCAATTATCTAATTAATCCTCTTCTTAATTGATCTTTCAATTAATTTTTATGTGCGGTATTGTACTACCTATATGTATACATTCAAATCTAGGTCAACTATTGTTTCTTTTCCTGATTAATTGATATTTTCTATTGATTACATTACAAACCTAATTAATAGCCCCATTAATAGGTTAACACATCATCTCTATTTGTTAATTTTCCTAATTAATATTTTACACATTTTAACATTTCATTAACTGGCATGTCAAATAATTCCACCATTCAATTAACAATTATATATTTAATATGCATATTTTTTATGTAGATTTGAATTTGAACATTTATTTGTTATATTTACATGTAAACCTCTTTAAATTGAGGGATCTAATATACACACGTGCGCGCGCGTTATGTATTAATTCACATATTAATTAATTGCACTTTTTAGTTGATTATGTTTGCAATGTTAATTATTCCCCTTATTTGTTTCCAATTACATCTAATTCTCTTAATAATTTACATTAATTACAAAAATAATAATTTTTTTTTTACTAATTTTATAAATATCTTATGAATTAATTGCAAATATCTATAATTGATAAAATTTCCATGTTTGCACATGCAATTGTTTCTGATGCTAAAACTTCAAACGGCTATAACTTCTCCGTTTGATGTCCATTCAGAAAACATTGTATATGAAAGTTGATTAGAAAATTGCCACAAACACAATGGTATGATTTTCATGGTCAAATTCCAACATTTGCAAAAACTCATTTTCACTGTTTTCATAGTTATCAATTAAATCGACTTTAATTTAATTGTCAACAAAACGTGGGGTGTTACATTCTCCCCCTGTAGGAAATTCCGTCCTAGAAATTTGATAAGGGTTCAATCATGTAAACCATCGTACATCCATTCTACACTAACATCCATTCAGTGTACAACCAATTTTCCAACTATCTGTGCAATTGTCAATAGTGTATCCGATACATGTGATATGCACGAACATGAATGCCTAATCGGTCCCTCCTATATGAATGATTTATTTTCAAACTTCTCCAAAAACATGATGCAAACATCCTAAATATACTTGCAGTTCTACACTTTTCAAAAATTGAAAACAGTGTTTCACCCAATTTCTCCCGCACTTCTATCAAATAGAAATATAGTTCAACCAATTTTGCATTCAATTTACCACCCAAAATCCTAACACGCTAATGTTAACATCCAATTTTAGAAAAATCAAATTTCCTAAACCTATTTTCTTATGTAGGAAAAGGTCTTAATGGAAAAATCAATTTTTCCATTTTTCTCTTATGTGCTTTTTCCTTGTACTTTGAAACCTTCTCTTATGTCCCCACTACATTTCCAATATTTTCGAAGTACAGTTGCATAAAATTTAATTTTTATTCTTAAAGTTCAAGAAAAAAACATTTTCATCTTACAATTCTCTTTCAAGATTTTCACTCATCGGCAAAGTATTCATATAAAGCTTTCTCTCTACGCTTACTACTTTGTCAACCTCACCGCAACTGCCTCTACTGCAGTAGCAGCCATGTTGAAAAACTTGCGCCAATATTTTAATTGACTTTTCCCCAATGTAAATTTGCAGTACTGTTAGAATTTTTTTTTAAAATGTTAAATTTTCAGTTAAATTTTTTTGTAAAAATATATGCAAACGTTTATTTATTTATTCTTCGAATTTAGGTTAACTTTGAAAATCTCTTAAAACAATAAAAAATTTCAAAATATGCGCACACCACTTTTCATATTTAACAAATACTAGCAAAATTTACATTAGGTTCTTGTCTTTATCCATTCCTAAAATTTTCTAGTTTCAGTTAATTATTATTTAACAACCAAAAAACATGTTGAATTATTCCCCAGCCCTAGGACAGTAAACATAATCCTCGGCTCATGAATAAATCCCCCCTGTCCTTCACTGACTGAATTTTTTTCTGCTCCGAAAACCCAAATTTTCGGAACTAGCATTTCCTTTTGGTAGTTAATTCAATAAATTCTCTTAATTTATTATTTTATCTTCTAGTTTTAAATTTTCATTTTAGTTTTCTGTATCAGTTTATTGATAAATTCTCTGAAATTTCCACCTTTGTATTGTTTCCTCTAAATAATAGTGGTCAACCAGTGAAACATATAAAAATGAATATTTCAAACACTAACATAAACCAAACATATAAAAAGGAATATTTCAACAATGTACACTAACATAAACCACAACCAATACATATAAATCATGCTACCTAGCAACATTGGAAGAACCAACAACATTATTAGCTACCATTCTAACCTCCCTTGCTAATCCCCCCTTATGCAATTTTTACGTCTTATCCATATGGCATACGATACGATACAATATTCCTAGTCCAATTTTAGTGTCCTACACACCACAAGGAATTTCTCTATTATTATTCCAGGAGTTATTATTTCTATCTCCTCCATAGCCCTATTTTTTTTCCGAATCCACCTAGGCTTTAATTCCTATCTACTCCATATTAAAATTTTGGTTTGGCCTTTATCTTAATTTTTCAAAAACTATAACTTCAAATATTTGAAATATCAAATCCAAAAGTTCTTGCCTTTAAAAGTGTTACTTAGAAATTTTATATTAAATTCAAAAGTAGCCTATGCCTTAGTGTTTTAACTTTCAAAACTTACATTTTTTTTGGTATTTGAATTTAAATTATCTTCACCAAACCTAGAAGGGAAATATTAACAATTCCTAAGTTTTAAAATTTGGTATGTTTCTCTTTTTAAAGTCCTTACCGCCTTTTAATTAAATTTTGAAATTTTAAATTTAGCTTTTTATTAATTTCTCTCTCTCCAAAATCTTATTCATTTTTTGCCACATCTTTTTCTTTCCGAAACATTTTTACTTATTTTCAAAGCATTTTTCACAACTTTTAAATTGTAAAAACTGAAGTAGATAAAAACAACTATTTTATCATAAATCCCTTAACATTTCCACTCTTCCAATTACCTATCCTTGGAGGAGTTTTAACTTATCACAATGGGGACTTTCTACAAAGGCAAGTAACTAAATGCGCATACTCAATGGGAAAATATGAAATTTCCATTGCTTAGCTTTCCTACTAAGACTCTCTATAGTATCCCTGCTATAACTAACAAATACTGCCTCTAATTATTACGCTTCTTATTACACCTAATGGTTTTATATTTTAACGTATTGTAACAAATTTCTCTTATGAGAAACCGTTAATGCTAAAACCTTCTATGAATCCTTTAAAAGAGGATTTCATGTTTATGTGAAATTACAAGGAATTTATTTTATATTTTATTGAAATAGGCTATACAAAATATGGTGCTTTCCATATCTTGTACATCTCTTTCACATATTCCTTATAACTTGCACGAAACATCTTTATATGTAAATGGGTTTCATAGAAAATTATATCATTATTCATTTCAATTCCAATAAATTAAAGTATATTTAATTATTATTTACTTACAATAAACATTTTCTACCTAATTTATTAACTTCTTGATATTTAATTTACATTGTTTTTAGAAGAACATATTTTCAAAACTGTTTTAATATTTTCATAATTGGAAAATATTTGCATAAACTTATTTAAATAATAAGTATACTTACAAACCAATTTGTTTCTATACTTGGAAATTTTCTTCAAAACACAATTTTCAACTTTTCAATTCTAAAAGTTTCATTTGATTGGGTTAGACATAAAGTGGACTTTTTACTTACTACCTTAGGAATAGCCTTCCTAAACCTTGGAAACCCCACTTCCTTACTAAAATCCTTTTTTCTTCCAAAATAAAAATACTCTCCCTACTATCCCTAAGGAACTTTCCCACTTCCTATAACATATGGATACCAATCCTTTTCCCAAACATGGCTTATTTGTACATTATAAATCAGTAATAACATGGGGACTTAACATCCTTGGGCTATCCAAGCCAACTAGCATTTATGTACAAATATACTTCCAAAAACTTTCCATATATTAAGATTTATAATTGGGGACTATTTGAATTTTAGTATATAATATATTTATGTTTTGTTCAAAAATACAAATACGTTCACTCATATTTTCTAATTTATTTAGAACTAAGCTCTGATACTCAATGTAATAACCCGTAATCTCGTGGCCCGAATTTTCACAAAAACCTAAAAACCCAAGCCCAACAGAATACAGATTGTTGGTTTGGTATCCTGCAAATATAGAAAAAGGTGCATATTAGAGCTCTAATTATAATGATATCTTACAACAGAATAATTAAAATATAATAGTAAATAAATACCGACCATAATCGACACTTGTAATAAGCGTCCAAGTCTACACTATCATATCCAATCACCAGTATCTTCCTTCTATAAATCTTGTAGGTTGTAATGAGGAGGGGGTTAGAACAATCGTCTGGGTGAATGGCAAACTATATAGTTTATATATAACATCATCATACGCCGACTTCTTAAATTTTACCGTTATGTTATAAATTCATTTTTAGTCGCTTGGACTCCATTACGGTATACCATTCGTAACCATCTACATCCCTTGTAGATTATATATAGGGTATTTACATCCCATTACAAGATATCTTTCCCAATATCTTTCGTTAGCGTCACTCTAATATCGATTGCCTCACCGCACCCTATGATACCTTATCATGTAATGCGAGCGCATAACCACACCATGCCGACATAGGCACGTCCGTACCTAATTCGTAAGAGAAGTAGGCGAAGAAAGCCATACCAGAGGGATCATCAAACACAATCCTACCTTTCTTACAACCGCACCCTGGCGATCCATCCAAAGTCGCATAGACATGTAACCCCTTTTTCGGGTTCAAGAACGTACAAGATCCTAAGCAAGGGTCTTCCTATTTTGTTAGATATACTCTAATGCATTAGACTGCCAATAAGGCCCCCATAAACCAAACTGTCTTCTTCCTATGCAAACTTGGCCCTGCTAGCTCATTTGGAAGGCATTCTCCTTAGGTTAACTAGCCAACCCCCAACGCAACAAATATAACAACCAATTTGGCAATGCATTCCCCCTATAAGATGATGCGGTAGATTACCGTCCAACAGAGTAGTAAACCCTGTCCTTCCCCATAACCGCTGGTCGTGCAGGCCCCTGAAATCGTGCAACCCACTACCATTTTTTGCGCACAAGTGCTCCACTGATTATAGAACCTTGAACCATGCATCGACAATTTAGATTGCACAATTGCAATCAAGGCACTACCCCCTCTCGTACTAAATTTGGAAGCAAACCTATATAAAACCAGGAGATACCTTATGAAACCTGGGACACAACCTCCAAGTGACCAACGCGAGTCTAAATCTCAATTACTACCACAGTCTGCAACTATGTCCATAGTCACGGTTTACTAAACCTTACCAGTTACTGCATAAATTGCCGAAAAGACGGACTACTGGCGGATCTCAAATCAAACAAGTCATTAATGCATATACGTAGTTTACTCATACATATTATGTCCTTATGTATATTTTCGTATGCGTTATTATTTTAACCAACTCTTATTTAAATTCATTTTCTTAATCAAATTATTGTTTTCATTTATCCAACATGTTCTCATTTTTCCTATGTTTCCCATCGAATGCACTATTACGCCTATTCCGTTACTATTAACCTTTTTAATTTCATTCCTTATTTAAAACCTCACATCTAGAACTTATTATAATTTAGTACATCGGAATTTGGTTTTTACACCTAATTGTCACTTTGTATATTTCTACATCTTATCCTAAAGAGGTGATTTATGCGATGTTATAATTACAAGGAATTCACTTTCTGTTTTGGAAATCAGAAAGTGCAAATTACGGTGATCAATCTTACTTTGCACTTTCCTTTCATATGAGGAAAACATATAAGTATTCCTTGCAATTCTATACAACGCTATTTCAGAGGACTTTTATTTGATAATATATCGAAATTTACTTGTTCCAATACTCATTCCAACAAAATGAAAATATAAATTTCCAGAAATGAAACAAAATATGTCCCTTTATTTTTAGTCCAAAAATCACGTTTTAAATTTCAAAAAGGTTAATTTATCCATTTATGGAGTAATCTCCTAAATGTGAAATACCCTCACATTTATTCCTTTTTATAGGCAATAATAAAATAAACAACAATATATACATATATGAAGATTTATTTAATTCCAAATCAGATAAATTCTGTATTCTCTATTACACTTCAGATCTGTAACAACAATTCAATATGGACATAAAAATTGTATGGATTTGGAAAAAATATAGAAAATAGATCTTAATTCACATTTCTATACTATAAAAATGTGAATCCTATCTAGATTCAATATAGATCTGAAAGGAGATAGAGAATATAAGCCAAATCTAATGCAAATTAAATAAAAATATCATTTGCAATCCAATGAAAATCAACACATATAAACATATCTAAAAATCTAACTTAAACATTTCCAGTTTACAGCATATTTCATTAACTCTGTTTAAAATAAAATAACAGCATGAGATTATACTGCCAATCCAATTACATCAAAATTGTGACGCCCCACCTCTATACTTACACTAGCCAGGGACATTATGGAATAATGTCGTCGACGAGCATGAAGAATAAGGCTGTTGAGGAGTGACCATCTATGTAATTGATTTGTGCGAGTACCGATATGCCAGATAGAAGGTCATGCATTTCATTTCAAGAGAAATTTGACATATCGAATACAAACTCAATACTTTACATAGTGGCTATATGGCCTTAGGAAACAAATATAAAATAAGCATAACATAAAATCAGTCACAGATATTCATATCACTAAGGCGGAAATAGATATTAATATAACACATAGAAGTATCAAAGTAGTGGTCATACAAGATCCACTACATCACAAAAGAATAGGTACAAGTGCTAGACAAAAAATTAAGTATAGATCAAGGAGTCTTTATCTCAAATCTATAAAAGCAAAAAATACTAAGCTAAAGTAGTTAGCCATAAGTCAGAAGCTAGTCCTTGCTAAGAACTCAAGTGGAAGCACGTGAAACACCTCGGTCTAAACTGAGTATTATTTAAGAAAAGAAAAATAACGGATCAGTCTAGCTATAAATATTATACAAGATGAGATATGATAAGGGATATGACAAAAGTATATGATAACAATAATGTCATACTGTGGCATGTATATATTTGATAACAACGAAAATCATACAATATCTCAAATCTCCTCAAATATCTAAAAAGAATATCATATTCTTTAGCTTATTCACCAAACCTCAAATATCGACAGAACATATCAATGCAAATCACAAAAATTGCTGAAACACGCATTCTAGAAATCGATAATTAGAAATCCAGAAAACACAAAGGGGGAGGCATTCACAAACGGGAGCATGAAAACTCACCAACACGTGTATCACAAACGGGACACTATCCTATAGTCCCTAACCCACCAACTTGAGTTGAAGCTTCACCGAAACGGGGTTTAGTCCCACACACAGACAAAGAGACATCGCACATCGCTAGTCTAAATCACAAAATGATCATCATTGAAAAGAGTAAATTACACTAAGCTAATAAATAAACGAGTTTAGCACCATGTCCCATAACCACTAGCTCGACTTAAATGTTTACGAATAGATTGTAGATTTTCGCTCAAAAATTGTCACGAGAGATCAATCGAACAAGTCCAGGAATTAACCGATGATGTAAACTCAAGCGTTTCATACCACTTGTTTTGCTAAGTCATTTAACTAGATTTCTCATATAAATGAGGTAAAGGTTTGTATATACTAATAGATTGTAAAACGGATTTAAAAAATGAGCTATGTATTAAAAGTAACGTTGAAATCAGTTTTTATGAAAGAGTTTAAGTATTTACTAGTAGTATAAAAACCTTAGTATTTTAAAGTGACAAATCATAGAAATGATAGTAAAAACAATCTATCACCAAAATCCGCATTCGAAGACATGAATTAAAACCATGAAAATTGATGTCAAATCCATCAAACGGAAGCACCAAATATCCAAAAAAGAAATCATCAGATTCGGTATTAATTGACAATAACCATTAGGATGGTCAAAGATCGATAAAATTTGGAAATCCACTCAAAAACAGGCAAAATAGGCAAAACTGAATAGAACCAGACATATGGTAGGTTTAGCGAGACGTTTGAACATGTGTTCTGGAAGTTCATATTGTTTTTCTCCTTTTTATTTTTATTTTATGAAGCCTTCCAAATATCCGTTGGGTTTAACCAGACGTCTGGTCCTTGGCTATGCCATTTTGCTTTCTATCGTTTTTTTTCTTCACGTGCCCTTACCAAATGTTTGGATTTTCCAACCAGACGTCTAGCTGCCTGTGCTGGGCAAAAATTTTCTTAGTCCATTGATGGCCAAATCAACTTGGAAGCGATCGAGCGAGCGATGGAGGCTAGAGATTTATGCCAATCGACAACCCATCCCTATAGGCTCTTTGATACACCATAAATAACATGTCCAAACATCCACATTAGGATTTTCATAAATTTTGACTTCCAAACCAAAAATTAGAAAATTCAGCAAACCAATTCAAATCGAAAGCGAATGAACATGAAATAGATATTTGGAATTCATACCTAACAACAATGAAAGCTACAGACATAGAAACGAGTTCAAGAACTCACCTTTAAACTCAAAAACAACAATTGAGAAGCTCTAAAACAAGGAAAGATCAATTCCTCTTCACTACACCTTTAGAATATTCATTCTATTATCAAACGCAAAGTTTTTTCTAAGTTAGGTTATATAAAAAATCAAGAATTGAATAGGGATTGATATGGAGAATATGAAGAGGATGCTTACATAAGCTTCTCCTTGATTTTGTGGATTTAATTTGAATTTACTAAGAGAAACTAGGGCTAAGGAATTTTAGTTTCCTCTTCCCACCATTTTTCCTAGGGCTTAAGTGTATTAGAAAATTAGAAATGGAATGAATGAAGAGGAGTGGAGTGGGAGGTATTTGGTAGAAGGCTTGGTTCTCTTATTGGGTTAGTGGGCTAGAACACAACCCAAAGCCCAAACCAAATACCAAAATCCTAATCAACTGCAAACATATTGATGTTTATACTTAAACAAGTCATAAATGTCATTTTAAACTCAATGGAAGTGGTCCCAAGTCCGGATTAGACTGTTTACAAAAAGTCACATTTCGGACTGTAAATTCAACTAACGATGCTATATTTAAATAAAACATTTAGATATATAATCATAAAATATGCGGGTTGTTACAGACTCCCTTTCTTAAAGAAATTGTGTCCTCGTAATATTTAAGAAGAAAATAAAGAGTAACAACCACTCAAAGGCATAACAACACAAAAGAAAATTTTAAAGTGAGAAGCTCACCTTAAGAAGCACGAGAGAGTAAGTCCGGATATGTTTGCTCGATGAATTCTCTGAATTCCCAAGAAAAATCCTTAGGATTTGAGGACCATTGAACTTTCACAAGTGGAACATCTTTATTACGAAGGCATTTAACCTCTATAGCAATGATACGAAGAGAATGTTGCTCTTAAGTCAAATTAGATGAAACTTCAATTTCTTCAATAAAACCAGGCTCAAGAATAGAATCGGAATCCCTAAGGCATTTCCATAGTTGAGAAACATAAAATACATCATGAATAGTAGAAAATTGAGTCGGTAATAAAAGGCGATAAGCCACGGAACCAATGTGTTCGATGATGGGAAATGGGCTAATATATCGAGGTGATAATTTTTCCAAATGACTGAAATACACAACACCTTCATAGGTGAAACATAAATGAATACCAAAACTCCCATAAAAAGTTCTAGTTTCCTTCTTCAGTTATCGACATAGGATTTTTGTCTACTTTGAGCTTCTCTCATCCAATAACGAATAAGGTCAATCTTTTCTGTTGAATCCCTGGACCTAAAACCAGATTCTCACCGGCTACAAGCCAACACAAAGGAGATCGGCATGGCCTTTCATAGAGTGCCTCGAAAGGTGACATACCAATTCTAGATTGGAAGCTGTTATTATAAGAAAACTCAACAAGTGAAATATCATATTTCCAACTTCCACCAAAATCAAGAACACAAGCACGAAGGAGATGTTTAAGAGTTTGATTCACATGCTCTGTTTGTCCATCGAATTGAGGATGATAAGTGGTGCCAAAATTAAGCTTCATTCCCAAAGCTTTTTGAAGACCCTTCCAAAATCCACTAGTAAATAATGGATCAGGATTGCTAACAATAGAAGTAGGAACTTCATGCAATTTAATAATTTCTTTGACATAAAATTTAGCCAAAAGACGTATGTTCTGGTAGGACCAAACGGGAAGAAAATGAGCGGATTTTGTAAGTCTATCTACTATCACACATAGACTCATACCCGAACGAGAACGGGGAAGACCGTCAATAAAGTCCATGAAGACTTGATCCCACTTCCAAACTGGAATGTCTAACGGTTGTAATAACCCACTAGGACTTTGATGCTTGTCCTTTACGAGTTGGCAAGTCATGCAACGCTTAGTAAAGTTAGCAATATCATATTTCATTCCATCTTAATAATAAAGTGGTTTCATATCTGCATACATTTTACTGCTACCGGGATGAATGGTAAATTTAGAACGATGAATTTTCTTAAATATCTTTACGAAGATCGCTAATATTATTTGGCACAATAAGTCTACCAAATTTTCGAATACCTCCATGAGCATCAATTTCAAAGTCTTTCAAACCATCAACGTCAATTTTATGCCTACAACTTTGGCTAAGAAGAGCCAATTCAGGATCTTGCTTCTATGCTTCAAGGATGCGGTCTAAAAGAGAAGGATGAGCCTCAAGGCTACATAAAACAAGAGATGAACATGAATTGGGGTCACTATCTTGAATCTCATAAGTAGACAAAGTCTCGAGATCATTTCATTCAGATATCGTCATGGAAATAACCACTTGTTGCTTACGACTAAGGGCATCGACAATACGATTTCCTTTCCGAAAGTGTAGAGAATATCAAGATCATAAGATGTAAGGAATTCGAGCCAACGTTATTGATGCAAATTAATTTCCTTTTAAGAAAATAAATACTTCAAATATTTATGATCGGTGTAGAGAACAAATTTCCCTCCCAAAAGATAATGATGAAAATTCTAAGGGCGAAAACAACGGCCGCAAGATCTAAATCATAAGTGTCATATCTAGTCTCGGCAGACTTTAATTGCTAAGAAGCATAAACTATAACATGTTCCCTTTGCAAGAGAATGGCTCCCAAATCAAGACTACTAGCATCGGTATAAACAATCAAGTCTTGGTTCCCTTCGGGAATCATAAAATAGGGGCATAAGAAAGGAGTTTTTTAATTTCTGAAAAGCGGCTTCACATTTGTCTGACCAAATGTACTTAACTCCCTTCTTTTTCAAACTAGTAAGAGGTACGAAAATTTTAGAGAAGTCTTTTATGAACCGATGGTAATAGCCTCCTTTGATCTCTTCCAATTTTGAGTTGCCTCAATCTTTGAAGGATCCATGGAAATTCCGAATTCAGAAATAATATGTCCTAAAAATTTCACACGGGATTTCCAAAAGTGTCACTTAGAAAATTATGCCTTCAATTGATTGCACTTAAGGGTTTTCAACACAGTTCAAAGATGTTTTTCATTCTCTTACTCGGTTTTAGAATAAACTAGAATATCATCAATAAAGATTAGAACAAATAGATCAAGGAAGCCTTTGAAAATTCGGTTCATAAGGTCAAGGAAATAAGCTGGAGCATTCGTTAAACCAAATGGCATAACAAGCCATTCATAAGATCCATAACGAGTACGGAAAGATGTCAAAGGAATGCTATCCTTTGCAATACAAAGCTAATGAAAACTGGTTGCTAAGTCTAATTGTAAAATGACTATAGCACCGCTAAGTTGATCGAATAGACCATCAGTCCAAGATAAGGGATATTTATTCTTGATGGTGAGATCATTCAGCTTGCGGTACTCGACGCAAAGCCTAATTGTACCACCGGATTTCTTCACAAAGATAGCTGAAGCTCCCTAAGTAGAGGAATTAGAACGAATAAACTGTTTTGCTTCCAATTCGGATAATTGTTTACGCATCTCCTCATTTTCCTTATTAGACATACGATAAAGAGGACGAGTGGTAGGTATCGCTCTAGGGATTAGATTAATTCTGAACTCAATTGCTCACTTAGTGGGTAATCCTAAAACGGGCTCAAATATATCGGGAAATTCATGAACAACGTGAATGAGGGAAATAACAACTTCCTCATCATCATTATCATCATCGTGTGGACTTTAAAAATATAATGATGCCGCCGAATTGGAATCTGAATCTTGAAGAGCAATAGGAATATGCTTAACAGATTAGTGATGTCGAAGATGGATAGTCCTTTCGGGACATAGGATGTTGGCTTCATAATGACTAAGCTAATCCATTCCCAAAATCGTTTCGAAACCAAAGTAATGCATAACATGCAAATCGACACGGAAAGCATAATCACACTGAATAATATCAACATCCTTACAAAATAAACTTAGTGTTTTGGATCCACCAACCGGATTCGTAATTCTTAATAAAGTCATCAAGCCCATAACATTTAAAGAAAAAGTTTTAACAATTTCTTTTGATATAAAAGATTGAGACGTGCCTATATCAAAAAGAACTCGAATAAGATGATCATGAAATACAATAATGCCATCAAGGACAGAGCGAGAAATACCTTGACCAAGAGAAGTGTTATTTGGGGCTTGCACAACATTCAGCTTTCCTTCTTTCTTACTTTGAAGTTTGGGACATGAAGATATATGATGACCCAAACTTTTGCAATAGCGACAATAAAGGGATTTTAGACATCTATTTGCATAGTGATCCTTAGAACCACACTTGTAGCATTCTCTACAACTAGAGGTAGGAGTCTTTGCTACCAAGTTGCCTACCTCCCTTTCTTATTGGGATTATGGCTTTTGAACTTAATATTCCTCTTCTTGTTGTTATTGAGGCTCTTCTTGGCGCCTCCAACATCACTATCACTTCCTTAATCGGCCTCTTCAAGTCGAAGAGTGATATCTATAAGCTGGTCGAAAGGCACTTCTAATTTCAGAGGTACAATCTTTTTAAGGTTCTTATTTAAAGCACATATAAATATTTGATTCTTTACAAGATCCAAAAGTTGTTGAGCAGACATGAATACGTCATCCTAAGGAATAGCACTGGATTGAGCGGCACTAGGACGACTAGGTATAACCGTTTCTCTTCTTTAAGAAAGAAAGAAAGAAAGAAGAGGAAAAAGGTTATTCTCAAAATGAATTCAAATAATCTTGATTGATAAACAAGGCATCATAAAAGGAAATAGGGTAGAACGCATCTTAAGACTCGAATTAAATCCCAAGGCACGATTCCTAAGAGAGACTTAGGACAATGATCCTTGTCACAATATTCTCTGTTGTTTTGTAGTTTGGCTCCGATACCAAGCTGTGACACTCCAGCTCTACACTCACACTAGCTAAGGACACTACGGAGTAATGCCGTCGACTAACACGAAGAATAAGGTTGTTGAGGAGCGACCATCTGTGTAATTGATTTGTGCGAGTACCGATATGTCAGATAGAAGGTCATGCATTTCATTTCAAGAGGAAATATGACATATCAAATACAAACTCAAAGCTATTAAATAGTGGCTATGTTCTCTTCGGAAAAGAAATACAAAATCAGTCACAGGTATTCATATTACTAATTCATAAACAAATACGAATATAACACATAGAAGTGAACATCAAAGTATTGGTTATACAAGATCCACTACATCACAAAAGAATAGGTATGAGTGCTAGACAAAAGAATAAGTATACATGAAGGAGTCTCTATCTCGAATGTATAAAAGCAAAAAACTTTTAAGCTAAAGTAGTTAGCCAAAAGTCAGAAGCTGGTCCCTGCTAAGAAGTCAAGTAGAAGCACTGAAACACTTCGGTCTGACCCGAGTATTTTTTAAGAATAAAAATAATTAACAGATCAGTTAGTAATAAATATCATAAAATATTAGATAGGATAAGAGATATGAAAAAAAAATATGATAACAATAATGTCATACCGTAACAAGTATATATTTGATAATAATGAAAACCATACGATATCTCAAATCTCCTCAAATATCCAAAAAGAATATCATATTCTTTAGCTTATTCACCAAACCTCAAATATTGACAAAACAAATCAATGCAAATCACAAAAATTTATGAAACACAAATTCTAGAAATCAATATTTAGAAATCCAAAAAACACAAAGGGGGAGGCCTATCACAAACGGGAGCATGAAAACTAATCAACACGTGTATCACAAAGGGGACGATATCCCATGGTCCCTAACCCATAAAATTTGAATTGAAGCTCCATAAACGACCTAAAGAGAATGGGTCGCTACCCCCACCAACTTGAGTCAAAGCTCCACCAAAACAGGATTTAGTCCTCCCATGCAGAAAAGAGACATCGCGCATCACTAGTCTAAATCACAAAATGATCATCATTGATCGATAAGTGTAAATTATACTAAGCTAGTAAATAAACGAGTTTAGCTTTATGTCCTATGATCACTAGATTAATTTAAATATTTATGAATAGATTGTGGATTTCCATTCGAAAATTGCCATGAGAGTTCAATCAAACAAATCCAAGAATTAGCCGATGAAGTAAACGTAAGCGTTTCATACCACTTATTTTGCTAAGTCGTTTAATTGGATTTCTCATACGAATGAGGTAAAGGTTTGTATATATTAATAAATTGGAAAACGAATTTAAAAACGAGCTTTGTATTAAAAGAAATGTTGAAATCATTTTTTTGAAAGAGTTTGAGTATTTACTATTAGTATAAAAACCTTTGTACTTTAAAGTGACAAACCGTAGAAATGATTGTAAGAACAATCTACCACCAAAAATCTACATTCGACGATGTGAATTAAAATCATGAAAATCGATATCAAATCTATCAAATGGAAATACCAAAATCTAAAAAATAAATCATCAAAGTCGGTGTTGATTGACAATAATTATTCGGATGGTCAAAGATTGATAAAATATGGAAATCCACTCAAAAACAGGAAAAATAGGCAATATTGAACTGAACCATACGTCTGGTAGGTTTAGTCAGACGTCCGAACCTGGATTCTGGAAGTATTTTTTTTCTTTTTTTGCTTTGTTTTCTTAAGCCTCCCAAACATCTGGTTGGGTTTAACCAGATGTCTGTTCCTTGGCTCTGCCATTTGATTTTTTATCGTTTCTTTTTTCTTCTTCAGGAGCCCTAATCAGACATCTGGATTATTCAACCAGACGTCTAGTTACCTGTGCTAGGCAAAAATTTGCTTAGGCCGTTGATGGCCATATCAACTTGGAAGAGATCGAACGAGCGATGGAGGCCAGGGATTTATGCCAAGCGATAACCCAGCCCTATGGGCACTTCGATACACTATAAATAACATGTCCAAACATCCATAGTAGGATTTATAAAAAATTTTGACTTCAAAACTAAAAACTGGAAAATTTACCATACAAATTCAAATCAAAAGAGATTGAATATGAAATAGATGTTATAAATTCATACCTAACAACAATGACAGCTATAGACAAAGATGTGAGTTCAAGAACTCAGCTTTAAACTCAAAAACAACAATTGAGAAGCTCTAAAACAAGGAAAGATCAATTCCTCTTCACTACGCCTCTAGAATCTTCAATCTATTATCAAATGCAAAGTTTTTCCTAAGTTAGGTTATAGGAAAAATCAAGAATTGAAGTGGGATTGAGATGGATAAGATGAAGAGGATGCTTACCTAAGCTTATCCTTGATTTTGGAACTTGAATTTGAATTTTCTAAGAGAAACTAGAGCTTAGGAATTTCAGTTTCCTCTTCCCACCATTTTTCCTAGGGATTGAATGTATTAGGAAATTAGAAATTAAATAATGAAGAGGAGTGGAGTAAGAGGAATTTGGTAAAGGTTTGGGTTCTCTTGTTGGGTTAGTGGTCTAGAACACAACCCAAAGCCAATATCAAAATCCTAATCGACTCCAAACATATCGATGTTTATACTTAAACAAGTTGTAAACGTTGTTTTAAACTCAATAGAAGTGGTCTCGAGTTTGGATTCGACTGTTTACAAAAAGTCACATTTCGGAATTTAAATTAACTAATGATGCTATATTTAAATTAAACATTTAAATATATAATCGTAAAATATGCGAGTTGTTACAAAAATCAACATATAAACAAATCTGAAAATTCTATAAATATTATTTTCAACAATAACAAAATCATATACAAATTATATAATTTAACCACTACCTGGCGGCTTAAGCTTTAAATCTCTATCTTCTAAAATTACTACACCTTCTACAACTTTTATCCTTTAATTTGCTGCAATTTCTCTATTTTATTCACCTATATTTTATTTGGATTTATTTGGTGTAGATTTGTGAGAAATAGAAGAAAAAAATGAAGAAAGAAGCCATTGTTTACTGTAAGAGAGGGATGAAGAAAGTGACGGCTGATGGAACAAATTAGGTTACGTTCTCTCTTATATAGATGTAGCTCACCAATTATCTAATTAATCCTCTTCTTAGTCGACCCTTTAATTAATTTTTATATGGGACAATATGCTGCCTATATGTATATATTCAAATCTAGGTCAACTATTATTTCTTTTCCTGATTAATTGGCATTTTCTACTGATTACGTTACAATCGTAATTAATAGCCCCATTAGTGGGTTAACATGTCACCTCTATTAGTTAATTTTCTTAATTAATATATTACACACTGTAACGTTTCATTAATTGGAATGTCAATTAATTCCACGATTCAATTAACATATATATTCAATATGCATATATTTGTTTTATCTAGATTTGAATTTGAACATTTATTGCAACATTTACATGTAAATCTCTTTAAATTGAGGGATCTATCCACACACACACGTTATATATTAATCTTCAATATTAATTCATATATTAATTAATTGCACTTTTTAGCCGATTCTGTTTGCAATGTTAATTATTTCCTGTATTTGTTTCCACTTACATCTAATTCTCTTAATAATTTACATTCCTTACAAACATAATAATTTGTTACTACTTTTATAAATATCCTATGAATCAATTGCCAATGTTTATAATTGATAAAATTTTCATGTTTGCATATGTCATTGTTTTTGATGCTTAAACTTCAAACGGCTATAACTTCTCCATTTGAAGTCCATTCATAAACATTATATATGGAAGTTGATCAGAAAATCATCATGAACACAATGGTATAAGTTTCATGGTCGAATCCCAACATTTGCAAAATCTCATTTTCACCGTTTTCATAGTTATCAATTAAGTTTAATTTAATTTAACTGTTAACAAAACGTGGGGTGTTACACTTGGTAACTTTCTAATATCACATGATCTAAAACATAAATGCTTTTCATGTAGTCAGGCTATGAAGATTATTTGGTACTAATACACTCATCTTGCATAGCCATCTCAAACTACTACACATTATCTTCCTTTAAATGAAATTGTAATCGCTAAATGCTCAATCCTACCAGAAGAACAAAATTGGTCATCTAATTTTGCAAATGAAGCTTGATTCCTTTGGTCTTTAAAAAAGATACTTTTATTACTTTTTGTATAATATGATTAATTACTTATAATTTATCCCTCCAGAAAAAAGTTGATAAATCCTACCAATTATAAAACGACCGGTGTGATATCCCGGAAATTTTGACAATAACAATTTAATAATTTATGTCAAAATTTAATTGATTTGACAATATTGTTAATAATGAATTTGAATTAAAATTAATAATCTTCTTTAAAATAAATATTTAAACTGATAATCTATCGTTAAAGCCTAAAAAAATTGTTTTATATTTGTAATGTATACATATCTGTATATATTATAAATAGATAATCTTTGTTTTAAATTTAATATACATATACATGTTTTCTTATTTCAATATTTTTGATAAATTAAAAATTGGATTTAATTTGATATTAAGCTATTAAATAAATAACCATATGATTTTAATACTCAAGATAAAAAAACTTAATTATTTAAAATTGATTTTAGTTTAAGTTCAAATTTAAATAAAAAGGTTTGTTTTGTTTTTATGTAGCTGATAAAATAAGTAATTATTAAATAAGAGACAAATTCTTTTATGAGTTATTTTAATTTAATCACGAGTTATATTTAAACAATATTAATGATGTAATGTTATACAAATGGATTTCTAATATAAATAAAAATTGTTATCTTAAATTTATGTATGTGTATTTGATAGGAAAGCTATGATTTGAAAATTTGAAATAGCATCTTTCAAATATGTTTAAAATAAAACAAGTCTTAAATATATTAAACTTAAGTATAAATCAAATGTATGATATTAATATAAGTATGAAAATAAATTAATAATCAGCAAATTAAGTATTTGATAGTTAAAGTTTAAAAATAAAAAAGAAAATAAAAATAAGCAATAGAACTAAATACTTAAGTTAAAATTTGTTACAATGATTAAAACAACTTTATAATATGTACATACAATAAATGATGCCAGGTAAGTGAAATATGCCTGTAGAATAGATGTTAGACAAGAACAAAGTAATAAATAAAAATGACTTAAACAACTTCATGTGAAAATAAAGCACAACCAGAAAAAAAAAATGCATATAACCAGTAAGTGATTATGCAAAACAAGTAAAAGAAAATTATATATAAGTAATATATGCAAGACAAAGAAACAAGTGAAACTAATATCTATATGACAAGATAAAATAAAGTATAACCAGACAAAGCAAAACCAGGCTTGAAATGTTTGTAATCTGTAAACTAAATAGGCAAGACAAAGCAAAGGAAAAATCTATCAAAATCAAAATACATATCTATATACAAGACAAAAGTATATAGGCAAGTGCAAGTAAGAAAAGTTACAAAACAGGCAAGAATCTTATATAGGAAGTTACATATGCTGCAAAATAGAACATATCTTTAGACACAAAAATGAGATAAGTGAAACATAAAGTACCATTGCATTAAATGCTTCCATTTCTCAGCATACAAACAAAGTCATTTCGAATTGTATAAAGATCATTTCAGCCTCCATCTGGAAATATCTGTGATCAAAGACAATACCTAAACCAGTACTTCTTAATACAAACCTGTCTGCTTATTTATATATGCAATGTTTTTGTTTAGTTCGTTCTACACAGCTAATCCAGGAAACATAAGTTTGTTTTTTTATACAAACTCAAATTTAAACTGAAAACATTATTCAACAATAAACAAAAACAAGATAGTAATCAAGGAAGATCAAGCCTGCTGCTTTTCAAAACAATGGGTTTTGTTATCTTCTCAGGAGCAAAGGTGAGTAACATCACATTTTAAAGCTTTGGATTTATTTAGTTGTATGATCAGTTCTGGAATATATGTGTATTAGTATGAAATATAAATGTTTGATGAACTTTATGTGTGTGTCTATATATATATATGTGTGTGTGTGTGTGTGTGTGTGTGTGTGTGTGTGAAAGGTGTATGTGTTTATCTTCTGTAACCTCTATGTTATCACTCTTTATTTTTTTAGCTCGAGATTCATTCAAAAATCAATATCTCATCACCTAATCTAAGTTAGGATATAAGATTTAAACAAAATATGTTTGATTTCTTAGTAGTCAAGGTTTAGAAAATTGTTTAAGTTAAAACAAATGGTATTGTCTCTGGAAATGAAGAAAATACAAAGCAATGTCGACATAAGTCAAAAATTTATTATCATAATTCGCGAATTCAGGTATGAAATCTGAATTAGTGTGGTATAACATGATTTTTAATGCAATATTTAATTTTTCGATTAAAGGTTTGAGAGCAGTTTGGGTTTGTGGGAATTTCTTTGTTGGAGTGATCTCTGGTGATCCTCGGGTCGGTAGGGTTTGGGATCTCGTCTGGTGATGGAGGGATGAGTGTAGATGCTCGAAAAATATGGCGGTGGTAGGAAGTTAATCAGGGTGGAGGCGGCGAGGTTTCAATTTTTTTTAACCTAATTTAAGTAGGCTCCGGAAATCTCATCACCGCGATACGTCTACTGGATCGAGTGCCACCAGATTCAGGGGGATGGATGTAGAGGTGTTGACGAGGTCATGGACGAAGGGACTGGTGTTCCGGTGGCCAGAGTTTCATGAATGACGGCATGACAGGTTTCCAGTGGGTGATGCTTTTGTATTTTCAGGTTTGGGACGAGGTCTCGTTTTTGATTTTAGTGAGTGGAAGTTCGATTTAAGGGTTGAGGTGGGTTACTGAGTTGTCCTCTGACAGGGTGCGATCACCATTGGCGATCAATGGTGGCTAGAACCACCGTGCATATGCACGGTGTTCATGAATGGGAGCTGTGTTTTCAGGAGTAAGGTCTCGAGTGGTACGCGAGTTGTTGAGGGTTTTTACTCGAGCATGACCGTATTTGACTCGAAGTAAATGTAGGGGCCTGGGTAAGTTAGTAACAGGTTTTAAAAACCTGTATGGTTTAAAATTTCTTTAAACCTGGGTTTTAAAATGAGAAATAGATATTTAAAATAGGTATTTAAATCAAAGATAAGTTTGGATTCAAAAGTAGTTTGAATCTCAGTTTAGTTTTAAAATTTTAAATTTTTTTGTAACCGCTTTAAAAAAGGGGATTGTTGCTCGAGTTTCACTCGAGAGATTCGAGTGTCGGACTCGAAGAATTTGGGGTTTTGCTCGAAGAAAATTTTGTTTATCTCGGGTATTTTAGTTATAGGGTTTAGAACCTGTAAGTTTTATAAAATTTTTAAAACTGGGTTTTTAAATGAAAAAAATAGGTATTTAAATAAAGTTTAAATCAAGTTAAGTTTGGTTTCAAAAGTAGTTTGAATCTCAGTTTTTAAATAAATAAAGTTTTTTCAAATTAAATTTGTTTTAAACAAATTTGAACGATAAAGTGAATTTTTAAATTTGATTTGAGTTCAAAATGAAATCGTGTTTAAATTCTTTTAATCTTCTATTTAAGATAATTACTCTTTAAGTTGTAAAATAAAAAGGAGTTTGGAATTGTTAAGATTAATTTGATTTCATTTTAAATCGTAAATTTAAAATGAATTTAAAAGTAAATTTAAATTTAATTGATTAAATAGCTTATTAATGATAAATTGATCATTAAATAGAAAAAAAGTTTTAAAGACTTAAGGATTTGTAATTATTAAGTTAACTAAGTGGATAATTAATGACTAGAATTAATTAACTTAGAACTTAAGAGTTTAAATTTATTTAAAAGAGATATAAGTTAATTAATTTAAGGTAAATCAATTGGTAATTATGAAATCATTAATTACTTTAGGAAAAGTAATTAAAGAATTATAATTAGTTAATCAAGGTCATTAATTAAGATTATGAAATAATCAATTAATGGGATTAATTTTAATGATTAATTAAATTATTATTTAAAATAAGCAAATTGTGGATTGTTAAGCATAATTACTAAATGGAAGTATTAAGGAATTAATTACTCATTGTAATTAATTCAATTTCATATGAATTGTTTAAGTTAGTTAATTAAGTTTAATTAATTTAGCTAATTCATATGATGATGAGATAAGTATAATTACTTAGGGAAGTAACTAATGATAATTACTGGATGTAATTAACCGAGGGTGATTTAATAATGAAAGTAATTGGAATATAATTACTTTGTTTAATTAATCAGGGGATTAATTAGAGAAAATTAATTAAGGAGTAATTAATTTATTTGATGGAGTAATTAAAGATAGTTAATTACTGAATGATATTAATCAGAGGTGATTAATAAACGTGGATTAATTGAAGATTAATTACTTAAGGTAATTAATTTAAAATATGGAATTAATTAAAATGTAATTAGAAGTCATTAATTGATATAATTAATGATGGGATGATAAATTTAGATTAATTAACCAATAATAAGTAATTAAGAGTAATTAATTAGGGTAATTAAGAAGTAATGTAATGTTTGTAATTTAAGGTTAATTTCTATATTTGGATAAGATAATTAATTTGTGAAAATAATTTAAGGATGATTATTTGAATATAATTAAATGTTAATTAATCAAGTGTGATTAATTGAAACGAATAATTAGTGAATGATTTATTAATTGATTGATAATTGATTAATAATTATATAAGCAAGATTTAAAATGGTGAATTAATTAATTTAATTCACTTTAAATTAATTAGAGATGTAAGTAATTAATTTAATTCATTTTAAATTAATTAAAGCTGATATGATTGCTTATATCTGGATTGATGATATTGTTTACTTTGAATGGGTTGAGATCTCAAATATGAGATTAATGGATGCTATGTGATGGACATGCGCTGTTTTAAGTATGATGATAATATGGATTATCTGTTGTGATGATAATATAGATTATCTATTTATGTTGATGTTGACTATCTATTATGATATTATGAATTATCTATCTGTGTGTATATGGATAATTGAACTGAATTGTTTTAAACTTTAAAACAACTTGGCCTTAAAAGACACGTTTTGGATTTCGATGAGACCGGGATCGGGTTTTCCATATTTGGAAGTCCGAAAACCACATCGATCCAAATTAAACGTTAGGTCGTGAATTCTCAAGTGAAGACTCAGAGTGCAAGGGTTATCGTCGTTAACTCTGAGGGTGATTCCAAAATGAGTGTAACGAGATAATGCCTTCGGTTTCGTTCGAACCCGGAACGAACTTGTATGGATTGAATGCTTTCAGAACATCGTCAGGTGGGCGATGAGCATTCTAAGAAATGTGTCCTCTAAAGGTAATCGTAGCCTCAAGCCTCATCAACCGGGAATGGCTAAAACAGGGGAGGTGCAGCAAGGTTAGGTGGGTCATGCCCAAGCAGGACAAGATTTTCCCCTGTCTAGATGTCCCTTTTTATTCGGCTGTGTGGACAGTTGTGAGCTCCAACTATCGGGGTTGTCTTGTTCGGGACTGTTCAGTAAGGAATGGTTCCGGCCTTGTGTTGTAGGGGAGCGGGCGTACTCCTCGGTATGTTGATCTATGCCACGTACTGTGACGGGCGGTACCCGAGTAGCCCTGCCATTGTATGGAATCCACAATCCAATAAGTGCCAACGGTTTTGATTGTATTACCCACTTTTGTGGCTAATAGCTGGAATTTAATCATGTAACAATTTCGGCTATTTTCTATTTACTTGAAAACCCTAGACCTATTATAATATCACTGAATTTCCTATTAAATGTTTTGGTTAGCGTAAGATAAAAACTTACCATATTTATTCGTGGGAAGTCTTACGTGATACCTTTTGTTTTCAAATATTTTCAAAGTTAAGCAACTTTAACCTGTTACTCATACCAGACCCATGTCTGACCCGGAGTTTATTTCTGTTTTTCATAAACTCTCGGGTACCCAAATTTTTACGGGTAGCCAAGGGATTCAGGTTAGCTTTGACGAATTCTGGAGGAGCAATGGAGCAGGAGGCTTCTACGTTGTAGATATATATATATATATAGTGTTCCGCTGTGTTGGTATCTTTGGGTTATTTGTTTGAGTTGTGTTGTATTAACTAGACAGGTGTTTGTAACTGTCTAGTATGTGTTGTATGATCTGTATAACTCTGATATATGTAAAATTATGTAATAGTTATGTGATCTATTATATTTTGTTCTATTCCGCTGTGAGATTTTGATGTTGTTGTTCTTTCTTCTCTATCTTTTCTATTTTCTCATCCCTTTCTTTCTTCAAGATGAACCGGTTTTCTGGGGTCAGAAACTCGGGTCGTCACAACGGGTATAAAAAGATGCAACTATCCATTAAATTTAAATGTTTGCTGTGGATGTTGTTCATAACCATTCAAAGTTAAAGAATAGTGAAGGTCATTCATTTATCAATACGTAAATGAATAAGAGATCAAACTAATAATTTATATGCATAAAAATTTGGTCAAAGCAAAAGAAATTTATCACAATAAAAATAAAGGATATATCGAATTACACCAGCATTATAACTATGTATAATGGTATTCAAGCGTATAATTTTATTGAGCGAGATGAATGCTTTTTAAGTGCAATATTTTCTTAGTAAATTGGAAAATTGTTTACTTTGAATGGCATCACAAAAAATTGAATATATACTATCAAGGATGTATTTTAAGCTCTTCGGATTAGTTAAGAAAATTTGTGAACTTCCATGAGTGATCGTATTAGATTGTACATACAAAATCAATAGTTACAAAATGTTATTATTTAAGATTGTAGGTGTTACTTCTACATATCTTACATTTTGTGCCATTGATGCATGTTTAGTAGTAGTAAGCAAGGAAAACTACATTTCATATGTAGAATGTTTGAAATATGTTATGTTTGATTGCAAACTCAAATTGCCTATGTCTTTATCATCGATGGGGAATTGACCTTGGTTAATGTTATTGGATTATTTTTCCACATTTAGCTTCTATGTTATATAAGTAACATATTTATGATTAGCATTCTTACATATGTAAATGAATGAGATGAATAAATTAATAGATGGAAGAAATAAGTCTATTTTGAGTGATTTAATAAGCTCTAATGTTCAAAAAATCATTTAGTACAATTAAAATTTACTAGTATTTCATGAAAGTATTGTATTTATACTTTACTATCGAACTATATAATAGAGATAAGGGTGTGCTCTATGAATAATTACATAATTTGATTATATAACTTAACTCATACAAGTAATCTTATTCGAAATAAAGTAAGTTTTGGTTTTATATCCTATTACATATTTTGTTATGTTGGGATATAAGTAATGTTGTAAATACATTAAATATGTACAAGTAGAAAATCCTTGGGAAAAGTATCCAATTGATTGCATTTACGAATGTATTCATAACAATTAGTATTGAATTGCACCAAATAAATATTTGCCCTTTATTATTCCTAGACAAAATATGTCAGGAATGAGATAGTGATACATCTATTATGACTAGTGTATTTAACATTCTCCATACGATGGACAAATTAATCACGACTATTAGGGCACGAAAAGTTGATGCACTTATGCTTGTTTGAAATAATTATAGAGCGACTCACCGAGTCTTTTATAGTTTAATTACATTTAAAGTCAAATAGAAGAGTTTACATAATGACGTACAATGGTCTTTTGACTTGAGAGTATAGTGAATCATAAGTTTTTAAACAATACTTTGATTATGGTCAATCACATGACATTGATAATTATGTTACGACCATAGTTAGATATTAGTTGAACCACTTGAAATGAAGCATTACTTAAGAATGGATTTGTCTCCTCCGATGTACAGGGTTAATATTGTTGAATATAGAAGGTCACACAGCAGGGTGAAAGGGTTGATACCAAATAAAATCCTTTTTTAATTTATCCATATATCAATTTTGTGTTACTATGAACAAACGTGCAAATTATATTAGATCATATTTAATACAAAATTCAGTTTTGATTTGATTAAAAAATAATTTTGTTAAATAAATTAGATTGTATTATGTAAGTATCAATCTATTCAACATATGTATCAGTTTAATTTCATGTGAACGTAACAATATGATAACATATATAATATGGATGATTATATATGTATGTATATATAGTTACTAGGATTTATAGCTAAAGATGTGTGTGTCTATAATATAAATGCATATTACTAAGAAAATTATATAAATAAATACATACACACATATATTTGTATATGCACTTACATAAATACACATAGACAAGGATCGGCTACACTTCATTCTAGGTGCACCTTATTTTACACTTGATTTCAACCACTTACTCCAAGTTTGTCACATCATTATACTAATTAATTCGAAGCATGCGGTTGAATTCGGGGGGAACTAAGGTGTAGGCAAAATGAGATGTAGTTGATCCTTGCCATGTGCATTCACATACATACATATGGTAATATATTATATTTCGACCTAAATATAATATATAGATTACTTTTGTTGAATGCTAATATGCAAATTACCACAAAAATGTGTGTGTGTGTGTGTGTGTGTGTGTATCTGTTTGTGTCTAACATGTGTATGTATATATAAATATAGTACACATGAAAAATATCTACTTAGTTATTACTACATATAAAATAGCTCCGCTAGGGATATTTATCCAGTAATAATAATTAATTAAATCTATGGTCAAATTAAATTTTGTTATTTAGGATCCCTTTTAAGTTTAAATTTTAAATAAAAATCAATGTTTAAATCATCAATGAATTAAATATATAATATATACATTTCATATATTATAATTCATATTTAAAACACACATACACACATACATACATACACACACATATATATATTTGTGTGTGTAATAAAAAGATTAGATAATAAATTACCATACCATATGTATTGTAACATCTCTAATTTTGATTAATATTATTTAGGATAGTTAATTAGATAAATTAAATAAAATAAGGTGAAAGGGTAAGGATATTGGGATTTGATAAATTATATGGGTCGAGCCTTAATTAATGAATTAAAAAGGTCAATTAAGAAGAAGGTGATAAGGGTAAAATAGGAAAGAGCATATTTCCTTAAAATAAACCTTCCCATTCTCATTCCTCCCTTGCTTCATTCATAAAAACAAAAATTAAAAAATTAGGTTAGCCATCACTGGGAGCAAAGAGGAAGAAGAAAAGCGAGGAAATAAGATTAAAGCTAAGAGAAAGACAAATTTAAATTTAAAGTTTCTTTACGACGAACCAAAATTTCTAGATATTTGAAATTGAAATATTTAATTGATTTTAAATATTTGAAAGTTAGTTTAACTTGAATTTTAAATATCACTATTTATTTGACAATTAAATTATTGAATTTAATTGTTGAAAGTTGGGTAAAATATTGAATATTCAGTTTTATGCTTATTAAACTTATTTCAAAGGTTTGGAAAATTTATAATTATAATCCTGGAGATAATAGAAGTTTTAAATTTGAATATGAGAGTGTTCTATTCAGTTTTTAAATTATATCATTTAAATCGATATTTAAAAATAGCCTTCCGAGGCATAGTATCGGATTTCGACGAAACCAGTTCCATTGGATCCGTAATAGTGTATTATTATCGGATTCCAATTTTCGTAGCATTGCGAGTTCTGGTGTGATCATACAGTAGATAAACACGCCAAAATCTATATTAAATTTAACATTATAACTGGATCCAAAAGGCTATCTTCTTCAGATGACCGAATCAGGACTTAAAACCTTTTTCATTGCGTTCGGAATAGGGGTTTAACATTATAAATGTCTAGTGGCACGTCTCGATAGGAGATCGAAAATTTAAGTTATAGTTTCGAGATAATTTAAATTTGAAATTCAAATATAAAATATATTGTTGACCTGTAAACCCCAGGAACATTATAATAGGCCTATGAAGACACGCTAGGTAAATTGGGACACGTGCTCTTCCCGAAGACATGCGTCTCCTTAAAAAAAGAAATCAATCGGCCGAAAAAATCTAAGAAAAATGAAAAGCAAAAATCAAGTAATGTCGCCATTTGAATTCTCCTGCAAATCAAGATTTACTCCACTTTCATCTTCGTTCCCTTTCATTTTTTCTTAAAATCAAATCGAGCCAAATCTCTAATCAAAGCAGTGGCCGAGCTCGAAGGAAAAAAGAAAGAGAAGGGCATTGCGAAGAATCGCGACTAGGCGCACGCCGCGCGAGCATTTGGAGGTGGCACGGCAGCACCTCAGGTCCTGCAGGGTGAAGCCGACCAGGGTGGCGGCGACTGCATGGTATGAAGGCGTCGACAAGGGTCAGGGTGCATGCAAGTCTTGGGTATGGGTTTTGATCAGGGAGCTTTCGCTCGAGCGCGTGTTCATGGAGCTGCAAGAGAGTTCGTAATAGAATTAGGGTATGGCTTTTTTTTTCCTTATTTGGTTCAATTGGAAAAAATATATAGGTATAAATTTCGAAAATGGAAAATTTTAAAGTGTTTGAAAGTTCATATAAATTAGATTTTTTTTATCTATATGAATTTTTTTTCAAAGGAAGAAATAAATACATAAACATATCTAACTTACTAGATTATTCTAAAATAATATATATGCACATTCCTGCTTAAGTTTAAATATATGTAAATAAATAGAAAATTATTTATGTAGAAAGTCTTTGAAACTATAATATAGGAATTTCAAAAATGGTAAAGTTTATGTAAAATCAGATTTTTGACATATGTATAGATAATGTTATAAATATGCATGTAGTTCCTAAAGAAAGTAAATATACATTTACATGTTTTAATTTACTAAATTTATTTTAAAAATAATGTATTTGATGGTTAATTTGTTCAATTAACCTATTTAATTATTTTAGTTACTAAAAGATTTTTAAAGGGAAATAATTAGTTTAAAATAAATTATTAGTTAAATAAATTATAAAATGGCAATTGATGGTTCGATTATTTCAAATGTTAATTAACCATATAATGTTTTTACAAGGTCAGATTTTTTTTTGTAAAGAGGCAAGTCGGGTTGGAGTGGATTGCAAACAAAATCACAGGTGAGTTAATCTCACTCATCTGGATTACTATTTAAATGTAAATGGTTAAATTTAAATTATTGGTTGAATGATTGAATGGTCTAGATGTGATATTATATATAGTCGTGTGTGTGTGTGTGTATATATATATATATATTGGAGTGATTGATTTCTCGCATTATATAGCAGATGAGACCCTATGCGCCTCGCATAATAGCGGATAACCCCATATACTGCGATATTCATCTCGAAGTGGAATTGGTATTTTTATATTGTGCTAACTTTTATGGATGTAGGGAAACATGTTGGAGGGATCTAATTGGATTCCTCAAATATTTATATTGTTTAATATTCTATGATCTGATTTATTTAATAACGTGAGATAGATTATATTGGTAATTGAAAATATTGGATGTTATGGTTTGATTGGATATATTTAGGCATACTGAGTTATCAAAAATATATAGATTCGATTTTTGAAGGGAAAATAAAATAGAGAATTTCTAAGTAAAATAATTATAGAGAATTTGGAAAAAAAATAAAAATGAATTGGAAAAGGATAAAGGATGATTTTTGTATATGTTAATAAATAAATCCCAAGTATGGAAAAGGGGATATTTAAATAAATGGGAATAAATGAATTTTTAAATTTAAGTGATATTATTTAAAGAAATAAAAGATTTATTTCTAAGTTTAGAATTTAAACGGTTTAGGAAAAAATAAAAGAAGAATTTAAAAATAAATAGGAAATTGGTAGTTTCAATTTAAATAAGATTATAAATCTTAATAAAGAAGTTAAATCTGTAATTAATGGGTTTTCAAATAAAATTGAGTAAGTAAAGGAAATTTTTTAATGGAGTAAATTTTGAAAATCGATTTGGAAATTTATTTAATGTTTGAAACTGTGTTCTAAAAGAAAGATAAGACTATGGAATTTATAAACTGGGTGCATAAAGTGAAATGAGATACCAATGGATATTTGGAAATATAAATTTACGGTGGGAATTTATAAAGGAATGGGTAATTGGTTTTAAAAATAAATAGTGGTTTATTTTTAAAGGTGTGAAAGGAAAGTGTATTTCCTTAAAAAGCCAAATCCGTTCTCAAAGCAAATTTTAAGAATAAGTTAAAAGATTTTAAGTTGTTTTAAAGGAATGTTTTTGAGAAATTATTATTTAAGTTGTTTAAAATTTTAAAGTTAAATATTTATTAAATTAGTTATAGTAGTAGATATTTTAAAAGGTTAGCTGGTATTATGATTTAAAAAGATAATTATTAATATTTATATTTTATAAAGTAGTTTTATTTTAAAGATAGTTTGGTTAAAGTTTTTATTTGAAAACTTGTATAGAATTTCGTAACTTTATTTTAAAATTTGTTTTAGCTTATGTCTTACATGAGAAGTTATTATTAAATTTCATAACTAGCAATTTAAGTAAAGTCTTTTAAATGGTTTTTATTTTAAATATTTTAAAGTATGTATATTTTTCGGTAAAGCAATTTTAAATCTTAAGTATTAAGGCTTGGCATTTTCAATGGAAATAAAACAAACTGGTTGGAAGTTATCCTGCAAGAGAGAAGTGATTTGAAAACTATTTTTCAAAAGGGTTGAAGTGTAAAGAAATATCATGCGAAGATATTTTAAATTAAATAATTTGGGAAAATTATTAAGGCCTGATGATTGTTGTGGATGATTATATGATAGTTAAATAACGACTATCAATGTTGGCCAATGCGTTGATCATTTCGAAGAGACCGGGATCGGGATTTATATCCCAAAAACTACTTCGATCTGGTTTGAACGTTTTCGTGATGAAGACAGGAGCTTGGAGTCGAAGATGGAGCAGTGAAGTGCAAGGGCTAATCGCTACTAATCCTTAGGGTGATTCCAAAATGGATGTAGTAGGAGTAGTGTCTTCGGTTCCGTTCAAACCCAAAACGGACTTGTATGGACGAATGCTATCAGAACATCGTTAGGGGGGCGTTGAGCATTCTAAATGAATGTGTGCTAAAAAGGTAATGCATAGCCTCGAGCCTCATCAATCGGGAATGGCTAAAATAGGGGAGGTGCACGCACGACTAAGTGGCTAGCAACCAATTAGGGTAAGGTCATCCCTGTCTAGAAGTCTCTTTATTTCAGCTGTGTCGGTGGTGTTGATCTCAACCGCGAGGTGATCTTATTCAGACTATCCAGTAAGGGATGTCTCCGATCTTATGATGCAGGAGATCAGGGTGGATCCTCGGTACCGTGATCTAGACCACGTACTGTGACGGAAGATATCCCAGTAGCCCTGCCATTGATAGAAATCCATTCTCCCTACGTGCCTTTACGGTTTTGTTTGTAGAACCTATTATGCTGGAATTTAATGAATGCAACAATTTCGGCTATTTGAATAAGTATTTGTATATAGACATATCAGAGGATTTTATAAGAAATGTTTTGGTTATCGTAAGGTAAAAACCCGACATGTTTATTTGTGGCGTGGTCTTACGAGATACCTTTGATTTCAAACTGATTTTGAAAACTTTAATAATCCATGGAGTGTGTGTTTTCTCACACTGGTTTTCCATACTGACTCGCGTGTTATTAACCTATAATGCTCATGTCAGACCGAGTATTATAGAGTACAGATTTGGATGAACTGCTGTGGAGCTCAGGAGACGAGCTGGATGGCGAGACGTATCACACGTATTTGATGAATAGTCCGCTGTGTTTGATTAACTGCATAGTCAGTTTTGTGAGGATAGATTATGATAACTGTCCAGTTGTGTGTCATGAATTTTGTTGTACTTTGATGATATAATGTATAAACAGATATAGTTCTTTTGTTTAAAGATTAGTCATTTATCTATTATATATTGTTCTGCTGCGATTGTGAGATTCTGGTATTATTTCTATTTCTTCTTCTACCTCCTTCTTCTTTAACCATAACGGTTCGGTTTTCCGACATCCAATTGTCGGTATTTGATACAGATGTCGATTTTCGAGCGTCGAAAAATCGGGCCATTACAGATTGGTATCAAAGCATAAGGTTAAGCGAGAACCTTGGCTCTGGTGAGGGCTACTCATTAGAAATAAAGTCAGTAGTACTCTAGAATGAGTTTGAGTGTATTAATAGATATAAGCGCGTATTTTTTAGTGAATATAAATTGTTTATATTTTGTCGACTTAACGGTTGAGTATTTATAGATTCTGGTCGGTGTAGTCTGGCCAACTATATCGACAGGGATTTTTAAACTCTTAAACAAGATAAACCGACACAGTATTGTTTTAAAATAGGGTAAATGAAATTTTTTTGCCCAAACTATTTTGTATACAAAAGAAATAATTTTGTAAATTATTATAGTATGTGGTTGCTTAGTTGTTAGGAAGTAATAATATTAAAATTATTATCATTGCTGTTAATGTAATTGAAATAAGGAAATAAGGGTATAACCAAAGATTTGGAGATAAATTCATTTAACAAATAAATGTGAATTACAGTGTGATTTATAATTAAAATGAGATAAAACTCCAGAGTAATATTTGAAAATGAGCTGAAAGGATTTGGAATTTGAAAATTTAATTCCTTTTAAGTTTGAAAATGATTTTCAAAAGCTTTGGATAAATAACGGTGATATTATTTGAGAAATATTTTGGAATTGGATATGAAATCTGGTGAGATTTGGAATTTAAAAATATTTGAAGGATTTTAAAGAGATAAAAGCACTAAACTCTCTTTGATTGTTGGATAACAACTTCGGTGATGACTGGAGCATCATCATTGCTCATTTTCAAGTTCCAAGAGAGGAATTGCTACCAAATTGTTTTAAATTGGAATTGTTTGCAAAACTGGGTTTGGTTTTAAAATTAAAAGGATGATTTGATTTGCAAATGAATTATGTATATATAATTGATTTTAAAAAATGCTTTTGAAATATGAGTAATTGTTTAAAATACTCTGGAGTTGGTCTGAAATTGTTTATAGAATATAAATGGGTTGATAGTTTTAAAATTTTGAATATGTTAGAATAAAATTTAACTTAGGAAGGATTTAATAAAAGTAAGTGTGAAACCCAAATAAGTTGGAAGGTTAGCTAATTAATTGAAGTGAATTAAAAGAAGTTAGCAAATGAAATTTAAATAAGTGGAAAACTTATAGAAGGTTTAAAATTTAAATTGAATCGGAATGTAAGTGAATCTAGTTAAGTAAAAGTGAGCTTTAAGGAAAATGATTTTTGAAAGTAAGTTTATTAAGATTATTACATTTGTAAGTAAGTAAAATGAAAACTGAGTATTGGAATCAATTTGAATTATGTTAAGTAAAGTGGAATTGAAAAGTATAGTTGAGTGGATTAAAAGAACAAAGTTCTAAAAATTAAAATTTATTGAAAATTGAAATAAATTAGTAGATGGAAGATAGTTGATAGAATTTAATATTTAATTTAAAAATTGTGTAAAATTAAGTAAAGTTGTAGAAATGATTCGAAGTGAACTAAAATAATAAAAGTTTGGAATGGTTAGTTAAATATGGATTGGGATAAGGTGAATAGAATTCAATATATAAAATTGGAAGGTAAATTGAATTCAAATGGAATTGAAAATGCAAAGTTGAATGGAAATGGATATATAACTTCAGTAATGAAGTGGAAATAAATATTTAATGTAAAATATTTATCTTGAAAAATGGATGGAAAATTCTTTAGTAAAATCGGAATTGAGAAATATACCAAGTTGAAAAAAAATGGTATTGGAAAAATATTCTAAGTTAACATTAATAAGGGTTAAAGAGAAGTTGTGAAATGGGATAATTGTGAATAAGTGAATGAAAATCAAAATGATTTTGAATAACAAGAAAATTGATTTAGCTAATAATGAACTGGAATAAATATGTCGGATATACGTATATTATTTTATTCGCATAGCGATTTAATCCAGAATTTGAGCACACGATTTCGAGGTAGTTATACCGATCCGAGTTGGGATTTTTCACACGTTTTCGACGGTGGACATTGGATATGGATTTTTAATTGGTTTTGGGAATTCTCTTTCATACTATATGCATATGCAAGGAGAATGATGGTTTCTGATCAAGAAACCAGATATGAGTCCGCACTAAGTAGGCGGGTGGACGATATTAGTTCGGAAGTGAAATTGTGTGGTTGAGTGAGCGATCAGAGTTGGTACTGCATACAGATAATATATGCACATCGTACGGGCTTAGGTAAAGCAAATGTTGAAAATTTTGAAAATAGATAATAAAATGATTTTGAATGCTGTGATTGAATATTATTGCTAAGTAGTATACAGGTATTAAAAGCAAAGGTAAATAGGTGTTTTGATTTCAGAAGATAAAATTGAATTGCTCAACAAAAGGTAAGTATTTAAATTTTTGTATGAAATTTGATGGTTTTCTGATCCTACCACTTGGCATTTTGTTTTCTTTTAAAATTTGGGGACCCGTAGAGGCATTTTGTAGTTGTACCGAGCTAGCCGGAAAAAGGAGACGCTGGCGAAATTTTTTGAAAATTTTGATAATTTAATTTTGTATTTAAATTAAAACTTGAAATGGTTGAGTAAGCAATGCTGTTCGGGAGCTATAAATGAGTTCGGAATGCTAGTAAGAGGGATAATGTGTCGTTAATAAAAAGATTTTGGAAAGTTGTTAAAATTATTTGGATTGGAAAAATAGTTAACGGGTTATGGACCATTCCTCTTAATTAGTAACTTCGGGGACGAAATTCTTTTAAGGGGGAGGAATGTGACGATCCAGAATTTTGGGATATCTGAAATTGACATATTTAATTGATTTTAAATATTTGAAAGTTAGTTTAACTTGAATTTCAAATATCACTGTTTATTTGGCAATTAAATTATTGAATTTAATTGTTGGAAGCTGGGTAAAATAATGAAACTTCAGTTTTATGCTTGTTAAAAATATTTCAAAGGTTTGGAAAATTTATAATCATAATACTGTAGATAATAGAAATAGCCGAAATTGTTACATTTATTAAATTCCAGCATACATTGATATACAATCAAAACTGTAACGGGCACGTAGGAAGAATGAGTTCAATGGCAGAGCTACTGGGGTACCGCCCGTCACAGTACATGGCCTAGATCACCGTACCGAGGATTACTCTCAATCCCCTTCAACACAAGGCCAGAACCATCCCTTACTGGATAGCCCCGAACAAGACAACCCCATAGTTGTTTGCAACCAACTGCCCACACAGTCGAATATAAAGGGACTTTTAGAGAGGGGAAGATCTTGTTCTACTTGAGCACGACTCACTTAGCCTTGCTGCACCTCCCCTATTTTAGCCAATCCCGGTTGACGAGGCTTGAGGCTATGATTACCTTTATAGAACACATCTATCTTAGAATGCTCATCGTCCACCGGACAATGTTCTGAAAGCTTTCAATCCATACAAGTTCGTTCCTGGTTCCAATGAAACCGCAGGCATTATCTCGTTACACTCATTTTGGAATCACCCTCCGAGTTAACGACAATAACCCTTGCACTCTGAATCTTCATCTTCACTTGAGATTCATGACCTATCGTTTATTTGGATCGATGTGGTTTTCGAATATCCAAATCTGAAAACGCGATCCCGGTCTCATCAAAATCCAAAACGCCATCTTTTAAAGACAAGTTGTTTTAAAGTTAAAACAATTTGATTCATTATCTATATTCACACAGATAGATAATTCACATCATTCCAAATAGATAATCCACATTATCATCACAATTCAACCAAAGAATCCAATATTACAGATCATCATATATCTCATATAGAGATATCAAACCATTCAAGGCAATCATATCATCCAACCATCCATAAGCAAAGATCTATTAATCACACCATCTATAATTAATTTAAAATGAATTAAATTAATTACTTTATCTCTAATTAATTTAAAATAAATTAAATTGATTACTTTTATCGTTATAAATCTTGCTTACTTAACCATTAATTGATTACAAACTAATTGATCATCCCCTAAGTATTCATCTTAATTAATCTCCCTTGATTAATCATCCTCTAATTACAATAAGTAATTAGCCTTTAATTAATTACACAAATTAATTATCCTCAAACAATTACAGCAATTAACCTTTAATTACTTCATTAACTAATTAATTATGATTGATTACATTAATCCTTAATTAATTACTTTATAATCACTCATATTGATTAATTAACCTTAATTAATCATCTCTTAATTACATCATTACTTAATTAATGATCTTAATTACTTCTTAAATTAATTTTATTCAAATTAATCACATTTAGCAATTAATTATTATTAACTAATTACATTACTTAATTGACTTTTAAATAAAGTTTATTAATTAATTCTTAAATTAATTACACTAAGTAATTAATTCTTAATTACTTCCACTGAGTAATTATACTTCTCATTAACCACACAAAGTAATTTAAAACCAAATTTCTTCCATTTATTAATCATCCTTCAATTAATTACATCCAGTAATTACCCATTAATTACTTCACTAAGTAATTATACTTTATAAATTACACTAAATAATTTTAGTTAACCCATTATCAAATGATTATTTTAAACTAATTAAACTAATTAATTAACTTAAACTAATCACATTAATTTAATTAATTACATTGAGTAATTAATTCATTTAATTACTTTCATTAAGTAATTATACTTAAACAATTTCACAAATGATTAGCCTTAATTAATTAATCTAATTAATTATTAAAATTAATCACATTAATTAATTATTTGATAATCCCTAGTTAATGATCTTCATTAACAATTAACAATTAACAATTCCTTAATTACTTTTCTTAAGTAATTTAAACTATAATTAACAATTATCAATTACAAATTAATTAATTCTTAATTATCAATTAATTAATTTCTAATTGCTTTAATTAATTGCTTAATTTTAACTTAATTAATCTTTAATTAGTTGATTAATTAATTCCTAATCATTAATTAATAATCTTAACTTATCTAATTAATGATCCTAAATTACAAATTAATCAATCCTTAATTAATTTACTTAAACCTTAATTAATTAATTTAAACCCTTAATTATTTAAATAAATAACCCTAAATCATTAATTAATTAAACTAATTAATCACCCCTTAATTTCCTTATTAATTTAATGAATCGCAAATCATTAAATCTTAGTTTACTTTAAGATAACATTATTCTCATTAATGACTTAATTATCATTTACAAATGCATTTGAAAACATTTTACTTTTAAACTTACTTTTAAATTTCATTTCAAATTAAAGATTAAAAATAACAAATTTAACTTTAACAAAATTTAAAACAATTTAAAAACCTTTTAAATCAAATGTTAAAGAAACATTTATCATTTAAAAGAAACTTATATATAGAGAAGTTCAAACTAAATTACTTAATTATATTTAAATCCAAGCTTAAAAATAAATTAATCATTTAACTTAAATATTTAAGTTAAACTAATTTGTAAAACTTTCTATTCAAATTTTAAAGAAACTTTCATAAGAGAATCTTATATAAATAAAGTTTTAAAGATTCTATTGGAAAACTAACTCATTTTAGAAAAATTACTTTAAACCTTTAAACTTATACAAACATTTTGATTTAATAAAACTTTATTTGTTTCAAAATCAGATTACCAAATTTAATTTGAAACCAAACCTTAAAATTTTATTTAAATCATTGTTTAAAACCTTGCTTTCAAATTTTAAATTTGAAAACCAGACAGGTTTTAAAACCCGTAACAAATTATTTGACCCGAGCCCATATCCTAAAGTCTTCGAGCCAAAACCCACAAACTTCGAGCAAACCACTCGAACTACTCGAGAAAAAATCAAGTACATCTCTTCCTAAATCTAGGCTTGACCAAATACAAGAATGCATCATGCATATGCGCGGTGGCTCCGGCCACCATCGGTCATCACCACAGCCTTAAGCAAGTCGGCGATCATCTTCGCACCCTAATCCGACCATCAGATCATCAGTACAAACTCGATATCAAATTCGAGCATTAAAACCCAATCCTGGAACCAAAGACAAAACCTGAAACCACCTTGAACATGATCCTCTGATCATCGTAGCATCAGGAATTCCGGCCATGACTTCGATAACCGCTATGCTATCATTTCCCAGAGCTTGATGAAACTCGGTCCACCAGAGATGCTGTGGTGATTAAAACTTCCAACCACCCAAAAACTAAGGCTATAGCCTTAAAAAAATCACCGCCATCACCACAGCACCTTGATCACCATTTTGACAACTTTCCCAAACTCTCCGTTCCTCCCTCCACCTCCAGAGAGAACTACGACTTCCCAGATCAACTAGATCGCCGTAAAACCACCCAAACACCAAATCCGATCAAACATGAACTACATAGTTAATTGAATGCTAAAAATTATGATTTTCCTTTTAAAAATCAAGTTTTTGGATGAGGTTTTAGATCCTAAACCTGAAACATTGGATCATGATGTTTGAATTTTCAGTTTATATTAAGCTTGCTCTGTTGTTTTAAATTTCCAGTGAGATTTCAAATTTAATTTAACTTAAATAAAATTTTAAAACCTTCTCTATGATCAAACAAACAAGTTTCGTTTAAAACTTAAATCCAAACATAAATTGGATCAAGAGAAAATGATTTTTTTTTTGAATGAGTCCTGAGCCTGGAAACTAAATACAGTAGTCACAGAGACAACAGCATGCACACAATCATTCACCCAAAAATACACAGAAAAATACATATATACATAATATACTTTGCTTCAGAGATTGACATGCAACCAGATATCCATACTTAAGCTTTTAAAAGTGATGTTACTCACCTGTTTGAAAAAATGATGAACAGAGCACTTTGATATGAAAAGGCCTTCGAAACCTTTAAAACTTGAGTTGCTGGAATAAAATTTTCTTTGATTCTTTAATACTTTCATTGTTGAAGGATGCTTAGATTTAAAAACTGCAGTTGCTTTTGAAAATCTCAGGTTGAAGAATGAGTTTAGGAATTTTTTTTTAAAATGCAGGCTTTGATTTACATTTTAGTTTGAGGAGGATGTTTAGAGGATTTGATTTTGATATAGTAAATGGGTTTACAGGTTTCTGATTTGAAGATGATTATAGATTTTTGGATTAATTCAGGTTTGAAGAATGATGTTTGATCTTGCAAATGAGCTACAGGTTTTGGTTTACATTTCTGGTTTGAGGAGTATAAATTTTCAAATTTTTGTGTTGAGAAATTTTACTGGTTGAGTTTTTCTTAGTTTTGAACTAAAGAAAGATAGAAAAGGGATAGAAGAGAAGGGAAGCATTTTTATATAAGCTAAAATGATTTATTTTAAATAAAAGAAAAAATTAAAAATTAAAAATGACACACGTTTCACATCTTACCATTTGTCATGTGCCTTAGTTTATTAACTAACACACATATAAACAAGCCTTTAGATATTAACACTCATCTTTTTGAGGAATTAATACTTATTTTTAATGTAAAAAATAAAGCTTTTATATTAATTTATTTATTCTTATGTAAATGTATATATGAATTCTTTAAAGAAAAATGTAATAAAACCAATTATATGTAAATAAAAGTTTATACATATATTTTAAACCTAAATATTTTAAAATATCCACCTTTTCAAATTCAAATTCAAATTCAAATTAAATTTAAAAATCTAATTTAAAATCAAGTTATAACAACAAATTTAATTTTGAAAATACAATTCAATTTTACTAAAATCTATTTATATCTATAAAAAACAATTCGTTATTAATATTGTTTAAAAGTAACAAATTTGTCAATTTTAAATAATTTATAAAATAAATTATAAATTACTTCTATTACTAAAATGAATTAATATATCATATGCTTTTTATATATTTACGAATTGTATATTAAACTTATATATATACTTTTAAATCATATTTATCAAGCAATATTTAAAAAGAAAATAAAACAAATCTTTTTATTAATTCTATTTTTTTTTGGCAAGGCCGACGGGGTTGAATGGACCCCGACCATTTTATTGCAGTACAAATAGATACAGAACACGTACAACAAAGAGCATAGCTCAAGAAAACAAAGGGAGACATAGTGCTACAAGAACAACAGGAAAGTAAACACAAAAGAAAAAACACAAAAGGACTAAAACGAATGGAATGAGCAGTATATGCCTGGTTCAATGCTGAAGCTTTGCATCCCCATGGACTGTTTCATCTCGTTAGTCAACAAATTTTTGAATACAACATCAGATTTAACCCTACTTACATCAAACACTCTGGAGTTACGTTCTTTCCATACCGTATTGATGAAGCTTTTCATAAGCACAGTAAAGAGTCTCTTCTTATTACCCTTGTTTCCAGTCTTCGCAAATATATTTTCCCATTCAACACGATTATCAGTTGAGGCCGTATAACTCTTAAGTTTGGTCAAAACCACATACCAGAGTTGCTTTATGATTTTACACTCAAAGAACAGATGCTCTACAGTCTCCACTTGCTCGCTGCAGAATAGACAGGCAATGTCAACCACCATTCCCATGCAAACAAGCTTGGCTCTTGTGTGAACCGCACGGTTAAGGACCTTCCACAACAGCAAGTTTTCATGATAACTACTGTCCAAACACCATGTTCGCTTCCACCATTTCCACTTTGGCTGCTCTTCATTTTTCATTAAGAATTCATAACCATTACCAATATTGTACTTTCCCTTATTATTTCCCCATACAATTCCAGCAGCCGTAGTAGGTAAGGAATTGAATCTTCTTATGATATTCCATATATTCTATATTCTAGGGTTGGAAGATGAGTATCCAGTTCTACTATGATTGTCGAGAACATCCCTAACAATAGCTGCTGTGTGAGTACCAGTTTGGTGTATTTCATTGTATATAAGTTGACGACTGAGAATGCACCCACTATCAAGCCATGGATCATCCCAGAAACTAACACTATATGATGAGCAGGAATTCAATTGAATAAGAGGAAGGAATAACTCCTTAGTTTTAATCAAGCATTGCCAAGTCCAGCTCATTTTCTGCAGTTTAGTCATTTTCCACAAACTTTTTCCTTTAATTATGTTTTTTTTTGACCAGCTGGCCCATAGGCTGTCAGTACCATTATAGAGAGTGTCTATATGCTTCGCAAATGCTGCCCTATTCCATTGCTTCATATTGAGTATACCAAGACCCCCCCTACTCAAAGGCCTCTCAAGTTTGCTAAATTTTATAGGTGCTATGTATTTTCCAGTAGTCTTGCCTGACCATAAGAATTTCATGAAAGCAGATCTGATCATATTGATCAACTTATATGGTAGAATATAGGTTCTAGCCCAATAAACTTGCATTGAAAAAATAACCGACTTTATCAAAGTTAATCTTCCCGCTTGACTTAGAGTTCTAGTGGTCCAACAACTCAATCTAGTTATGATCTTCGCATAAAGTGGAAGACATCGGTTAATTGTTATCTTAGTAGTTGAGAGAGGCAGTCCCAGATAAGACACAGTATTTGAATTTATAGTTATACCTGCAGTACGAGAGATTTGAGCAGACAGAACATCACTCACACCAGATGTTATAATGTCAGACTTGCGTATGTTAACCTTAAGACTAGTCATAGAATAAAACTGTTCAAGAGTATTCATATTATTCATGATTGTGTTATTGTCAGGGGAACAAAGCACAACCAAATCGTCAGCGAACATTAAGGTAGCAATTAGGGGATCATTGCATGCTGGATGAAGTTTGAAATTTTTATTAGAAACTAATTTGTCTATCATTCTCGTTAGAAGTTCCATCACCAATATGAAGATATAAGCCGACAGCGGATCACCCTGTCTAATTCCTCTCTTGCTAGTAAAGAATCCAGCAGATAAACCATTGATGTTGACAGAATAGGTTGGGGTGGAGATGCATTCATATATCCAAGAAATAAAGTGTGGAGGGAAGTTCATGTAGCCCATTATTCGTACAACACTGTTCCACTGAAGCATATCAAAAGCTTTCATTATGTCGAGTTTCATCATAGCTTTTGGAGGAGAGTTCTTGCGTTTGTATACCTTAAGGAGCTCATGGGAGAGAAGTACATGGTCTAGGATATTCCTACCTGGTAGGAAGGCTGCTTGATTCTTAGAGACAATACTAGGTAAGACTTGACTAAGCCTCGTCGCCATTACCTTCGAGACACATTTGTATAGGGTATTACAGCACGAAATAGGACGAAAGTCATTAACACTGTGTGCATTCTTATGTTTGGGAACAAGTGCTATATTGGTGTAATTGTACGACCTGAAGATTTTATTTTTGAAGAATAGCAATATAGAATTGCATACATCAGTTGAAACTATCTCCCAACAAGAAGTGTAGAAAAGCGCGTTCAACCCGTCTGGACCACCACACGATTCAGTGTTAAGAGAGAACATTGCTTGCTTTATTTCTTCTATGGTAATAGCAACACAAAGAGAGTTAAAATCATTTGTAGTTATTCTTGGCAGTATATCATCAGGAATCTGGTCAATAGAAGGAATGAAGTTGTCAGAGTTACTATACATTCCAGAGAAATGCCTAACAAAAGCATCCTGAACTTCACCAGCAGTAGAACAAAGAACATCATTCATATCATAAATTGACGTTATATTTTCTCTTCTTTGCTTGCTCTTGAGACTAGCATGAAAATAAGCACTATTTATGTCCCCTTTTTCCTTCCATCTGATTCTCGACTTTTGCCTTACCATTTCGCTCTCCTTTGTTATCGCTTCAAGGTATTGCTGTGTCAGTGTACATTCTGTCTCAGAGAGATACGGATCATTCACATTATTCATCATGTTAGCTTGGACTTCAGATGGCTTGTTTCTTATTGTAGTACTCATAGCTTCTCCATTACCAAATTTTTTGAAGGCCCACCTTTTCAAGACTTGCTTCACTTCCTTAATTTTTTCCTGCAAGATAAAAAGATGATTACCATTAATTTCTTTGCTCCATGCAGATTTAATAATAGATTGGAAGTCCGATTCATGAACCCAATTATTAAAAAATTTAAAATTTGATTTTCCTCGCATGTCCGCTTCATGAAGATGAATTATTTGGGGAGAGTGGTCAGAAAGGAGTGGCGGAGGGAGAAGGTTGAAAATGAGAGGCCATTTCGTTAAAGCTTTTTGATTGGTGAAGGCATGATCAATTCTAGAAAAGGTTCTACATCCATGTCTTCTTTTATTGTTCCACGAGTATTGCATTCCCACTGATTTAACAGGGACAAGCTCAGCATCAAAAAGGGTATTAGCTAGAGGTTGTATTTCGTTGATGGAGAGTGGATTGCCTCCTACTCTATCTAAGAGAGAAAAGAAGGAGTTGAAATCACCAAGAATTAGCCATGGATGGGATGACTGCCTCAGAGAAGGAATGACATTAAGTAAGGGACCTCTGGTAGCAGCAGTATTATGCGCATAAACAAAGGAGAGATAAAAAGATGAGTTATCAGCAAGGTCATGCACGTGACTATGTATTAATTGGGTAGTGGATAGGATAGGAGAAAGTTTAACATGGAGGGGGTCATACAGAATCAATATCCTACCATACACAGCCTCATTCAGGTTATGAATGTAATTCCAGTTGGGATTGATATATTGTGCCGCTTTAATCGTCATTGCAAGATTTAACTTTGTTTCAAGCATGGCTAGGATAGTTAATTGGTGCGTTCTAATTAGCGGCTTACATTCATCAAGTTTGATTGCTTGATGACCACCACGTACATTCCATGCTCCAATGCGTGTCATCATTGAGTGACACGAGCATTGAGCATTTCTAATTTCATTCGCCTAGTTACTGCCTGCGATGAGGTCAAGTAGTTAGGGATAGTAGCTGATAGGGGTTTTTTTTCCATACTGGTTGCTTCATCTGACTTTGGTTTGTCTGTGAGATTAGGTTTAGTAGGTGTGGTATCATGAGTTGGCAAGGAAGGGGTGGTTTGAATGCCAGAGGAGGGTTCATTTTGGAGTATATATGAGTTGTTCGTTGACTGAGAGTTTTGTCATTGACTTGGGTGGGAGAGTTTGTTGTTTGTATATTAGGTTGATATTCTGTGCATGCCATATCATCCTTGTGCATGCCAGTTTGCTTTATTGCTATATTTCTTTGCTTCATTTTCATATTTCTATTCTTTCCTTTTTTTTTCCACTGCTACTGGGGTCCTCTTCACTTTTACTTTTCCTACTATTTCCATCTTCAATGTTTACTTCCTCACTTGGTTCAGGTTGCTGTGTAATAATTACCTTATCTTGCTTTTGCACAAATTGGACTGCTTCCCCTTGTGTTTCCACTGTGTTGCACTTGTCCTTCTTTTTTAGTTGTCTTTCTGCTGTCACTTGCATTACAACTTCATCATATGCTATTTCATCTTGTATTTCTTCTATTTGATTCTCTTCACACATATCATTCATGTTACCTTCCTCATCTATATTAAGCAGCGCTTCAAATTGATTAGTGGTTGTGAGATTCTCTATCATGCTATTATCTTCAGTATTCCCATCACTTTTAACAATACTTTCATTATGCACTTCATCAGGAGTTACTTGGTTGTTACCAGTAGCACTAGCATTTTCCCCTTCAGTTAGTTCTTCACATTCAACTATTTCATTTCCTTTATTTGCATTATTATGTTCTTCATTATTACACACTTCTTTTCCTCTTTCAGTATCAATTGTATCACTGACTTTATTTTTCTCATGTTCAACCGCTCTGCCTATGCCTTGTTCCCTTTTACTTTCATCTGCCCAATTTTGTTTTTTCCTGACATTAACACGCTGCCATTTTCTATTTACACACTTCTGAAGTGGCTTTACATTCCTTTTTACTTGAACTTTCTCTGTGATTTCTCTTTCATTTCCTTTGCTATCATTGTCCCTCTGTTCCTTCTCATTAACTTTATGCCTTATTTGCATCCTGTCACAACAATCAGTTGTATGACCAAAGTTTTTGCACATCACACATACATCTGGCCTCCACAAATACTGCACACAAATTTTTTGTGTACCTCCTTCCACCAGCTTGACCAGAAACTCATCCACTAGCTCCTTATCTGGTTTTACTTCAGTTAAGCATTTAGCATAGGTCAACCTCTCCTGCTTTTCCGTCATCTCATCCATGCATTACATTTTACCCAAATGACTACTTAACCAGTTAATTCCCAGAGGCGACCAAGCAAATAATGGAAGGTTGTACATGTAACAACCCGCATATTTATCGAGTTTGTATTTAAATATTTTATTTAAATATTAACTCGTTAATCGGATTTTGGTCCGAAAAGCTACTTTTTGCAAACGGTCAAATTAGGACTCGAGACCACTTCCATTGAGTTCGAAATGTCGTTTACAACTTTTTTAAGTATAAATATCGATAGGTTTGGAGTTAGTGAAATTTCACTAACTTTTCCCGCTTTGGACTTTGGGTTAGTTTAGCCTATTAAGCCCAAGTTCCAACCCTCTTCTCCTCACTCTTCATAAATTTCCTAACTAATCAAGCTTTGGCATTAATGGTGGAGGGAATGGGAAATTAAAATTCCAAAACTCAAATTCAATTGCAATCCATCTTTCTACTCCAAATTCAAGAAGAAGACATTGGATTCAAGCTTCTTGTGCTTAGATAGAAGAAGGATTGATTCTTGCTTGCTTAAAACTTCATTTTCATTGATATTTGGTGCAAAGGTGAGATTTTTATCTCACAAATCTAGTCTATAACTATATTGGACTGTTGGGAATGATTCCCTATCACTTTTGCATGCACATTTGCATTTGGTTTGGATTGGATTGGCGAAAAACTCCAATTTTTAGCGTTTTGGTGAATTTTCTGCACTTAGGTCGTTCTGGCCATTTTTAGGTCGTTCGGAGTTAAGTCGTTCGTCCCTAGGTCGTGAGTCGTTCACGAGTTAAACTTAGGTCGTTCTGGCCATTTTTAGGTCGTTCGGAGTTAAGTCGTTCGTCCCTAGGTCGTGAGTCGTTCACGAGTTAAACTTAGGTCGTTCTGGCCATTTTTAGCTCGTTCGGAGTTAAGTCGTTCATCCATAGGTCGTTTACGAGTTATCCCGATAGGTCGTTGGACCTTATCTCGTTAGGTCGCTCCTGGCCTAACCCTTAAGTCGTGCAACTCTTAAGTCGTGCAACTCTTAAGTCGTGTAACCCTTAAGTCGTGCAACCCTTAAGTCGTGCAACTCTTAAGTCGTGTAACCCTTAAGTCGTGCAACCCTTAAGTCGTGCAACCCTTAAGTCGTGCAACTCTTAAGTCATGCAACTCTTAAGTCGTGCAACCCTTAAGTCGTGGAACCCTTCAGCCACGCAACTCTTAAGTCGGTCACGAGTTATCCTGTTAGGTCGCGACCTCTGTTAAGTCAGCCATGTTGGGTCGTGAGTCATCGTTAGGTCGCGAACACCTCTAGGTCGCAACCACTAAGTCGCTTGACCCCTTAGACCCCTAGGTCGCAGCCGTTAGGTCGTATGACCCTTGAGTCGTTAGGTCGTTAGACCTCATTTTGTCTTCACTAGGTCGTACCGTTTTGGTCGGGGGCGCTGCCCCGCACCCCGCCGGGGGCGCTGCCCCTTGGACCCCCGCGACCTGACCGGGCAGGTCGAACCCCGTAAGCGGTGGCGTTGCCCCTGCACCCCCACCTTGGGGGGTTGCCACCCCCCCTGGACCCCCCCTCCGTAGGGGATCTTATCTGAAAAACATTGAGCTGATTTCCTTGGATTTTATTCACATCTCCGTATGCGATTTTTGTGACTGATTGTTTCTACAATTGCTTCTGTGTTTTGTCACTTTATAATATAAAGGTTTCAATACTAGTAGTAAATATCAAAACTCTTTTAACAAACAATTTCAACTCTATTTTTAATAACAAAGCTCTTTTCTTAAACCGTTTTCCAATCTATTAGTATATACAAACCTTTACCTCACTCGGATGAGAAATCTAATTAAACGACTTAGTAAAACAAGTGGTATGAAACGCTTGCGTTCACTTCGTCGGTTAATTCTTGGACTTGTTCGATTGAACCTCTTGTGACAATTTTATTAGTGAAGATTTACAGTTTGTTCGTAAATATTTAAGTTAAGCAAGTGGTTATGGGACATGAAGCTAAACTTCTATATTTACTAGCTTATTGTAATTGACACTTCTCGTTGATCATGACGATCATTCTGATGATTTAGACTAGCAACTGTGCGATGTCTCTTGTTGCGAGGTTAGACTAGACACCACTTGTGTGATTCCACTCACACATACCTTTATGCTTTTTGGTTAGTCTGGACCTTAATCTGTGTGATTCCGTTCACACATGTGGGGTAGCTCCCCTTGGTCTTCGGACCGTCATGTGATAGGCCTCTTTCTCTTTTCTATGATTTCTGGACTTCTTGCACTGATTTCTAGAATTTATGTCATTGACTTGTTATGAGTACAAGTTTGGGGTATGATGCCCTTTTCGAATCTTTGAGAAGATTCTTGTGATATTGATTATCTCTTATTGATTGATCTTCTGTTGATCATTATTTACATACTTATAGTGGTATGTCATTATGGATGTTTATGTTTATGCCATATCTTTTATGTTATATCATGTCATCTGATATTTATAGCTAGACTGACCCATTTATTATTTTCTTAAATAATACTCGGGTCAGACCGAGATGTTACAGGTGCTTCTGCTTGACTTCTTCCCAGGGATTCATCACTCTGACTTTTGGCTAACTGTTTAGATTAGCAGTTTTTGTTGTATACACTTGAGATATAGACTCATAGTTGTATTCTTTTGTATAGCACGTGTTGCTATTCTTTTGTATTATCGTGGGACTTACTGACCACTACTCTGATGTACACTTTCATGTGTTAGTTATATATTCATATCTTCTTCCGCCTTTGTGATATGGATGTCTGTGACTGATTTGTGATATGATTATTTCTATGTTTGTTTCCGAAGATTATTTATAGCCACCGTGTGATAAGCAATTACATGGATGGTCGCTCCTCAACAGCCTCATTCTCCGTGCTAGTTGACAGCACTACTCCGGAGTGTTCTTGGCTAGCGTGGGTATAGAGGTGGGGCGTCACAGCTTGGTATCAGAGCCAAACTTCGGAACAATGTAGAATAACTTAACAAGGATCATCGTCCTAGGTCTATCTTAGGAGTCATACCATAGGATTAATTCGAGTCTTCGTACCGATTCATCCTATTTCCTTTATGATTCCTTGTTTTATCTATCAAGATTGCTTGATGTTCATTGGTAAATAACCTTCTTCCTTCTCTTCTTTCTTTCTTTAAGGAAGAGAATGTCTAGACCAGGCCGTCCCAGAACTGGATCATCTGGTGCTGCTCCTCCGGATGGAGTTTTTATGACTGCTCAACAGCTTCTTGATTTAGTAACTAATGCTCAAGCAGCTGGAGCTAACCCGGAACCTACTCACCCAAAGTCGGGATTTGCACGCTTGTGCAGCGATTACACCAACTTGGGTGGGAAGTCCTTCAAAGGTTCGGAAAATATCATCGAGGTCCAGGCTTGGTTAAAATCATGCGATCGAATCTTTTCTCGCATGAACCTTATCGATCTCCACCGCGTTCAGGTGGCTTCCAGCATGCTCCAGGAGAGAGCATTGGACTGGTACGAACTCCTTATTTCAGAAATTAACGAAGCGGATCTCACCTGGGAGCAATTTCAGGGACGCTTCGAGTTAAAGTTTGTACCAGAAGCTGGGAAAGTAACCTTGGCTCGACGTTTTATAGACCTTATTCAAGGTCAATCCTCTGTGACTGATTACGTCGCAGCCTTCGAGTCGCTTTCCAAATATAGGGTTGAATACATCAACACCCCATTGAAGAAGAACCAGAGGTTCGTTTATGGCTTAAATAAGAATCTTAAGAAGCCACTGCTCCTGAAACTAGAAGTCGCATTTGATCAACTCGTCGATATCGCTCTTCGTCTTGAAGAGGCTGATAGAGAGAGTGATGTTGAAGTGGAAGGCGCTAAACCAAACTTCAACAACAAGAAGAGGCCAAACAAATTCAAGGGTCCTTATCCCAACAAAAAGGGTAAGCAGGCAACCCCTGCGGCAAAGTCTCCTTCTCCTAGTGGTGCGAGTTGCTTCAACTGTGGGTCTGGGGATCATTATGCGAATAAGTGCTCTAAGCCCAAATCTTGTCGCTATTGTAAGAGCCCGGATCATTACATACATCAATGCCTCAAGCGTAAAGGCAAGAAGGAAGGAAAATTGAACGTGGCTCAAGCCCCTGGCAACACATCTCGTGGCCAAGGTATTTCTCATTCCATTCTTGATGGTATTATTTTATTTCATGATCAACCTATTAGAGTTCTCTTTAATACGGGTGCATCCCATTCTTTTATATCAAAGGAACTGGTAGACACTTTTTCCTTAAGTGTTACTGCATTGATGACTTCTTTAAAAATTGCGAATCCTGTTGGTGGATCCGCAACTCTTAGTTTGCTTTGTAAAGATGTGGAGATTATTTTTTGCGATTTTTCTTTCCTAGCCGATTTGCATGTCATGCGTTACTTAGGCTTTGGAATAATTTTGGGAATGGATTGGCTTAAGCGTTATCAAGCCCATATCCTATGTCCTGAACGGACTATTCATCTCCGACATCCACTATCTGTTAATCAGATTTCTGTTAATCTTAAAGATTCAGAATCCTGTTTGGTGGCATCTTTATATTCTTTAAATCCTCGTGATAACGATGATGATGATGAAGATGATATTATTTCTCGTATTCATGTTGTTCGTGAATTTTCCGACATATTCGAGCCCGTTTTAGGTTTACCACCTAAACGAGCAATTGAGTTCAGAATTAATCTTGTTTCTGGAGCTCAACCTATTACTCGTCCTCCTTATCGCATGTCCAATAAGGAAAATGAGGAGATGCGTAAACAATTATCTGAGTTGGAGACGAGGCAATTTATTCGCTCTAGTTCCTCGCCTTGGGGAGCTTCGGCTATTTTCGTAAAGAAATCTGATGGTACTCTGAGGCTCTGCGTTGATTATCGCAAGCTTAACGATCTTACTATTAAAAATAAATATCCTTTACCTCGGATTGATGATCTATTCGATCAGCTTAGTGGTGCTAAGGTCTTTTCACAATTGGACTTGGCTACCGGTTTCCATCAGCTTCGTATCGCTGAGGATAGTATTCCTTTGACATCATTCCGTACTCGATATGGATCTTATGAATGGCTTGTTATGCCATTTGGGTTAACGAATGCTCCAGCTTATTTCGTTGACCTCATGAATCGAGTTTTCAAAGATTTCCTCGATCGGTTTGTTCTCATATTCATTGATGATATTCTTGTGTATTCAAAAACCGAGGAGGAACATGAGAAACATCTTCGGATTGTATTGGAAACACTTAGGAGTAATCAATTAAAGGCGAAATTTTCTAAATGCCACTTTTGGCAATCTCGTGTGAAGTTTCTCGGTCATATTATTTCCGAATCCGGGATATCCGTGGATCCTTCAAAGATCGAAGCGATTCAAGATTGGAAGAGACCGGAGAGTGTGACAGAGATTCGTAGTTTTCTCGGATTGGCGGGCTATTACCGTCGTTTTATTAAAGACTTTTCTAAGATTGTCGTGCCTCTTACTGGCTTGACTAAGAAGGGAGTTAAATACATTTGGTCGGACAAATGTGAAGCCTCTTTTCAGAAATTGAAAGAACTCCTTTCCGATGCTCCTATTCTTGTCATTCCCGAGGGGAATCAAGATTTTGTTGTTTATACCGATGCTAGTCACGTTGGTTTGGGTGCCGTTCTTATGCAAAAAGAACGTGTTGTTGCTTATGCTTCTAGGCAATTGAAGCCGGCCGAGACTAGATATGCCACACATGATCTAGAGCTCGCGGCTATTGTTTTCGCCCTTCGAATGTGGCGTCATTATCTATTGGGAGAGAAATTTATTCTTTACACGGATCATAAGTCTTTGAAATATTTATTTTCTCAAAAGGAACTTAATTTACGTCAACAGCGTTGGCTCGAGTTCCTTGCACCTTATGATCTTGATATTCTTTATACCCCCGGTAAGGGTAATCGTGTCGCCGATGCTCTTAGCCGTAAGCAACAAGCAGTTGTTTCTATGATGATATCCGAATGGAACGATCTCGAGATCTTATCCACTTGTGAGATTCGAGAGCGCGTATCCGATTTATGCTCATCGCTTGTTTTATGTAGCCTTGAGGCTCATCCTTCTCTTTTAGACCGCATTCTTGAAGCTCAAGGGCTAGATTCTGAATTGGCTCTTCTTGGCAAAAATGTTAAGGATAAAATTGATATTGAAGGTTTGAAAGATTTTGATATTGATTCTCGTGGCGGCATTCGAAAATTTGGTAGACTTATCGTACCAAATATTGGAGATCTTCGTAAAGATATTTTAGAAGATTCCCATCGTTCTAAATTCACCATTCATCCTGGTAGTAGTAAAATGTACGCTGATATGAAGCGACTTTATTATTGGGAGGGAATGAAATCTGATATTGCTAACTTTGTTAAGTGTTGCATGACTTGCCAACTTGTCAAGGCCGAACATCAAAGGCCTGGTGGGTTATTGCAACCTTTAGAAATTCCAATTTGGAAGTGGGATCAAATTTCCATGGACTTTATAGATGGCCTTCCCCGTTCTCGTTCGGGTCATGATAGCTTATGGGTGATTGTTGATAGACTTACTAAATCCGCCCATTTTATTCCGGTTCGGTCTAACCGAACCGTTCCTCTTTTGGCCAAACTATTTGTCAAGGAAATTGTAAAATTGCATGGAGTTCCTACTTCTATTGTTAGCGATCGTGATCCATTGTTTACTAGTGGATTTTGGAAGAGTCTTCAAAAAGCTTTAGGAACGAAGCTTAATTTTAGCACCGCTTATCACCCCCAGTCCGATGGACAAACCGAGCGTGTGAATCAAACTCTTGAAGATCTTCTTCGTGCTTGTGTACTTGATTTTGGTGGAAGTTGGGAAGATCATATTTCACTTGTTGAATTTTCCTATAATAATAGCTTCCAATCTAGTATTGGTATGGCACCTTTTGAGGCACTCTACGGAAGGCCATGCCGATCTCCTTCTTGTTGGCTTGAGGCCGGTGAGAAGCTGGTTTTAGGTCCAGACTTTATTCGTGATTCCACAGAAAAGATTGAACTTATTCGGCATAGGATGAAAGAAGCCCAGAGTAGACAAAAATCCTATGCCGATAATCGAAGAAGGAAATTAGAATTTTCTGTTGGGGATCCTGTTTTTATTCGTGTTTCACCTATGAAGGGTGTTGTACGTTTCAGTCGATCGGGGAAGTTAGCGCCTCGATATATTGGGCCATTTCCTATCACTGAACGTATTGGTTCCATGGCTTATCGCCTTGCATTGCCGGCTCAGTTTTCTGCTATGCATGATGTATTTCACGTTTCTCAATTACGGAAATGCCTTCGGGATTCCGATTCTATTCTTGAGCCTGCTGTTGTGGAAGAAATTGAAGTTTCGCCGAATTTAACTTATGAGCAGCATCCTATTCGAATTATAGCTTCTGAGGTTAAACGACTTCGGAATAAAGATGTTCCGCTTGTGAAGGTTCAATGGTCCTCAAATCCTAAGGATTGTTCTTGGGAATCCAGAGAATTCATCGAGCGTACACATCCGGACTTGCTTACTCCTGCTCCTTGAGGTGAACTTCTTATTTCAAAATTCCTCTTGTGTTAATATGCTTTTATGGTTGTTACTTTTTATTTCCATCTTATATATATATTGCGAGGACGCAATTTCTTTAAGGAGGGGAGTCTGTAACAACCCGCATATTTATCGAGTTTGTATTTAAATATTTTATTTAAATATTAACTCGTTAATCGGATTTTGGTCCGAAAAGCTACTTTTTGCAAACGGTCAAATTAGGACTCGAGACCACTTCCATTGAGTTCGAAATGTCGTTTACAACTTATTTAAGTATAAACATCGATAGGTTTGGAGTTAGTGAAATTTCACTAACTTTTCCCGCTTTGGACTTTGGGTTAGTTTAGCCTATTAAGCCCAAGTTCCAACCCTCTTCTCCTCACTCTTCATAAATTTCCTAACTAATCAAGCTTTGGCATTAATGGTGGAGGGAATGGGAAATTAAAATTCCAAAACTCAAATTCAATTGCAATCCATCTTTCTACTCCAAATTCAAGAAGAAGACATTGGATTCAAGCTTCTTGTGCTTAGATAGAAGAAGGATTGATTCTTGCTTGCTTAAAACTTCATTTTCATTGATATTTGGTGCAAAGGTGAGATTTTTATCTCACAAATCTAGTCTATAACTATAGTGGACTGTTGGGAATGATTCCCTATCACTTTTGCATGCACATTTGCATTTGGTTTGGATTGGATTGGCGAAAAACTCCAATTTTTAGCGTTTTGGTGAATTTTCTGCACTTAGGTCGTTCTGGCCATTTTTAGGTCGTTCGGAGTTAAGTCGTTCGTCCCTAGGTCGTGAGTCGTTCACGAGTTAAACTTAGGTCGTTCTGGCCATTTTTAGGTCGTTCGGAGTTAAGTCGTTCGTCCCTAGGTCGTGAGTCGTTCACGAGTTAAACTTAGGTCGTTCTGGCCATTTTTAGCTCGTTCGGAGTTAAGTCGTTCATCCATAGGTCGTTTACGAGTTATCCCGATAGGTCGTTGGACCTTATCTCGTTAGGTCGCTCCTGGCCTAACCCTTAAGTCGTGCAACTCTTAAGTCGTGCAACCCTTAAGTCGTGTAACCCTTAAGTCGTGCAACCCTTAAGTCGTGCAACTCTTAAGTCGTGCAACCCTTAAGTCGTGCAAACCTTAAGTCGTGCAACCCTTAAGTCGTGCAACTCTTAAGTCGTGCAACCCTTAAGTCGTGGAACCCTTCAGCCACGCAACTCTTAAGTCGGTCACGAGTTATCCTGTTAGGTCGCGACCTCTGTTAAGTCGGCCATGTTGGGTCGTGAGTCATCGTTAGGTCGCGAACACCTCTAGGTCGCAACCACTAAGTCGCTTGACCCCTTAGACCCCTAGGTCGCAGCCGTTAGGTCGTATGACCCTTGAGTCGTTAGGTCGTTAGACCTCATTTTGTCTTCACTAGGTCGTACCGTTTTGGTCGGGGGCGTTGCCCCGCACCCCGCCGGGGGCGCTGCCCCTTGGACCCCCACGACCTGACCGGGCAGGTCGAACCCCGTAAGCGGTGGCGTTGCCCCCGCACCCCCACCTTGGGGGGTTGCTACCCCCCCTGGACCCCCCCTCCGTAGGGGATCTTATCTGAAAAACATTGAGCTGATTTCCTTGGATTTTATTCACATCTCCGTATGCGATTTTTGTGACTGATTGTTTCTACAATTGCTTCTGTGTTTTGTCACTTTATAATATAAAGGTTTCAATACTAGTAGTAAATATCAAAACTCTTTTAACAAACAATTTCAACTCTATTTTTAATAACAAAGCTCTTTTCTTAAACCGTTTTCCAATCTATTAGTATATACAAACCTTTACCTCACTCGGATGAGAAATCTAATTAAACGACTTAGTAAAACAAGTGGTATGAAACGCTTGCGTTCACTTCGTCGGTTAATTCTTGGACTTGTTCGATTGAACCTCTTGTGACAATTTTATTAGTGAAGATTTACAGTTTGTTCGTAAATATCTAAGTTAAGCAAGTGGTTATGGGACATGAAGCTAAACTTCTATATTTACTAGCTTATTGTAATTGACACTTCTCGTTGATCATGACGATCATTCTGATGATTTAGACTAGCAACTGTGCGATGTCTCTTGTTGCGAGGTTAGACTAGACACCACTTGTGTGATTCCACTCACACATACCTTTATGCTTTTTGGTTAGTCTGGACCTTAATCTGTGTGATTCCATTCACACATGTGGGGTAGCTCCCCTTGGTCTTCGGACCGTCATGTGATAGGCCTCTTTCTCTTTTCTATGATTTCTGGACTTCTTGCACTGATTTCTAGAATTTATGTCATTGACTTGTTATGAGTACAAGTTTGGGGTATGATGCCCTTTTCGAATCTTTGAGAAGATTCTTGTGATATTGATTATCTCTTATTGATTGATCTTCTGTTGATCATTATTTACATACTTATAGTGGTATGTCATTATGGATGTTTATGTTTATGCCATATCTTTTATGTTATATCATGTCATCTGATATTTATAGCTAGACTGACCCATTTATTATTTTCTTAAATAATACTCGGGTCAGACCGAGATGTTACAGGTGCTTCTGCTTGACTTCTTCCCAGGGATTCATCACTCTGACTTTTGGCTAACTGTTTAGATTAGCAGTTTTTGTTGTATACACTTGAGATATAGACTCATAGTTGTATTCTTTTGTATAGCACGTGTTGCTATTCTTTTGTATTATCGTGGGACTTACTGACCACTACTCTGATGTACACTTTCATGTGTTAGTTATATATTCATATCTTCTTCCGCCTTTGTGATATGGATGTCTGTGACTGATTTGTGATATGATTATTTCTATGTTTGTTTCCGAAGATTATTTATAGCCACCGTGTGATAAGCAATTACATGGATGGTCGCTCCTCAACAGCCTCATTCTCCGTGCTAGTTGACAGCACTACTCCGGAGTGTTCTTGGCTAGCGTGGGTATAGACGTGGGGCGTCACAGTACAAATGAACCCACACTGGAACAGAGGTGACTGTACCAGAGACATTACTAATTGTAGCATCATATGGCTTGACAATGAATAACTTATTATTCAAGATTATGGGGTCACACTGTAATATCTTATTCCTATCTTCAGAGCATGAGAAGTTAAATAAGAAGATAGTACCATCAGATTTAACCGTGACAGATCCTCTCAACTTCCAGATGGCTTTAAGCTTTTGAATAACAGCTGTGTATGATAACGGTTTGTCAAGGAAGAATCCAACTAATGTTTCATTCCAGATTCTATCTCCAGCTTCAAGAACTTCATGAGACGGCACTAGTACCTCATTTTCATACTCTGGACATAGGTCAACGGGAATGTACTTCCCAGCATTTTTAGGTTTACGCTTAAATAGCAAAGTCCATGGTCGTTCACCTAGAGAGGAGGAAGTAGGTACTGTAGTTTGAGGAGGAGGGATAGCATCAGGTGGACGATGGGGTATTAAGCCTGGGGGGACATGAAAGAGTGGACGTAGGTCAGATGGTTCTGAATGGGCAGGAGGAGCTTCAGAGGGAAGTAGAGTTTCATTGAAGGTAGTTACTGGTTTGTTAGGAGGAAGAGGTGGAGGGTTAGCTGAAGATGAGGGATGATCAGAGTTGACAGGTGAACTTTGGACAGAGTTTGGACTGATGGGAGGGTTGACTTGAGTGGTGAGGGGAGGTACGTTTGGGTTGTCAGAACTGGAAGGGAGAAGGACATTGAGAGGTATGGAAGAGGATTTTAATTTAAACTTAAGCTTAAAAATATATTTTAAATAATTAATATTTATCTTAAGTATTTTAAAACTATATAATTATTTATTTAAATAGGTTTTAAAAGTTTTATATTAAATCAATCAGAATTTCCAAATTGCCAAATATATTCTAGAATTTGAAATCAAGATTTTATTTATTTATTAAATTCAAACCAAAGATTTATATTTACAATATATACAAATATATATACATTATAAATAGAAAACATTTTATTAGCTTTTAAAAGATAAAATTACCAATTAAATATTTATTTGCTTTTAGAAGAATAAATTTTCCAATTCAAATTATAATTATAAAAGAAAATTATCAAATCAATTTAATTACTAATATAGATTATTAAATTGATATTGCCCAAAATTTTGGCTCATCACACAGGCATTCTTATTTACTAGCGAATTCTGAAAGAGCCTACAAGAGGTTTTAGACACCAAGCTCAAGATGAGCATTGGTTACCATCCACAGACCGATGGACGAACATAAAGAGTTAACAAATTCTTAGAAGATTTGTTACGAGCTTGTGTGCTAGATTTTGGAAGGTCATGGGAAGACCACCTACACTTAGTCAAATTTTCCTATAACAATTGTTATTAGACTAGAAAATGGATGGAACCTTTTGAAGTTTGTGTGGAAGGCCATGTAAATCACCCGTATGTTGGTTAGAGACCGATGAGAGATTAGTTCTTGGTTTGAATATGGTAAGAAAAGTGACAAAAAATATGGAGTTGATTCGAGCTAGAATGAAGGAAGCTCGGTCTAGACAGAAGAGCTATGCAGATAAGAGACGGAAGGATTTAGAATTCGCAGTTGGAGAGTGTGGTAAGATTTGGGAAATCGAGAAATTTAGCTTCAAGGTTTGTTGAACCAATTTCGATGGTAGAAAGGATCAATAAACTTGCTTATAGGATGGATTTACCGAGCAGTTTGACAGGAGCCCACAATTTCTTTCATATTTCCCACCTTAGAAATTGTGTTTAAGATCCAAAAACTATTACCATTCCAACTGCTTTGGAAGATTTAGTAGTAGAACAAAACATGACTATAGTTAGACATCTAGTTTTTTCATGGCTAGGGATGAGAAGAAGTTAAGGAACAAGACAGTCAGATTAGTAAAAATCCAGTGGAATGATGACGAGAGAGACTATACTTGGGAGATGGAGGACGAGATTAGAGACACATATCTTGACTTGTTTGATGATATTATTTACATCTATGCTTGTACGTTTTGGTGTGTATACCTTATCGTAATTTCGAGGGTGAAATTCTTTAAGGAGGGAGTATGTAACACTCTTAATTTTGTTTAACAGTATTTAGGACATTTAAGTATATGAATTAAATAAAATAATGCGAAAGGGTAAGGAGATTGAGATTTGACAAGTTATATGGGTCAAGCCTTAATTAATGAACTAACAAGGTTGATTAGAACATCAATTAAGAAAGAGGATTATGAGGAGGGTAAAATAGGAAAGAGCACTTTTCCTTAACATAAATCATCCCATTCTTATTCCTTCCCCGCTTCATTCATAAAACAAAAGCTAAAAACTAAGGTCGCCTATCATTAGGAGCAAAGAGAAAGAAGAAAAGCTAGGAGATAAGATTAAAACTAAGGGAAAGTTAAATTTAAATTCAAATCTCAAGTTTCTTTAACCCATCAAGGTGAATAACGGTTATGCATCTCAAGTTTTATCTTTTATTTTTGGTTTTAAGTATAAATCCCAATCGATTTCTTGTATTATGCCATGTTTTAATTGTTTGTATGATTATATGCTTAAATAATGGATTATAGGATTTATTATGCAATTATTTAACAGATTTTAAGTGTGAGAATATAGTTTTGAATACCCATTCGACTTGAAATTTTGATATGATGTTAAAAACATTATTTTAGAAGTGGGTTTTAAATTTCATAATGTTCCATGCAAAATGAATTTATTGTGAATTTTCTAAGTGGAGAAAAGGGTTTATTTATTAAAAATGATTAAATAAATTATTTGTACTCGAAATTTTTATATGTTAAATAATATATTAAATTTTTATATGTTAAATAATATATTAAAAATAATTAAATGAATTTTTTGGACCCGAAGTGTTTATGATTTATTATGAATTATTTGAGCTAGAAAAGCATAATTATTATACTTAATATAAAGTGTACGTTTGCAAATTATTTTGGAAATGAAAAATATGCTCTATAGTAGTTTTCTAAAAAGGGATTTGTTAAAGAATTTTTTTAAAAATAATGGGAGTTGGTGAATTACATTTATTTGTAAGAAAACGGTTTTAATAGTAATTACAGCTTTGCCACACCGAGGTTGAAGATGCCACTCTTCATCATGCCATCTCCATGGTCTTTGACGTTAATCGGGTGTGATGCATAGGATATCAACTACGGTTGATATGGAATGGATCAGTTTGTTTTGAAGTAGGAAGCACAACATCAAAGTCGACATCATGAACTTCGATGAGGGAAATGCCGTATGTCTTCAAATATAGATGTTGATCTTTGACACCGCATTTTACATAAAATGGCATGATACTGCTTGTTTCTATAAAGTCTCTACGTCGCTCTTTAATCATACTAACTCCATGAGGTGGTGATGCCAACCCTATTGCTTTCAAAGTGACCTATAATGACGATAATGACATCGCGTTTCTCTTTAAGGCAGTGATGCCACTATTTTCACTATGTTTACTCCTTTGGAAACTAATGCCGAGAGTCATCAATGTTGCCCTTTATCTTTTAAGGCTTTATACTATACAAAAAAGTTTTATACTCGATATTATTGGCACTTAATAAAGTGTGATATACATGCTTTTGGTCTTATGGTTATATGCTTTGTTAAATCAAGTTCTTTAACATGATTTTCGGAATTAATAGGGGCAAAAACCCTTAGGGGTGATAAGGTCAGTGACTTTATTCAATTTAATAGTTTTATTGACTTTGGCTTCATAGCATGTTGTTTTGAAAGGCGATGACCTCTGAGTGATTTCGAACTTCATCGGTATAATTTTATAAAAGCATATATCATGGCATAAATAATTTGAATAAATTAAATAGCTATATTTTGCTTGTTTTAAAGAACGATTTCAAGGGTAAAATCATTTATAAAGAATTATGTTTTCAAGGAAATAAGAATGGTATAAAACCTAGAATTTTATTAAAGAGATTATTGTTCTTATCACCCTTAGATAAATTGTGATAGGATGAATTGACTCAAAGATTAAAAAACCAGACGGGACTGGTGTAGAGTAGCGCCCAATACTTCAACTGTTAGCCTCTAGCTGATATAAGTCTAAATATTCAGTGCATCGGGATTCGTCATAGGTTAGACTAAAAGTAGGTTTACGCATAGAAATGAATGCATAAAGATGAGATAAGTTATTGGTGAGTCCACAAAACCATTAAGATCAGAGTGACTCTAGGAGTGGTGAGTTTTAGATAGACCGTTCAATTGCCTTCTAACCATATGCTATATAATTTGATATATGTAGTAGGCCTAAGTCAGCCATAGATTTGTAATTACCCTAAAAAACTATAATGTTTGGATAGATAGTTCATTGATTTGGACAGATTGGCCATGTTAACCCATGTTTCATGCATGCATGCTATTGTTATATTGTCTATTTTAACCATTTGGTTGCAGGAGTTGTTTTGTAAAAGATATATTTAAAAAGGATACCGGTGAGAGGAAAACCGGTTTCACTCAGTGGCGTGGTCTCACTAGATATCTATAAACCGAGATGATGGATTATTATTCATAGCAGGATTTTTGTGCGAATCAAAGTTTAAGTTTTCACCTTAAACTCACGAATGCTCAAAGTTTGATTTGAGTAGGTTGGCAGTAAGGGTTTATAGGTTATTTAGATTGAACGAATAAAGCTTTCGAAACATGCAAGAGGCAGATCTAGCGATGTAGGAGCTTATATATATTATCCGTTGTGTTGAAATTTCTTTTTTTTTTGTATTGTATGTAATGGTAGATGTTATGACTGCTTAGTAGTAAACTCTGATCAACCAAGGGGACATCTTTATACATCTCTCTCGGAGTATTTTGTAATAGTTGTATTTTTATCTGAACTTAGGCAATATTTGGGATTATGTAATGAATATGAAATATCATCCTTGAATTGAAATGAAAAAGTTTATTTGAAATTGTATTTAATAAAATTTCATATTCTTGTGCTTTGATGTTATTGATACAGTTAACATATCTGCATTTTTATCACCAAAAATTAATACTATAGATGACTGCAACATCTGTAGCGGTTAATTTCGGGCCTCAAAATAGAAAATGTTACATGTATGTATTTAAATATATATATTATTTTGCCGATGCAAGCCGGTTATATAATGGACCATCCATTGATGTATATATCATTAACAAGGTGTAAGGCTTGAATACGTTGGCAACAAAATACAAAGTATAGAACAAGAGTAGTATTAAAATGTCCCGACTACTAAGAAAATAGAAGACCAGTCCTCCTCCCCAGAAGAAGAACAATTAGAACTGAGACTCTAATTGGGGCTTGTGACCTGAATAAGAGCTAAACATAGCTTAGCATGATCTGGAACGTAACCTATAGAGCCAACATAATAAATGAAGCTGAAGTGCCAAGTGCGTCCTATAAGTTTTCTTTTTTTCCTCTCCTTATACCACCATAAGTAATGAGGAGAAGGGAATCCCTATTAATGTGGTATACCAAGCATCTTTGTTCTTTATCAACATCACCCACAAACTTGAAGTAAGTATCACTAATAAGTGAATATCTAAACTATGTGACTAAAAGAACCCATGTTTGCTCCAAATCATTCCAAATGACTGTAGAAATCGACATAACGGGAGAAACCATGACAATATCAGGAAGGTAAGAGAATTAGAGATATTCCCTAGGTTCAATTATGTAATTTGTTACATATATCTAACACTATAACCAATCATGTTCATAATAAAGGTACTTAATTTCTGTTATATACTTTATCATACAGTGATATAATTAATTAAGTTATTAATTTAAAATATATTATATATATGTTATAAAATCCTTATATAATATTTTATGTGATAATTGTTATAAGGAGCTATAAATAGGAGAAAATTATCATAATGTAGAATTATATATTATTTTAAATATTTTTAGTCAAGATATTTCAAGAAAGGATATTGATACATACACTGAGACCAGAGTACATAACGCATTCCAAACGTTAGACAATATATTACTCATGGCTGCCGAGGGCACCAAGGTGCTACGTACCGATAGTTATTGGTAACCATGGCATGACTCACCCAAGAGTTTGTAGTTAGTAAGTAACGACTAGGGAAAATAGGAAATCTCGGAGTGATGATATTACAAGGTTTTCTCAATTTGAAAATATTATTGAGCTTTAATGTGGATACTCCTCTTTGATTATAATTAAGCATTGATGTGGATACTTCTCTTTGATTATAGTTAAATAATGACATGGCAACCATTGAGCGACTAACCGATTTAAGTATGGATGATATGGTTAGAATAGCATGGTTGATAATAAATGTTATTATTGAACCAAAGACTTTGTTTATGTACTAACCGATTTAAGTATGGATGATATTGGAATTTTGAAAAAAAAAACAAAATTCCATAAATTTTAAAGTGATATAGTGTTGACGAAGAGAATTAGTGTAAATATTCATTATTAAAAAGGTACCTCTTAAATTGTAAAATTGGATTTTACCGCTGAATTTTTAAGTGATATACTGAAATCAAGTTAACAACATCCAGTGAAAAAGGGTTAAAGGACAATTATGAGGGTTTACTGTCATAATGAAAGCATAGAAAATATAATGAATTGATCAAATAAGATGAGATACCGAATGGACTACATCCATCCAAGTTGGGACAAAGTGACATTTTGGCCCATTTGTCATAGGTTCGACAACCTATTATATGGGGACACTATAGACAACAGGAATGCAATATATTTGAAGAAAACGATGACGCCCGAGCAATAGTGAATAATGCATCAAATAGTTTATGTGGCGGCACTCATAATTTAACTCGAGAGAAACATGGATGAAAATGGCCGCAATGACCCGAAATTTCCGTCATTCGATATTCGTATATTTAATTGATTTTAAATATTCAGAAGTCAATTTTATAAGCTGAATAGATTATATTTCAAATATCTGGATTTAACTGGATAATTAAATTGTTAATTTAATATTTGAAATTGCGTAAATAATTGAAAATTGGATCTAATATAAATAAAAATAATTTATAAAGTTGAATTAAATTCTACTTGAATTAGAATGATGTTACAGAACTTTTAAGATTGAATTAAAAGTTTATTTGTAGAAATTTAACATTTTAATATTTAATTGACATGTGAAAATAGCCATTTTTCAAACAGTCTCGGATTTCAACGAAACAAGTTTCATCGGACCCGTAATGTTAAATTATTATAAGATTTCAAATTTCGTGTCAGTTGGATTTACGGTTTGTCTGGGGCAAGCTAAAACGCGTCGAAATCGGTTTAAGTGAATTTAAAATTTAAATAGTCGATTCGAAAACCAATCTTTCAAATATGATCGAATTGGCTTCCGATATATATTCCATTTCGTTCGGAATTGGGGTAAAACATTATAAATGCCAGGCGGCACGCTTCGATTGGAGTTGGGAAAAAAATCGGGTGAATAATGCGCGTAAATTTCCTATATAAGGCCAACTTTATTACTTATTTTCTCAAAACCCTAGAAGACTAGGGTTAGCCGCTGCTTCTATTTTTATGGCCAGAGATTCATCTCGTTCTTCCATCAAAATCTCCGAACCTATAAACAATTAGCGAAAGTCTTCAACTACAAACTTCTAGAGGACGATGAGTGCTTCAAATCCATACGGGTAAGTCGACGAATCGTCGACCATAGAGGGAGATAACTGCTCCCGTTCGTTCGTCTTTTATGCGCGTTTTTCGAGGCTAAATTGCAGTCGAGATTCACCTTGTTCACGATGGAAATGGAATCGAGCACGAGCTTTCAAATGGCGCTAGTTGATCAACGTGAAGACGTTTGTATTTGTTGCGTTAATTCAATTTAAAGTGGCAGCAATGGGTTAAAAATTGCATACGTGAAAGCCTGGAGAAGAAATAGAATACACGGTTGGATTTGAGTTTGTGAAATGCACGGCCGAGATTGCAAGTAGGGTTTCCAAATAAAAAAAAGAAATTGATTTGTATATATTTAAATTCGTTCAATCTTTAAAAAGTCATAACTTTTTGATACGAGGTCGAAAACTAACGAATCGAATTGCATTGGGTTCGTATGGATGACACAACGCGATGGAGCTAGTTTGGAGCTAATTGGAGCTAGTGTGAATTTTGGGTAAAAATTAAACGTTCATTTAATTTTATTCGGAATAAAACACTACAACTTCTATTGGACGCAATGTGAGTACAACTCACTCTTTCTGACCCACTGATATTTTATATAAGTGAGAAATAATTTATTTTATGATGGTTGACGATTGTTTGGATGATATATGATATACTGATTGGTATTTGGATATATATATACCAGCCTAGTGGAGCAGATGACCCTATACGTTCCCGTGTATATGAGCGGATGACCCTTTGTAAGCACGTCTGCCTTGAAGCAGACATTGTACACATATTCTAATATGTATATTTGTTGCAGATGACAGGTTGGAGGGATCCAACTGGATTCCTCACCATTATTGATTTGTTTACAGATATTGTTATATATGCTGTTATCATATTATATACGATGTTTTGGATGCCGTGATTGTTGTATTTAGTGTTGTTGCAGCATTGGGCCTATTTTTGGTATTTTAAAAATGTTTAAGTGATGATTTCAATTTAAAAAGGATTTTTAAAGTGATTTTGGAAATCGATGTTTTGTTGATTTTAAATTGTTAAAGGAATTGATTTATTTTAAATAAATAAGAGTTATAATTTTTATGTTATAAAAATTATGATTTTTGTGAAATATACTTTAAGTATGATTTTTGGAGTTATATAAGTTTAATAACGATTTGTAAATTATTAAAAGAATAAGTTTATTTAAATTAAGATCTTTGAATTTTATTAAATGGTTAATATATGAGATTTATAAAATTGATATTTTATAAATCAAAGTATTTGAATTATAGAAAAGTTTTGTAAATGTTAAAATGAAGTGTAAATGAATTTTGTAAGTGAATAAGATTTATAATTGATGATGAAGTTATAAAAGAATGATTTTGTAAATAGATGAATTATAAGTTATTAACTTATAATTTGGATTTTTTGTATATAATTGAGTTATAAATGGAATTGGTTAATAAAGAGAATTTATAAATTTAAGTTTTAATAAAATTTGAATGGAATTTATAAACATTGTTTTACAGTTCCGAAATCAATTGATTTTGATAAGTTAAATATAGAATTTTATTTAAAGGAATTTTATTCACAATTTTTGGACAGTGGTTAATCCTTTAATAAACGTATAGAAGAAATGAATTTGTTAAAGAAGATATATCCATGATTTTGGACAGTGGATTATACTTTAAAATAAAATGTGTAGAAGTATTGAATTTTGTTAGAGATGTATATTCACAATTTTGGACAGTGAATAATAATTTAAATAAAATGAATATATTGGAAAGTGATATTATTAAATGGAGTTAAATATTTTAAATATGTTTTAAAATATGTTAAGGATCGAAACCATAAATTTCAACATTCATTGTTGAAATAGGCGTTTTCGATAAATAAGGAAATGATGGACTATAAAACTGTTGTAGCAATAAACGATTTTCGAAAGAAAATGTTTTTGTATAGTATTGGGATTTATATATCTATCTAATTTTTGAATCCTTATACTAGTGATTTTGGGTTGTCGTAACGATGTTTTACGCAACATTCGTTTTGACCCAAATAAATGTGTTTAAATAGAATCTTTTCATTAAAGAATAAAGTATATACCTAATCGGGATTTAAATATATGTAATATTTTCTAAGTGTTGAGAATAAATTGATTTGTGAATTACTTATTGTTAAATAAGTATATGGAAATGTTTTTCAATATAAAGTGAAGTGTTTTGTGATTATATATTTTTAAAGATAATTTTAAGTGAATATTTGGCAAGTGATTTAATCAATAAAAGATTAATAAAAGGGCCTAGTGATTGTATATGGTGCTAATATTTGTTTATTTGTTTTGATAGTTAAATAACCGACTATCAAACTTGGCCAAATTTTATTTCCTCGACTTGATGTGGGAACTATTTAGTCGTATACTTAGTACATAGCCTTTTGTGCAGGCTTGATTGTCATTTGTGTTGAGGATGTTTATTCGTATAGTGTGGAGTATTACTCCAATCTGTCGAGCTTCCTTCTTGGCTCGAAGGATAGCAAGTTGAAAGTTGGAGACGTGATAAATCTATGAGACTTAGTTTCTGTGTGAGGCTGAGAAACGCTTTTGCGTTGTTGGTGCAAAGAGACCGGGACCAGATTTATTTGAAAACCACTTCGGACCAATGTATATGCGACGATTGTGCAGGTAGCTTTGTGATGATATTAATATTCTGGATTTTCATAGTGGGGGACTGCTTGTTGATCGTTTGGGGTTAAAATCCCAATATACACCCAGTAGCAGTGGTCTGTTCATTATGAAATATCCCATGCGAGGACTATTCGCTACTAATCCTAGGGATTTTCCGACAGGATGCGGTAGGAAAGTACCTTCGGTTTGTCCTGTTCCTGGACAACTTGTATGGATGTTTGTCTGACGTTGCATTTCTACAGATTACATACACTGGTTTTTACAAACGTACATTAGTGGTGGCGGAGAATGCAACTTCTCTTAGATTAACACCCTCCTTGAGACGTATGAGCTTAAGGGTTGTACTTTTATGGAAGGCAATTAGTAGTCAATGGAAATAGCCGTATGGCATTCAAAGTGATGTGATATGTGATTGTAAAAGGTAATCGTTACTTCAGGCCTCATCAACCGGAAATGACCAAAACAGGGTTAGATGCGGCAAGGCTAAGTGGGTCGCTCCCATTAGGGTATGATCATCCTCTTCTAGATATATCTTTGCACGCTATGATGTCGTGCATCTGATTATTGTGGTTTGTATGCTAGAGGGCCCTCGGTAAAGGTCGGTAACAATCGGAGGATAACATATTCGGTACCATCTAGTTATAGAGGTGGGCCGGTCTTGTGTTGGCAGAGGGCGAATGTTTTGTGCCTTGGGACATCCATCTAGAGGTGTACCCCTTCGGAAGGTAGTCCCCTCACCAATTATTTGTATGGAAATCCAAACTCCACTACGTGTTTAGAATTTTGATTGTATTACCCAATTGGGCTATATGCTGGAATTTAATCGATGTAACAATTTCGGCTATGATTAATATTATTTGTATATGGTAGACACTACTATAATATCACATGAGTTTGATATGAGATGTTTTAGTTATCGTAAGGGAAAAACATGTTGTGTTTATGTATGGACTTATCTTACGAGATACTTTTGTTTTGAAAACTAAGTAAAGTTTTGGTAATTTAATAAATTCAGTTGAGTGTGTATCTCACACTGGTTTACCAGACTGATCCGCGCGTTCTTCCCTTTCAACGCTCGAGTCAGACCGAGTATATTTATAGGTTCAGATTTGATGCTTTTCAAGCTTCAGCAGGAGAGCTGGAGATCTTCATTTTCGTACATTCGTATTTGCTTGATTATCCGCTGCGTTGTTGTTTTGTTTGTTTTTGTATATTATCAGCATTTGTGAGGACAGGTTGTTCAGGCTGATAACTATTGATTGATTGTTGAACTCTGATTGATGAATAATATATACAGTTTTTTTTTATAAAGATCATTGATATGATATTATATGTTTTCCGCTGCGATGTGAGATTCTGTATTGTTCTGTGCGGTTCTATCTTCTCTCTTTCTTCTCTTCTCTTCTTCTCTATTCTTTTCTTTCTCCTGACTTTCCATCAGTCTTTTCTTTTAGGATCGTACATGTGTGGATTATTTTCGATTCAAAGGGTATGGATTTTTGAGTCATCACAAAGGTCGTATCTCTTGGCTCGATCGACATCTAAAAGAGTTATAATTCTAATTAAGGGATAAATGGATGAAAAAGGCCATGTATCTTGGCTCGATCAACATTTAGAAGAGTGTATCCTGCACTTGACCAATTATATAAATTAAACCATGATCAATCCATGATAATCAGATGATTAATAAATACGACTATTAATAATTGTGTTTAGAAGTGAATCACAATTGAGTAGAAATGTAATTGCGGTCGCATTAAATAGAGCAATCACCTATATATCAGGACATTATTTATGTTATTCGATAGGGACTAGGATTTATATTGAGTATGTATGACATTCATTCTATATGTTATGAAACCGGTTCTGCATATCATTCTCTATTATGGTTATATATATCACTGTGATGACCTTACTAGGAAAAGTCTATCCCAATTATTATTTATATAATGCTCTTGTCAGTCTAAGATTTTACAAGTACAGAGACATTAGCCTTTTGTGGATGTTGGACTTTTAAGGAGGCGATTATAGATTCTATTGTATTTTTGAAATCTATTAGTTATATTTTCTTTTGAGGTCTCCATGTATGTTTAGATGTGATGAAGTTAAGTTATATATGGCGCTTGACTTGTATCAATGTATATATTATGCAGTGTACAAATATTTTATTTTATAAACCTATTTTCTGACATGTATGTTGTGATATTATATTTTTCACTTCTTTCTTTGACTCTGGGTTCCCTAATTATATTTTCTATTATTCTATCCTTGTTAACCAATGTGTCATTGCTTCGGGATGATACCGAGCACGTACATTTAGGTATTATCAATGGTAAGAATACATATTGGTGTTAGCCTAAGGGAATATTAATGTGCGGTTGATCCTAACAAACCTCTATATTACCAGATAGTTCTATTATGTATTACTCTTTGGTACTATGGGTATAGAAATAGGGAACTACATTGGGTATCAGAGCTAGTGAAGAATAATATAGAATATGCGAGATACTAATCTTAGCCTTAGTGAGACTTAGAGTCCATGTTTCCCCTTGGGTGTGTGGTAGTTTCCCTGTATTGAATGGATAGTAAGAGTATGCGATGATTATTAGGGTAATCATCCAAGGATGTATTTGTTATTTCCTCTTATCCCTACACATTCAATATGTTTGTTTCTATTCAAAATATAAGTGGTTGATAGAAGTAGTGGAGGAAGAAGTTGTTGGCTAGCCAGTTGTACCCTCATTGATGATGTAAAATAGCCTTTTGTGTGACTTAGAATGGGAATGAAGTTGTAACAACCCACACTTTTCGAAACACCGATCCATAGCTTAGTATGGCTTTCGGCCTCGTGTCGTGCCGAGAAATACAAGCTATTGGAATTTAAAACATTATAGAGCATAATTATAAGATTAAGTTCTAAGACATTCTATACTTTTAGATCTCATAGCGGAAGGAATTAAAATATAAGCACACAAAAATAGACATCTCAGAGAAACAGTCTCCAAAAATACTTGCTTTGCATATACACTAAAGCTTTATAGACATTTAATACAATGAGTGACTATAAGAGGAACAATAAATGGAATGATAACTTCAACGTAAAGCTCCATTCTCCACATACTATACCCAATCAACTGCTAAACTGTCATCCTATGGTGGAAAAATGAAAAGAAAGGAGCAGATCAAACAAAAATCTAGTGCATGAGTACAAGTTTAGTATGTGATGATCATGTGCAGTTAACTTCAAAACTATCCTAAATGACATAGGGTGTGCTACAAGTTTCCATGAACCCCTAAGGTCTAATACCCAAGAGTTCTTATCTAACAAATAGAGTCAAACTACTAATCCAACCTCACAATAATGATTAGCCAACGTGGATACTACTCCCCTATCATACCTATCATCAAAAATATGCCTGGAGAGGGAGAATACCGTAATGCAAAATCGCATAGTGACTCATTGTATGCACCCGAGTTCATCTCTCGATCGTAGTGGCAAAATGCCTCTTATCGTACTACGCTGGTGTCCGCCTTAGGAACTCCCATTGGTACCAGACCCTGATTTACATTATAGTCACTTATCATGCTCCGACGGTGTCCACCTGCACCTCTTTGTGCTAGAAATCGTGCGTATATGGATCTTTCGTTGCACCGGGATCACTCAGGCAGTGTCTCCGCCAGTGTTGCGCACCTACAAATATAGAATGCTCCTAAGCCTATGCGAAATATATCGCCTTAATCAACTCCGTGTTTGCGAAATACATTGCCTTGATCAGCATCCTTGTTTACGAAATACATCACCCTAGACAACTCTGATAGGGAACTAACTTCCCTACTCTCTCAATCATGTGTACTTAGCCAAAAATGGGCTCAAACAAACAGTTCATCATTTATATAATTTCTTACTAAATTATATAATTTTTATAATTTAACTTGGGCCTTAGGCTGAGGTTCAAGATTTGCAATTTTCTTCAAGAAGGGTCGACCCCTATTCTCTATAGTTGACCGCAACCATTCGCCCGCTGGGTGTCCAAGGTCGATTGTTCGCAAACAAAATTAAGGTTTTCTATGATTATTAATTATCGATTTTTGTTTGTTCTTTAATCGTGTGTTATTAATAGATATTAGACCCTAATTACTAGATGATCGGCTCATGTACCAGTTAGCAATTTAATTTGTGGTTTGTTAATTTATGGTTTGCAAGTTTAACTATAAAAGGGATTATATATCAATTTTCAAGTTTTACAGTTTACAATGCTTCAATCCTAGTCAAGTTTGTTTGCATATTCCAATTTAGGGTCTTATATAGTTTAATTTAAATTTTTAGCACCCTAAATCTATTAAAATAGTTTGAATCTAACCGTAATGATTACCTTATTAAAATTATTCCCACTCACCTCAAGCCTAAGATCTTCCTATTTGTATTGCCTGAGAATTTCCCCTCCATGTATTATCTCCTCTTACTTTGCGCTCTTCTAGATTGATTTTAGTTTGATTTTTGAGAAGACTCGGGTTGAGAGAAGAGCAAAAAATTTAGTAGCATTTGGTTATGTAAATGGTTATGTGAGAACTAAGGTTAGATTAGGCTAGCATTTCTGGGGTTTAGGGATGAATTTGGTGCGTTGATTCGAGTTAGATAATATTTTCAAACATCATGGACGGTCATCAAAACATAGGGACAAAGTAATGATCACAACCCTCCTCGTAATGAGCTTTAGGGCTCTACTTTTTACCCATGTACAACCGACCTGTTAGGGCCCATGTTTAACCTGTACCAGTCGACCATGCTATACCCCTGGTCGATCCATACATGTATTTTTTTCTTTTTAACTTTATTTCATTTCTAAATTTTTTCCGCCCATAATTTCTCCATACGAACTCCGTTTCCAAAGTGTTATATATGAAAATCATCTTGAAAATCATTACAAATGCAATGATGCCAGTTTCGTAGCCAAATTCGGACATTTGTAGAAATTTCCTTTTTGGTCCTTGTTTTTGTTAAATTTACTTTTCTTATTAAATTTCTATTTAAGTTTCCAATAAATTAATGTTAAATTTTTATGTAAATTTTCGAGGTGTTACAAAAATAGCTCGGTTAGGGAAGCTGTAAAAGACCCTAATCTAAATCTTGTGTTATGAATACTTTACAACACTAATTTATGATGTAGCGTGTTTGTGTAAAAGGATCCCATAGTGATCCAAGATGCACAGTGAAAGCTTATGGATAGCTTTCGAATGAAGATATTTATTTGCTTGTTTGATTGATGTGTGTGTTCTTGTATTAACGTCTTTTTTGGGCTTAGTTTAGAATGAGGGAATTGAGTAGGAGTTATCACTACAAATTTAAGAATCTATTTGAATCGCTTGATTTTAGAAATACATTATTTCTCAATTTGATATCACTCAAAATATATTAAAAGAACATGAATGTTTAAAATAAATTGTCACCTATCATTTATATATTGGTAGACTACTTGCATTTGCACTAATTTTTGAATAAACTGAAGTTAGAGATGTTATGTGCAGCACTGTTAATATATTTCCTAGACAATGTATGATACATGCTTATTTTTGTTGAGCAAACTTAAGGTACATGCATTATGCTCAAGCCATCAAGAAATGATTGGTAAGAGTGAATAGTCTCTCTTGATTTGTTGAGCGAACTCGTGGTTAAAGTCGAGATAAGGGCAGTTCGGAGTTGTATATGATAAAATTGATATAGAGCTATTCATTTCTTGCCTGCTTATGATTTGTTGATAAAAATTAGGGTTGGAATCCTAAGACAAGCGAGTTCTGACACGCATTAGAAAAATTGAATGATTTCTATATTTATCTTAAGGTTTTAAGAAATATAAAAACCTAGTGGAATCCTTATTAGAAAAACAAAATGATTTCCATTTAACCTTTTTAATATTGTAAGAACAGATGTTACATGAAATTAAAATTATATATTTTATAAATTTGTGTCACTAATCTATTTGATAATTTTTTATATAAATTAAAATATACTTATAAATGGAATTAAGAATGATAAATATATATAAAGCATACTCATCAATAAATCTTTTGGCATGTTTTCACTTCAGGACCCATGCAAGAGCTAAATTATACAACTACTAAACACATTCATACCTTGGTCACTTAAGTATTTATTTGTTCAAGACTATGTATCATCTTCTATGAGTTTTGAACTCTAAATCAATACAGGAATATGGATGTTTGACCCATGTTTGAACACATACAAAAGTTGTATGATGAATAGTCATGTTCAAAATTTTAGTGAAATTGGCTCATTTGAAATGAGCAAGTAAAGCATAGTGTAAATCACGTGTTCAATACGATTGAATAAAATGAGAATCTTACTATGTTTGAAGCTACACAAACCAGAAACTACTAAACATACTTAGAAAATCAATCATTGGAAGTTCGTTTGATCAATTTACTATTGTGTATCTTATATGATATTCTTAGATATTAAGAATGGTTGAATGCATTTCTATAAGGAATTCAATGCACTCTTCTAATAAAGGTTGCCTTTTGAATGATTTAACCATTGGAAAGGAAAATGAATGTCATAGTTTAGTTGTTACATAGGCACAGTTAGGATGAAGAGAGTGAATAGTTACCTCAGACATCGAAAACGAGAATTATATAAAATATTATTAGGTACTTAATATGGAATGTAAATGTGATTTTTATTCCAAATGCGTTTTTCTTATAGAAAATTGCTTTCCGTGGAGTTATTTCTTTGAGTTCAAGATATTTAATCTAAAACTCTTTACTAAAAAATAATTGCAATCGATGAAACAAATTGCATATAATAAGTAATTAAATCAAGCTTTCTATTTCATGCGATGTTATTGTAATGGAAGAAATAATAGGAATATACCAGATACTTATAAGCGGATGCATCAGGTAGCTAAAGATTGTATATGTGTGTGTATATATATATATATATATACACCAAGTATTATTTATAAAATAGTAGCTGCTTTTTAGTACAGATTGAAAATAGATACAGTTTTATTTTAACATTAATATTATGAATATTTATTATAAAATAAATCTAATATAATAATAGTATTTTTTATAGTAATAGTGATGCATTAGTTATAGAAAATACAATTACATCTAAAAATTCGATAATTATTTTTGAAATATGGACTAAGCTATATCCTTGAGAAATAATTTTTTAAATCATATGATTATGAACCATATGCAACTGCTGGATTGTATCTCAAAAGATTAATGGAAAAGCACAAATCCATTGGGAGAGATAAAAGAGTTAATGAATTCTACCGGTTGATACACATACATATGTACATATATATGTTGTACAAGGTCTAATGAAAGCAAAATAGATCCAATTTACTTCATTGAATTCACCGGTGAATTATGACATAAATCAACATATGCATTTGATATACAATCAGTATGTCTACGACAAGTTCATAGTGTATAAAATAGATTTAGAAAACATAACATGCAAAGGAACTAAAACAATCTGATTCTTTCAAATAAGTAAGCATATTAGAAGTAGTTCCAAAATGAATAAGATTCAATCTCAAAGTAATTTCATCATATAATATATAATGATATAAGGAGTAACCAAAATTTGTTAGGAAAATGCAATTGATGATGAGTGAAGTTGATTTGATGTAACCCCCCCACCTACATGCCCATACTACAAAGAGTATTACATAGTAGCACTATTTGGTAATACGGAGAATAAAGCTTGTTAGGAGAAACTGCACGTGAAATTTTCTTTTGGGCTAAAACCAATATGTGGAATTACATCAGATAATACACAAATATACACACTCAGTATTGGCACAAAGAATTGAGAGATGGCTTAGTTAGGACATAAAAATACAATATAATCGGAGAACTTAAAGTCAGTAAATGCAACGAAAAATATAATATCACAACATATGTTTGAACAAAAATGGCCCAAACACCCAAATGGAGGCAGCAGAGAATAAAAGGAAGAAAGTAAGGTAAAACACGTAAGAAAAGAACGCACAAGGTTTTATAATGGTTCGGAAAAATTTGGCCTACATCAACTTAATGATTTTATCGCTTATTTCTGACTTGGGGGCGGAAGTTCTTAGGACTCAGTACAACTTCCACACTTAGATTTTCAGAGTTACAAGAATATAGAGTTGAGAAGAGTTCGAGCTAAAAGATCCTAAAAATGAGCCCTACCTTCATATTTATAGAGGTTGGGAGCCTAAAATCTCACATCAAATATCTCCTAGCCGTTAACCATGATTTAGATCAGTTCTCCTCAAAATAATTGGCACCACCTCAACAAGAGCTGGAAGTTGGTACCAATCCATAAGTGGTAGACGGTACCGACCCATAAGATGGCCAAATTTGGCATCTACAACTCTTCACCTCAGATCGTCTTGTAGTTAGCTTCGTGATTTCATGGTTGTTTGCACTAATATTAGCTTGTTTCGAAGTCCAAATGGAAGAGTTTTAGAAGAACAAAGTTGTTGATTCAAGTGTTCATGGAGATCGCTAGATAATCGTATTAAAACAACAACATAACTTTCGAAATAGGCTTCTGGCATCGAGTTAGGCATGTAGCAGAAGATGAGGTCCACCTAAGGTGGAATTAGGAGTCGGTACCAATCCCTAGGCAGGAATCAGTAACGATCCCCAACTTAGAGAATCTCATTATTCTGTTGTCTTGATTTGGGTTACTTGGATTTTGTTGAATTTTATTAGAGTCCAATCAGAGAAATTTGAGTGTTTTCTTGGGATTCACTTGAAAATTTTCTGAGATTTTCATGTTCTAAGTTTCCCTTTGCCTGCTTAGAGTCAAACCCGAGTTTTTCATGTGTCTGACATGATTTTTTAGAACCGATCCCTGGAGTGGGGGTCAGTACGGACTCCTGACTTGGAGTTTTTGCATGGGTTGCTTTGGGCGACGCTTGGAGTTTTTTCAAGACTGTCCTGCTTCGAGTCAGATCTGAGGATTTTGTGGTTTTGCTTCGAGTCAATCCTTCCAAAAACTTGAACTTCCAAATTTTCAACTTTTTTTGCTCATTTTTTGTATTTCTTTTTTCTTGTCTTTTTGTAGTATTCCTAATATCCTTGGATCATTCATTCATCGTCTGCTCATCTGATTTGATCGTTTAAGTCTATTCAAATACTACATGGTCAAAAGGTGGGATAATACTTGCCTCCTAAAGCATGCCTTGCGAATGGAAGGTGTGCCTTGTTTAAGAACAATTGTAATGCCGATCTTTGATAAGTGTGTTCTCCGGCTACCTCAATCTTGATATATCATCTAGTTCCTTCGGACTCTTATGTTAACATGGGTTGTTCCACACCTACTACTGCCTGAAACTCTAGACTCTGCCTAAGTATTGTCTATACATTATCACAGTTTCGATTTCATTCGGAGTCATTACATCAAATATCAAAATGATCCGGTATTCATCCGAGATTTATATCATTATCATTCTAATTCCATTCAAAGTTATAACATATCAGAATCATCCTTGTTCATATGGGATTTACTAACTCCATTTCAATTATAAGGTGTTTCAATCCTTTTATCAAATCAATATCCATTCAAGGGTTTGATCTCTTTGGATTGTTTTATATTTAGTTTAATGTAGATCTATTCGGATAGTTATTCAAATTCATGGCTGTCCCAAGCTAATAGTTAAATCTGTAGTCGTTCAAGGCTGATAATTAAATTTATGCTCATTCGAAGTCGATAGACATTCGTGGTGGATGATGGTCGTTCGAGACCGATATAGCCTTTCGAGGTGGGTGATGGTCGTTTGGGTCCATTAGCCATTCGAGGCAATGATGGTCATTCAGGACCGATAGCTGTTTGAGGCGGATGATTGTCATTCGGGACTGATGGTTGAATTCATAGCCGTTTGGGGCTAATGGTCATTCAAGGCCCTTGTTGATCCCAACCCACTCGCTCCCCGATGGGGGAACTTAACGACAAGCAAGCTCATCCGCTCACTCTCCAGTGAGGGGACTTATTTCATGCTCTTAGGTCCATTTTTCAGATATGACTTAATGCGATTGATTTCAGTTTTCATGTTAAAGTGGGTTTTAAAATCAAAGTTTCATCTAACAAAATCTAGTTCAAACCTTAAAACACAATGTCTAATATCTAGATAGTTGCCTCTCCAAGCTTTACTGCCTAACATCCAGCTCAAAGCGTGCCTAGGTACCGTTCGAGATCCCATACGTGAGTAAGTGTAAAAGTTGTGTTATTGCATTGCTTGTTAAATAAAATGCGAGAATCGAACCTGATTCCCTGCCATCCGTTCAAGAGAAGACCAGCCTTGCCACCGATCCTGGGCTACTTCTATTTGTTGCGGTTGATGGCGACTCCCGTTCCATCATCGCATTTTGGTTTCTAACATACTGTTGTAACCGATTACCTCTAACATGTTCCTTTATCAGATCTTGCAAATGCCTACAGTCATTCGTATTGTGCCCATTCAGCTCTTAGAATAGGCAGTATTTTTCTTACTTTCTTTTATTGTTTGTAAGCTCTTTGCTTCTCGACCTTTGACAGGGGATTTGTCCCCTAGTATCCAAATAAATCTACTCTAAGGTCTCATTTAAATCGGTGTAAGAAGTGAATCTTGGTTCTCTCATTTTGTCACTTTGATCCTTCAAAGCTATCATCTGTCTTTCACTTCCTTTATCCTTGCTGGATCTTGTTTCATACGGTCCTCCGCCATCCACAGCATTTACCTCTTCCTTGTTTGCTTCAGCGTCTGCCTGCCCCAAAGACCTTTTAGCCTCATGATGAAACTCTATGAGATCCATCGGTGGATCTTATTCCAAAGCAATTTTAAATCATCCTTCACGGCTATTCCTAACATCGCTACCATCAAAACCATTAAAGGATTGGGTTTATCCATCGTAGATGCCGTCGCGTTGAATCTTGAGGGTATCCCCAGCACTCTATTTCATGCTTGCCAATGTTATTACATTCTTGGGTCGTGAGATATGGACCCTAAATTGCTTCACAAATCTATTCACCAACTCGGCCTACAAACTAATTGAACCATTTTCCAACTGCCTAAACCATTGTGTTGCCAAACTCACAAGATGTAAAGGGAAACATCATTCCATGACTTCCTTACATGCCCTCCAACACCTTCATGCTCCAGATGTACCTCATCGAATGAACTGTAGGGTCTGACATTTCGTCGTATGTTCCAATGTTGGTAATTTGAATTCCGGTAGGTTCCTTGCATATCAGACGTTTGGAGTAAACAGATTTCTATTCACATCTTTAATGATCTGAGTATGCGATCTATCCCTCATAACTCATTTCACCATATCAGCAAACCTATTGTTGTCATCCAAATGAATTCTCAAGCTTGCATTTTCAGACTACCCCCTAACTCCATGAAGGAATTCTAATATGTACTACTCCAGTCATGCTTCTGCATTTCGATTCACGTTCAAACACTCGCTTCAACTCCAGGCATTATATCATTCCTTCCCAGGGAATGACTACTTGTGCCCCTTAGTCCTTGGGAGTCAAGATTCTCCCTAGGCTATTTTTCCACGTTTCCAGCTAACCGTGCTCTAACTTCCAGTCTCTGATTCTGTGTTCCTGTAACTCTAGTCGTTCTTGCTTGTCCCACACCATCTTTCCTATTGTTCTGTCATCCTTGCCTACAGTCGATTAATCATAGTTTCTATCTCGTCTCATGTTATGTAGATTGATGGGGGATGAGATCATAAGGACACCTTTCGGTTGTCCACTTGTTGATTTCCAGTAGTCACAGCCTTCCTAGTTGATTATCTAACTATCTACAAAATCCAAAATTTTAGATCAGCGAGTTCAAGTGCCCCTTCCTGGCGTGCCAAAATGTTTGAAACAAAAATGGCCTAAACATCCAAATGAATGTAGCAGGGAATAAAAGTGAAGAAAGTAAGGTAAAACAGGTAAGAAAAGAACACATAAAGTTTTATAGTGGTTCGAAAAACTTTAGTCTATGTCCACTTAATGATTTTATCGCTTATTTCTGACTTGGGGGCGGAAGTAATTAGGACTCGATACAACTTCCACACTTAGATTTTCAGAGTTATAAGAATATAGAGTAGAGAAGTGTTTGAGCCAAAATATCCTAAAAATTAGCCCAACCTTCATATTTATAGAGGTAAGAAGCCTAAAATCTCACTCCAAATATCTCTTAGCCATTAGCTATGATTTAGATGAGTTTTCCCTAAAATAATGTGCACACCTCAGCAAGAGCTAAGTCTGTACCGATCCCTAAGTGGGAGTCGGTACCGATCCCTAAGATGGCCAAACTTGGTGTCTTCAACTCTTCACCTCGGATCATCTTGTAGTTAGCTTCGTGATTCCATGGTTGTTTGCACTTATATTAGCTTGTTTCAAGAGTCCAAATAGAGGAGTTATAGAAGAATCGAATTGTGATTCAAGTATTCATTGAGATTGCTAGAGAATCGTATTAAAACTGCAAAAAAAACTTTGAAAATAGGCTTTTGGCATCGAGTTAGGCATTTAGGCAGAAGATGGGGTCCACCTAAGGTGGAATTGGGAGTCGATACCGATCCCTAGGCAGGAGTAGGTACCGATCCCTAACTTGGGGAATCTCATTGTTTTGTTATCTTGATTTGGGTTTTTTTGGATTATGTTGAATTTTCTTGGAGTCCGACCCGAGAAATTTGAGTATTTGCTTGGGGTACGATTTGAAGATTTTAGGAGATTTTCATGTTTTGAGTTTCCCTTTGTCTACTTGGAGTCAAACTTGAGTTTTCCATAGTCTGACTTAAGTTTTTGGGACTCGGTACTGATCCCTAGAGTGGGGGTCGGTACCAACTCCTGGCTTGGATTTTTTGCATGGGTTGCTCTGGAGCGCGCTTGTAGTTTTTTCAAGACTGTCCTGCTTTGAGTTAGATCTAAGGACTTTGTGGGTTTGTTTCGAGTCAACCCTTCCAAAAACTTGAACTTCCAAATTTTTAACTTTTTTGCTTAATTTTTTATATTTATTTTTTCCTATCTTTTTATAGTATTCCCAAGGTCCTTTGATCATTCATTCGTCGTTCGCTCATCCGATAATGAAAAAGATTTGTTTCGAGTAATTGCCATATAGCACCTAATAAATAAGGACTTTGTGGGTTTGTTTCGAGTCAACCCTTTCAAAGGATAATGAAAAAGATTTGTTTCGAGTAATTGCCATATAGTCCTTATTTAATGAAAAAGATTTGTAAAATGAAATATCTGAAATACTACATAATATATACATCGGTATATGTCATATACAACTCAACCTTATAGCACCTAACATATATGGAGACCTTAAAAGAAAATATAAATAATAGACTTCCAAGGTACAATACAGTCAGTAATTGCCACCTCAAAAATTCAATATTCATTAAAAGGCTAATGTCCATGTACATGTGATGTTTCAGACTGACCTAAGTGTTATATAAATAATAAACGGGTCATACTATGGCTTGATTTAAATTTAAGGTCATTATAATGACACATATAACCATAACAGAGAATGATATGTTGAACAGTTTCATAACATACATAACGAATGTCATATATAGTCAAGATGAACCCCTAGCCTTGTCGAATAACATATACATTCCCCCGACATATGATTTATTTCTCTAATTAACACGACTGCAATCACACATCTCCTCAATCATGATTCACTCCTAATCACATTATTAAAAGTCATGTTTATAATCATCAAGTTATCGTGAATTGATCATGGTTTAATTTATATAACTGGTTGAGTGTAGGATACACTCTTTAAGATATTGGTCGAGCCAATATACATGACCCTTTTCATTAATGTGTCCCTTGATTAGAATTGTAACTCTTCTAGATGCTGGTCGAGCCAAGATACATGGCCTTTTTTATTCGTATATTCCTCGACCAAAATTGTGGGTACCCCTACACGACCTATTTGATGTCCTATTCTATAATGCGTAGGTGTCATCGCTTCCATAAAATAAATTATGTGCCAGTCATCTTTGGAGTGCCCATATAGCAAGTTGTCGAACTTATGACAAATGGGCCAAAATGTCACTTGGTCCCTCCTAGTATGGATCTAGCCCATTTTATATCTCGTCTTGTTTGATCAATTCATCATATTCTTTATGCTCTCGTTATGATAGTAAATCCTCCTATCCGTCATTTGACCCAATTTCACCAGGGGTGATTAACTTAATTACAATACTCAGTACACTAAATATCATATCTTATCCTATACAATGAGTCAAAAGAATAACCTGAAGAAATATTAGCGAACGTCCCATACCATTGGTATTATAACTTTGTTAATCCATAACTATCATCATATAGAAGTTCACACATCTCATCTAGTTCAACCATTTATTGATTCAGAAGGGGTATTATTATAAATACATATTTCCAAAATATTCATTACAATATCAAATATCAATACTGATATAAAGATTTTTAATTTAGATATTTTTACTTTCCCAAATCTTAATTAATTGAAAAAATCCATTATTTAAACCTCTTATTTAGTTTTCAAATAATTCAACATTCTTAGTTTCCTTTGAATTTCAAATTGCCTAACTCCTTTCAAAATAATTCACATTATCGAAAATTCCTCTTAAATACTATAAAATTACTAATAAAGGATTTTTATAATTAAAAAATTTCTATAAACACCGTATTTAAATTACATATCACTTTTCTTGAAATTAATTTCAACCCAAAATATTTTCAAAGATCAAATATTTAATCCCAAAATCAATATTGTAAATCTTTATTTACTATCTAATCATCTTAAACCACTTTTGGAATAATAGTTTAGTGAATTAGGCTTTATTTTTCTTGTTTTAAAATAATAATTATAAAATCTTACTAATACGGAGTTCCTTTTTATACCCAAAATTTAAAAATTCGATTTTCCTTACAAATTAATTTCGTTAATAATATTTTCCATAAAATAAACGAATCACATTTGCAATGTATCATTGTTTCCCATCATATTATTTTTCAAAACTTCATATTTATTATATAATTTCATAAGAACAACCCACCACTTTGGAATAGAAATTTTAAATTCATTTTTATAAAAAGAAACTTTCATTCTATTCAAAATCCATTTATAAAATCAATACCGTAATTCTACATATCCAAAATTAATCTCCTTTCAAAAATTCCAAAACCATTTTTTTTTCTTTCACTTTTTATAAAATTCTTTTATATTACCATATTTTATTATTTATTTCAGAAATATTATAATTCAAGTAAAGTTTTATTTTATTCATACTTCCAGAAGGTTTAACTCCGAATTTCCCCATCTAGTTAATTTCAGATGCAATATCCATCCATTACCAATGCAAGATAAGAACATAAAAACACCATACATGCAATTCCAATCCAAATCATGCCAAACAAATAAAGATTCACATCCATTATTTAAAGGAAAATTTTCATACACTGCTAGAATTATATTTAACAACACTTATTCGACCAATTCAATTCAAAATTACCACAATAATGCTTTAAAAATAAAATGAATTATATTTCAATAAATTCAATCATTCCCACCCAAGATTCATCACCCAATCAATCAAACAATAGCATGCAAATAGGAATAGAATCTAAAACATGTTGTGAGTTAAGAAACTTACCTAAACATCCAAAATCTCCAAATTATGTGTAATCATTCTCAAGTTCAAAACATTAAAATATCAAAAAAATCCTTCTATGCTACAATACTTTAACCTATAAGTCTTAGTATTTTCTCATGAAATTTTAACTAAAAGTGTATAGATGAGTTAGGAATAATAAACCAAAATTTTACAATTTTGTTTTTGGAATTACTTATAATTTACATACCGACGAGAGGTTTTCAATCTTAGATTCCTCTTATCCTCTTACTACTGAACCGGTTCAGTCCTCTAACCATTGCCAAAAAATCCACCTTTTTGGTCTATAAGATGGAGAAGGATGTATAGATGCTTAGATTTGAATTTGAGGATTTCTAGAAATTTATTTAATTTTTGGATTTTTGGAAGTGGCTAGGGTTTCTGAATGAGGAGGAAGAAGTTCGGTTCAATAAAGAGAAATGGTTTAATTCTTTTAAATCGATTACAAATATTATAATTCTAATATATTTTCAACATAAAATTTTCTTTTATTAGACATTTATTACTTTAAATATGTATTTAAAACAAAGCAATTGTTTTAGTAGATCTCAGTCATCTTTGATTCACATTCATTACTTTATTATTCAAAATGTATTAACACAAAATTAATATTCTTTTTTAAACTTTAATCAAAAAAATTATTTTAGACATTATATTCTGTCATGGTCCTTTTCTTATTAATCCCAAATAATCTCTTTTACATTCAATTTTGAATTAAAAATAATTATATTTTATTCTTGTTTAAATAATTTTAAATCCAGATAAAGCAATACACACATACACATATATATATTAAAGTTCCCATTCTTACAAAATGCTTATTCTTATATCATAAATTTTAAAATCTCCTCACATCCTGAATTAATTATTATCATTTAATTCTATTCAGTGTTAAATTTTAATTTTAAACTCAAATTTATTGTTTCTCAATTCTGGGTTGTATGAAATCTCCTTACTTAAGAAAATTGCATGCTTGCAACTTCTTCTTAGGGAAAATCCACAACATGCCAATAACTTCTTACATTCTCCACCATTGTAACATCCTGCCTTTTTATACGTTTTAAATCAACGATAAACCACACACGTCAGACACAAACCATACAACAGGGAGAATTATTATTGGTGTAAATAAGAAAAGCAGAGAAGGAAATAAAACAAAACAGAATCTCACAGCGGAGTGACAAAATATAATAATCAAATAACAGTTCATAAAGCGGTTTTACAAAACATTTGATTATACTCATACAACACATATCAGAGTTACACATACCAGAGAATAATAAATAATTCAGCGGAATAATATGAATGTAGTGGAATAATATAATAAATAATAGTAATACAATCTTCAACTCCGTCTTCAGAAATAAAGTCTTCGAATCCTGAAATGCACAGACTGACCCGAGCGAATTGAAAAGACAAAACACTCGAGTCTAACTAAATGATCTTATGTAAGTTAAATCAATGGTAAACAATATGAGTGGAACGGCGTCAGAGATGTTTATGGGATTTGGCATCTCCTATCCAGTGTCAAACGTGAGTGCAGTAACTTAAGAGATGCTCGGGATTCACATCTCCTAAGGATCCGTTAAACTATTTACTATGTCGTAATATTTCGCTATTATAATAATGTCTATAGCAAAATAAACTTACTTTAAAATAGCGTTAAGGGGTTACCCATATAGTCCTTAACACGTAATAGTACCAGTAGTCTATACAGTACCTGCATATCTCCTGATCGGGAGACTATGAGAGGATACTCCATAGGTACGACACAAATCAAACTCGTAGTAAAGCTCACTAAGGTAGGTGACACGACACAACTAGGAAATGCCAGGGTAGGTATACCAATTAAGCATCCGAGCTGGTGGTGACGCATAGCGCGCAGCTACCGCCCACCTCGAGCCACACCCTCAAAAAATCAAAGGGTGCTAATCAATCACAAAGTAATAGAATGGTATCGAAGGAGTGTGTCCGATAGGAGGAGCTACCTCACTGGCCCGGAATCGCTCATGTTTTAGCTACCTTATACCAACTCACGGGAGTCGAGTCTACGTAACTACCTCGAAGGAACATTGCCACCATCCTACTTCATTCTACAATCTCCACCACACACACGGTTGTTAAAGTGGTTTTTGGAGTTGGCAGAGAGTATGACAACTTCAGATTCCGGTCTCTTTAACAACAAAACCTTATTATAACACCGCGGTCATTTCAAAATAATTTATACTTCAAAACCAGAATATAATATCCATTTCAAAACCATCTAAATACGACAGCATTTCCATTTCAAAAACCAAACCAATATGATATCATTTTATCCAAAAACTAAATCAATATAATATCACTTTTATTTCAAACATATCCTTTCCCAAAATCATAGTACTTTCAATGTTGTGATACTTCGAAATCAAAACACTTGAAATATAACACTTTTAAATCATAATACTTTAAAATTCATAACTTTGAAACATAACTACACTACTTAAATAGCTTAAATATTAAATTGCTTTATATAATAAAATAGCTTCTTCAATTTCACAAATCAATTCCAAATACAGATTTGAACCCCCAAATAAACCATCTCAATTTCATAAATTTCAGAGCTTTAAATATTCCTCCATTTCAAAACTAATTCTTTGATAATTGCATATATATCAAATTCAATTACTACTATTTGGATTTGAAATGTTTACTTATTAAATCCAATATCATTTAAGTAAAACTTTTAAACTTCAAATAACTGGATATTGTTTCAATTTATTTAACTTGATATATTCATTTAAATCAACTAGATATTCATTTAAATCACTTTAAACCAAAATCAAATTATAAAAATCATATCCTTTAAAATCTCAATTTTATTTAAATTTCAAATCCAATTTATTCCAGTATGATTCTTAAATAATTTAATTCAAATCAATTTCATATTTATCTTCCAACCTTAATTTTATTTAAGTCATTATAAACTCTATATATAATATAATTTAAAAAGATATTTAACCATATTAAATAAAAACAATCAAACATTATTATTAAACTTATTTTATATTTCAAATCAAATTTATACATAGCTAAAAATCAAGAATAAAATAACATTTATATAACATCTAAATCAATATTTATATAAACCATATATTTCTTTACAAAACCGTAGAAATCATATCAAAATATTTTTATATATAGACCACAGTGTCTGTATATAATTTTCTATCCTATGGTCAAGTGATACGGATATTTATCCTTTCAATCCGTAATTTAAAAAATAAATACGATTATATATCATTTCAAACCACAATCCCGAATGAAATAAAAATCCATAACAACTTGCAGTTTATAACAATATAAAGTACAACATCCATTCATCCAATATCAATCACCAAACATTTATCACAATCATCATTCAATTCAATCAATCACATCAATATAGAACAGATAATAAATAACAAGTATTTACAGGCAATTTATATTCAATAATAAATTAAATGACTATTTTATCCAAATAAATTCAAATAAACTAAGATGATGGTTCAAAATATGCCAAACAATCATAAATAAATTTCTAATCACATCATAAATCAATTTAACAAACATAAGAAATTTTAGAAGTTGTGAGTGAATTAAAACACTCACCTTATGAATTTAAATTGAATTTAAACCCAAAACTCATATGGTCTCAGATTTCGTCCAAACCAGTATCAAAATCCCCGAAATTTTGATACAATCCTAGTAGAGAAAACCGCGCGTGAATTGGACCTCGTATGTGAAAATTATGTCGATTAGAATGTTTGAATTTGAAATTAAATAAAAGAAAAGAAAAGAAAAACCCACTACGCATCTCCTCCCGTATCTAACCCTAACCCATCATGCACGAGACCGGTCGCCACCTTCAACCCAAATTTCCCGACCACCTTGTGCACTTCCGTGATGATCAGACATCACCAGAGACATGCCCTACCTCGGCCGACCCCACTCTGGACCAGCGGCCACCTCTGGCACGCTGCTACTCGGTCATCGTCGATCATCAATGGTAGCCAAAACGCGGCGAATTCCAACCCCTATGACACAAACGAATGGCACATCCAGGACCTTCTTGCCACCACCTTCCCAACGGCATCTCCTGATCGTCGATCGGATACAATCTGCCGTTGGATCGACAAAAATCAAATATGGACGGCTGGAATTGATTCGCGATTTTTGCACAACTAGTGATTCAAATTGAAAAACAAATCATGTATTTGACTTGCGCTCGTCGAGAGCTTCAAATCCATATATAATTCGATATAGTTTATAGACTTTGATTTCTGAAGTTGTATTTTGAATTGAAATTGGATTGGGAAAATTAGGGCTTTCAGTCATTGAGGAAGAGGAGCAATAGAAGTTTCTGTACATACAAAAATGAGAAATAGAAAGGCTTCTAGGGTTTATAACCGGATAGATATAGGCTGAACAAAATGGAAGAACGGACTAAACTGGGTTTGGAAAGTTGAACGATACATGGCTGGAAAAGCCCGTTTTGACTCCGGAACGAAAATGGGTCAATCCGTATATCAAAATAGATGTTTATAAATATTTTAAATGCAATGGAACAGGTTTCAATTCCAAATTCTATCGTATGAAGAAGTTATGCAAATATTAAGTTATTTCAAATTGATTTCTATTGAATTTATTTCTAAATGTTTCGAGTTTGTACGATCAAACGACAAGTCTGATGGATACGAAACTTAAATCCTACAATAATTCACCGTTATGGATCCGATGAAACTGGTTTCATCAAAATCCGAGTCAGTGGCCACAATGGTTATTTTCCAGTTATTTAATTAAATTAACGATTAATTAATTAAATCACTTTCAGTTTAAATTTAATTATTTACCATTTCTATCATTTTTGATTTCTTAACCATTTACAATAAATTAAACAATATTAAATGTCAATTTACAACTGATTAACTCATCAATTTCAATGTTCTTTTCCAATTTCATTAAATTCAGAAATTATAAATTAAAACTCCAAAATCCATTTATTAAATTTTTAAACCTTGTTATTCGAGTATTTTATTATAATAAGGATATAACTAACATTGTCCTAAATCTTGGTACTTAATATTTCCCAATTTCATCTTAATTTTCTATTTTCGTAATATTGAAATATTAAATTTCATTAAATTTCAATCAATCCAACTATTAAATTTAAATTAATAAATCTTGATTCCCATTCCTTTTTATTCAACCAGTCATTATCTTATGGATAAATTACTATACATCCAATTGCCCTAATGGTTTATAGTCATCTACTAAATCCATATTAAATTAGTATTTAATTATGTTTAATTGCAATGGAATTAGATGTAATTCAATAGATTAAATAAATGGGTAAACAATTAATAATTATCACTATTTGCCTAATTCATACTTCATTATCAACCAATAATTATTATAATTACTTATCTAGCATTGACTTTATCAAAATATAGTTTATTGTGTATTATTTTATCAATTAATATAACTTTGTATTTATTTCCAAACTTAACTTTTACGATCAACTATAGCTTTAAAATTGTTTCAATTTATTGGGATGCACTAAATTAGTTATTTATTAACCCACATTAACATTCTTACATTTCATTTTTTACATTCACTTCATTATAAATTATAATTTTTTTTATTTCTTTCTAAATTTAACTACAAAAATCTTATTAAATTAACTAATTTAATTATCGAAATTTACGGGTCGTTACAACCATCTTCAATTCAGAATTAAACATCTATCAAAAAAATATCCAACCCTCTATATTTTCGTTTAATAAAGGCCTTCCACACTTCTCTTATTTTGTATGTCCTAGATTCAATTTATCTTTCTAAAAAGTTTTCTGTTCTTGTATACCAAGTAAAAATTCTAAGCGTTGTAAATTCTAGAATATTTTAATATAACATCCTTTGTACGAAGAGCGTTCTGAAAATTTACAATATACAGAAACTAATATACATCTCCAAAGAGGCATCTCGAAGCACAAGGAAAACAACACCAATACAAGCATAACATTTATATATGAAGCATAACATTATTTTATTCTTTGGAAGCATACTTAAAAACCTTTTTACGAGCATAAGCATATTTTTTTCTTTTCCTTCACTTAGTTGCCTCCGAATACCTATGCTCAAACATGTTATTCATGTAATAACCCTTATATATATAGTAATTATTCATTCAAAGTTCATAATTATATGTTTTCACATTTTAACTTTCAACTTTCAAAACATGTTACTAACAAATGTCAAGATAAGGTTGCAAGATGTTTACAAAATAATTCAAAACGTTTCTAGGTTTAGAAATATAGAATACATTAAAACTAACTCATCAAGATCCAAAATTACCAATTTAAAGAAAAACCACTTTTACTAACCAGGACTTCTTTATTAGTCATAGGTTTTCATATAGCATACCCTAAAATTTCACAAAAATCATAAGATAAAAGTTTTTCCTTAAAGTTTTTGCTTTCCAGAATGTTCAAGCTCATTGAATTAGACAAACAGTATGAAAGTAATAAACAAAACAAGTTGGTGTTCCAGCTTTGAAAATCAATAACAGGTCCAAGTTTTGGTTCTATTTAAAATAGGATTTGGCATAAGAAAAATACAAAGTTTGATAAAGTGATCTAAAGAAAAGTTCTTCTTTACTGAAATATATTTCTAACATAGAAAGAATCACCATAACTGGATAAAAGAATCAAAAGATATTGCCGCTTTAATTCAACACTTTTAAATATAAAAACGTTTAGCAACATTTTCATATATAATCTTCTTATTTCAAAGCAAATTTTCTTTAAAAAACTAAAGGAATTTTATCGTCTTTAAACAAAGTTGTATATTTAAATTCTCTTTTCTAGAAAGTCAAAAGTTGCAAAGTTTTAATTTTTCTTTTGGTAGTAAACTTGTAAGCTGAAAATAACTTTATATATGCTTAATATATATTTTGTAAGTAAAATTTCACCTAATATTTTTTTTTAAATAAAATTCCAAACTAACTATAGCAGGATGTTTTATTTAATTTCGAGTTTATATTTTAAACACTTCATATTCATGTATTGTCTTACAAACGTTTCGCAATAAGTAAGTAATATATATATATATATATATATATATATCTGTATGTGTATTCTTAGGAAAGCCTTGTTTTTTTTCCACATACTTCTTAAGGGAAATTCTTAAGACAACTTTACCTATTTTCTAAACACTTTAGGTTTATACATATTCATATTTATACCTTAAATGCTTTTAATTAATTAAAAAGATCATATATTTCAAGATGTTTTAAAGCATACGTATCCACTATGGAAAGCAATCTTTTTAAATTAACAAACCTTTTTTTATTTTTACTTTCCAAACCATTTGTTTTAAGTTTTGAAAATGATTAAAAAGATTTTTCTAATAAATAAAATAAACATTCACAACCCTTATGCTAATTTCCCAAAGTATTCTTTGAACCTTCCTTTTATATCATTAATCTAGAATCTTTGCTTTCTTTTACTCCATTTCACTTAAAACAACTTCAATCTCTTTTTATTCTTGTGAGAGGAAATTTAAGACAAGCATGAATCGTAAAACCACTTTATTAGTCTAAAAGCAACCGTTTACATATAAAGTATATAACTTGCTATGTCATGAATCTTAATGATTCATTTTTCCAGTTGGCTATAATGTTGACTGCAATCTAATTATCAACACTACCTCATCATTGATCTTAACTTCTCATTAAAATTCAACGGCTACAACCGTTGTTTATACAATATTTAAATTAAGGAAATTATTTTATCATTTTCCAGAAATATATATAGTTTTTCAAAACAAGTTTCAAAATTACTATATCATCTTCGAAATATTATGTGACAATGCCTCGTATAAGAATTTAGGAATCTCTATCAATAAAGCTGATCAAACTTTTTGATTAGAACTCATAAAGCATTCAACGGCTAAATAAACACAAAAATAACCACTAAAACCACATTTTCCATTTATAAAGATAAAATTCTTACTAACAAAAATATATGCTTAAATGTATAAAAATATTTACCGTAGAAATTTATAGATATAATCAATTTATCAATCATTAATAACCATACAATTCATCGCAAATCGTTTACCTACTCATAAAACTAAGAAAACATCCAATCAATTATTATTATTTTTCATTTTATTTTCCATTCAATGCTTACTTATATATAATATATTATAATTATGTTTAAATAGATTTATTATCCCTTAGCGGTTTAGTTCCAGAGAAATCGCAGACTTTTAGTATTTGAATTTGTCCAAAATGCACCATACGTGTGAATTTATTTCAAAATCCTATTCGAGTTTATTTCTATTCCCTTTACATTTTAATTATCTACATTATTATATAAGTTCAATTAATTGATAACTACTATAATTTAATCAACTTGTATAATATTTACATGTATCTTATTAGTTAAATCATATTTAATATATTTTAATTCTTAAATTTCATTAACTTATCTAATTAAATTTTATTCAAAATTTTATAAATTTTATTTTACTCGTGTTAAACTATTTAAGAAGGATTTTCATCTATAACATTTAAAGTTTAATATATACATCACACAGATATATATACATTAATATATATATATATATATAAACTTGTAATTAATTAATTTATTATTTATTTATTTATCTATTTATTTTAAACATTTTAATATAACATTGTAATAAATTTTTAAAATTTTATTGAATTTACCTTAAACTATTTTAAGATAAATATTCAATTATAACCTTTATATATATATAAATTAAATTTTATTTATTTATTTAGTCATATTAATCAAATATATATAACTTTGAAAAATGTTAAACTATTTCGCAAAACAATTATGAAAAATTATAAATTTATTTTACAAAATTTACAAATTTTATTTTTATTTTAAACTTAACATTTAAATTTAAAGTATATTATGAATTTTTAAATCTTAATTTGAAATTAGCCTGAGGCCCAAATTTAATTTGGGCTTTGCATCTAAGCCAACCTTCATGACGCGCACCATTCATTGGGCCAGGACGGTAGCCATGGAGGAGAGAATTCTTTTTACCAAACCTTAAGTCTAGACATCATTATTCTAAACACCGATAAAATAGAAAAGATCGTTAATTGGCCCTAAACATTGGCTAATTAGATTGCATATACCATACTGGCACTGCTATTATTCAATAATTCAAATTCAAATTTATATGCCTTATTAAGTCATGCAAAGTTTAAATATACATATTTATTTTATTTGTATAACATATAACTGTTATATATATGTATAAACATATAAGTGGCAATAATATATATGTAACGACCCGCCGTTCTGACCGCCTCTAGTCGGTAATTAAACCAACTTGAGACGTTCAAAATGACGGATTGTTAGTCAGTTTATAGAGTTTAAACAGAAACAGCCACAGAATCACAGAATAATTAAAATATTTTACATAAATGAATTTTTATACATATATCAGAGTTTGTACAATGAATTTAAATTTTATACAGCGGAATATTTCTTTTAAGTACAAAAATTCTTTGAAAAGCTAAAGTGAAGCAATTTCCCCAACTCTCTCTAACTTCGCGGCCTGAAAATCTTCAAGCTGTAAAAATACTCGGTCTGACCCGAGCATTAATTGCAAAACGCAAAAAAACACTCGAGTCAGGATTAATCTTTATTCAAGTAATTAAATTTGCAATGAACTGAAATAAATGGTAACAGCCCAAAATACAGTGTATCAAAAATCAGCCTGAATATAACTAAGCATTAAGGCCAAGCACAGATGAACAAACAGGGTCCCAAAATGAATGGACAACAATTCATGGATTTATAAGTGCAACTGAACAAATGAAACAGGGACAGTGAATGATTCAACATAAACAACATCGAAGTGCAACAGAGCTTACGGCAATAACTACAAGTTCAATATAACAAGCTACAACTGATGACCAAACAAAGGGATGCAGACCAAACTACAGTGCAACAAAATGAAGTAGTGGAGATGTACACTGAGCAGTGTATATTGATCAACAAAGTGTGGATAAAGAGACCAGACCCAAATGTTCATGAAATGAAACACTCAATGGTGAAGCAACTCGAATGAACACAGCATGTACAAGTTACAAAAACTCAAGTGAAGCAAGTACAGTGTGACAGTGAATGGGAAAACGTGTGAACATAGCAACTGCCACAAGTAATGCAACAGTGACCAACTTAAATGACAGCAATGCACAAATGCAAAGTGGAGTAAATGTCAACATGAAATGATCAAGGGTCAAAATAGAGAAAAAGTCATGAGACTCAACATGTACATGTACTGATCAGTGAACCCAAAGCTAACAGAGCCAACACAAATGAGCAAGTGAACTAGTCAACATGCATATATCTCAAAAACAAAGGGACTGCACTGTTTTCAAAATGAGACAACAATTTCAAAACTCAAGTGAACATGCAAGAGCATTTTTTTCAACAGCAAGCATATATTCATACATCTACCAGTAATAAACTTGTAAATTGCTTTGATTAATTTCTGAGATGAAATACAAATTTAAACAACAAATTTTCAACTTAATTACTAACATATTTCAGGAATAAGGAGGGTAAAAGAATTTTCTGTTTGCTTAATTACTAACAATTACTAACTTAATTGCTTTGATTATTTTCAAATTTTGGTCTAAACTTAACAGACATATTCTGTTTAAGAAACATAGCCAAACAAGGATCAAACCAAAAGAAAATGAATTTTCTTTCTCTACCTGTACTCTGCACATTTTCAAAACAGAGAGACATTTTGATATTTCATTCACATGCAAGCAGCAGATTTTAAACAAGTATACTTAGTTCAACAACATGCAAACATATTTATCATCGAGCTTCAAGTCATGCAACCAGATTCTAGTGAAAACAAGTTAGACTTTACTCACAGTATTATAATTTTTCTTGAAACTGTATATCATAACAGAGGTGGCATATATATACATATACACAAGCATGCATCCATCACATCCATTCTTATACTCACAGTAAAATTTCAGACTTGTTTTAAATTGATGCAGAGACCTAGTGCAAGTTCAAAGGAACAAATTTTTCAACTTGTTTTCAATTTGTCTCAGAAGGAATAAAGAAGAGCAAGATTGGGATGGATGTGATATGCTTTTAAATCTTGTAAACAAAAACTACATGAAATTTTAGTTCACAGTTTCCAGATTAAAACTTAAAACTAAATTTAAAAAGAAGTAGCAAAGCATGTTCAGATATGTTCCATTTATATTTGCATATTTAAAACATGTGTGCCAAAATTTCTTACATGCAACCAATTGCCACTGCACTTATTAAATACATTCAACATCAAACAATATTTCAGAACCAAAGTCAGATTGTTTACTCACTGAGGGATGAAGACAGGAAACAGAGGTATTTCAGATGGAAAACAAACATACAGAAGCAATTTCACAGCCATGCACACATATAATACTTACATCCTGTATTTACTTATAATAACATGCAATGCTTATTCATCTCAACATAAAATCATGCAACCAAAATTTTAGATTTAAAAGCTTAAGTTAAGAACATCAACAGTTACTGATACTAACAGTGTATACATACTTATATAAGTACATAGTAATTTCCAGAAACTCATATACATACAAACAAATTACTTCAATATTATCTTGCATCTGTTCTTATTAGTTTAAATTCAAAATATCAGAGCAAATGATAAAGAATAACAACCAACAACCAACATGCAGAGACTTATCTTGTTCAAATCAGTTTAAAAAGCAAGGTATGATTGCATCTGTCCTTATCAGTTCAAAACCAAATAAATAGCATCTGTTTCTCATCAGTTTAAAACAAAATTATAGTATCTGTTCTCATCAGTTTAAATCGAATTATCAGAGCAATTGATAGCAAATATCACCCAAAACATAGCATGCAACCAAGCATTCAATTCAAACAAATATAAAAACTTGAATTAAAACCAATCGTGAGCAAAAAACTCACCTTTCACCGAATCGAAATGGCCGAAGAGTAATGAGCCAAGTTGAACGAAGATTGAAGCGGAGATTGGAGCCCCACATCAGATCGCAAGCCCTAGCTGAGATCGAACGAGAAACAACGAAGCCGCCATTATATTTTTTTCGTTTATATTTTTTTTTCGTATGAACTGATGGAGGAAGGAGGTAGGGTTTTCGAATGAATATAAAAGAGGGGAGACGTGATTTTGCAGAGGAGATCGTGCTTTTGGGGCGTGATGAAAGGCGTGTATTTGGCTGACAGGGGTAAGGTAATGTACTCTTTTTTTTTTATTCATTTTTTTTTTCAATTTATATTCAATTTGTTTTGCAAAAATTTTCTTTAGTAAATATATAAACGTTTTGCGGTTCAACTATCAATATCAATTTATAAATTTACATAAAAATAACTCGTAAATTCAAATTATTTTCCTATGTCATTAGTTCGAATTTCAATTACAATTTCAATATTCAATTTCAACTCTAAAGTCAAATTCAAATTTTATTCAACTTTGTATAGATTAAATTCTAAAATTTAATCGCCAATTTATAGTTATATGGGGAATTCAATTTAGATTCTCATTCAAATATTTAAAATTAATTAAATATTTTCATTTTTAAATTGTTCAAAATTCAGGGTTGTTACAATCTTCCCTCCTTAAAAGAATTTCGTCCCGAAATTATAAGTTAGGAAAAAAAAACGATTGCTAAAATCTCACCGATATTTATACCTTACACAATTTTTTTACCAAGTTTCAAACTCATAAATAAATATAGGATTCATTCCATTTATTTTACCTCAGCAGTTTTGTTCATCGATTTCAATAATCAAGACGCAAAAGTCTTTTACCAAAATTTTCGACTTACAAAACTCAGATTTTTAAACTTGAAATCTTTCATGCTAAATATTTGCATATTACATTTTTTCCAAAGCTGTGTGCTTTCAAGATATTTTAAAGATCTTCTTCCTTAATTCATTAGGTTAAAATTATGTAATTTTAATTTCAGATTATTGATTTTCTATTCAAAGTTTGAAAATACTTGCTAACTCGAAGTTTAACAAGTCCATCGTCGTTCTTACAGACATTAGGCATACGCTGGCCAGGCGCAAGACTAAAAATCTCCAAGTACTAAATATACTTGCTTCAACTCCCAGTGAAAATACTTTTTTTAAAATTCTTTTAAAAATGGATATGGAAAGCACATTCCCCCATGGATCACAGTTTACCCGGCGGTTACGCTACTATCCCAGTAGAATCGCTTGTAACCTTAGATTTCTCATCTCTCTTGAATTTCGCCATGGTTGTCGCCTTAGATCGCGGTCCACACGGCGGTTACGCTACTATCCCAGTAGAATCGCTCGTGGCCGTAGGCATCACGCCCCACGAATTACGCTTCGGTTTCTAGATCGCAGTTTACACGGCGGTTGCGCCACTATCCCAGTGGAATCGCTTGTAACTGTAGGCATCACGCCCCACGAATTACGCCAGCATCAATTCACATAATTCCAAACACGATGATCCATCGTGGGGGATTCCAGTCAGTCCCAATGGACATTCCACTAATGGAAATTCTACGTAGCTACGATTTCCAATGGACACTCCACCGAGTTCCAATCACCTTCACAAATAATAAATGGAAGGTACATTTCCATATCCTCAGTTTTTAGAAAACATATGTCATATACATATAGTACTTCATTTCACATTTCGTACATATCATACCTATGTAAACCTACACAGGACTTTTCATAATAATGACTTTCCAAACTGATGGTTTTCGATTTATTATATTCACATATATAAGTTACAAAAACTCAATTCACATCATAACAAATAGAGGATTCCAAAATTTTCCATTTCACTTAAAATTTTCCTCTAAATCGATTTGAAAATTTAAGGTTATCTCAAACCTAATTCACATTCATAATCCAATTCATTATCGACTTCACATTCGATTTGGATTTCACGTTACATCGTCAATTCTCAACACATAATTGGTGTCCATCGATATATAACCTCTAAGCTCGTACGTCTCAGAGAAGGGTGTTAAGCTAAAAGAATAAATTCTCCGCCACCACAGATATATATTTAATAGAGATCAATTGCTATGTCATCAATTCACAATGTTAGACATACAATCCCAATCGACTATCCAAAATTCAAAGTTCAACTTATATTGTTTTTGGTGTCAAAGTTAAACTCAATTTAACTCAAGATTCAATCTTTTTGGAAAATATTCAAGTTGAACTGATCGTTCAAATTTTCCAAAAATATCTTTACAAGATATATAATTTTCCAACTTAACCATTTGAAACCAATTTCAAATATTCATTTTTCAATTTATCTTTAAAAGATAAAATTTCAAACCTTTCATTTCATATTGGAAAACATTTCCATAATTATTTAATAAGTAATTCACAAGTTCATTTATTTTCAACTCTCGGAAAATATTCAATATACTTGAATCAAAATTAAGTATATATTCCATCTTTTAAGGAAAGCGTTCTTTTAAACACATTTATTTGAGTCAAAACGAATGTTGCGTAAAACATCGTTACGACAACTCAAAAATCACTAGTATAGGGATTCGAAATTTAAGATAGATATATAAATCCCAATACTATAAACAATATTTCCTTTCGGAAACCATTTACTATAACAACAGTGTTATAGTCCACTATTTCCTTATTTCTCGAAAACGTCTATTTCAACAATTGAATGTTGAAATCTATGCATTCGATACTTAATGCATTTTAAAACATCTTTAAAACCATTAACTTTTTCAAATTCAACTTAATTCATAGTTTGAATTCCTCATACTTTTCACAATATTAGTTTTAAACCAATTTCAAACTTTTCAATATTAAGTTTTTCACTTAATTTAATTTTCCGCATGTTTAAATTCAATTCATCACTGAATTTATTAAACCTATAATGGATTATCATGTTGACAACTTCAAATTTGAAATCTAAATCTCATTTGAACTTTGCATTTGCTTTTCTATTTCAAAAATAATCAACTAGTTCTTTAGTAAGCCATTCATCGACTTAGTTCCATTAAATTTATATTTCCACATTAACCTTATTTCATAATATCACTTCCCTAAAACATATCCGTTTTAGTCAATAATATATTCACTGTCCAAAATCGTGAATATACTTATCTATTTAATTCAGTGTTTCTACACTTTTTATTTAAAAGATTATCCACTGTCCAAAATCGTGGATAAAATTCCCAACCAACATTTACTATCACAATATCTAATATAAAGGATAATTCGCTGTCCAAAATCACGAATATATCTCCTTTAATAACTTCTATTTTTCATTTATCAAATTCAATTGGTTTCGAATTTATAAACAATCTTTACAAATTCCATTTCTATTTATAAACTTCGATTTATAAATCTCCTTTATTAATTCAACTCAATTTATATAACTCAATTATATACCAAAAGTCCATTTATAAGTTAAATACTTATAATCCATTTATTTACTAAATCGTTCTTCAAAACATTTGAAATCAATTTTCAAAAGAATTCAGAATCAAATTCCCAAGTTATAGTTTAATTATCCTCTTGGCTATAACTAAATTGAAATGTTTTTTTTATTTATTTCACAATTATTATTTTGTAGATATTCAAAATATTCGATTTAAACCACTTCATTAATTCACTTAACTTTTATTTTTCATAAGTCTCAATAATTCGATAATGGATTTTCGAATGAGAAACTATCACAATCCTAAATTTAGAGAGGGGAATTTTCAAAAAAAAAAAAAATTGAATTTTCAAAATACCTTTTCTTTTTCAAAGAAAACAATTTCATACTTATTTTAAATTTAAAAAACATTTTTCTTTAAAGTGGTTCTAGTAACTATTCATATTAAACATCATAAACTGAGCTTTGTGTAAACCAAAGCTCTGATACCACTTTTGTAACGACCCGCCGTTCTGACCGCCTCCAGTCGGTAATTAAACCAACTTGAGACGTTCAAAATGACGGATTGTTAGTCAGTTTATTGAGTTTAAACAGAAACAGCCACAGAATCACAGAATAATCAAAATATTTTACATAAATGAATTTTTATACATATATCAGAGTTTGTACAATGAATTTAAATTTTATACAGCGGAATATTTCTTTTAAGTACAAAAATTCTTTGAAAAGCTAAAGTGAAGCAATTTCCCCAACTCTCTCTAACTTCGCGGCCTGAAAATCTTCAAGCTGTAAAAATACTCGGTCTGACCCGAGCATTAATTGCAAAACGCAAAAAAACACTCGAGTCAGGATTAATCTTTATTCAAGTAATTAAATTTGCAATGAACTGAAATAAATGGTAACAGCCCAAAATACAGTGTATCAAAAATCAGCCTGAATATAACTAAGCATTAAGGCCAAGCACAGATGAACAAATAGGGTCCCAAAATGAATGGACAACAATTCATGGATTTATAAGTGCAACTGAACAAATGAAACAGGGACAGTGAATGATTCAACATAAACAACATCGAAGTGCAACAGAGCTTACGGCAACAACTACAAGTTCAATATAACAAGCTACAACTGATGACCAAACAAAGGGATGCAGACCAAACTACAGTGCAACAAAATGAAGTAGTGGAGATGTACACTGAGCAGTGTATATTGATCAACAAAGTGTGGATAAAGAGACCAGACCCAAATGTTCATGAAATGAAACACTCAATGGTGAAGCAACTCGAATGAACACAGCATGTACAAGTTACAAAAACTCAAGTGAAGCAAGTACAGTGTGACAGTGAATGGGAAAACGTGTGAACATAGCAACTGCCACAAGTAATGCAACAGTGACCAACTTAAATGACAGCAATGCACAAATGCAAAGTGGAGTAAATGTCAACATGAAATGATCAAGGGTCAAAATAGAGACAAAGTCATGAGACTCAACATGTACTGATCAGTGAACCCAAAGCTAACAGAGCCAACACAAATGAGCAAGTGAACTAGTCAACATGCATATATCTCAAAAACAAAGGGACTGCACAGTTTTCAAAATGAGACAACAATTTCAAAACTCAAGTGAACATGCAAGAGCATTTTTTTCAATAGCAAGCATATATTCATACATCTACCAGTAATAAACTTGTAAATTGCTTTGATTAATTTCTGAGATGAAATACAAATTTAAACAACAAATTTTCAACTTAATTACTAACATATTTCAGGAACAAGGAGGGTAAAAGAATTTTCTGTTTGCTTAATTACTAACAATTACTAACTTAATTGCTTTGATTATTTTCAAATTTTGGTCTAAACTTAACAGACATATTCTGTTTAAGAAACATAGCCAAACAAGGATCAAACCAAAAGAAAATGAATTTTCTTTCTCTACCTGTACTCTGCACATTTTCAAAACAAAGAGACATTTTGATATTTCATTCACGTGCAAGCAGCAGATTTTAAACAAGTATACTTAGTTCAACAACATGCAAACATATTTATCATCGAGCTTCAAGTCATGCAACCAGATTCTAGTGAAAACAAGTTAGACTTTACTCACAGTATTATAATTTTTCTTGAAACTGTATATCATAACAGAGGTGGCATATATATACATATACACAAGCATGCATCCATCACATCCATTCTTATACTCACATTAAAATTTCAGACTTGTTTTAAATTGATGCAGAGACCTAGTGCAAGTTCAAAGGAACAAATTTTTCAACTTGTTTTCAATTTGTCTCAGAAGGAATAAAGAAGAGCAAGATTGGGATGGATGTGATATGCTTTTAAATCTTGTAAACAAAAACTACATGAAATTTTAGTTCACAGTTTCCAGATTAAAACTTAAAACTAAATTTAAAAAGAAGTAGCAAAGCATGTTCAGATATGTTCCATTTATATTTGCATATTTAAAACATGTGTGCCAAAATTTCTTACATGCAACCAATTGCCACTGCACTTATTAAATACATTCAACATCAAACAATATTTCAGAACCAAAGTCAGATTGTTTACTCACTGAGGGATGAAGACAGGAAACAGAGGTATTTCAGATGGAAAACAAACATACAGAAGCAATTTCACAGCCATGCACACATATAATACTTACATCCTGTATTTACTTATAATAACATGCAATGCTTATTCATCTCAACATAAAATCATGCAACCAAAATTTTAGATTTAAAAGCTTAAGTTAAGAACATCAACAGTTACTGATACTAACAGTGTATACATACTTATATAAGTACATAGTAATTTCCAGAAACTCATATACATACAAACAAATTACTTCAATATTATCTTGCATCTGTTCTTATTAGTTTAAATTCAAAATATCAGAGCAAATGATAAAGAATAACAACCAACAACCAACATGCAGAGACTTATCTTGTTCAAATCAGTTTAAAAAGCAAGGTATGATTGCATCTGTCCTTATCAGTTCAAAACCAAATAAATAGCATCTGTTTCTCATCAGTTTAAAACAAAATTATAGTATCTGTTCTCATCAGTTTAAATCGAATTATCAGAGCAATTGATAGCAAATATCACCCAAAACATAGCATGCAACCAAGCATTCAATTCAAACAAATATAAAAACTTGAATTAAAACCAATCTGAGAAAAAAACTCACCTTTCACCGAATCGAAATGGCCGAAGAGTAATGAGCCAAGTTGAACGAAGATTGAAGCGGAGATTGGAGCCCCACATCAGATCGCAAGCTCTAGCTGAGATCGAACGAGAAACAACGAAGCCGCCATTATATTTTTTTCGTTTATATTTTTTTTTTCGTATGAACTGATGGAGGAAGGAGGTAGGGTTTTCGAATGAATATAAAAGAGGGGAGACGTGATTTTACAGAGGAGATCGTGTTTTTGGGGCGTGATGAAAGGCGTGTATTTGGCTGACAGGGGTAAGGTAATGTACTCTTTTTTTTTTATTCATTTTTTTTTTCAATTTATATTCAATTTGTTTTGCAAAAATTTTCTTTAGTAAATATATAAACGTTTTGCGGTTCAACTATCAATATCAATTTATAAATTTACATAAAAATAACTCGTAAATTCAAATTATTTTCCTATGTCATCAGTTCGAATTTCAATTACAATTTCAATATTCAATTTCAACTCCAAAGTCAAATTCAAATTTTATTCAACTTTGTATAGATTAAATTCTAAAATTTAATCGCCAATTTATAGTTATATGGGGAATTCAATTTAGATTCTCATTCAAATATTTAAAATTAATTAAATATTTTCATTTTTAAATTGTTCAAAATTCAGGGTTGTTACAATATATATAAGCTATATGCAAGTGGTACTATTAAATTTGTGTATGCAAACCATATACATATATTATAGTACATTTAAACATATGTATGTACTTAGGCATTAATATTTTTGATATGCATATGAATTTATCACATGAATATGTAAGTATAATATATATGTGTTGTGGGAAGTTTCACCCATGAAATAAAGGCTTGGAAATAATTAAGGGAAAGCAAGAGAAAAGTAGCATAGCAAGAGAATGTAGGGCATCAAGGGAATAAGATATACAAAGGAATTCTTAGTGGAAACCCCCTATTCGGTACCTCAGGGTACTATACATAAGATCCCGTCCGATACTCAAGGTACCAAACAGAAGACAACTATATTGGATGTAGCCGAGTGAATTTTTGTTAGTTCGATCGAAGGTGATTGTTCATTTTTTATGCAAACAATATGTATATACAATAGATATAAATCCCAGTATATATATGTGTGTGTAGTTATACACATGTTAATAAATTATTACGTTACCACGTCATAAATTTGTATTCTTTTGCAATTCATGTCTTATATGTTCATGCGACCTTCCAAATACCAAAAGGTGATTAAAAAAACTCCTAATTAATTACATACGTGCCACATTTATGATCGACTAAATTATACCCCATAAATGACAATATGGCCTTTCATATACCTAATTTATAGAACATAAGACATCTAACCAAATTACACACACACCTACATCGCACTTAAAATTTATACGAGTGTGATGTAAATTTTATGTTATCATGTTATGTTAAAATATATATAATATATTTAAAATTGATATTAAATAAACTTAATTAATATAATCTATTACATAAACGTAATTTTTTTAATTAAAATATATTTTTTAATATTGTAATGACCTACCTTTTCGACTATTGAAAGTTGGCACCAAATCATCCACATACTCAAATGTTGAACATCTAACTGCCAGAAAGGCAGATTGTTAGGGTAAAAGGAAAAGAATGAAAAAAAACAGAATCTCATAGTGCAACGATCACCTATAATATAACAAAGACGGTAAAAATTATCACTTTAAAATATATAATATATTAGAGTTAGAAACAATCCTCATCGGCTTGGACAACTCTAACATCCTAACCTTACAATTGCTGATGGGTATACATAATAATACCGTGGAAAATGAAAATACTACAGTAGGTGAACATCCAACTCTACTCCATGAGCTCCGTGTCCCACCAATGAAAACCTGGAAAAAACTCAGTTTAACCCAAGCATTATAATCAAATTACACCCGGATCAGTCTAGAAAACCAATATGATAAAACTTAAGTGATCGTGAATAAATAATAATTCTACGAGACCACACCCCTGACAGGAATGAGTTTTTACCTCATAAGAACAACTTCCATACAAAAAGAATGGGAAATAAATTAGAACAAAACCCAAACTTGAAAGAATGGGCATAACAAGATTAGAATCCAAACTTTAAAGAATGAACATAAATAATTAAACATCAAGAAGAGCACCATTTACTTCTCGATGCAATTAAGGAAACAATTCCAGAATCTGAATTAACAATAAGGAAAGCATTTTCCAACAACGATGAGAAGGGTGCACCCCCTCATCAAAACTATACCTCTAGAAATATACTTGAGAGAGTCATGTACATTGGAATTCTCTTAGGAATTCCAAGTTGGAACCCGCCAACCTTACAGAGAATCCGAGTATTTCACATGTCAACCCGCATACCGCCGAAACTAATCTAGTAGATGTAAACATACACTAATGGGAGCAACCCCACATAGCATGGCCCCCACTCATGCTTTGGTTTTAGTCATTTTTGACAATGGATATCAATGCTCAAATGAGCAACAAACCATCTTATATTGATGACATACAAAGAAGAAAGCTGAATCGATAGTCAATAAATCAACAATCGAGAATAATCAAAGTGATTATATATGGAAATTAAATCTCATACCCTTACCACTACTCATCGATTTCAAACTTGTACAATCCTTCGGTTAACAATGGAGCCAGGCAAGTTAAGGTAGTGTTACCTCCAGGCATTGCCTTGACAATAATTTTAACCTTCGAGATAGTAACAAGTTTCCTTACCTCGACTTTTAAAGCTATAAGTGTGACTAAATCCTTTCCATATAAGCGATATTTTCTATAGAAATTAAATTTCTTATCCTTTCCATAAGCTAATCAAAATTTTAAAATTTTAAATTGAACTTATTCTTGAATTTCACATCACAAATATTGGTAAAACACTCTTAAATTTTTTTGTTTTAAAGCGCAAGTTATATTTCTAAGTGTATTAAAAAGAAGGGTTAAAAACAGATGTCACTAAACATTATTTACTATAAACCCAAAACACTTTGCACTTAGCTTTGTTGTTTGAAAACAATTCCTTTCAAAAGATTTTCTCATTTATAAACTATCGTTTATAAATTTCAAACAACTTTTGTTATTCTAAAAGATAATAAATTGATTAAAATGCTTTTATAAATTAAAACAATGTTGATCATCCAGAAAGATAACTGAGATGGTTCTTCTATAAAATTTAAAACCACATTAATTATCCCAAAGGAGAATAAATCAACTTTATAACACCTTTAATAAATATATCAATTACCTTTAAACATCTTTATTAAATTAGATAATTAATTTTAACCCCCTTTATTTAAACCAATTAATTAACTTTGAACATCATTTATTAAAATGATTGATCAATCTTAAAAATGATTATTAAATTGATTAATTACTTTAAATACCTTTATTTAATTAGTTAATTAACTTTAATGACTTTTGTAAAATCACTTAATTAACATTAAACATCATAAATAAATTTATTATTTAACTTTATTATAGTTTAGTTTTTTTGAGAAAAATGTGTGATCCTCTATGAGTAGAGAAGAGCATACATGTGAATATATATATATATATATATATATGTATCACAGACATAAGGTGCTACCAACATGCCTGGCAGGTAACAAAAACTAAATACATATATCAAAACTCAGGTACTCCTAAGATGAGTTCCGACAAGGCCACCACCCATGACACCCTGATATCGAGCTCCGGCATGGCCACCGCCCGATATTAAGGTGTTAGAAGTACATAAAAGACTAAAGATAAAAACAACACTACTAGATGACGTCACAAACTAATAAGGAAACTCCAAACATATGAATTAGGAGGGTAGTTAAGCATCTGCTCTGAAGTGGGCGTGCTGAATAGAGAAACCGTTCTGAAGGCTCTGAACAAGAGGAAGAATTGCCAAACTGAAGAATAGATCCTTCTAAAAAAGTATTCCATAATGAAGATAGTAAGAACCTATATCCGAGGAGAAACTGCTAGTAGTCCTGAATGAAGAAACTCTACTCTAGTGACCTCTCTACATCTGATGTCCAGCAATCTAAAGTCATGAGTACCTACAAAATGAACTTGATATCCTATCGCCCATACCTGTATCTGAAAAATGACTAAGGAAGAAAATCAGAATGATACATATAAATGTATATTTATATAATAAATATACATATATATGTATTTATAATGAAGGAAATAAAAACCTAAATAAGACTAACCGTACAATAAGAGAAGAAATGAATTACCTGAAAACTGATACCAATCACAGACTAGTACAAAAATTGAGATAGATCTATCATATGAACCTTTAATCATAAGTCAGTTATGACTAAAAGTAAAATCATCATCTAAATTAGAGAAAATATTAATAATACTATTATTAATGTTAAAAAATTATTGTTGTGTTTAAAAAAATTAATATTATGATTAACCTTATTAAGATACCGTTTGAAAAGGATATTTTTAGCTAATTTATATTAGGGGTTAGAGATCCAATTAAGACAAAATGAAGAAATTGTAAAAATCAATTTGTTAAAATGACTATTATTATTATTGAAAATTCTTTGATTTCTTTCAAACCAAATAAACCAACTAATGATAAAGAATAAGGTGTCTAGTAAAAATCTAATATTCTATTTGAACTTGAGTCTATAATTATTCCGATAGAATTCACAATCTGAAATTCTAGTTATTACATTAAAGTTAAAAAATTTAATAGTATTAACTAGAATGTAATTAGAATCCAAACAATTATAGTATATATGACTAATGTCCTCAAGATATAGATTACAAAAATAACATTTATTATCATTTTGAATTCTATTGTATTAAGTTTTCCATGAAGTATTAACCACATGTGAATTTTGAATTTGGGAGGAGCATTAGATTTCCACATATATTTAAATGAGTTGTTTATTGAACCCGAAAAGTTAATAAATCTGTAGAAAGAATTAGAAGTATATTTCTTACTACTATCCCATTTCCAACTAATAAAATCATTATCATTATCGATATTATAAAGATTAAATCTAGCATAAAGCAAAGAAAGTTGTCTAAGGGTTGAATCAACTAAAATTCTATTAAAACTGAAATTCCAAGGAGGATCATTTTCAGGAGAATAAACTTCATTGATTAAAGCATACTTAAAGTTACAAATTTCATACAGCCCCTTAAATTCTATCTTAAGAGGCAAGATCGAAATCTAACGGTCATGCCAAAAAGAAGTACGATTACCAGAATGAACAATTGTATTTATTCCTAAATTAAATATCTCAATACATTTTAGAATGTTTATCCAAAAATTAGATATATTTTGAGTGGCGGGAGAAGCAATTTGATATAAATTTCTATTTCCATTATAGTAATATTTAGAAACGATCTCTTTCCAAATAGCGTTATTATTTATATCTTTAAACTTCCAAAGTCATTTACCTAATAGAGACAAATTCATATTACGCAAATTAATAACACCTAATCCACCTTCCTTTTTGGCCTTACAGACAGTTTCCCAATTTACTAGACATTTAATATTATTATTAGAATTTTTCCCACTCCATAAGAAATCTCTTCTAATTTTATCAATTTTATCAATAACCCAATCCGGGAACAGATGCATGGACATCCAATAAATCGAAAGAGATGATAAAACCAAGTTTATTAAAGCAAGTCTACCTGCTCAAGATAAAAATCTCCCATTCCAAATAGAAATCTTATTTTTAATTTTATCAATGATAATAATCCAATCGTCATGTTTGAGTTTGGGGGGTCTAATCACAAAACCAAGGTAGTCGAAAGGAAAGTTCATAGTTTTGCAATTACGAGTATTAGTAACTAAGTTTTCAACTTTTTCAGAATCATTTAAAACTAACACGGAACTTTTGTCAAAATTTATTTTTAAATCAGATAAAAGTTCAAAACTGTAAAGAATAAACTTAAGGGTAAAAATGTGTCTAGGAAGATGGGAAGAAAAAAAGTAAGGTATCATCAGCAAATTGAAGAACCGATATACCATTACGCGATATGTCATTGCCTACACATCCATGAGATCCATTATCCACTGTTCTTTTAACAATTTTAGCAAAAACATCAGCAACTGAGTTAAATAATAAAGGCGATAAGGGATTCCCTTGTCTTAAACCTCTCTTAGATTGAATTCTATTGTCTAAAATACCGTTAACTATAATGCTAGATTTTCCCGTTTTAAGCAAAGTCAAAATCCAACTGATCCATCTATGACCAAAACCTCTAGCATGAAAAATATCTACAAGAAAATCCCAATCCACCGAATCAAAAGCTTTAGCAAAATCAAGTTTTTATGTCGCACAGGTTATGTTATTCTTACAACAGTAATTAATATATTCTTGAACAACTGCCACTCCATCAGTGATCTTTTTCCCTTTGATAGAAGCCGATTATGAACAATCAATTAATTCATTCATTCTTTTACTAGGTCTATTAGCTAGAGCTTTAGAAATGATTTTAATAGAACAGTTAATCAAGGAAATAGGTCTAAAATCTTTAAAGTTTTTAGCTCCTACTTTTTAATGTAACAAAATCACATTGCAAAATCAAATCTCCCTAATTGCAAATTACCATTATAAAAATCATTAAACATATTAACTAAGTCAAATTTTAAAACGTCCCAAAAAGTATTATAAAATAAAATAGGAAACCCATCAGGTCCCGAGGATTTATCACTTGGTATGTCATTAATTGCTTTTCTAATTTCCTCTTCAGTAAAAGGATTATCTGACTATGATAAATCAATAATAGAATCAGATGGATACAGATTTATTCATCTAAAATTGATTCTATGTATGGTTTTAGAACCAAAAATATCCTTATAATAGTCTGTAAAAGCCTTATTAAGATCTCTTTGATCAACTAACTCTATATTATTAACAAATATAGAGTTAATTATATTACTACATTTTCTACCATTAGCTATGTTATGAAATTTTTTGTATTATTATCACCTTTGTTGATCCATTGAATTATGGATCGCTGTTTCCACATAACCTCCTCCTTTTCTAAAATAGAATTTAATTCATCTTTTAAATTGTCAAGAACATTACGTTCACCTAGATTTAGAGATCTAGATTCTTCTATCTTATTTATTTTAAGCATTTCATTAAGAATATTATCTTTTTTTATTTTTAAATTTCCAAAAACATTTTTGTTCTAACTTTTAAGAAAAATCCTAAGATCCCTAAGTTTAGAGACAAAAGCTTTCGCAGAATTATCCTTATTTATGAAATTATGGAAACTCAAAGAATCCCATTTACCTTTAACTGGGTTCCCGAAGTTAGATTCCAAAAGCCGCATCTTTTCAAATTTAAAATTGTTTATAATAACTCTATGATACTCACAGGTAAGTATAATTGGACAATGGTCAGAGTAGGTATAAGGTAAACCAAAGACTCTACATATAGGGAATTTGTCTTCAATCTCATCACTAACAAAAAATCTATCGAGAAGAGCCACGGACGGAGACTCTCTAACGTTACTCTAAATTATCTATTAGAAAGAGGAATTTCAATAAAATTAGAGTTATTGATAAATTGATCAAATTCCTCCATAGCAGAGTAATCCCCTTCCCTAGGATATCGCTCACCTATGAAACACGTAACATTAAAATCGTCCCCCAAAATCCAAGAACCCGGGGCAAGGGACCTAAATTCTAGGCATTCATTCCATAAAATTCTTCGATTAATTTTTGAGTTAGGCCTATATACATTAGAAATATTTAAAAACGAGTTATCGGAAAGATTAATAAAAATAATATGAAGAGAATGTTGTTTAGTACATTGAAGCAATTTAAAATAATTATCCCTCCATCCTATCATTTAACCCCCTGAAGAGCCCAAAATAAGGTAGGAAAACCCATTTTCTAAAGTGATACCGCCTAATCTTCTAAAAAACGAACGTATGGACAATTAATCTTAGTCTCCTAAAGTAAAGCAATGTCAATAGAATAATCTTTAAAGAACGCTCTATCCTTATCACACTTATTCAAATCATTCAAACCTCTAATTTTCAGCTAATGATCCTCATAAACTAACAGTACTAACCCTCTATAATTCCGTACGCCTAATATACTCTCTATCAATCTCAATATCTGAAAAGACAAAAGATGTATCATTAGCTATCCGACTAAACTCGCCAAACGATAAACTGCTAATGCATATGAAGATTATGTGCTACCTAAAGTAGAGCTCATACCTGAGCCTGGATACGTAGCAGCACTCGTGGCACTCGATACAGGTAACTCACCTATAGATGAAGTCTGACAGGAGCGAATTCTAGCACTATGCCGAACCAATCCACTAGATACTACTGATTTCTTGCACTTTCCTATCTTCGACGATGAAAAAACGGGGCCTACCATACTTGATCCTATCAGATTCTAAGGAATTTACTACTATAATCCCATCATCAATGGCCAAAGGAACAAAACTCTCTCCATCATCACTGATTCTATTAATGAATAGTTCAGAAGCAACAGAGACATCACCATCTACAATTGAGATATGAAAAGACAGCTTGTTCTCCTCTTTTATAAAAACCTCATCTTCAAAGTTGCCTATCTCTACCAGTAACCACACATCAATTTCAGAGAAATCAAAACTAAATTCAATTCTTTTTTCATCTGTTGTATAAGAGCCATCACCCATATGAACAAATGCCTATTCGCTAGACCCTCCACAACTATATGTGAAGACTGTGCACCATGCACAGCAGCAACAACATGCATTTCAGCTAAAGAAAAAAAGGATGAATATGAAAACACTCCATCAATTCGAGATTCAAGTTCAATGGCTATGTCATCAACCCACTTCTGATCATAGAACAGTATCTAGTCATGACAGATATCCATCTCAAACAAATTAACAACACCTAAATGAAAAACATCATCTGAACCAATTGATTCTAGATCTGCACTGTGCCAGGAAACAATATTTTCAAGACAAGCAAAAAACTCTTCTTCAATTACATCATCCACTACTACAGAATCATTATTCCAATCCAGAATATTTTCTAAACAAATATTTGATTTACTCAAGAAACAATTACAACTATCCATGTCCGAACCTGAGAAGTTAACAAAGGATATATCTACATGAGTTGTCTCTGATTCGATTACCGACGAAGATGATTGAATCATACACAAACTTGTAGATTCCAACACTTTATCAAAACAAAAGCTCGCAACATACTATGAATCATCTAAACTCTTAATATCATATACCTCTGGGATACCAATAATATTTTTACCTAGCACCTTGGAAACAATCAAATCAATCAAAATTTCATCAACAAGATGTTCAGAGTTAACAACCAACCCCCCATCAACATCTGTACGATCATAATCTACACTCAAAGAAAGACAATCGAATTTGTTGGATATAGTCATATCAAAACTCTCATGATCACATACTTCAGCTTTACGACATTTACAAAGAATATAAGTGAAGTCCTCTCTCTGTTCAACATCTTCTAACTGTTCTTCAACAAAAATAAGATCTCTCGATGATACAGAAGACACATCGGAGTATGAAGAAACAACTGGATCTAAAAGCATGGGATCGAAACCCAAATAGTCTTCTCTATCAGCAAATATCACAGAGGTGTTTGAAACTGTCATATCCTCTGTGACATCAAAATTTATCGAATCAACGGGGAAGCCAACTGTCACTATAATATTACTAGATTTTTCGAAGAAACCTTTACCAATATTAGGCGCATTAATTATGTCAAAATGATTAAACAGATCGTCAAGAAGATTGAGTCCTGTATCTTTCTTAAACTAGAGATGATCGATCAGAATTCCCCTAAGTATCAAGAATTTCAAAGTGAATTGGAATCCATGATTAACCAGACTTGGGGTAGAAATTTGCCCTTTAACAACACCCGCATCTGATTTGCCGAAATAATCCTCTGGGTTACCAAATCTTTCTTCATATCCTTTGCCTATATTTGGCCCGTTAATAATATCAAAATGATACTGTAATTCCTCAAGATATTTGATTCCAACATCTCTCATATGCCATTGATATTTAAGCAAAAACCCTTTAGTCTTAAGAATTTCAATACAAATAGAAACCCATGATTAATCGACGAAGAAGAAATGACAGAGGAGACCGACAACATAGTACATTCTTTTCTTTTATGCCTAAAAATACCATAATCGAAACATCTGATTGGGTCTCAGCATTGTTTTGCGATATGATCTAGATCTCCACATCTGAAACAAAATTACCTTCCCTTCCTAGACTCAATCCTCTTATCTTTAGATCTACGAATAATCTGTTCTTGAGGTTGAGAAGGGAAGAAATTCTTAATGTCTTGAGCATATGAGAAGGAAAGAGAGGAATGATTAGATAGATTATAGTGATTTTGGATTAAAGAATATCAAGATGACGATGAGATTTGAGAACGAAGATCATGAGAAGACGCCATAGCTATTACTTAAGTCTTTTAATTGTGAAGTGAAATTTTTTGATATCCTCAAATCTTTGTTTTTTTTATAACTTTATTATAGTTAAATAATAACTCAAAATATATTTAAACCTCCAATTCTTTTCAAATACTTATACAATCCTTACAAACTCATTTGAAAAGAATTTACAAAATTTAAGGTAAATAACCATTATAAATTTAAACAACATTAACCATCTTGAAAGATAATTAAATCCAGTTAAAAATCTTTTGTACATTTAAAATGGCATTAATTATCTCGAAAAATTATTAGTTAAATTTATAATCTCTTTATAAATTAAAAAATAGTATTAATTATCCCAAAAGATAATTAATTAAATTTATAAGTCTTTTTACAATTTTTTAATCAACACTTATCCTTTATTTTCAAAATTCTCAAAATACTTCAAAATATAGTTTAAATAATTTTCAAAGTGCAAAAACACGACCAAACATCTTTTCTTCTGTAAAAATAAAAGCTCGAGTTCAGCGAACAATAAGGGTTTAAGAGAGTGATATTTCATAAGTGACGGTATAACGATAATCGCTATAATGGAACTTAGACAGATCAACCAATATGCACAAATACTGCAACTAAACAACAATATAAGCAACATCATAATATGAGTAAATTAATATGGGCGAGAAACCCCTTAAGGTCTCTCTACAAAAGCCCCTGCAATCACACATATGAATGTGAATTTTCGAAGTGTTCCATAGTGACATATTCACAACATATACTTCGACTTTCATTTTGTTTTTGTACCCTGCAACACAATTGTTACTTATGTCATCCGCTTTTTAAGAAGGAATTTATATCCAAATAACAATCAAAAAACAATATAAACTTCCATCCAAGCATTCAATTATAATCAATAACAAAACAAACATCATATAATTTATTTAGAGGTGAGTAAACACGCATAAATTCCAGTTGAAATTTACGTGTTTTGTTTCGGTCTACAATCTAATGGCATTTGATTTTATTCTATAATCCAGCTAGCTGCAAATTTGATGAATTCGATTCTATCACATAGATAACATCGATATGAGTCTATCACGGTTGGGATCTTCGATGCTCGAAAAAAATCGACATCAATAAATTCGCTATATTACATGTCGAACAATCGAATGTCGGAAATACTATATCGCTAGGGAAAAGAATAAAGAGGTAGGAGAAGATAATAGAAATAACAATATACAATCTCACAATCGCAGCGGAACAATATATAGTAGATAACAACTGATCTTTATAAAAAAATAATTGTAATTATTTATATATTACATCATCAGAGTACAACACAAATCAATAGCAAAATACTAGACAGTTATAATAACTTGTCTTCGCAAATGCTGAATATATAGCCTACAATACATAGCGGAATAAAAACCAAGTACATGTGATACATCTTGTCATCCAGCTCGTCTCTTGAGCTCCATTGCATCCTATCCTGAATCTATAATACTCGGACTGACCCAAGCATTATAATAAAATAACATCCGAGTCAGTCTGGAAAACCAAACTCAATTTGAATTATTAAAGTTTCAAAATCCATTGAAATCAAAGGTATCTCTTAAGACCATGCCACAAATAAAGACGATGAGTTTTTACCTTACGATAACCAAAACGTTTCATATCAGAATCATCTGATATTATAATAGTGTCTAAGTATAAATGCTTATTCGAATAGATGAAATGCTTGCATCTCACATTTCAGCATAGTTGGGAACAATCAAAACCGTACGACGCTTATTGGAGAATGCATTCCAACTGAATGACTAAGCACGGGGTTGCCACCTACCACATTACATGTCTAGAAACACTTTACCGAGATCGAACCTATCGATCCCTGCCACACAAGACCGAACTATCCCTGACCTGGATAGACCGAATATGCCATCATCCCGTTTGTTTCCACCTTTTTCGAGCTCCTTTCACACGTAGTGATAATATCCCAGGTTATCTAGAAAGGTGATAGACATGCCCTACTTGGGTGCTACCCACATAGTCTTGCTGCATCTCCTATGCTTTTCAGTCATTCCCGGTTGATGAGGGTAGAGGCTATGATTACTTTTTTAGAAATATTCGCTTAGAATGCTCATTGTCCTCCAATGACAATGTATTGATAGCATTCATCCATACACGTCCGTTTTCGATCCGAACGGAACCGAAGGCACTATTCCTACTACATCCATTTTAGAATCACCTTCAAGATTAGTAGCGATTAGCCCTTGCACTTCACTGTTCCATCTTCGACTCCATGCTTTTGTCTTCATTCGAAAACGTACTCATTTGATCGAAGTGGTTTTCGAATCGCAAATCCGATCCTGTCTCTTCGAAACAACATTCGCTATTTTCGGTAAACTCAGCCTCGGTACTTTAGGAAATAAATAGACGAAAATAAGATCGGAAATCACCTTCTAACCGTTAGTGGTCGGATTTCCTTAATAACGTCCTATAAAAACGAATGAGTCTATACATACAGTATAGCATCTCGAATGGTAACTGTACCATATAATCTCGTGCTTCTTCTAGATATTTCCAAAGTTATATTTAGGTCTAGATTTGATAGTAGGTTATTTAACAATCAAATAAAACAACCAATTCAACCAAATACTTCACTTTCCACCAAAAATTCCAAATCTCTTTTTGATTTATTTTTAATAAATTAAATCTCTTTATCCAAAATATATACTTATCATATTGAGTTAAGTAAATTCACTAAAGCTATTCTTTCAAAGATATTTGGGAAAACCTTTAAAATAATTTGGAAAGTACCACAGCGGAACCAAACTATGGATCACAGCTTAATGGTCATGTCTCTATCCCAGAGAAATTAAGACCCAATTGCAGGCACTCACTGCCTCTGATTAACGCCGTGCGAGCATACCATTACTTCCCGAAAACTTTATTTTAAAAATTTTCTCAAAATAATGCTTGTAACTACTAAATAAATTTCAAATTAACTTTAGTAAAAAATTACTTTTAAATCAAAGCTATTATATAAAATATAAATATTTAATTATTCTTTAAAATAATAATGCTGATTAAACCTTCAATAACAATTAACTACTATAACTAACTTAGTTATAAATACTTTAACAATTTTTGAACAACTAAATAATAATTTTATAAAACAATCTTATAGGCACTTTTAAATTTTGTACTTAATACTTAAAAACTTTTCTTTTAAAATAAACTTATATTTTCAACTCCAATATATCCAGTCCAATTACTTTATAAATCCATCTTGATTTATTTCCAGCTTAATTTACGTTACAATTTCGTAAATTTCCTTTTCACATTTAAAAAATACAACTACTATTTATTTTTAAAATGATTTACCCATTTTCTTATAAATTCTCACCGTGAATTTATAATTTCCAATTATCCACTGATCATTACTTCACTTTAGTTTATAAACTTCGTTTCTAATTCCCATAAATCTCATTTCCTGTTTCATCCTTGTTTCACAACACTTAATCGATTTTTTCATCGATATTAAAATTAAATTCCATTTTTAAATTAATTTCTTAGTTAACCCAAATTTATTCCGAACCCCCTAATTTGAGATTCACTTTCTTTTTCTGATTCAAAATGTTATTTAAATCTGGAAATCAATTTCATGTTTTATTTTCAAAAATGCCCTTTTAATTTTCCCAACTATTTAAATCTTAATTTAAAAATAAATTCCTTTATATTTTGAACAATATCACTTAAGTTTTATTCCTAAAAACCTTTAATTCACATTTATTCAAAAGTCTCTATTTTTCCATATTCCAGAATTATTAAACAGGATTTTAAAAATCAACTATTTATTTTTCCTAAATTCATTACGTTTTGATTTATCCATCTTTAATATAAATATTTTTAGTTTAAATTCTTCTTTTTATTTTTCTTTAAAAATTCAATATTGATATTTTGATATTTTAGAATACCAAAATATATCCAGCAATACCATAGCATCCAATAAATCCAATTTCCAATATAATCTATCATAGATTATTCAAATTAATCATATCACTAAATATGACAATAATTTCAACAATTTTGAGGAATCCAGTTGGATCCCTTCAACCTGTTTTTGGGCATCCACAAATGTTAGCACATTATAAAAATACCAATCCCACTTCGAGGGGGATATCGCGGTATATGGAGTCATCCACTATTATGCGGGGAGCATAGGGTCTCGTCCGACACACACACACACACAAATATATATATATATATATATATGCGGGATATCAATCACTCCAATACACACACACAATATATATATATGTCACATTTAACTGATAATAATTCAGCAATTCTATCAATCAATCAACAATTAGTTTTAACTATTTAAGATTATTACAGTAATCCAAAAGTGAGTGAGATTAACTCACCTTTGATTTTTATAGCTTTCGTGTTCCATTTTCAATTGAATCCGGACGGCTTTTAAATTGTCTGAATTTCTTAGATTCTCCAAACTCGTCCAAACTAATTCCTATGCATAGATGATGATGGTATGATTCTAACGTAACTTGAAACGTCCAAATTAGACCTCGTATGCATAAGTTACACATTTTATAAGTTTATTGATAACATTTTTAAATTTTATAAAACAAATTAAATAAATTTTAATAAAATCCATACCCTATGCTTTAAACCCGACCCGCCTAACCCCTTTCTTCCCCCACTCCACCTTCCTATGTATGAGAAAAAGAATGGTCGTGCATGCCCAAATTGACACGCCCAATGCTCCTCCACCACGCGACAAAAACCTACCATGACACTACCAACCAATTTCTCGTCTCGGCTTCTTCACTTGGTCACCATCACGACATGTCTGCCCTCTCCCTGCCAATTGCGACCTGCTGCTCACCTCCGGTGACCCCAGTGTAGTGCGACCCCATGGAGAACCGCACTCCACCAAACTCACCCCTCAGGTGCGCCTCGACCACCTGAACACGACTACAGCCACCATTCCACGAAATACCGCCTTCACCTTGAGAATATCGAAACCTTAGATAACCATGACATTCGACTCTCATAGTCGAGCATCCTAGGTATAAGTCGCATCCTTCCCATTTTATGTCAGATCAAAGCTCACACGAAAACGAGATTTTACCAAATAGTCGGGGATTTTTTTAGTTAAATAATTTGGAAGATAAAGATTTTTTGGAAGTTAGATGTTTTTGATCTCGGTAGTGTGATGTTGCTTGTGTTTTTATAAAGGAGGGAAACGTGTTTAAACTGCCTTGCATGAAGAATATGCATTGCTACATTGATTGAAATGAAAAGGGAAAAAGTGGACGTGAATATATATGTCAATCAATGAATATATATATATATATATATATATATATATATATGTATGTATGTATATTTAAACTTAAATCCTCTTGATTTCGCAACTTAAAATCTCGAACACCTATTGAGGCGTGCCGCTAGGCGTTTGTAATGTTATACCTCTATTTCGAACGCAATGGAAAAGGTTTTGAGTCCTAATTTGATCATATGGAGAAGATAGCTTTTTGGACCCAATTATTATATTGAATTTTTGATATAAACTTCAGCGTGTTTCTAACCTGTACGACTAAACGATAGCTCCAAACATTCCAAAATTTAAAATCCGATAATAATACACTATTATAGATCAAATGAAACTTGCTTCATCGAATTCCGAGACTGTGCCACGAAAGACTATTTTTCAATGTTAGCTTAAACGATATATTTTCAAAACTGAACAAATCACCTTAAATTCGATTTTTAAATTTTTTATTATCTTCCTTATTATCAATATAAGTTTAATAAGCCTTTAAATTATTTCTAACAAGCTTAGAACTCCAGATTCAATAATTTACCCAACCCCCATTTATTTAATTCCATAACTAAATTATCAAATAAATAGTTATATTTGAAATTCAAGTTAAAAATTAATTATTAAATATTTAAAATCAATTAAATATTTCAATTTCAAATATTCAAAATTCCAGGTCGTTACAGAGTCTAACGCAATTGACCTCGTCCAAATCCGACCTCGTATGGGGAAGATATTGCAGTTATAAGGATTGGAGATTAAAATATTATTTAATTAAACTAATTACAAGTTTAATATCAATTACCTTCCTAAACATTTCTTTCCCAAACTAATATCTCTCCCTGCACATACACAATGGTACACCGTTCCAACTGTGCACACCTTCCCCTAACCCACTCGATACTCGACTAAATTGATCTTTGATTTCTTTGATTAGCTCCTCTTCGCGCAAGTCCTTGACCCCTATCTCAATGTCGAGTCTGGCCTCACCCTAGAAATCATGGCTAATTACTCCTTCTTGCTACAGCCTAAAAGTCACGACTGTCAACATAGAGCTACGCCCTTCCAATTTTTTCTAACCAAAGCTCCACCACACGAGAAACCAAACTCCATCATCCTCTTCGCCAAATGATGTTTAAAATTTTCACAAGTAGAAACCCTAGGTCAACCTAGGTCAGGCAAGAAATGACCATCGTGCCCAAACGCAACCGCATCCACCCATTTCATCACCAATCACTCCAAAACACATTATAAACTCAATGGACTTGGTTTTATAATTTTTAATGGAGTATGAAATTTGATTTTGAATTTCTAATGATCTGCCATTATTTTATTTTAATATGTTTGAAAATTGAGACGGAAGAGAAATTAGAGAATAAAAATTTAAAGAGTAAAGTGGAAAAGAACTAGTCAAGTTGCTTAATTTATTTATAAATAAAAGTCATTTCTTCCTTCCGTCACAAGATATACAAGATTCTCAAGTTAAACAAATTTTCCAAGCAACATGTCAAATCAATTTCAAAGTTTCTAAAAATGCTTTGGAAAGAAGGTTTTACAGTATCCTGCTACAGAATACCCCATCAGCATACGAACCGTGAACGACTAAAATAAAAGTACGATCGCGCACTACAATACGACTCGGTCACAAATCAACAATAAAATACACATATTATTTAGTTCTATGCAACTTCAAAAATACCAATATTTTCCATATAATACATCAAACGATTATTTAAATACTTTCCAAATTAAAATGTAATACCCCGCCTCTGTAGTTATACTACTAAAGAGTATTCCTAAGTAATACTGTTTAGTAATATAGAGAATGAGGTTTGTTAGGAGTGATCTGATATGAATATTCATTTAAGCTAATACTGACACGTCATTCTTACCAAAAGTTTGAGGATCTAAATTGAATAATTGACATGTACAGTCTTGCCACAAAGCAATAAACACACATGTTAAATTAACACAGATCGTAGCAAAATAATACATATCGTATACATTTATAAAAGTATGAGTTCACAAAATGATAATACTAGTCTCATATATCTAATACATACAATGTCACATCCAAAACCAGTCTATATATATACACATAAGGCAAACATAACTGTCAAAAATAGTTTATCCTCATGCTAGCACACATGTCCAAGGTCGGCGAGTCCTGCTACCTGTAAAGTCTCAGATTGACCCGAGTTTTATGAAAATAAACAGGTCAAACTATATCTAGTTTAAATATATGAGAATAATTTATGACATAACAATAGAAATAAGCCATAATAGAATATGCCTAAGACTTGAAAATCATAATAAGGCACATCAATTAAAATCACCATTTTATATATCCATATCAAGTCACAATGGACTGTCATTTAAAAATATGGTGATAACAAAATTTTAAGTTCTCCAGAGCTAAAAGATACCGAAAGATCTAGTCGTAAAATCTCTGAAGAAATAATCATCGCTAATGAAGTAATAATGGTAGTCCATAATAGTTTAATACAACGACATGAAATCTACCGAAAGAGACCCGCTATGTAGAAAGGAAGCGCACCAAAAGAGATTGCAGGTTAGAAAACCTCCCCAAAGAAAAGAGCGGATGCGTTCATAATTTTTCCTATGCAAATCTAACTACCGAAAGAGGTAAACATCGTCTAACTATATGCTAAAATAAACTGATGGATTGTAATCATCCGGTATATAGACAATGATGGATGTAAACATCTGCCTACCAAAATAGACAACCGTATTTACACCTTAAATAGATCTACCGAAAGACCTGCCCCCCAAATTTAAAAATGTATTGACTCTTAGATCGATAATAAAATGAGTCATTTTCTCTCGAGGATCTATTAACCTAAAATTCGAACACCCTAAGATAATACAATTCTAAAGTGTAGATCACTCTCGCTTTAGTAGCCACTAGAATTTAACTAACTGTTCCAACCAGATTGTAAAATTCAAGTATATACTATAATCTAGTGAAATCCACTCAAACTCTATTTAACAAGTCATAATGTTAATCGAAAGAATCATATAGAAAGTCCCATAACCAGTCAGACGATTTAATCATTTACTAGAATTCCTCTTCGATAGAAAAACACAAAATTCAGATAGAAATCTCATTAAACTTATAATTCAAAATATAAGAAAAGAAAAGAGTTTTTATAAAAGTTGGTTTGTTTTATCTTTTGAAATAATAATTCAAAAGTTTATTTATGTTTAAAAATTTATAATAGAATTTGTTTTATGAACCAAAGGATTTTCTTACTAAAATAATTAAAAACTACTTATAAATTCATGTATATATGAATATATAAAATTTTCAAAATAGAACTTCACGAAATCATGATATAACATAACATTCATATTCAATCCATTAAAAAAAATTAACTTTCCATATTCATTTTCAAATATATTTTAAGTGAGTGTAGAATTTATTTTAAAAAAAGATTTAAATATTAAATAATCATCACCAAAATCCCTCAAATTGTCCATAAATGTGAACACATATCGCAGGCAAAATACGTTTAAAATGAGCAAGAATTAATTCCAAGAAGAACACAAGGAATCAAATGACCCAAGCACAACATTAAACGAAGAATTCAAAAATTTATACCTAGAATTTGCAAAACTGATACCCAATTCCTACAGTCAAGATATCCAAAATTGCCAAATTGATACCTAGAATTGTAAAACTGATACCTAATTCCTGCACTGTGCAAGCACTATAAACCTAGCACACCACCTCCTTTAAGCCACATCTGGCGGTCTTTTTTGTTTCTGACGATCGTAAAGCTAGCATATTTTGACTTAGATGCATATGCAACATTTAATTCATCCATAATCCAACCCTATATGTCATTCCTAAGAAGGTTTGTTATATATATATTTTATAAAGTTGAAAATTTTGATTTGTTATCAAAATCTAATCTAATTATTTCAGTTTATATCTAGCGCAACAATCATCGTAACCAAAACAACAAACTTTTCAATTCTACTAATCATCAAGATATAGATGTGTGAGAATATTATCTCAATCCATAATCAAGCAAGGCATGCCAAAGGAGTATAATTACTTTTAAATATACTTTCTGAGTTAAATAGATTAAGTCACCTTAACCGTTCGCTCCTCCGCCTCGAATGTACGCAACCATCATTCGACATTGTCAACTACCTAAAACAGCCACCCAACTCTCACTGATAACCCAGGTTATGGTTTCCTCCATACACACACCACCACCAGCCATGCTCACGTTCCTTTTGCATTATTGTCGTCGAAGCCCCGCTCAATGTTGTGCTGCCCATTCGAATGCAACCGTGCTCTTTTTTTCATTTTGATTTCAATATTAGACTTTCTAGCATAGCAGTAAAGTCTTGTTTTAATATGGAAGGAGGCAATGTGCTATATAATTTAGGCTGAAGCTTAGAAATGAGGTACGAGTGGATAAAGATAAGGGTTAAGTAAAGTGGGCTCTAAATTCTTTTAGACCCAAAGAAGAAATGAAAATTTCTATTCATTATATTTTCAGTACTAACAACCTTATTTCAAATTGAAGCGAGCCATTTTATCACTTAAGAATTCACTCAAGCGATTATCAAAATTTCACAATTTTATACTTATTTGAAATAATTCTTCGATTGTCAAAACACGCCTTTTGGCTTCAAACAATATTTAAAATAATTGTTTTATTCCTTGAAACAAAATTTCAAACATCACACCCATGTTATATTTCACAAATATAAATTTCAAAATTGAATTCAAATACTTTTATTTTGATTAAATTTGTATAATACTATAGGTTCAAGAACAGGGTTGTTGCAAAAAATTATGGAAAAATCAATAGAATTGAAATAAAAATACATTATTAAAATCGAATTGTTTAACACTGTTTTCTTGTTATTTATTTGAACTATTTATCATTGTAAATTAATTTACAAAATCAATTTACCATTAGTATTTATTAATCAAAAGGATTCAAATAAGGCTATTCAATCCATTTAATATTTAATTCATAATTTAAATATTTGAATAATTTTTATATTTGAATTCAAATTATAAAATTCAAAAAACCAATTATTTTTAATATTAAAGATTAATTAAATATTCAAAATCAAAATGGTAAAAATTTAGGTATTACATTCTCCCCCTTGAAAGAATTCCATTCTAAAAATTCCCTAAGGAAGAAACTATCTCCAAACCCTTAAGTTTAAAAACTATCAATTAAAATGAGTTGTCAAAACTTTAAAGTCCTTTATATAATGAAAATTTTTAGTAGCACCTCCTTTGCGTGGCTAGATCCAAAAAACTACAACCTGTTAATAACGGCCCCAAATCAATAATGAAAACAAAAGCCAAGTGGCCTCCAATATCTAGGCATAAAACCATCAATTAATCACCAATTTCTAAATCTACTTTGTACCTCTTTTGCATTAGATTTTTATTTTACAAGCAATTTACTTTCTCGATGCGAATGTGGGAGCATAAGAAATCAAATAGTAATCTCTTGCTTCTGTGTGCTTGCATGATTCAAAAGTGAATCATGCTGATAAAAGAGAAATACATTAGCAACATAAATAAATATAACATCCATATGCAATATAAGTATAGAGAATACTCTATAATAAAATTCTAAGCATCCAATTTGTTTTCCAAAAGATAAATTTTAGAACTAAATACGCTGGATTTTATATTCAAAATATATTTTCAAATTTCCTCCATAGAGAAATATATATATCAAAACCAAAATCAACTATGACAAGGAGGGGGCTCCTCCTAAGAATGGTACAACTCTAGAATCAAAACAACACGAAGCATCTAGTGGTATTCTGGTTACTCCACAGACAATAGCTAGAGAAAAAAAAATACTTAGCGAGTCTTCCATATCGAAAAACCCCCAACCGCCTAACTTTAGTCATAACTAAATATTTGAATGACCACTTCACAAAAAATCTTTTCGAATATTCTAAAATAATAATACTTCATTGATTATTTCAAAATAATACCAATATTATTTCTTTCTCAAATGCTTATGAAATCACTTTATCAAAGCATTGAGATTTAATTCCTAATAATTAAAAAAATTATAATCCATGGCCTACAATTATACTACCAATCAAATCAAGTTCCATAAGGGAATATAGCAAACACTAACATTATTTAAAAATGTTAAATGTCTTAACAAAAAATAATTAGAATTTTTCGTAGGTTTACCACTTCCTAAGTCACACAATAAGTATACAAATATACTTAAGCTCGTATGATGTATATAAATCATTCATACGCAATATCTGATTCGACACTTGCTCGGATACATAGACTCCACTTCTGAACTAGTATCGCTTACTCTACCTCCCTAGTGCAGACTTTGTTCAAGTTCCTTAATTAAAAACCTATGTTCTCCATACATAGCCATATTACTATGATATCAGGAATCCGAATCAAGTGTTCGCTTACAAAAATCAAGTGAGAAATCCTTTTTTGGACAGTTGTGAATCTCCCGCAGTTATGTAATCAAATCCTAGATCAAGTACCATGCGAATAAAAAGATCTACGTATAATTTACATGCTAAATTTGATTGAAAAATGAATTTTGTTTCAAGATATACCACCTTCTTTTTTAAGGAATTTTTCAATAAATAAAATAGCGGTAATCAAATGGAGATGGATGAGATCAAAGATACTAACCTAATAATTGATTACATGGAAAAAATAAATTTAACCAAGCCAAAACGGACATAGCTTAGTAGAATGTCTAATAAGAATTATCGTACATTAAAGAGAAAATACGAATTTCGTATCAGTGTTGGGAAATTGAATTATTAGTAATAACACTCTCCTTAATTATCGTTAGACCATAGAGAGTACAGACTATACTACATTGCATGATGCTTTAAATATGAAATGGGTTTCAAGTGCATTTAAAAAAAATTATTTTGATAATCATACCCGAATGGATTTGATATTTTGATTACAAGTGAGTCTTCGAGAAGAAAATTGATGTAATTGGAATGGAAAAAAGCAAGGTTGATGGGAAATGATCATGTCCATTTCAATTGTTAATACTAATGGGACAATTTCGCTAGTTAACATTCTTAAGTCCATTTGGATTTCACTTACAAATCAACACACAATTTAACTATGAGTTTTGGCATAGTGATGTTAAAACAGAACTTATGAATGATTAATATGGACCATATGAGGTAGATTCATTTTATATTGGCAAGATGAACTATCATATATGTTATGTGTTAGATCAGAATTCTCTTATGTACTTAGTGTAGTGAGAAAAAGTTAAATCTAGCCCAAAATCAATAAATATTAATTAAGAGTATTCTTGAGTATTTGTGACATACTAGAGAATTGTTTGTGGAAATAACAAACTTCTTGCGAAGGAGTATTCAGACTCGAACTTCATAAGTGATATTGAATATAATAAGTCAATCTTAAATTCATGTTCAGCCTTGATTAAGGAGATTTAAGTTGTAAATGTTCTAAGCAAGAGCTTGTGACAAATTCAATTATAAAGGCTAAGTACATCATCTTAAGTAGTGGTACAATGAAAGTGGTGGATGTGTCAAAATTTATAAGAAATCTAGACATTATTCCTATTATAGAAAAACAAATAATGTATTGTGATAACAATAATGCAATATAAATTTCTATGGGAACCGACAAATTGATAAGAAGCGGAGATATGTTCATTGTGATTGATGCCCAAAAAAATGAGTTTATCCATAGCAGGGAAATATAAACAAGAAGTAGATACAAAATAATAATATTGCAAATCCATTGGCTAAGGGCCCTTCCTAGTCTAATTTAGGGAGACTGATTAAAGATATGGGGATGAGGCACCATAATTGGCCTAAGTATAAATGGGAGACTGATAGGGTTAAGGGTGTGCCCTAGGGGTAATCATGTAATTTGGCATGTTACCTAACTCTTATAAAAGAATCTTGATCGAAATAAAGTGTGCTTTTGGTTTTATTTTCCTTTATATATGTTGTTATACAAAGATATATGCAATGGTATTAACACATTAAACATATATAAGTAGGAAATCATTAAGAGACGTACTTTATCGATTATACATATGAATGTGTTTATTACCATAAGTATTGAATCAATATTTAAATACTTACATCTTAAATGTTCCTAGTTAAGATGGTTTAAGAAATAGATATCGATACATTCATTAAGATTAGTGTGCTTAATGCTCTTTATGCAATGGCTGTTGAATTACTCATGTCCATTGAGGACAATGAGGGGTTAAGTAATTATGGTTGTTTGGAACAATCGTAGAATAACCCAAAGAGAGCCTTCTATAGATAAATACAAATAATTCAAAATAGAAGATTTCACGGTAACATTGTAATCTTCAGACTTGAGGGTACTATCGATCTTAAGTAGTTAGACTGTACTTTGATTACGGTTAAGCACATGAGGTAGAGATCATGTAATGACCATAGCTGGATACAAATTAAACTACTTGAAGTGAAATATTACCCAAGAGAGTATTTGCCTCGTTCATTGCAGAACTTTAGTATCACCATAATTGGTAGTGGACTAAAAGTCAAAATCTTTAGATAGAGTTAACTGATTAGTCGATAAATGTTATCAGATTGAACCAAGGACTTTAAAGTGGTTTACACAATTAACTACGAATATTATATCTTAGTGATATAGTGATGACAAAAATAAAATATGCATAAAATATCATTACAAAGTGTAGTTTAATAAAGATTAGAAACTGGATTTTGCCAAAATGATATATAAGTGACAGAATTAGTGTCCGATGTTGCGCTTCAATAAAGTCCTTATAGGCTTCAATTAAATATTGGTCGAAGACAACATTCACATACTAGAGAGTTAACACAATTATGTTGTTAATTATTTTCAAGTTTGGCCAATTTTAAATTAGTTTACAAGTATTGTAAGTTAACCATAGGAATATATGCAAATGTTGTATTTAATTTTACGAAATTTTAATTATTTGTTTAAAGCCTTAAAAGTAATCAAAATGATATATAATTTTTATATATTGATTTAAATAAGACACTGGCTTAATAAATCAATTAGATAATTAGTTGAATGATTAAATTAACTAAGATCGAAGTCTAAGAAGCTCAGACAACGTGGGGTCGACCGGGGCTGGAACAAGGTCTTCAAATCTGGAGAGATCAGAGAAGGCGCTAGCTATATGTGATCTAGTTAGGTATAAATAATCACCCCATTCATTTTCTTTAAAATCAAGCAAACCCTGTCCCTATCTTCCACATTAGAAAATTGGTGATGTCTTGAAGAAGGAATTGCATCTCATAGTCAAGGACATAGAGCTAAGAGTTCAAAAAGGAAATAACAAGATACCAAGGTGTTGGCAATCGACAAGAACTAAAAGTATATTGTTCATTTAAAATATATGTACATACATATACATATACATATACATATACACATACATATACATATACATATACATATACATATACATATACATATACATATACATATACATATACATATACATATGTGTGTGTGTGTGTGTTTATTTGTATAATTCCACATTTAATATTCGACCGTAATTTGAAAAATATATTTATTTATTTTAAACAATTAAATAATATATACATGCATATATAAATAAATGTACTTATTGTTTTTAATTCTAGTTTGATAAAAAAAATTATGCCCATGGCCCAAATTTAAATAAGTAGTGTGTGTGTATAAGTATAATAAATTTCGCATTTAACTTAAACAAAAATTGGTTTTCGAATTAAAAAAAATTAGTTTTTGTTTTCTTACTTTGAGGAAAAATTATTCATTTTATTAAACTACACATAAAAGCATATTAAATATATGCGTATTTTTTGGATTATTATATTCGTATGTATACATAGACACACACACACATATGGTTAGATAAAACATTTTTCTAACAGCTTTGTTTGATATAAATTTTATTTCAATGAGTCAAATATATTAAATATCTATCTAGTTAAATATAACTAAAATTTGAATTTAAGGTAAAATGATTTATAATAAGTATATATAAACATAAATATGCTTCAAATTTATTAAAAAAATCAAATTATTTTTAAAACTGAACATAATACACACAAATATATATAATTTAATAAATACTTTATGTTTGAGTTAAAAAAATATATAACTACATATATTATATATATGTATATGTATATGTATATATGTATATGTGTGTGTATGTGTACGTATGTGTGTACATTTTCAAAAAAAAATGTATGTATGTAAGTATCCATGTTAAAAAGATTACTATCGTAACATTATATGTATTAACTATAAATTCTAATGGTGCGTTATTTACCTATGACATTAAACCCTATTTATAAACCATAGATCCCAACGATTACTAATAATACACTTGCGCCATATGTTCCTCTTGTATAACCTATGTTAAATCATCTTATTAATATAGTTATAGTGCTTGCATTGTGAATGAAAACATATTATAAAATTAAAATAAAACAAAATAAATGATAACATATGTAAATATATTATAACTAAATATAAAATATAGAAATAAAAGTTTTAATACATAAATTAGTTAAATTACAATTAAACCTTACACTCTTTTATTATTTACTACCAAGTATGATTCAATCATAATGTTTATTCATGTAAACACAAAATACAATCTAGTGCAAATTAATAAAAAGATTTTTCTATGAATTTCCCTTTTACCCTACCGTTAATGTACGTGATCCAACAAGTATATATGCACACATACATGTAACATGATAGAGGTAAGGGGTATGCCCTAGGAAAAATTATATAATTTAATTCACTACAAGAAAAACCATTTTTTTATAGCACTTTAAAATACTAAAATATAGCGTTTGGTCAATAAATGCTATCTTAATTAATTAGGGATAAAACAAATTAATGTTTAAACGCTATATGATATGACATAGGTATGCGGGTTATCAATAAAATCAACAAAATAAAGGCGTGATGATGCAGCTCATTTTACTTTTCATCCCTCCCTCTCCCCTTCATTACTCCTGCACTTCATCTTTCCTGAAAACTTGAAAAATAAAATGATGAACTCATCTCGAAAATCAAAGCCTAAATTAAACCCTTTCTTCACTAAAGCACGAAATCAAATCACGAATTCTCCTCTTCTTTTACAATCTACAGTTTCTTTTTGTCCTTTCTCTTTCTCAATCATCGTCCATAAAAACAAGGGCGAAGATTTTTCTTAGCCTTTTCTCCTTGGTTGCAGGTACTAGCAAATTATCTTTTTCTTTTTACATATTTGTTTAGTATGGTTTCAGTCTAGCATGTTTATTTGCTATTGTATTCTCTTTAGTTGCTTGTATTATGGATTTTTCTTTGCTAGCAGGTAGTCACGAATTTCACAAACCTTTTCTTTTTGTTCTTTGAGAAAAGCATATGAATATGTTACTCGGATAACTATTTGATAACAGCCTTACAACATAAGAGAATATGTAATTGTCAGTCATTGGATGTTTGGTTTCAATAACATCATTAATGATTTGAAGATCGGGTAACATCTTAAAACTTTTCATTTGATTACTGTGAAGTAGGAATCACGTTAATGCTATTTGTTACTCAAATCGAAAGTTGACAGTGAGTCGTGCCTTAATTTAATAGCTTATTCCATATAGAAATCTCTTTGTAAATTATGTTTTTTTTATCAAAAATCTGATGGGTAAAGGGAATTTTCTATCGCACCTAATTTTGAAGGTTATGCAAATTTAGACTTCTATAAGTTTCTCTATCTCTATCGTAGTTTACGTTGTCTCGCCTCTACCCACAGAGCCATAACCATCTCATAATCCTATAACTGCTCAATTCTTTAAAGCTTGACATATACTAAAGAAGTAGTGGATTATGCAAATCACCAAGGTTGTTATATATGAGTAAATCAAATTACTACAATTTTTGTTTGATTAGTAAGCGATGTTTGTTGTGAATACTTGGGTTAATTACACTAAGCTATTATATAATTGATGTTGCAGGCCTTTTTATACAACATCAATTGATTGGTAACCGTCTATACTAAATTGATAATATTTCTTTTTTTGTTAAAATATGAATATTTTTTATTAAAATATTGATAGTTATTTCATTTTCCATAATACTCCATAATATAACTAGAAAATTGTTATTGTGCGCTAATTATTTCCAATCAAGACTATCGTTGGAAATAGTTTAACTAGAAACAATTTAGAAAATATTACTAAAAGTTTTTAGTAAAAAAACCTCACAAGCTATATTTTATGAATCAGTATATAGTATTGAAATCTAAAATATTATTGATTATTATTGTGATGTTTCGAATTTTGCCCGCTCGAAAATCGACATCCATACTTCATATCGTATTCGAATGCCATAGATTCGACCGTTCAAATCCGATTCGCCGGAGCTTATAACAACATTAAGTAAACAACACAGCGGAAAAAATAATAATACATTGATATACAGCTTTGATACAATATCTGATACAACAGATGATCCAATAGATATCAATATACATCAGAGATATGATACAATAAAATAGCAGCGGAAAAGAAAAATAGAAAACATCTAGCAGCGGAACAATATAACTCTAAGATAGTCTTCAAAAGAGAACTCCGAGAACTGCAACTCCATCTCCAAGAATCAATCCACCAATAGCTCGAACCCCCAATAACGATGCACCAAGATCAGCAAGACTGGGTGTGGTCCAAAGATTGAACTAACTCTAGATAACCCACTATATCTAACTATCTGAAAAACCCAACTCTAGACTGCTCGTGTAGAAAATAATGAGCATCCAGAGTTTAGGAAAGAAACAATAAACTCCGGATCAGTCGTGGGACTGGTGTGAGCAACAAAAACAGTTTATCTGTTAAAACATTCAACAAAAGATTTTCAAAGTCAATTCGCAATGCTTTTTAAAAATGAGACTACCATAAGGCCTCCCGCACACACACACATTGCAAACGCAGAATCGGAGGAGATTTCTCCTTATGATAGTCAAAGATGCTTGATACGCATTAAAAGAAACATTTGATATTATTACTAGTGCATAGTGTAGGAAAAATTCATTTCGAAAGTAGAATATAAATCTTAGCAAACATACGACCATTATCGTATGCCTACTATAGCTACCATCTAAACAGTGGTGACCACCATAAGTAAATGGCAGGTTCTACAACTAAAACCGTACAGGGTTTCGTATTGGGAATTGGATTTCCAACAAATGGTCAGGCCAAGGAACTTCCCATTGCCACATGAGAATGCCTCTGGAAGGACGTCCCCGAGAACCAAACCGGATCTCTGCAAACACAAGGCAGGGTTACCCCTAACTGAGTAACAACTGACCGAATATGCCATCCCCCGGTCCTTTGGGACCTTTAACCGAGCGCTCGTAATCAATTCACACAATCATAAAGTGTTTTCAACATGAGTAAGTATCTGGGCTCCATACCATGATACCACCCTTTTCCAGAAGGAAATGCACATACCCTAAAGGGCGCTACCCCTCATAACCTTGCCGTATCTTTCCTGTTTTGACCATTTCCGGGGTGTGAGGCTCGACGAGGTCACGTCCACAAAGACATACTTTATACAAAAGCCATGCTTTGGGTCAACAAATGATCATAGAGATGATCACCAAGATAGACGATCAAATAAATGATCCTATCACAAATAATCAACACAATGATCATTTCACAGCAACACTCAACATGTCACATTACCAAATTGGGAATATATCGCTGATAACCATCAACTATATAACCTCTGAGCTCGTACGTCTCAGAGAAGGGTGTTAAGCTAAGAGAATAAATTCTCCGCCACCAACAGAAATATATTTGAAAGAAATCAGCTTTATATCTCAATTTGTAATGTCAGACATACAATCCATACAAGTCTGTTCCGGGATCGAACAGAACCGAAGGCACTTACAGAGAAGTCCTTGCAATCCGGATATTCACAATCCCGATCGGATTTCCCATCACTTAGGGAGTCTCTATACCGGCGCGACTCGGTGCAGAAACAATCGATAGGTCATCCTATCGCTTTCGCAAATACCCGGTCTTCATCACCGGTCTTCAAATGCTATCCATAACGTAGAATCACATATTCGGAATGGGTTATACGACACAAAGGTCCTTTCCCGGCTAAACCGAATAGTGAGCACAATATTTAAAACATATGGATATGGGATTTCAATTAAGTCACAACTTAATAATTCAAGACTTTCTTCAAATGGCTTAACAAATTACCATTTTCAATCTTTAAACAAAAAGATTCATTTTCACAACCTTTAACGGTTTAAACAATTTTCACATTTTAATCTTTTAAATAAAAGATTCATTCACAGATTTTCCAAATCAATTTTCATTTCAATTTGATTAACTCGTTAAATCTTTAAATCAAAGATTTAACTTATAGCCTTCAAAACACTTTCATTTCAATTTGATTAACTCGTTAAATCTTTAAATCAAAGATTTAACTTATAGCCTTCAAAACAATTTCATTTCACTTTGATTTAAACAAATCATCAATTTAAATCTGTTAAAAATAAGCAGATTTAATTCATAGCTTTCAAAAAAGAATTTATTCATAACTTAGGAAAATCATTTCTCTATTCAATCTTGAAATTCCCCTAATTAATTGGAATCTCAGTTCTTATCTAAAAGTGTTTATCATTTGAAAACAATAGTTTTCATTTTGGAAATCAGATTCATTTATACGAGTTGAAATCCTTGGGTTAAATTCAAATTCCCAAAACCATATCTTTAAAATGGTTTAAATTCATACAAACCTGTTTATAATATCTTTAACCATAATTTCCAATCATCGAATTCAATTCCAAATATCGAATTCAAATTCAAATTGATTTATTTAAATTGGAGATTTTACCGGGTTATTCAAAATAGCTTTTATCTGTGAAAACCTTTTTCAAAAGCTTTACCATTTAACCCAAATCCATTTTCAAAACATTTGAATTCAAATATTCAATTTTATAAATCATTTCAAAATCTGTGACTTAATCGATTTCCTCGTGAAATCCATATTGGTGTGTGTATAAGTGTGGTCAAGGGGTTTAACACAATAGTGCAACATCATTCAATCATTACAGATCAAACACAGAAATATAGTTGATAAGCAATATAACTATAAAGCTTATCGCCCATTCACAGATTCACAGATAATATATAGATGTATCATCAATAAATGAATAAATTATATACAACTCAATCCACGGAATAAAATATCACAGATCAGATAGGACAATCAATTCAAGGCATTTCATACAATATAATCATTCATAAGTAAGGTCAACCATTCAAAAATCATTGGAAAGTAGGATTAATTAATCGTTTTATCCTGATTAATTCAATTTATTTTCAATTAAATTAATTACTTATGAATTAATTATCTAATCCTGATTTATTAATTACAAATCAATTGATATAGATTAATTTATCAATCACCTTTATTAATTCTTCTTAATTAATAAATTAACTAGATTAATCTTTTAAACCAATTACATAATTAATTAACCAATTAATTCATTGTTTTAAGAAACTAGACCTTAATTAATAAGGTTAAACTTACAGTTACTAATTTAATTGTTACAAAAAATTAATTATCCATTCCTATTATCTAAATAATTAATGTATTACGAATCATTCAATCTTTATTAATTTAAGGTGAACTCATTCTTAGTAGTGATTTAAATATCATTTACAAATATGTTGAAAACCTTTTTATTTCGACTTGCCTTTCTAAATTTCATTTTAAACTCAAGATTTAAAAATGAACCCTCGTTTATCTTTAGTAAAGTTTAAAACTAATTTAAAAATCCTTTAAATTACTTGTTGAAGTAGTATTTTATTATAAAGAAATTTTAAAAGAGTTTAAATCAAATTTATTTATTAAATTCACATATTAAAGGAACTTTAACATTTAAACTTATTTATACCTTCAAATTTATAAAACTAAATTTAATTCCAAATTTAAATTAAATTATTCAAATTTCAAAACTAACTCAAATTCATTATTGAACTTTATTTAATAACTTGGTTTAACTTGTAAAAAAGAACTGTTAAAACTTGCTACAGGTTTTAAAACCTGAACAATTCTACCATAGCTCCTCCCCTCGTCTACTTCGAGCAAACGCGAGTTTCCCCCCGAGACCTTCCTCGTGTAAAATCTCAAAACCCCCCAGTTCTTCCCCTCTACTCTTTCTTCTTCTTTTCAATTTTATAAAATTTAAAAACTGCAGTGATAAAAACACTCATGCGCATCGGGTTCGACACGATTCGTTTCCCAAAAATACTCGAGCAACATCACGCGACAGCCACGATAACATCCCAGGCCATCCAAACACCACTGTACTGTGCACATGCACGGCCAAACGCGAGGGCTCCGATCATCGCCATGATCTTCGTCAAGTCGACTATCTTCCACGTAACTCATCACGATCATCAGATCGTGTTCAAAATATCGAAATCAAATTCGAGGCCATCATTCCAAAACCTGGAACAACGTAAAAACTGGGAACACCCTCACCTGTCAACGCTTTGTTCTCCTCATCACGACCACCGGAGACTCTGCAACTTCGACCAACCCTTCGTCAACGACCAAGCTACCCTCACCCAAGACCCTATTTCACTCGATCAACCAGAGAAACCGTGGTGATCGAATTATCAAACCTAGTCAAAACTAGGGTTACAAACCAAAAATCGAATATCGCTACTGCCACAATGATCTAATCAACTTCCTACCAATTTTCCTTAAGTCTCTGATCATCGTACTATCATCACTGAAGAATACAACATCCCAAACCACTGAGATCACCGGAGATTACCCAATTCCCCATTTTTGTTCAACCCAGAGCTGCACGCTTATTTCAAAACTAAAAATTATAATTTTAGTTTTAAAAATCATGTTTAAGTAAATAGATTCAATTTATATGCATGGTTTCTTAAATTAAGAAATTTGTTTTTAAACTTATTTAAAGTTGTATTCGTCTTTCTTGATTGCCAGAGACAATTACATGTTGTTTCAACTTTAATAAATTTTTAACACCTAGCTTAAAAACAAACAAACAACATTTGTTTACATCCTAAGTTCAAGTAGTTACTAGATCAAGTGATGAAGGTTTTTTTGCTCATCTGTCTAAAAAAAACAACAGGAACAGAGTTTCAAAAGTTACAGGCATACACAGATTTTCACAATCACATATATACACATTTTCTAGATCTACATAAGCAACTAATTCAGGGACTTAAGATTTTTTTTTTTTTATTAAAAATTACTCACTTGATTTCCAGGAAATGAATAGAGACTTAAATTTGAACAGGCTCTTGAATTTGAAATCTGAAACACTTTGCTTTTAAGTTGATCTATAGCTTCAAGATTTGGACTTGAACTTCCAGGCTTGATGTTGAGAAACAGATCTTACTTTCTGAGATGATTCTTGATATGGATATATAGACAGAGGTGTACAGGTGATGTATATTGTTGTTTGTACAACCAGAGTAAGGCTGAAAATGCTTGCATTAATTGCTTTAGTCCTTCTGTTTCATATTATATTTTATTTTCTTTTCTAGCCTACTCTTGAATATTATTGTTGTCTTGTTTATTATTGCTTGCCTTACTTACCTGGCATTTTGTTTAAGCTTTTTGAGATGAGATTTACTTTAGATTTCCTTAGCTTTGCATCTCAAAATTTTACAGGCAACTTATAATATTTATTTGCCTAGCATACTTTATTTTGTTTACTGAAATGAAGCTATCATCTCTGCTGATATGTTGTATATACTTAGAGATGCTTTATTTATACTTTCTTTACAAGCTTTTGCTTTGGTTTTCTTTTAAGTGTACATATTTATGTTATTCTATTATGTATGTACAGTTTATATATATGTGTTTGTTTGAGTTGAGATGAAAGCTTTAATTGTTTATGTACTTTATGTTTTATTCTTATCTCTTTTACTTATTCTTTTTACTTCTATTTTTAGTTTAAATATTTATCATAAATTTTACTTTAAAAATTATTGTTTTACATTTCTCTATATACACATATATTTTATATAACTCAAATTATCGTCATTTATAAATTTTTAAATCAATTTATTTATTTATTTATTTTTATACTTGTGTCCAAAGTATATTATTTATTTTTCAAAATCATTTATTTAAGAATTTATTTAAAATCCAATATATACATATATATTCACATATATACAAATTTTCAAATCCATATGACTCTATATATTTTCTATTTGAATCGAGGAAACTCGCTTCCATTTATAATTAATTCTACAAATTTTTATTCAAAACTTCATTTAATTATCAATTTAAATTAAATTAAAATCTAGGGTCGTTACAAACTTCCCCCCTTAAAAGAATTTCGTCCCCGAAATTCGTAGGCACGAAAACAACAAAGATAGATGAAAGATAGAGAAATATCCTTTCAGATCAAACTGGATATCAGTTCTACATTTGGCTCACCAAATCAGAATATCAACAATAGATACAAGAAATTATAATAGAATTTCAAATTTAGTTTTAAACGAAATTGTTTTATTGATTTAATTCAATTTATCCTTCATATTCCATTAATCAATTTAACTCAATTAAAAATTTCTAATTCCAAATTCATTAAGGTTCAAATCAAAAAGCTGATAAGAAACCGATGAAGATACGAAGTAAGAATTTCCAACAACAATTCGTAGGGCCACCATCACACCAAAATTACTTCTGGAGCTGTCACGAAGCAATCAAAAGAATTTGGAAAGACGAATCAAAGAAATTGATAAGAAAGTTATTTCCACTGTTGTTACAGAGTTTTGACTAATTACAGTCGTATTCCCATGTCCCCTATCTCGTTTTCTTCTTGCACTCATACTCACTATCAGTGGATAGTAAGAGAATTTACTGAGGCATTCAAACGAATATCTTAAGGATTACTCATTCTAGGGTATACTTCACCCTATCTCTAATGAGCTACTTAATGTGTTATACTCCTGAGCTAAAGTTCAACCCTTAGCTCTGATACCAAATGTGACGTTTCGAATTTTGCCCGCTCAAAAATCGACATCCATACTTCATATCGTATTCGAATGCCATAGATTCGACCGTTCAAATCCGATTCGCCGGAGCTTATAACAACATTAAGTAAACAACACAGCGGAAAAAAAATACATTGATATACAGCTTTGATACAATATCTGATACAACAGATGATCCAATAGATATCAATATACATCAGAGATATGATACAATAAAATAGCAGCGGAAAAGAAAAATAGATAACATCTAGCAGCGGAACAATATAACTCTAAGATAGTCTTCAAAAGAGAACTCCGAGAACTGCAACTCCATCTCCAAGAATCAATCCAGCAATAGCTCGAACCCCCAATAACGATGCACCAAGATCAGCAAGACTGGTGTGGTCCAAAGACTGAACTAACTCCAGATAATCCACTATATCTAACTATCTGAAAAACCCAACTCTAGACTGCTCATGTAGAAAATAATGAGCATCCAGAGTTTAGGAAAGAAACAATAAACTCCGGATCAGTCGTGGGACTGGTGTGAGCAACAAAAACAGTTTATCTTTTAAAACATTCAACAAAAGATTTTCAAAGTCAATTCGCAATGCTTTTTAAAAATGAGACTACCATAAGGCCTCCCGCACACACACACAATGCAAACGCAGAATCGGAGGAGATTTCTCCTTATGATAGTCAAAGATGCTTGATACGCATTAAAAGAAACATTTGATATTATTACTAGTGCATAGAGTAGGAAAAATTCATTTCGAAGTAGAATATAAATCTTAGCCAACATACGACCATTATCGTATGCCTACTATAGCTACCATCTAAACAGTGGTGACCACCATAAGTAAATGGCAGGTTCTACAACTAAAACCGTACAGGGTTTCGTATTGGGAATTGGATTTCCAACAAATGGTCAGGCCAAGGAACTTCCCATTGCCACATGAGAACGCCTTTGGAAGGACGTCCCCGAGAACCAAACCGGATCTCTGTCAACACAAGGCCGGGTTACCCCTAACTGAGTAACAACTGACCGAATATGCCACCCCCCGGTCCTTTGGGACCTTTAACCGAGCGCTCGTAATCAATTCACACAATCATAAAGTGTTTTCAACATGAGTAAGTATCTGGGCTCCATACCATGATACCACCCTTTTCCAGAAGGAAATGCACATACCCTAAAGGGCGCTACCCCTCATAACCTTGCCGCATCTTTCCTATTTTGACCATTTCCGGGGTGTGAGGCTCGACGAGGTCACGTCCACAAAGACATACTTTATACAAAAGCCATGCTTTGGGTCAACAAATGATCATAGAGATGATCACCAAGATAGACGATCAAATAAATGATCCTATCACAAATAATCAACACAATGATCATTTCACAGCAACACTCAGCATGTCACATTACCAAATTGGGAATATATCGCTGATAACCATCAACTATATAACCTCTGAGCTCGTACGTCTCAGAGAAGGGTGTTAAGCTAAGAGAATAAATTCTCCGCCACCAACAGAAATATATTTGAAAGAAATCAGCTTTATATCTCAATTTGTAATGTCAGACATACAATCCATACAAGTCTGTTCCGGGATCGAACAGAACCGAAGGCACTTACAGAGAAGTCCTTGCAATCCGGATATTCACAATCCCGATCGGATTTCCCATCACTTAGGGAGTCTCTATACCGGTGCGACTCGGTGCAGAAACAATCGATAGGTCATCCTATCGCTTTCGCAAATACCCGGTCTTCATCACCGGTCTTCAAATGTTATCCATAACGTAGAATCACATATTCGGAATGGGTTATACGACACAAAGGTCCTTTCCCGGCTAAACCGAATAGTGAGCGCAATATTTAAAACATATGGATATGGGATTTCAATTAAGTCACAACTTAATAATTCAAGACTTTCTTCAAATGGCTTAACAAATTACCATTTTCAATCTTTAAACAAAAAGATTCATTTTCACAACCTTTAACGGTTTAAACAATTTTCACATTTTAATCTTTTAAATAAAAGATTCATTCACAGATTTTCCAAATCAATTTTCATTTCAATTTGATTAACTCGTTAAATCTTTAAATCAAAGATTTAACTTATAGCCTTCAAAACAGTTTCATTTCAATTTGATTAACTCGTTAAATCTTTAAATCAAAGATTTAACTTATAGCCTTCAAAACAATATCATTTCACTTTGATTTAAACAAATCATCAATTTAAATCTGTTAAAAATTAACAGATTTAATTCATAGCTTTCAAAAAAGAATTTATTCATAACTTAGGAAAATCATTTCTCTATTCAATCTTGAAATTCCCCTAATTAACTGGAATCTCAGTTCTTATCTAAAAGTGTTTATCATTTGAAAACAATAGTTTTCATTTTGGAAATCAGATTCATTTATACGAGTTGAAATCCTTGGGTTGAATTCAAATTCCCAAAACCATACCTTTAAAATGGTTTAAATTCATACAAACCTGTTTATAATATCTTTAACCATAATTTCCAATCATCGAATTCAATTCCAAATATCGAATTCAAATTCAAATTGAATTATTTAAATTGGAGATTTTACCGAGTTATTCAAAATAGCTTTTATCTGTGAAAACCTTTTTCAAAAGCTTTACCATTTAACCCAAATCCATTTTCAAAACATTTGAATTCAAATATTCAATTTTATAAATCATTTCAAAATCTGTGACTTAATCGATTTCCTCGTGAAATCCATATTGGTGTGTGTATAAGTGTGGTCAAGGGGTTTAACACAATAGTGCAACATCATTCAATCATTACAGATCAAACACAAAAATATAGTTGATAAGCGATATAACTATAAAGCTTATCGCCCATTCACAGATTCACAGATAATATATAGATGTATCATCAATAAATGAATAAATTATATACAGCTCAATCCACGGAATAAAATATGACAGATCAGATAGGACAATCAATTCAAGGCATTTCATACAATATAATCATTCATAAGTAAGGTCAACCATTCAAAAATCATTGGAAAGTAGGATTAATTAATCGTTTTATCCTGATTAATTCAATTTATTTTCAATTAAATTAATTACTTATGAATTAATTATCTAATCCTGATTTATTAATTACAAATCAATTGATATAGATTAATTTATCAATCACCTTTATTAATTCTTCTTAATTAATAAATTAATTAGATTAATCTTTTAAACCAATTACATAATTAATTAACCAATTAATTAATTGTTTTAAGAAACTAGACCTTAATTAATAAGGTTAAACTTACAGTTACTAATTTAATTGATACAAAAAATTAATTATCCATTCCTATTATCTTAATAATTAATGTATTACGAATCATTCAATCTTTATTAATTTAAGGTGAACTCATTCTTAGTAGTGATTTAAATATCATTTACAAATATGTTGAAAACCTTTTTATTTCGACTTGCCTTTCTAAATTTCATTTTAAACTCAAGATTTAAAAATGAACCCTCGTTTATCTTTAGTAAAGTTTAAAACTAATTTAAAAATCCTTTAAATTACTTGTTGAAGTAATATTTTATTATAAAGAAATTTTAAAAGAGTTTAAATCAAATTTATTTATTAAATTCACATATTAAAGGAACTTTAACATTTAAACTTATTTATACCTTCAAATTTATAAAACTAAATTTAATTCCAAATTTAAATTAAATCATTCAAATTTCAAAACTAACTCAAATTCATTATTGAACTTTATTTAATAACTTGGTTTAACTTGTAAAAAAAAACTGTTAAAACTTGCTACAGGTTTTAAAACCTGAACAATTCTACCATAGCTCCTCCCCTCGTCTACTTCGAGCAAACGCGAGTTTCCCCCCGAGACCTTCCTCGTGTAAAATCTCAAAACCCCCGAGTTCTTCCCCTCTACTCTTTCTTCTTCTTTTCAATTTTATAAAATTTAAAAACTGCAGTGATAAAAACACTCATGCGCATCGGGTTCGACACGATTCGTTTCCCAAAAATACTCGAGCAACATCACGCGACAGCCACGATAACATCCCAGGCCATCCAAACACCACTGTACTGTGCACATGCACGGCCAAACGCGAGGGCTCCGATCATCGCCATGATCTTCGTCAAGTCGACTATCTTCCACGTAACTCATCACGATCATCAGATCGTGTTCAAAATATCGAAATCAAATTCGAGGCCATCATTCCAAAACCTGGAACAACGTAAAAACTGGGAACACCCTCACCTGTCAACGCTTCGTTCTCCTCATCACGACCACCGGAGACTCTGCAACTTCGACCAACCCTTCGTCAACGACCAAGCTACCCTCACCCAAGACCCTATTTCACTCGATCAACCAGAGAAACCATGGTGATCGAATTATCAAACCTAGTCAAAACTAGGGTTACAAACCAAAAATCGAATATCGCTACTGCCACAATGATCTAATCAACTTCCTACCAATTTTCCTTAAGTCTCTGATCATCGTACTATCATCACTGAAGAATACAACATCCCAAACCACTGAGATCACCGGAGATTACCCAATTCCCCATTTTTGTTCAACCCAGAGCTGCACGCTTATTTCAAAACTAAAAATTATAATTTTAGTTTTAAAAATCATGTTTAAGTAAATAGATTCAATTTATATGCCTGGTTTCTTAAATTAAGAAATTTGTTTTTAAACTTATTTAAAGTTGTATTCATCTTTCTTGATTGCCAGAGACAATTACATGTTGTTTCAACTTTAATAAATTTTTAACACCTAGCTTAAAAACAAACAAACAACATTTGTTTACATCCTAAGTTCAAGTAGTTACTAGATCAAGTGATGAAGGTTTGTTTGCTCATCTGTCTAAAAAAAAACAACAGGAACAGAGTATCAAAAGTTACTGGCATACACAGATTTTCACAATCACATATATACACATTTTCTAGATCTACATAAGCAACTAATTCAGGGACGTAAGATATTTTTTTTATTTATTAAAAATTACTCACTTGATTTCCAGGAAATGAATAGAGACTTAAATTTGAACAGGCTCTTGAATTTGAAATCTGAAATACTTTGCTTTTAAGTTGATCTGTAGCTTCAAGATTTGGACTTGAACTTCCAGGCTTGATGTTGAGAAACAGATCTTACTTTCTGAGATGATTCTTGATATGGATATATAGATAGAGGAGTACAGGTGATGTATATGGTTGTTTGTACAACCAGAGTAAGGCTGAAAATGCTTGCATTAATTGCTTTAGTCCTTCTGTTTCATATTATATTTTATTTTCTTTTCTAGCCTACTCTTGAATATTATTGTTGTCTTGTTTATTATTGCTTGCCTTACTTACCTGGCATTTTGTTTAAGCTTTTTGAGATGAGATTTACTTTAGATTTCCTTAGCTTTGCATCTCAAAATTTTACAGGCAACTTATAATATTTATTTGCCTAGCATACTTTATTTTATTTACTGAAATGAAGCTATCATCTCTGCTGATATGTTGTATATACTTAGAGATGCTTTATTTGTACTTTCTTTACAAGCTTTTGCTTTGGTTTTGTTTTAAGTGTACATATTTATGTTATTCTATTATGTATGTACAGTTTATATATATGTGTTTGTTTGAGTTGAGATGAAAGCTTTAATTGTTTATGTACTTTATGTTTTATACTTATCTCTTTTACTTATTCTTTTTACTTCTATTTTTAGTTTAAACATTTATCATAAATTTTACTTTAAAAATTATTGTTTTACATTTCTCTATATACACATATATTTTATATAACTCAAATTATCATCATTTATAAATTTTTAAATCAATGAATTTATTTATGTATTTTTATACTTGTGTCCAAAGTATATTATTTATTTTTCAAAATCATTTATTTGAGAATTTATTTAAAATCCAATATATACATATATATTCACATATATACAAATTTTCAAATCCATATGACTCTACATATTTTCTATTTGAATCGAGGAAACTCGCTTCCATTTCTAATTAATTCTACAAATTTTTATTCAAAAATTCATTTAATTATCAATTTAAATTAAATTAAAATCTAGGGTTGTTACAATTATTTATTTTCCTTATGAGATAGTTGAGTATATAAACAAAATGCTTAAACTCCCTGCCATTTGAATTTTTTTACAAGTAGAAATATAAAAACAATATTTTGTATGGCATTGGCTATGGATAGGTTTATATTCTAGTTGGAACATGGAGACATATGACTATGATATTGTCACCATAATATGATCCAATCGAATCCCAAATATGATGGTTTGATACATAGGATGAATTTCTGTGTTGATAACTTAGCAAAAGATATCAAAACAAATCAATGTTGAGTCAATTGCTAAACAATAATTTCAACCTTAGCATATGAATTTTCCATTGCTCCTGACAACTTCTAATTTCCTGTATTGTTTGATCTGCTGCATTCTTGATCATTTTATAATGTACTGTTGGACTTAAGGGTCTATGACTTTATTGTTTGGGTTCATCTTTCTAAACATTAGTATACATGTTTTATTCATATGACTATTATGTCAATTTAGACCATGTAAATTAGTAAGAAAAAGAAATTAAATTTCTATCAAACCTGCGTATGTACTATGGTTGAATACATATGTGAACAAATTGTAACGGCCTATATTTTTGACAATTGGAAGTATTCAATTTAACAAGAATTTGGAATTTAATATTGTCAAAAATTATAATTTATAATTTAGTAATGATAAAAATTATTATGATATAATTTAATAATACTGATTGAATGTAATTGACAACTATTCTAATGTAATTTCAATCGATTGTAATAATAAGGGTTAGTAATAAATAAAATAAATATGTATAAAATGATAAAATCAGATTTTATTTAATTGAGATGGGCTTTAACAGTTGGTAAGTAGTTTATAATCCTTGTTTGTAAATAATAAATTAATAGATATGAATTATTATTGTAAATATTATTTTTATTTCTCATCTTATTATTTAATTCATTGGAAATTAATTTGGAAATCAATGAAGTTAAATATAATTGAAATATTGCAGTAATACAAGAAAGACGTTAACTGTTGAGTGATGAGTGTAATAAAATGGAAACTTATGTTTAATAATTTCATAAGGTATTTACTGATTTAATAACAAGAAAGTAAATCAAATAAAAGAATTTGTTTGTACTATAAATCATAATGAACTAAGATTTATTACAGTTGTAATCAAACATTGAAATTAATTTATAATTTAAATCTTGAATATAATATGGAAAATTTAATTTTAAAAGATTACTAATTTGTCTCTAATCAAAATGATGATATAAAACTTTTAATTTTGAATTTAAAAGTGACTAAATTGATTTTAAAAAATAGATTGTTTTAACTAACGTTTAAAATTAGTCTTTTTGGGCAATGTCTTGGCGTTCGATGAAACTAGTTCCATCGGATCCGTAATTGTTACTTATTGTAGGATTTCAAGTTTCATAGTGATCGGACTTATCGTTTCATCGCACGAGCTCGAAACACATAGAAATCGATTGAAGGATTGTAATTAAAATAATTCAATTTTAAAAGCTAACTTCTATATGCAATGGAATTAGTGCTTGAAATTAGTTCCATTGAATTTGAAAATGTTGAAAACCTATATTTCGATATATAGAATGACCTACTTTCGTTTCGGAAAGAAAACGGGCTTTTCGGGCCTTTATTATTGCTTTGCCTAAATCGATATGTTCCATCCATTCCTATTCCACCATTGTCTATATATATATATATTATATATATATATGCATATATATATATATATATGTTATTATAAATCCTAGTAGCCTTCTGTTCTATTTTCTGTACGTACGTTTCAGTTCTTGTCTGCTCCTTCTCAATGAAGATTAGCCAAGCACCCTAATTACTGATTTCAAATCACTCCAAAAATTCAAACTACTCAAACCCTATCAAATTTTATATCGTTGTGAAGCTTTCGACTAATGGAGTCAGTGTCTGGCATTTTTTTGGAATAGAAGCCTGAGTCAACCAGAAATCGTGGTCAAAGTTGTGGAATCGGTGGAACCCTAGGTCCAAATTGGGGCTTTTTGATTTGGAGACCATTTGGCGCAATTGAGGAGGCAAAACGATAGAGCTCGATGAGGGGAGCCTAGATCTGGTTTCGGTTCGATGATCGGAGCAGCGATGCAGTGAGAGTTGGCCCCGAAAGGTCATGGGTGCATCAATTTCGAGGCATAAAGTTTGGTGATTGACATCGAGCTAGGCGGCAGCGTTGGTAGACTTTAGTGGAAGAGATGATGGTCTTCTAATTGCAAGTGGTGGCATGGCTTCAAGTGGATGGAGCTAGGAGAAATCAGTGGTCAAAATCACTGTCGTGGTTGATGCGTGCGTCTTCAGTACATACGCATTATTTGATGAAATGAATACTAAAACATGGACCAAATTATATTTTAATATTTAAACTTCTAACATTAATAACTTTTGCATATGAACTTGATTTATGCATGGTTTCTTCCATGGAAATCATATCGAAATTTCGGACAACATGAAACTTGTTTGTTTGAATTTGGAGACTATTGAATTTTTAGGCTTTTATTGGATTTTCAATCGGCTATAAATCACAAGCGAGTGGTTTAACCTGCTCATGCAATACTAAATCTTCTTATGTTAGTTGAATTAAATTTATAAAGTGATAATAATGTTATTGGTTGCTGTTTGATAGTTTAAGTTCATGTTTTAACTGAAATTGAATTTTATTGAATTATATTGCCATTTAAATTAATATTGAAATTGAATCGCTAGTTAAATACCTGATATTGGAAACCAGTTAATTGCTATGATTTATTTGCTGATTTGGATGTTGACTGTGATGGATATCTGTTTGTTGACATTTTGGATGATTGGATGTTTATTTATTTTTATATATCCATGTTATCACTCTATATATTAAGTGACAACATATGAACTATTATTTGCATTATTTCGTATAAATTAAGAAATATGTTGAAATGGTATACACCTATGACACTTTGATTTGGATTGAAATGATATATATCGATCTCTAAAATTAAAATTAAAATAACCGATCACTTGAGAAAATTAACACGAACACCGGATTGGTTAAATTAAATGGTTTTAAAATCTTGAATTTTGATTTTAACTAAATGATATTGTTTAAAGGAAATAAATTATGGACTTTTATGATTGAATTATTTCTAATTCAAGCTTTAAAATTTAAAACTGAAATCGGTTAAAGGAAATGTTTTAAGGAATTAAAATTGAAATGTAAAGTATAATCGATGTATGACTTATATTTTGGAAATTGAATTGGTTTAAAGTTTGAACCGTAAATTGAACAATGAGGTTTCATTTGATTTATGTGATATAATTCAGTAATTTGAAATTTGACTTGAAATTGATATAAATTGAAATGGTTTAAAATAAGAATTTGATTGAAATTTAAAATCATTGAATTGAATTGTTGAATCGAATTTGAAAATAAAAATAAACGTTTCAGAAATTGAAGTTAATTCAAATTGAAATCGAAATCAACTTGATTTGAAACTAAATCGGAATTGAGTCAGTTGAATTGAAAGATTGAAAATTGAGTTTTGTTGATTTGAAATTTGAACATGGGTCCGGATTTGTTGAAATGGAAGGAAACCATTTGATTTGATATTATTTCAAAATAAATTATTTTAATACAAATTATTTAAAATCTATCCTTTTAATATTCAAATTATTTAGGTTTTCCAGACTATTTTACTATGTAAACCACTTTCAATACTCAAACCATTTTATATCAAACTGTTTTAAATCTTTAAACTATTTTAAACTATATATAACTGTTCAAACTATTTTCTAAAAATTTCAAACTATGCAAGTTGGAATGTTTATATTTAAATCGTTGATTTAATTGCGAATGTGGTTAAATGAGGTTATAACCTAAGTTGGAATTTGAAATGGTATTTTCAAGTGAAAATGACATATTTGGAATAAATATGGTATTTCGAAACGAAGTGATATTTTGAAGTGAATATGATATTTTGATATCAAATATGAATCGGTTTCGAAATGTAAATGAACCAACCGGTGTGAAAAAATGTAGTTTGGTTGTTAAAGAGACCGGGGCCTCTTATTAGCATACCCTCCGTCGATATTAGAACCACTTTAACAACTGTGTACGCGGTGGATGTTATCTAGAATGAAGTGGTTGAATTGGAGGCATTTGCTGGTTTGAAGAAAGAGAATGATGATGGATTAACCTGAAACTTATGTCAATTTGAAATGAGTAAAACAGGAGCCATATCTGACAAATGAGGCTAGCTTACTCTAGCGACATCTATACTTCGTATTACTATATTGATTGGTGCACCTTGATTTGATTATGGGATGGATGTTCGTGGTGGGCCGTTAGGGGTTACCAGCAATCAGGAAACGCAAAACGGTAGTATCCTACCTTATGCATCGCCTCACGTGTCTTGTCATACTCTTTATCCTTATTCGCGCCCACTACGATTTTGTTTTATCATGGTACCTATAGGGGATTCACTGGCTACCGACGTTACTGGTTGTGTTACTGGACCTGCATAGACTACATGCTTATGATTGTGTTAAGGGGGATCAATGTAAAGCCTTAACGCTATTTCAATATTTTATTTTACCCCTAGACACTGCATATATAGCGTATTTTACTACATATAAATAGTTTAGGGGATTCTTAGGAGATGGAAAATCTCGTAACATCTTCTAAGTTATTCACTCACGTTGTGCACTGGATAGGAGATGGAAAACTCCATAAACATCTCTCATGCTATTACACTCCTATTATTGGTGTTATTGATTTAACTTACATAAGATCTTTTAGCCTTACTCGAGTGTTTTGTCTTTCCATTACATTCGGATCCGCCTAAGTATTTCAATGTTTGAAGACATTATTTCTAGAGGATGAAGACGGAGTTTGGTATATTATACTATTAGTATTATTCCGCTGCATCATTATTAGTATGTTTTTGTCTGTACTCTGAATATGTTGTAAAAGTGGTGTAATCAAATATATATTGTAAAACATGAACTGTTTATTTGATTATTATATTCTTCATTCTGCTGCGAGATTCTGTGTTTTGTTTTCCTTCTTTTCTCTTATTTTCTTATTTAACCCGATTGGCAATCCTCCCCTTTGAATGGTTTGTGTTAGACATGTGTGGTTAACTGTCGACTTTAATCGTCCAAAAAGGTGGGTCGTCACAAAAACTAATAACATTCATCCATGTGAGAATATTTAAGCAATGTCTTTTTCATTTTCAACAAATGTTATTTTTGATATTTTTATTTGCTATATTTTTTATTTTTATAGCAGTGTACAAGTTTTGATGAGAAAACTTATGGAAAATCTACAAGGTACACAAGTTTGCATAGCATATTTTAAGGATGTTAATTATGTCGTTTTATCATGTAAATCAAAGCGTTCGTTTTATTATTATTATAAGTGTTATATTATATCTTTAGATTTACTCGAGCGGTATCCACTCTAATAAATAAATAGTTATTTATAATTTTGATCAGATACATAAGGCTAATTAGTAATTATCTAATTAAATTACTAATAAACAACTTATTTAACCAATTCATAATCATTTGACTCTGAAATTTTACATAGCGATGTTGCAATGACACAAAATAGTGCATTTCCAGAGAGATTTTATTGCCTCTGCTGCTCTTGTTTCAGTAAAAATATTGCCTGCATGCATTATACCTTTATCGCTGGAAGAAAAAAGTCTTATATTTTATTTTTGAACTTAACTTTAATGTACGCCTTCCAAATTGAAATCAAGATAGTACACAACCAGACATCTTGATCCAAGTAGCATTGGTAATTGGTAAAGCATGCTTAAGTACCACTGGGGAAAAAAAATTGCTTGATGCACTTTGCACCATGGTTTTTAGAGTATGCTACATTAACTATCTTTGTCACAATTATATTGAACTGTATATCACTCATATTGGGAAGTTGCTTTAGGCAGTTTAATCAATTGTGTATGCATCTGTCATTCCAGATGTTTTGATAACCTTTTTTCCCAAAGAACATATCCTAGCTAGTATAGGCCACGTAGACCTATACATGTATTAATGATTTTATTTGTACTAGTTTTTCCTTTTCACTATTTATAAAGGTACAAGAAGTTGCTCTACCCTTAGTCATGAAGGGTTGTACACCAGTCTTCATGGTATGGATTATGAAGAAGGAATGTACCACAGTTCTTGCAACATATTTGGTAGTCGTATTATGTTGTTAAAAGTTGGTAGTATTAACATTGTTTAATGCATATGTTTCTTCTATTTATATCTAACTATAGGTTCCGCTTTAGATTTTGACTAGCATTAAAATATATGCAACTTCTTTGACTCTTTAAACCACATATTGTTCTACACAATACTTTAGTAACTTTTTTTTATAGAAATGAAGATTTATGTTTAATATTTTAGTGTAGTTTGTGACATAATGGAAATCATTATTGCATTTTTCATAACGCAGATGGATTGGGATGATATGCAAGTGGAAATTCTAAAAATATCTACTTAACCCCTGTTTTGGAGAGGGGAACTCAAATTAGAGTTTTCAGATTAAGGAACAGGTTTGTTAGATTGAACTCAGTTCTCCATGCTTTGAAATGATTAACCAGTTTTCTGATGTATATATGATTTGAAATAAGTTTAAATATTTCATCACGGCACATGTTTCTATTGATTAATGCATGGAATCATCGTTATGATACAGAAGATTTGCAAAATGAAGCCGAGAGTTTGGAAACTGATGTGAATTAGCATACACCACGGTAGGATGAACTTAAGGCATAGATTGAACAGACTTGCAAGCTTTTCTTTCTTAGAAAGACATGATAGGTTCAGAGACTTGCACAACAGCATATGCATTATCATGTGCATCAAGTACTGATATTGAGGAGGTGAAAATCGATGTGGAAACTGGTTGGGTATGCTATCTAAAATTGACCAATAAAAAAATAGTGTAATAAAGAGTTTCTTACAAAGTTGTTTTTCTCTGAATCGGGCAGAAAGGAAAAGCTGTTGTAGCTGAATTGACCAAGGTAATGGAAAGGTAAGATCTTGGTATATATGTTACAGCACCGGTAATTTCTCATTTAATTATATTTTTGTTTCTTTTTTCCTCGCTTATATATTTTGATCTGATTGTCGTACTTGTGAGATGTGAAATTACGATGTTGATGTAAGTCAGTGATACCATAAGAATGGTTTATTTTCTTAGATGCATTTATGTTAGTTTGGCTTTATCCTATCAAAAAAATGGTTCCAAATAGATCGTGATAATATAATAAGTTGTTGGATATATATAGGATAAGACCGGTGTATGTAAAAACTTGCTTCAAAAAACAGCCTACAGAGCGGGTTTGAAACTATCGCTTTATACAACTATCCACTCTGGGCCTTGTCACTCACCTTCGTTTTCATGCACAGTTGAGCTTGTTAGAATGTGCTTCAACAGTAAGCCAACTAAGACAAAGAAGCAAGCTCAAAAAGATACTGCATTGGATACATGGTATGGATTAAAACAATGTGAGTAATCCTGTTCTTTTTGGTTTACCTGTTTTTATCACAAAGTGTAGTTGAATGAAGATACTTAGAACTTTAGCATATGAATTGAAATGTTTTTAGATTGGCTGTGGCATTGTTCCTACTTTCCTAATGCATTATTAGTAGCTAAACCGTGGAGAATTGTGTGTTGAATGGTACATACGCTATTTGCTTAGGAAAGATGTTTGATGTTAGAATAAACTAGTGCGTGGCCCGTGCTACGCACACGGGTAGTGCTGGTATTTACCTATAATTATAGGTCCATTTGTATGTAGTCCAATTGTATGTTAAAGCAGTATGTAGAGGTCAGGTGCAGTGCTGGTTCTTAACCCCTTCAGCTTTATGTTCAGTCGTGAGGTTGATGGAAATTGTTGTGAGAAAATAAATTAAGTAGATTAAGAAAGTATATAGAAAAATTAGTTTGAAAGTATATTATATTGATCTTACAACGATGAACTTGATATTCAATTTGAAGTGAATTTATTTTAGGCAGTAGAAAGGGTAGCAAGTATTTTTCTTCCCTTTGGACTGCATTAATATAATACGTATGTTTTTTTATCATAATTTAATAAATGAATGATTGGATATAATTTTGAATAATAATGGGAGTGGAAAGGTACATGCATGTGATGCGGGCAAACAATCTAGGATATAATCAACATTATTACCATTATCCTCCTTAGCTGAAGTGAAGATGAATCTTTTTTATTTCCATGCAACCTCATCTTTCATCCTTTTAAATCTTTACTTAAACCCATTACTACCACAATAGCATAAGAAACAACGTAGGATATAATAGTGTGTGGTCCGTGCTACGCACACGGACACTGTCGGGATATATTTACTAACGTAGAGTTGTCGTCGGATGTTCTTATTAGTTGGGTTTCCACTATGTGTAGTTCTTATTAGTGATATGATTATAGTTTTGTAGATTTAGTACTTAATCTATGTGCGACATTCAGTTTTCCTGAAAAATACAAAAGGAATTAGCATTTTAAAACACTATTTGCAAGATTTTTCGGATCTTACAAAATGACATCGACGTATACGTAATATTACCTTTTTTATGTGTGTGCATGCATAAATCAACCATTTATCTTATTTCAGGAAAAAATTAAATAGGTAAAGAAAAGTAACCAACTATTACGTCAATATTTGTAAAAAAATATGAAAAATATTAAAATTAGCATTTCCAATAGTTTAGAATATAAAAAACTTGCATCGTCTCTATTTTCAAAAGTAATAAATCACTGTATTAATATATAGAAAAAAAATTCTTTTCCACCATAAAGGTCTCACCTCCCATGAAATTTCATTCCTCACAAACCCTCAATACTTGCTGAAGTATAAAACTGCTTGACTATAGTGTGCAACTTTAGTATGTGATAAAGTTTTGAGGTTAAGGCAGTCTAGTAATTGGAAGCGTTGTAAGACCGTTGATAGTCATGTTGTTGTGCAGTGTATTTGATTGTTAGGAAAACAAAATTTATTCTGAATATAGAGTAAAATTAAGAAAGCTAATTCATTTCATCAGTGACATAAGTACTATATAGGACAGGTGGTAGATTTTCCAATAACTAATACTTTAATTTAGGTTTCTTAACAGTAAAGTTTGAGGACTGTTAGTTGCCTTAATTTTATATTACGTTATATTTTGAAAAACACAGTAAACGAACATTGGATAGCTCATATGTTGCTCTACAAATCAACTGTCTGAAACTATGTTTATGTAAACCCAATCCATAGAAAGTGAAATGATATCTATGGAAACTCGGGTAAGGCACCTAAATTTATACTAAGTCAGTGTATGATAAACTATTTGATTGTAAACTATAATGAACATTGCATGAAATAGGAAAATGAAAAGTGCTAAAAAATAATAATGAGACCTCATCGTTATCGTCAGCATTGAAATACATGCAAAAATTTATGTAAGCTTGTAACAAATACAAACAGCAAAACTAACATGAATGAAAACCATTGCTATCCAAACAACTATCAAACTGAAACAAATAGAAACAGTATTATCACATCCAACTAACAGACCAAACAACTAAGATTCTGAACAACTTTAAATGGAAAATCCTCAACAAATCTTACAAGCAATTGTCATCTTTTCCTCGTTGTTACTTACAAATAGAAATTTTTTTCAGTGTTTCCCACCTTTTGATTCACCGAAGCAGTCATTTTTGCTTCTATTGCATGCTGTGACAATTTCTTCGAATCTACTCTAATTTTCGAAATCTTCTCCAATTCTTCTATTTCAAATTCAACGCAAGGTTCAGCCCCCCACTCAACTTATGTGGCTTATGGTGATTCTATTAACCTATATAAAAACCAAAAGTTCAATTAAGAATTTTAAGCTCATTGGTTTGTTATATCTGATGATAACTCAAACCAAACAAAGAGTAGGGATCTCATAAAACTATAGATTAAGCATCATCGTGTCTTAATAAAAGTTATGGAGCATTAATTGGACATTCGAGGAAAAGTATGAGTTATCTTCTAAGTAATATAGCATATACACTAAAATCATTTCGTATAGTTGATAAATTCTACCGTTGAATGAAATAAACTGACGCTAGCTTCTTGATTTAGTTGACTTTGGCTGTTGCATTAGTAATATGGCTTGGTTTCCGTTAACTCTTTGCCTTAGCTTTTTTGGTTAAGTTCTAACCATTCCGACGTCCTAGGATTGTTCTGTTTTCTAGTGGATCCTGTGGATTACAAACCCGGATAACAATATATAAAATAGTACAGTAAAATTTAGTATGCTGGAAGATGCGAAATTCACAGGTACATTCCGAGTTATGCGTCGTTGAAAATTGCATGTATACAAAACTGGTACATATCAAAATCTGCATATGAAGTTGCGTCCATTTGAAAACTTTAAACATGTGGAAAAACTTGATGCGTCTCAAAATTGATACATGGAACTATATATTCATTTGTAATCAGTGCACAGTTTCAGTGTTGAGCTAATATTTTCATGCGAAATCCAACATATTCCCAAAAATCAATAAAACTGTGAAGATGGTATGGTTTAGCAACTTATACAATTCCCGAAAGCCGATTGAACTTTAGAGGAATGTATACAAAATTACATGTTTACAAAATTTATCCTTTTCAAGTATAAAATGATATCATATGAGATTAACATTAGATTGTTTTCTGAAACCTGGTAATTCGAAATCTTGCACCCCTAAAGTTTGAAGCATACAGACTTGGAATCTTTATTACTCAAAACTTCATATATACATCACTATGGGTATTCAAGGCTTTTATGTACTTGAATTTGTGGATATTTAAAACTTGTTGTATTTGATGGCATCATGTGTACACAAAATCTTTGGGATTTAATCTCAGATGGCATTTTGATTTGAAAACAAAAGCACTTAAAATCTGCTTTAAATCTATATGTATTTGAAGCCACATATATGTATTTAAAGCTCAGTATGAATAGGTTTAGAGTGAAAGTGACTATGAATAAATACCTTGATAAGAGTTAGAAGTCTCCGCTGTTTAGCATACAATAACATCTTACTTGATTCCCTGAAAAATACAACAGGAAGCATATTACATGGCTATATATGTTATGCCCAAAAGATACCAAAAAATATATTATATTTCATTTAAATGTATTGACACATGCAAATAGGAGAAATATCGAATAGGAAAGTGAAATGTGGACACGCACGGGAAGGCTTCATGTTCCCAGTCCTGTCTACACTCTTTGCAATGCATCCCTTAACAATATTATTCAAGTATACGATGACCTTACTGTAAGCCTAAACATATATATTTATTTATGAAAAATAAAACTCTATTAGCAAGTAAAAAAGTACTCACATCTAAGCTGGCAAGAACAATCCACCAACCAAATTATCTAATTGTGAAGCACATATGTCGCTACAGAAACAAATACATATTTGTTTATTAAAAAAGAAAGAGTAAAACACATTAATGTGCTTTTCTCAAAATTTTACAACTTGTCCATATTAATTATATAGGATTACGCATATGGACATATTTGTTTATTAAAAAAGAAAGAGTAAAACACATTAACTTTTAGCATTAGCTATATCATTTTTGCAAATAATAATTTATTCACCATGCTATATACAACTTCAATCGCTTATGTTATCACAGACATTAATTCAAAGTCTAAGCATTAATATATTCTATATATTATAGCTCATCAACATGCATAAATTAAAATTTTAGAAAAACAAAGAGTAAATGTTTTAACTATAGTGATATTTATTATAAATGTTTCATTTCAAGTTGAGATTTTACGACTCAAGCACAGACGTAGAATTATAGCAAATATCATTAGAGGTGATAGTGATTTACTACTTCATTGATAATTTTGTAATATTATTTCTTAATATTCTTAATATAAGTTAAGAACAAAAAAAGTTTAGTGTTACTTAGTATACATGTAGAATTTTGTAAGTGTACTTAGGTAAATATCTATTGCATCCATTAAACCAAAATATACATGTACTTAATTGTTATAATGATTCGGTTGGGTACTTTAAAGAGTATATTTTAGCTATAACCGTTTCCTTCTTATAATTTGGCATAATAAACAATAGTTGTAAATTTAAAAAAAATATCGTAATGGACCTAAATGAAATATAACATGCTACTCACCATTAAATGGATGTGAATATTTGATACTGCGATTCGATAGAAACCGTTCAAACTTCTAACATGAACGCAACTTTAAAACTAAATAACCTGACATCTTGAATAAATGACATTTTTTCATAGTAAAATTACAATCTTAGCATGATATCGATCGAAAATATACAGTAATACATATATAAGTTGTTTATACTTCTATACAGATAACTTTCAGTTTAAATATTAGCATTAGATTAAGATGAGTCACAGGTTTTTTTTCTCCTAGATTTTTCCGCATTATTCATGTTATAGAAGGATGAGCTTCCGTTAAGCTTTAAGTCACATGTTTAGTAATTTTAGAACTTGCAGTTTTATTTCAGATTAGTAACCGACTCTTTTTCATGTTGAGGATATACAATTCCTAACATCCATGCAATTGTTAATGGAAATAAGTCAATGGTAAAGTCACTCGATTGGCAAAGAGAATATAGCCTACATGTATCCTTGTCGATTGTGTTAATGACATGAATATAAAATTAGATTATAACTTCTATAAACATGATTATTTATGAAGTAAGGGATTTAGAATATGCAAACATCATAGAATGTTACTAAAATTCAACTCTATCTTCTTTCATTTACTATTGTCAACACCAGACTCACTTGTATGAATCCCAGTTGACCGAGTAATATGTAGTTCTTACTATTAATCATCTACTGATATACTGCGATAGAAATAGCATTTACTAAAATTGGAAAAATAATAGCACATAAATTAAAGAGTAAGTAGTACTATGTAGTATGCATAATAATTTACAGCTTAAACAAACCATGTCCTATAAATATCGAAAGCAATATATGTAAATTTAAGGTTGCGTTGATGAAAGGTTCAATTTCTCCATCCAATACCATAGTATAATTCGATAATACTATATACATTCAAGAGAAGTTTAATAATCTACATCTTCTTTCAATTTATTATCACTTGCAAAAGATTCTCTTCCATGAAATTTTCAGATATTTATCATGTTTTGACTATGCATATATTTGTATATATTGCAAAGGATCAGTGGAAAGAGAATTTTGCACCAGTTCGGTATTTTTCAAACTAAAAGAGAAGCCAACTAAAAAATGATTTAAACCAGTTTGGGTTATTTTGGCTATATTGCACTAAACCAAATCATCCATTTGGACTTTGAAAAGGAAAAAAAATGTATTAAAGTAATAGTAGTACATTTCAATATTTCCAAAATTTACAATTACTTTGGTCGACTTAAATATAGTTATAACCAAGGTGCAATATAAGATCAATTTCATAAACAGAAACCAACCAACGTGATTTTTAGCACATCAGGTCAATAAATATGAATCAAATATGAACACAAAATTATGTGATTCTTACCTTTTTTCTGAACTGTAATAGAATAAGCATATTTGTTATGACAGTGAGTAAAGATCAAGGTTTCATTTTTAGATTCAACAAATTACATTGAAATCATACGACTGGATAAAATTGAAAAGCAATATACCAATAAATGGTTCAGAATTTTACCGAGGTCCTACATTGCGTTTAGTAGTATTTCCCATTGGTGGTGAGTGGGTCACAGAGCAGTCACTATGAATAACTACTTCATCGTCATTCTCTATTAAAACTCCATCTTTTGATTTATTCCCGTGATAACTAATTTTACATTACAGGATGTGTAGGTAAAGAAGGTGGGTTAAATGGATAAACAATACAGCAGAAGGAAAAAAACAGAAATTCAGGAGTACCACATTTGGAACTCAATTGGTTTAAAACTGTCAACCAAGTCGTTTACATGCAGTTTGTTCTAAAAAAGGCAACAAAACTATTCCAAATTCCTTTTATTCAGTTAATCAAGTTCAATCAAGTACACATTTGGAATAAATAAATATATAAATAAATAAGATAAAAACTTGTTCAAACTCTTTGTAATATAGGCCTTTGACCATTATTACTACTGATATGACAGTTGCTCTACGTTCAAAGATTTTGGGTTCAACTGCTATAAACATGTAGTAGCCTTGCATCTACAGCATAAAGATTTGGAAATTTAAACAGAGATAATGGGATCAAACAAAATGAAAGGCAGTGGAGGGAATTGTATCACCATTTATTATTTATGCCACATCATTTGAAGACATCATTCAAGCCAGCAAGCAAATTGCGTTCCTACTTTCCCATTTAACTAAAAGATTAGCCAATAATAAATAAAAGCAGCATTTAAGTATTAACTACCCACTCATATATTACTTTCTTTCATCATTATGAATCCCTTATACGATTATATTTTTCTGATCCAAAAGTCAGTATGAACATTTATTACTGCATTTTGAATCATGAATGAATAGTCAGAGACTCAGAGCATCAAAGTAAATTTAGAAGTTTTCTATATGCATACATTTCAAAGAACTCATTAATAACAATACACAGTAGTAACACCATTTAAATAGATAAGCTTTTGTGGAAGAAACTCATGAGTTTAACATGATGAAACACTATGCAGTTAAAATGGTAATGTATTTGCGTCAACTCATAAAAAGATATATTGAAACTACTAATGCAAGCATAATACTATGAAAAGTAATACAAATAACACCAAATTGTTATAATTTATGTAAATATATAAGTGAATATGCTTTTATGGTTTTTTGTTTAGTCCCACATCGTGGAATTGGTTAAGTCCTTTGCTCTGAAGCCTTTATATAAAGGAGGCTATGTAATGTAAATAGATATCTATTCTCAGAAGTGAATAATATATCTTTTGTCTCTCTCCAATGGCTTCTATTTTTCTTTATTCTATAACACAAATCTCATAATTTTGGACAACAGAGAATATTTTAGTTCAAACAATTCCTTCTCTTAGTATGAAAATAAATAGGAAGTACGTGAATTTTACTCCTCTTTTTCACAATTAATTGCATTTGAAGAATTTAAATACAGTTAATCATCACCCTCCTTAAAATCAATCATGACCGAATAATCACAGTTGACACTACTGGGGAAAATACGTAAATCATTCTGTAATTTTAACAGTACGGAGTAATAACAAATAGCGCTATCATTATATCTTCAAAATCTAAATTTAATCAAATTGAACAACTGCTGAATTATGTCAACAAATGATCCAGTCAGTTTATGTGTGAATCAATAGTAAGTAGACGTGAATTCCGAAGATGTAAGTAAAATAAATAAATGGAAGAAAAAATTGAGAAAATCACTACCTAGGAAAGGAGAAATGAGATTTACCAGTATGAATTAGGATACAAAGGGCACATGGATTTATTTCGTTCATTGTGTTTGGAATTGGTAGAGAAATAGTAAGGTTTTGTGGGAGTGAATAGAGGATCCGCCATTACGGACTGTGTAAGGTTTGGTGGGAGGAAATCGAAGCGGATCTGTTTTGACGGAGAAGAAAGGGTCACGAAATGTGATTTAGGAAATGGAAACAACTGCGGTTAGGGATTTGGAAACGTGAGAAATGAACCGGTTTGAGATGCCACATCGTACGGGACAGGTGTCGTCCAAATAAGCAACTGGTTTACGTTTTCCTTTACAAGTAATAGACTAGTGTGACTTGAGCTGTGTACATGTATCTTATTTTTATATAAGGGTAATATATTAATGTGTGCCCATAGATCATAATTTGACCTAAAAATTGGTTGAATTATATTGGTAATTGAAGGTTTTATCAAATCCAGTGAATTGAAGATTGTAAATAATAGAAATTAATGCATAGGAAATAGAAATTTCCACCACTAGTAGGACACATGGTATGAGTTGCCAAGGGTCTTGGATTCTAAGTATTATAAAATTCTAAATAATAATAATAAAGTTAAATAAGATTTATAAATATTAAATAAGTTTATAAAAATTAACTGAGTATTATAAAAATTTAACTAAGTTAACTAAATTAACTAAGTTTTATAAAAATTAACCAGCTTAGTTTATAAATATTAACTAAGTATATAAATATATAATATATAACTAAATCTTCTGTAATAATAATAAAAGTTTATTAACTAAGATTTATAACAATAATACTAAGTCAACTAAGATTTATAAATATTAAGTAAGTTTATAAAAATTAACCAAGTATTATAAAATTTTAACTAAGTTAACTAAGTTTTATAAAAATTAATAAATTTAGTTTACAAAAATTGACTAATTATATAGAAATATAAAATAAAAATAAATCTTCTATAATAATAATAATAATTATTATTATTATTTAATAAGTAAACTAAAATTTATAAATATTAAATAAGTTTATAAAAATTAACTAAGTATTACAAAAATTTAATTAAGTTAACAAGTTTTATAAAAATTAACAAGTTTAGTTTATAAAAATTTACTACGTATATAAAAATACAAAATATAAGTAAATCTTCTATTATAATAGTAGTAGTAATATTTATTATTATTATTTATTATCTTTTCTATGAGCTACATTAAATACATTTTTTTCACCGAATGTGTCAATATTCCAATCATATATACTTTTCTCATTATAACTATTATTACTAATAAATTCTGGTTCTTCAGGTAAAGTATCCATAGGAGAAGGTCTCCTGTAGTAAAATAACATTTGAGAAGGCTTATATACATATTTTTCAAGTTTATTTATCACATCTTAAACTATGTGGTAACTATTATTTTGTTGAGAAGATTCTTCTTCAAGATTATTTAATCTGAGATTATTCATTCTTTCTTTTAGAAATCTTTCTAAGTCAGATTTGGATTTTAATTTAAAAACCTTTTTTAATTCTAATTCTATTTTTAATTTAAAACCTTTAATTTCAAAGGGACGTTGAAGGCTTGAAGTTGCAATTACTTCACTTACTTCTTCAGTTTTAATTGAAATAGTGGGTTTTATATTATCAATAGCAGAAAATATTTTTTTTATTTTGTTATGTAATGAAGTAATTTGTTCACCAATAGCAGCTAAATACAAATTTGCATAATTTTGTTGTTCAAATATTTGGTTTATTTGTCTTACAGTAATTTGTAATGTATCATTTTCTAATATTTTAGAAAATGCATTAAAACTTAAGTGCTTACATTTTTTTCTATTTGAAAAGATTGTTGAGAAGGATATTACCTTTAGCAGATTTCCATTTGATAGTTTATAATCTCTTTCTATTACAGAAGTATTGTTCAATATAATTTTTTATAAACCAAGGAATAAAGGGAAACATTATATTTCTTTCAGTTGTGAATTTATAGAATTCATCTTGAAAGTATTTCTGTTCTTCTTTCCAAAAACTTTCAAACAATCATTTTCTAAATGGTTCCTATTTTGGAAGGTTAAATTCAAACTTAATTCTTTGACTGGCCTAAGAGCCAGGGAAAAAAAATCAAATTTAGTTATATAATTCACTAGATAGAGAAATTCATTTCTGATTCGGTTATATCCGCTTCTTGGTTGTTGTAAATACCTTTTACAATATTATTTCTATTTATATATAATTTTTCTACAGTGCTATCTTTTAAAGATTCATCATTAGACGATTTTCATTCAGTTTCTTTAATTTGAGATATGGACATTCTTGATGGAGAATCAACAGTATAATCAAAAGGCGAAATATGAGAGCGAAAAGATTTTGCTCTTGATAAATATGCGCTACTAGAACTGGGTCTAGAAGGATTATTATCCATTTGTATTTGAATAGATCCTTCGAAGGTTTGTATAATATTAGTAATATTATTATTCGTCATTGGTTGTGTAGGAATTGCTCTTTCTATTTTTCAATTTTCTAAAAGAGGGATTTCCTTCCATTATATTGATCTTCTTGTAGTTATATTAGACTGACTAAAATTTGTTTCTATTAAAATAGTTTCATTTAACGGTTTATCAACGAATTTTCATTGGGGATTTAGAGTTTATAAAGGTTTATAATAAATTCTGTAGTAAATACACATTAATTCAGATCCTGGAATATAATTATATCCATGGATTTTGACATTTAAAGTAATGGCTTCTAAAATATTAATATCAGATAAAGAGAGTTATAAGTTTGGATAAACGTTGAAATAGACTGGACCATATGCCAGACATTAGTCCCATTAATGATTTTTTCCAATCTAAATTTCTGCCATCTCTTAAGGCAGCTATAAAGCTTTCTGGCAGTCCTTCAAGGGTCGAAGGTTTAAATGCAATTTGTACCAAACCTATACGGATAAATTTGTGTGTTTGCCTGTAAGGTTGTAAATCTTTTTCACTTAATAGTTTAATTATCATTTCTTCGTTATCTGGAGAAATTGACTCTTTTGTAGTTTTAACTACTTGTTTTAAGCCAAGTATTTCAAAAGTACCCAATTGTTATACTACCTTAGGTTCAATTTTGGGAATTGTCCATTTATTTAGTAAGTCTATATTTTGGGGAATATCATATTCTTGTTTAATACTGTTTTTAACCGTATCTCTTTTTCTAATCATATTCATTTTATTGAATACGCATTGAATTACCCTGAAACTATATATATATACCATGGCTCCGATACCAAATATTACTAAGAACATTAAATAGCAAATTTCAACCTTGAAAAATCTTTACGAAACCTTAACAGTGTAATAGAATGTTATAAATGTAGCATAAGAAATTTATTTGCTACAATACCGCTACAGTACTAGGTTTGCTACAGTATTTTTCTATAGCACGAATTTTGCTACAGTGTTCTCAGGATTGTTCTCGAGATCTTACCTACTAAACCAAAAATACAACAATATATACTGGGTAATTTTACAAGTTAAGCATCTGTCTAATAATAAATACTTATTAACAAATCATTGTAAAAGAAAGCTCTTAAAATGCCTTACCGTGGCTAAAACAGGCATAAGTACATGACTTAAGTTAATTAGTAATTACTGTTGTCTGATGCTATTCTTAACCCATATCAAGTATTTTTTTTATTTAACATGTATTCCTTAAAATTATGAACACATGAGAACATAATATAGAATAGAAGTAATTCAACACATAATTAAACTAGCCTGCCATCCAGATTTATATTACACAATATATTACAAAATTAAGAAAACTTACAGAATACAGCTTATAGATATAAACCAAAAGAATCAGTCTTCTTCTTCAGTACACACTTATATTTATTACACACTATTTATTAATGGCAAAAGGTTCGACGTAGAGAAGAGTATGATGGAATGGAGCCTGCTCTCTTCAAATGAAATGCCTCCCTTTATATAGCTGAGGCTGGACTTCAACTTAGAATTCAAGTTGATTAACTTCGGAATCCAAATGCTTTAAATCCGAAAAGCATCTTTTTGCATTATAAAGTATTAGGTAGAATAGGCTACCTGTCTATTATTCTTAAAGAATATGGCCACCTGTCTTCAATACTTAAAGTACTGGGCACCTGTTTAAAAAGCTATTAATCCAGCACCATTTTTTCTTTGTCTTTTCCCATATTGTGGGCCTCTCTCTTAATTTTGTCAAATATTTCTGCAAAATCCTCATCATTCAAATCAGAATAATAATCATCTCCGGTTATATCCTTTGTTTTTGAAGATGCGATTGACGTGTTTGAGTTGGTGTCTTCCTTGCCAAGATTTCTTATTAAATCCTTTTTTACCTCTGCAATATATGCATAAAGAATATCTTCTTTAGTGGCTATTCTTTTTTGCATCTTCAATTTTCTTATGATATGTTAGAACGTGCTTGGATCTTCTTTATGCTGGATCACATCTTCCTGTTCCTGATATAACATTATTTTGTTGCTTATTTCGGATATCATTTCTTAGCCAAATAGTTGACCTGTGCTATTATCAATCCTGGTTAGTTTATTCCAGAATTTAGTAAAGAAACATCTTTGCAAACATGAGATTTCCTTTTCAGTAGAACCTATTTCAGGTTTCCATTTCCATATCCAAGGGATAGAAAATTCAATGAAGAAATATATCGGACCAGATCCTGATATGATAAGGTATTGGTCAAGATTATTAAGCTTGGATGAGACAAAAACCCATTCAGAATATAATTCTTTTAGTTTTTCAGGGAGAATATAAAGCGGTGGTCCATAATTTGTCCACCATTCATAAAACCAATTTGGTATAGGACATTTATAAACTTCCGTACAGACTTTAATGAACCATGAATGCTTCTTTTTATTATTTTCATAAAGGAATACTTTATTTAGTGCGTCCACATAATCCCAATAATTATACTTGATAGTGCCTACCTTTTATCAGGTAAAAACATTTCCTTTTCTTTAAGGGTAGATATAATAATACTTGATAGTGCCTACCTTTTTATCAGGTAAAATCGTTTCCTTTTCTCTAAGGGTAGATAACCCCCATTCTTCTGGCAATATAAGTCTTTTGATAATTATTTTGCTGAAGCTATAAACATAAGGATCTCCTGTATTAAAATTTGTTATTTCACAAGTTTCAGAGGCTTTTAATATTGTCTGATAATATCCTCTTCGTTTATATGTCACAGCAAATGATGTTGTATCCAGATATCTCTGCATTAAGTTCTAGGGATCTTTTTCCCTTTTTAGATCATTAAATTCCAAAATAATTATGACTTCCTTATGAGGATTTCTCGCATATGCGGTTATACTCGCTTCATTTTCCTCATTGCCACTTATGCTAGCATATGAAGAGGATGTTGTTTGGCTATTAGCCTCTTGGCTTTGCTTGAATTCTAAAAATTCCTTATATAGAGGATCATTTGAGCTATTACCTCCTGAATTGGTTAATTTTTTTGCTATCAGCTTTCTGTTACCGTGTTGGGCCAGGATATTTCCTCCACGCCTCCTCTATAAGGGAAATTACCCCTTCCTCTAAGGATCATCTGCCTGTAAAAATTCATGAGTTAAAAAATTAGGAAGACTATTTTCTTCCCCCTTTTTATAAAAGATTTCAAAATCAAAAGCGCCAAATGAGCTTTCCATTTGGCAAACATTTGTTTTAGCACTTAATGTTCAAAATCTTTATTAAACATGTATTTAGCATACTTACAGTTAGTTTCTATAATAAATTTTTGATTATATAATTCATCTTGAAATTTTAAAACACATTTTACTATAGCAAGAATTTCTTTGGTTATTGTTGCGTAGTTTTTTTGACTATTAGTCCATTCACCTAAATGAAATCTCATAAGATATTCTTGTTTTGTTTTTAGGCATATTTGCTTCTGAATTCCTCCAAATCCTATATCCGATGCATCTGTTTCAATTACCTTTTCCCAATTTGGATTTCAAAGCATCAAACAAGGCAAATTCTTTACCTTTTCTTTTATAATTTTAACAGCTTGAGTATGATGTTCTGTCCATGGGCCTGGATTCTTTTTTAATCTATCATATAAGATAGCAGCATCTGTGGCTAAATTAACATAATAAGAGGATATATAATTTAAACTACCCAAAAACCATTGAAACTGTGTTTTATCGGTTATTATATAGGGAAACTTTGAAGCAAATTCTATACTTCTATTTATAGGAATTATTTTTCCTTTTTCGATATCATGGCCTAAAAATCTCACATTTGTCTGAAACAAAGACATTTTTTCTTTTGATAATACGAAGCCATCCTGAATAATAATTTTTCTAAAAATATCAAGTGTTTAAAACGTTTCAATATCTTTTGAAATACTAGAATGCCATCAATATAAACTATAATAAATTCACTATATGGAATAAAAATGTCATTCATTATTTTCTAAAATTCGAAGGGTGCATTTTTCAAATCAAAAGACATTACCGTCCATTCATAATGTCCGATTCGGACGTTAAAACTAGTTTTGTATTAGTCAAATTTCGAAATTTGAATCTTCCAATAGCCAGATCTTGAATCAAATTTAGAAAATACGATAGAATCACATAGCCTATCTAATAAATCTTTTTTGTTAGGAATTGGATGCCTAATCCATTTCAAAACCTTATTAAGAGGTTTGTAGTTTATTACTAACCTGGATACCCCTCTTCCTTTTTCACTATGTTTATTTACATAAAATGCAGTACATGACCAAGGTGATTGGGATGGTTTTACTAAACCTTTTTGTAATAATGATTCAATTTTTTTACACAATTCTAGATATTCAGAATTCATTTGACATGGTCTTGCTTTAGTAGGGATTTTTCTTTCATCAAAATTCTCTTCATATGGAAGACTTACAATATGTTTTTTTCTATCCCAAAAGGCATTTGGATGGTCCTTACAAATTTCTATAGAAAATTTATTATAAATCATTTTAATTTTTCTTGCAATTTTGAATTTTGGAGTTTTTCTTCTATATTAAGAGAAACAACTTCTTGTTTTAGATAATTTAAATGATAGGTTTTTTGAGTCAAGAGATCTTTTATTTCATGTAAGACTTTTGTAAAGGGTTTAGCTATAAATTCAAAAGTAATAGTTTTATCTTCATAAATACCTGTTATTCCATTTTTATCAATATTTGTTATAGAATAGATTTTATCTATAAATGGTGCTCCAAGTATGACTTGATTAGTAATCTTTTCACTAGTAAAAAGCTTGTAGTAATACAAATCTTATTTTTACATATATAAGCATGTGGTAATTTAAATTTAATATCAAGTTTTCCTCCGCTTGCATGACTTAATGAATTAGTGGTTTTGTGAAAATACCTAGTTGGAATTATTCCTTGAACTACATTCATGTCTGCACCACTATATATAAGCACAGTTTATTCCTTTTTAAAATGGTTGTCCATTAAAAGGGTTATTTTGATAAACCATTTTTGAGATACTACAATATCCAATTTTGAAAGAAATCCTTTTTGAGAACAATTTATTTGATTGTTTCAACAAGGATAACTTGTTTTGACTGTTCTAGAAAAGAAAGTCTATAATCAAGATTTCTATTTTCATTTTTAATTATTTGAATTTCTTTTTTAAGATTTTGGATTTCAGTATTAAGGTCTTCTATAGTGGTAGGATATTCAATTATTTGTCGTTATTTCAAAAGTTTATGAACTTCATTCATAAAATGTGGGTTTTTAGAACTTCCAATATTTTGGAATGTCTCTGTTGATGATTCATTATTTTTGCTTGTTTCTGGAATATCTTCCATTTGATCTATCATTTTTGACCTTAATTCCGGGTGCTTAACCAATTTTAAGAATTCTATAATATTATTAGTTAATACCCTTATATTTAAATCTTGAAATTATGAGAGGATTTTATAAAATTCATCCTTTTCATCTTCTTTTTCTATTATTGGGTTTAGATAGGGTTTTCCCAGTCCACAGGGTTCATAGCATTCATCAGATTTCGATGACTCTTCGTCCAGAACTTTCAGTTTTTCAGAAGTAACCGAATAGTCCGATTCTTTTTCAGATTCTATTTCTGAATCATTTTCAAAGCTAGAGTCTAGGAGTAGTTTTAATAATGTTTCCTTTAATTCTTATCAATCTGTAAATTATTAATTTCCCTTTTTAGTTTGCATCTTTTTGCATAATTCTAACTTTTCCACATTTATAATAATGGATAATTTTATTTTTCATGTTATTTAACCGTTCCTCTTTTCTTTGGGCTTTTCTTTCCATATTTTTATGGGAATAAAATTTCTTCTTTTTCGAAAAGATTCCTTAAATTTATTATCTTTTCTATGGGCTTTTTTAATGTTTAGAACATCCACTCGGAATTGACTGTAATGAATAATTATCATCTCCGGTTATATCTTTTGCTTTTAAAGATGCCATTGACATGTCTTATTTCGTGTCTTCCTTGCCAAGATTTCTTATTAAATCCTTTTTTACCTCTGCAATATATGCATAAAGAATATCTTCTTTAGTGGTTTTTTGCATCTTCAATTTTCTAATGATATGCTGGAACGTGCTTTGAGCTTATTTATGTTGGATCACATCTTCCTATTCCTGATATGACTTTATTTTGTTGCTTATTTCGGATATCATTTCTTGCCCAGATAGTTGACCTATGCTATTATCAATTTTGGTTAGTTTATCCCAGAATTTAGTACAGAAACATCTTTGCAAACATAACATACATATAGAACAGAAGTAATTCAACACATAATTAAACTAGCTTGCCATTCAGACTTATATTACACAATATATTACAAAATTAAAAAAAAGGCCTACAAAATACAGCTTACAGATATAAACCAGAAGAATCGGTCATTTATAAAATTTAACTTAGTATACAATAATATAAAATATAACTTAATCTTCTATAGTAATAATAATAATAATAACAAACTAGGATCTATAACAATAATAATAAGTTAATTAAGATTTATAAACATTGAATGAGTTTATAAAAATTAAATAAATAATATAAAATTTAACTAAGTTAACTAAGTTTTATAAAAATTAATAAATTTAGTTTAAAAAAATTAACTAGTTATATAAAAATATAAAATATACCTAAATCTTCTGTAATAATAGTTATTATTTTTAGTATTAACCAAGATTTATAATAATAATAACAAGTTAACTAAAATTTAAAAAAATTAATTAGATTTTTAAAAGTTAACTACGTATTATTAAATCTTAACTAAGTTAACTAAGTTTTATAAAAATTAACAAGTTTAGTTTATAAAAATTTATTACGTATATAAAAATATAAAATATAGGTAAATCTTCTGTTATAATAATAGTAGTAGTAGTTGTAATATTTATTTTGTTAATTAGGAATTATTATAATAATAATAACAAGTTAACTAAGATTTATAAACATTAAATAAGCTTATAAAAATTAACTAAGTATCCTAATCTAGAATCGCAACTTCTTCACAATGATTTTAGGTGACAAGTACTTTTTCCTCTTCAATATTAAAGTAAATTATCCATTTATACATGTTTATTCGTATGCAATTATTTAAATGTGATTATATGCAATTTCTTTATATGCTATTTTTGGCAATAGGTACTTTTTCCACATCGACATTAGTATGTTTATTTATACGCACTTTCAATATCGAGTAAATTATTTTTATGGATACTTATAGGTTGGTCTTGGAATATGTATCATGTTAATATATTTCTGTATGGCCAGGATTTAGACAATTAACATTAGGTAATTGTGGACTTTCAGATCATGAGTTTGGGCACTCATAAGGTGCATTATATTAATTTAAAGTTTTCCTAAATGATATATCTGTCCAATAATCAGGACTATAGGATCTCAATATTTGATGTCTCAAATCACATGGTGTTCCTTTGGTTTGATTATCATCACAAAAGCAAATCTATGACTGAATTATTATATGCTAAGGATAAATGTAGTTAATGTTGTTTTGTTTGAAGGGGGATGGGGTAGGTGTCTTGGGATTCACTCTCTGTATAATCTGATTTTCTAGCTTCAAATTCCAATTTTTTAATAAGTCTTCTTTAATCAAAAAGCTAGGTGTCTTGGGTTCCCTCTCTGTATAATTATATGTATGCCTGATTGATTTCGAATAACAGTTTTCGATGGTTCTTCTCTTTCTTCTTGAAGGAACGCAAATTACGCTCCTTCCATAGATGCCATGTTACCACTGTGAGAGCAACAGAGGCCAGTTCCTTTGCAAAGCCGGCAGAGGAAAGCTTTGGGTGAGATTTAGAACTTCTTCTCTATTATTATCCACATTACAGATTCATACTTTTAGATTAGTTTTGAAGTGTTTCCAAAACGGTTTTCTATAGCTGTATGAGTTGAATAGATGATCTTGATTTTTAGGGACTTGCTTGCATAACACGCATTGATTATTAATTGATATCCTCCAATTGAACATTTTACCCCTATTTAATAACCTGCCATTTATAGCCTTATAGGTGCATATAGCCATTATAAGATTATTAGCTCTAGCCAAATGATGTTATGCCAATCCACTCTTAAGCGACCTTCTCGAATGATTTCATAGACAGTTTTAAATGAAAATCCCCCTTAGCGGTATGTTTCCAAGCCCATACGTCATGACTCCCACTTGAAAATAGGGGAATACACTTTATACAATTTGCGAAATTGCCTACCAGTTTATTATCTCCCTGTCCCACTTACAATTAGCAATCAGGTACTAACTGTATAGTCCATACCTCCAACAATTGAGTATGAGTCCCAAATAAGGAATACACTTTATAATAATATAACTCTCACCATATAATGTTTAGTGTGTTACAATGTGCAGTGATATGCATTAAAAATTCAGACTAATACAAAAACAATATATATGAATAATCTATAATATAAAGATACTATAGGGATGTATATTATATATGAGGTATTGAAATAGTTGTTCTTATTAAAAACATATATACAATTCTATTTTCTTAACCATTAACCCAATCTCTTTGGAAAAAACCAGTATAAAGTGTGAAGAGGTCAATCCAATAAATAAACAACCTGGTCAAAAGATTGCCAGCAAAAACAAGTAGCATACTCTGAAGAAAATTACATCATCAAAATAAAAACAAAGCAAGAGGATAATATATATCGATAGATAGGAAGAAAGCAGGAAAGTGTCTCCAAGACATAATCTGAAAAAGTCAATTACTTACAACTAAACCATTGAATCCATCTTGTTGCTTACATGTTCATTTGACTAACATTAATAATATGTATGTGCCAATATACAGAGAGAAGCAACCGAGCGATAAAACAAGAAAACATAACTAGCAACTGTTTTTGAAGGAGTTTAGATTCTATCATGTCAAAAAAATTAAATTTTAATCTTCACTTATTCATCCAAGAGATAAAGTATTTGCCACCTAATAAGGCAGAGGATTGCTGCAACAACAATTATATAGTGCAGATTGAATGGCAAGGTGATAAAAGGATGCATTTTCTATTGAAAGGATTCGTGAAGAATTGTACAAAGAAGTAGAAGATGAGAAAAAATGGCAGTATATGTTGGAATGAAGGGTTTGATCACAACAACTGTTTGACTAGCCTATAAGTAAGTTGATGCAAATATGTATGAAATGTTATGCATGGACATGAGAAAAGTTGCTAGAACGGTATGTACGAAATACTATGTCAGTATATGGGAATAGTTGTTTGAACATGTACGAAATATTATGCTGTAATTTATATATATTTTTTGTTTGTGAAAATATGTTATATTTATACGCAGAGAAGAATTGGGTAAATGGATATTATATGTGAAAAAGCTGAAACGACGATAAACAAATTCTATAAATCAATATTAATTTAATAGGGTTTCAGAAACGCTATCGTTTCATAAACGCTATAGAAAGTAACCATGGGATATTATTAACCAAATGCTAAAATAACTAAATAAACAATATAAAAATGTGTACAAAAAATGCTATATAAATATGCAAACCAATGCTACAGAAGTATCATATCAAACGCTATAAAATATTCACATAAAACACTGTAGAACATAACAATGGGATAATATATCCAATAGTGTTTTAGCTTAATAGCACTGAAAAAACGCTATAGTAAATTTATTTTCATAGCGTTTTTGTTCCTGCTATTTAAAGCTGAAGACCAACATAGCATGTCGTTCCTTAGCTTTCTCTGAAACACTATAGCAAGGTATAAGAGCATCTTTCAAACGCTATGAAAGCCCATGTTTGCTGTAGTGATTACATATATGTATGCACCTAGCTATTACAGAGAATCTTGTTTGGAATAACAGTATGATGTTTGGTTTTATTTCCATTATATATTACTATAATTTATAGGTAATGTTGTGAGCATATTTAAAAACTTTTAGATAGAAATCTCTAGGATGAGATTTAATCGATTGTAGTTACTAATGAGTCGTGAGTATCGAATCAAATCGTTAAAAACATTTATCCTTAAATATTCCTAGACAAAGTACATTGAGAAAGGAAATTAACGTACCCGTTGAGACTAATGTATGTGATGCTCTATATAGGATTGGCAGCGAGTTACTCAGGACCAATGAGAGCATTGAGATGTTACGCACGTGTATTTTTTAGAACAATTACAAAATAGACTCACTAAGAGTTCTTTATAAGTTATTGTATCTACATCAAATAGAGAATCTCACATGATGATGTGTAGTCGTCTTCTGATTAGAGGGTATTATAGATCTTTTACATGAATGCCTTACTTTGATTATAGAAGTTTACTTACTATCAGTTTAAGTTACAATCATATTTGGATGTGTGTTGAAGTGTAAGAAGTGAAGCACTAATCAAAGGAGAATTCATCTCCTTCAACACATAGGATTAATGCTACCATAATTGGATGTCAACTCAAAGCCAAGGTATTTAGGCAGAGTGATTTATGGTTAATTGATAAAATTTTATAGGATTAAATAAAATGACTTAAAGAGTCTAGACTTCGCAATTAACCATGGTCATTATTAGAGTATTGACACGTCCTAAACTCTAGATGTCTTAGTAGCACAGTGATGGCGAAAAGAAAATTTACACAATATCGTTGCTTAAGGGTGCACTTCAGATAGATTAAAATAAGGATTTTACCTAGATGATCAATCAGCTTCAAACTCATGTCAAATATGATATTTCAGTAAAGTCCATACAAGCTTTGGTATTAAAATTGTTTGAATATCAACTGAGGACTGAATTCACACCTAAGAGTCTCACAACAATTATTTTAGCGCATTCCGAAATAATTTTAAATAAAATTTGTAGATGTTAAAATTATATCAATGGATTAAAATTAATATAAATCCTACACTAATACATATTTTAAGGATATGATATTTATTTATTTAAATATATAATTACTTTACATTTATTTAGCTAAATAAGGCTTAGAATAAATTAAATAAATGATGTATTTATTTAATTCTACAAAACATGTGTTTGCATATATTTAAATATATCTGGCCGCATATTATATATTTTTATCAATTTCAGCCTCTATGTATATATCATATTTTCGAAGATATAATGGTTAATATATATATATATATTCAATGGTAAAACGTGTGGTCCATTTTTCAAGAAGATATTTTAGGATACTTTGTATCCCTTTTCTCCTATAAATAGAACCTCACACTTCCATTATTCTACACGACAAAAAAGGGAGAAAACTTCACTAGTAAGAAAGCATGAAAGAATGTAAAATCTCCTTATCCAAGGTCGAAGTTGTTTCGAGAAGGAAACATCAATATTCAAGGTGATAATTAAAGGTATCATTATCAAGGTAATAATCGTTTAATTTAATTTAATTATTAATGATAAAAAATTAAACAGCAATTTACTTTTAATTATTTTCGATTAAAACTATTTCTTAAAATTATATATAAATATATATATGTTGATTTAGAAATATATATTCTTACGTATATATTATGCTTATACAAATATATATCAAATAAATGATACATAATTTAAAATAAATATAATATTTTGGAAAAACTATCTTTTCAGTACATTTGAAAGTATTTAAATTATATGTATGTGTGTGTGTTTGTGTGTGTATGTATGTGTGTATGTACGTATATACATACACTTTCATATGTATATATTAATTTTTATTTTTTATATATATAGAGAAAAATATGCACAATGACAAACTTAGAAAAAAAAATTAGGCTGAAGTACGACAAATTTATTTTTTAGGCTAAAGGACAATGCTGGTTATAATTAGAATTTTGTATAGTATAAACTAAATATAATGCTAAATATAACTAGCATTTGTTTTTCGGCCTAAAAATTAAACTTGACGTCCTTCAGCCTAATTTTTTTTCAAAGTTTGTCTTTTTTCATGATTCCATCATATGCATATAATTTTATCTCGGATTTATAAATAAATGAAACTAAATATTTATATTTATTTGTTTATATTATTATAATTTCAAACTAAAATTTAATTATAAAAGGCACTTTTATTTAAATATATAAATATACATATATATATATTATAATTTTATTTCCAAAAATATTATATATATATATTAATATAATTTATGAAAATAATTAAATATTTATTATACATACATATTTATATCTTTAAGGGGTTTTTAGGCTCAAGAAAAAGTTAGAGAACAATTTAGTTTCAAGGACAAGAAATTTGTTTTTTAGGTTGAAGGACACTTTTTAGTGTAAATCACAGAATGATAGTTGTAACTACCATTTTCAGTTTACACTAAAAGTGTCCTTTAGACTAAAAAGTAATCCTAAGATAAATGTTTTTATAACTTTTTCCTTGCGCCTGTATCTTTAATATATTTGTGGTTATATAAATATACGTATACAACATTTACGTATATACATAAATTAAAATGGTACCTGTACTTACATATAAGTATGTGTGTATCTATGTGTATAAAAACTTATATATTTATGTTTATTGCATATACACTCCCATATTATCAGACATTCATGGTGGATATTTCAATAGTTATTACTGTATCCCGTTTATTCATTGACATCCAATGTTTATGAAATTGTTATACAAAAATAAATTTAATCAAATAATAGATTAAATAATATTTAAATTTATTAAATCAAATTTTAAATTTTAAAATTTTAAATTCAGAATCATATTCAAAATCTAAAATTCAAAATTTAGAATTGAATTTAAAATTTAAGATTCAAAAATAAAAATTCGAATTGAATATATCGAAATAGAAAAGAAACATATTGAATGATATTATTATATTCTAATACAGGTAACCATTACTTATAATAACACATGCTAAGTTCTTTTTTCTTAAATTAAATAAAGGAAAATTGTTTGAAATTCCTACCTATGCTTTCGCATGATGCACCTGATCTAACAATGATATCAAAACTTGATTGTGCTATTATATGTGGAGGGTAGACTCGATGAAAATTTTAGTAAGATGGATGTCTAGGAAAGGGTGTTTAACTAAGGAGAAGATTGTTGTAATTAAGGAAAGCTCTTATGAATGAAAAATCTCCCAACTTCTGGCCTATACTTGGCTCGTCAAGATGGGCTGCCTCTGGGCTATGCCTTTAAGAGTAAGTCTAGAATTGTTTGTGCCTAAGGTGACTCAAATAAGATATTTGAACAAAAATAAACGAGCATTAGGGAACGTGCTTCGCTTGTGATGAAGGCACGTGAAATTGTATTTGTCTAATACATTTTAGAAAACGTTTTTCACAAATACTTACTCATATGTTTGTGTTGAATCATACGTTGTTAATTTGAATTTTTATTTCTAGGTTGCAGCATCTAATTTTTTGTTAGTTTAAAATTTTATTTATATTATTAATTTATAAAAAAAATTGTAAAGTAGTCTATTTGTTACATCCTATTTTTAAGTAATATGAAGACTTGGTAAATATTTATAGATGAAAATTTAAATCTGTAAAGAAAGCTTAATTGTCAGATCTTACTTTTGAGTTATACGAAAATTTGAATCTGTAAAGAAAGCTAATTGTCAGATCTTACTTTTGAGTTATACTTAATCTTGATAATATCTGTGAAAAGAAATTTTTGGTATTTCACGCTGACATCAAAAGAGTGTGACACCAATGCATTGCAACCTTTAATAAAGAAATACATATATGGGCAATTTTGAAAGTTTGAGGTCGGACCAAAGTTTGCACTTGCAAACCAACTGTTAATAAAGATTTATAGAGGTTATAAATTAAATTCCAATTTTTTGAACTTGATTCAATTTCATTTATTAAAAAATTAAGTACTTTTATAATATGAATAGTTAGTTACAATTTTCTTATGGCCCAACAGGCTTTGACCCATTATCCATTACCCATTTTACTAAATCCAGAACTCTCTACTTAAAATTACACAGCTTTTGTACTCCCTCAACAGTCTCATATTCAATTTAAGTCCATTGTTTCCTTTTCTACTTCATTAATTGCGGCACAATGAAAAATAGCAAAACCCACTAAATTCTTTCATTTTTCCTACTCTTGCATTTCACTTCGCCTTGGTTTCTCTTCTTATACTACTCTCTGCCTTCATGCACACCTGTAAGCGCCAAAATTGGTCACTAACACCCAAATGTAGACGAAAGCACCAACTAACAGTCACAGATAACATATAGAGTATATGTAGAGAGTAATAATGTGAAGAATAGTCAAAATTAATATGTAAAAGCAATAAAGAACAATAGATTTCATAGTGGTTCGGCTAACTCCGGCCTACATCCACTTCAATAATTTCCTTTTTATTGCTGCAACAATCGAATATAGTTACAAAGTGGTAAACTAGCCTTAGCCTTCGAAAGTAGAAAGTTAGAGAGCGGAGAGAAGAAGAAGATCCCCCATCAGGAGACCCACATGTTGTATTTATAGACAAAACCAGGTTGTTGGGCCTCTTGAGTAGGTTGGGCCCACCAAGGCCATAGTCGACTTCCCTACTTCCTTATGCCGACCGAGGGGAGGTATGCCGACCGAGGGGAGGTATGCCGACCGACACCGAGGGGAGGTGTGCCGAACGAGGGAAGGTGTGCCGAACGAGGGGAGGTATGTTAATCGACGTCTAATGCCGAGTGACTTTCAATGCCGAGCGAGGTACGATGCCGAGCGACTTCCAGTGCCGAGCGAGGTACGATGCCGAACGACATCCAATGCTGAACGACTTCCAATGTCGAGCGAGGTACGATGCCAACGTCATCCAATGCCCAATGACTTCTGATGCCGAGCGAGGTACGATGCCGAACGTCATCCAATGCCGAACGACTTCCGATGCCAAGCGAGGTAGGATGCCGAACGACATCTAATGCCGAACGACTTCTGATGCCGAGCGAGGTAGGATGCCGAACGACATCTAATGCCGAACGACTTCCAATGCCGAGAGGCAATGCCGAGCCGCAACCAAATGACCATCCTGAACTTCCATACCTTGATCGGACATTGCCATGCCGAACGGCCGGAACACAAGGTCAAACTCCAAACACTTCGAACCACTTCATTCCGACCAAACGACCTACCTCTATCCAAGCGAACATCATTCATTTGAACCGAACCCATCATATTTCAGCCTCGATAGTTGTGAAATTATTTTATTTAAATCCGCCTGTCGGTGGCCTTGCCAAAAGGCGGGTTAACATTTTCCCCCTAAACCTGCCTTGCTATTGGAAGATGTGTTTTGAATAGCCTCTAATCCGATATCCAAAGTCCATATCCTGTTTGTAACCATATTATTAAATCCATGAACTTTCCAGGTTTAACCTTGAATCCATAGACCTCGTTGGGTCACGTTATCCTGTTCCAGCCTCGACTTTCTCATCAAGGGGTTGTATGTTATCAGGCCTCGACTCTTCGGCCAAGGGCTTGCGTATTCACCGGCCACGACACTCCGGCCAAGGGCTTTGATATTTTCCGGCCTTGGCACTCCGGCCAAGGACTTTTATATTTACCGACCTCAGCACTCCTGCTAAGGACTTTTATATTCACCGGCCTCGGCACTCTGGCTAAGGACTTTGACATTCACTGGCCTCGGCACTCCGACCAAGGCCTTTGATATTCACTGGCCTCGGCACTCCGGCCAAGGACCTTTATATTGACCGGCCTTGGCACTCCGACCAAGGGCTATTATATTCACCGGCCTCGGCACTCCGGCCAATGGCTTTTATATTCTCCAGCCTCGGCACTCCGGCCAAGGACTTTGATATCTACCGGCCTCGGCATTCCGGCCAAGGACTTTTATATTTTGTCCAAGTCCATTCCATCGCTCTCCGACGAAGGGACACATAACTTGCGGTCAATGCCTCATCTCTGCGGTCAAGATAGTAATCGCAGAACCTAAACTATATGTTACTTATTCCGAATCCAATCAGAAAACCAGAATTCCATATCAAAAATCAAACATCCAAGCCAACATGGCAAACCAAAAAACTAACCAAACCGGGAGTCCAATTCAAACTCCAAAACCATACTAAGAAAAGTAAATGTCCAAAGTACCAAAGTTTGCAGAAAAACAGAAAGAAAACAGGATTTGACCCAAGCAGCATGGTTTTCCGTCATCTCAGAGCACGCTTAGGGACCGTCCTCGATCCCGTACGTGTGTAAGTGACCTAGCCGTATTACTTTAGGTACTATTGCTTATTCAGAACCATCAAACCATTCAGTTTATAACAAGCCGACGCTGACCGGACCCAGTGCCACCATCGCTAGAGGTAGGTGGTGGCCGCTCCCGTTCCACTGCTATAGCTCGATTCCTTATGTATTGTTGTAGATGGCTATTCCTTACATGCACCTCGATGATATCCCTCAAATGCCTGCGGTCGTTTGTGTTATGCCCATCCAGCTCATGGAATAGGCAATGCTTTCCCGATGCCCGCTCATATTCAGAAGGCTCTCTCCTTGCCAACCGTCGATACTGGAGGCGCCCTCGAGTGTCCAAGTAAATCCTTTCTAGAGTCTCGGTTAAATCTGTATAAAAAGAAAACTTTGAGTCCCTTCGAGGTTTCTTCGAAGTACCACCGTTGCCATTTGTTTTCCTTTTTCCTTTATCATCTTTACTTGGATCCTCGAAGGGTGAACCTCCACCCCTCACTGCATAAGCTTCAGCCTCTCTCCTTACTCTCTTAGCCTGCGCATCCTCCTGTCTTAGGAACCTTTCCATCTCATGTTAGAACTCCTCGAGATCCCTCGATGGGTCCATTTCCAACGATATCTTGAAGTCCGAATTATCCACGATTCTCGAGACTGCTGCCATCAAAACCATTGACAGATCGGGTCGATCCACTGAGGCTACCGCTACGTTGAATCTGGTTAAGAAGTCCCTGAGCGATTCCCCTTTCCATTGTTTCATAGATGTCAGAGTCATCACGTTATTGGTTCTGACTATGTGTAACCGAAATTGTCTCATAAACCTCTCGATCAGCTCTGTCCATGTGCCGATAGAACCACTCTTCAGCTGTCTGAACCACATAGCTGTGATGTCCGACAAGAACAATGGGAAACATCGAGCCATGACCTCGTCTGATGCCCCCAGTACCTCCATATGCCTTATGCACCTTGTCAGGTGAACGGTGGGATCCGTTCTTCCATCATACATATCCAACGTTGGTAGCTTAAAGTCCGATGGATTACTAGCTTGCTGATAATAGGAGTAAAGGGACTCCTATTCACATACTCCAAGTCTTTGTTTACCAACCCACCTCTCACAGCCTGTCTGACCATCTCCGCAAATCTGTCGTTGTCCCCGAGCTGTAATCCTTGTCCGTTGCCTCCTGTTTGCCCCCTAAATTTACGAGGGAGCTCTGGCACATACTCCTCATCTCGTACTCCTGCATTCCTGTTAGTGTCGGGTTGTACAGCGTCATCTGGTATCCCTCCATGGATTGGTCCAGCGTTTCCTGGTGGTATGCCGCCGAGTTTAGATCCATCCAGGTTGATAGTCGTCTGTTGATTGGGAGCTGCCCCCTGCTGAGCCATTCCTTCCGCTTGCTGATTGAGCGCTTCCGATCTAGCTTCATGGATCTGAGCTCCTGCATTTCCTGCTTGTGTAAATTGTCTGAGAAGATCCTGCATCATTTCCTCTTGTCTTTTCAACATTGCTTCCATCTCGTCTCTGGTCATGTAGATGGATGCTTGACCTGCTCCAGCTCCAGAGGAAGCCTCTTGATTTTCTTCCCTATTGCTCCTTTCTGTCACTTGCTTCCTTGCTGATGGCTTAGCTATTGCCTCCTAGAATCCAATTTCCTTGCTTCAAGATTCCTGAGTACTTGCCTTTTCAGTGAAAGCACCAAAAATATTAGCGCCAAAATTGATCACTAACACCCAAATATAGATGAAAGCACCAACTAACAGTCACAGATAACAGATAGAGTATATGTAGAGAGTAATAATGTGAAGAACGGTCATAATTAAAGTAAAAGCAATAAAGAACAACAGATTTTATAGTGGTTCTGTGACGACCCGTAATTTTCGAGCATTTAAAATCGGAATATTTAATTGATTTTAAATATTCAATATAGTAATTTTAACTTGAATTTCGAATATCACCATTTATTTGATAATTTAAACTATTGAAATAAATAATTCGAAGTTGGGTAGCTTGTTGAATCAAGAATTTTTTTTAAGTCTGTTAAAAATAACTTGAAGGCTTGAAAAATTTATATTGATAATACTTAGGATAATATAAGTTGTAAAATTGAAATTAACAGTGATTGGTTCAGTTTTAAAATTTATATCGTTTAAATTGAATTTAAAAATAGCCTTCCGAGGCACAGTCTCGGAATTCGACGAAACTGGTTCCATTGGGTCTGTAATATTGAATTATTATTGGATTTCAAATTTTGTATTTATCGGAGTTAGTGTGTGAGTGTACGATATATAAACGCGTTGAGATTTAATTTAAATTTTATAAGTATAATATCACATAAGCAACATCACAGCTGAGATAAAGAAATTAATTAAATAATATTATAACTTGGAATAAAAAATAAAAAAAAATCAAGTCTTGGCTTCAAGAGCACGCCTCTTCCTTTCCAAAATATCTCGTCCCCTCTCTTCTTTTATAACCAAGCTTCATTGTTTTCTTCAGACATAACGAAATCAAAAAAAAAAAAACGAAATAAAATGGCCGAAGTTATTCACGTGTTCCTCTTCAATCAAAATTATTTACCGTATAAAAAAAATGGCGTTCAAGAGGGGGTGTGAACGAAATCGAGTTCGTTCGAATCTCGTGGGGGAAAGGGGCCGAGACAGTAGGGCTATCGATCGTTGAAGGTGGGTTTCGCGAGGGGCGACGAGGGAGTGACGCGTCGATGAGGTGGGTGCGAGTCGTTCGTAGGGTTGTGGGAAGACGAGCGATGTCGACGAAGTCACGAATTTCGATCGATGGTTGAAGGGAAGTTCAACGGTGGATTCGGACGAGTGCGAGAGTCGTCAGCAGTGCAGTCGAATCTAGGGTTTTGGGCTTGATCTTTGATTCGCGTGCGCACGTGTGGAAAAGTGAGATGGGAGGCACGTCAACTCGAGGGTCTGGATCGCGTGATGTTGGCCGAAGTCGTGGAAAGGCGTGAGCAAATCAATGTCGCGCGCGACTGGGTGGCTAGGAAATCAAGTGCAGTTCACCTCGTTGCTCGAGGTTAGAGAAACTTGATTCGACGTGGAGCGGCAGGCGACGCGGCGACGTGGGGAGGCTAGGGTCTCGCTTTGGAATCCAGTGAGGTATAAGATTTATCTTTTGTTTTAAATTTGATGTTGGGTTGAAACAAAGGAAATTTTACAAGTGAGGTAGCCATTTATTTAGTTGTTTACTGTAATTAGGGAATAATTATTACAGTAACTATATATATAAAAAAAAGTTCTATTTGAATTTAACAGATTGTATATGGGTAAGTTAATAAATATGTATTAAGAAAATTAATTTGTTTTGTTGACATTATTTAATTTATTTTAGTTTCGGAAACTAATTTCTTAAACAAAAATTTGATTCAAATAAAATTATGGTTAATTAAGTTTAATTTGTCAAATGAGAATTAATTTGGGAATTAATTAGTTTCACTGAACAAATATTAATAAAACGTCTAATGATTTTACAAGGTCTGAAAATCGAAGAAAACAAGTTGAGATGGGATGGTTTGTGAAACTAAAAGCAAAGGTGAGTTAATCTCACTCAGTTTAAATTCAAATTTAAATGATTAAATTTGAATAATTGTTTGAACGGTTGAAATTGATTGATTGATGTGCTATAGTATGATATATTCTGGAATTGGTATATTATGTTGTGCTAACATCTGTGGATGCAGGGAAATAGGTTGGAGGGGTCCAACTGGATCCCTCAACATTTATTTAAATTATTTAATTTTCTCTGCTGTGAATATTGACATTCTATAATAAATTATATTGGAATATTGAATGTTATGGTTGATCGAATATATTTGTGGTATAATGAATTACAAAAATTATATGGATTGGATTTTGGAAAGAAAATAAAAGAAATGAATTTGTAAGTAAAGTAATTATAGGAAATTTGAATAAATTAAGAGTGAATTGAGAAAAATAGAAGTAATAAAATAATAATAAATGACTTCGAGAATGAAGAGAAAGAATTTTGAACAAAATGAAATTGATGAATTGTAAACTTAAGATATATCAATAAAAGAATAGAGAATAATTTAAAATTTAAAGTTTAAATGTATTTAAGGAATAAAGAAGTAACTTGAGAAATCTAAGAATTGGTATTTTCAGTTAAAAGTAATTTAACTCATAATAAAGGAAATAAAATCTAAAATTAATAGATTTTGAAATAGAAAGGAAGATAATTGGAATTCAATTTGGAAATTGATTCAAGTGATATAAATCAGAATTTCAAGAAGAATGTGAAGGGAAGTATATTTCCCTGGATAGCCAAGTACGTTTTTTTTTAAAAAAAAAAAGAAAATTTAAATATAAGATAAAAGTTTAATGTGGTTTTAAAAAGCATATTTTAGGAATTTTATTATTTCTGAATGTTTAAAATTCATAAGTAAATATGTTTCAAATCTACTATTGTAATAATAATTTAAATGTGACTTAGTATTTTATTTTTAAGAGTGAAAACCTAGTTTTATATTTTATAAAGTAACTTTATTTTCAAAAATCATATAGTATGTGTTTTTAGTAAATTATTGAAGTAGTTTTTAAAATGAATGTTTTAAAATAAATTTCAAAGTAAAGTGTTTTTTTTTAAATTATTTTAAAAAAATCTTAAGTTTTGTGCTTGGTGATTTCAGTGGAAATAGAAACTATTTGAGAAATTAATTCTGAGAAAGGAAGATGGTTTTAAAACTGTTTTCAAAAGGGTCTGAAAAATAGAAATATATCTTGTGAAGATATTTTGAGGTTAATAAATAATTTGGGAAATTATTTATTGTTGGATGGTTGTTTGTGAATATTAATTGATGGTTAAACAACCGACTATCAATATTGGACAAACTACGTTGATCGTTTCGAAGAGACCGGGATCGAGATTTATTTCTCGAAAACCACTTCGATCCGGTTTGTACGTTTCGTGAAACGATTTTGGATTCGAAGATGGAGCAGTGAAGTGCAAGGGCTAGTCGCTACTAATCCTGAGGATATGTCCAAAATGGATGTAGTAGGAGTAGTGCCTTCGGTTCCGTTCGAACCCGGGACGGACTTGTATGGACGAATGCTTGCGAAACATCGTCAGGTGGACGATGGGCATTCTATGTGAAAACGTTCTAAAGGTAACGCTTAGCCTCAAGCCTCATCAACCGGGAATGACTGAAAATCAGGGGATATGCAGCAAGGTTAGGTGGGTCATGCCCAAGCAGGACAAGATAATTCCCCTGTCTAGATGTCCCTTATATATTTCGGCTTAGTGGGTGGTTGGTCGCGCCAACCACGGGGTTTATCTTGTTCGGGACTGTTCAGTAAGGAATGGTTCCGGCCTTATGTTGCAGGGGATGAAGGGAGTAGTCCTCGGTACTGTGATCTAGACCACGTACTGTGACAGGTGGTACCCCAGTGCCTAGTCATTGTTGGAAATCCATTCTCCCTACGAGCCTTTACGAGTTTTGCTTGTATTACCCACTTCGGTGGCTAGTAGATGGAATTTAATCATGTAACAATTTCGGCTATTTTATAAGTATTTGTATATAGACCCTATTATAATATCAGAGGATTTCTATAAAAATTGTTTTAGCTATCGTAAGGTAAAAACCCGACATGTTTATTTGTGACATGGTCTTATGAGATGCTTTTATTTTCAAAGGATTTTTGAAACTTTAATATTCAATTGGGTGTGATTTTCTCACGCTGGTATTCTAGACTGACTCGGGTGTTATTTAACTGTAATACTCGGGTCAGACCGAGTATTATAGAATACAAGATATGATGCTGTGGAGCTCAGGAGACGAGCTGGATGTCGATATGTACTCTCGTACTTGTATATATATATATATTCCGCTGTGTTGAGTAGTTGTGTATCCCATTGTATGTTATTGATGTGAGCTGTGACTGATGTACTCTGATGATGTAATATATGTGAACTGATATATTTGATTTTGAGTAAAGATTATTTACTATCTATTATATTTTATTCCGCTGCGATGGTTAGATTCTGATGTTGATTTTGTTTTCTCTTCTTCTACCTCTTCTTCTTAAACCCAAATGGTTCGTATTTCTGTGCAACTTGAGTTGATTGTTTGTAGAGTAGCGTTGACTCAAGGGGTACGGATTTGCGGGTCGTTTCAGGTTCGGCTAACTCCGGCCTACGTCCACTTCATTAATTTATGTTTATTGTTGTAACAATTGAATACAGTTACAAAGTGGTAAACTAGCATTAGCCTTCGAAAGTAGAAAGTTAGAGAGCGGAGAGAAGAAGAAGATCCCCATTTGGAGACCACATGCTGTATTTATAGACAAAACCAGGTTGTTGGGCCTCCTGAGTAGGTTAGGCCCACCAAGGCCATACTCGAACCCTACTTTCTTATGCCGACCGAGGGGAGGTATGCCGACCGACACCGAGGGGAGGTGTGCCAAACGAGGGAAGGTGTGTCGAACGAGGAGATGTATGCTGATCGACGTCTAATGCCGAGCGACTTTCAATGCCGAGCGAGGTATGATGTCGAACGACATCCAATGCCGAACGACTTCCAGCGCCGAGCGAGGTACGATGCCGAACGAAATCCAATGCCGAACGACTTCCAATGCCGAGCGAGGTACGATACCGAACGACATCCAATGCCGAAAGACTTACAATGCGGAACGAGGTACGATGCCGAACGGCATCCAATGCCGAACGACTTTCAATGCCGAGTGAGGTACGATACCGAAGGGCATCCAATGTCGAACGACTTCCGATGCCGAGCGAGGTACGATGCCGAAGGACATCCAATGCCGAACGATTTCCGATGCCGAGCGAGGTACGATGCCGAACGACTTCCGATGCCGAGCGAGGTACGATGCCGAACGACATTGCCATGCCGAGCCGCAGCCAAACGACCATCTTGAACTTCCATACCTCGACCGGACATTGCCATGCCGAACGGCCGAGATACAAGGTCAAACTCCAAACACTTCGAACCACTTCATTCTTACCGAATGACCTACCTCTATCCAAGTGTGCATCATCCATTTGAACCCAACCCATCATATTTCAGCCTCGATAGTCGTAAAATTGTTTTAGTTAAATCCGTCTGTCCGTGGCCTTGACAAAAGGCGGGTTAACAACACCCAAATTCCTCTTCACTTATAGCCATGAATCAAAATTTAATTTTTTTGGTTTCTTTTGGTTACTTAAGAGTAGATTTGCCTAAGATCCATTCAGATCTACATAGATATGCCCTTGTCTTGTAGAAAGAGCCCAGTAAGATTCCATGCACAACCACTGTATCTCCTTGTTTCTTTCGCTCCATCACGTGCTTGTAAATTGTTCAGATAAGTGTTTTGTATCATGTTATCTGTGTAGTTAGTTCTCATTTACTCTGAGCAGATTGTAATTGCTTCTCTTACATCTTGCAAGGCTTACCACGTTTTAGTGTTGTGTTTGCTACCTACTCTTAAACTATATTCCTTTTTATTGATAATTGTTATATTTTAATCCCTATAAATTAAAATTTTGTAAGTAAAATGTATTTAGTATAGGAAATGACCCGTACTAGAGATCTAGCGGCCTGACATGAGTAGCTTTGCAACTTGTATGATCGTAATTCTAGTTGTGCTAATAAAACCATACTTGTCGATATGGTTTGGGAGTGCTATTTATTCTACTGTCATTCATTACATACTGTTTCATCATTCCTATTAATATTGTTTATATATTTTGATTTGTCCGCTCGTATTTTGACTATTTCTATTATCTACATGCATAAGCTTAACTCTGTATTGTGATTGTTTCCAAAGGCTCTGTTATTTCTCTTCTTCCAAATGGCCCAAACACAGGTCGAAAGCATGATTCTTACTATATCACTACTTTTACACCTTTACACTTTTACATAACACTTTAGTCATGCTTTCAACCTCCATGCCTATATTTAAACCTATTGTATGAGACGCAGGCCATTTTAATTTAATCCTACACAATTTTTATATGTAAGCACTAAATTTTCAACAAAAAATATAAGTATTATATGTCTTCATCTGGTTTATTGCATATGACACATATATGTCAATGTTAATACATAATTTAATCAGCATTTTTTTGTTGGTAAATGATCGTTGATTACATTGGCTATTGTCTTTTCTGGTGCTTGTATATTATGCCAAACAAATTTTCCCATGAATAGTTAGCATACGTTGTTCGAACTGAATTCCAAACTAATTTAAAATTTTATTTACCATTTTACTACATGCTTAATACCGATAATCTTCTTCTTTGTCATTGTAAATTTTGATTTCTGAAATTTCTTCTTTTACATGCCCAAAAAAACTAAGTCTACTGTAGTATCCTCCATTTTGAGGTCTAGAAATGAATGTCGATGACGTTGCAATCATCATTAAAATTTCAAGCGACACAAAGGAATTAGTTTTTTAAAATAACATTCAATAAACAAAGTAGCATAATAAATTTCATTACACATAATTGTCATTACATTTCCATAATTCAAATCATGCCCATGCAAGAGTATATATAGTTAAATATAAATAGTATCGTTGTGCCCAATAGATAAAATGTCGATATGAACACTTAACCAGTTATATAAATTGGTTTTACAACTATGGAATTTAGAACACCTTTTATTAGTTACTATGCCTCATGATACGTCTTTGGGGCTTTTATTTTTCTTTCAAAATGTTACTCGTCTCATCCATGAACTCGGTCTAATCGAATGAGCATTCATGTGTCTATGGGAAAACAATAATAAAAACTAGGGTCGGACATATAATATATTTTCATAAGCACTATGGCATACAGTAATCAAACAAATTCACAAGCATCACTTAGACTTTTATTTACATGTCAATCTTAAAGTTGCTTTCCTGGGTCTTTTTATGACTAGTTTATCTTTTTCATGGATAGAATCACCAATGAAATGACCACTCATTTCACCATGGAAGCCGTCCTAACTAGAGTCATCTCGACTCTCCTAGGAGGTTGAATGTAAGCACCTTGGTTAAATTCTAGGAAGCGTCCTTAATAGACGTCAATATCCCCTCCTAATCTCGAAATAATCATTTTACATTGTTGATTCATTCATTACATCTAGTTAAACATCGCGAAACGTTGCCATATTAATAAATCATGTTCTAGGCTCCATAAGAAAACTAAATTCTTCTTAGCACGGTGATTCAATGGCATAGAAACTTTTGTGAAGTCTTTAGTAATTTTTTTACAATACCCAGTCAAACCAAGTAACTTCTTACCTTTGCACCATAATTTCTAGTACAAGTTGGCGCAACGGTACTTTAAATATTATCAGCCTTCTTGCTCTAAGATTAGGCAACTCCAACCATATTTGGGTAGAAAAACACAAGGTAGTGTATGCTCTTTATTGTTGCAAAAAATGCAATATACTACTCTACCCTTTCTTATCCATACATTGATTGAAATGGCCACCAAATCCTATTTTAATTTCTTTCTATACCCTCGAATTTTCAATGCTTCACAATTCCATAATGCTCAACGCTAGAAAGTCCTTTTATTTATATATATATATATATATATATACATATATACATACACCTATGCAGTTAAAGCGTTCGGCAGATTCAAAGCGCTGGAGGTGCAAAAAGTCATAGCGGGGATACAGCAAGAATATAGCGGGATATAGCGGATAATTCTAAAATAGTATATGAAACTCGTACTTAATGTTTTTACAAATATATAAATGGTAATTAAATGAAAAATTATCATTCAATTGAATTATAATTAATACATAAATGATTTTAAACAAAAAAACATGTGCATATATACTTTAAACAAACGTAAAACCGTTATATAAAATAATTGAACTTAGTAGAATATTAGAATATTTTCATTTCTGAAAATATATTAAAAATTAAATCAAATAAATTAGTTTCATAATTTTTATAATGTATAAATGCAATTTTTTAATTCAATTTATTAAAGAAGATATAGTGGAAATAGCAAAATATAGCGGGAATAACGAGATATAGCGGAAATAGCGGGAATTAAAGTGGAAAGGCTATATTTTAGGGCTATATGGAAAAGTCGTACCATTAGAAATCTGCAATGAGATATTGCGGGGTTATAGCGGGGTAATAACGGGGCATTAACTACACAGACACAGACACACACGCATATTGACTATTCTAGCTGGTTTAACATAACCAATTCTATTTATCGAATTCCGATCCAAATTCTTTTAAATTTAATTGATAATCATGGTGGCATTTTCATTTTACTTTTAAATTTAAAAGTCTTTGATTTTAACATCATTTTAACAAAATTATCAAGCTTTTAAAACAATAAAAATCTTTTTTAATTTTAACAAATGTTCCCTATTGATAGAAATAATGAAACTTTTTTTTCAATTAAAATTTTATCCCCAAATGGTTCACTTAATTTAAAAGGTGGATATGCAAACATATTTTTCTAACATTTTCTTTTGTAAACAAAAAATTTCCACAAAAGTTTATATTAAAGAAAATGTAATATTTTAACCTTCCTTACAAAGTGTGACAGAAATATTTATAAAACAAAACCTATTCAAAGAGGTGGGTTTTGCATTCTTTTTGAGCATGCCTTTCAAAAGTTTCACCGCCAAAAGCAGATTATACATCAAAAAGTAAGTGAAACAATGTGCCTTACAGTAAACTTTTTACAAAAACAAAAGCTCTAAAGTAGTCATGGAGAATTAATGTTCATTAGATATTCCCATGTTTGAAGTTTCAAGTAAGGAGTTAACTAGCTCAAACTTCAACTTATGTATTTTTCCCAAAAATCTCAAACACTAAGGTTTCTAATTAACTTTTTATATTATTTCATTTCAACATTTTTTTCAAAACTCAAAATGGTATAGTATGAAAAAATATTTTTAGTCTAAATATTTCATGCTACACTATTTCATAGAAAATCATAAACTAATTTATTTTCTTTAAAAATATCAAACATCTAATATTTTTAACTTTTTAGAAAACATTCCCAATGGTTTAACACTTGAACTGGAGTAGATGAAAATAACCTAATTTAGATAAGCCCAACCACATTATCCAAACTAACAATGGTTTAAGTACATAAGCTTTCGCCTCCTCTCCTTTGAAAATGGTTAACTCAAGTCCTTCCTCTAATGCAGTCTCTAAATCCAATAAAGGAACAATCTTGCTACATAATTCAAGTCAAACAAAGTTTGTGCAATTATTTTCTATATAAGAATATGACTTTCACTTTAATTGAGGGGATTTGCTCGACACTTCAAGAATCCATCTATGCCTTCGTTATGCTTTATCGCATTTATTTTCTATGGTCCAAGGGTATTACTCTTCTTTTTATTAATTCATAGACCCGCAATTTACTCTCTATTGCTAGGCGGTACAGAGACCCTCTATTAGTGATTCTACATGTAGTAAATTATAATATATGTGATGGATATATTTTTCACTGCAAATTTGTTATAATCTTAACATTTATTTAACTTATAGTTGTTTTCTTATATAGGAGACAAACCAATAACTACATTTACAAGTCAAAATATATGTGGCACGGCGTGTGTATGTGTATATATGTATACACACACATATATGAACGCATGTATAATAGAAAATTACAAATACGTTCTCTTATATAGCCTAATATTATAGGAATCGCTTAACCTAAACTCTTATACCAATTGCAACAACCCACACCTTTGGATAACTTGATCCAAAGCCCAAAAAGGCATTTGGACTCGCATCATGTCAAGAAATACGAATTGTTAGGTTTCTGTGATTTATATGATATAGAGACATATATGATTTTAAACATTCTACACATTCAAATCTCACAATGAAAGGAATAAACTACAAACACTGAAAATACTCCAAATTTATTATTGATTCAAAATAATAATGGTCTATATAAGAAATGTCCAAATATGTCTTTAAATAGAAATATACATAAGTCTGAAGTGAAATAAGATACAAATAATGATAATAATACCATATATTACTTGTCATCTTATAAAGATGGGAAAATAGGGGGCCGAACATGATCTGGTGAGTGAATTATGCCACTAGTGGTACAGTGTATGCAAGTTGTTAATTTATCATTTATAATCTACACTACCTAACGATGTTCATTGATATGCATGTACCATGTATAAGGGTTTAGTCAGTTTACACGATATAGGTCACAATCCTTAATACACATAAATCTCATAGTAATCTACAACGGTTTCAACTCAAAGGTTGGAACATCTAGAAACTGAGTAAACTGCCTTACTGCACATTGATCAAACACTCTCAATGATAGATTCTTGAGTTGCACTACATCAAGTACACATTACAATGTCTAGCAACACACATCGAGCATATTGTACCAATGATAACTTACTACCAAAGCAAAGAGTAGCCTCCTCGTTAGTGCATGTATCTTATGCTCCACATTGTTTAACTATCGGCATAGAAGGGTGGATAATTCGACTTGTCTCATTGGTACATCTGCCAAACGACGTAAACCTCGCTAACATGGATATCTCCATTCTCTGCATGTAGTCGCTTGCATGCAACTGTGACTACTGTTATAATAACTATAGCCCTAATTGCAATATAACTGTGCATACGTTGGGTGTCACATTATACAACATCATAAAGTGTGAACCTAAGTACATCGCTAAGTGTGAAACCGATCCATCATGTTACGCAACTCCATGCTGCTGCATAAACTATTGAAAGTTAAGGAAGTAGGAACCAATTTCCCCGATCCATCCTACTTGGCCTGCACCAGGTCTAGCTCGACCTGCGTTGGCCATAGCAATATAGATGTCTAAATCTATTATTAAGACGTTTGGACCCCTTTTTAAACATTTGATTATAAGTTTCAAATGTCTAAACCTATTTAGATTTCAGTGTATTTCTTTTGAGAGTTGTTTTAAATTTTGATCCAATTTTAATTGTTTATCTATGGTTATTTTGTTCGAACATTACATATAGTTCATTTTAAAAAGCCTTTATATACAATTTGAACTTTATTCATCTCCAACGTTCACATGGTTTATCCAATTAGTTCTATGTAGTAATTCGACAATTCATCTTCATATTTCCATTTTATTCGAAGCTAATAAAATCAAATCTAGGTAAATTTTAAAGGGTATATACATAGATTTACTTATATAAGTTCAGACCTATCACATAATCAGATCTATAAATTTCTAAAGGTAAATTCTAACCAATTTACCCTTCCCCACGTTCCAGCAATTATAGCGTTAAAACAATTTCTTATGGTTTTTTAATTATTCAAATTTATATAGATCTTCATTTAGAATCATAAATTCAAATCAAAACCATATTCTTAAATTTGTATTTATATACACAATGTTTAAATACTTATTTACATCATAATCACATCATAGATAGATCAACACACCTTATTTTGAAGAAAACTCAAACATAAATCTTCAAGCTTTCCTCTTTTAGTTTGATTTGTATATTTGCCTTCTTTCTTCTATTTTCCTTGCTAATCATTTGGACTAGATCCATTTTTTTTATTTGATAAGAGTTTATTTGGAGAATGTAGATTTAGAAGTTATAAGAAAAAGAAGAAAAGAATGGAATTTACCAAGTAGAGGCTAGGGATTGGAATGAGAGAGGTGACGGTTAAACATGTATTTATATCCAGAAATTAGATGAAATATAGACCTAGTAAATTGTTGTTTTACCTATATCCCTTATCTGTACGTATATACAAAGTTCCTTTTCTCTTACATTTTGAAAAATAATGTCGTTTTGTTCCAATCAGTGTCATTAAATAGAATTCAAACCAATATTATATATATATATATATATATATATTGTGTGCATGCATGTATTTTAATATGCGTGCATGTATTGACATTAAATATGAGCCTTACTCTTTACTTGCAATTTTCTACTATTATAATTAATTGGTATTAATCTTTTCAAATTCAAAATTTTGGTTTTCGCTTATTCTTTGCAAATAAAAAGATATCACACATTTTTCTTAGGAAATGCATTCCTTTCATAAATATATTGTTATTCTCTTTTTTAAAATACGTAACATTTTCTTTCATTAAATGCATTCTCATAATTATATGTTACATTCTCTTTCTAAAATGAGCAATATATTCTTTCTTTAACTATAGTAATAATTTTTTATTATCATGTTAATTAATGTTTTTCCCTCCAAAGTGGTTTAAAGTTTGTGCATGTAAATATCTTTCACCTTTTCTTTTAATGCATAGTAAAACAACTGTATTTATTTTTAGAGTATACAAACAAGAGTTATAAATTATTTAATAAATAAATGTTGACTTATTCCGTAATCAAGCATTAAACTTAAGTTTCAATATACGTACAAAAACTAAAATATGTGCTATGGTAAACATTCAATATCTCCTTCATTTGGTGTACCTTTCTGATATTTTATATATGAATTTGGGCTAAAATAATCTACTTGATTCGATGAAAAATCAGATTCCCCAAATTTCTTTATTTTCAAAAATCTAAGTTTTTGGATTTTTATGTAAAATTACCAAAAGTCCCTTTTAAATTGTTTGTTTATTTTTATTCAGCATACATGGTGTTACATTTAATCTTTCCAATGTTGTAAACATATGCTATACAAATTAAAATTGTTTACTTCAATAAATTTGTGCAACTAATCCGATTGATCAAGTTGTTTATCAAATGAAATATATTAATGAAATTAATAAGGATCTATAAAGGAATATAAGACATACTTATAATTAAATCCTTTGGCTTGTCTTCACTTAAAAATCCATGCAAGAGCCAAATAATACAACTACTACATACATTCACACCTTGGTCGCTTAAGTGTTCATTTACTTGAGACTGTTATTGTCTTCTATGAGTTTGAATTCAAAAGTAATACAAGGATATGAACGTTTGATCTAGATTAGACCATATACAAAAGTTGTATAGTGATAAATCATGTTTATAATTTATGAAACTTACTGAAATTTTTCTTCGTAATGAGAAAATAAACGTAAAACAAGATCGTGTATTCCATGCTATTGAATACAATGATGTAAAATCTCTCTATTTGGAGGCTCAAAACTAACGACTATGGACGCTACAGTCATCCATGTTTATTAATCCTCGACGATCAAACACGGCAATATTATTTTTTTGGCAAAGCTAGCGGGGTTGACTGGTCCCCTACCAAATTTTATTGCAAAAACAATAAAAATAATGATTCATAACAAGCTTTGAATCAAACATGAAAAAGGAAAATCAGAGAAGAAAATAAAACAGAGTCAATGAGCCCACCCAGCAATCATGAAATCAGGGAAATGGCAAGCACTCCTGTTCAATTGCATGAAAATTCTTTCCCTAACCTCATTCCATAGAGAAGCAAGACTCCTTCTCTGATTATCAAATACAATTGCATTTCTTTCTCTCCATATCACATCCAAATAAATTTTAATGCAAAACAAATTAAACATGGCAATATTAGGTACATTAATGCATAGAGACACAAGAATATGGAAAAAAATTAAACAGTAAAACAAATTCCACATCTAATTTCAAAATATTCTACGTTGATTACATAATCCCACTTTACATACCACGTTTAGATAACATATGATTATTAAAAAATATGCTAAGAGCGACATATGAAGATGCCTCCTTGGTAGATCAAAGTATATAGATAGGCAAGAAAACAATTTTCCTTTACAAACAAACGCACATCGAAAATAAAAGAACTCTAATAACAATATTGCCTCCTACACGTCCTCGAAAGCTTTTATTCGTCTACAAGAACACCTGGAAACCTTAACTTTCAACCTACTCCAAAATCAATTTAGTACCCAACAGCTTAAGAGGAAAAAAAATTGAGCCGGACGTAAAGCCTAATATGAATAATAATTTACCATTTGAAGCCATTTAGATATCTAGTGAGGCCACAATGCTTAACGGAATAAGTTTCCCCTCACTAGTATCATAAAACATTGATAAACCATATAATGTGCTCCTACATCCACAATGGTTAAAACATAATATTTCAAAACATTATGATGATATAGAAAACAAATAAATCAATTCTGGATTACCCATCCCCTTCTTTTTGACTATTTGTCTTAATTATGGTTCTAGGGTTACTATTAACCTGTTAAATGTTAAGGACTATCTGTCCAATCTTAGTTTTCATGGGATCACTAAGAACCTATTGGTAACTCCAATATCTTATCTCTTATCCTAGTTTTCATAGACTAACTAGGAACCTATTGGTGGTTGCCAATATCTTAATCTAGATATAATTTTCCGTGCTAACTACAAACCTATTGGCTCCTGCCAGTATCAAATCATAGTTTTCATGGGCTGACTATGAATCTATTGGCCCCTGCCAATATCGTACAGTTTTCATAAGCTTACTGTAAACCCTATTAACCCATGTCAATATATTTAATTAAAATTTTAACATCTGTTAAGTTATATTCACTACTGGGCCAACCTAGCTGGTTATTCTACCATTTCCCCGAAATATAGTTATGGGTTAATAACAAAGTGAATAACATTTCAAAACCTTTATTTATGCTATGGTTATCACTTTAAATTGAGAATGGGTTTATGTTATGAAACCGTAAAAACATCTCTTTCGTCGAAACCTCTGGATAGCCTCCTTCGAAAGCAAAACCTTCTTTTCAAAACATTGTATGCATGCTTTTCAAAGCGATACATAAACATTCCCTTGCGAAACCTATTATACCTTTTGATCGTAGCAAATCATCTATTTAAAATATAGATCTTCGAAATAAATGAAAGAACCCCTTTCGAAAGTATATGGTTTACTCTTTAAAAACATCATTTGGGACAAAATGGTTATATACGAAAGTATCTCTTTCGAAACCAAAAAAACTAGTTGGGAGAAATGGATGATGTAAGAACCATCTTAGTCGAAAGCAAAAACTTTAAAACAAAAACTTTGAAGGACAGAGTCTAATCCCTTTTAACTCCATCACTTTCGAAACCCCCAACCTCTTCGAAAGCATTCGAGAAAAAGGCTTAGGTAAAAACAGAAGTAACTCCTTCAACAGGATAGATGACTTTTCAAAAACTTTACCTTTTTAACTGCTGCATTAGTACTAAATTAAAACCATTAAATGATGCAACATTTTAGCCCTTCTATATACTAAAACCGATTATTTCAAAAAATTCCTCCTTTTCAAATAATTTATTTTCCTTAGGAAATAAGTTAGGAAAAATATCCAAAAATCATAGAAATCAGTTTCATCGTGTAATTAAACATATTAAAATTTTAGACCCAATTGCTTTCCAAAATTCTCGAATAAATTTAAACACAATTATATCATATTTTTCAATAAAAATTCATAATAAAATTTTCATAGCTTGGAAAATCATGAAAATTAAAATTCATCTCCAAAATCATGTTTTACTTAACATAAAATTTTTCCATGGCAATCTGAAATCATATGTTTTTGGTTTTTATATCAAAGCTATACATATTCATGTACTTATGAATTATAACAAATCATCATAATTTGACTCAAGCATATCATCATCTGTTTTATCACCAAAACTGGATTTAAATCATAAATCTGAAACCATATAATCATATAACAGAAAGTAGAGATGGTAGTAGATTATTATTCACTTAAACTTATAAGGAATTTTAGGTTCGTTGTTGATTAATCCTTCCTTGCTTTTTGATAAATTTCCTCCTTTCTTCCTTGGTAATGGCCGGGTTTGGTTTAGGTTTTAGAATTTTCACTTGTGAAAGTGGAAAATGAAACGTGAATGGGAAATTCCAAAATAAAATAGCCGTATGTAATAAGTTGGATAATTTACTAATATGCACATATGTAGTTTAATTAAACACTAAACCAATTTTAAAGCCCAATTATCTTGTTATTAAGCATGGCTCTATACATGTATATAATTTATTCTAATCTCAATCTCTTTATCATCATTATTATATTTAATTTATCTAATTAAATTTCCTGAATAATATTATCAAAAATTAGGAATATTACAAATGATAGTCTTATTTATTGAAAAAAAAAAAATGAAGGATCGAAAAAAAAACCTAGAAAGTCAATCACTAAAATGACAGTTTCGATCGGTTTACTTAGTGTAGCCTATTTGATGTCCTTAAAATGTTAACGTTGTTCAAAAGAGCATTTGCAAAGAATTCGATGAAGTCTTTTAATAAAGTTCTCTTTAAATGGTTTGGCCATTTGAAATGAAAGAGAATGTTGGAGAGTAGATGTAAAATGGGCATTGTTTGGATGAAGAGAGTTAATCATCACATCTACTTCATTAAGAGACACCGCATGCGAGAATAATATAAATTTTAATCAGATGTTTAATATGGAATGATAAATGCGATTTCCAATCCTAATATATTTAATTGTAAAAAATGTTTTCCATACAAGATATTTCCATGTGTTTAAAATATTTGATCTAAAACTCTTGACCGTAACTAATTATAGTGATTGAAATAAATATCCTATAATAAGTGGTTAATGGAGCTTCATGTTTCATGCAATGTTATAGTAATGGGAAAAGCAGAGGAGCTTACCATATAACACTTATTAGTGGAAGCATCAAGATAAAAAGGATTGTTTTCTTAGATGTAACAAATATTATGTATGAAATAATAATTATTTCTTTATATTGACTGAAAATATATATAGTAGTATTTTATTATGAATATTATAAATATTGTTATAAAATAAATCTACAGTGGTATTTGTTTTCATAACATTAGTGACGCATCAAAGATAGAAAATACAAAAGTATTTAAAAGTTTAGCAATTATCTTAGAATTACAGACGGTGCCATATCGTTGAGAAATAATTCTCTGATCATTTGATCATTAATCAAATGAAACTGGCGAATCGTATCTCAGGAAATTAAGGGCAAAGCACTCATTCAAATTGATACATATAGAAGTATACTATAACGACCTCACTGTGATGCCCAGTTTAGCAAAGAAGATTACAAGTAATGTCGTCTATTAATATGGAGAATACGGTTTGTTAGGGGCGATCGAATGTGAATATATCTTTCTACTAATACTAACACATCATTTATACATTTTTCTCTTAATCTGAACTGAATTAGACGTGTACAGTATTAATACAAAGTAATAGACACACTGATTTCTCAAAATCAGAACAGTATATCATATTAGTAACAGTCACAGATCATAGCGGAATAAATATCAACTTATACATATACAAATTATTTAGTTTACAAAATGAAATACTAAACTCGATTGTTATACAAATTTTACAATTCTCTAATCTCAACTGTACATCTTATAAACATATTCACAACTATCCTAAATGAGATAAACTAAAAAGTCAAAAATGTTTATCTCCTTGCTAGGCCAAACATCCAAAGATCAACTTGTCTTGTAACTTGAACAGTCTTGGCCTGACCCGAGCAAAATAACACCCAGATCAGACAATCTCTAAATATCCAATAGGGTGATAACAGGATACAACGCAAAAACAATAACATATAAGTAAATATAGATGTCTATGAACTAACGAGCCATGGGAATTAATTTAACATAGAGTTAATCACAAGGAACATGGTTATACATTTAAGTCATGAACAAATATTATCACAAAACACTGAATTCACAGAACAAAACACAATATCTCTAAGCATGCAAATATCAATGATTAACTCAGAACATGGTTATAATTCTAAGTCACAAATACGAACTAGTCCCTAAATGAAGAATAACAAAATTAACTTAACATCCATCACAAGACACAAGAATATATATCTTTATTTCACGAACACGGAGTAGTCACAAAATTCAAATTTCCAGAATCCAAGAGATCTTATTCCAAACCGATCGTAAGATTATCCAAAACAATCGCAATGATTGTGCTCAAAACCCATGGCAAACAAACAAACAAAATGGTATCACTCAAACCGATCCGATACCAAGGATCATACTCAGACCAGAACATAGAATCACAGAATGATCCCAAGGATAGTCCATACTAATCAAGGTGACTGTAGAAACCATGACTCGGTAAATCTGCATTTATTTAATATTATTATATTATTATGTTCGAAAAGAAATTCAGGAATAAACTTCTTATAAGGATCTAGCAGCCACTTGCCGCACCAAAAGAGAGTAAACTCTAATGTGCTAAAAACTACACCCTCAGTAATCACTAGAATTTAACCAATACATCCCATTCTGTATGGTGAAATTCAAGTTTTTACTAAAAGCTAGTAGATATCACTTATTACAGATACCACTGGAAAATCCGAACTACATTCTCTTAAGGATCTAACAACCACTTGTCGCACAACAAAAGAGAATACAACTCTAAAGTGTAAAATGCTTTCCAATAGAAATTACACGAACTTACCAAGGCATCTCATACTACCTGGTGAAATTCGAGTATTCGCTAATGGGCTAGTAAGCTGCACTCAAGCATTCTATTCAATGAGTTGTAAAATATTCGATGAAGTGTTATTCGAAAGAATTTAAACAATCGATGACACTAAGTGGATTATTAGTACTCCTCAAATCATAGAATCAAGGTTCTCAAAACATTTTTTCTCTTTGATTTTATTGTCTAAAAGCACTTGTTATAAATTTCCATAAGTTTATTTATTATTTGGATTAAAATAAGTTTTCACTTATTTGATAAAATATCTATAAACCCAAAGTTTTTCAAGATTTCACTTATATACACAAGGTTGTCTCGAATTTTCATATAGTTGTATTATTCACAAAACTACAAGTGAACCATATTTAATTACTCCTCTAAATCCTATTAAAATATAATAAGTCTATTTAGAAATAAACTAAGTTTATATTTTTCAAAACTACGTTTCCAAATTCCATGAGTCCTAGATTATTTATGTAATAAAGCCATAATACTTATATTTCAATTCCACAACCACTTTTATGTAAAAATTAGATTAGATTTGTATTTTCAAAGTCATTTCCAAATCCATAAAATTTTTACTAAACATGCTTAATATATAAAATAACTTGCTAAAAATCATTTTTAATATTTATTAACTTAATTTGGAAATAATTCTAAGATTTAAAGATTAAATTACTATTTCATAAAATTACTTATATAAGAAGTTGCCTATTTACTTCGTTTAACTCAAATTTATGATTTAAAGATATGCAGTTTCGAACCATCCAAATCTCATAATTTTATAAAACTTAAAACATGAAAGTTGTGGGCGAAAGTCTCAGCTTTCAAACAAGAAAAAGATCATCTAATTTTATTTCACAGTTTAAAAGTTATGACCGAAATAATTTTTAGATTTAAATCATTGTTGTTGTCGTTTATTCTTAGGGCAACGACAAAAATTATGATTTTGACTATTTAAACCTCAAAATCTAGCAAAACATAAAACATGAAAGGTGTAACTAAGAGTATAAGCTTTCAAGAACGTTATAGATTATCAAATTTCAATCGACGAGGAAAAAGATATGGTCAAAAATGTTCCTTGTTTCAAAGTTAAAATTTAAAACGTAGGGCAGAGAAGTTACCTGCTCTTCAAACACATATTACGGTTAGCAAACTATAGATTTACAGAAAATGATAAACATAAAAGTTGTTTCTTATAAACATACCTTCCAACTAAAAAAAATCTCACTCAATTTCAATCTATTATCTAAAAGTTATGGTGATTTTAATATCAGGTTTTAACTAAGAAAATTGCACAGAGCAGAGCTGTGTACATCAGTTTCAAACGTAATTTAGACCCTCTAAACTACAGAATTTGATAAGGTAATTAAAACTGAACTTATAGCTAACAGATACTTCTTTCAACAGCAAAAAGATTGAGCTATTTTGGATAATTTTGCGCTAAGATATTGTTGTTTTACTATAACAATTTTCATAAACAATTTTTAACAAACCACAACCAAACAATCATTTAAATTCACAATCTTTCATCACATAAAAATTATATGCAAACCAAAGGTAGATGTGTGAGGGTTAACCCACCTTGATTTATTTGAAGAAAGATATGAATTTGTCCGCAAGCATAGCTCAGCTGGTTAGGACTACCTTGCAACCATGGAACAGAGTTTCTGGAGGTTGCAGGTTCAAGTCCTACCATGCCGAAAAATGTTACCCTTAAGGCTTTGAACGGTTATTCCTGATCAAACCAAATTAAAAAAAGGTAGAGGATTGATGCTCTTGGCTGGGCTAGCTTAAAAAAGGAGGCCAGTGTGCTCCAGCCTTACTCTCCGAATTAGGGTTTACAAAAAAAACAAAGATATGAATTTGATTAGATTAAATACTAGCAATCATCTTCTACAACTCTTACTCTAATCTTTCTTCTCTAATTTCCCTAAATCAAATAGCCCTTCCCTAATCAATTTTTTTAGAAATTACTAGCTGATCAAGAAACCAAATCGATTATATGATAAGGTAGAATGGATGTTAAGGAGTTCATACCTATCCTCCTTTCAATTTATGGCAATTGATTTGAATTTGTAATAATAAAACTAGGGCTTTTGTTGATTTCTTCTTTTCACCATTTTCTTTGTTTATAAAGAAAGAACGTGAATTTATTTTATGTTCAAGAGATTTTTGATTTGGGTTAAGCTAAAGGATTTAGGGTATCAAGTTAAGTAATGGCTAATGGACTTGAAACCACGGCCCAATGTTCACTAAGCAATGTAATCAAATTATTTTCTTTAGCCTAATTATTCTTAACAAAATATTTAAACAAAATTCTAAACCAAATTATTACCTAAACTAAATCAAAGCTCAAATTAAAATCTCACCTCCAAATAAATAAAAATAAATTCCATTACTTACCAATTATTGATATCATCTTTAACTAAGACAAATTTTGTTTTTTTTTAAATATCTCATTTCTAATAATATTGATTTATTATGCCACTTTAAATATACTTTTGACAACAAAAATTATCTTTGTTATATTTTTATAAATGTAAACTAGAATTTATGAACCTCATTTTAAACAATAATTCACAACATAACACTTCATTAAAAAATATCAAGTTCATTAGTTGATTTAATCATATCTCGAATTTTAAATATTAAATTCTCTTTAAGGAATGCTACTCATTTCTTAATTAAATTAATTCAACTATTCTCAAAAACTGGATTTAATTTCGTAGTTAAATTTCGCAAATCACAACTAACATTAATTACCTATAATTAAACTTGATTTGTTAAGTTATTAACATAGGGTTGTTACATATACAGTCCAAGGTCTAATAATAGCAAAATATATCCACTTACTTCGTCAAATTCACCAATGAATTATCATAGACATGAACATATGTATTTGATAAATATATTTATAATAAGTTCATGGATGTAGAAAAACATTACTACAAAGGAAATAAAATGTATTTGATTTGATTGAATAGTTGGGTATATAGGAAAGTGCTCCAAAAGTACCTAAAAACGAATAAAAATCAAGCTTAATGTACTCCTACTGTGACACACAACTATGTGTTGATAAGGAGTAGTCGAACTTTTTAGAACAAAATACTATTAATGGTAACTGTGTTGAATTAACTTTTTTCTATAAAGATATGTAAGAGTAAGTACAAATGTTAAATTTAATTTCATCTAAAGCACCATTTATGAAATCATATAAGATATGAATTAGCAGGAAAAACTTACACACCCTATGTCAAAGAGTTGACAGGTTGTGTGAGTCGATAGATCTTACATAAAATTCAATCATGAGCGGCCTTGTGTGAATCAGCCCAAAGGAGTTTGAGATCGACCAACAATGGTTGACTAATTTATGCCATGAACATAAGTTTCTTAAACCCAAAACTGAATCAGTTTTATGAAAGTATCAAATACAGTCCAAAGATACTAACATAGAAACTGATCGTATAAGATGAAATGAAATAAACAAAGCCAAAAATAAACACAACTCACTAGGATGTCTAAAAGAAATACTCGCACATTAAAAAAAACTATGGGTTCTTATCAATATCGAGAAAAATAATTGTTGTTGATAATAATTTCTTCGATCGTCAAAAAACCATGAACATCATAGAATCTACCATATGGAAAGATGCTAAAGTCCGAAATAGATTCCGAATACATCATCAAAATATGATTTCAATAGTTGTACCGAAAGATATACGATTCGTCGGTCTTAGGTATGCCTTCAAAAGGAAGACTAATGTAGTTGGAATATAGTAAGTAATATGATGAGAATAACCTTGTAAATTCAATTATCAAAATTAGTGTAGTGGATTCGTCAGTCAACGTGCTTGAGTTAATTCAAATTCTACTCGCAAAATTACTGCCTAATACAACCTTGAATTTTGGCACATCTTTGTAAACAGAAATTCTGAATACTGATTTAGAATATATTGTTTGCACATAACAACAAAAATGTAATGACATCAATGGGAGTGGTAATTGAGTTTTTAAGTGATGTATAAGTCCAAGAACTGATATGACAATATCATTCGACAAGCATCAGAATAAAGAAAATATTTTGATAGAGAAATCAAATAGTTTGGTTATCAACCAAAATGCAGAGGAGGCATGTGTTTGCAAGAAAAATATTAGTAGGTACTAAAATATTTCTAAATTGTAAGTAAAGATATTGGGATTGTGCCAAATGATATATACAGACATCTTAGTAAGGTGTTTAATATAAAATATATGAGATGGATTCTGTATGCAGTGACAATAGAAATTGTCATGTATATTAGACTATCTGCTATATTGCAATTCGCTTATGTAATTAGTACATTGAAAGAGTATCAAATCCGAATTAAAATTGCTAAAGGGTGGTTATGAGTGTTCACGAGTATTTATGAAATACTAAAGAATTGTTTATTGAAAAGATGAACTCTTTTAGAAAGAGAGTTCGAACTCGAACTTAATAACTGATACCGAATATAGTATGTCAATCAAAAATTCATGTTCAATGACGGTTAAGAAGCTTTAAGTTGGAAATGTTCCAAACAGGAGATGGTTGCTGATTCAACCGAAAGGCTGAGTACATCATCTTGAATAACATCACAATAAAAGCACTATAAATATAAAGGTACAAACTTATAACCGAGTTAGGGGTGATTCCAGATGTTGAGAATCACATGGCATTGTTTGGAAAACAACGTCGCAATAGAGATTATAAAAGAAACTAAGGCTAGCTAGACGTTTAGATACATATTCCAAAAGTTCCACGTGATAAAGGCAGTTTCTCAACAATGGAGAGATGTTGGCTGACAAAGTATATAGTAATATAATATAGCAGATCCGCTCACTAAGGGACTAGCTCGAGCAGTTCTGAACTAATGGAAGGAATATGATTAAGATTCCATAATTAACCCAAGTGAAAGTGGGAGATTGAAAGAATTAGGTATACTAGGGGCAATTATGTAATTTGATATACATACATACATACATACATACATACATACATATATATATATATATATATATATATATCAAACTCTATAGTAATGGTATTTATTTCTTTATATACTTTGTTAGATTGTGATATAATTTATTAAGTAATTAATTTAAAGTATAGTAATAAGAAAATCCTTGAAAAAAAATATTATGTGATTATGGTTGCAAATAGTTGCAATTGTGAGTAGTTAATCACAAAATAAATTGACATTTTTCTTTGAATATTCATACTCAAGATTTTTTGATATATCAATACATCCTTTGAGATTAGAGTGTGTGATGCTTTCTAAATGTTGGGATGTATATTACTCATGGCTGTTGGGGGCATCAAGGGGTTACATACTTATAATTACTAGATAATATGGAATGACTCATCCGAGAGTTTCTTGTTGATTGATAATAACTAGGTCAAATATGAAATCTCGATGTAACGTTGTTACTCGGTTTCCTCGACTTGAGGAAACTGTGGAACTTCAATGTGAATACTCTATTTTGATTATTGTCAAATTATTGCATAACGACCCATCTAGCGACTATATTTGGGTCTGAGTTGAAGCATTGGAAGTGAAGCACTATTAAATAAAGAATTCATCTCATCGATTGTATGAGGTTAGTATCACGGTCAATTGTACTCTATTCAAAGTAAAATCTCTAGTCATAGTAGTATAGTTAATGATAAATGTTATTATTGAACTAAGGAATTTGTTTTTGGACTTATCGAGTTGAATTTGGATAATATTGGAATTTTGATCCATATCAAATTCCATATATTCTATAGTGATATAGTTTTGACGAAGAGAACGTGTGAAAATCATGGAGTATACATCTTGTTTGATGCTAACAAATATATGTTTATATTTAATTTTTTCTTACTGTTTTGCAGTTTAAAAATCATCATAACGCAATTTTGTTTCTAATTAGATTATAATCTGCTATATTTCATATATATAATTTACATGTATTACATTTCAAACACATCAATTTTTCTATAACTATAGTACATAATTAATATTATTATCAAAAAGTAAATACTGTTGGATGTTGCAATTAATTTCTTTTTGATGTTAATAAATATATATTATATTTAATATGTTTGCTTAGTGATGTGTATTGGCAGGGTTTTGATTTCAATCGAAAAAGGGAAATATCCAATCATTCAATTTGGAAGATTATGAAGAGATCAATCATTATCAATGTTAAAGGAGAATCACAACTATAATGGAAAGTGGATCATTCAACAAAAATAAAAGGAAATTTATCACATTTGAACTAATCAAATCATTTTAAGATATTCACATGCACTTGTTAATATTACTTCCAATCTGAAATACAAGTACTATATATACAAGCCTTCGTTCATTCTTTTTTCCCATTGGATACAAAAACAATTTCTTCTAAAATGAAACTTCTTAATACATATCAATACTCAATTATCTAATCAACAACCCTCATCAACTCCAATTATAGTTCTGCAGTACAACCATAATTGCTTGTCTCCATACATAACAATATCATCACCAAAACATCTAAAACATCCAGTCATCACGCCTTCGCCTCCTCCATAAAATTTAAAGAAACAACATCATCTTCAAGCTACAACTCGACAAATGCAGCCTTCCTCAATAGCAGATTTCAATTTTAGATATTTAACGAGATAATCATCCGTAGTTAGTACCAGTGACATAACTAGGATTTTGATTTGTGGCAGGCATAATAGTATAGATATTCAAATATTATGTGGAATTTTTTTTATGGTTTAACTAGTTTTCTTTAATATATATTATTTGGACAAATTCATGCACATAATAATATAAAATTTCAAATAAATCGCACTAGTATGAATAGCTTTGATAAACTACTAGCATATTAACTTCTTTATATACAAACTACAATGACAGGCTGATATGGTAAATTTTCGATTAAGGCTAAATTTAATATAGCATTAAATCAGCACTAAATAATAGGTTATAACTAAGTTATGAAACCACAAAATAAAAAATTAACTCTTAATTCTAAATTATTTAAAATACCCATATTCTTCGGTTATCTAATCTCGTCAAGAATACTAGTAGAATCGTCTTTATTTAGTTGAGAATCATCTTTATCTAGCCCACTGCCACAGGTCTAATAATAAGAAATAATGAACTGATGTATCACAAATTGAAAAAATAAAATTGGTTTACCAACTCTAACTGCTTAACAAAGTCGATTGCGATAGGCCATCCGGTCGAAAATCCAGTATAGAAGAAGCGCAACACTTCAGGTGCAATGCTAAATATAGAGCACAATCACTTTCAATTGTGTTCCATTCTCACAGTTTACGCCTGTCCTGGGGTTTAGAATCTTTTGAAGATTGGCCAAGCACTATCAAGAAGCTGTGATGGGTAAGCATACCATGGTACCTACGATAATTGAATGAATGAAAATCTGAAAACTGAAGATGGCGACATCGAGATGAAAGATGGAAGCTTTACGTGAATCTATGAATCGAGTAGGGCAGAATCGACCCTTCCATTTTCACTTTTTATTTTTTTGGATAGGGCAGTTGCCTACCTGACCCAAAGGGTGGTTACAACCTTAATTAGTACCCAATTAAGGCAAAGACTTGACAGTTCAAATAGCAACAACAGCTTCATGGATCATGGGGCAGTTTCAAGTTTCGAACGATCGCCACTTTTGTTTTCCCAATGGCACATCAGTTTCAAGAGAACGTTCAACTTCAGATCGACTTAATGTAGCTCTAGGTATCGGGCGGTATTTCAGACTTCGGCACATCGTCAAGCAAGCTATTCAAATAAACAACCGCATCGAGAATCCAAATCTCGACTGGGAGTTCAATATTGATGGATGATAACTTCTTCTTCTCAAACAACGCAATGACCCAGCGATAACTCTGACTCAGAATGGTGCTTCAATCGAATTGATAGCACCGAGCTTCTTTACCTATCGTGCGATCTCCTCTGGTGGTGAAAGTATGTTCTTAAGCGAATCGAGCAAAATTTAATTTGGGCATCTACCAGAGGAGAAAATTTTGAAGAGAATGGGAGCAGCTCACATGACTTGCAAGTGGGGAGCGAAGAATTAATTATTTAAGGGGAAATTTATTTCCAAGGCTCATTACTTCAATTAAATTAGACCAAGAATTTTACTAAGGACATTTATTGGTTTTTTTTTAAAAAAAAAAAAAAAAATCAAATTACAGATTTTCTATTTGAGCTACGTGTTATAGGTCTGGTATTTTAATATCAGGGAATTGGGTTCACGCACGGTTACCAGGTATAGGATTAGTATATTCATATTAGCGGTGAGCGCGAGTTTACGTATGTTATAAGCGTCAAATCTTTAATAATAGTTATAATACCTTTGGTGTCATACTTTTTTGGTATCAACGTAAACTAACAAAAACGCTCCTTTATTAAAAATAGGATCAATAGATAATTTTTTTTCTAATTCAAAACGTCCTTCTACAAATATTATTGAAAGCTTAAAAATAGAATCTTACAAATAAACATTCTTTACAAAGTCATTCTTTATTAATTAATATAATAGAAATAAAAATTCAAACTAACAAAAAACCAAATTCACTTCTTTATTAATTACTAACATAAATAAATATTCAAACTAAATGTTGTAATTCAAAAAGAAAATATAAAACTAACTGCATGTCACTTTAACGCAAAAATATGATTAATATTTTTGTAAATCATATTTTCTTGAACGGATTATACATAAACAATTTGTAAAAAAAATAACTCACGCGTGAAACGCGTGCCGTAACGCTCGTATATATAATTATAGTAGTGACTTTGGTGACAGCAATAGACACTAACAGGTTAGTACCAAAGCTGGGTATATCTGTGTGACATTTCCTTTTTGGATTTATGTTTCCGCGCTATTTATCTGTTTATCTATGAAATAGTTTAAATACCTATTCACCCCCTCTAGGGTATATTGTACGACCCTAACAGAAATAACCGGGACTAAAAGATACTGCTTAAGAAAGTATAAAATTGGATTTTACTGAAAAGAAATATAAGCGAAGCCGCAAAATATCATGCCACTAGCTAAGGTGATGTGTGAATGTTAAATTTGAATTTATAATATTAATCGCTGATTGAATTTACACTTCTAAGTCTCACAACCGCATTTGTGAATTTTCTGAAAAAATGCACAGTCTATTTAGTCTATAAAATATTATAAATTAATTAAATCAATTAACGTTTAAGAAATATTAATTATTAAGTTATTTCATGTCTTAATGTTGCTAGCAATTATTTCGATGTACATATAAAAGTTATATATGCATGTATCGATATATGATATCGGTATATATTTAACCAAGCTTTAAATACAATTAATTACTTATCGAGCTTTATGGAAAATTAGTCTATGCTAGGGTACATGCTTGGCCGGCCATACTTGATTGAAAATTAATTAGGAATTAAAATGAAAAGTTTTAAATAAAGAATGAGAAATGTTTCTATTCTTTCCTTAAAACAAATTCCCCATATTCATTTCCTAATTTGATTTTATTTTCTTCATTCTTCCTGCATCCATGGCTATCTCCTCCATCTCATTCATGGTCAAAAATTTCTCTTCCATTTACCCAAAATTATACCAAATAAAATCTAATAAAGTGGTTCATCGGTCTCTTTAAAGTTGGGCCTTAATTCAAGAATCTAAGGTGAGATTTTAAACCAAAGTGTCACAAATGGCTAGATCAAAAAGTTATGATCTATATTTGATTTGATTTTGGATATAATATGCATATCACAATTTTATATTTACATATTATTGCCTCAATTTAATTTAGAATTTGTAATGCAACATAAAAAAATTGTTAAATGATATCATTTTTTTAGTTAGATAACCTAAATCATAATATATATAACTATGTTTTAGGTTATGAATTTATAGTTTAATATTACTTATAATAATATTCTAAATATACAATATGATTTAAATGTTTCTATTTAAATTTTAATCAATCCAAAAATATAGAGATTGTTGATATCTTATTTAATTTGGTGTATGAAATTTTGGTTTTGTAATACTTTGATTGTTTAAAAACTAAACTTTCATTATTTAAGCTGAAATATTATATATGCATGTGTGTGTGTGAATACGTCATAAAAGTTTAATGTAATGGATGTTTGTTTTGAATCAATTGGAAATTATTTTTGCCTCGTCACTGTATTTAAGTGTGTGTGTGTGCGCGCGTGCGTGCGCATTTGTATATGTGCATGTCTATATATTGTTAAAGCATGTATTTTAGAAATAATTTTACCAACAAATTTGATTCTCATTAAGCGGTTTAAAATCAAGGCAATGATATATACATATAAATAGTGAATATATATATGGTAGATATAAATCCCAATATCTACACATTTATATATTGACCATGTTATTGTTTGTTGCTTTTTCATCTTTAAACATATTATCGTCTCTTGCATATTGGTTAGATGTTATACCAATTTAATATTTGCAAAAGAGGAAAGATGCAATCAAATATCACATTTCTCTCTTTCCTTATATCTTGATGTGATTATATTCTGATCTAATTTCATATTTATTCACATCCTTAAACATAAAAAAACTACATTCACTACATGTTTCACGTGTTTGTCATAAATATGAATACATTTGATATATTCATACATTTTCAAATTTCACACTTATTCAAAATGGATTTAATTAATTAAGACTAAGATGATAATAAAATATAATTTTATTAATAACAACTAGATTGGATCTAGTGAAACTCATTAGACTTCGTAGGCCCACTGCAATCTAAATAGAAAAAATATTTTAAATTATATCCATTTCACCCGTTGCTAAAAGAATTAGGTTCCTTCACACGCATGCGCACACACAGTTATATATATGTACATATGTATGAATGTATGTATGTATCATTTTTCATGATAAGATCATTATTTAAACTCTTGGTATGGTTCTCTTATTATAACAACAGTTCATAATGGTTATTACCATGTGTTGATACACACACGCTCACACACACATGGACACCAGGTTAGTTTGTAGAATGTTCAATGTTTGCTTTACGAATGTAAACGCTAAACAAACTAAATATGATAAATAAAAACATTAAAGTAGAACTAAAATAGTTTATATAACATACATATAAACACATACATACACATATAAACATAAATAAGTAAAGTTATACATAAATATATATAACATACATATGTATGTATATAGTATGTATGTATGTATGTATGCACGCACACATGTTAAAGTTTTAGAAAAATTAATTAAATTAAATTAAAATAACAACATCATTAATTAATGATCACTAAATACGATTTAGTGTAAATATGTTATTTATGTAAATACAAAATGAGATCTAGTGGAACTAAAAAAAGAATTATTATTTTCTTTGAAGTTTATCTTATTTACCTCACTGCCAATGTACCTGGTCCAACACTAAGTAGATCCAATAGTGGTGCAGGGAAACACCTTATCGAAAAAGGGTATGCATTATCTTTTTTTTTTCCAAAAATCATATACATATCACAAGTAAAGAGGATTAGTTTAAAAGGAGAAAGTTAAGTCCCTTATCTTTCGAACATATAAAGTTCTAAAATTAGGCACAAGTACACATATTCATATCAATTTTTCACAAGGCCTCATATACTCATCTATCATCACCGTACGACCATCACTAGCCACCCTTACCGTTGTCCTCCTAATCGGCGTCGCCATCCTTATAGTCATCGCCTAACAACTACAAAATCTACACCCTAACCCTAGTAGCACATACATACACTCAACCCTAGAAATCCAAAAACATCGCATCTAATCTCACCATCTGCACTGTTGCATCACCACCTGCCGCCCCATACCACTGAGCCACCATTATGTGCAGGCCCAACCCAAGACCAAGGCAGGCAAGGCATTAGTCAAGGGCAATGAAAAGAGAGGGCCAATATAAGAAGAAAGAATCGCTTATTCTTTTTTTCCGCTCGCGCTACATCTCCTCTTTTCATTGCATAGTGCACAAATCCTCTCAACAATCCAAAGCCACACTATTATAGTGGCTATTAGACAATTGCCATTGCCCGACATCTCAAAATCCGATGTTGTGTAGTGCTGTTATGTTGCCCTAATTTCATTTTCATAATTTCCCCCCATTTATAATTTCAAAGCTTCAGCCATTGCTCTAATTTTCAATTTCAAGCATGTTATTGCATACTCTTGAGTCTATGCAGTTAATTCCACTATAGCGCATATCACTCTTCGAGTGTTATACTATTTTAATTTAGCGATATTGAAAAGTAGATTTGCTTTAAGCCCTGCTATTTTCTGGTTTGCCTGTTAAATAAAGGCTTTTTAGCATCCGTTGTGGCAATATTAATATACGAAGTTTGATTTGACTAGTTCTCTTTTAAATCAAATCAACAAAGTTAGGTTAAAGGTTTAATTTTATGGCATAAGTGCTCAATATAAGTTAAAAATCTATTGAAGTCACCAAATCTTATTTGCAAAAATCATGATTTCTTTGGTTTTGTTATATAAGATCAAATAACATATCTTTTTCCTACACAAATGATGTGAGAATGAGAATAAATCAATTTTAAACATTTGGGTTTATATATAATGAAGATTTTTACATCTCTGTTGTTCTCCATTATATACCCACTTTTTCTCTGCTATAACTTTTCGCACATCTACCGCTATACAACCGCTAAGCGTTTTAACTGCAAGTATTGAGTGTTGCCTAAATCTCTAATTTCAAAGTGCTATTGCATACTCTTTAAAACTAAAATGTAAGTTTTAAATTATATATGAATTCATGATTTTAAGCAAGGTTAATAACTATATTAAATCTTACTTGATTTATTATAAAATTGTAAATCAATTCATTAGCGTTTGTTGATATCTAGTAAACTTTTAACTATTTTATTGTTAGTATACGATGAAAGCAGTTCAATTTTTTATTTTGGTAATGGATAATATTGATTTCTTTCTTTTTATGAATAAATTAAATCCCCAAAATAGTAAATACTTCTATTTGATTTTGTAATTTCGCAGAGTTAATTCCAAGTTTTATTAGTATTGTAATTTTGAAAATTACAACATAATTAAATAAAATAATGATCAAGTAAATTAGATTGTAATTAAGTTTAAACTGCAATTGAGTTTAATTTAATATTGTGTTATTTCACAATTTCTAACAAGATTAGGAAACAAAATTCTAGCTATCAAAATAGTAAGAGAAAACAACACAAAGATGAAGAAGAAAAATCATTAGTAGTTTCAAGTTCAAATTTATTTCAAGTAAGAACTTTTGGTTTAAAGCAGTTTAAACTTTATAAGGAATTTCTGATTTTTTTATTAAATTTAAGATTTAAATATATTGATGATGAAGGATTGAAGAACCATTGCATGAAATTAGAAGGTTTTTTGGAACATAACAAAGAGCAAGATATTTACGAATACCTGCTTCGGCAAAAAGAAAATTTTCAAATTAAACTGATAAAAACAAATCTTTGAACTACTATGTTATAAGAAAAGTAAAGTAGAGTAACTTTCATTTCAATGGAAATGGGCACTTGGATGTGCTTACTTTTGAAGAGATAATAGATGAGTTTGCTTCAAAAAATACCAGAAGTCATTACCATTAATTGTATTGATTTTTTATGATATTATATTGATATTCAGGATGTTTTTATATATAATCAAAATGATTGAGTTGAACTATAATAAACAACCCTTCTTAAAATCCAAAAATCAACGTCGAATGACAACATTTGACTCCTTAATACCATAAAAGATAGTTTGTTGGGGTAAAAGAAAAAAGCACCATACCAACGCATGACGATATATCACCGTGGAATGGTAATAATAATATACTGAATATGAACAGAATATGATGAACAATATATGAGAGACTGCACTAGGGGAAATAACAAATAAGAAAATATCAATACAGAAAGTCAAAGTAGAATATCTGATATAAGTCTCAAATACAAAAAACATATATGTCCTGTACTACTACAACATCAAGTATATGTCCAAAGTATTGTATTTGCCTCCAAATCTCCAGATGTGCCACTCTGATAGCATATCCCAAAACCACCTGGCTCCCAACTACTCTATCAAGCATCTGAGAGTTGTCATGACATAAACGGATAAAGACAAAAGGCGGGTCAGGCATAAAGCCTAGTGTAAGGGAAACTATCTTGAATACTGTATATCAAAACTATATACAAATAGAACATGAACTACTAAGGTACAACCAGTCTTCTCCATAAATGTGGCTCAGGGATAATTTGAATATCCTATAAACAAATAAAGTAAACCCATCACAAAAGTAGAAAATCATACCATAACTTGATCTTCTCCTATAATCAATGAATTAGCACAGCTTGTATAATGTGATCGATATGTAACAATATACCATGATAAGGTGACCTAATATACAAATTCAGAGACAATAAGAATATCATTATACAAGTATATCCTAAAATACACAACAACATTATCAACCAGCTGATATAACACACAATATAGTGATAAGAGACAGATAGTGAATATAAGGTGATACTCATCATTGATGATGAGTGGAGTTTGTGGTAGACTCATGCCCAAAGTGTAGTCGAATTCGCATAGGTCTCACCGTACCCCTTAGCGGGCATAGGTGATATACGAACTATTCTATATATATCTAAATCTAAGTCCATGTTAGACCTTGATGTATAATTTGAATTATTATGATCCAATGATTCCCATTAAAAATAAGTAAAGTCGGTACCTAAAAGTACATTAGACCTTGATCCTCATCCTTAGTGATGGGTCTTGTGTAGGTCTCACCGTACCCCTCAGTGAGCATAGGTGATATATGACCAACTCTATTTACTTGAAACCTATGTAGATATCGTCGTACCCTTTAGTGAGCATAAGTGAAATACAAGCCAGTCATAAATGATCGTCATTATCTCACCTTAAGCCAACATAAATTTTTAAAAAAATTCGCATAAAGTTTCTATAGAAGAAAAAAAATGGGATTATCCTATATAATATGCCATCGCAACCACAAAGGAACACCGATGCCCCCCCCCCCCCACACACACATATCGAATATAACGTTACGCAATCAAATACGCCTATCACAAACGAAGACCGGTATCTTATTATCATCTCTCTATATGGATAGCCTCTACTGTAAACCAATAATATGCATAACCACTAATATAATGCCAATACAATGAGTGATCTTTAATATAAGACTAATACAAAGTGCAGTCCCAAATGTATGACCAACACTAAACAGATGAAACATATTTATCCTAAGGTCAAGGCTAAAAGGTGTTAGAACCTCTATTCTATGATTTCGATGAAAACAACTATACAATCATACACATACAATATATTTCATCTATATGTAGGTAAAAGCTTTCACAATTCACAATATTGCGACTTGAAGACGACTAGTAGAGGAGAAGAATCATTGGTATTCGTAAAGCAATTATAGTGTGTTATAGTTATAGATATACAGCTTGTAAAATCTCCTTTAGTAGTTTTTAATACAAATATTGGATGACAAAACTTTTATAAGTCTTCATTATCTCAAATAGGCTAACTGTAGAAAATAACATGTATCAGACGTTTGTCAATATATATCAGATGTCTAACTATGGTCTCTATTTAAAAAATTAATATGATCGGACATCTGTCAATACATATCAGACGTCTAACTCCATCCTCTATTTAAAAAAAAGTATATAAACAGATATCTGAATATTGTGGACAGACGTCTGTGCTAGGTAATGGGCAAAATCAATGAATAGTCACTTGATTCATTCTAAGGCTTGCATCCATATCTATTCAACGCATCTCTTCCTCCTCAATATTTACAACTTTAAACGGAAATAGAACACATTAATGGATGCTACTCTTCAAGAAAACTCTTCAACATCTATAAATATGTAAAAATTCTAAGAAACAACTTACTAGAATTTTCTGAATCTCATATCTATACTCTTTGCATACTCTGATTTCTAAAAGCAAATAACATATCAGTTTTGTCACTTCCTAAGGGCAAAGCCTAACATATACATACTACTCGAAGGAGATTCTAGGAAGATTTGTATTGTGTAGTCAAAATCAGTGTTTCTCAGAACACATACTTTTCTAAGAAAGATTTTTTGTATCAAGCCTATTCCTCTAGGAAAAGCGAGAGTTGTTTACTAGTTAAGGCCGAAGGGGAGCTTTGGGACTAGAAGTAGGACAGGAGGTACGAACTAGTATAAAAACTCTGGTGTTATTATTTCTTTACTTTTATTTACTTTACTCTGCTAGCTATAAGTTAGCTTTTTATTACACTTGCATATTAGATATAAATACACGATCCATACACCCTTTCATTGGTATCAGAGCATGGTTATCTTAATTCACAGTAACATGTAATTAAAGAATATTTAATATGGCAAGTACATTTCAAGAAGGACAATCAACTATACGTCCTCCATAATTCACTGGATCAAATTATGTTTATCGGTCTACATGTATGTGTATTTTTATGGAAGCAAATGGTTTAGAAATTTGGCAAGCAACACAAGTTAGATATATAGCACCAGAAACAGATATAAGCACTTGGAAAGATGATCAAAAGAACACAGCAACAAACAATGCTAAAGCCATGAATGTTATTCTATTCACTTGACAAAAATGAATTTTCACATGTCATATTGTGCACTACTGCATATGATATATGGCGTACACTACAAATCACTCATGAAGGAACCAACAAAGTTAAATAAACAAAGATTTCCATTTTACAAAATCAGCTTTCTTCATTTAAAATGAAATCGAATGAATCTATTAGTGATATGTATGCTAGATTTCAAACTATTCAACACTATCTCGTGGCACTTGGAATCAAACTTACAGATTTTGATTTAGTTACACGTATTTTAAACTCCTTAACTAATGAATGGGAAGGAAAAGTGTTGGCCATCAAAGAGGAGAATGACTTGTCTCGGCAAAAAGTTGAAGAATTGATAAGAAATTTGATGTCGTACGAAGCAAATTTGTAGGCAAGGAAAGAACAAAATCATGAAAAGAAAAATATAGCTTTTCAAGCTGACGATAATGATTCAAACTTAAATGAAGACGAGATTGTATTCATAGCCAAAAACTACAATAAATTCAAGAAATTCAAAAAGACGATAAGATCCCAAAATGAATTTATCTAACCAAACTTCAATCAAATGTTTTGGATGCGATAAGTTCAGACATGTGAGGAAACAATGCCCAAAACTCAATAATGACAAAAATAAAAGCAAGTTCGAGAAATTCAAGAAAAGAAAACGGGCTTTTCAAGTAACTTGGGATGACTCAGATTCATCTTCCTCGTCAAACAGTGACAACAATAGTGATTTTGAGCAAGCAAATATATGCTTCGTGGCGGACACTGAGAAGGTATATCCCGATCTTACTTATAATGGAATTTTAGAGCTCAGCATGAAATTGATGACAAATATAGAGAAATTAAAAAGTTAAATAAAGAATATGTTGCTAAAATCAATCGAATAAAACTTGAAATAGGATTATTAAAAGATGAGAAAACCATTTTAGAAGAAGAATTAGAAAGTACACAAGAAAAATATAAGAATCTATCTATTCAAAAAGATTCATTATTATGAGAAATAGAAAAAGTTAAACTAAAAAATGAGAATATTAGAAAAGAAAATGTTGCATTAAAGAATGATCTAAAAGCATCGAAATCCGAAATTTCTTATCTTAACGATAAGTTAGACAAGATTACGAACAATGTTTCAAAATTCAATAAAGGAAAGCAGAACTTGGATAACTTGATCAAAATTTCTAAACCATCCGGAAATCGTAATGGATTAGGATTTAAGAAAATTTCAAAGCATAAAAACTATAGCTCACTATATAATAGGTTCAAGAAGTCAAATAGTAAAGAAAAGGTTTCTAACTCTAAAATATTTAAAATATGGATTCCAAAATCTAATAACAAATTAATTAGACAAAATACATAGATAACTATTTGAAAAACGTTGTTCATAATAAAAATTACTCTTTTAAAGGTCCCAAACCCTCTTGGGTATGGCAAACTTCTCTTTCTAACACTTAAGACCCTAACAAAGGAAGTGGGTACCAATTAAACAATTTTTATCGTGCAGGTACCCAAAAGTAAATCTAATAAAAAGGATAAATATGTACTTCATAGCAGATGTTCCAAACATATGATTGGAAATGCACAAATGTTATCAAATATAACATACAGAGATGGTAGTGTTGTAACTTTCGAAGATAATTCAAAAGGATTGTCATTGGAATTGGAGATGTCATCAGTGCTGGTATGTCCACTTCATCTGTTATTACAAATGTTCTTTTGGTTAAAATTTAAAACTTAAACTATTAAGCATAAGACAACTTGATGACAAAGGATTCAAAATTGATTTTGAAAAGAATAAATGCAACATATTTGGTCATAATAAAAATCCGATGTGTGAAGGATTAAGAAAAAGATAAATCTATGTCTTAAATATGAAATTTAATAACTCTAGTGACTTATGCCTAGCCACATAATTTAATTATCCATGGATATGGAATAAACGGTTGTGTCACATAAACTTTAAGTTTTTAAACAAATTAGCTAAACACAATTTGGCCAGAGGTCTTCCTCAAGTAAATAATAAAGTTAAAAATTTATGTGATCCATGTCAATATGGCAAATTAAAAAAGAGTTCTTTTAAATCTAAAAAAGGAAATTTCTACCGAACAACCATTACAATTAGTACATCTTGATTTCTGTAGATCTACTCAAATATGTTCAATAAATCATCACAAATATGTGTTTGTTATTGTAGATGATTTTTCAAGATATATACGGACAATATTCTTAAAACATAAAAGTGATACTTTTGAAATGTTTAAAATGTTTTCTAAAAAATTAAAAAATTAATGAATCTTAAAATAAAGAGTATAAGAAGTGATCACATAGGTGAATTCGAAAACCAAAATTTTTGAAATTTTTTGTAACAAAAAGGAATTACACATAATTTCTCATTTTCACGAACATCGCAAAAAAAGGATGTTGTGGAAAGAAAAAATCGTGCACTCCAAGGATGCGCACGAACTATGCTTAATAGTACTAATCTACCAAAAAAAATTGGGCACAAGCTGTAACTACTGCTTGTTATGTGTTGAATCGTGTCACATTACATATTTTAACAAAAAATAACAGTTATGAAATGTTTTTTGGTAAAAAATTTGGAGTATCATACTTTCGAATATTTGGTTCAGAATGTTTTATACTAAATACTAAAGATAATCTTGGAAAATTTGATTCAGAAGCCGGCGAAGGTATCTCTATCGGATACTCAGGTTGTAGCAAAGCTTATAGAGTATTTAATAAACGTACTAGTACTATAGAAGAAAGTCTACACGTTTCTTTTGAAGAAAATTTTTCCTATAGTAAAAACAGTGATGATGATGGGATTTTAACAAAACCATTTGAAAATAACATAACTATACATAACAATAACGAGAATACCATTGACGATGATAATATGTTAAGATCAGCACCTCGTATTTTGAACTACCATCCAATCAACAATATAATTGGTGATTTAAAGACTAAATTTTCTACCAGACATCAATTAAATCAAATGATTCACGTTGCATTTATTTCAAATTTTGAATCTAAAAACTATGAAGAAGCATCGATTGATGAATCATGGATTATGGCGATGCAAGAAGAACTCAATCAATTTGAAAGAAATGAAGTATGTGAACTTGTACCGATACCTATGGATTAATCCGTAATCGAGACAAAATGAGTTTATAGAACTGATGAAAATGGAAACATTGTTCGTAACAAAGCAAGGTTAGTAGCACAAGAGTATAATCAAGAGGAAGACATTGACTATGAAGAAACGTTTGCTCTAGTCAAACGTCTAAAAGCCATCCAAACGTTACTTTTTTTTAAATGGTTTTATAAAAGAACAGGTTTACGTTGAACAACCTTTGTTGTTTATACATGAAAATTTTCCTTAAGATGTATATAAATGAAAGAAAGTTTTATATGGTTTAAAACAAGCACCTCATGCTTGGTATGATAAACTAAAAGTTAATTCTGGATTTAAAGTTGGAAAAATAGATATAACCTTTTTTATAAAATTAAATCATAATGATATTTTAGTTATTCAAATATACGTAGGTGACATATTATTTGGATCAACTAATGAAAATCTATGTAACAAGTTTGCAGATATCATGAAAAATGAATTTGAAATGTCTCATATGGGAGAATTAATTTTTTTATTAGGATTACAGATTAAACAGTTAGAAAATGGTATTTTTATAAATCAAGAAAAATATTATCACAATTTGTTAAAACGTTTTTGTAACAATCCGCATTTTTGACCATCGAAAGTCGACACCGAACACTATCATTGTGTTCCAATGTCGCGCATCCAATCGACAAAGGGTAGATTGTTAGGGTAAATAAAAAGAAAAGAACAAAGAAAGAGAAAATCAAAATCTTTCAACGGAATTGACAACATATAATATTAGAAGGACAGTAGAAACTGTCACTCCAAACATACAGAGTAAATCAGCATTATAAACAAACCTTATCAGCTGGACTGTTATAAAATCCCAACCTTACAAATGCCGATAGGTATACTATATAATACAGTGGAAAACAAAATACTACGATAGGTGAAACTTCATCTCCCTCTACGATCTCCGAAACTTCAAGGACAGCATGGAAAAATACTCGGTCTAACTCGAGCATTATAAACAAATAACACTCTGATCAGTTTGGAAATACCAGCGTGAGATAACTCGAATAATGGGAAACATATATAAAAAATTTGTAAAACCACGCCCTGACCTCACAAGAATAACATCCTACAAGCAAGAGCGCAAATGAATATCAGGAAACAAATCCAAATACGATTAAGCATAAATAATATTAAACCAGACTTGAAAGATGGAAATAAACCGAGTACAATCCAAACTGGACAGAATGGATAGAATAGGGAATAACCGTTCAAACTCGATAGAATGGACTAAGTAAAGTAACAGTCCAAACTCAATAAAATGGGATAAATAAAGTAACAGCCCAAACTCGATAGAATGAGCTAAATAAAGTAACAGTCCAAACTCGATATAATGGAATAAATAAACACTTAAATGTCGTAATGGGTAGTTGGCTCTACTCGTGGCAATTTTCTAGCCAAAACAGATTCAGGGATATGAATCAAATAAGGAAAGGAAATTTTCCAACAAATGACTAGGAGGGTGATCCCTCCTTACCAAAAGCATATCTCTAGAAATATACTTGAGAACTTCGGTGGCTCTTGGAAACCTCCAAGCTGGACCTCGCCAACTATTACTGAAAATTAGAGTACTTCACATCTCAATGTGCAACACCGAATCCTATCTAGAGTGGATGATAAGATACCCTAATGGGAGCAACCCCACATAGCTTGGCCCCCACTCGCTCTTTGGGTTTAGTCATTTTCGACAAAGTATAACAAAGCTCAAATGAGCAACACATCATCTTAGAGTGACAAAATAAAGTGGCTAAAGTAACCGATAGCTGAGATATCAACTATCGAGGAAATAAAACGATTGTATGTCGAAAATAAGTTTTGTATACTTATCACCACTCATTGAATTCAAGTTTGTACTTTTTGGGTTTACAATAATATCGGACAATCAAGGTAGTGTTAACTCAAAGTTATGTCATACGATTATTCTTAACTTTCGAAATAGCGACAAGTCTACTTTTTCAACGTTCAGTGCTAATTATACAAATAGATCGTTTCATATAAGTGATTCGCTTTTCAAAAATAATTCATTTCCATAAACGAGTCATGCTTTTTCTTTTTGAAAACAACCGAACTATTTGGCTCTATTTCAGTATTGGTAAAACACTTTTAGAATTAGTTCCAAATAGTTAAAACATTAAGAGAATATTTTTTCCTAGTGTGCGACCCCGAAGGCCTAAACCAACATCAGACCGAACACCCAGAAGATTATCCAACTTAACATCCCAATAATCAAGTTCCAATTTCTTTGTAAACTTTAAAAACAATGTTAATTATCCCAAAAGATAGTTAATTACATTTAAAATCTCTTTAAATAAACAATTCATTATCTATAATAAAATATATAATTATTTTCAAACACTTTTATAACATTGGTAACTTAACTTTAAAATCTTTATTAAATCACTCTATTAGCTTTAAATCGGTTTATTAAAGCAATTTTTATTATATTAGTTAACTTACTTTAATCACCTTTATTAAATTAATTAATTAAAAAGATTTATTAAATTCAAATCTTCATTAATTAAATGAATAATTAATCTCAAACATCATTAATTAAAATGATAAGTAATTCTAAATTCCATTGATTAAAACAGTTAATTAAGTTCAAATAATCATAAATTAGTTGGATTAATTACATCCAAACTTCATTAGTCAAATCGATTAATTAAAACATCATTTGTTAAAATGATTTATTTAATTATAAAATATCAGTAATCAAAATAATTTAACTAAATTCTAAAAATCATTAGTTAAAACAATTAATTAAATTTAAAATAATCAATTTTTAGTTAGATTAATTAAACTCAAAAATCATTATTTAAAATGATTTGTTACTTTTAAATATCATTAATCAAAATGATTATTAATTTCAATTATCATTAGTTGAAAGAATTAATTAAGTTCAATAAATTGATTAAACTCCAGTATCAATAATTAAATCAATAATTAATTTATTAACTAAACTCCATTATCATTAATTAAATAAATAAACAATTAATTAATTAAACTCAAATAATCGTTAGTTAAAATGATTAGTGAAGTTTAAAACATCATTATCAAAAATGATTAATTCAACCTAAATAGAACCAATTTTAATCATCATTTGTTAAATTGGTTAATTAATCTCAAACTAACTAATTTAAAAGATTAATTAATTTTGAATTATCATTAATCAAAATGATTAATAAATTTTCAATATTCCTTTTAGTGGAAACACAACTTCAAGTTCATAAAATAGGGTTTTTGGAATGAAATTTAACAAATGACGATAGAGGGAAAATCGCTATAACGACATTTAAACTATAAAAGGGAATATCAGTAATTAATCTCAATAAACCATATTACAACACAATGATGTAAATAAATAATTTATAGTTGAGAAACCCCATTTAGGTCTCTTTATAGATTTTCCCTGCAAAACAATGGCTATAATAATATATAGTTAATCATATGGGTTTATAACGATCAAATTAATATGTCATCCATTTTCCAAATGGAAATTCAACCAAACAAGCAATCAAACAATTTTAACTAACATTTAAACAATCAGTAAACGATTTTAACATCATTAATATGATATAATAAAATTAAATGTGAGTTAAACTGAATGGAAATCATTTGAAAACTTGATACACTTTGAAATTCGAGAAGCTTGGAAAACCATAAATTCTTCTCGAAAATGGGTCATTTTGCACTCGACTTTTGGACCTTCTCCTCTTAGATTTTGGAAAAGTGGTCAAAACGAAAGTTTTAGATAATTCTTTCCTATATTATTTAAAAAAATTACTCAAAATGTTAAATTTTGAGGAAGTTATATCCTAAATAGTTAAATTTTAAAACAAAGAAATCTGGTTTTGGAGTATTTTGTAAGAATTTATGGGCAAAACCATTTCGGGTAAAATGGAAGAAATTTAAATGGAAAAGAAGGAAACTTTAAACAAGTTTTTAAAACATTTAAAAGTTAATTTTTTTGAAAATCTTAAAACACGAAAAGTTATTTTGGAAGCCATTAAAAGGTTTCATGAAGCTTTAAGGAAGATAAGAGAAGAGAAAATGAAAATAAAATGAGTAAGAAAGGTGAAAAATTAGTTTTATATGAAATAGAAATAGCAAATTACCTTCTTACCCTCATGTACTCTACCCTCCACACATGCATGCCATGTCACACCCTCTCCTCTACCTCATACATTTCAGCCCACACCTTGCCACACTCACGTCAAATCAAGGTCAACATGCATAAGTACTCTAATGTACTTATGCCTCATAATGACGTGACATTCTCTTTTTATTTTTTTATTATAGTCGCTAGTGTCACAACATCAATTTCTTAACTTAATTAATTATACTTAACCCTAATTAAATTAATAATCTAGGTTTATAACATTGCATATATTTTTGAATATATATACACATGTGTACACAACATTTCAAATAATTTTTATATAATTAAACGTCGAAAATTCGAACAACGGTTTCCGGTCACATTTTCTGTTTTACATTGAACTATATATTTTTGTAAATAAATTTTAAAAAATATTTCACCATTATTATTTATTATTAAAAATATTTTTATTTTCATTACAAAACCATTTATTTGAATATTTAAAATTAATTAAACATTCGCAAATCAAAGCAGTGAAATCACGGGTCGTTTTATTAATTTAATTTTTCTTATTATTTATTATATTCGAACCATTTGTTATTGTAATAAATTTGAAAAATGATTCATCATTATCATTTATTAATTAAAAGAAGTTAAATGACACTATTAAATCTATTTAATTCATATTTGGTTTACCACTCAAATATTTAATTCTTAATTCAAATATTTAATCAATCACTATTATTGAATTCCAAGTATTAAATTCCAAAATCCAAATATTTAAATATCTAAAATTTATTAAATATTTGAAATCAAATGACCAGAATTTTGGGTTGTTACAGTTTTGGAACGGAGAAAACGTTGAGTAAACAAACGCCCATGAGCACAAGTACCTATTTAGATAAAGATGAAAATGGAAAGGATTTTGATCAAAAATTATATCAAAGTATAATAGGATCACTATTATACTTAAGGGCTAGTAGACCCGATATCATGATAAGTGTGTGTCTGTGTGCAAGATTTCAAGTACAACCTAAAGATTCACACTATCGAACAGTTAAATGTATTTTGCGTTACTTAAACAACACTAAGGATTACGGTCTTTTATATCCTAAAGACAACACTTTTGAACTTGTATCCTATAGTGATGCGAATTTCGACAGTTGCAAAAATGATAGGAAAAGTACAAGTGGCACTCGTCACTTTATCAGTCAATGTCTAGTATCTTGGTTTAGTAAAAAATAGAATTGTCTATCACTTTCAACAAGTGAAGCAGAGTAAATTGCTGCTCCCTTAGCTTGCACTCAAGTAATATACATGCAATAAAATCTTAAATATTTTGAAAAAGTAATAAACATATCTCCAATATATTGTGATAACACTAGTGCTATAAACCTATTTAAAAATCCAACAAATCATTCTCCAACAATACATATAGATATTCGTCATCATTTTTTAAGAGATAATGTTGAAAAAGAAATAATAACTCTAGAATTTGTAAATACCGAAAATCAAATACAAAACCACTAAGCGAACAAACTTTTATTATGTTAAGACATGAACTAGGTATTATGTCGTTACACGATTTATAATACATATCTTAATTACTACTGGCAGTATTTTTTAAACCTTTCATTTATTTTCCTGGCTGAAATTTTCTAATAATTATTAACTTCTTAATCATTCATTTGTTTTTCCATGGCTGAATTCTCTAAGAATTATTAACCTTAACTTAATTTTCTTAACATAGCATATAAACTGAGTGTGTGTGTGTGTGTGTGTGTGTACCTAAAAAAATTATGTACAAACTTTTATTAATTAAACAAAGAATCAAATTTCTAAAAAAACATATAAAAAAATGTCTTCTAATCACGATTTCACTTATTCCGCAACTGACTACACCTTCCCATCTTCCGACAGCGCCTACGTCTCTCCTACAAGTCATTCCTACATCATCTCCATGTCTCAACGTCATTCCTTCACCGACTTACCATACTAGCTTCTCTCCAAAAGGTAACATGGAATCGACCTACAATCATCCTTTCTCTTCGACAAAGTCGATGACATTCATCACTATCAACAATAAATGATAGGGGTTCAAAGAGAAATGTATTATGAACGACGCCGTCAAGGAGCACATTTAAACTTTCTTAAAAAACGCATCCTCGCAATATGTGGTCATTCACCAAGAAAAGACTACATACATCCAAGGTCTCCATGTTTACGAGAAACTCCTCCAAGAGAACACAAGATCACTCCATGAAAGCTATGGGGAGAAAGGACATCGCACAAAGGACACAGTCTTGTTCGTCCTTATTTCCCTCCTCCTAACCCTTCATTCGAGCAGGCCAAAATTGAAACGAATTCACGGTAGAAACAAAACTATCATTCTCCTGATTCTCCCGTTGACACCTAAAGAAATTATTCGTAAATGACGGATGGTTAATATATATATTAAATAAACATGTTTATTCATAATCATTTGTAATTCCTTCCCTTTAATAAATTGTTTACATATATCAAAGAACACAGAAGTAAAATAAGAAATATTATACACGATTGGACATCTGAATAAATAACTAGATGTCTGGTAATAGGTCCGAGAATATTACTGTTTCAGCACAGATGCCTAAAATACCATTAGTCATCTAAATACATGAACAAAATTTGTTCTTCAGCATAAACGTCTGAAAATAATACCAGATGTCTGTGTATTCGTTCCGTCAAATAAAAAAACAAGAAGCTTCAGCACTGACGTCTGAAGGAATATCCAGAAGTCTGACAAAACTCTATAGAAAAATAATTTTTCCACAGACAGACGTCTGGATTTACACTCAAATGTCTATTTGACCTTTTTGTTTAAAAAATCATCCCCGTTCAGACGTTTGATTTCCAAACACAGACGTCTGTCTACGCCTAAGCCCATACCCTTTCAAATTACTATATATATCATCTTTTCCTTCTATTTCACTTTTCACCATTCTCATTCTTCCAAAACCTCAGAACCCTAATTCCCAAATCTAATTCCTCTTTTCAATTCCCAATCAATGGCTCCAAAAGCTAGAACCCCGGTTGCCAAACATAGGAAAGCAGCTGCTAGCCAAAGTTTACAACCTCCTTCTCAACAACTGATCATGGACCATCACATTGAGGAGTTGAATGTTGAAAAAGAAAATGGCAAACAAAAATTACAGGAATTGGATAAGAAGCCTCTCCGCTCGAGTCCATTCTATCCCATTCGTCATTTCATTCACAATAATGTTATTGATCAAATTGAAGATGTACATATCTATCGCATAGTTAACTACGATGACAATGCTAGAAAGATAGATCAAATAGCGGTATTCCACTTTTTAATTAATCTTTGCTCCTTAAAACTTTATGATCCTTCAGATGAGGATAACTGGATTTGGACCAGTGCTTATGGACACATAATAAAATTTAATATTGAAATGCTCAGTCAAATTTTTAATTGTTCTTATATGAGATTTCGATTATAAGAAGTTCCTGATACACGATATGCCCTGAAAGATGCTATTACTCACCTTATTTGGGAAGATGGTAGGTCGAAATTAAAAACATCTAATTTCCATCCAAAAGCCCGATTACTTAATCGTATGATCATCAACACAGTCATCCTAGGTTAGGTAGTCACGAACAAGTATATGAAGGCGATCAAAAAGCTTTGTATGCTATATTTGGTCATATTGAAGTCAATTGGGCACAATATATTTACAACCAAATTAAAATCTTTTGGACATCTATACATTGTAGCATTGTCTACGCTCTATATATAATGAGAATTATACGATCATTTGAATTTTTTTCCTGTTTTTCACAATAAGAAGAAATTTCTATTAAAGATAGTAGCATTAGATTTCTCTCCCTGATGCATCTTCCAGAAACACCGCCAAGCATAACTCCTTTCTCCTAATACCAACAACCTCAACAATAACAAAAAAAATCCTCCAATTCAACCTTCCTAATCTGCCAGAGCTTCAGATCCTATAGAGTATTGCTCTGATTCCGAAATACAAGAATCCAGAATTGCAGCGGAACTAGGAGAAAACTATCAAGACGTTGCACTTCAAAACCAACGTCTCCTCTCCTTAAACCAAAAATTATTAGATAAAAAATGTCTTGGTTGGAACGATCTTTTTCTACTCGCATGACCAAAGCAGAGAAGATGTTAGAAAAAGTCGTTTTCACTTTGGGAAAAGTCCTAAGAAAGATACAGGGTAGTTCCTCATCTAGATTTTCATCTTCTCTGTCACCAGCACCACCACAACTATAGGTGTTTCATTCAGCACCTTCCTTAGGCGCAGGGCCTTTAGTCGAACCACCACCACAATCTCATCCTGGCAAAGTGCCGTTTTGTCTTGATATTGAAGAAAGTAAAGATATATCATTTATTCCACAAGAACCTCAGCCTCCACATGACCCCTACCACTATGAGGAGTATAATGATCAGTTTCAATGGCAACATGGTGCATTTGATGAAGACTCATCAAACTTTTGGGGCTACTACAACTATTAGTGAGTTTTTATTTTTAATCGTGTAGGTTTTATGTATCCCTATTTTTACTTCTTCCAAACAATGTGTTTGTATAACTATGACAAAATTATCTATAATTCTGTATAAACTTATGCTCTTTATATTTTTCACATTTTATTCTTTCTATATCTCTTTTTGATAATGCCAAGGGAGGAGGGTATCATATTACATATATATAGGGGGCGGAACCACATTCATGGGGAGTTATATGCTTATTCGATAAGTGATTGTATAGTTATCATCATCAAAAGAGGGGAATGTTAGAACCTCTATTCTAAGATTTCGATGACAACAACTATACTATCATACACATACAATATATTTCATCTATTTGTAGGCAAAAGCTTTCAGTATTCATAATAACTCAACTTGAAGACAACCAGTAGAGGAGAAGAATCATTGGTATAAGAAAAGCTATTATAGTGTGTTATAGTCATAGATATATAGCTTGTAAAATCTCCTTTAATAGTTTTTAACACAAGTATTACACGACAAAACTTTTATAAGTCTTCATTATCTCAAACAGGCTAACTGCAGAAAATAACATGTATTAGATGTCTGTCAATATATATCAGACGTCTGATTATGGTCTCTGTTTAAATAATTAATATGTGTCAGACGTCTATCAATACATATCAAACGTATGACTTTGGCCTGTGTTTAGAAAATATATATAAACATACGTTTGAATATTATGGACAGACGTCTATGCTAGGTAACGGGAAAAATCAATGAACGGTTACTTGCTTCACTCTAATGGTTGCATCCATATCTCTTCAACGCACCTCTTCCTCCTCAATGATTGCAACCTTTAGACTGAAATAGAACACACTAACGGATGCTAATCTTCAAGAAAACTCTTCAACGTCTATAAATATGTAAAGATTCTAAGAAATAACTTACTTATGAATCTCATATCTATACTCTTTGCATACTATGATTTCTATAAGCAAACAATAAATCAATTTTATCACTTCCTAAGAGCAAAGCTTCACATACACGTACTACTCAAAGGAGATTATAAGAAGATTTGTACTGTGCAGTCAAAATCAATGTTTCTTAGAACACATACTTGTCTAAGAAAGATTTTTGTATCAAGCCTATTCCTCCAGGCTAAGCGAGGATTGTTTACTAGTTAAGCCTATCAAGCCTATTCCTCAGGTGTGGTTGTTTCTTTACTTTTATTTACTTTACTATACTAGTTATAAGTTAGCTTTTTATTACACTTGCATATTGGATATAAATACATGTTCCATAAACTCTTTCAATAGTTAAAGACTAACTCCGCTCAATCGTACACGCTAGCCAAATGTGACTATGCAAATAATTATAGCATTAATACAATATTTGATCATTATTGGTCGCATATGTATCATTATACATTACATCTAAATCCAAAGCTTTGCCGCTATGATGACATAGATTTTCTGACGTTTGTTATTGGATAATTAACTTATTTTAATTATTGAGACATACATTTTTGCAAGTCAGATAGATAAATTTTTTGACAATTAAAATATCTGAATCTGTAAATTTAATAAAAATTATATTAAATATTGAATTATAAATCTCTGGATGTGATAAATTTTATAGAAATATGTATATAAACTCCACCATTCAAACTTAAGAAAAAATATCCATAAATGTATATGTATAAATATATACAAGTTTTATGATTACAAATATATATAATTCTAGATATACATGGTTATAAAAACATAGTATATGAAAATAAGTATATATAAACATATACATACGTGAATGTATAAACTCCAAAATGGCAATTTCAAACTTATGAATATATATATCTGTATATACGTATATAGGTATAAGATTATAAAATATAGTGCATACGTGGATACATACACATACACACATATACATCTATATATGTAAGTATGACAAAGTAAAAATGTATAGTATATGCATGCATATCCACACACACACACACATATAATAGTTTATGGTAAATAAATGTGTAAATGTGTACATAAATAAGTGTAAGCATATGAATATATGATGACAAATATATATAGGTAAATAAATATGAAGTAAGCATGTATGTATACACAAGGAGACAACATCATGAATGCATATCAATTCAAGCATATAAAATGGCTAATCAACATAATAAATCAAATCAAACCTTAAATCAAATCATATTTTTATTCAAATCAGATCTACATATTTTCAAACCAAAATAAACAAAAGAAAATTAAAATAAGAGTGAAAAAAATTGACTGTAAAAGAAGTATCAGCCACTCTAGCATCCACTGTACAGTTCCACTCCCTATATACACACGCGCACACACACACACCACATATACATACCACTACCTTGGGTAATTTCATGTATACTTCCGTGTTCGTGCATAATAATAAAAAAGAACAAAATTCTGCTAGTAAAACAAGATCAGGACAGTGGGTTAAACAAAAAGCAGCAATCCGACTGGTTACCATATATTTACATCTAATTGTGGTTTTTATGGATGAATTTTGATCGGGGGTAAGTACAGATACCTTTGCGATGTACGAGCTTTGCTTAATATGTTAGACATAGTTGATCACTTGGAAGAATGTTGTATCACCTCTGTTATTTGTTTATAGGATAAAAATAGCTTAAACTTAGAACTTTAAAAATCGCTATGCTATGATCCACATAGTTTTAAGCCTTGCTTCCAAAACAAAACCTGTTTGTTTCCGAGTATAGTATAATTTAAAATTTATTTCATTAAATTTCATGAAGTATAAGGGGAGTAAATCATACTTTACAGTAAGTAATCAAATTTTAGCCGAGATTCGATTGTCATAAATTAATGAATGGTTTATATGTATGTAATCGTCGTTAAAAATTAGGATTTTTGGAGGAAGCTTGGAAATTTTTAAACAAGTGTGGTAGGAGAGACGTTGGGATGAATGAAATTGGGAATGCAGGAACATTCTGGCATCATGGAAAATTTAGGGGTGGCGGGTTTGGCGTGGAGGGGCTTTGGTTAGTGACGCATTAAGGAAAAAGTAGGGGGACGGTTTTTAATGGCTTTAGTGAGTAGGACGAGGCGATAGTAGGGTTTTGGATGCTTTGGCTGAGGTCTCGGTTGCTTGGGAATGGCAGCAACAGTGGGTGGAGACATGGATGCGCACCAGGGGAAAAGGCGAGAGGAGGTCGTGGCGATGCTGTGGGAAAAAGCTGGTGGTCGATGGTGGCCGTGGATGATGAGGCGAGGTGATTGGAGGGTCGGATGTTATTCATGGATTCGAGTTGAAGTTCGAATTGGATAACTGAGGTTGGGTCGTGAACTCTTGGAGTGGAGGCAGGTCGAGGTGGTCATGAGTGATGTGGGTGAATGAACGTCGGCGAGTGGTGGCGGTCGGAAGTGTCGTGCAAGTGCACACGTGTGTGCACGGTTGTTGGAGCATGGGAAAAAAATAGGGAAGTAGGGAGGAACTGGAAAGAAAGGAAAAAGAAGGGAATAAGAGAAAAGGAAAGGGAAAAGAAAAGAAAGAAAAAGGAAAGGAGAAAGGAAGAAAAGAAAGGGAACACAGGAAAGAAATGAATTTGTATATTTTTATATGATAACTTAAATTATTAAAAACTCTACTTCGATTAGCATTATAAATCAAATCAACATGGAATTCCTCGCCTTGTAATCCTATCTCCTAATATTTAAGATTAATTTATTTTGTGTAAAGTAAGACTTGGATAACTAAAGAAAGTAATTAATTTAATTCTTAATAAATTAAATCTTAGGTTAATAAAATAGGATCAACTATTGCTTGGATTGCTTAATTCTACTTAACTAGGAATAAATTGTTTATAATTCCTTCAATTAATAATTATTTTTGGTTAACAATATAAAAGGGTTTCAGTAATTAAAGTTAGTAAAATCCTGATTTGCGAATTGTTTAATATCAACTATTAATCGTTAAATTAAGTTAACGATTTATGTTTTGCCTTATTACTCTTGAATGCTTATTTCAAGTATTCTTGTCTGTGCATTTAGCAGCCAAACGAATCGAAATATTGGAATAAAACGTTGATACGTTTTGTTGGAAATAAACATCTGCGATAAATTCCCATTTATGAATATTTTCACCTTAATATAAATTGTTTATTTTAAACAATTTTCCCTTTAAAATTTATTGCTGGATTCGAAGAGTCCGGATTCGGATATTAGTATTATCAAGAACCACTTCGATCTGATAATTGCTACGAACCTTTATGGGTTTGTCTATAAAGTTTAGTATGCAGAAATTGAATTAATTTAACGAATTCAACCATCTTAAATAAGTAATTATACTTGGACACTATTGCAGTATCGATGGATTTTTGAAAAAGTGTTTGGTTATATTAAGATAAAAACTTGTCGTATTTGTATGAGTTACCTTGGTTTCAAAGAATTTTCGTAACTTAAGTAATTCATATTTAAGTGGGTTACTTAAGCTAGTTTCCAGCTTGACTCGGGTGTTACTTTATTGTAATGCTCGGGTCAGAATGAGTATTACAGTTTTTATGTAGGACGCTTTTGGAGCTCAGGAGACGAGCTGGATGGCCGAGGCGTATTTGACTATTTTCTGTTGTGTACTGTAAGCTGTATGTTCAGCATTAGGGACAAGTTATTATAACTGTCCAGATTTGTCGTTAATGATGTACTCTGATAACCTGTATGTATATTTACAGTTATAGCTTTCCTTGTATAAAATGCTGTTATTGTATATTATATTTTGTTTCGCTGCGATTGTGAGATTATGTGCTGTTGTTTCTGTTTTCTTCTTCTATCTCTTTTCTTATAAACCCTAACAACCTGGTATTTTCGACAGTCGATTGCTCGGCACTCTATGTAGTGAATGTATTAGTGTCAATTTTTGGGGGTCAAAAATCGCCCGGTCGTTACAGCCGTGCATTCCAATTTCTTAAGTAACCTAAAATCTTTCAAAGCCAAGCCAAAGCATCACGCCAACCCACTTCCAAGACCGAGAATGTAACCCCTGTCGATCGCACATTGTCTAGGCTTACTAACCAAGCCTATGCTCCATCGATGAAATGGTGGTATAGCCATTGGTGGACTGGTGGTAGCTACCCTAGGAAGTAAGCCAAGGGTAGGTACAAAGCACACCACATAGTCATTGATTTGAGCTTTGTTTCTTTCGTCGCTTCGACCAATAATTTACCTAGCTCCTCTAGCCCATTTCCACCACATCGAATTTCTTTCGGAGTCCATTGGTTGATATTTTGAAAGTGGTTACTTATGTATTAGAAAATTGCTTTCTATACGAATCCCACTTTTAATCGTGTAGAGATTCCCCAGGACGATTCCAATGACCCGGCCTCCTCTAACATGCCAAAATAAACTCAACTAGCCTTCTTGCCTCACGTTGTAACTCTTCATAAAATAACCATAAATAAATTGGATAAATTAAATAAGATGTAGGTAAAAATGATTTTTTTTTTAAAGTTGGAATTTGGCAATGAAAGTTATGCGGTTGCGTTTATAGTGAAATTATGATCAATTTTCATATATAATATGTTCATAACGGAGCTTAAATAGAAAAATTATAAATGTTTGAACTTTTTGAATAATTTAAACAGAATTCAAATCCAAATGAATAATTAATTTTAAATTTTGAAATTCAAAAATTAACAAAAGATAGGCTTGGGGATTTAGTAAATGTTAAAATTAATGTAAACGTTAAATACTAATTATGGAATAAAATAGTCAAAAACCAACGACAAACAATTCTTTCCAAAATAAAATGACTTGGTCGACCGCACCCCTTGGGTGTAGCGACAGTCGACCGTTCATGAACAGCGGCTAGGTTTTCTTTGCACAATGAATGTTCGAATTTATATATCATTTAACCGACTTAAATCTGACGGTTCTAGTACTGTTCAACCACTACAAGTAAGTACCTAAACGCCTCACTTTTATTCACATAATATTTTGGGAACATTAGTGAAACTCTAATCATTTCGAGAGTCATAAAAACTCCATTAGGGTTTCATGTAAGAAATCTTATAGCTCTATCTTTGTTTATTATTTATTTTCTCAACTTCTTCTCCTCCAACCTTTAATTTTCTAAACCTAATGTAAGTACAAATCCCTTGCCTTATATATGTATCAAAAAGAAATGATCCGATAGAGGTTGTCAAAGGTGTATCAAATCCAAGGAGGCAAAGCTAAGGATATACCATGAATTGAAATCTTAGCTTTTCTATTTTAGTAATTGATTAGTGTAATATGGATTTGAATATGCCTTGGGGAGTCTTGTTTTGCGAAAACATCATATTATAAACCGCCAAAACTCGTTCAATATGAAATGTCAATTCCATGATGGAATCTCAAATTTATTTATGCCAAAATAATAGGAATTGTGTAGATTTGCAGTTTTGATAATTTTACCTTTCACTCCACTCCTTATTCTTTTTCTTTGAATTTGGTTAAAGAATTTTGATTGAGAAATTGGTTGTACGGTACGAATTTATTTGCATTTTGCGTTGCATATTCTTATGAATTAAATAGAAATTCCTTTGTTCATTTTTATGTGGAAAAAGAAGTTAAATAGAGCACAAAAACAAGAACTATAAGTTTCTTTATCAATATATTCAATTATCTTGATGTAATTGGTTGAGTTTAAACTTTTATTATATACAAGTCTTTTAGTTGGAATCTGTAGATATGGATTTTGAAATTTTGGTAATTTTCGATAATATGGATTGAGACTTTTAATTGCTAGCTTAGGGTGTAAACTCTACATGTTTAGAAATTACTAGGCGCATACCTATGACATATAATTATAATGCATAATTGCATAGTTAAATAGGTTATTAATACTTTTAAATCCCTCTTAGAAAGGTAATTAACATTATAGGCGAAATAAGAAAGATTTCTTATAATTCCTTGATTTTGGAAACGGTGAGGTGTGTGATAACATATGTAGAGTGTGATATAGATTATGATAAAGTTATAGGGATGCAAGCTCAGTTAAAAATACAAGGATGTCTGTCCAGCTAATCTGGCTACCAACAGTGTGACTTTTGGGCTGATGTAAGACATTACCTATAATAAATAAGTATGATGACCTGAGGTTAGTCCTAAATTATGTAAGGTAAATCTGCTCGGCTAATCTGGCTACCAGTACCTATGAATAGCCAGACTAATATGAGACGTCACCATGGGGTATGGTCGTAATACGAAGGACCATCTTCGGAGATTGAAGGTATTAGGTAGCTGTGTGATGGCCCGCTTCTTCTCTATGTAAGAAGTCGTAAATGATCAGGGTTATGGGTTAGGCATAGTAGAGGACATTTCAAGAAAGGGCCATCTTCAATAGGAAGCATTAAGTGGTCGAAGAGATTCCATGTAATGTCAACTAGATAGTTACTAGTGAGGAGTCCACCTTGGGATTTTAGGTAGTAAATGACGTGAACCTATCTTAAATACGGTATTAAATGGTCGGAGTCTGCCTAATTCCCGTTAAAAGGTATTAAGTAACTTTACTATCTCTTATATTGATAGGACATTATGGACGATAGCTATGGGTTATTAGATTGATGGAAAGTTAGCTATGGGATTATATTTGGAAGGCCTTTTATTTAAGTTTAAGAAAAACCTTTGGGCTTACATTTGAAAAGACTTATGTTGTCGGTAGAAATATAAGACATATTCCTATTTGAATTATACTGCCCAAGTACTAATATAGTAAGGCTCAAGATTTTTATTAACCAGACTTGGTTGCATGTTGATGCAGCGTGATAGGGAGTTCTCACAAGGTGAACTATTGTGAAGCTTTATCTATGACCCCTACTTGTCCTGACAATGCAAGTTATGGCTTAGGTAGTCGAGAGGCTGGCCGCAAAACCAAAGTGCTTGTGATTACCATTTATAGCCACCCCTAATTTAGGGTGGCTTTTACATTTGGTATCAGAGCCAGATTATCCGATCAATGGGGAAAAGTATACATATGAGAGACATACTTGTCATTTTTGAAAATATTTTTTTCCATAAAACCTTGTTATATATACACTTTATTTTGAACATACGCAAATATACTAGGTAAATCTTTCTTTCAGCGTATAATACTATCATAGGAAATTATAACTAAAAGTTTAACTTACAAATAGTAGACTATGGCTGAAAATCTTTCTACTTCTTCTAAGATAAAGAACATCGCCAGAGGAGGAATGACCACCATTAGAAGGATACTCGAATAGTTTAAAAAATACCACAGACATGTAGGACAAGTCCCTGATCCCCAACAGACTACACCAGTGGTACCTGTTGTCCCATCCACCAAGGCAGCACCTCGTCCTACCGATTTTCCAATAACGTGTAAGGATTTTATGAATATGTGAGGAAGAGTATATTCTTGAAAGGAAAGCTTCATGAAGGCTTAGACATTGATAAATGACTACGAGAGCATATGTCGGGAGATTGTTTGGGAGGATCAAGTGAAGTAGAATATGGAAGCTTAGAACCTTAAAGGAGAAGCCTTAGATTAGTGGAATATGGTGGTTGGGGAGGATGTTAGCATGGTTTTCACTTGGGATGAATTCAAGAATCGATTTTAGGCTCGATTTATGTCAAAAGAAGAAGTAAGCCTACGATTAGAAAAATATATATAGTTTAGGCAGAGAGACTCCACTCTAAAGGAGTACATTAGTAAGTTTATAGAATTAGCCAAGTTTGGAATGAGTTTGATTGATACACCTATGAAGAAGGCTACAAAGTTTTTCAAAGGACTGAACTCCCCGCTTAAGGAATGGTTATTGACTTAGATACCCATTGGAGCTACCTATGAGATGATTGATAAGATGGTCTTACTGCAGACAATGAATGCTAAGGAGAAAGAAATGGGGAAGGAGACGAAGGAGATAGGACTCGCACAAAATCAAAGAAGGACCAAGAAAGGAATTTTGTGGGAAGATAAAAAATCAAAAGGAAATTTAAGAAAGAAGATTAAGTGTGTAATAGATGCCAAAAGAAAGGACACCTCATGAAAGATTGTACAGTAAATCTGTTGAAGGAATCTTTTAAGGGGAAGTGTTACCATTGCCATAAGGAAGGGCATTTCAAATGATGGTGAAGGAAGAGCGGAGTGGGAAAGCCTGTGCCATTGAGCATGCCCCTATTTTGAGTAAACCAACCCTAGAAACCAAGAAAAGACGGTTATGGAAGGTATAACTCTTATTTTAGGAAATAAAATTCGTACTCTATTTGATTCTCGAGCGTTGCATTCATTCATAATTAGGAATGTATTTAACTCCTTAAACCTCCAAACCCAAACTGTCACTACCTAATGGTAGTTTCAAATCCCATTAGGGAGACGAAGCATCTTTTCTCAATTTGTAAAGACCTAATGTTACACATATGTGACTTTTATTTCATATGCAATGAGTATGTTTTAAATTTCGAATAATATGGACTTATTTTTGGTATGGATTGGTTGTCGCATTATGGGGTAGTCTTAAACTGTGATAAGTGGGTAGCATGGCTTAAGAGTTGTAAAAGGAGGGAAAAAAGACGTTTGTTGTACACCCCGAAATTCAGTCGAGTTAAGTTATCTATACCTGATGAATCTATCGCAAAATGAACTTTCATCCATACTCTTAGTTCTATAATTCTCCGATGTATTTGAAGAAGTTTCAGGACTTCCACCCCAAAGAGAGGTTGAGTTTAAGATTGATCTAGAGAAGAGCACTAGACCAGTCGCTCTACCACTAAGACACATGGCCCCAAGGAAAGGCGAGGATTGGATAAGCAGATCTTAGAACTACCGTATAATGGATTCATTAGATGAAGTATCTCGAAATGGGGAGCCCCTCTTGTCTTTACCACTAAGCCAGACGGCTCAATAAGGCTTCGTGTTGATTATAGGGATTTCAACAAGTTGACGAAGAAGAATACATATCCCTTATCTAGAATAAATGATTTGTTTGATCAACTTATGGGAGCCAATGTCTTCTCCCAATTGGACTTGGCAAATGGATTTCATTAGCTAAGGATCATGGAGGATAGCAAACCAAAGACAACATTTTGCACACTAGGTGGACTCTATGAGTAGGGAAGTTATGCCTTTTGGAATGACAAATGCCCCTACATATTTTGTAGATTTGATGAGTGCAGTATTTAGGGAACGTTAAACAAATTTGTGGTAATATTTGTAGCTGACATCTTGGTATTTTCCGAAAGTGAAAAGCAGCATGAAAGTCACTTAAGGGAGATATTAGGAACTTTGAGAAGGCACCAATTTAAAGCCAAATTGTCAAAATTTCACTTTTCGAAGAAGAAAATGAGATTTCTTGGGCATATTGTTTTAGAACACAGATTAGCGGTGGACCCAACAAAAGTAGAAGCTATTCAGAATTAGAAGATTCCAAAGAATTCCACGGAGGTTAGAAGTTTTCCAAGGTTTGCAGGCCATTATAGGAAATTCATAAAAGATTTTGCAAAGGCAGCAGTTCCTCTAACCCGTTTAACTAAACCAAATTTATTCTTCGCTTGGGATGACAAACACACAGAAGCATTCAAGAAACTAAAGGAATTATTGACAAGTGCACCAATACCCATCACACCTGATGGAACTAAGCCAGTTACGGTTTTTACAGACACATGTACCATAGGATTAGGAGCAGTTCTTATGCAAGAAGGAAAAGTGATAGCTTATGCTGGTAGGCAACTAAAGGAACATGAAAAGAGCTACCCAGTGCATGACTTGGAGTTGGAAGCCATTGTTTTCGCATTAAATATGTGGAGGCACTATCTTTTAGGAGGAAGGTTCGAGTTGTTTACTTACCATAAATCACTCAAATATCAATTTTTCTAAAAGTACTTAAATCTTAGGCAGTAGAGGTGGATGGACTTTAGAGTAACCTATGATTTTTGTACATAGTATACCCTCGAAAATGGGAATGTCATCGCCGATGCCCTTAGCCAAAGGCATACTACCTTGGGTGTTGTATATGCATGGAGGCAGTTGGAGTTCCTCTCAAATTTCAACTTCCAACCACCAGTAGAACCCACTCAAAACTATTTGGTAGCAATGGAGGTTAAACCAGTGTTAATGTACCAATTGGACTTGAGCAGAATAAAGACAAAGGGATAGTTGATATCCTAGATAAGATAAGGAGAGGAGAACAATTTCCCTAAGTTATTAGAGATGCAGTTTAAAAAAAGGAATGTTTGAGGAGAGATGGGCGCCTCTGCATCCCAATGATTGATATTATATTGAAGGAAGTGCTTACTGAATGTCACCATTCAAGAATGACTATTCAACTCGGAAGAAATAAGATGTACAAAGATATGAAACGAATTTTCTATTGGCCAGGGATAAAGAAGAAAGTAGTTGGATTTATTTATAGGTGTTTGACGTGTCAAAGGATTAGAGCTGAATAAGATAACCTAGAGGATTGTTGTTGCCGTCGACTTGGAAATGGGACATATTAATCCACTTCATAGATGGGTTGCATGGAGTCAAGGAGGTAATGAATCAATTAAGGTCATAGTGGATAGACTTGCAAAAGGTGCCCTTTTATTCCTACTAGGAACAATAAAATTGCCACCATCTTTAGCCTAGAGTTATTTAAGGAAGTGGTTTGACTTCTGGGGATTCTAGTCAGCATATTTAATGATAGAGACCTCTTATTTACTAGTGAATTTTGGATGAGTTTGCAAATAGATTTGGAACATCGGTGAATCATAGTGCCACTTACCACCCTCAAATAGGTGGAAAAATGGAAAGAGTAAATAGGATCTTTGAGGACTTGTTAAGAGCATGCATCATGGACTTCAGAGGACATTGGGAGTAGTACACACCTTTAATGGAATTCGCTTATAATAATAGTTATTAATCGACGATTGGTACGACTCCCTTTGAAGTGCTTTATGGAAGGCCATGCAAATCGCCTAACTATTGGTGGGAAACCACCAATAAAATTTTGCTTGGACTAGATTTGATTCACGAAACTTCGATGGAGATAGAGTTGATTAGGCAGCAAATGAAGACAGCCCAAGATAGCAAGAAATCCTACATGGATAAGAGAACAAAAGAGTTGGAGTTTAAGGTCGGAGCCAAATTCTCAAAATGCCACTTTTAGAAGAAGGAAATGAGATTTCTTAGGCATACTATTTTGGAACATCGATTAGCGGTGCACCCTGCAAAAGCAGAAGCTATTCAAAATTGGAAGACTCAAAAAAATGCCATAGAGGTTAGAAGTTTTCTTGGATTAGCAGGCTATTATAGGAACTTCATAAAAGATTTTGCAAAGATAGCAGTTCCTCTAGCCCATTTGACCAAAATTAATTTAGTCTTCGCTTGGGATGAGAAATGCATGAAAGCATTCGAAAAGAAAAAGGAACTATTAACAAGTGCACTAGTGCTCATCATACCCGATGGAATGAAGTCTTTTATGGTTTTTACAGACACGTATGACAATGGTTTACATGCAGTTCTTATGCAAGAAGGAAGAATGATAGCTTATGCTAGCAGGCAACTTAAGGACCATGAGAAGAGATACTCGGTGCATGATTTGGAGTTGCAGCATTGTTTACATAAAGACATGGGGGAACTATCTTTTGGAGGAGTGTTTTGAGTTGTTTACTTAGCGTAAATCACTCAAATATCTATTTTTCCAAAAAGAATTAAATCTTTGGCAGCATAAGTAGATGTAGTTTATAACATCATATGACTTTAGGATATAGCATATTCCCATAAAAGGGAATGTCATCGCCGAGGCCTTAACCAAAGGCATGTTATCTTGGGTGCTATATATGAGTGGAGGCAGTTGGAGTTCCTCTCAAATTTGAACTTTCAATCGCTAATAGAACCCGGCCAAAACTATTTGACAGTAATGAAGGTTAGACCAGTGTTAATGGATCGTATTAGACTTGAGTAGAATAAATACGAAGGGATACTCAAAATCTTGGATAAGATAAGGAGAGGTGAACAATTTCTCTACGTCGGTAGGCATGCAGTTGACAAAAAGAGACGATTAAAGAGAGATGGACGCCTTTATGTCCCAAGGATTGATAGTATATTGGAGGATGTGCATACTTAATGTCATAATACAAGAATGACTATTCACCTTGGAGGAGATAAGATGTATAAGGATATGAAACAAATTTTCTATTAGCCAGGGATGAAAAAGAAAGTAGCTAAAATATTCTAGGTGTTTAACGTGTCAAAGGAATAAAGCTGAACAAGGTAAGCCCGGAGGATTGTTATTGCATTAGAAATCCCGACTTGGAAATGGAAGCATATATCAATGGACTTTATATATAGGTTGCTTAGGAGTCAAAGTGGCAATGAATCAATTTGGATCATAATGGATAGACTCACAAAAAGCGACCATTTTATTTCCATTAGTAATAATAGGACTGCAGCATCTTTAGCCCAGATTTATATTAAAGAAGTGGTTCAACCTCATGGGATTTCGGTCAGCGCCGTTAGTGATAGTGACCCCTTACTAGTGAGTTTTGAAGGAGTTTGCAGACAGTTTTGGGGACAACATTGAATCTTAGTATCACTTACCACCATCAGACAAATGAACAAACGGAAAGAGTAAAAGGATCTGTTTTTTCAGTAAGTATAGCCTTTTTTGGATTATTTATAGCATCCATTTTATATGGATCTGTTTATTCAACTCTAAAAAATTTGAGTTTAGTCAATTCATTTGTGAAGAAGAGCTGCACGAGAATTTTATTCGACCTAATAAAAAATGTGATATATAACTGGGGTTCTACTGAGACTCAAGTCCCCCTGCCGGAGACGCCAAACCACCGCCTAAAGCTTAGCCGGTCCTTCGCAAGTCAGGTGTGAATCTTTATTAGCATAACCTTATTAAAGTAAAGAATCGGTACAAACAAGAAAGACTCGTGAGTAATATGATTCAAGAACTTGATCTCTTCTTGAATCTTGGAATCTTTGATTTGGAGGACTTGTTGAGAGCATGCATTATGAACTTCGGAGTACATTAGGAGCAGCACCTATCTTTAGTTGAATTCACTTATAATAATAGTAATCAATCGACGACTGGTGTGACACCCTTTAAAGCACTTTATAGGAGGCTATGCAAATCGCCTAACTGTTGGTGGGAAACTACCAACAAAATTTTATTAGAACCATATTTGATTCGCGAAACTTCGATGAAAGTAGAGTTTATTCGGCAACAATTAAAGGCAGCAAGATCACTAGAAATCCTACGTAGATAAGAGAAGGAAAGAGTTGATGTTCAAGGTTGGAACCAAGTTCTTAAAATACCACTTTTGGAAAAAGGAAATGGGATTTCTCGGGCATATTGCTCTCGAACATGGAATAGTGATGGACCCAGCAAAAGTAGAAGCTATTCAGAATTGGAAGACTCTAAAGAATGCCAAGGAGGTTAGAAGTTTTCTAGTGTTGGCAGGCTATTATCGGAAAATCATAAAGATTTTGCAAAGATAGCAGTTCCTCGTTTGACCAAATGAATTTAGTCTTCACTTAGGACGAGAAATGCACAAAAGCTTTCGGGATGCTAAAGGAACCATTGACAAGTGCACCAGTATTCATCATATACCCGATGATACAAAGCCTTTTACGATTTTTCGTCATATACCCGATGGTGAAAAGCCTTTCATGATTTTTACAGACGCATGGGGCACAGGATTGAGAGCAATTCTTATGCAAGACGTAAGAGCGATAGCTTATGCTAGCAGGCAACTAAAGGACTGTGAGAAGAGATACCCAGTGCATGACTTAGAGTTGGCAGCTTTTGTTTTCGCCTTAAAGATGCGGAGGCACTATCTTTTTGAGGGAAAGGTTTGAGTTATTTGCTTACCACAAAATCACTCAAATATCTATTTTCCAAAAAAGACTTAAACCTTAGGCAGAAGAGGTGGATGACATCCTTTGGGATATAGTACATTCCCATAAAAGGGAATGTCATTGTCGAAGGCATGTTGCCTTGGAAGTTATATAAGAGTGGAGGCAGCTGGAGTTCCATTCGAATTTTAACTTCCAACTACCAATAGAGACCACTCAAAACTATTTGGAATCAATGGAGGTTATATCAATGTTGATCGACCGTATCGGACTTTAGCAAAATAAAGACGAAAGGATAGTCTATATCTTGGATAGGCTAAGGAGAGAATTTTCACATGTCGGTAGATATGCAGTTGACAAAAATGGACATTTGAGGAGATATAGATGGATATAGATGCCTCTACATCCCAAAGATTGAGAGTATATTGGAGGAAGTGCCTATTGAATGTCACCATTCAAGAATACTATTAACCCCGGAGGAGATAAGATGTACGAAAGAACCATATAGGGTGTTTCGATGATAACAACCATACAAAAATGCTACTAACATGTTTATTAAGTTACTTTAGGTCAAAACGATGATGTAAAAGGTGGAAAATAAATTGGCTGGAAATATGCGAAGCTGGGACTCGAACCCAGGTGGGCTGAGAGATGAGCACATGCGTTTACCACTGAACTAAGCAAGCTTTTAAAAATTTTACTTATCAGTCGACTGAAATTCTTGCTCAGTCGACTGAACCATCCTAAGTTGACTATGATTTTTCTTTCAGTAGGCCTAAATGAACGATAAGTTCTAGAACCAAAAACGTTTATTATAGTCGACTGAAATTAGAGCTAGTTGACTGAACTAGGCATTTCTAGTTTTTCAAATACCCAAATCGAGGCATCTCTTTGTCAATAGTTGCATCTCCTCACTCCTGCAGTTGCTTCTCTTCATCAATGGCGAATTTGGAAGGTTGCACCCCTAAATTGCTATCCCTACAACAACTATATAAATCCCCTAACCATTCCTGAATCACTATACATTAGAAATACAACTCGATGCATTGATTTCCACTCCTAAACTCTGAACTGCAAAGCAATACTCTGTATTTCAAGAAATTCATACGATTCAAAGATTTCAACTAGTGTGCTCATCTCCACATCTTATATTCTAGTCGAATAAACTCCTTATCCACTACACCTCCATTCAATATCATTTGGTTTGGTTATATGAGTCATTGTACATCAAAGTGACATTTTGTATCTCAAGATACGCTGTGTTGGAAAGTAACATTTGTTACACTACTTGTAATTGTCGTTGAAGCCCTGTTCAGTTTTTCAGGTGGAGTTCGTAAACCTATTCCTCCGGGTGAAGTGAGGGTAATTAGTTAAAGGAAATTCCAAAGGGGAGCTTCGGGACTGAACGTAGGACAGAAGGTCTGAATCAGTATAAAATCGACTGTGTGGTCTACTTTACCATTTCTGCTGTTTATTACTATTAGACGTCTTATGCATAGCAACTAACAAGTTGTACCAGAACCTGGAATTCTATCGATCGCCACAACATCATAGAGTAATGGCTAGAAAGAGAAGATCTAATCAAGTCTCAAAATAGCCGAGAATAACCAAATTTCTAGAAGCGAGCAACAATCTATAGAATCAAGTTACATGTGTTGTGTGGCTAATCTTAGATTCTATATATAGTGATCTTTTACAAAGGCATGAGAAGTTATTAAAAGAATTTAAAGCATCATAAAAGGTCAATTCAATTGCTTTAGCTAAATTAGATGATTGTGAGTGTAAAATTAGTATTTTAATGGAAGAAATATTTTTTTAGTAAAAAAAACTGAAGTTTTTGAAGATACATTGAAAGATCTTGTTTTGCAAATAGATTTTTCACTTAAAAGAAATTGAGTGCTTAAACGATAAAAATACTGATCTTTTAGAGGAAATTGAAGTTTTTCAAAATAAAAATCTATTTTCTAAAAATTCTTTAAATGGTTCTAATTCTAAATTTTTATTTCTTGAAAAAGAGAATATGACTTTAAATGATAAAAATCTAGAATCAATTAAGGAATGTGAATTTTTTAAAATAAATAATTTGTTGCAAAAAGAAATTTGTGATTCCAAAACTTTTTTTGATTAATTAAATGAGAAAATCACAAATTTCAATAGAGAAAATTAATTTATCTTCCTTATTACTAAGAGGAAACTCACAGTAATAGAACCGATTTAGACTATAAACAAGATAATTATAGAAAAAGTATTGGATATGCATTCATGTAACATTTTTATGCTAGTACTAAAAGTAGAGATTGTTCTAAAAGCAATCTATGTCGTGATAATATTATGCTCAGAAACAGAAAAATTCCTTTGAATATTAAATCAATGACAATTAATATTGACATACGGGTTATTGCTAATCTAACCAATCATGATAGATAATCATACATTAGCAATTATTATGAAACTATAATTAATAATGAAAAATATATTTTTAAGGGGTCAACCACATCCAACTGGATATGGTTTACTAAGTCATAACCCTATATTTTTTGTAAAATTAGTATCAATTTGCTTACATTTGACATATATATTAGATACTCATCACTTTGTATTAATAATAAAATATTTAACTTATCTGTGATACTTCTTATCTCTTTTTATAAAGGGGAGAAATTTTTTACACATTTATAGGAAAAGTACATAGAATCATTTCTTAAGAGAAATATCATTTTCAGGGGGAGTTTTAATAATATAATACGCTTATGTATTTATTCCTTTTTGTTTATGACAAAGGGAGAAAAGAATGTATGTTTTACATATTTTTATTGGCATCAATGTAAAGTTAAGGGAAAAAACTTATTATACATAAAGTATATTTAGGGGAAGCTATTATTTTATACTATAAGGTTGTGTGGTTTTCATCATTAAAAAGAGGGAGAGTGAAAGAATCATATATGGTGTATTGATAATAACAATCATACAACAATGCTACCAATATGTTTATTAAGTTATTTCAGGCGAAAACGATGATGGAAAAGATGGAAAATAAATTGGCTAAAAATATGTGAAACTGGGACTCGAACCGAGCGGGCTGAGAGGTGACCGCATACGTTTACCACTAGACTAAGCAAGTTTTTGAAAATTATACTTATTCAAACGACTGAAATTCTTCCTCATTCAACTGAACCAGCCTAAGTTGAATATGATTTTTCTTTCAGTGGACTTAAACGAACTATAAGTTCTGGAACCAAGAATGCCTATTTCAATCGACTGAAGTTAGAGGTCAGTTGACCTAACCAGGCATTTTTAGTTTTTTAAATACCCAAATCGATGCATGTCTTTGCCTATAGTTGCATCTCTTCACCCCTGTAGTTGCTTCTCTTCATCAATGATGAATTTAAAAGGTTGCACCCCTACATTCAAATCCCTACAACAACTATATAAATTCCCAGACCATTCTTAAATCAATATGCATTAAAAATACAACTCTATGCTTTGATTTCCACTCGTAAACTCTCAACTCCTAAGCAATACTCTAGAATTTAAAGATTCATGCGGTTTGGAGATTTCAACTAGTGTACTTCATCTCCACAACCTACATTCTAGTTGAATAAAATCCTTATCCTTTACACCTCCACTCAATATCATTTGGTTTGGCTATAGGAGTCATTGTACATCAAAGTGACATTCTGTATATCAAGATACGCTGTGTCAGAAAGTAACATTTGTTACATTACTTGTAATTGACGTTGAAGTCATGTTCAGATGTTCAGTTAGACTTTGTAAACGTTTTCCTTTGAGTGAAATTAGCATTATTAGCTAAAGGAAATTCCGAAGAAGAGCTTCGGGACTGGACGTAGGACGGAAGGTCTGAAATGGTATAAAATCGACTATTTGATCTACTTTACTATTTTCGCTGCATTTACAATGTTTATTACTATTGGTCATCTTCGATCCTGTGCATAGCGACTAACAAGTGGTATCATAGCCTGGAATTTTATCGATCATCACAACATCGTAGAGTAATGGCCAGAAAGAGAAAATCCAATCAAAGCTCAAAGATAGTCGAGAAAAACACAGTTCTGAAAGCGAACAACAACCTATAGAATCAAAGTACAGGTGTTGTACGGCTAATCTAAGATTAAAATCGGTACGCTTAGATTCTATACATAGTGATCTTTTACAAACACATAAGAAGTTATTAAAAGATTTTAAAGCATCACAAAACTTCAATTCTATTGCTTTAGCTAAATTAAATGATTGTGAGCGTAAAATTAGTATTTTAACGGAAGAAGATAAGTTTTTAGTAAAAGAAACTGAAGTTTTTGAAGATACATTGGTAGAACTTGTTTTACAAAAAGATTTTTCAATTAAAAGAAATTGAGCGCTTAAACGATAAAAATACTGATCTTTTAAAGAAAATTGAAGTTTTGCAAAATAAAAATATATTATCGAAAAATTCTTTAAATGGTTCTAATTCTAAACTTTTGTTTTTTGAATAAGAGAATAGGACTATAAATGATAAGAAAAATGAATTAATTGAAGAATGTGAATTTTTAAAAAGTAATAATATTGTTTTGCAAAAAGAAATTTGTGATTCCAAAGCTATTTTTGTTTAATTAAATCGAAAAATCACAAATTTTAATAAAGAAAAAGATGATTTATCTTCCTTAACTACTAAGAGCAAACTCACAATAATAAAATCGATTTAGACTATAAACAAGATAATTGTAGAAAAAGTACTAGATATGCATTTATGTATGCATATTTTAATGCTAGTACTAAAAGTAGAGATAGCTCTAAAACCAATCCATGTCATGATAATATTATGCTTAGAAATATAAAAAATCCTTTGAATATCAAATCAATAACAATTAATATTAATATATGGGTTCCTGCTAATCTAACCAATCATGATAGACAATCATGCATTAGCAACTATTATGACACTGTAATTAATAATAAAAATTATATTTTTAAGGGATCAACCACATCCAACTGGATATGGTTTCCTAATTCATAAACCCTATATTTTTTTGTAAAATGAGTATCATTTTTCTTACATTTGACATATATATTAGATACTCATCGCTTTGCATTAATAATAAATTGTTTAGCTTATCTTTGATTCTTCCTATCTCTTTTTATAAATGCGGTGAATTTTTTTACACATTTATAGGAAAAATACATAGAATCATTTCTTAAGAGAAATATTATATTTAGGGGGATTTTTCATAATATTATGCTTATACATTTATTCTTTTTTGTTGATGACAAAGGAGGATAAGAACGTGTGCTTTACATATTTTTTTATTGCATCTATATAAAGTTGAGGGAAATAAACTTACTATACAAAAATTGTATTTAGGGGAAGCCATTATTTTATATTATAAGGTTGTGTTGTTGTCATCATCAAAAAAAGGGAGAATGAAGGAATCGTATATGGTGTTTTGATGATAAAAACATACATTTATTAAGTTATTTCATGTCAAAACGATGATAGAAAAGATGGAAAATAAATTGGCTAAATATATGCGAAGCTAGGACTCGAACCTAAGTGGGCTAAGAGATAAGCACATGCGTATACTGCTAAACTAAGCAACCTTTTAGAAATTATACTTATTCAATCGATTGAAATTCTTAATCAGTTAATTGAACGAGCCTAAGTTGATTGTGATTTTTCTTTCAGCGGATTAAAATGAACTATAAGTTTTGGAACCAAAATTGCGTATTTCAGTTGACTGAAATTAGAGCTCAGTCGACTGAACTGGGCATTTTTTGTTTTTTAAATACCAAAATCGACGCATCTCTTCGTCTACAGCTACATCTCTTCACTCCTGCAGTTGCTTCTCTACATCATTGGCGAATTTGAAAAGTTGCACCCCCTACATTGACATCCCTATAACAATTATATAAATCCCCTAACTATTCCTGAATCAATAATTAGAAACACAACTCTATGCTTCGATTTCCACTCCTAAACTCTCAACTCCTAAGCAATACTCTAAATTTCAAGAAAATCATGTGATTTAGAAATTTTGACTAGTGTGCTTTATCTCCCCATCCTATATTCTAGTCGAATAAACTCTTTATCCTTTACACCTCCACTCAATATCATTTGGTTTGGTTATAAGAGTCATTGTACATCAAAGCGACATTCTGTATACCAAGGTATGCCATGTTAGAAATGAAATTTGTTACACCACTTGTAATTGTTATTAAAGTCATGTTCAGTTGTTAAGGTGGAGTTTATAAACATGTTCCTTCGAGTGAAGTGAGGGTAATTAGTTAAAGGAAATTTCAAAGAGAATCTTCAGGACTGGATGTAGGATGGGAGGTATGAACCGGTATAAAATCAACCGTGTGATCTACTTCATTATTTCTGCTACTTTTACACTATTAATTACTATATGTCATCTTTGATCTTGTGTATAGTGACTAACAATGTATAGGGATATGGAAAAAATTTCTTATTGGCCAGGGATGAAGAAGAAAGTAGTTGAATTATTTTTTAGGTGTTTGATGTGTCAAAGGCTAAAAGCTAATCAAGGAAAGCCTGGAGGATTGTTATTGCCATTAGAAACCCTGACTACGAAATGGGAACACATGTCAATAGACATCAAAAATGGGTTGTCTAGGAGTCAAAGAGAAAATAAAGCAATTTGGGTCATAGTGGATAGACTCGCAAAAAGCACCCACTTTATTTCTGTTAGGAATAGTACGTAAGACCACAACATCTTTTACCCAGATTCATACTAATGAAGTGGTTCGATTTCATGGGATTCTAGTTAGCATCATTACTTATAGGGACCCTTTATTTACTAGCGAGTTTTTAAGGAATTTGTAGACAGCTTTGGGAACATCGTTGAATTTTAGTGCCGCTTACTACCCATAGACAGATAGACAAACAGATATAGTAATTAGGATCTTGGAGGACTTGTTAAGAGCATGCTTATGGACTTCGAAAGACATTGGGAGCAGAATCTACTTTTAATGGAATTCGCTTATAATAATAGTTATCAATTGGCGATGGGTATGGCACCCGTTGAAGTGCTTTATTGGAGGCCTAGAAAATCACCTAACCGTTCGTGGGAAACTACCAACAAATTTTACTCGGACCGGTTTTGGTTTATAAAACTTGAACAAAGGTAGAGTTGATTAGGAAGCAAATGAAGGCAGTGCAAGATCGTAAGAAATCCTATGTGGATAAGAGAAGGAAAGAATTGGAGTTCAAGTTTGAAGCCAAATTCTCAAAATTCCACTTTTGGAAGAAGGGAATGAGATTTCTTGGGTATATTGTTTCGAAACATGGACTAGCAGTGGACCCCACAAAAGTAGAAGCTATTCAGAATTGGAAGACTCCAAAGAATACCACTGAGCTTAGAAGTTTTTTAGGGTTAGCAGGCTATTATAGGAAATTCATAAAAGATTTTGCAAAGATAGCATCTATCCTATTTGACCAAAAAGAATTTAGTCTTCACTTGGGATTGGAAATGTACAGAAGCGTTCGGGAAGCTAAAGGAACTATTGATAAGTGCAGTCATGCTCGTCGTACCCACTGGAATGAAGCCTTTTACAGTTTTTAGACGCATGTGGCATAGGATTGAGAGCAGCACTTATGAAAGAAACTATGCAATTAATGCCTTGCTATTACCCCGTTATAACCGTGTTATATCTCATAGCGGATTTCTACCACTACGATTTTTCCATGTAGCCCTAAATATTGCATTTTCGCTTTAACCCCGCTATTTCCGCTATATCCCATTATTCCCGCTATATTTCATCATTTCCACTATATCTTCTTTTAAAAAAAAATGAATCGGAAAATGACATTTATAAATTATAAAAATTATGAAATTCATTTATTTAATTGAATTTTTACTATATTTTCAGAAATGAAAATACTTCAATATTCCACTAAATTTAATTATGTTATATAACAGTTTTACATCTATTTACAGTATATTCGCACATGTTTTTATTTAAAAATATTTCTGCATTAATTACAATTCAATTGATCTCCATTTATATATTTGCAAAAACATTAAGCATGAGTTTTATATGCTATTTTAGAGTCATCCGCTATATCCTGCTATATCCTTGTTGTATCCCCGCTATGACTTTTTACACCTCCGCCGCATTTAATATGCCAAGCGCTTTAAATGCACAGGCAAGAAGGAAGAGTGATAGCATATGCTAGCAGGCAACTAAAGGACCATGAGAAGAGATACCTAGTGCATGACCTCGAGTTGGCAATTATTGTTTTTGCATTAAAGTTGTGGAGGCACTATCTTTTGGGGGAAAGGTTTGATTTGTTTACTTACCATAAATTATTCAAATATTTATTTTCCCAAAAAGATTTAAATCTTAGGCAGCAAAGGTGGATGAAGTTTATAGCACCCTACGACTTTGGGATATAGTATATTCCCATAAAAGGGAATATCGTCCCCGACGCCCTTAGTTGGAGGCATGCTACCTTGGGTGCTATATATGAGTGGAGGTAGTTAGAGTTCCACTTGAATTTTAATTTATAACTGCCAATAAAACCCAGTAAAAACTATTTGGCAGTAATGGAGGTTGACTAGCGGCAATCGACCATGTTGGACTTTAGTCGAATAAAGACGAAGGGATACTCAATATCATGGATATGCTAAGGAGAGGAGAAAATTTTTCTCATGTCAGTAGATATGCAGTTGAAGAAAAGGAATATTTGAGGAGAGATGGATGCCTCTGCATCCTAAGGGTTGAAAGCATATTGTAGGAAGTGCTTATTAAATGTCACCATTTAAGAATGACTATTCACCTCAGAGCAGATAAGACGTATAGGGATATGAAACATATTTTATGTTAGCTAGGGATAAAGAAGAAATTAGCTGAAATTGTTTCTAGATGTTTGACATGTCAAAGGATTAAAGCTGACCAAGGGAAGCTCAGAGTATTGTTATTGTTATCCAGCCTTTTCGTCCGACTATATTCGCACCAATTAGATAAGTTAAACTCGACTATCTTCGGGATCGACAAGTCAGATTAACATTAACGAAACCCAGAGATCAGGCACATATGTTAATATAGAGTAGTGGCAGAGTGAAAGCATAAGACAGACTCAATTGAACGATAAAAGTACGAAAATACACCATCTATTAAAAATGGATCAGGTACGATCTATATTCATCAATTAAGAATCATACTTTATCGATATTACATTTCAATTCAATAGAAAACGATCAACATCTCAAAATCTACAAGTCAAATGCAGATGAAACCTTGAGACCATTAATATATTAAAGAGTGGAACTCACCATATCGATCGCATGCCAAAGCAAGCCCATATAACGATCGGTCTCGACATTATTCTTAAGGATGTCGGACCCGCAATAGATATCATGACTGCTACCGGATCTAAAGACTCCTTCGCCAAAATTATAGGAAGATATTTCACCATCTTCTCCTATGAATATAGACTTGATTACTCATCTTGAGGGATCTTTACGCTACTTGTTACTTTGCACTTCTTTGTAACTAAGGGTTTTACTCTGATCCATCCTTTTGTACTCAGCAATTTAAGCATTTAATAAATTTATTTCTAAAAAGTAGATGTAGGCTTTCAATGCCGAACCACTATAAATCATTGTTTTCTAATTATTGCTTACATATTTAATTGCTTAATTCCTCTATTTCCATTTTATATTCTTCATTTATTTCTCTACAAAATTTCTATTGGGTGTTTGTGCAACATTTTGGTGCAAACATTTTGGTAATTTCACTGAGAAAGAAGACTCTTAGCATTGTTTAGATCCCTTTGCGGTTATTGGATTTCAAAAGTCCCTGGAAGAGATCCAGAATTAACTTCAAGTAGTTTATCCATTCTATTCAGATTTGCAAAAGTCTAAAGAAACCTATCAACAATGGTTAGGAACATCAGATCTGCCTCTCAAAATGCAGAAGGAAATGAGAACGCTAGCATTCGACAAGGAGGCCGGAGCAATCCACCATTTGAAGTCAATGTTACCAATCCAGTTGACATACAAAATATAGTTGATTCCATCACAAGGGCCGATTTTCAGATCTTATGAGAGCTCATGGATTGCCGCTAACAGTTGAACTAGTAGATTCAAGAAAATATCAATTTAAGGAATCAACTCCGAAATCGACAACGTGGGAAAGCAAAGAGGGAGCTAACTCCCTTTTTTTATCTTAGAGCTCAACTTCATCAGATGACTATCATCGATGAAGATGTCACAGAATCGACGGATACCACGCCGAAACATCGACTCGCCATTATTCGACTTATCTAGATAGACCGATAATGATTGGTCCCTGTCCATCTGGAAAGATCGGCGTCAATCCAACTTTCGAAGGCGCGCTACAGCAGATGATGGGAAGAATGTACACTGGTGACGCCGCGGTTGATCTGGATGTTGGAGTTCAAGTAAATGTAGACGAATTGCCTAACTTGAATGATGATAAAGTGAATGCATGCGACATACATCGATAGAATGTTGAGCCAAGAAGATAAGGAATGGCCCGTAGACATCGACCGATCCATTCCCGTGAGGTAGAGCACGACTACCGCTTGGCTTCAACTATCCAATCGCCAGACTTGTTGGCTTTTGTTAGATAGCTAGTAACGGAAAACCAAGGTTTGAATAATGATGATTAGGGGATATTAAGAAGACGTACCCTGTTCACTGACAATATCTTACATGCAGAGTATCCATGGAGGTTCAGCATGCCGTTGATGCCTACCTACGATGGAAAAACGAACCCCAGGCAGCACATCATAATATACGAATAGCCGATGGATTCAGCTTGAGCTAATGATGCAACAAAATGCGGATATTTTTCCTATCACTCTCTCCAACATTGCAACTATATGGTTTATGAGATTACCCCATGATTGATTTCTAGATTTGATGATTTAGCAATGAAGTTGGAGCAGTTCCGTATGCATGCAACTCACCCCAAAGATGTAATATCTCTATCCACCATGATCTAGGCTCTATGAGAATCGCTGAAAGAATATTAGGGGATATTTCGTATGGCCATCATAGAAGTCAGTATTCCAAATGACCATTCAGTATTTATGGTGGTAATAAGAAGGATTGATCTAGAATCTGATTTTGGTGATTGGTTAGCTGGCAAACCACCTGCAACATTGGAACATTTCTATGAAAAACCAGCTCAATGTTTGAGGAAAGAGGAAGTTAATGCTCTAGGAAGAAGAATGTTGTGGGATCAAGTGGAGAGGAAGTGCAGAGTAACATTGTAGTGAAATAGTCTGGGGAAAGTTCCAGAAAAGTTCAAGTAAATGTCCAAAGTAAACCGAATCAGCAGAAGAAAGGTGATGATCGAAACTGAATGAAAGAGGGATTCTGAAACAAGAAAGCCTAGGAATGCACATTACCTACACACCACTAAATACATCTTTATATAACTTCTACCTGTCTACATGAAATGCCATGCGGTATAGGAAGCCACCACCAAAAGAATCGATGGAGAAGCAAAAATAAACTGGAAAATATTGTCGGTTCCACGAATGCTATAGACATAACACGAATGAATGTACGCATCTCCAGGATGTTATTGAGAAGCTGATTTGGGAAAGGAAATAACAATAGTTTGTTAATTCCCCGCATGATGGTGGGTAATGGACATCCGACGCCAACCAAGGACAAGTGTCATATAGGGCCGAGGAGCCCACACGGACTGGTGTAAGATTAGTGATTAATACAATAGTCAGAGGACTGCAACCAGCTAATAAGAGTTAGCATGAGATGGAGCACTATGTTAGCGCAATCAAGCATATGAATTTTGAGTGTTGTTCGAGTATAGAAGATGGGGCTCCAGCAAAAAGGCAACGTACAATGCCAAACAACATTGTATTCAGAAACATAGATGCAGATAAGGTGAAGGCACCGAAGATCAACCCAATGGTCTTTTCGGCCACGATCGGCCCCGCCTTAGCAAGAAGAATCTTGGTTGATTGTGGATGTTCCGTAAATAAAAAACACTAATGGTCAGATGAGAATGGAAGCCAAGGATTTAAAACCATCTAAGTCCTGCATTCATGGCTTTAACGATGCTGTGACTTAAGCCATTAGTTATGTCGAATTGCCCATGGAGTTGGAAGAAGGTGATCAAAGGAGAGTGTGAATGTTGTCATTTGTTGTCTTGGCTGTTGTCATTTGTTATCTTGGATGTTGACCCCCCATGTAATTCTTTTCTGGGCTGACCAGCCCTGGCTAAATTCCGGGCAGTCCTTGCCCCATGGTGTCTGACTTTGAAGCTCCCAACCGATAATGGTGTTGAAGTTGCACATGGTGATCAGATCTACTATGTGGCTGGATTGAGAGATGCTTAATGGAAGGAGAAAGGTGAAGATGTGGACAAGTCTCTTTGCATCAAAGCCACCGAAGATTGACAACCAGCTTCTGAGCCTTAGCTCGGGTTCCATAATCGGTTTTATATAGACATATATTCGAGTGACAACAAGAAAGAGCCCAAAGAGACCAAGGATGCATCGGCTGAGCTGATGATTGACATCACGATCATCTATGATGACACGTCATGGTTCCTAAAGATCGAATCACAGCTTAGCCCCAGATTGATGAAAGAACTTGCTAGTTTTCTCCAAACGAATCTTGATTTTCTCGCATGGACTCATTCTGATATGTATGGGATCTCACCTGCCGTTGTGAGCCATGTATTAAACATCGACCAGCGGCATGTCGGTAAAGAAAAAAAGTTTCATCTTAGATCCAAAGAGATTTGCCGCCCTTAAAGAGGAGGTGGATAAACTCAAAAACAATCGGTTTGTCTGTGACACCCTGTATCCTAAATGGGAAACCAATCCTATACTTGTGATAAAGGCGAATGGAAAGTGGAGAATGTGCATTGACAATTCGGAGTTAAACGAGGCATTTCCAAAAGGCAGTTTTCCCCTTCCGAGGATCGACCAGTTGGTGGACTCAACAGCAGGACATGAATTGCTATATTTAATGTATGCATACTTTGGATATAATCAAATCCCAGTGCACATTCCGATCAGGAGCATACCGGCTACATTATCAACGTTGGATTATATTGCTATGTGGTAATTCCATTTGGAGTGAAGAATGCTGGAGCAACTTATCAGCGCCTAGTCAATGAAATCTTTAAAGATCAGATTGGAAAGACGATGGATGCATACATAGATGATATGCTCATAAAGTCATGATGATCAAGCGACCACATTAGAGACATGGTAGAAATGTTCGACATCCTTTGATATTACAAAATGAAGACAAATGCTCTAAAATGTTCTTCGGTGTTGCATTAGGAAATTTCTTGGTTTTCATCATCAATGCTCGTGCAAAATCAAAGCTAATCACGAGAAGATTCAAGCAATTCTCAACATTCAGTTACCAAAGACCATCAAACAAGTTTGGGGCTTAAATGGGAAGGTTGCCGCTCTAAGTTGATTTATCCATAAAGCAACGGATAAATGCATTCCTTTCTTCGACTTGATTAGAAGAGGGTAAAGGAACTTTGAATGGATGCAGGACTATGAAAATGCATTCCGAGATTTGGTGAACTATCTAGAGAGGCCTTCCATCTTGTCAAAGCCAGTAGGTCACGAAGAATTCTACATCTACTGGGCCATATCGATACACATTATATGTGATGCACTGCTTCACAAAGTGAATCGGATCTTGAGACTGGTCTATTGTGTTAGCAAGCAACTAACGGGTTGAAAGAAACTACCCAAAGATAGAAAAATTGATCTACTGCTTGTTGAGTGCTTCACGAAAGCTCCACCCCTATTTTCAGGCTCATCCCATCAACGTTTACACTGATCATCCATTATGATAGGTCCTATAATGACCTGAGATGTCTGGAAGGTTACTTAAGTGGAACATCGAACTTCGGCATCACTTATCTCCCTCTAGGAGCCATCTAGGGACAGGAACTATTGGACTTTATAGCAGAATTCACTGCACAAGATGATCTCCCAAAGAGCAGTGGAGCCCCTACTATTCGGTGGAAAATGTATACTGATGGAGCATCCAATGATCGTTGTTCTAGAGCCAGAATCGTGCTAGTTACTCTAGAAGATCTGTCAATTTTCTATGCTTTAAAGCTTGACTACCCTACAACAAACAATGAAGCTGGGTATGAAGCTCTGATTGCTGAACTCAAACTTGTCAAAGAACTGGGGATAAAATCTCTTGAAATCTTTTGCGATTACCAGTTGGTAGTATATCAAGTCAGGGGAGATTACCAGGCTAAAGGACAATGACTCGCTCCGTATGTTATCCAAGTCCAAGTGCTATTGAATGGTTTTTTAGTATTATGACATCACGTACATTACATGGGATCAAAACAAAGAGGCTGACTCATTAGCAAAGTTTTCTAGCACTGGGGATGCACAACAGATGGGCTTGGTCCCAGTCGAAGTACTACATGCTACGAGCATAAACCAGACAGAAATCGAGTAGGTACTAGAAATGGAGCCTAAGAAGGAGTCATGGATGACTCTGATTAAAGACTATTTACTTTAGGGAGTCCTTTCCAATTAGAGGAATGAAAGGCGACAAGTCCTCTGCAAAGCTTCAAGGTATATCATTCAGGAAGGAGTCATGTAAGGAAAATGTGTTTTTGTTCCCCTTCTTCGGTGTATCGCTCATGATGGAATAAAATGAGTCCTAAAGGAAGTTCATGAAGGGGAATGTGGTGATCACATTGGGGAGAAAAGCCTAGCAAAGAAAATACTCTGTTATGGGTATTATTGGCCGACTGTCAACCAAGATGCTGTTGACTATGCTAAGCGATGCGATAAGTGACAGATGCATGCAAAAGTTCCAAGAGCGACACTGACAGAAACCATGCAAATGGTCGGTCCATGGCCATTTTCCATATGAGACAAGATATTATTGGTTCTTTACCGATCTCTAAGGGTGTTGCAAAGTACACCATTGTCGCAAGATTACTTCACCAAATGGGCCAAAGCAGAACCATTAGCCACAACCACAGCAAAGAAAGTAATAAACTTCATTATCCGAAACATCATCAGTCGTTTTGGCTTCCCATGAAGCTTTATAACTGATAATGAGACTCAATTCGATAGCGCTGAATTTAAGGACTTCTTCCATCAGTGTCATGATGAAAAAAGATTTGCGGCAATTGCTCGCCCTCAAGCAAATGAACAAGTTGAAGCCATAAACAAAATCATAAAGTCCATTATGAAGAAGCATATGGAAAAGGCTAGAGGCAAGTGGGTAGATGAACTCCCGATAGCATTATAGGCTTACAGAATCACCCATAAATCCGCGACTAGCCATACTCCATTCGCTCTTGCTTACGGCTCGAAAGCCATCATTCCTATTGAACTCATAGTCTCTTCTCATCGATGACCTACTACAATCCCAGAATGAATAGAGATCTCCTTTTCAAGTCTCTTTACTTTATAGATGAGAAGGCAAAGAAGTTGATTTGAGGGAAGTTGCACACCGACACCGGGTCGCCCGATATTGCAACACTAGAGTCTGACCTAGAACCTTTGAAATTGGCGATCTCATCTTGAAATGGGTTTTTCCTTCCCTGTCACACATGAACCTTGCTTGGAAGGACCGTACGTCATTAAATAGAGGCTTAGAAACGGAACTTTCAAGCTAGTCATTGTTGCATCACACTCCCAAAGGTGTCGAATAGTGAGCAATTATGATTTTATTTCACCTAGGCTATTCTTTTTCAATCAGTTGCATTTAATTTTCGAATTTTCTTTAGTATTTGATTTTTCAGATATGTAATAAGATAGAATATGTCATTTCTTTCCATTTGGCAAATAAAGTTTAAGATTTTATTTATATCTGTAACTGCTTTAGCACTTCATGTTAGTTGTGCTATCTGATTAACCAATATTGGCATGTTCGAGCAGGTTCTTAGAGTTCGATGCCAGCCGATTATACAAGTTCATAGCTGAACTAAAAAAATAAACATAGTCCGACCATGCATTCATTGATTCTCGCCCTTAATCCAATAGATGGAGTACTTAACGGGGAATGGAAGTGACTTGACCATCCGATAACCAAATTAATCGTACCAAGCAATGGGACAGACATGAATCAAAAGTGATCATGACATGACAGATTACGCGCTAAGTCAAACCCTAGACTTGAAGGCAGACCAATCAATTATGGAAAGTACGATTTGAATATTTTTTGAAATAACTCTAAGTCACTAGAGAGTGAGCTGGAGTACAAACACAAGTTTGGTGCGATCTGACCACACATTAACTTACTTTTATCCTCAAAGTGCGAATATGAGTATAAGCAAATAGATGACTTTGACTCGACCACTCACTATTCCACAAAGTCTGACATAAAAATGATAGGAGGAGTAAACCCGCTAAGGATGGAGTTTGACCATCCGCTAACTAACTGCTAACCCGAGACTGGGGGTAGGAGTATAATCACTTAAACCACTGAATCCGACGGTGTAACACTACGGCTCGAGCACAGTGTTTGGTACAACTTGAGGCCACAACCACATGGAGACCTTAAGTAAAAATTCTCGGATAATTATCCGAATTAAAAAGCAACGAATTACAAGTACATTGAATGGAAAATGTAATAGCTCAACTAGTTAAGTAAATTTACACCACAGTTCAAAAAAGGTAAAAGAACTTTATTTACATAAGCTTGTAAAGTTAAGTATAAGTATTCATAACAAAAGAAGCAAAGAATAGGGGTCGATCCCATACAAATGCCGCCAATAACAACCCAAAAGACGTGGGAGCATGAGCCTATGCAAAAAATCACTTCCTCATCGATTTACTTTTCTTCTTATTGGAATCGAAAACGATCTCGCTCGAATTTTCTCCACTCCTTTTCTCCCATCTCTGTTTGTCCTTGAGATGATGGTTTTGATGACAACAACCTTAGGACTTGTTATAAAATATAAATACTAACATTATGGTTTAGATATATATGTATATGCAAGATATAAACATGAAGTACCAAGAATAAAGACTACACGGTATAAAGATTCAAGATCGAAGATTTCAAGATTAAAGACTTATGAGTATTAAGATATCAAGAGTTCAAGATTTCAATAGTACAAGATAAGTATTGAGTCTAGAATTATGTTAAGACTTCTTGAAAGTACTTACATCTTTATTCGAAATTTATTCGTGGAATGAAATCCACTTCGAGCCTGTTAAAGGGATGGAACTCTAGTGGGATGGAAACTACCACAATATCCAGTGGAACATATAGTGGTCCTATTCTGATATCCACTAATTTTATAAAAATGCTTTTCAAAAATATATATCTCTTGTTTTTAAAAAATGTATTCAAAACTTTCTTTCTAAAAGGTCATCTCTCTTGGTTTTAAATATTTTAGCCTCAAAACTATTTTTATCATTTTTAATATTTTGATTTCAAAATTTTCCTTGTTTTTAAACCATCTCTTGTTCTAAATATTTCGCTTTAAAACATTTGTATACTCAGATTTTAAATCACTTTACAGATTAAGATTATATATATTAAAAATTAATTTCTAAAATCTTTTATATTTTTAAACTATATTAAAATATATTTACAAAGTTTAGAAATTATTTTGACAAATTATAGAAACCAATTTTAGTAAGAAAATCAAAACATCAATTTTGCCTTGAGCATGTCGACTTCCCTCAACCCCCCATGTCGACATGGTGTCCGTTATTTTCAAATTTCAATTTTCAAAAGAAATTTCTATTCGTATTATCCTTCACGAATAGATATGGTTATTGCTCTAATATAAATACCAGTAAGTTCTAAACGGATTTTTTACCAGATTTCATTTATTTTCTCTCCTCTTCATCTTCTAGATTTATTCTAAAGAATCCTAAACTATACTCTGCCAAAATACCAAGAGAATCAAACTTGATTATCTCTTGTTTGATTCTCTGCCACTCTCTCCATAAGATTTCGGTGCTATTCAGAGTTATTTGTAAATGAAACTTTTAAGTAAAAGGTGCGGTTGAGCATTGAAATCAATTGGGTGTGATTCTAGCCTCGGAAATCAATTAGGTGATCTTGTAGCCTGGTTAAATCAAGAGATTTTTCCCTAGACTCGAGTATAGGAAGCTGTAACTCGTAGGCTTGAAACCAAGAGTGTAATCTAGGAGATTATTTTGATAAGAAATATGTACGATTGTACGGGACTGGATGTAAGGTAACTCCGGACCAGTATAAAATCCTACTGTGTTCTTTCCGTTACTGCTTTTATTTAGTATTTGTATCTATGTCTGATTCTGTGATTATATATGTGTCTGTGAATTGAATTTGTTTGTGATTAAATTACATAACTTTCAAAAAGATTTAGAAAATCCATAAAACACTATTCACCACCTCTAGTGTTATTCCAACCTTAAGATCCGTAATCCGCATTTCTCATAATCTCTTCTCGCTTCCCTGGCCTTTCACCGGAGTAGACTGGGTCGCTCCAATAGGTGCAAGTTGAAAAGGCTCCGGTTGAGGAGTAGAGGAATCCACGGTTTCTCTATGCAAAAAAAATGGAGATGGAAAGGAGAACGATCTCCATTTTCTCCTGCTTGACTTTCACCTCAAGGGCGGTCTCTGCTTCAAGTTTTTGTGCTATTTCTTGCATAGAGGGGCCTGACAAGGATTGAGATGTTCCAATAATCATGACATCGTCATCAACGAGAATTACTTGACGCGAATCACTTTCTTCCCTCAGCAAACCATCCACCAAGTGCTCGTCGATCATAAAAGCTTCCTCTTTCAGGACATTTTGGGTTGTTTTTGAAGCCGTGATAGTAGCAGACTCCGTCGTTGGCACCTGAGGTCCTGGTTGAGATTCTTCAGGAAGAAGTGGAACTACAACCAGTGGATTTAAAATTGAGGAAACATAACTAAAAAGATTTTATATATCGATTAGAGACACTCCGGCTTTCTTATGGATAGGTGAGTTTAATGAAATATCTTCTCCATATTGATCCCCCACTTGAGCCAGAGTTCCACTGGAACCTTCTTCCATAATTGGAAAGAGCCCACAAGATGTACCAATATACAGTTTCTTCGAGTTGTAACCGAGCTCAATAGAAGAATCTACAGTGGTGCTAGGAATAGCTTGTGTCATCGGATTATGGTCATCTCTGACACTATGTAACATGGATCTAGAACCATCACCGGCTTCATGTTAAGAAGTTGTGACGTACTCCTTTTGGATTATAACTGGGTTCCATGAAGAATTTTGGGTTCACTACCAAATAGAACTTTTCCTTCTAGCCTCATCAAATCGATTTTTTCAGTGCAAAGGGCCTCCTTCTCCTCTTAAACAAGATGCTCTCAAGCACATATAAGATGGTAAGTGTAGTCACACCGAAGTCACTCCAAGTTTCTGTACTTCAGGACATTGGCAATGTAAAGAATGAGCAGTGGATCTAATTCCACCATTACCTCCTTCCTAATTTTTCTTTCGTGGCCTCCACTTCTCGTTTAACGAGGGCATTAATGTCTTTCACCATTACCTCACAAGCATTCTAAACAATTTTCTATGCTTCACTTTTGTCTTTGGAATTGCGCTCGAACTTAGTTTTATACTCAGTTGCGCTTCTTTGGGCCATTTCATCATTTTACGATTTTGTTAATGAAGCGCTTCAACCTCAGCCAAGTGCTTAGCCTTCTCATCTTCAAGTGCCTTGATGGACGTTTCTTCATTTTTCTCGGCTTCTGCCTATGAGCTCCTCAAAGATTCTAACTCATTGGTTAAGGTTTCATAATCCTCTTGTCCTGGGCCTCTTGGCGTATCAATTTTAATCTCTGCCACCCTCTCCAAGGATACCTTAGAATCCTCTCCACCGCTCCCAACCACTTGTTATACTGCTTATGGATATCATTCATACAATCCATAGTCAAGTGTTGGACTTTTTTAGGAACTTTCTTAAGATTAGGATAAAAGAGAAATCCATCAAGACATACATTTGGAAAATTGACTTAAATTGGGCCATGCAAGTGGCAGCACTGGCTTGTTGAACTTCGATGACATCTTGGGTGGCAGGCTTTCTTTGCCTGACCTTTATTAGTGAACATCATGACGCCAATGATCACTAGATCGCTGAGGATGAGCTAGAACAACGGACTATGAAGAAACTGAAGTAGAAGGGTGACCGTAGGAGGTGTTAATAGGAGGAACGTCGTGGCGGCGATCTTGTTGCCTTTCAGATTCTTTAGGGGGAGGAGATCCAGATATGAACCGATATTTATCATGGGAAGGCATGTCTAATGCCTTTATTATGATAATCATGATTTTGGCTGGAGCGATAACTAGGGTCATATTCACGACGACTACCTTGGCGATACAAGCCCCAATGTGAACTAGGATTCTAGTGTGATATTTCCTGTAGAGACTGAAATGTGTGCTTCTTCCCCATCATTGTTTCTGCAAAAAAGACAAAGAATGAATCAATTCTGAGTATTAAACGACTCGGAATAAGTGCAATGCAATATTGTGAAGTGTGTGTGAACGTGTGTCCTTGTGTCACCCCAACAGACCAGTTATTAAAGCATTACTAGCAGGATTAACCTCTCCATTAGTGGTAGGAGGGCTTGTAGTCCCAGCTCTAGAGAGAGATTATGATCCATTGATACTCATGTCAATAAAATGAAAGGCATCAACGTCATCTGGTATCAAAAGATCAGATAATGCTTCAAATGTTTCGTCCAAGTTTTCTGAAGGGTGAGAAGTAGACTGATCTGGAATAACTTGAGGGTCGATGGATAGCTTGGGCTTTTTAAAGAGGCGGCTCTTGGGGAATCTGCAAACGAGCTTCTTCCCTTTTCTTTTTGAGAGCTGGAGGATGCAAAGTTTGAGAAGATCTAGCCGTAACCTTGAAACTAGAACCCATGTCGTCGCTACCGAGATCGTCACCCTTATCTCCCACTGCATCTTCATTGGTAACTTCCCGAGCTTCCTCAATTGGAGGCATGACAGGATCAGCTTGATGGCCTTCATCACCATTCGTATCCTGCCATTTGGAATAACTTGATGGCGTTCACTGGTAGCCTTATGCTACGACCCTTTTCCATCAGGCCATAGGTAATGAGACATTCATTAATAAGGATATTCTCAATGTCTCTATCATCTAATGGAACCCTTTTTAGCGCCAAAACCATGTTAGAATATGTTTTCCATCGGGTCATGGATAAGAACCTGCATTAACTAGAAAAAATGCTTAGTTCAGGATACGACTTGGATACAAGCACTCAAGAAATTAAGCAAGGAGTAACACTTACACCCTTCTAATCACCATCTGGCAAACCCAAGCGGGCAGCTGATATAGAACCACTAGCTTTTGAAAGTGCACATCTTGTTCCAAGTACCCATCAGGATCTGGCACTTTGTAACAACCCGCATATTTTACTGTTTGCACAAAAAATAGGCAAACACCTCTAAGTCGTACGATTTAGTTGAGTATGTGTTATTCTTAGTGATTTGGGTGATTTATGCAAATGTCTAAAATAGATGGACTAAACTATAAAAGACACACAGATTTATAGTGGTTCGGCCAGAATGTGCCTACGTCCACTTTATATGTTATTCTCCTTTTCTGTTCAGATTACAAGTACAAAGCTTTGATTACAAGTATCTGAAAGTTGTTTGAAAGTTCTATCCGTGCTTGAGCTCTCAAACTTGTCCGCCATTGTTGTACCCCTGCCCCTCTATTTATAGAGTGAGGTTGGGGGCAGGGGTCTTGGACGTATATAGCTGCTGGTGGGTCTGGGCTGATGTATTCTGGCCTGGCGGCGTTGGTCCGGTAACACCTTCCTCACGTTGGTTCGGTAGTGGTGGTGCGCCTCTGGTTCGGTAGCGAATGGTATGTGGGTTGGTCCGGTGGTGAGGGCGTAGCTTGGTCCGGTGGTGAGTGGTTCGGTGGTAGGTGAAGTAGGTTGGTTCGGTGGTAGGTGAAGTAGATTGGTTCGGTGGTAGGTGAAGTAGGTTGGTTCGGTGGTAGGTGAAGTAGGTTTGTTCAGTGGTTGGTGAAGTAGATTGGTTCGGCAGGCAGGGGGAGTGTGTTTGGTTCGGCAGTGCCTTAGAGGTGAGAAGTAGGTTGATTCGGTGGTAGGTGGCTCGGTGGTATCTCCTTGCTTTTGGCTCGGTGTCATCTTCCCCCTCTCTGGTTCGGTAATACCGGTCTAGTGAAAACACGCCCAACATTTGCCCCCCAAAGTGGGGCATATGCTTGCATATACCACGCTTTGTTTTAGCTTGGACATTCTCATCCGGTCCTGTGTGTCGAACCAGTTGTCTGGTCGCTCCCATTTGCCTATAAGTATGGGCGTCATGCTTTCGTTATTCCCTACCGAGTGAGATAGCCGAATCAACTGAGTGCCGAACCAAACTTGACTGTTCCAAACAGCCGAATCAACCGAGCACCGAATCACACTTAACTACCGAACCAGGTGAGTTTGCTTTTGCCGAATGAACTTTTATGGCTGGACTACCAAATGGGACAGGGGGTTCGAATACCGAATGGACTTTCATTTTTGAATTGCCGAATGAAACTTGGGGATTTGAGTGCCGAATGGACCTTATATACTTGAATTTTTATGTTTTGAATTACTAGTGAAATTCCAGACTACATATACTTGCATGTTTATACCTTCCGTTTTAACGATGTACTTTCTTGAGTTGCAGATAAATGTCTCATAAAGTGGAAACTCGATCAGATAAGAGAAAATCTACGGAAAGAAGAGAGTCCCCTGTTGTGCCCCCAGCCCAGCCAGGACCGAGACGACAGGGACCCACCCCGAGATCACTAGTGGATGGATATGGCCCTCAGGAGCTCTTGAACTCTCCTCCTGTCTGTTTTCCTAGCTCCCTCAAAGAAGAGCAGCTTGATGTTATCTCCCGCTCCTTTGGGATTGATAGAGCACGCATGCTGTTGCCAGGGAAGGGGGTCATGCCATATAATCCCCCTGAAGGATACTTCGCTTATAGTAGGTACCACTGCATGTGTGGGGCCATCCCTCTAATCAATGCTTGGATAGTTATCTTCGTCACCTATTTGAAGGTGGCCCCTTTCCAGCTCCAGCCCAACTCCTACGCTATCTTGGTGTGCCTATTCGTGATTTTCCAGAGAAAGTACGGGCGCCCCCCTTCCAACCGGAAGATTCGATACCTATATAACTTGAGAGGTTACAAGAAGGGGTCTCCATACATCAGCTTGGAATCGGCCGTGTCCTTCAAGCCGGTCCTAGACTTTTATTCAAAGTTCACCATGTTTAAGAAGGAATGGTTCTTCATTCAGGATAACTCCGTTTCTATCCACCGCTTCACCTCTGGCTGTAAGTTGAAGCTTATTTATAATTTCCGTTCTGACTGAAATGCTTCTTCTTATGTGTTTTTTTTCTTGCTAGTGACAGGTGGCTTTGCGGTCGTGGAGAACGATCACCTGGTTCAGATGGCCGCGGAGATAGAAGCCATTTCGGGAAGGGAAAGGTCAGCTTCTTACCTGATCAGGAATGCTACTCTTCTGCAGCACAACTTGATTCTACCACGTCAGTCTATGGTCAAGCAGAGAGACACGGCTGAGGAAAGGGCTGCCAAAGCCAAAGGAGGGGCCACGACAAAGAGCAGCATGAGGAAACCCTTCTCGATACCTCCAGTCGTCGGGGGGAAGAAGCTCAAGAAATCCGATGGACCCTCCCCTAGCACATGTCCAGATGTCCCCAAGGAGGGAAATGTAGAGGAGGAAAGAGGCGAGGAGGAGAGTGGAGGTGATGGAGAAGGTGATGGTGGCGAAGGACAGAGCGGTGACGGCGCTGGGGCTTTGTCTTCTAGGCAAGCAGGGGAGATCCAAGAGTGGACAGATGATGCTTTCCGCCAGGCTTTTGAGGGGTTGGAGGAAGGATCAGCCTTGGTGGAGAAGCCAAAGGAGGCTGATAAGGCCGGGACTGGTGTTGGTCCATCTTCCGAGAGAATTTCGGCTAGGGCAACCCCGGCGATTCAGGGTGAATTTTTGACTCCTCCTTTAACTTCACATTTTCCCTGGATTATAGTCCCATGCATGCTTTTAATACTTGGTTTTTATTCCAGGAACGGGTAAGGCGGCCAAGACATCAGACATTCAGCACCGCCTCGAACAATTCAAACTCCTCAAAGCTTCCGCTAAACCAAAGCCTTCGACCAACCGTCCCGGGGACGTAGTCGGCTACCGCCCTCTTCTCGGAGTTATTGAAGAGGATATTCAAAAGAAAAGGAGGTGGCGCTCCTTATTCGAACCTTCACCTGGACCTCAGCCCCCAACCCAGCCTATTCATGATATCACGAGGGAGGATACTGAGTTCATACCCTCTCCGTATCCATCAGAGAATCCTACCGTTACTCACATTAATCGCCCCGGCTTGGCTCATAATCCATTTGCGGGTCATCCAGATCTGGATCCGGGATCTCATGATATTTCTTTTGACGAGGTTACTGGTGAGCACCTTCTCCCCCGCAATCCTATGGTAAGGGTGCTTGATTAGGCCAAGTCTCTGGACCTTGATTTGCTTACTACGCGGATTATAACTATGGGGGATGAAGCCAAAGCAAATATCGACCGGGTTGCTGAGGAGACTAAGAAGTTGATGGGGCATCACGCCCGACTGGTCAAGGCCAGGGAGGAAATTGGGAGTGCCAACATAAGATTGCGGCTAGTGGTTGCCGACCAGGCCAAGCAACTCGCCGATCGGGCCATCCAGATCTCTCAGCACGAGGCTGCCTCCAGAGGGCTAAAGAAAACTATGGAAGAGGCTAGCAGAGCCGAACTGCGGAAAATGGAGGCTACCTGCAAGGAATGGATCGATATGGCCATTGCAACGGTGGATGAGGTTCGGAAGGCGGATATCGAGCGGATAGAGGAGTTATCTGGGAAGCTTGAAGCCGTAGAGCTTGCACAAGCCAAACTGAAGGATGAGATGGAGGCGATGAGGAAATCCCTTCAGGCTGACCGCTCGAGATATCGATCGGAAAGAGATGTTGTCGTTGCAAGGCTGTCGGTTTTCGAGGTCTGGATGAGGGAATTTGAGGAGAACGAGGGAATGATGGATGAGATGCTTCAGGATATGTATTTTCGTACTTGGAAGCAGGGCAACTTATCCTGGATGGATGATTATCCCCGGATCATGGCCAGGATTTATCTCCGGGCTCTGGAGGAGGCCAAGGCTGATGCGGATAAGGAGGGTGGTGTGGCTTTCAGAATGGATGTGGTTACGGCCCAGTTTAACTGAGGAGGAGAAAGTGGCAGTGAAAGAGGGCATGCGACTGCTTACCGCTGAGGAAGTAGGTGTGCAGCTAGAGGATGATGACCAGGGAGCAGGTGCTGGTAAGTCTTCCCTTTTAGTCTTTTCCTGACTTGATTGCTTATCGTTTATCTAATGGATTCTTCTCCTGAATTGGACAGGTGGGACTTCTGGTCAACATGCTGGGAGTTCTGATCCTACGGTTAAGTAGATCTTGGAGGGCCAGCAGGATAGAGGCGGAGTCCCGATGCAGCTGATTATTTTTCTTTTTTTTTGACCTACTTGACACTCCTGTATATACTAGTCCCAAAACATTAATGTACTTTTGGGCTGTAATTATGTCATTTGTAATGAACGACTTCATTTTTAACATGTAATTTTATAACATAAGCCGATTCTATCATATTTAAATGTTGTCGTTATTTTGAGGTGTTGCATAAGAAATATAGCCGTGCACGTGCTAGTGAGTCAAATGTGTTTGACGGTAAGTTTTTGCTTAAAATATAATTTCATGTATTGCAATGTTAGTGTGATGTGCGCAGAAATTATAGTTACATATTTATGTACAAGGGAAGAAATTACAGCCCTTCAAGTTTTTGTTGTAGACGGTAGCTTTGAATGTCTTGTGTAATCGAATATGGAACGCAGCTGGATGACCTGCCATCCAGCTGGGAGTTCTTATTCCCATTAGCGAGTGTCTCCTATTTTGTGTCCTGTACTTTAGTGATCGTTATAGAGGATAGGACGAAAGTTTTTATAAATAAAATGGAAATATAAGAAATAGTAAAACTTCCGATCACGGAAGGCCTTCGATGTGCTTAAGTTCGTGGCAAATAGGTTTTGTAGTCACTTTCCCTAGCTGTGGGTCTTGGAGACGTTTGTCACCCATCTCACGCCTCCGCGGGGAGTTTTCTTTTTTACCATAGCCGTACTTAAGACACATCGGAGCCGAGATCGCGCACAGTAACTACCCGGGCCATTATGGCCCGTAATCGTGGGTATTATTTGATTTACCGTGGCCGGCTAGCGCGGGTGCCGATCGTCAATTGTGAACTGCCCCTGGCTGGCCACACCTTATGTTGGGGCTTATAATCGGTTCACAGTTGCCAGCGAGCCGAACGCCGTAATGAGCTGCCTAGGCTATTTTCGGCCTCCTCGGTGGTTTATACTTGGCTCATTACAGTTAGCTTTGAGGGCCGTCGCGAGCAATGAGTTAACCCGCAGCAGAGGGATGCTGGAGCAAAAGTGTCTCATTGGCGAGGGCATAGATTCGTATAGTACCTATTAGGTCTTGTCCAGGTGAAGTTGCGTCGTGATGTGTCACGGGATTTTGTTCAACAGAAAAGGATAAAGTTAACAAGCAGCAAAGATATAAAGGAACAAGTTAAGAAAGAGACAAGATTTTTAAAGTGGTTCGGCATGAAAATGCCTACGTCCAGTGATTCTCTTTGTTAATTCACTTCATATGGGCAGTACAAGTTAAGAAAAGTATCGACGAAGGTGTCGGATGTTCCATGCCATCTGGAACGCCTCTCTGTCCATTGTTGACAAAATATAAGCTCCGTTATGGAGATCTTTATGAATTACATACGGTCCTTCCCAGATTGGATCTAGCGCCCCGGGGTATGGGAAGATTCGCCTGAGAACAAGATCTCCTTCTTGTAAGCTGCGGTGCTTGACTTTGAAGTTGTATTGTGCTGCTACCTTTTGCTTGTGAGCTACCGTTTTGAGTGCTGCATCATTTCTTCTCTCTTCAATTAGATCCAAAGACATGTGGAGGAGCTCTTCGTTCTCTTCTGGGTTGTAGTGGATCTTACGGTGGGAAGGCACTACAGTTTCAACTGGGAGCATGGCCTCCGATCCGTATGCCAAAGAGAAAGGAGTATGCCCTGTTGATGTTATGTAAGACGTGCGGTGGGCCCAAAGTGCCGTAGGAAGTTCATCCACCCAAGCGCCTTTTGATTTTTCAAGTTTCTTCTTGATCAGAGTTTTTAGGATTTTGTTGACAGCTTTGACTTGTCCGTTTGCCTGGGGATAAGCGACAGATGAGAAGCTTTTGTGAATTCCGTGCCCTTGGCACCAGTCGGTGAATTCCTCGCTGTCAAACTGAAGTCCATTGTCTGATATGATTTTGAGTGGAACCCCGTACCTGCACAGAACGTTTTTGATCAAGAAGTTAATAACTTTTGCCGAAGATATTTTATTTAGAGGTTCCGCTTCCACCCATTTGGTGAAATAATCGACTGCCACTATAGCATATTTGGCTCCGCCCCGGCCCATTGGCAGTTCACCAATCAAGTCAATTCCCCATACTGCAAAGGGCCAAGGGCTGGTCATTTGAGTAATTTCGTTTGTTGGTAGTCGAGAAATCTTAGCAAATTTCTGACATCTGTCACATCTCTTGACGAAGTCTAGGGCGTCTTTGCTTAAGGTGGGCCAGAAATATCCATATCGGAGTATCTTCTTTGCCAGAGTCTGCCCTCCGGTGTGATCTCCGCAGCTTCCTTGATGGATGTTGGATAAGATTTCCTTGGCTTCCCTTCCAGCGACACACCTTAATAAGGGGTTAGAGAAGCCACGCCGATAGAGGGTGCCTTCTTGTATTGTGTAGTGGGAAGCTTTCCTCAAGATTTTCTTAACTTCGTTACACCCGTCGGGCAGTATGTCACTTTGTAAGTACTTCCGGATGGGAGTCATCCAAGTTTCCTCTTCGATTGCAGCTATCAGATTCACTTGCTCGAAACTCGGGGCTAGTTGCTTTGAGATGGTTACTGTTCCGGAAGTGGTGTCGTCCTTCATGCTAGCTTGCTTTGCCAGTTCGTCGCCCTTCTGATTCTCTTTTCGAGGAATGTGTTTGATTAAATAGTGATCCAATTGATCGAGCAGCAACTTGGTCTTCTTTAGATATGCTGTGAGTCGTTCTCCTCGAGTCTAGAATTCTCCCAGTATTTGATTTACAATAAGTTGAGAATCACTATGGAGACATAAAGAACCGACTCCAATCTCTAGTGCAAGTTCTAATCCGGCTATCACCGCTTCGTATTCTGCATCGTTGTTGGTGGCAATGAATTCCAACCTTAGAGCATAGCGTAGCTACCTTTCCTTGGGAGTGATTATTACAATACCTGCCCCCGAGCCTTGTTCGTTTGATGCTCCATCTACAAAGAGGTTCCACTTGATGTCTTCTGTTATTTCAGATGGCTCCTTACCTTCGTTAGTAGTGAATTCGGCAATGAAGTCGGCCATGGCTTGTCCCTTGATGGCGGTGCGAAGATGGTAGGTGATATCATACTGACTTAGCTCAATGCACTATTTAAGCAGTCTCCCGGAGGTGTCGGGACGTTGGAGTACCTGCCTTAGCGGTTGATCAGTTAGAACTCTGATGGAATGGGATTGGAAATAATGTCGCAATTTCCGTGACGTGATCAGTAAACAATATGCTAACTTCTCAAGTTTAGGATACTGGCTTCTGCCCCCGTGAACCTCTTGCTTACAAAGTATACTGGCCGCTGCGTGCGGTTGTCCTCTCTTACCAAAGCAACGCTTAGAGCATGAGATGACACAACAAGGTATAGGTATAGCTCTTTGCCTTCATTTGGAGTTGAGAGTACTGGTGGTCTCTGGAGGTGTTCGAATAGGTTGTGGAAGGCTGTTACGCATTCGTCAGTCCATTCGAATTTTCCCTTGTCCTTCTTTATAGCTTTGAAGAAGGGGGCACACTTGTCAGTTGCTTTAGAGATGAATCTGCTTAAGGCGGCCACTTTCCCATTTAGGCTTCGCATTTCTCTTCGAGTGGAAGGTATCCTGATTTCTTTCAGAGCCCGGACTTGTTCAGGGTTCGCTTCAATTCCTCTGGCATGGACGATGAATCCTAAGAACTTTCCTGATGATACTCCGAAGGAGCACTTTAGAGGATTCAGCTTCATTCCATATCGACGAAGTACTTGAAACATCTCGTCCAGGTGGCTTACGTGATCGTTGGCTTTTCTTGACTTTACCAGCATGTCGTCTACATAAACTTCCATGGTTCGTCCTATTAGTTCCGCAAACATCTTGTTGACGAGGCGCCGATAAGTAGCTCTGGCATTTTTAAGTCCAAAAGGCATTACTCTATAGCAGTACAATCCCCGGTCAGTGATGAAACTAGTGTGGTCTTGATCGGGGGCGTGCATAGGAATTTGGTTATATCCTGAGTATGCGTCCATAAAAGATAAGAGTTCGTGCCCGGCTGTGCTGTCCACAAGCTAATCGATCCGAGGGAGTGGGAAGCAATCCTTTGGGCAAGCATCATTTAAGTTGGAGAAGTCAATGCATGTTCTCCACTTCCCATTAGCCTTCTTTACTAGTACTGGGTTAGAGATCCACTCTGGGTAGATGGCTTCTCGTATGAAGTTATTGGCAAGCAGGTTCTTTACTTCTTCATCGAGGGCTGCTGATCGTTCTGCCCCCATGCTTCTCTTTTTCTGCTTTACTGGCGCCTTGGTAGGATCAATGTTTAGTACGTGGCATGCCACGTCTGAGGAGATTCCAGTCATGTCAGTGTGCGTCCATGCAAATACATCCAGGTTGTGGTGGAGAAAATCAACGAGTCGATCCTTCAATTATGCTCTCGACTAAGACCCGATTCTCAGCAGTCTACTTGAGTCGTGCTTGTCTACAGATACAAATTCCATAGCCTCTGCAGGCTCAGTGGTGACCTCCTCCTCTTTGTCCTTAGGGTCTAATTCATTGAAAGGATCACTGGTATATCGAAGAGGAGGGGCTTTCTTTAGTTGCTATGCTTCCAAGCTTTTCTTGCAGAGAGCAGTCTCTGCATCCTTCCCTTTATCCTTCCTGCGGTTATTGTGAAGTTCTGTTACATAGCAATCTCGAGCAGCATCTTGGTCTCCCTCCACTTCCCCTGTTCCGTTATCTGTCGGAAATTTCATCTTCAGGCACCACGGGGCCAGGACAATTTGGAAGTCGGACAAGGCTGGTCTTCCTAAAAAGGCGTTGTAGGCCGAGTGGTTTTCTATTAGCAAAAACGTTTGTTTTCTCACAACGGAGCGGGGGTGGCTTCCTATTTCAACAAAGAGGTCCAGTTTCCCTAGGGGCATCTTGCATCTCCAGTGAAACCGTGGAGTGGTTTGTTGCAGGGAGACACATCCTTCACTGACAGCTTCATTTTGTCGAAAGCATGTTTGAATAGGATATTTACCGAGCTTCCAGTGTCCACTGGAATCCGAAAAACTTCGACTGGTCCGAACCAGGCAGAGATGTCCATAGGATCCATGTGTGGGTACTGCCTTCCTTCTAAATCACGCTTACTGAATGTGATGTCATCACTCTCTTTCCGCTTCGGGTGGCGTTCTTCTATAACAGAGTTAACGCAGTCTTCGTTGTTTCTAAGTGACTTTCCATATCTCTCCATCTCTGCCCAGCTTCTGTCGGCGATGTGTGGTCCTCCCGATATGGTGTGGACCACTATCTTCTCTTGATTGGAGCCGTTGGTGTTGCGATTTCCTCTGCCTATTTCTGAGGAGGGTAGCCTTGGGTTCTCATCGGCAGTAGCTGGAGTCCTGTTCTGATTTTTTACATAACGTTCCAGTTTCTTCCTTCTGATGTGTTCTTCAATTAAGTCCCGAAGATGACGGCATTCATTGGTATCATTCCCATGAGATTCGTGAAAGCGGCAGAACTTTCCAGACTTAATTACGTCATCTGACTCTTTCTTGTGCGGGGGGCGCCTGTATCTAACTTCATCTTGGGTGGCCAGAAAGATGTTTTCGATCGTTTCATTTAAGGGAGTGTAAGTGTCAAATCTCGGTCCTGACCGATATAGACGCTTTTCTCCTTTCTTGCCCCCAGCATCATCTCTGGAGTCATTTTTTCGAACGTCCTTTGCTGCAGTGGGCGTATTGCCATAAGTTGCCTTAGTGTGTTTCCCTGTTTGCCTTTCAGCAGCAGCGTCTTCAAGTCTCATATACTTTCCGGCTTCATGGAAGAAATCGGGTAAAGTAGCTGGTTTTTCTTTCGTTAGTCTTCTAGCAAATTTAGTATCTGGATGCACACCACTGCAGAGGGCCATTAGGATAAGTTTCTCATCGGCATCTTGGACGGCGGCCGCTGCGGCATTGAATCGGGTTAAATATTGTTGCATTGTCTCTCTGGGCTTCTGCTTGATACTAGATAAGGAATAAGCATCCTTGGGTTGCTCCACATGAATGCGGAATTGGCTGATGAATTTTTCTTTCAGCATTTCCCACGAGCTGACGGATCCTTGGGGTAGGTGGCAAAACCAGGAGGTAGCTAGATTTGCCACGAAGAGTGGAAAGCATTTAAACAATACTCTTTCTGTCGCTCCGCTCATGAGCATATGATGTGTGTATCTCTGTAAGTGTACGACGGGGTCAGAGGTTCCCTTGTAAGGCTCCATTGTTGGCATTTTCCATTCTCGGAGGGTGATGGCAATTTCGATATTGCGGGTGAAGGGGCTGGTTACCCTAGCACCTATCCCTCGATCTCTTTGATCTCATCGGAAGCATTCTCTGAACAATCGCGTCATCCTTTTATCAGAATTTGGAGCAGATAGAAATGAGTCTGGTTCTTCTCTGCGGGATTGATTGCGTCCAGATGACTTGTAGGGATGGTATCGTCTATTACTCCTAACATTTTTCGGTGACGGTCTTCGGTCATCTGGGAGCATGCTGAGGTCAGCCACAGTTGGCCCTTGCCACGATCTTTCCCTGCTGGACTCTACCCTAAGCATTCCCTCGGGTCCAACTTCGGGCTGGACTCCAGCTCGGCCCCGTCCATTGGTGTTTCCATGGTTAGTTAGCATGACGGGCTCAGCCATATCCGACCTCTTCCTGGTACCTTCCCCGTTGGGTTCGGTTCCAAGTGTTTCCTCGGGTCGGAATTCGGGCTGAGTCCGGGCTCGGCTCCTACCATTGTTGTTTCTGTTGTTAGCCTCTTCGAAGAAGAAAGATCTTTGTCGTCTCCCAGATCCTCCAGACTGGGACTCGCCCCATGATTCGGTGTCGCGGTTGGATTCTTCAGCATCCCTTAAGCATGACATGAGTTGGTCCACCAAGGCTTCTTGTTGGGATGTGAAGCGGTTAGTTACTTCAGCCACAACCCTGTCCAGATCTGCCCTAGTAATTGGTTGCTCCGTGGCAGGGGCTGTCGGATTTGCCTGATTTCCATTTGCTGTTGGAACGGAACGATTCCCCTGATCTGTGATTACTGGATCTGGTATACTGCTAGTCGCGATGTTCCTTCCTTTTCTAACATCTTTCCTTTGCCTGGGAGGCATGTTTTCCAAGCAATGAGCGATGCTTTTAGGAAGAAGGTTGAGTGGGAGAAGCTAAAGCTTCTAGCTCGAGTTCTCAGTGGAAGCACCAAAAATGTTTGCACAAAAAATGGGCAAACACCTCCAAGTCGTACGATTTAGTTGAGTATGTGTTGTTCTTAGTGATTTGGGTGATTTATGAAAATATCTAAAATAGATGGACTAAACTGTAAAAAGACACATAGATTTATAGTGGTTCGGCCAGAATGTGCCTACGTCCACTTTATATGTTATTCTCCTTTTCTGTTCAGATTACAAGTACAAAGCTTTGATTACAAGTATCTGAAAGTTGTTTGAAAGTTCTATCTGTGCTTGAGCTCTCAAACTTGTCCGCCATTGTTGTACCCCTGCCCCTCTATTTATAGAGTGAGGTTGGGGGCAGAGGTCTTGGACGTATATAGCTGCTGGTGGGCCTGGGCTGATGTATTCTGGCCTGGCGGCGTTGGTCCGGTAACACCTTCCTCATGTTGGTTCGGTAGTGGTGGTATGCCTCTAGTTCGGTAGTGAATGGTACGTGGGTTGGTCCGGTGGTGAGGGCGTAGCTTGGTCCGGTGGTGAGTGGTTCGGTGGTAGGTGAAGTAGGTTGGTTCGGTGGTAGGTGAAGTAGATTGGTTCGGTGGTAGGTGAAGTAGGTTGGTTCGGTGGAAGGTGAAGTAGGTTGGTTCGGTGGAAGGTGAAGTAGGTTGGTTCGGTGGTAGGTGAAGTAGATTGGTTCGGCAAGCAGGGGCAGTGTGTTGGTTCGGCAGTGCCTTAGAGGTGAGAAGTAGGTTGATTCGGTGGTAGGTGGCTCGGTGGTATCTCCTTGCTTTTGGCTCGGTGGCATCTTCCCCCTCTCTGGTTCGGTAATACCGGTCTAGTGAAAATACGCCCAACATTTACGATTGTAGATTTAAATATTTTATTTAAATATAGCATCATTAGTCGGATTAAAGTCCGAAATGCTACTTTTTGCAAACATTCGAATTTGAATTCGAGACCACTTCTATTGAGTTCAAAATGCCGTTTGCGACTTTTTTGGGTATAAACATTGATATGTTTGGAGTTAGCTTGAATTTTGATGTTTTCACTTAGGGTTTTGGGTTTGGGTTTGGGTTTCAGCCCACCAAACCAACTCATCTTATATCCTAACTCCACCCCTCTCTCCTCTACATTCATTCTATTATTTTCCTAACACATCAAGCTTTAGCAAAAATGGGGGAAGAGGTTGGAAACTAAAATCCTAAGCCCTAGTTTCTTTTGCAAATTCAAGTTCTAGCTCCAAAATCAAAGAGAAGCTTAGGTAAGCATCCTCTTCTTCTCCATCTCAATCTCTCTCTAATTTCAGAAATTTCCTATAACCTAACTTAGAAAATATTTGCTTATGAGCTTAGATTGAAGGTTCTTGAGTTGAAATTGAAGAGTGGTTGATCTTGCTTTTTTTTATAGCTTCTCACTTGAGTTTTTGGGTCTAAAGATGATTTTTTAACTCACATCTACGTCTATAACCATCATTGTTGTTAGGTATGAATTCCTAACATCTATTCATGTTCATTTGCTTTTGATTTGAATTGATTTGGTGAATTTTTCAATTTTGGTGTTTTGAAGTCAAAATCATAAAAAATTCTATCTTGGATGTTCGAACATGTTATTTGGGATGTATCGAAGAGCCTATAGGCTGGGTTGTCGCTTGGCATAAATCTCTAGCTTCATCACTTGTCCGATCGCTTCCGATTTGGATTTTTGATCTTTTTGGGCCAGGCTGATTTTCGCCTAGTAGGAAATTTCAGACGTCTGGAACAAAATCCGAACGTCTGGTTTCAAATTCAGACGTCTGGTTGAAAAATCCAGAAGTTTGGAATTGGTCCCTAGAAAAAAGAAAAAGGCAGAGACAAAATCCAGACATCTGGAAATCCAACCAGACGTCTGATTAGTAATTCAGACGTCTGGTTGGTAATTTCAGACGTCTAAAACTGTGCAATTTTGCTTATTTGCCTAGTTTTTGAGTAAATTTCCATTGTTTATCGACTTTTGTTGATCCGGTTAGTTGTTATCACTTATTATCGACTTTGATGACTTCTTTCCTTGGATTTTTGTGAATATCCATTTTGATGGATTTGGTATCGATTTCTATGGATTTAATTCACGTCTTCGTATATGAATTTTTGGTGATTGATTGTTTCTACAATCATTTTTATGGTTTGTCACTTTAAAATGCAAAGGATTCTATACTAGTAGTAAATACTAAAACTCTTTCATTAAAACAATTTAAACATTTACTTTTAATATAAAGCTCACCTTTAAAACCGTTTTCCATTCTATTAGTATATAAAAATCTTTACCTCATTCATATGAGAAATCCAATTAAACGACTTAGCAAAACAAGTGGTATGAAACGTTTGCGTTTACTTTGTCGGTTAATTGTTGGACTTGTTCGAATGAACTGTCGTGACAATTTTCGAATGGAAATCTACAATCTATTCATAAGTATTAAAGTTAAGCCAGTTGTTATGGGACATGAAGCTAAACTCATTTATTTACTAGCTTAGTGTAATTTACACTTATTGATCAATGATGATCATTTTGTGATTTAGACTAGCGATGTGCGATGTCACTTTGTCCACGTGGGGGGTTGTACCTTGTTTTATGGAGCTTCGGCTCATTTTTATGGGCTAGCGACCCATGGTCTTTGGACCGTTCGTGGAGCAATCGGCTCGATAAGTTGGAGCATGGGGCGTATCTTTTTAGGTTCGTCGATGTTCAACTTTGCATGGGGCATATCTTTTTAGGTGCGTCGATGTTTGTTTATGCATGGGGAGAATCTATTTAGGTACAGCGATGTTCGACTGTGCATGGGGTGTATCTTTTTAGGTGTGTCGATGTTCGGTTTATGAAATAGCGTTCCGTTTGTGATACACATGTTGGTGAGTTTTCATGCTTCTGTTTGTGATAGGCCTCCCCCTTTTGATTTTTGGATTTCTAATTGATGATTTCTAGAATTTTTGCTCACCAATTTTGTGATTGGCATTGATATATTTGTCAATATTTGTGGTATGGTGAATAAAATAAAGAATATGACATTCTTTTTAGATTTCTGAGATTCTTGAGATATTGTATGATTTTTGTGTTATCTAATGTATACTTTTCATAGTATGGCATTATTGTTATCATACTATTTTTAAATCTCTTATCTTATCTCATTTTATCTGATATTTATAGCTAGACTGATCTGTTTATTATTTTCTTATTAAATAATACTCGGGTCAGACCGAGATGTTACAGGTGCTTCTGCTTGACTCCTTGTCTAGGACCATCATCTGATTTTTGTCTAACTACTTAGTTTAGTAGTTTTTTGTTGTTATACATTCGAGATAGAGACTCCTTGATGTATACTTATTCTTTTCTTTAGCACTTGTACCTATTCTTATGTGATGTAGTGGATCTTGTATGACCACTACTTTGATGTACACTTTCATGTGTTATATTCATATCTGTTTTCCGCCTTTGTGATATGGATATCCGTGACTGATTTGTGTTATGCTTATTCCTATATTTGTTTTCGAAGTCCACATAGCCACTGTGTAGTAGCTTTGCATTTGTATTTGATATTTCGGATTCCCTCTTGAAATGAAATGCATGTTATACTACCTGACATATCGGTGCTCGCATAAAGCAATTACATGGATGGTCGCTCCTCAACAGCCTTATTCTTCGTGTTAGCTGACAGCATTACTCCGTAGTGTCATTGGCTAGCGTGAATATAGAGGTGGGGCGTCACAGCTTGGTATCAAAGCCAAACTTCATAGAAATGTAGAATAATCTAGTAAGGATCATTGTCCTAAGTCTTTCTTAAGAGTCGTGCCTTAAGATTTATCCGAGTCTTAGGACCCGTTCTACACTATTTTCTTTTATGATGCCTTGTTTTATCAATCATTATCGTTTGATATTCATTTTGAGAATAACCTTTTTCTTCTTCTTTCTTTCTTCTTAAAGAAGAGAATTGGTTAGACCCGGCCGTTCCAGCGCCGGTCAATCTAGTGCTGCTCCCCAGGATGGAGTATTTATGTCTGCCTAGCAGCTTTTAGATCTTAGAAAGAATGCTCAAGCTGCCGGATCCATTCCAGATCCTACTCATCTTAGATCCGGGTTTGCATGCTTGTGCAGAGACTATACCGATTTGGGTGGAAGGCCATTCAAGGGATCCGAACGTGTTATAGAAATCTAAGCTTGGCTTAAATCATGCGACCGTATCTTTTCTCGCATGAATCTTGTTGATCTCCATCGATTCCAAGTGGTTTCTAGCATGCTTCAAGAAAGAGCATTAGAATGGTATGAGCTTTTGATTTTTGAGATTATCGAAGCGGATCTTACTTGGAAGCAATTCCGGGAAAGGTCCGAGTTGAAATTTGTGCCGGAGGCTGAAAAAGTAACTTTGGCCCAGCATTTTGTTGACCTTGTTCAAGGTGAATCTTCTGTGATGGATTACGTCACATCTTTTGAATCTCTCTCTATGTTAATCGACGAAATTTCTATGGACTTAGAAGACCGTCGAAAAAAATTAAATTTAAAAACTATCGCAAGCACGGTGTACGAATGTAGCACGTAGCGAATACGGGTCGATTCGTAGGGAATTGATGATTTTAAAATTCTATTCAATCAGATTAAACCAAAGTTGAAGAAAATGTTAAGCTAGAAAATTAAAAAATTAGCTAACTAACTAAAAGAAAAGAAGTGCAAATATAAGAGTCAAATGACAATTTAGAGAATAAATCCACTCTCTAGATCATGTAGTTCAACACATGAAATCATGATCTCTCTTTTATGGTCATTAGTGCTTTAATTGATGTACTTATCATAAGTATGACATATTTGTGCTATTGATTAGTCAATATAAGCCATCAAACTATTACACATCCCTTAAAGCACTTACTAACTTTTATGAAACTTGACAAAGAAAATGAAAATGAAATCTATTTTAAGTATGGCCTATTAACTATTGATTAGAAATATAGACCATCAAATTTTAATTTCAAATCACTTTCTTTTGCCATAATCATATTTTGATGAAGAGGCAATTAGCGTTAGTGATTATTTAAGCATAGCCTATTTGGTGTCAACAATATAGGCTATCAAATTCAAAGCAAAAACAACTAGTATCCATTTCTATCATCATCATTAAGCACAAAAAGAGAGCATGAATCAACAAATAGTTGAAGCTATATAATTAGAGAGCTTCATTATCCCCTAAATTGAAGGGGTTTAGGCTCTCATATTTGTTATCAAAACAACAAATATAGCTAGCAACATGAAAGCAAAACGAAGGGAAAAAGAAAAAGAAAAGCTAATGGAAAAGAGAACTACTATTCTACTTGCATGAAAAATAAAAGAAATCTACACTACAACATGAAAGGAAATAAAAAGGAAAAAAAGAAAAGAGCATACATTTAAAGTTGCATAAAAAGAAATTACAAAAAATAAAAATGGCTAAGTAGCCATGAAAAGAAAAGAGAAGCTTTCTTTTATTTTGAGCCTAAACTAATTAAATGGAGACTAAGTGAGAGGCTACATGAAACATATGGGCATTTATACATGTATGAAACTCTAATTCATATTTTTGGAGAATGCCCAAAATGCCCTTGAGGTAGTGTGGCCACCAAGTAATCATTAGCATGTCATAATCCCCCACTTAAATGTGCATGAAGCTTTAATGGACTTTAGCATGTGCATCAGCTCCTAATTGAAAATCAAGGTAAGTGGGTAGATGGGGTCCTCCATGTTCATGAGTTTGAATTATTTTCATCTCCATTTGCTTTTTTTCTATTGTGCATGCATATCTTCATGAATTCATTTGTATTTAAATATAAATTCCTACACAACAACATAGAAATTTTCAATTAAATTGTAGAAAATTAATATATGCATAAAAATGACCATTTTACCCTTGGATGAAGATGAATATGTGACAGTTTGAAAATAATTTGAATTTTGTTTACACAAGTTAAAATACCCAATATGACCATTTATTTAAATTAATTAGAATAAGTATGGTGGTAAAAATATGCACATTTATGTGCACATCACTCTAAATATGGGGTCGAGTATATTAATACCCCATTAAAGAAAAATCAAAGGTTTGTCTATGGATTGAGAAAGAACCTCAAAAAGCCTTTACTTCTGAAACTAGAAGTTTCTTTTGATCAGCTTGTTGATATCGCTCTTCGACTTGAAGAGGCCGATAAAGAAAGTGATGTTGAAGTTGTGGGTGCCAAACAGAACTTCAAAAATAACATGAAGAGGCCTATTATGTTCAAAGTCCCCAATCCCAACAAGAAAGGGAAGCGAGAAACTACGGTAGCAAAGACTCCTACCTCTAGTCGTGGACAATGCTACAATTGTGGTTCCACAGACTACTATGCAAAGAAGTGTCCGAAACCTCTTTATTGTCGCTGTTGCAAAAGTTTGAGTCATCATATATCTGCATGTCCCATACTTCAAAGCAAGAAGGAGGGAAAAGCTTAATGTTGTGCAAGCTCTTAGTGACACTTCTCTTGGTTAAGGTATTTCTCATTCAGTCCTCGATGACATTTGTTTTGTGATTATCCTATTCGAGTTCTTGTTGATATGGGTTCATCTCATTATTTTTATGTCAAAAGAACTTGTTGATTCTTTTTTTCTTTAAATATTTTGGACTTGATGACTTCACTGAGAATTGCGAATCCGGATGGTGGATCCACAACACTCAATTTTCTTTGAAAAGATGCCGAGATTATTTTATATGATTATTATTTCCGATCCGATCTGCATGTTAATTGCTACTTAGGTTTTGGAATTGATTTTTTTGAAAGGATTGGCTTAGTCATTATGAAGCCATATCCTATGTCCCGAGTGGAATGTCCATCTCCAACATTTTCAATCTGTTAAGCAGATTTCTATTTTTCTAAATGATTTCGATTCCAATTTAGCGGCATCATTTTATTATTTAAACCCACATGTTGAGAGAAATGTTATTTCTCTCATTCAAGTAGTTTGTGAATTTCCCGGTATCTTTGAGCTTGTCTTAGGGTTAACACCTAAGCAATCTTTTATGTGGTGCTAAGGTCTTTTCAGTTCGACTTTGCCACCATATTTCATTAGCTATGAGTTGCGGACGATAGCGTTTCACTAACCGCATTCTGCACTCATTATGATTCTTATGAATGGCTTGTTATGCCATTTGGTTTGACAACCATCCAGCTTCTTTCATCCATCCTATGAATCGAGTATTATACGAATATCTCGATGAGACCGTTCTTGAATTTACTAATTACGGATGAAAACAGCAATTTAAAATTTGAAAATCTTTTCAATAAGATACATTTATAAGTATAAATGGATTTTGTTCCCAAAACGATCGAAGAATATTCGTAAAGTTTTTAACAAATATTTTTATCATATAGAAGATGAATTTGCGTTGTTTTGCCCATTGAGTGCTTTAAGAATTCTGCTCGATGCGCTTGATCAACGTTATCGGTAGGAATCTCTTAAATGCTATAATGTGACAATCAGACACAGTAAATTGACTTGTAATAAGTAAATTTTTCTAGGAAGATGACTACATAAAGTTATTTATAATTTTGAATGTCTTAGCTTTTTAGGAAAGAGGATCATTTAAAAGAACTTCTTTTCGATGCTCTTATTCTTGTGATTCCTGAAGGGAATCAAGACTTCACTGTTTATACCAATGCTAGTCGCATTGGTTTGGGTGTCGTTCTCTTGCAAAACGAAACGTGTTATCACTTATGCTTCTATACAATTAAAGCCTATCGAGACTAGGTATGCCATGCATGATCTAGTGTTCGCGGCTATTGTTTTCGGTTTTAGTATTGGCATTATTATTTTTGGGAGAGAAATTTGCACCGATCATAAATCTTTGGAGTATTTATTTTCTCAAAAGGAACTTAATTTTCGTTAACAATATTGGCTCGAGTTCCTTGCATCTTTTGATCTTGATATTCTTTGTACTTTGGAAAGGAACTTGATAGTCGTAAACAACAAATGGTTTTTTCTTTGATGATGTCTGAATGGAATGATCTTTTTCACAGGTTCATTTGACGTACCGTTATTGTACTACGTCGTTGTTCCAAATTATTCGAATTTCAAGTTCCTTGGGCGTACTGTTATTGAACTACGTCGTTGCACCGACTCAATTTTCTGCTGTTTATGACATCTTCCACGTCTCTCAACTACGGAAATGCCTTAGGGATTTCGATTCTGTTCTTGAGCTGGTGTTATTGAAGAAATTAAAGTTTCGCCTAATTTGACTTATGAGCAACATACTCTCTCGTGCTCTTTAAGGTGAACTTCTTATTTCAAATTTCCTTTGTGTTGATATGCTTTTATGATTGTTACTCTTTGTTTTATTCTTAACTATTGCGAGGATGCAATTTCTTTAAGGAGGGGAGTCTGTAACAACCCGCATATTTTACAATTGTATATTTAAATATTTTATTTAAATATAGCACCGTTGGTCAGATTAAAGTCCAAAATGCTACTTTTTCAAACAGTCAAATTTGAACTCGAGACCACTTCCATTGAGTTCAAAATACCGTTTGCGACCTTTTTGAGTATAAACATCGATATGTTTGGAGTTAGCATGAATTTTGATGTTCTCACTTAGGGTGTTGGGTTTGGGTTTCAGCCTACTAACCCAACTCATTTATATCCTAACTCCACCCCTCTCTCCTCTTTATTCATTCTATTATTTTTCTAACACTTCAAGCTTTAGCAAAAATGGAGGAAGAGATTGAAAACTAAAATCCTAAGCCTTAGTTTCTTTCGCAAATTCAAGTTCTAGCTCCAAAATCAAAGAGAAGCTTAAATAAGCATCCTCTTCTTCTCCATCTCAATCTCTCTCCAATTTCAGAAATTTCCTATAACGTAACTTAGGAAATATTTGCTTATGAGCTTAGAATGAAGCTTTTTGAGTTGAAATTGAAGAGTGGTTGATCATGCCTTGTTTTATAGCTTCTCACTTGAGTTTTTGGGTTTAAAGGTGAGATTTTTAGCTCACATCTATGTCTATAACCTTATTGTTGTTGGGTATGAATTCCTAACATCTATTTATATTCATTTGCTTTTGATTTGAATTGATTTGGTGAATTTTCCAATTTTGGTGTTTTGAAGTCAAAATCATAAAAAAAATCTATCTTGGATGTTTAGACATGTTATTTGGGGTGTATCGAAGAGCCTATAAGGCTGGGTTGTTGCTTGGCATAAATCCCTAGTCTTTGTCGCTCGTCCGATCGCTTCCGGGTTGGATTTTTTCCCTTTTTGGGCTAGGCTGATTTTTGCCTAGCAGGAAATTTCAAACATCTGGAAGAAAATCCAGACGCATGGTTTCAAATTCAGACGTCTGGTTGAAAAATCCAGACGTTTGGAATTTGTCCCTGGAAAAAAGAAAAAGGCAGAGACAAAATCCAAGTGTCTGGAAATCTAACAAGACGTTTGATTAGTAGTTCAGACGTCTGGTTGGAAATTTCAGATGTCTGGAACTGTTCAGTTTTGCCTATTTGCCTAGTTTTTGAGTAAGTTGCCATTGTTTATCGACTTTTGTTGATCCGGTTAGTTGTTATCACTTATTATCAACTTTGATGACTTCTTTCTTGGATTTTTGGGAATATCCATTTTGATGGATTTGGTATCGATTTCTATGGATTTAATTCATGTCTTCGTACGTGAATTTTTGGTGATTGATTGTTTCTACAATCATTTCTATGGTTTGTCATTTTAAAATGCAAAGGTTTCTATACTAGTAGTAAATACTTAAACTCTTTCATCAAAACGATTTCAACATTTACTTCCAATATAAAGCTCGCCTTTAAAACCGTTTTCCAATCTATTAGTATATACAAATCTTTACCTCATTCGTATGAGAAATCTAATTAAACGACTTAGCAAAACAAGTGGCATGAAACGATTGCGTTTACTTTGTCGGTTAATTCTTGGACTTGTTCGACTGAACTCTCGTGACAACTTTCGAGTGGAAATCTACAATCTATTCGTAAGTATTAAAGCTAAGCCAGTGGTTATGGGACATGAAGTTAAACTCATTTATTTACTAGCTTAGTGTAATTTACACTTATTGATCAATGATGATCATTTTGTGATTTAGACTAGCGATGTACGATGTCTCTTTGTCCACATGGGGGACTGTACCTTGTTTTATGGAGCTTCGGCTCATTTTTATGGGATAGTGACCCATGGTCTTTGGACCGTTCGTGGAGCAATCAGCTCGATAAGTCGGAGCATGAGGCATATCTTTTTAGGTGTGTCGATGTTCGACTTCGCATGGGGCGTATCTTTCTAGGTGCGTCGATGTTTGTTTATGCATGGGGCGTATCTTTCTAGGTGCGTTGATGTTTGTTTATGCATGGGGCATATCTATTTAGGTGCATCGATGTTCGACTGTGCATGGGGCTTATCTTTTTAGGCGCGTCGATGTTCGGCTTATGGAATAGTGTTCCATTTGTGATACACGTGTTGGTGAGTTTTCATGCTTCCGTTTGTGATAGGCCTCCCCCTTTTGTTTCTGGATTTCTAATTGATGATTTCTAGAATTTGTTTTCACCAATTTTGTGATTGGCATTGATACATTTGTCAATATTTGTGGTATGGTGAATAAAATAAAGAATATGATATTCTTTTTGGATTTTTGAGATTCTTGAGATATTGTATGATTTTTGTGTTATCTAATGTATACTTTTCATAGTATGGCATTATTGTTACCATACGTTTTTGTCATATCTCTTATCCTATCTCATTTTATCTGATATTTATAGCTAGACCGATCCGTTTATTATTTTATTGTCAAATAATACTCGGGTCAGACCGAGATGTTACAAGTGCTTCTGCTTGACTCCTTATCTGGGACCATCATTTGGTTTTTGTCTAACCACTTAGTTTTGTAGTTTTTTGTTGTTATACATTCGAGATAGAGACTCCTTGATGTATACTTGTTCTTTTGTCTAGCACTTGTACCTATTCTTTTGTGTTGTAGTTGATCTTGTATAACCACTACTTTGATGTACACTTTCATGTGTTATATTCATATCTATTTTCCACCTTTGTGATATGGATATCTGTAACTGATTTGCATTATGCTTATTCTTATATTTATTTTCGAAGTCCACATAGCCACTGTGTAGTAGCTTTGCGTTTGTATTTGATATGTCGGATTCCCTCTTGAAATTAAATGCATGTTATACTATCTGACATATCGGTGCTCACTCAAAGCAATTACATGTATGGTCGCTCCTCAACGGCTTTATTCTTCATGCTAGCTGATGGCATTACTCCGTAGTATCCTTGGCTAGCGTGAGTATAGAGGTGGGGCGTCACACACTTTTTGGCTGAGTTGAGAAATGTGAACGAAAGGCTTCCCTTTCGTCGCTTGATGGTGAAAAAAAATCGAATGCCTTCAGGAGTTGGAAGGCAGAACAAAAACTCCATGTTGGTACATTTGAGCAAGGCATAGTCGTTTGGATGTTGTTGTGCCAGTGCTAACCTCATATGATATAGCATTTCTCATTTAAATGAATTGAAGGGTGAGATGCATCCTGCCCAACACATGAAATTACTGCATATAGTGAACCCCTAATAGGGCATATGAGCTCCATCATCTCGAGTCGGGACTTGCACGTCATCAAACGGAATCCTGTGTCTAGCAAAAATTCTATGAAGAGAGGCTTCATTAATTTACAAAGCCATTGAATCCTCTGGATCTTCCAACAATATAGCATCTTCTAGAGTGTCGAGAGCATGGTATATCACTTCTGCTGGAAGAACAGGAACGATAGAGAAAAGGTCAAATGTTGGACAGGATCTTTTCAGTTATTCTACTTAATGTCCGGGGGAGAACTTATCAGAAGCAGTTGTGGAGCTTGATTCATCACTCATACTTATGCACTGTGAAATATGTTCAGAAGACATGGTAGCTAAACGCCCTGAGCTTCTGGAACCCATGACTACTAAAATCAGTGTATAATCATCATTAGAAAAAATAACCTGTTTATCCCTATGAAAACTGTGTGCTAATGCTGAGTGATGCAGTTTTGTGTAATGCAATAAAAAAATTTACAATTACACGCTACGAGTATGTTGATACTCCATGATTCAATTGGAATAACCATTATTTTTTATCATCTCAACCGATTCTCTACGTCAATAGCAAGTTGTTCAATCTAGTCATCCGGATCAGTTGTTGGAATGTCGAAGTTTGAGTTGTACGTTTAAAAGTGGATGAGCTTCAAAAATTTGTCCAAGGCATTAGTAACAAATATAAATATGTAGGGAATTAGTCAAGTTTGTTCCACGGTTCAATTCTCATATACATCTAATAAGCAGTCCATTTCATATGCAAGTTATGTATAGCCATTCAAGAATTTGAGGCTGAAGCTCATCACAAAGTTAAAATTAAAATTTATGGATTTTAATTATGTTTATCCAAGTAAAATAATAACCGATCCAAAATAATGTTACGACCGATTAATCCCAATGCCCATGACCGATCGTTTCTTACGACCATTCGACAACCGGTCATTCATCAACCTTCAACTCCAGTTCCACACTTCACACCAATTCAAAACTCGAAGCATCGATCCAAAAACGATCGGTCAAAAACTCTAACGGAAAACAACCAGCCCAAATTCTCATCATATTTTCAAATACCGATCCTTCGTAACGATCGGTCGTACTCCATTTCATTCCTCTATGCTTACAACTTCAAAACCTCCACCTTGTTATAAACGATCGGCGAAGAACTCTAAGAATGATTGGCAGAAAACAATCACCCACCTTCGATCTTAAATAAGTGCACTCCATCCAATTTCAACACCGATACGAATGACTTGACCCGATCGCCACCAGCTCCCCTCTCTACTCCAACTTATTGAATCACCGTAATCTGAATCATGCTAACTAAAATTTGAGAACCATCGTGTCGTCACGGATCATATGCAAAAGAAATTCGACCTACCTATGTTAGAAAGTTGAGAAGCAGAGGCAGCATCAATTCGAGTATTAAACAGGATCTGTTGGAGTAAGCGGGGGTGATGGTTGGTATAGCAAGGAGTCGGATCGATCTATAGAGATGGTTGCGAGATAAGTATGAGATTGGGTTGGCAGGCTCGATGGATCGATGGTGAAGGAGAAGATGAAGATGGATTTTTTATTTCTCTCTCTTTTGGTTTATGGTGGTAGCAATGAAAAATGAAACGATGTGATGGAAGTAATCTAAGTACATGAGTATATATATGAAAGATATGATATGAAACATCGAAGTTTGCAGTTCAATGGAAGCCCAACCAATAGATGATCAAGTACGATTGTTTTATGATGGCTTACACAGATCTATTCTCCTAAATCTACAGTTCATTTGAATGGCCAAATCAGAGAAAGATTGGGTGAGATCATTCTGAGATGAATTCATGTCGATTCATCCCCCTATAAAAGAAGAGAGAGTGGAGAGAACGATCAGACATGACCAAATCTCAAATGGATTTGAACCAGTCCAAATTAAAAATGGATCAAGTACGATCCATTTACCTTGGTGGATTCATGCTGATTCATCTTGAAAATAAAATAAAATAATGCAGATGGTTGGATTGCATTCCATTAAATTGACAACGATCAATGAGCGTACGAATGCATCTGTGAGCTAGCATTAATAACTTGTACATGAACGTGCAGTTGTGCATCCCGAAAATTCAAAAATTGACAAAAGTTGAATTCTCACCTGGAGTTATCATTGAGAGAACCGGATCAGATAATCGAGGCCTACTAGCTCAATGAAACTGGGCATAGATGTTAATTTGCAAATTACAGTCATAAAATTTATACTATTAGAAATCATTCAATCATCACGTCAAACAGGGAGAGATACGACTCTTCAGGGAAAGCACTTCATCAAAGGGTTGATAACTTTTTAGAAAGTTGAATGGATTCCTTTTCGATGACTCTAACTTGCATTGATTCAAAGCAGGTCATGTAGAAACAAAACGTACTTTGGGGGGGCAAGTGTTATTCGGCCTTTTCGCCCAGCCATATTCGAACTCATTAGACAAGTTAAACTCGACTGCTATCGGGACCGATAAGCCAAATTAATAATAACGAAGCCCAGAGATCAGGAATAGATGATAATATAAAGCAGCGGCGGAGTGAAAGTAGATGACAAACTCAATAAAAAGATTAAAATATGAAAACACACCATCTAATGAAAATGGATCGGGTATGATCTGTTAGTCCATGAGATGATGGTTTTGATGACAACTTCAGAATAGGATTATAAAGTATAAATACTAACATTATAGTTTAGAAATATATGTATATGCAGGATTTAACCATGCAGGTACCAAGAATGAAGACTGTTCAGTATAGAGATTCAAGATATCAAGAATGAAGCCTCATGAGTATCAAGAATATCAAACATATCAAGATTATCAAGAGTTCAAGATTTCAAGAATAAGTAATCTATTTAGGAATTCTTATTAAAACTCCTAAAAAAGTAGTGGCGTCTTAAAATCCAATTTACTGGTGGAATGGAATCCACTTCGAGCCCGTTAAAGGGATGGAACCCTGAGTAGGATGGAACCTACGAAAAATCTAGTGGAACATTGTTTTGCATCCGCTAATTTTTATTCAAAAAGATTTTACAAAATTATATCTTGTTTTCAAAATGTTTTCAAAACCTTCCTTTTAAAAGAACCAAAAATATCTATCCTGATTTCAAATACTTTTGGGCTCAAAATAATCTTTAATTTCAAAATCAAATTATTCTTAGTTTTAAAACTATCTTTAATAATAATATATTTAACTTTTAATATTTATACTTAGATTTAAATATAAAATTTTATTATTCTCTATATTTACTTATGTATTTTAACTATAGTCAAGTATATTTATAAAGTTTAAAATAGTTTTTAATATAAGACAAAACTTATTTTCAAAAAGAAAAATAAACCATCAAAAATTCCTTTAGGATGTCGACATGCTCAATACACCCATGTCGACATAGTGTCAGTTAATTTCAAAATTTAAATTTCAAAAGAAGTGTTTATTCGTCATATCTCTTCACGAATGGACATGGCTGTTGTTCTTCTATAAATAGGGACTGTTTTCAACGAATTTTTAATCATAATTTTCTGGTTTTCATTTCTCTTCTTCTTCCACATTTCTTTATACATATTTCTACCGTTACTCTGCCGAAATCAACACTGAATCTAACTAGATTATCTCTGGTTTGATTCTCTATCACTATCTCAACAAAATCCTTAGTGCTATTCAGAATTATAGGCTTCTTTGTAATCAATTAAACGAGAAAAGGTGTGATTGTGGCCTTGGAAATCAATCAAGCGAGAAAAGGTGTGATTGTAGCCTTGAAAATCAATTGGGTGAACTTGTTGCCCCAAAAATCAAGTATCTCTACCCAGAGGATTGTGAATCTGGAGGGTGTACCTCGTGGCCTTGAAATCGAGGGTGTAATTGTTCAATTGCTTTTGAAAGGAAATCTGTACTTGTGTGCAGGACTGGATGTAGGGTAACTCTGAACTAGTATAAAATCCGGTGTGTTCTTTCCTTTACAGCTTTTACTTTATTTCTGCATCTGTGTTTGATTTTGTGATCATATCTGTGTCTGAATATTGCGTACATTTGTGTTCAAATTAACAAAAACTCAAAAGGATTTAATAGTTCTTTAAAACACTATTCACCCCCTTTAGTGTTTATCCTAGCCTTAAGATCCGTAATCCGCATTTCTCACATTTGGTATCAAAGCAAGGTTTTCAAATATTCATAATCTGATTTTTGAAAAGTTTTCAAAATAGCTACCAACACTGGCACTGTTACTAACATTAGTATCCATGTCACTAGTTCATTTGTAGAAGCTCAGTCTACTATCAGACCACCACTTTTTAATGGCAGTAACTATGCATATTGGGCATGTAGGATGAAAATATATTTACAATCTGTAGGATTAGACACTTGGAATATCACACAAACTAAATATTCTGAATCCACAACTGATTTTGCACAGTGGACCGCTGAGCAAAAAAATGTTGCACAAAATAAGTCTAAAGCAATGAATATTCTGTTTTGTTTACTTGATAGAAATGAATTTAATAGAGCGTCAGTTTGTAAGTCTGCATATGAAATCTGGAAAACTTTGCAAGTTACTCATGAAGGAACAAGCAAAGTTAAACAGACCAAAATTTCCATGCTCACAAATCAATTTCAATTATTTAAAATGAATTATAATAAGTCTACTTCAGATATGTATAGTAGATTTCAGGATATTGTGCATTCTCTAACATCCTTGGGAAAAGAATTTTCGGAAGAAGATCAAGTCAGAAAATTTTTAAATTCTCTTACTCCGGAATGGGGATCAAAAGACACTTGCAATGGAAGAGGCAAATGACATCTGTACCTTGAAGATAGAAGAATTAATTGGAAATCTAATGTCGTTTGAAGTCCAAATGATCGGGAGAAGAGAAAGAAAAGCATCTGAAAAGAAATCAATGGCATTTAATGCATTAACTGATGGATCAGACTCAAACAGCGATAATGATAAAGAGATAGCCTCGATGACCAGGAATTTTCTGAAATTTCTGAAATACAGAAAGATGAACAATCTCAAGAGAAACAACTATTAGAACTCCAGAAATCAGAATGTAGTGCCAAAAAATGTCAAATGTTTCAATTGTGATGAACCAGGCCATATCAAAAGAGACTGTCCGTATCCAGAAAGGCAAAATCCTCCTATAAAAAATGATTTAGTAAAGAAACGAAAGTGTGCATTTACTGCTACTCTAGATGACTCAGACTCGTCCTCAAGCGATGATGATTTGAAGACAGATAGTTCAAATTTGTGTTTCACGGCAGTTCACGACTCCGACGAATTCAGAGAAACAGACTCAGAAACGGCAGTTCCAGAGTCCGTGAGAAGATGGTTTTGATGACAACAACCTTAGAATAGGACTATAAAATATAAATACTAACATTATAGTTTAGAAATATATGTATATACGGGATTTAACCATGCAGGTACCAAGAATGAAGACTGTACAGTATAGAGATTCAAGATATCAAGAATGAAGACTCATGAGTATCAAGAATATCAAGATTATCAAGAGTTCAAGATTTCAAGAATAAGTAATATATTTAGGAATTCTTGTTAAAACTCCTAGAAAAGCAGTGGCGTCTTAAAATCCAATTTACTGGTGGAATGGAATCCACTTCGAGCCCGTTAAAGGGATGGAACCTACAAAAAATCTAGTGGAACATTGTTTTGTATCCGCTAATTTTTATTCAAAAAGATTTTACAAAATTATATCTTGTTTTCAAAATATTTTCACAGCCTTCTTTTTAAAAGAATCAAAAATATCTATCCTGATTTCAAATACTTTTAGCCTCAAAATAATCTTTAATTCCAAAATCAAATTATGCTTTGTTTTAAAACTATCTTTAATAATAATATATTTAACTTTTAATATTTATACTTAGATTTAAATATAAAATTTTATTATTCTCTATATTTACTTATGTATTTTAACTATAGTCAAGTATACTTATAAAGTTTAAAATAGTTTTTAATATAAGATAAAAGTTATTTTTAAAAAGAAAAATAAACCACCAAAAATTCCTTTGGGATGTCGACATGCTCAATACACCCATGTCGACATAGTGTAAGTTAATCAAAATTTAAATTTCAAAATAAGTGTCAATTTGTCATATCTCTTCACGAATGAACATGGTCGTTGTTCTTCTATAAATAGAGGCTGTTTTCAACGAATTTTTAATCATAATTTTCTGGTTTTCATTTCTCTTCTTGTTCCACATTTCTTTATACATATTTCTACCATTACTCTTCCAAAATCAACATTGAATCTAACTAGATTATCTCTGGTTTGATTCTCTATCACTATCTCAATAGATCCTCATTTCTATTAAGAGTTATAGGCTTCTTTGTGATCAATTAAACGAGAAAATGTGTGATTGTGGCCTTGGAAATCAATCAAGCGAGAAAAGGTGTGATTGTAGCCTTGGAAATCAATTGGGTGAACTTGTTGCCCGAGAAATCAGGTATCTCTACCCAGAGGATTGTGAATCTGGAGGGTGTACCTCATGGCCTTGAAATCGAGGGTGTAATTGTACAATTGCTTTGAAAGGAAGTCCGTACTTGTGTGCGGGACTAGATGTAAGGTAATTCTGAACCAGTATAAAATACGGTATGTTCTTTCCTTTACTGCTTTAACTTTATTTCTGCATCTGTGTTTGATTCTGTGATCATATCTATGTCTGATTATTGCATACATTTGTGTTCAAATTAAAAAAAACTCAAAAAGATTTAATAATTCCTTAAAACACTATTCACCCCCATCTAGTGTTTATCCTAGCCTTAAGATCCGTAATCCGCATTTCTCACATGATCCATATTCATCAATTATGGATAGTACCACATTGATATTACAGTTCAACTAAATGGAAAACGATTGATATCTCAAAATCTACAAGTCAAATACAGATGAACGTTTAGGAACATCAATATATTGAAGAATGGAGCCCAGCATAACGATCACATGCCAAAGCAAGACCATATAATGATCGCTACTGATTGTTATTCATAAGGATGTGGGACCCATGATCGATACCACGACTTCTTCTAAATCTGGAGAATCCATCGCTGAAATTTCAAGAAGATATTTCATCATCTTCTCATATAAATATAGACATTATTGTTCAATTTGAGGGATCTTTATGCTGCTTATTACCTTGCACTTTTTGTAACTAAGGGCTCTACTCCGATCCATCCTTCTGTACTTAATGATTCAAGCGTTTAATAAAGTCATTTCTAAAAAGTGGACGTAGGCTTTCAACGTCGAACGACCATAAATCAATTTCCTTTTGTTATTGCTTCCATTCTATTATTTAATTGCTTGATTCCCCTATTTCCATTTTATATTCTTCATTTATTTATCTACAATATTCCTATTGGATGTTTATGCCAAATTTTAGTGCAAGCAGATATTGCTATTAGAAATCACAACTTGGAAATGGGAACACATACCAATAGACTTCATAAATGGGTTGCTTAGGAATCATAGAAGCAATGAAACAATTTGGATCATAGTGGATAGACTCACAAAAAGCACCCATTTTATTCATGTTAGGAACAATAGGACTACAACATCTTTAGTCCAGATTTATACCGAGGAAGTGGTTCGACTTCATGGGATTCCAATCAGCATCATTATTGATAGATACCCCTTATTTATTAGCAAGTTTTGGAGGAGTTTGCAGATAGTTTTGGGATATCATTGAATCTTAGTACTGCTTACCACCTGCAGGCAGATAGACAACGAAAAAAGTAAATAGGATCTTGGAGGACTTGTAAAGAGCATGCATCATGGACTTCAAAGGACATTGGTAGCAGCACCTACCTTGAGTGGAATTCACTTATAATAATAGTTATGATCGACGATTGGTATAGCACCCTTTGAATCACTTTTTCAAAGGCCATGCAAATCACCTAACTGTTGGTGGGAAACTGTCGATAAAATTTTCCTTGGAGAAGATTTTATTTGCAAAACTTTAATAAGGTAGGGTCGATTAGGTAATAAATGAAGGTAGTGTAAGATCCTACACATATAAGAGAAGGAAAGAATTGGAGTCCGAGGTTGAATACATAGTATTTATCAAAGTCTCACATCTTAGGAAAGTCGTGAGATTCAGAAAATCAAGAAAGCTAGCACCAAGATTTCTTGGGCCTTTTGGAGTTGTGGAAAGAATATGAAGACTGGCTTACCGCATGAAGCTATCCGACAGATTTGTAGGAGTCCACATTTTTTTTCAAGTTTTGGATTTAAGGAAATTGCTTCATGACAAAGCTATTGCGGTAGAGCCTGATAAATTGGGGATATTGAGATGGAGCCAATAGCATCCCGCGCCACCGCACACATTGTAGAGCATGGAACTAGAAAGCTCTACAACAAAGAAATTATGTTGTTCTGAATACATTGGGAAGATAATCAATGGAAAGCACATGGGAGACCGAAGAAAATATGAGGATCTCTCATCTCGAACTTTCCACCGGCAACTTTTTCTCTCCAAAATTAGATTTTTGGTTGCATCGCGATTGCTAAATTGGATGGTAGGACATGCTTTCCACACTTTTTACCGTCACTTCGCACTTATGTAAAAAAATTCGTGCATATTTAGGGTGTTTTGCATACATAATTATATGCACGGTTACACACTCATACTAAGATTGAGCTCATTTGTAGTATGTCTACAAAACATAATCACATTGCACTTTTGGATGAGTAGATGGATGTGTAGATAACTTGGTTGTATAACATGGATGCTTAGTGAATGTTACGTTTTTCATCCCTTGAAAAAGATTTCGGGTTCGAAATCCTTTTTAAGGGAAAAAGAATGTAACACCCTGTAAAATCAACCATTTACAAAATTGGATAAATTAAATAAGATAGGGGTAAAAATAATTTTTTTGCAAAGTTTCAATTTGTCCATGAAAGTAACGTCTTTGCATTTGTAGCGAAATTTTGATCAATTGATAAAAATAATATGTTGAAAGCGAAGCTCAAACGAAAAAGTTATGGACATTTGAAGTTTTGGAAAAATTGAAATAGAATTCAAATTCAAATGAATTATTAATTTTAACTTTGAAATTCAAAAGTTAACAGTAGATAGACTTGGAGATTAAGTAAACGTTAATATCAATGTTAAAATAAAATACTAATTAAGGAATGAAATAATTAAAAACCAACGTCAAATAATTCTTTCCAATATACAATGAACTAGTTGACCACTCCTTTTGAGCTAGTCGACTGGTCATGAACGGCGGCAAGGGTTTTTTTTGTACAATGGACCTTCGGATTTTATATTATTAAACTGACTTAAATACGATGGTTGTTGCTCATTAAAACTGCTATAAATACGACCCTAGACTCCTCTCTATTATTCATAATATTTTAAGAACATTAGCGAAGCTCTGTCAGTTCATCTTTTCAAGATTCAAAAAAACTCCATTATGGTTTCAAGTGAGAATTCCTATAGATCTATCTTTGTTTATTATCTACTTTCTTAACTTCTTCTCCTCCAAATATTTAATTTTCTAAAAATAAAGTATATTCAAATCCCTTAATGCATATATGTATCAAAAATAAGATAATAGAAGTTATCAAAGGCTTACCAAATTCAAGCAAAACAAAGCTAAGGATATACTATGAATGGGAATCTTAGTTTTTCTATTTTAGTAATTTATTAGCGTATTTGGGTTTGTATATGACTTAGGGAGTTTTGATTTTTGAAAACATCGTATTATAAACCCCCAAAACTAATTCAATGTGAAATGATAATTCCATTTGGAATCTCAAATTTGTTTATGTCGAAATAATGGGAATTGTGTAGATTTGCAGTTTAGATAATTTTTCCTTTTATTCCACTCCTTACTTTTTCTTTGAATTTGGTTAAAGAATTTTGATTTAGGCATAGTGTGTAAGGTACGAATTTATTCGTTCTTTTCACTGCTTAATCCCATGAATTAAATAGAAATTCCTTTATTCATTTAATATGGAAAAAGGAGTTGAATAGAGTGTAAAAACTGAAATTATAAGTTTCCATTGTCGGTATATTCCATTATTTTTATGTAATAAGTTGAATTTAAATTTTTTTTATATATACAAGTCTATTGATTGAAATCTTTGGATAGGAACATTGGAAATTTGGTACTTTTGATAATATGGAATGAGACTGGTATAAGTGTTTAAAGAGTTGGTAATTAAACGTTAGTTTAGGACGTAAATTCCTCACATTTAGAAATTACTAGGCACCTACCTATAACACATTTAGGAAGTCATAAATGGTTGCGGCTATGGATTAGGCATGGTAGAGAACATCTCGGGAAAGAGCCCGCTTCAATAGAAAAGTGTTAAGTGGCCGAATAGATTCCATGCAGTGTCAACTAGATAGTTACTAGTGAGGAGTCTGCCTTGGGATTATAGGTAGTAAATGATGTGGACCAGTCTTAAATAAGGAATTAAATGGTTGGGTCTGCCTAATTCCCATAAAAGGCATTAAGTGACTTGAGTACTATCTCCTGTATTGATAGGACTCTCTAGACGACAGATATGGGTTATTCGATTAGTAGCAAGTTACCTATGGTCTTATATTTGGAAGGTCTTTTATTTAAGTTTGAGAATAGCCTTTGGATTTACATTTGAAAAGACTTATGTTGTAGGTAAAAACCTATGACATATTCCTATTTTCATTACACTGCCTAAGTATTAATATATTAAAGCTCGAGATGTTTATTCACTATATTGTTCCGACTCCCTCCTCATTACAACACAGGTTAGGGAGGACGATGCTAAAGGCGGAGACGTTGATTAAGCTTGTGGCAGTAGAATATCTATTTACTTGTTATTTTTTGTTTTTTTTAATGTACCCATGGAATAAAAAACAATGTTACAATTTTGGAATCTTGCGGATATGTACGGTTATTGTTGGTATTGTCATTAGGGATGTTTTGTTATGGTTTTAAATAACAATTCAAAATTGAATAAAATAGGTACTATTGTTATTATTATATTTTATCCATCCATTGTAAGATTCTGAATGTGCAGATAAATAGCTCCATATTATTCTTTTTACAAATCAATTATCAGCTTTGAAATGGTTCTAAGTTTCGATGAGTCTTTTCTGGGTCGGAATTTTGGCTCATTTAAGGGCAGGTTGTTACACACAAGATGCTCACATGTGTGTCGATGCACTAGCCTGTGCATGCATACAAACACATGTATATACCAGCATGTAAAAATTTCACAACTTAAGTTTCGAGCTTCACTTGAGTGATTACTGGACCGGATAGTCTATTATGCAACTTAGCACACTCGTTATTCACTATAGCTACCTTAGATTGCTCACAACTTGATAATATACACATATGGAAATTTCCATAGACGTATATAATTATTCGTGCAAATAAAAAATCATTATCAACAATCCAAACCATTCAACAATTCTATTTACAATAGAAGAATCGTATTGATTATTATATAACTTCAAATACATGTATATGTATGCTTACCCATATACATATACATATAGCATATATCTAAATAACAATTTTAATAATCAAATCTTTTTTATAAAAAATTAACATCATTTTATGTTATTTCATAAAATCATTCTACTATTCTATTAGACACAAACTAGCATATAAATCATTTTAAGCCTTTGTAATTCTTAACTTCTTTATTAAAATCAAGTATTCATCTTATAATTATTTCATAAAACCTTATAAGTATTTTCATAAAATAATTCCTTCATGCTATTTTATAATTTTTCATACTTTTATAAAATACCTCTTTTATTATTTCATAAAATCTCATACAATTTTATAAATTGTCATTTATAATATTTTAAAAAATATATCATTATTGGTATTTTTTAAAATCATATTCTATCTTATAAAATTTCATTATTACTATTTTATAAAATTTCTTTCTATCTTACAAAATATCATGAATACTATTTTATAAAACCTCCTTTTACTTTATAAAAATTTTCCTTTATCATTAATTTATAAATCTCATTCTATTTTATAAAAAATATCTTTTACCGATAAAATTATTTATCAATTAAAATAATATTTATAAGTACTAAATAAGCTTCATTGGGCCTCTAATCACTTTAATAATAAGTGTAGAGCTCCTAAATCACCTAATTAGCCTATTAACTTCATTTTATAAAATATTCCACTATTTTACAAAATCATTTCTTCTCTTAAATAACATTATTTAAGCTTTACTAAGCCTCTAATTACTCTAATAGCAAGTATAAAGATCCTAACTCACTTAATCAGCTTACTAACTTCTCTAAAATCAATTCAAATGGTTTAATTAATGTCTCTAATGACATGCACATGGCCGTATCATCACATTAGACCTAAATCAATCATAACATCACACAATATAATTAATTAACTCAAAATCCATTCCAGGGCTTATTAAACTTTTCAAGTACTTAAGTCTCTAATTAATAATGAGATGACATAATCATGTTTATAACATGAATACAAGCCTAAACCATAATATAAAAATTTCTAAATCATTCCATAATATTTCATAATAATATATAAACAAATTAATGAAGTATAACAAGTAGATTAAGCAGGAGTTGCGCAGTTAAAGCCCGCTAAAACCCCATAAAATATCCATTATAGCATATAGCACTTTTTGACCACTACGCTATTTTAGATTAGCACGGTTAAACAGTGGACCCGAATTAAGCCCCGCGGTTTTTCGCTACATTTGCTAAATCGAAGTTTTTTAGCATCCACTTTAGTAATATTAATATAAAAAGATTGATTTGACTGGTTTTCTTTTAAACCAAGTCAATAAAGTTAAAGTAAAGACCTTATTTTAAGGCATAAGTTTTTAATATAAGTTAGAAATCTATTGTAGTCACCAAATCAAATCAGAATATATCATGATATTCTACAATTTTTTTATAAAAGATTAAACAATATTTCTTTTCCGTACACAAATGATGTGATAATGAGAATTACTATACTTGAAATAATTGTTATATATCCAGTGAAGCTTTTTGCAATTCTGTTATTTTCCACTATATCCCCATAATAAATTTTTGCATCTCCACCACCATAAAACTGCTAAGCATTTTAACTACACAGGGTAGGAGAATCATCCCACTCACCTCATTTTCTTCTTCGAATCAAGCTCAAAATCACCAAAATCCAAATTCAAGCTTTCTTTAAAGTTGAGATCTAACTTCAAACTCGCTTCATGCTTATTCCTTCACGGATTATGTGAGAAGTGAGTAAAGAGAAATTATAGTGATTTTAGTTTGAATTTAAGAATTTTATTTGAGCTTAGATTAGTGGATTAAAGAAGGGGGATTATGAGAAAAATAACATGGAATGGTAAGTTAAATTATATAAGAATGAGGTTAGCCACTTATAGGAAAGTAATGGGCTTTAGCCCAATTCCCTTTTCTAAAGAAATCACTATTTACTCTAAAAACTTATCAGTTGCAAATAAAGTCGATTTACTCATTTTTCTTGTGATAGAATTAGATCTCAACAACAGGTATCTCGAGTCTAAATTCATCCATCTTTGAAAAATAAGTATGATAGGTGTTCTGTTAATTAAATATTTAAATCAGTCATTTAAATACTCAATCCCTAAAATTGAGGGTTGTTACATTCTCCACTCCTAAAAAGAATTTAATCCTCAAAATTCCCATGAGTATAAGAAAGTAATAGGACTAACCAAAATTGCAATGACCCCAATTTTGAATTAATATTAAATTGATAGTTAATGTAAATTTTGAACAAATTTTGGAATAAAATTTGAATTTGGCTTTGGATTTTGAATTTGAATATTAAATTTGTACTTAAATTTTAAATAAATATCTTAGAAAAAAATTTGTAATTGGATTATAGATATAATTAAATTTGATGTTAGATAATTAAACTTTAAAAAGAATTCAAATGAGTGTTTAAATAAATAAATAATATATATAGCAACACATTAGAGTAAAATAGAAAATAATACATTAAAAATAAACTATAACAACATAATAAAAGTAGAACATCATTGTAGTACAAAGTAAATAAAACAAACAAGAAAAAATATGCTTAAGCTTTTGAAAACAAGACAGCAAATGATAGTTAAAGTTAAACAAATATATATATATATATATATGAGTAAGTATAGGCTTGAGAAAGAAGATACCCAGCATGTACAACTGAAATAAAAGAAAATAAGCAAGGCAAGTGATATCAACATAAAATATATTTAAGTATGGTACAAGTGTAGATTGTATAAGGCAGCCCATAATGCAAACTATTTTCAGCCATGCCTACTATTGTACAAATAAACATACACTGCTGTACACATCTTTTATATATCAAACATCTTCATTTTATTCATTCGAAACTGAGGAAAAGAAAAAAAAAATAAAGCAGCATCATCACACAACTCAAACCAAACATCAGAGATATTTATCAAAAAAAACTTGAAGATTTAAAAACAAGCTTCAGTTATCAAGTTCAAAACCTGATATCAACTTCAACTCCAATCTGAAAGCTTTAAACCATGGTTTGGAAGGTGAGTAACTTTCTTTTCGATGTGGATGTGTTGCAAGTTAGATCAATGATGAAGATATATATATATATATATATGTACAAGTTCTCAGTAAAAAGTGTGTGTAGGTTGTTGAAAACTTTCTCTGTTTTCAAACTCTAACATAAGTTTGTTTCAAAAATCATTTTTGCTTAATCTATTTGATGTTTGGACGTGGGATCAAAACCAAAAATGTTTGTTTGACTTTGAACTAAATTTTAAGAAATATTCAAGTTAAAATAACTTGGAATCATCTCTGGAAAGCAAGTTGTCTGAGCACAACTCCAAATTTATCAAAATTCAAATCTTTTAATCTTCGAATTCAGGTATCTAAACTGAATTCCCGTGCAAAGACATGATTTTTAAAGCATAAATCATAATTTTTCGAGTTGAGCTTCAAGAGCAGTTTGAATTTATTCGAAATTCGTTATCTGGGTAATTTTCGGTGATCGGCTAGTTCGTGGGGCTCGGGGTTGCTCGTGGTGATAGAGGAAGCTACGGGGGTGGTAGGAAAAATGACCGGAGGTGGCGAAGTTGATGGTGGCATCGGCGGCGTGAGGTGAAAGTTTGTGAACCTAATTTTCTTTGGGGTCGAAATTTTGATCGTTGTGGCTTCGTTCGAACGTCGAGTTGCTCGGGGTGCTGGGTGAAGGTGGACGTGGGGTTGACAAAGTCGAGGCCGGAGTCGCTGACTGGCCGGTGGTCGGAGCATCGAAAACGAGGCGTTGACAGGTTGATGGGGGGTTCCAGTTTTTATTTCCAGGTTTTTTTTTTTGCTCGTTTCGAATTTGAGGGCGATGGTGATGGTTTGATGGTTGAAGTGTGTTGCCGCGATGATGTTTGATGCATTGGAGGAGGTGGCGAAGATCGGTGGTGATGGTCGACGTTGTACACGTGCACGAGCACGTTGGTCTGGGTTTGGGAATTTTTTTCTTTTTTTTTTGGGGTTTGCCTGGGAAGAACAGGGGGAGTCTCGCGTTATACTCGAGTAATTCGAGTAGCATACTCGAAGCAAGGAAGAGGGGTGCTCGAGTCAAATTTATTACAGGTTTTCAAGCTGAAACCGTTTCCTGGTTTGGGAATTTTAAACAAAAATTTAAATTTTAAATCAAGATTTTAAAACCGAGGTTTATATCAAAATGTAAATAAAATTCAAGTTTAAATTGGAACTTAGTTTGTAAGTAAAATAAAGTTTTAAATTCAATTTGGTTTAATAATTTCAAAGTAATTAAGTGTATTAAAGAAGTTTGAATTCAAAAATAGAATTGAATTGTAGATGGGAATTAAACAAGCTGAAATTTTAAAAGTTTAAACCTGAATTAAATTTTTGACTAGATTTCCAGATTTTGAAATTAATTAAGATTTATAACTTAAGTGTTGAAGTAATTTTTTTTATGATTAAATTTAAAAAGAAAAGTGATTTTAAACCCTTTAAAATTTTCCATTATATCCAATTGTTGTTTTCACATGAAAATTTAAAAAGTAAAAATGTTGGAAAATTTGCTTTAAATTTTATTAAAAGGAAATTTGAAATAAATGCTTTTAACATATTAGAAATAACAATTAAATCTTAAATCTGGATGAATTTACTTTAATAATAAAGACTAATGATTTACAATCCATTAATAAAGGAGTTCTTAATGATTTATCAACTTATCATCAATAAATGATTAAAAAAACTAAATTTCTTTAGAAAGGTAATTAAAGAAATTAAATAATTAATGAAGTCATTAACTAAGTTTTTATCGGGATAATTAATTAATGTGATTAATTTAACAATAAAATTAGAATAATTAATCTAGAACAATCATTTAACTATTTGGAAAATATAATCGCTTAGAAAGGTAATTAAGAGATGATTACCCAATTTAATTAATTCAATGATAGTCAGTAATTTGGGTATAAATATTGGTTATTAATCAAGGGGTTGGTTAAATTTAACAATTAAAGAATTAATTAATAATTGTGATTAATTAAGGTAAATTAAATAATTAAAGGTTAAATTGATTCATTAATTAAGATTGATTAGTCCGTAATTAAAAGTGAATTAATAAATGATAAAAAGGGATTTTATTCTAAAATAAATTGTAATTAACTTATGATGATTAACCCAGATTTAAAATTAATACAGTTGATTCAAATTTATCAATCAACTAACGAATTTGTGAATGTTTGAACTTGACTGAATAATTAGTTTGTCTGATATCCCTGATATTGATGCTCTGTGATATATCCTGATTTGTGTTATGATCTGGAATGTAACTTATTTATCTGTGATAAATGTAATTATCATCTATGATATATATATATATATATATATATATATATCTGTGTTCTGTGAATAAAAGATAAGCGCTATGGTTTATACCGCTTATCAAATATAAAGCGTTATAGTTTATAACCGCTTATCAAATAAATTTCTGTATTTGATCTGTGATGGTTGAATGATGTTGTACTATTGTGTTAAACCCCTGGACTGCACCATACACACACAATTATGGATTTCACGAGGAAATCGGTTAAGTCACAGATTTTTGAAATAGTTTTAAATTTGAATTTTTAAATTCAAATGTTTGGAAATGGAATCGGAATAAATGTGAAAAGCTTTTGGAATGGAATTTCAAAAAAAAGGAAATTTGTTTCAAATTACTTGATTAAGTTTTGGAATTTAAATAATTTGATTTAAACTTAGATTCAAGATTTGAAATTGAATTATATGATTTGAAATTAGGGATTAAAGATGTTATGTTAGTTATATACGGGTTTGAAACCATATTTAAAGTATTGTTTTGGGAATTCGAATTAAACCAAAGATTGTAACTTGTATAAATGAAATCGGGTTTTTCCAAAATAAAACTATTGTTTCTAAAGGATAAAAAGCTTTCGTTTCAAGTTTTATTAAAGGGATTTCAAGTTTAAACTGAAATAGTTTTCTAAGTTATAGATGAATATTTGGAAACGAGTTTTGAAAATGAATATTTGGGAACGATTTGAAAACTATGAGACAAATCTTTTAGTTAAAGATTTAATGAATTAATCCAATTGAAAATGGAATTGTTTTGAAATCCGGGAATGAATATTTGTGAAAGTAGGTGAACTTTATGAAATAAATCTTTTGTTTAAAAGATTTGAAATGGTAAATGGATTTAAACCATTTGAAAGTAAGTTTTGAATTATTAAGTTGTGACTTAATTGAAATCCCATATCCATATGTTTTAAATATTGCGCTCACTATTCGCTTTTGCCGGGAAAGGACCTTTGTGTCGTATAACCCATCCGAATATGTGATTCGACGTTATGGATAGCATTTGAAGACCGGTGATGAAGACCAGGTATTTGCAAGAGCGATAGGATGACCTATCGATTGTCTCTGCACTGAGTCGCGCCGGTATAGAGATTCCCTAAGTGATGGGAAGTCCGATCGGGATTGTGAATACCCGGATTGCAAGGACTTCTTTGGAAGTGCCTTCGGTTCTGTTCGAACCCAGAACAGACTTGTATGGATTGTATGCCTGACATTGCAATTTGAGGTATAAAGCAGATTTCTTTCAAATACATTTATGTTGGTGGCGGAGAATTTATTCTCTTAGCTTAACACCCTTCTCTGAGACGTATGAACTCAGATGTTATGTAGTTGAAGGTTATCAGCAATATATTCCCAATTTGGTAATGTGGTATGCTGAGTGATGCTGATCATTTGTTGATCGAAGCATGTCTTTGTAAGAAGCGTAGCTTTGTGGATGAGACTTCGTCGAACCTCACACCCCGGAATGGTCGAAACAGGAAAGATGCGGCAAGGTTATTGGGTGTAGCACCCCTTAGGGTATGTGCATTTCCTTCTGGATATAAGTGGTATCATGGTATGGAGCCCAGATACTTAACTTATGTTGATATCACAGATATATATATGTATTACTTTGTGATTTGTTGTTGGGGCCTCGGATAAAGGTTGGTTACGTCTGGAGGATGGCATACTCGTGTCAGTAGCTACCCAGTTAGGGGTAACCCGGCCTTGTGTTGGCAGAGATCCGGTTAGGCTCTCGGGACGTCCTTCCAGAGGCGTTTTCATGTGGCAATGGGAAGTTCCTTGGCCTGACCATTTGTTGGAAATCCAAAGAAACAATACGAACCCTGTACGGTTTTAGTTGTATAACCTGTCATGGAATGTGGCGGTAACCTGCTATTGAACATGGTAGCTATAGTAGGCATACGATAATGGTCGTATGCTGGCTAAGATTTATATTCTACTTTCGAAATGTTTTTCTGCACTTTGCACTTATAGTAATAATATCAAGGAAATTGCGTATCAAGCATGTTTGACTATCATAAGAAGAAATCTCCTCCAATTCTGCGTTTGCATTGTGTGTGTGGCGGGCGGTCTTATGATAGTTTCATTTCCAAAAGCATTGCGAATTGATTTTAAAATCTTTTGTTGATTGTTTTAAAAGACAAACTGTTTTTGTTGCTCACTCCCGTCCCATGACTGATCCGGAGTTTATTGTTTCTTTCCTAAACTCTGGGTGCTCAAATTTTTTTTCTACACGAGCAGTCTAGAGTTGGGTTTTTCAGATAGTCAGGTGTAGTGGATTATCTGGAGTTAGTTCAGTCTTTGGATCAGACTGTACTTGCTTATCTTTGTGCATACTTATTGGGAGTTCGAGCTACTGCTGGGTTGGTTCTTGGAAATGGAGTTGCAGTTTTGGAGTTCTCTTTTGAAGACTATCTTAGAGTTATTTGTTCCGCTGCTGGTGTTATCTATTTTCTATCCGCTGCTATTTTATGGTATCATATCTCTGTTGTATATTGATATCTATTGGATCATCTGTTGTATCAGATATTGTATCAAAGCTGTATATCAATGTATTATTCTTTTATTCCGCTGTGTTATTTACTTAATGTTGTTATAAGCTCCGGCGAATCGAATTTGAACGGTCAATTCTACGGCATTCGAATACGATCTGAAGTATCACTACGCCATAAATGGCCTTCTGCAACACAAAAAAAATGTTGGCTCAGGCCCGAAAAATGTTGCCATAGGTCTATGGAAACACTTTTAGGGTGATGCAATTTTTGCCGTTGCCTTAGACCTCAAAGGCAACATTTTGACTATCTAAGGCAACATAAGTAATATTGTTGCAATAGAACCCTATTTGGGTCTATGGCAACACCCACAGGTATCTGTAGCAACATTCCAAAAATGTTGCTATAGATATTAACTTTCTAAAGTTGTGGGTCCCACATTTTGTAGGGCCCACAATGTGGGGCCCATGACCCAACTGGGTCCATCCCTATGGCAACACGAACTACGATGGTTCATAATAGTTTAGGACAATAAATATAATAATAACACAGATAATAAAAAAGCAGAACACAGATAAAACAAAAAGTCTCATACATATAATATCTGATGTCAGTTACAATACATGTGATACAGTACATATGATACAACTACAACTGTCGACACTGGAAGTTATATATACAAGTATTTTATTGACAATAATATACATGAATACATATCATCCTAGATCAGATACACTGACTACTAAAAATGACAACGACTACTCCAAAAGATATGAAAAGACTTCATAGCTCTAGCAGCAACCCAAAGCAGGATATCTACAACCTGTAATAACTCGGTCTGACCCGAGTATTAAATTCAAAAGAAAATAATACACGGGTCAGTCTAATTCAAACTCGGTTATTAATGCACGGAAGCAATAATAATTAAATAACGAATAGACGGCAGTCAAAACACATCTCGTCTATCCTATCCTTTAATAAGAAATCGGATAACGGTAAATATAACACGTAACAGTGTTAAACAACAAATCAGCAAATTCATAATTTAGAAAAACGATAGAATTGCCTAGACGGCAATTAACAACAAAATCTAATTATTAAATAAACAATTAGAAACTCATAATCTAATTATCAATAGATAATTAGACAACAACAAAAAGGATCAAATCAAAACAAATCAAATTACAATTTCAAAATATTGAATTGGACACACAAAACAATTCAAGTAATTGAAATATCGATCCAAAATGTCAATACTATGTGACTGCAGTACACGCTCGCTTGTACTGCCTTGCCACTACAATATATAATGTTATCATGACTCCAAATATTAATAGCAAATCGAAACTGCAGAGGTCAAGTCGCTGCTATCGTGACTCAACACGACTGCAAACAAAATGAAACTAATAGTGCAACAGGCTAGAGGTTCAAGTACAAAACCACTATCAGAAATGTAGACTGCAATTAAACAGACCCAATTGCTCAAAGCAACTAGAAGCCAGAGAGGCAAATAAGTGGTGGATATATAAGCAAATGCAGCAACATAGACCAAAGACGCCGAACTAAAATATACACAGTGCAGTAGGACCGAAAGGAATGTTACTGCTTCAATAGTTCTAATGCAACAAAAACCACAACTGCATAATCAAAACATGGAGTCGAACAATTAAAATATCAATTAAAACACCAATTCTGATTTGGCTGCAGTACACGCAAAATCAGATATACACCTGAGAACAGGGACTATATCTCAAAGCAAAGCTCTAACCAGCAAAAACAGGTACAACCGAATGCACCAGTAAAACAAAATGAAGCAACATCAATATGCACAGCTGCACATCATGGCACAAGAACCCAATACAGTGCAAAGAACTAAAATCAGATGTACTGCAGCCACCACAAGAACACAAGGGCAAACTGCCACAAAACTGCAGCCACCACAAGGTCACAAGGGTCAGACTCGAGACTGCATAGCCAAGTCAATAACAAAATGCAAAGAGTCAAGTCCAGTGAACTGCAAGTATCAAAAGGAAGCAAGAAACAACTGCACAATAAAACTGCAGTTGAAACAAGCGATTAACCAGGAAATTAAACAGTCAAGCAACGACAACTCAAGTGCCGAGCTCAACTAGACAGCACAACCTGGTCAAGGTACATAAAACAGTGGCATACCGAATAAGAACAAAGTAGTTCAGGCTTGAAGCCATCAAGTGACAAAGTACAAACTCAAATGAGTGAGTGTACCAGAGGTATAGCAACACAGAACAAAGGCTAGGCAGCATGCATTCATGAAACAAAAGTGCTAACTGACTCAAATATCATAATGCATCAGATTCAAGAATGTAAGTTAAACAATGTACAAGCCGAATGCACTAGCCAAAACAAGTAAAATTGCAAAACAACTCACCCTACAAAGTACAGGTAAAGTGCAATCGTGGACAGAATTCACCAATTACCACATATAAAATAGTGAACATCACAAGCATGTTGATGGTAAAGCACTGCAAACCAACAAAGACTCGAATGACCAAGGGCACCCAAGATCAAACTACAGCATGGCGATAATGCAACTGATCAGAGGTGGTGACTTGGAGCATCAGACCAAACAGAAGCATGAAACAGTTCAATACCCAAGTAACAATAGAAAGAAATGAACCAACTCATGTGCCAGTGGAACAAGTAATATCAACTCAAATTAACAACATAGTGGGTGCTGCAACTACACGCAGAAGCCTCAAGTTAAGGCCGAAGTCAAATACCATCACAAAACCAAAGTGACCGAGGTCAACAGAAATACAAAGAGATCATTAAAGATCAAGGCACAGCCGAGGTGAACAATCATAGTACAAACTCATGTTCAGGGCATATATACTTGAAGCCAGAAACAAATACAAGTGCAGAAATCATGATATTCGAGCTGTAGGTCAATGATACAATGACCGATGTCATAAAGCAGTAAGTAAACTCGAGCAAAGACGAAAGTGCTACCAGAAGAAAATGCATCAGAAGAACCATGGAACAAACCAACTTTAATCAGAAACCAGACAAAACAATGGAGCAACATTATGTATGAAATACAATGGTCAGACAATCTAAAGCACAAAGCAAAACAAGTCGATACAACATGATCAAACTCAATTTGCAACCAAAGACAGTAAATGCCGAAGTCATAGAAAAATTTATCAACATCGAGCAAAATCGAACCAAGTCAGAAAAGTCACCAATCACCACATATAAAACAAAAATCGAATTGCAGAAGCGCCATATTAGAGATGAACTAGATGTGAGTAAATAGAATTACTCACCTTATATTGACGAGCACGAAATCGACGAATTGAGCGAAGCCCAAAACGACGAACCCTAGCAACCGCAAGCATCTCAGAGACGAGCAATCCCTCGAGCGAGGAAATGGAGTTCGATCGAACATTTAAAGTCGACGTCTTCGAATTTGCGAAACCCTAGTTATTGAAGGAGGAGGAACGAATAACAGAGAGCCGCCATTATTTCTTTCTTTTTTTCGTTTAGGTTTAGGGTTGCGAATGGAGTGGTGTTCGGATTGATGAGGTGTCACGTTCTCCAACGTAGGATTTGCCTTGGTAGATTGGCACGGATCGGTGCGAAAGATATGCAAAGGTCTGCTATAGCAACACTATAAAAAATGTTGCATCAATTACATTTGTTTAGCTAGAGCAACACATTTTTATGGCTAAGGCAACACCAAAAATTCAACGTTGCAGTAGGACCAAAATTGTATAGCTATCGCAACATTTTACCTGGCAACACCTTGCAAAAATGTTGCAGAAGGTCATCTATGGCGTAGTGTATGGATGTCTATTTTCGAGCACGAAAAATCCGACTCGTTACAAAAATTCCCGATTTTGAACCTCGAAAAATTTCAATAATACTTCCCTTATGCTACTAGCGCTACAGAAACCCCCAAATTAGAACACATCTCGCATCTAGGAAATACGCAATAAGCTATATTATCCCACATTTCTCAAAAATACATACCTCCTTTTTAAGAAAAGTTATCACCATTCAAATGCAAATGTAAATAATTAAGGATTTACATAGCTACATTTCAAATCCTCGGTACCTAATTGTATTGTACAAAGAGGATTATGTAGCAACAAAACTACAACACAGGGTTAAAACATGTATAATTTTAGCATAGGAACTGATAATGCCATAATCATACATGACTAAAAATTAGGGAGTAAGCTCAAATAAGCCGGTATCTATGTATACAATAGACTCCAAGTAACATCAAAATGCAATCGACTCGTATAGATCTCACCTAAACCATTAAAATTGCCACAGATGATACGCGATCTATCCTAAATAGTTATTGTTATTTCACTCTGAACATGCTATAACACATAATTATAACTAGCATACAAGCAACTAGACACACAAAATAAGCAATAACAATAAACAAAAATCAATTAAAAGCAACACAAGCAACAATAATCAGCAAAAACCAATTAATCAAGCGAACAACAACAAGAAATTAACAGGCAACTATAAGTATTGAAAAACCATAGCAAACAACAATAAGTGGCAACAAACAACAAAAACCAATAAAACTCAAACAACAATCAACAAAAAGAAACACAAGCAACAGAATCAAAAATCAATCAATCAGCAAACATCAACAATTAATCAACAAGAAACAAGTAATAACAAACATAAAAAACAATATAAGTAAAAAAACTAGCACACAAAGAGAGTCTATGCCAATACACACGGTAACCAACAATGTTCGAAGCATGCATGGGGAAATATAAACTCCCATGAGCCTATTTGACTTCCAGGTGGACAAAATGCTTACGTGGTGTAACTCCTTTCGTGAATACAATGCATGAATGGCCATTACAACTCCTGCTGTGAAAAGGAAAACTTATATGATATGATGGATCATCAATCCTCAAGACTCTTGAATTAACCTAGCAGCCTAATTCTTAGTTTTCCTTTCCTTTCTAACAAAACTCATTCTCCAAAAGAAAAACCTTTATTAATCAAATCATTATTAAACAACAATCTAAAAATGCTTGGTTCTACTTAGGTTCAAACTCACCTCAACCAAACAATGTTAATAAAGATAATATTCCATATGTACAACGACGCTCACATCATATCACTACTTAGAAGATTATCTGAATCTTTACAAACTATTCGAAAGGTCCTTCCTCAGGCAATTACGAGCTACCATAACTGGCTACAATAATTTACAACGAATAAAGACCATCCAAAATAATATACGATGCCCGATCTAATCCTTTGTTCACTCACACAATTTCTTTGTGAAACAAGGGTCGACCGCCTAACTCCTCCCGTACGATCTTTGATATAATTCCTTGGTCAAACCATTGAAATTTCATCGCACAATTAAAGTTGCGCCTTGAAAATCTCTCGGTCACCTTAAGAATTCGACTCAAATGTTCACCTTTAAGAATCGAGTGAAAAACCCTTATCTAACTAGTGCAAATCACCATAAAACCCTATGCTTGAACTAGTGATTAGGAGCTGACACATGAAGGACTGATACCCAAAAAATATTCCTTCGGCATATGGAATTAACCCCATTGATATTAACACAAAGACAAATGCTTCTAACAAGAATGTCTCTAAGAAAAATGCATATAACTCATCCCTCAGTCTTCGCTCATTACTGGGCATCCACTGAATCTTACTTGGATGCAAATCCAAGTCACACTTCATCGAATAACGCTGCTCAACTCCAAATCTCATGCATCGATTTTGAATGGCAGTGGCAGTACTCTCGGTTGATGCACCCTTGGTTGCTGCATGACCCTCAATACCTACTACAACTGCACGTGTATTCCATCTTCTCACACTAATAGCCTAAAAAAAGGTGCTTTAACAACTAGCGATAGAAATAAACCGGAGTTCAAAAGACAAATGGTGTAAGCAATATCATATAGTAGAAAAACACAAATACACTCTCTCAATGTATCTACTTCTACTAGGTTGTTTTAACTTAAACTGGTCTACTGGGATTCTTAAAGGTAAAACCCAAAAACAACGTCGACCGACAACGTCAACTCTCGAATACCACAAAATACAGTTTATCGAGGTAAAACAAAGAAAATAAACACCTTACCAAGGCACAATAATATAATTTCACTATGGAATGTTAACATATAATATACTAAATATACATAAACATGATAGGATGAACAGTATATAAGAGACTGCATTGGCGAAAGTAATTGACAAGAAAATATCAATATAGAAAGTCAAAATAGAATACTTGATACAAGTATCATTTACAAATAACATGTCTATCATGTACTATAGCAATATCAAGTATATATCTAAAGTATCATCTTCGCCTCCAAAGCTCCAGCTATGCCACTCTGATAGCATATCCCCCATAGCACCTGGCTCCTAAACTACTCAATCGAGTACTCGTGAGTTGTCATTACTTAAAGAGAGGAAGACAAAACACGGGTCAGACATAAAGTCGGGTGTGAGGAAAACTATCACAAAATATTATATATCAAAACTATATAAAAATAGAAAAGGAACTACTAAGGTACAGCTGATCTTCTCCATAAACGCAACTCAATGATAATCTGGACTGCCCATGGATAAGTAAAGTAAACATATAACGAAAGTAAGGAATCATACCATATCCTACACTTGCCTTGTAATCAACGAATTGGCACAACTAATAGAATGTGACTGATATGTAACGGTATACCATGATAAGGTATCCCTATACAAATAAAGTGGCAATATAAATGTCATAATACTTGCACATGCTAGAAAACACAACAACATCATCAACCAACTAATATAACACACAACATAACGATAGGCGATAGAAAAAGGTTATAAGTTAATACTCATCATTGCCGATGAGTGGAGTCCACGGTAGACTCATACCCATGATAAATAAAGTCGGTACCTAAATGTACCCTGAACCCCTAATCACGTCTAGTGTGGTCGAACTCGTGTAGGTTTCATTGTACCCTTCAATGAGCATATGTGATATTTGACCTACTATATAAAACCTAAGTACGCATTAGACATTGAGCTATAATTCAAATTATCACAATCCAATGATTTCCATTAGAGGTCCAAAATAAATAGAGTCGGTACCTTAAAGTATCATAAACCCATAGCAGCATCCTTAATGATGGTCTTGTGTAGGTGTCACTGTACTCCTTAGTGTGCATAGGTGATATATACCTACTTTATTTACTTGAAACCTACGTGGATCTCATCATATCGTTAGTGGGCATAATTTGATATACGATCCACTTATAGATGTTTGTCGTCATCTCCCCCCGCCATCATGGATTTCTTAACCAATTCGCATAACATCTATATAAAAGAGACTGATGGACATATCTTGTTTAACATGCCATCAAAATCACAAAGTAACACCGACGCCACAAAGATAGACACACACACACACACACACACATATATATATATATATATAATACAATATAATGCAAAGTAATAAATGTGCCTATCACAAACAAAGACCGATATCTCGTCATCGTCTATTTATACGGTGCCACTACAATAAGACCAATAAAATACATGACCACTAATATATGGTCAATACGATGTTTTTTCACTAATATAAGACCATTACATGGTACGGTCACAAAAATAAGACCGATACAATTCATCAAACATGTCTACCTAAGGTCAAAGCCAAGAGGCATGGACTAACTCCGCTCGGTTATACACACTCACCAAATGTGCTCGTGCAACCAATCACTGCACTGATATCATATCCGATCACTATCGATTACACATGTATCACTATATATTACATTTGAATCTTGAGCTTCGCCTTGCCCTCCACATTCTCGAGTATCCCAGAGTCTTTCCCAAGCTAAGCCAAAGCAGCATGGCAAACCACGTCCTAATCGAGGAAGAAACCTCCTTCGATTTGCACACTGCCCGGACTTACTGCCCAACCTATGCACTACCAGTGCACCAGAGTTATAGCCATCAGTGGACCTGTGGTATCCAGGACTAGGCAGTTAGCTTGGGGCAGGTACAAACTACGCCATACGATCATCGAATCAAGCTCTGTTTCTTCCATTGCTTTGACTGATGAGCTGCCTAGCTCCTCAAGCCTGCTTACACAACATCGCACCTCTTTAAGAGTCCACTGGCTGATATTTCGAACGTGGATTCTTATGTAATCGAAAACTGATTTCAATACGAACCCCACTCTTTTTCGCATAGAATTTCCCTAGGATGATTTTAACGACTTGGCTTCCTCTAACATGCCAAAATGAACTTTACCGACCTTCTCGCCTCATGTGATGCTTACACAAGTGTCGATAGACCCACTTGTGCATGCATATGCATACATGTATATGCAAACATATCAAAACTTCACAAATCATGTTTTGAGCTTCACTGAAGCGATTAATCAACCCAGTAGTCTCTCATGCAATTTAGAGCACTCGCTAGTCGATATGGCTACATGAGATTGCTCATAACTTGATGATATACACATATGGATATTTCCACGGATATATACAATTATTCGTGCACATAAACAATCATTATCAACAATCCAAACCATTCAACAATTCTAATTATAAAACATAAATTTTATTGATTATTATATAAATTCACATATGCATATATGTATACTTAACCATATACATATACACATATACTTAAATAACAATTTGATTATTATATAATTAAATCTTTTCTATAAAAGTTCGATATCGTTTTCTACTGTTTTATAAAATCATTCCATTATTTTGTAAAATACAAAACTTGCTTATAAAGCATTTTAAGCCTTTGTTATACTTAAATTCTTCATTAGAACCAAGTTTTCATTTTTAATTATTCAATAAAACCTTATAATTATCTTTATAAATAATTCCTTCATAATATATTATAAATTCTCATACTTTTATAAATACCACTTTTATATTACTTTGTAATATATCATTCTATTATATAAAATGTCATTTATATCATTTTATAAAATCTCCTTCTATTTCATAACATATATCATTATTAATATTTTATAGAATCTCATTCTATATTATAAAATATCGTTATTACTGTTTTAAAATCTCTTTCTATTTTATAAAATATCATTTGTGCTATTTTATAAAGTCTCCTTTTATTTTATAAAATATTCCTTTATCAATTTTTTGTAAAATCTCATTCTATTTTATAAAAAAATTCTTTAACTGATAAAATTACTTTTTGCTTAAATAATATTAGTAAGTACTTATTAAGCTACACTAGGCCTCTTATCACTTTAATAATAAGTGCAGAGCTTCCAACTCACTTAATTAGCTTATTAACTCCATTTAATAAAATATTCCATTATTTAAAAAAAAAAATTCTTCTCTTAAATTATATTTATAAATATTAATTAAGCTTCATTAGACTTCTAATCACATTAATAATAGAGAAATTTTGGCCCATGACCCTCTCTTCAAAATAAAATAGTCCCACATCCTTCCAAACTTTAAAGTCCAAACTATATCCCTATTTTCAAACAAAGTACAAATTCGCCCACGAAATTCAATCGTCTCATTTAACCGAGATTAAAAAATTATTAAAAAAACACGTTGAACATTAATCGACTTCAATTTTTTCAATCAAAGCCTCGTTTGCACAGTAATTAATCGTCGATGCAAATTAAAATATATCGAAATAAACTATTGAATCGCACAAAACATGGCTATAAATTGCAGATTTATAGATGGAGAAGTAGCATGCACTGAAATCGCCATAATAGATGGTTGTTGTGAAGAACATGTGAGATTACAACAGAAACAGACTGATAATATTGATCTACAACTAATAGTATATTAGATAGATAGAGGGAGGAAGAAAAACAAAGAATGGTAGATAAATCAAAATTTTAACATTTTTTATTTTGAATGTTGGCTGCTTGAATTTAAAAGTTCGTTTACATCCAAAATTGTCAAAGTTAACACTTAACATTTGCAATTTATAATGTTGGTTTGTTGAGATTAGTAGATTTGTTTGTATATAAAATTGATGATTGGAAATATTATTTTGCATTGTATATTACAGCACATAATTCATATATCATTATTATGTTGCAAAACATAGCATGCAATTCTATGTTGGGAGAAATATTTGTCAAACAATTATTTACCTAACTAATATATTTACTTGGTGTTGTCTTGTATGACACGTTTTGGAAGAAATATTAGGCAGGTAAATACTTGCTTGGCAAATATTTGACGGCCTAATATTTGCCTAATTAATATTTTTCCTGTACATATTAGATGCATTAAAATGTTTCGTATGTTTCTCTGTATATAACATAGATCGTTCTGCAAAATATAACAAGCAAATCTATGTCAGAAGAAACATTAGTCATGCAAATATTTGCACAGAAAATATTAGCCAGGCAAATATTTGTCTGCCTAATATTTGCTCTGTTAATATTTTCCCAACATATATTAGATTTACTGAACATGTATTAAAATGTGTCATATATGATACATTAACTAACTTAATTTATATTATGTCACTTCACACATTCAACACTAGTAATAATGTTTAGAATACAAATATTGCCAAACAAACTGACTAACTTAATTCATAATTCTTTCAACTTATTGAAGAAAGACATTCTCAATCTGAATCTACATCAAAAACTAATACTAATGAACATAATCCATTAGTTAAAGAAACTGAATCATCTTCAGCTGAGACAGTAACAACAGATTTAGTTCTTTCAACATTAAAAATGGAAGTAACAGAATATGACAATCGGGTCTTCCAAACAAGCAACTAAAAAGAAATAAAAGATGGAGATTATAAAACAATCTAAGCAAACAGTTCTAAATACTTACCGAAGTAGCTTCAAAAGTTTCCACTCCCTGTTACAAAAATTAAAAAGAACAATCTTCTACAAAATGAACACATTGATCGGTCGGCGATGACTCCATGTCACAAGATATTCCAAGCTTTCCAAAATGATAACATAACAATTTAAGATATAAGCAAGAAATCAACTTCTGTTGATTTAATAATACAGTCATATACAGTGGAAGAAAACTATTTTAGTTTTGGAGACATGAAAGTACCAAAGGAAGAAATAGACATTGCTAAAATATTTGGATGGGATATCAAAATTTTGATAATTAACACAGGTACTCATTTGAATGATGCTGAATTGGACCTTACTATAAAACGATTCAAGGATCAATATTTTACAGATTACAAAATGGCCAAAGCCAAGGACATAGAGTTAAAAATAATGTTAGCTTTAAAAGGGAACACAAAAGAGGATCAAACTGATGTTGCAAGGATGATGATAATGCATCTACTGTCAACATATTTGCTTTCTAATGCAAACTCATCATTTCCCTTAGTACCGCTGCCATATATTTGTATGGTAAATAAATCGATAAATGTTTCATGGCCAGCAACATTTTGAATCATTTGATAGATCAAATCAGTAAACACATAGATTCTCTAAGAAAATTCAAAGCACGTGTAACTATTTTGTAGGTAAATACTAATAACCCATTCTATGTTTTTAGCTTATATTAAAAACTAAAATATAATCGGATATTGGTTTGCAGTATTAGTTCTGTGATGTGACAAAAATAATAAAACCAAAAAAAGTTACAAAGAAAGCGAACCAACATTCGCAAAATGAAAACTGCAGGAGGTTACTTCAAATATCAGAAATTCATCAATAGAAAGGTAATAATTATTCTACATAATAACTTTCAGTCAAATATTTACCATTACATGTATATCAGTAGTACCTTCAACTATAGTATATTTGTCTCGGTAACTTTCAAGCAAAAAATTACCTACTAAATATTTGCGTAGCAAATGTTTGCCTGACTTATATTTTCCAAGCAAATGAAAAAAGTTAAACTTTCTATTTTGTAATTCGCAGAGAAGAGAAAAAAATAAAAATGGAAAAGGAAAAGGAGCAAAAACTGCCAAAAAAAAAATCTCTTAAGGAAAAAGCTTCAGTTGTTGACAAAAAATATGAAACTATCAAAAAACAACTGAAAAATCTGAAAATGAAAATGAAGAAACTAAAAGAGAAAAATGCAGCTCTAAAGGAAGAGAAGAAGCTCCAGAAAAATGAAATTGAAGATCTAAGAAACGGAAAGAAAACGGAAAGAAAACGGAAAGTAAACGGAAAGAAAACGAAGAAAATGATGAAACTGATAATGATGACAAAGTTGATAATGATCAAATAAATGTTGATGAAGCAGTAGATGATGAAGTTGCTAATTATGAAAAAGATAAATCCGATGACAAAGATAAATATGTTAGTATTAATAAAGTGGACGATGGTAAAGATGTAGTTTTAGATGTAGATGTTGAAGATCTTAAAGAAGACAAAACCGTCGAAGCTGATGGTGCTGACAAAGATGATGATGATCATAATGCTAGTGATGGTAATCCTGATGGAATTAGTGGTAACGCTGATACCGGTGCTAAAGACAAAGATGGTGGTGCTGATGATAATATTGGTGATGATGATGTTGGTGGTATCAAGGGTGATGTTGGTGGTATTGATGGTGCCGACCAAAATAAGGATGATATTGCTGCAAAAGATAATGATGACACTGATGAAATAGCAAGCCAATTTGAAATAGATGTCATACCAACGGAAGTAAAAGTCCATGAACAAAAAAAGTTACATAAGAAAAAAAAAGCATGAAAAAAGGTAAATATTTACAAATTATAGCTGAAAATTAAGGTGTGCAAATATTTGTCATCTATAAGGTAGTAAAAATGATAATTAATGATTGAATTTTTTTGATAAACTAGGTGATAAACCAAAAGATTTGGTTGTAGAAGGACATCATAAAAAAATAGTTCAAAAAACAACAGGTATATATTTTAAAACAATTTTCGTTTTTTTCATATAAAATAAGTCTCACAAAATATTTGAAATATACTAAATATACAATTGAAACAGATGCTAAATTTTGGCACACCAGGGAAAGACTTCCCAACATTCAAAATATTTGCATCAAGCGAAAGCCAAGAAAGCTGCTAAAAATCAACTAAATAAGAAATGGAAATCCAAAAAAAATGGTCGTAGAATACGAGATAAATAAGGAAAAATTGGAGAAAAAATCCAGAAAGAATAAAAGTGAAGTTCCTCCATCTTCACTGTCAAAGAGAAATAAAACTAAAAACAGAAGAGGCAAAGCAGAAGATTCAAATTCCAGTACGAGCCAACAAAAAATTACACGAAGAAATCCAAAAAAGATAATGCTGACAAAAAAAGTGAAAAAATGTAATATTATCGACATACCCGACGAAGATGCATCTGACCATGACAGATAAGAAATAAAAGAAGATGTTGTGATAGATGTTGAAAAAACCAAACTAGCAAAAAGATGGCTTTCAGACAATCAAATCAGTGTAAAAGATTTTTACCAATAAGAAGGAAACAAGTAAGCATTTAAACAAAAAAAAATAACATAACATACATTTATACATATACATATAGATAGCAATTATTTGCTAGGCAGATGTTTGTCTGCCAAATATTTTCCTAGCAGAAATTTGTTATATACACATGCTAATCAACTTACAATAATACATACTAATATAATTTTGATATTATTAAAACCGAAAAATAGCATTATATGACACAGGAAAAGACATTAAAATAAGAGGAGTAAATATTTCAAATATGATGTTTAACAAATTCATTGATTCGAAGGTATATAATTTTACAACACATTTTCTATATAATGATATGATAAATATAGATAAAAAATAAGAAAATTAATATATGAAATTTAATTTCGATGTAGCTTATAGAGTGGCTCATGAAAATCAAACTTGAGCCAAAACATAAAGATTTTGTTTACTTACATTCCTATGCAGCGGTATGAAATACTTAAAATCAAAAATACGTATCACTTTAAAATTAAAACTATTTATAATGTTAACATATGTATCCATTATTGACAACTACAAAGCCACATATGAATCTTTGGTTGTCAAAGTGCTAAAAGAAAGTGCAGTGACTAGCAAAAAATATTTATACTGCTACATCATGTCAAACACTATACATTGTTAGATTTTAACGTAGTTTAAAAGACATGGAAGCACTACAATTCCCAAAGACCAAATCAAAAAATCCCAACTACCACACAAACAACAAGCCATTTAAATTGTAAGTTATATATGTGTTTACAATTGATGTTGGCAAATATTTGCTTTCCAAATATTTGCAAACTAATATTTTACCAAAATTACCAAATAAATTTATTTTTTCGTTCATAATTTTTAGAGAGACAGTTTGATGGACCTGCTTAGAAAAATTTATTTAAGAAATGGTAAGAAACCAATAGAATTAAAGAATAATCTAGTCAAATTTATTACTTGCCCACGACAAGAGCCTCATTCATCAGAAAACTTATTATTTACAAAAGTATTTTCAAAACATTGAAAATATCAACTTTTTTGAAATGATACGGAATTGATTATGCAACATTTGTCATGACGTTCATGGAAGAACTTTTCGAAGACAAAGACGTGGAAGACAATCCTGAGATGTATAATTTTGATTCCATATAGGATATTAGAGCTTCGATGGTACATGATATAGTTCCAGACAAAATACATGGATGGAGATCATATTTTGATACACAGAAATGTATTGAAGATTTGATGGCCACAGGAAATTTTGGATAATGAATGCAATAAACTTCTGGTTTTTGGTTTTTAGCTTTTAGATGTAGGTATTAGATGTTAGGCATTGATGTTAGACATTAATTGTTAGATGATAGACATATGATATTCATTGACTATTAGATTTCCACTGTCAGATGTTAGCTTTCAGATAGCTACATGTTTGATGTTATATTTTCACTATTTTATGTTTATATACATTGTTTGATATAATATTTTGAATGTTGCATATGTTTTTTAACTGAAACGTAGTATGAAATATTCAATACAAGGTCAGATACGTTTGATCACCAAAAGTTTACCAGGTAAATATTTTCCATGAAAATAAATGTCGAGAAAATATTTGTCAAGCAAATGTTTCCAAACAAATTTAAAAAAAATAGTAAGTTCGCTGTATTTTCTTATAACTGCATTGACATACTAATATAGTTTTCGTATAGAAAAAAACTTCAATAAAATAACAACTATCAACACAAATACAAAGTTCGTATCAAAGCGAAAGAGCAACAATGATGAAGTTAAACACAAATAAAAAGTTCTCTTTTCATTCACTAACATTCCATTCTATAAAGAATACTTTGTCTAACTTACGAGAAACATATTCCAGTTCAGGATTGTGTGAAAATACATTTTTCAGTTCCTTAAACAAATGATTCTTTATATCATATAACATACAAAATTGAATGCCTATATTTTTCTATCAAGATGGAACAAGGTCATTTTACTTTAATCTCTCATTTGAAATCAAAAACAAGTATGTTTTCCTTCCTAAAATCCATAACTGCATGATCGCCATCCCTGTTTGATCTTTCTAAATATTCTAACTCTTCAGCTTTATCTCTTTCCTCTAAATCCTCCGTATGCGTTCAAGTAGACCTGAACATGAGGCTGTTAAAGGACGATGGCCAGTGGCCACGGAAAGTAGCGAAAGATGGGAAAAGGTTACCACCTTGAAGAGAAAGAAGCAGATGATGGAGAGCCAGTAAGTATAGTGGCTATCAAGCTGACTCTCATTTTAGTTTGAGTACTGATAGAATAAAACACAATACATGCCATCAGTACGCAAACTAAAAGGGATTGCCAACTAGACAAGAAAAAATAGGAGATAATAGTAGTCAGCCAAAGAAGAAAGCTTAAAGATATAATTTTTTACTAAAGAAGAATAAGAAAAGCAAAGAAGAAGAAAAAGAATATAAAGACACACAAAAAAATCTCAAACGTATATCTATAAATCATACAACCAATCCTAGCCTTAAAAATCTAATCAAGGGATAGGACTAAAAACTGATTCAATGACATCAATACTGGACGGTTTTGTTTCTATATTAGAAACAGATCAAAATATAACTTTTTTATGATTCAATGATAGACGATTTTGACCAACATTTTAAGCTAATTGGCAAATAACCAACCGCATCTGACTAACACACACATGTTGCGTAAATATTAAAACGACTTACTAAATATTAAAATAGCTTATTAAATATTCAAACAACTTACTAAATGTTTTTGAGAAATAAATGAAAACAAACAGAGTAACTACTGATATGTGAAAATAAACTCAAAGCTACTAAATATTTATATGACAATTATAAGTTGGGAAAATATTTTCCTAGCAAATACTTACCTTCTGGTATTTGATATTCTACAAAATATCAAAATACTGATTCAAAGACATCAATAGTGAAATGTTTTTTGGAAATGATGTAGAACTGTTTGTGTAAGATTTACGAAGAAAAACAAACAGACTAAATATTCAAACTCAAAGCCGCTAAATATTCATATGACAAGTATAAGCCGAGCAAATATTTACCTGGTAAATATTTTCCCTAAGATATCTCCTATTATACAAAATATGAGTATACTAATTCAATAACATCAATAGTGAAATGTTTTGTTTCTACCTCTACAACAACAACTATTACAACCCACTCATTTGAACAAATCATACCAACATTTATAGCTAGGTGCATATCATACCTATTATTGTGTGCATCACTATTCCCCTAACTCACTTGCATTGGCAAACAAGAACATATTCGAACTATTTTATAGTCATGCACTAATGCAGCATCATTCATTAATAGTAGAATAGCATGGTCCAAGTCAGAAACATATGCTTGGCAAAAATTTGCCCAACAAAATAGTCTCTAACTCCATTATCATTTGAACAACAGTCTCTACCTCCACAATATTAAAACAGTCTCTACCTCCATTCCCCTATCATTGGCAAATAAGAAAACAGTCTCTACCTCCACAACAACAACTATTACAACTCACTCATTTGAACGAATCATACCAACATTTATTGCTAGGTGCATTTCATACCTATTATTGTGTGCGTCACCATTCCCCTAACTCACTTGCATTAGCGAACAAGAACATACTTGAACTACTTTATAATCATGCAATAATGCAACATCGTTCATTAATAGTAGAATAGCACGATCAAAGTCAGAAACATATGCTTGACAAATATTTGCCCGACAAAATAGTCTCTACCTCCATTCCTCTATCATTTGAACAACAGTCTCTACCTCCATAACAAGAAAACAGTCTCTACCTCCATTTCCCTTCCACTAGCAAACAAGATAAAAGTCTCTACCTCGACAACATCAACTATTGCAACTCACTCATTGAAAAAAATCAACCTACATTTACAACTAGGTATTTATCATAACTATTATTGTGTGCATCACCATTCCCCTAATTCGCTTGCATTGGCAAATAAGAACATATATGAACTATTTTATAATCATGTAGTAATGCAACATCATTCATTAATAGTAGAATAGCATGATCAAAGTCAGAAACATATGTCCGCCAAATATTTGTTCAGCAAATAAATCTATAAAAGTATTCTTCAAAACGTTAAAATACCATTTTAGTTTGAAGTAATGCATAATTGATTGTGCAATATTTATAAAAGGTTACTGCATTTTCTAATAATTGCATTGACATATAGTTATGATTTTCATATAGAAATAAACTTTAATAAAACAAAAACTACTAACACAAATATAATATTCATATCAACTAGAGATGAGTTTACACATTTTCCAGTTCCGAACTAAGTTTAAATACACAACCTAGTACACAACATTTTAGTGCATTGACATATTATATATTTATTATACAAAAATAAACTCTACTAAAACAAAATTTAAGTATAGATGAGTTTACAGCAACACAAATATCGCAAATCACTTTCCTTTGATTCTAATCTCGGACTGTGTGTAAATACATTTTTCAGTTCCTTTTGCTTAAACATTTTGCTCTCATTTTCTAAGGCCCTCTTTTTATCTTTGAGACTCAAGCATTCATTTTTATATATGTCTAGATGTTTAGAAGCAACAATTTCAATCAAGTAAAGATGATTACAACAATCATTGTCTGAACTTTCATTTCTTCTTATAACTCATGTTCATATCTTTACTCCAAGAAGAAGCAGATTGTGGAAAGCGGGTAAATACAACAGCTATCGAGCTAGCACTCATTTTAGTTTGAGTACTGATAGAATAATAAACAAAAATCACCATCGGTACTCAAACTAAAATGGATTGCCATTCAAACAATAAAAATTAAGAGATAACAATAGTCAACCAAAGAACAAAACTTAAACATATAGTTTTTCACTAAAGAAGAAAAAGAAAATCAACAAATTACAAAGAAGAAGAAAAAGAAGAAGACATATACACACAAAAATCTCAGTCGTAGATCTATAAATTAACCAACCAATCCCAACCCTAGAAATCTGATCAAGGTATAAGACTGAAAAATGATTCGATGACATCAATACTGGACTGTTTTGTTTCTATATTAGCAACAGGCCAAAATATAACTACTTTTTATGATTCAATAACAAATAGTTTTAACCAACATTTTAAGGTAATAGGCAAATTAACCAACTGCATTTGACTAATGAACACATGTTGAATAAATATTAAAATAGCTTATAGCTTACTAAATATTAAAACAGCTTGCTAAATATATTTTTGAGGCAGAAAAAATAAGCAAGCTAACTACTGATACTTGAAATCAAACTCAAAGCTGCTAAATATTTATATGACAAATATAAACCGGTCAAATATTTTCCTAGGAAATATTTGCCCTCTGATATATGTTATTCTGCAAATTATCAAAATACTGAATCAATGACATCAATAGTGAAATGTTTTATTGAAATGATGTTGAACTGATTGTGCAAGATTTATAAAGAAAAACAAAGAGACCAACAGCAGAAACTTGAAATCAAACTTAAAAATGCTAAACATTCATATGAAAACTATAAGGTGGGCAAATATCTGCCCTTTGGTATTTTATATTCTAAAAAATATCAAAATACTAATTCAATAACATTAATAGTAAAATGTTTTGTTTGAAGTGATGTTGAACTGATTGTGTCAGATTTGTCTCCAACGTCTAATGAGTCTTTTCCAATCACATCATTTTGTTATATTCTTAAATACCTAGAGCAGTAGGGAAAAACATCTATGTTCACAAATATTTATAGGGCAAATATTTGCCTCGCAAGTATTTGCAAATTGATATTTATCCAAAATTAACAAACAAAATTTGTTCATCAGAGAGGCAATTTGATGAACCTGCTTAGAAAAATATATTTAAGAAATGGAAAGAAACCATAGAATTAAAAAAAAATCCAGTCAAGTTTCTAACTTTCCCACAATAGGAGTCTCATTCGTAAGTAGTACTTATTATTTACAAAAGTGTTTTTCAAAATATTAAAATTATTAATTTTTTGAAATGATCCAAAATTGATTGTGCGATTTTTGTCATGAAATTCATGGAAGATCTTTTCAAAGACAAAAAAATTGAAAACAATCCTGAGTTGAATAATTTTCATTTGATACAGAATATTAAAGCTTTGATGGTATATTGTATATTTGTAGATGAAAAATATGTATGGAAATCAGATCCTGATACACAGAAATGCCTCAAAGTTTTGCTGGCTAAGGGCAATTTTGGATAATGAATGCAATAAACTTCTGTTATTGGATTATTTTTATTAGCTTTTAGATGTAGGTATTAAATATTAGACATTGATTGTTCTAAACACATGCTTGATTTTAGGCTGTGACTGTTGTATGTTTATATACATTATTTGATATTAGATTTTGAATATTGCATATGTTTTGTATGAAATGATGCAGAATTGATTGTGTGAGATTTACAAAAAACAAACAAACTAACTACTGAAACTTATAATCAAACTCAAAGCCACCGAATATTCATATGACAAGTATAAGCCGACGAAATATTTTCCTTGCTTATATTTGTCACGGCTCGATCATGGGCTCAGTCGTGGATTTGGCCATAGGCCCGATCATTGGTTTGGTCAAGGGCTTGGTTAATATGTCGATCAATGGCTCGGTCAAGGGCTCGATCATAGGCTCGATCATGGACTCGGTCATGGGCTCGATCAAAGATTCGATCATCCACCCGGTCATGCACTCAATGTGGGCTCTTTCATGGATTCAGTTATGGGCTCGGTCATGGGCTTGGTCATGCAATCGGTCATGGGCTTGGTCATGCAATCGGTCATGGGCTTGGTCATGTGCTCGGTCAGGGGCTCGGTCATGTGGCTTGGTCATATAGACATTCATTAGCTCGGTAATGGGCTCAATCAGGAGTTTGGTCATGGCTCGGTCCTGTGCTTGGTTATGCAGTCGATCATGGGCTAGGTCATGCACTCGATCATGAGTTTGGTCATGCACACGGTCATGGGCTCGGCGGTGACCTCGATTTTGGGTAGATTACCAAGATATATTGTTTAACCAAGGATATAATGGGATATGAAATTAATTAAATGCCAAATTGAATAATAAACCATAAGCTAATCTGATGCCAAGCCTAATCAGGTATGTTTGCATGAAAAAGCCAACCAGATGCCAAGTGCAATCGAGTACATATTAAACAAATCTATACCCTGAATATATTGTTTAATCGAGCATACCATCAAATGTAAAACCTGACCGGATGTCAAGCTATGGATGCAAAACCTAACCGGATGCCAAGGCTAATCGAAACCAATTTATACCCTAGATATATTATTTAACCGAGTGTACGATCGAATATAAAAGTTGATCGGATTCCATGTCTAATCGGGTACATGTGGATGTAAAAGATACCAAAATGCCAAGCCTAATTGGGTATGTATGCATCCAAAAACTAATCGAATGCCAAGCCCAATCTGGTACATATAGAACCAATCTATACCCGAGATGTATTGTTTAACCGAGTGTACCATCTAATGTGAAAGCTTACTGGATGCTAAGCCTAATCGGGTATGTATGGATCCAAAAGCTAAACAGATTCCAAGCCTAACTGAGTACGTATGCATGCAAAATCTAACCGAATACCAAGCCTAATCGGGTATAGTGAACCAATCTATACCTAAGATATATTATTTAATCGAGCATATCATCAAATGTAAAAGCAAACCAGATGTCAAGCCTAATTGGGTATATATGGATGCAAAAGCTAACCAGATGCCAAGCCTACTGGGATACATATGAAACTAATCTATACCCTAGATATATTGTTTAACATAGCGTAACATTGAATGTAAAAGCTGACCAGATGCCAAGCCTAATCGGGTGCATATGGATGCAAAAGTAACTTGATATCAAGCCTTATTGGGTACATATGGAACAAATCTATACCCTAGATATAATATTTAAACGAGCATACCATCGAATGTAAAAGCTGACTAGATGTCAAGCCTAATTAGGTACGTATGGATGAAAAAGATAACCAGATGCTAAGCCTAATTGGGTACATATGGAACCAATCTATACCCTAAATATATTGTTTAACTGAGCGTACCATCAAATGCAAAAGCTAATTGGATGCCAAGCATAATCAAGTATGTATAGATTCAAAAGCTAACCGGATATCAAGCCTAATCGGATACGTATACATGCAAAAGCTAATCGGATGCCAAGCCTAATCTGGTACATATATGTGCAAAAGCTAACCGGATGTCATGCCTTATCAAGTACGAATAGATGCAAAATCTAACTAGATGCCAAGCCTAATCAGGTACATATGGAACCAATCTATACCCTGGATATATTAATTAATCGAGCGTACCATCGAATGCAAAAGCTAACCGATGCCAAACCTAATATGGTATGTATGGATGTAAAAGCCAACCGGGTTCCAAGCCTAATCGGATGAGTATGAATGCAAAAGCTAAACAGATGTCAAGCCTAATTGGGTACACATGAAAATAATCCATACCCAATATATATTGTTTAACCGAGCAAACCTTGGAATGCAAAAATGACCAATGCAAAACCTAATCAGGTATATATGGAATGCAAAAGCCAACCGGATGTTAAAGATAATCAAATACGTATGGATGCAAAAGCCAATTGAATGCCAAACCTAATCGATACATATAAAAACGATCTATACCCAAGATATATTGTTTAACCAAGCAAACCATGGAATGTAATAACTAATTAGATGCCAAACATAATAAGGTACATATAAATGTAAAAGTGAAGCGAATGCTAAATCTAATTGGGTATGTATGGATGAAAAATCCAACCAAATGCCAAACCAAATTAGTTACACATGAAAACAATCTATACATAAGATATATTGTTTACCTAAGCAAACCACAGAACGCAAAAGCCGACAAAATGCCAAACCTAATCAGATGGATGAAAAAGACCAGAATGTCAAATCGAATCAAGTGCATATAGATGTAAAGCGTATTAAATGCCAAACATAATTGGGTACACATGGGAACGATCTATACCAAAATATTAGCTTGCTAAATATTTTTCAGGCAAATATTTGCCGAACTTTTAGTTGCAAACTATTACTGACCAAACAAGTAAATTACACTACTAACCAAACAAATAAATAAGATAACAAAAAAAACATTTAATTCAGCAAAACAAAGCATGAAATCAAAGCATATGACTCAAACCTACTTAAAATTTGAATGGAAAATATAAGTATGGCAAATATTTGTTAAGGAAATATTTGCCCGACAAATATTTTCCCTCTAATACTTCCCATTCATACTAATTTACTACAATAACTTATAGTCGAAAAGAGAAAAATAGTATACGATAGTAGATTAATAATCTTCAAAACATAAAGTATACAATGTATTAAAATTGCATTTGATTTCTTAACAAACAAGACCTTTTGTTATGTGCTAATTTCTTACAAAAACTATAGCAAATAGACATTTTCACCTCACCAGTCAACTTAATCTGGTCTGAAGATGGAGGTCTTCCTGCACCATACCTTCACTTAGGTGGATGAACTTCAACATCTTTCGAAAAAACATCTTCCGTTAAAAAATTAACAAATGGATGAATCAGATGAAAATAAGATGTTCGGAAAAAGGATACTTTGAAATAGTCCTCAATACAACAATAAACATCCAAATCATAAGCAGGTATACTATTAATTGCATAAGCATATGGAAACCCCTCAATGCACCACAAGTTACAACTACATCGTCGAACACTCAAATCTACATGATAAGTTTGAGTTGATTGAACCTTATATACATCAACAATAGATCTAATAACTTTCCATTGAACACTCTTAAGGTATAAATCCCTTATGCATTTATCCATAACAGGGCACAAATAGCTATTCTAAGTTTTACTTATTTCACGTCGATCCGATATATTTCATAAGCTTCGTACAAATTCTATCCAAACATCTAGTGATAGGTAAATGTCTTTTCTCCAAAATCCAATGATTAAAGCTTTCAGCACAATTAGAACTTATTTCCCCATAACGAAATCCAATAAAAAAACATTAACAACTTTTCAAAAGATAAACCATTCAATAAAACTTGTTACTGCAACCCACCAGCAAGCCTAAACTCAAACAAAACACGATTAAATACATCTAACGTAGCAGCATAGGCAACTTTAAAAAAATGATCCATTTCTTTTTGCCTAGAAAACACCTTTTTGTGAAAAATAATATTTAGATTATTCTTTAAACGATAGTAACAATAACCATGACTGAACCTGGGAAAACTTGAGGAACGGCAAGCAAAAAATCAGGATGGCGATCAGATACAGAGGTGAAAACACGATCATCATCTTCTAACATTTCACTAAGTTTTGTCGAAAACCAATGCCAATCAGGTTCATCTTCGCCAGATACAATACCAATATCTAGTGGAAAAAACTCTATTAAATAAAAATAGATATGTCATATTCATGAAATAAAAATTAATGTCCATATAAAAATTACAGCAGCATAGAAATATTGAATATTTGCTTGGCAAATACATGCTCAAATTTTCAAAGAACAAAACATGAAAAATAGTATAAAAAAATAAGACTATATCATACCTTAATTACCATTCTTAGTAATATCAGACATAATACAACCTTGTCCTCTACCTTTCACGAATGTCGCATCAAGAAAAATCAAAGGACAACAGTAGCCAAACCCATATTTGCATGCTTCATCCTCAATAGAAACCCTCTTAAATTCAAGACTAGCAGGATGATCTTGAATTTCAATAATACTTCCAAGAATGCAAACAAATACAGCTTCATAGAAAGATTTCAAATGTTGGTAGGAAAGCAAAGCATTTAAATGGATTTCTTCAAGAGCTAATCTATTACCAGTGTATGCATAGTAGTAACTTAAAACAATATTGCACTTGATCTTGAATAAATGAACAATGTCTTTCGTCTTCATTAAAGGATTTGGTCCAATAAAATCAACAATCAATTTCTTAACCAAGTTACTACAAACGGGTGAATGGTTAACATCAATAACGCTAGCTCCACAAGGATGAATAGGTTGCATATTTTCGATAACAAAAAAACATGAAAGATTGAATTTACAAGAAGCACGAATATGAGATATGCAACCTTCACATGAACAAATAGATGTAACACGATCCCTATCATTCTTAACAAATATACTATATTATAAGACACAATCAAAACTCTTCAACATTGACAGGAAATCTTTGACCTGCTCCAGTAAGCACTAGTTTGCTAGAATTATTTTTTAACAACTGTGACAAAAAAGAACTAGAAAGAAATGATGAAACAACCATACAGGAATCACATGAACCATCTTCAGTAAAAGAACTAGCAACTGATGAAAAACTAAGATCAGTCGAACTGCTATCAGATCTCTTACATATAGATAAATTCTTTAATATAACATGAATAAGTAGATAATCTTCACGACTATGAAGCAACAATGTACTATGCAAATTCGAGTTAGTTTCAATTACTCCTTTCCTATCAACTCTTTCATAAACCAATTCAAAAGAACTAGGTGTTAATTTAGGTCAATGTTCACATATATCTTCTCTCAACCTCAACACAGAATCACTCAAGGCAAGCCTCCTGCTATACATATTGATGCCCAATATAAAAACAAAAAGAACATCAACAGAAAAAGACCTGCACAAATTCAAATACAAAAAACTAAAAGAATAGAACCAAATAGAAAACAAAACTCAAACATTTGACATTCGAATATATATCAAGCATATATTTGTTGGGCCTACCTCATAAATATTTGCCTGATGTGTATTTGACTATCAAATAAAAATTCCATGACAATTCATTAAAATAAATACTTAACGTTCTATCCTTTTTCAAAATTCAATTCAGCAAGATGCTATAAATAAATTACAATAATAGACAATAAAACTATAACCATCAATTTAGAATTACTTATTTGCACAACAATGAACAACAAACTTACAACAATCCACTAAGATGTTATATTCAATTCATAAATACTTGTTTGCACAACTGTTGTCAAATAGAGATGACACCATCAATGAAGAAAGATTACATGATTCAATTTAGCATGACGTTACAAAAAAATCAATAACCAAATGTAGAAATAAAAACAATGAACATTGAAACAACTAATTTATTTTGAATCAATTTGGTAAACAAAATCTAGGAATGAAGAAAGGTCCCCGTACATAATTTAATGAAGACGATTTCAATAGTTTATAAATCGGATCGAACATGATATTGTTTGTATGATTTTGCGATGTCGATATTGATTGACTTAGAAGACGATTCCATGAAGTCGATCTTGTTTGTATGATTCCACGATGTCGATCTTTATTTTGACGATTTCGATCGAAATTTTGAAATCGATTTTAACGAAGAGAGAATACACGAATAATAGCGATGTAAAAAGTAGAAGAAACTTTAAAGGGACTTATATAATGTTTCAAAATAGGGATGTCGCACTAATTTCCACTTAATAATAAGTGTAGAGGTCCTACTTAGCTTACTAACTTTCTTAAATTAATCGAATGGTTTACTCAATGCTCCCTAATGACATGCACATGACCATATCACTAAATTATACCCAAATCAATCATAACATTAAACAACATAACTTAATTAACCCAAATCCATTCTAGGGCTTACTAACGTTTTCAAAAGTAGTAACTAAGGTATCTAATTAATAATGAGATGATATAATCATCATGTTTATAACATGAATACAAGCCTAAACCATAACATAACAATCATTAAATTAATCCATAATATTTCAAAATCATTTATAAACAAATTGATGCAGTAGAACAAGTAAACTAAGTAGAAAAGTCATACCAGTTATATCTTCTTCTCCAAACCAAGCTCAAAATCACCAAATCCAAAATCTAAGCTCTCTTTAGTGACGAAGCCGGCTTGTACTCATTTTTCTCGTGACGAAATTACGATCTCAATGGAAGATGTTTCGAGTTCTAATTCATCTATCTCCAAAAATAGAGTATAATTGACATCTCGTTCACCAATGATTAAATATTTAAATTAATCATTTAAATATTCGGTCTTTAAAATTACGGGTTGCTACATTCACAATATTTTTGTTATCGCTGTTTAATATATGATAGAATTTTTGTTTGCTTTTACATTTAAAAATGTTCTTTAGAAATGGGGAAAAATGATGAGAAGAAGAAAAATCCATCTGGACATTGAACACCTTTGACCCGCATATGCGGCCTCTTACTCCACTCCTTTGTCAATTATCATCAATAAAAAAACCCTGCAAACATTAGCATTATGTGATATAAGTACAAAAACCTACACATAAATAGCATTATATAAATTCGGTAAAATAAAAAATGAAACGCTATGTAAAAAATGAATGAAATTCTAAACATAAAATTTGTTTTATAGTTCTGATAATAATTATGTATAGGATTGGGATGAAATACGACACAATAAACTAAGAAATGCTATATAAAAATTAAATGTTATAATACATAACATTAAACATTGAATATTATGAAAGCACATTCGCATTTAATCATGTTGATATCTCGTTTCTAGTTGATATATAAAATTGGTTCAAAAACATATAATAAACAACAAAATGCCACTACAAAGTAGCATTAAAATATGAAATGCTATATCCGAAATTTCAATCGACGTAATGTTCTAGTAAACAGTATTAAAATAAGAAATGCTACATATTGATAATGTATAACGCTATTTAAAAATAAATGCTAAAATGTTACCTCAAAAAAAATATAAAAACATATAATGACTAATACATGTTACTATAAGGTAGCAATAATATATGAAAAACAAGGTAGCAATAAAACATGAAATACTGTATTCGGTTTTCCAAATCACATAATGTTATAATAAGTAGGATTAAAACATGAAATGTTATGTAATAATGTATATTTTATAATGTTATTCAAAACTAAATGTCAAAACACTGGACAAACTAGCATTGTAAAATGATTTTCCATCAAATGTTATTTACAAGTAGCATCATAAGTATAATATTAAACTGTTTTCCAAAATGATAAACAATATTCCATTATATGATTTACTATACCAAATCAACTACATCAAAAACAATACAAATTTCTCAACACGAAAAATCTCAAAACACATGAATTGAAAAGTTAGAAAGAAAATTATGAGTTTAACAAATTCTATTTGTAGAATGTTATATCTAAGTAACAATATACATCCCCTCAATTAGAAATAAAATTCAAATACTACAAAATAGCATTGGAAACTATAGGAAGTTCTTCTCACTGCAACCCCTCTTTCATCACTACAGCCCAGTGCACCATTGCTAGAGGTTGTTGGACCAGCTCCTCCATAATTAAAGAGAGTTGGGGGTATAAAATTAGAGGTGAAGATGCGAAGGAGATAGTTAGTGGCGGTGTTAACAAGAAAACTTGTCAACCCCTCAAAGTAGAGTTAAAGAATAAGGTTATTCCTTTTCTGTTTCTCTTAGACAAGCTGGGAAGAATAAAATGTGAATATTCACTTTGGTTATTCTTTCGACCAGATTAATATATTGAAAACTTGTTCAAATGGACCTTTCGATCCAATCGAAATGGTTGATTCCTTTTCTTATCAGCCTTTAGATCGTGCTTAGATAATACGGTTTTCCTTTCAAAAGCTCTCCTGTTAAAGGAGTTGAGAAACTCAAATGGACAACTTGAGGAATCTGAGGCTAATGTTTGGTTTGATGGGTTTTGACCCTGTCAGAGGCTTAGATGGTTGAGTGGTTAGGGCTTTGATCAAGAACTTGAGATCAAGGTTTCGATCCCGTCAAAAGTTGTAGACTTAAATGTCTTGAGTTTGGATTGAGAACTAGAAGTTAAAGTGAATTGGAGAACGATCTTGTCGAAAGTAGAAGTCCAGTAAAAGGTGGCCTGGATTTTATAACTAGAGTTGCTTGAGTTCATAGGGGTTTTGATCAAGTCGGAAGAGCCTTTCGACTTGCTCGACACCAGAAAAAACATGATTAGTTCTGATTATCATAATTTGCAACAACTAAGTAATCAAAGTACAAAGATCATCCACTTTTCAGCACGAAGAAGTTTTTATTACTCAATTACCCCAATTCAATTAAAAAATTAGGATTTTACAGCTTTTGGAATTAAGAAAGTTTTAACGCCCCACCCTGAGACCCACATTAACAAAGAGTATTACAAGGTAATACTGTCTGCTAATGCGTACAATAGGGCTGGTTAGGAGCGACCATCTATAGTCTTGTCTTAAATATCTATTGAATACATCGATTAGTTCTCCATGTTCTTTTTTTCCCTAACTAAGTGGATCGACATATCCAAAAATGCTTAATACAAAACTATAGGTGGCTATAGGATCTATCAAAAAAATACAATAACTCAAATTCTAAACACATCACAGAACGGTAGATAATCACATATATATACATGTACGATACATCACAGAGTATACAAAATGATACATCACATATGTGGTATGAAAACCACAATACAAACACGAGTCAAAAGAATATACATATTAGAGTAGCTATAAAAGGACTACTCAAAAACTGTATCAACAAGGAGATGGCAGAAAAATTCCATGCGGAAGCAGAATAAGCTAAGTCCAAAGGTACCTAACCTGAAACACCTCGATCTGACCTGAGTATAAAATACATGGGTCAGTCTAGCCAAACATATCAGTTTAAGAGGATAAGCAGCAATAAATGCATAAGAATAAGGGTAGCGTTCTTCTTAAACAAGAAGGAACAATATTGAGTATAAGCATGAGTATAAGTATGGTATGGTTACTTTAAGTGATGAGATGATATAATTTACACCAACATATAATCTCAAAAGAGGTAAAACAATCCATAAAACGCTAAATATAGCAAGCCTCATACTATTGGCATATCATAAATAATCAATAGTGGTTTAGGGAAAATATAACTCCTAAAAAGGAGAAATTCCAAAACCTGACATATATGCAAACTCAAAGAAATCATCATCTTGAAAATACGCCATAAGGCGATCAAATATAACTCTCTAACCTAGGAGAATATAATCTCAAATAAACGCCAAAAGGCAATCTTGTGTAATAACGCCAATAAGCAAATCTCAATAATAGTGCCAAAAGGCAAATCTCAAGTAACGCCGGTGTAGGAAACTCAAATTCCCATAAGGTAATCGATATATATATATATAGTGGCTCTACTGGCCAACCATGAAAAAGGCGATACACTAGAAAAATCAATGAAAACATCTCAAAATTTGCACGTGCTTTTGGCCGAAGCCTGCCAAGTACTGATCTCAAATATGGTACCACGTCCGAAGGCAAATACTTCACAATGAAAAATACGCCGCAATGGAAAATATGCCGCAACGGCAAACGTCTCGAGGACAAATACGCCGCAATGGCAATGACCCGAAGGTCTAGTACTGGCAATACGCCGCAATGGCAAATGTGTCACAAACTCTCGGATAGGAACCCGAACAGTTTTAACATGCGTCACATACCACACGTTCGCACTAAACGGTTTACTAACCGCCAGTAAATTTCATCCTCAAGGCGGTAAAAAGTTTACCTCATCTCATCAGTAAACTCGATACGAAGGTCAAAATGATCAAACGGACAAGTTAGAAATTAATCGATAAAATAAACGCACGTGTCCCATACCATGTGTTTTACAAAACCATTTAATTTTCCTTCTTATTCTCTCGAATAGTGCAAAAACGTGTATTTTATATATAAAATAATTTATTTGAGAAAACAAGCTTTTAAAACCATTTTCCGAAATCAATTTTGAAGATGATAATTGAAAATTCACTTATTATAGAGAATAAATAGATTTTATAGCTTAAAATAATTTAAAAATAATACATAATAATTATTTTAAACGCCAATCTATTTTAAAAATTTATTCCAAAATTATTGGAAAAATCTATACTCGAAATTAAAGAAATCACTCAAAATTGTCATTCAAATTCAATTCAAATTTGAACTTCAAATTCATCAAAACTTGGCTAGCCTATTGATAGGCATCATAGCCCTCAAAATATTTCAAAAATATCACAAAAACATGAAGCAAGAGTTAAAATTCAGATGGGAAATGAACATAAAAACGCTTGGGCAAAATAAAAATCAGGTCTGAAATCTTCTTTGGGTTTAACTTTCGGACATAAAACAAGTGGCCAAACGACCTTTGATTGAACTAAAAATTAGTGTGCACAAAGTAAAAAACTTCATATTTCAAACAAAAAAGAATCAATGAATTTCGACAGAAAATGAAAAGGTTACACTGCCTCAAACGTGGACTCAAATCATGTTTGTAGCAGTGCAACAAGAATGTGCTTAGGCCTAAAAATCCATTCTAGGTTCAACTTCCAGGCATAAAATAGAGTACTAAACGGCATCGGATTGAGCTCAAAATCAGTAGAAATCTTTATCTTTCAAACAAAGAATCATGCAATTTGATAAAATATGATAAAGTTATGATATCTCAAACTTGAACCCAGACAGTGTTTTCACTGTAAAAATCTGGGAAAAAACATGCTCCGAGTCAAATTTCGGCAACATATTTCTATGAGCTACATAGGTTGAAATGACCTGAAATTTGGCAGACATAAATTTAAACAACTATAATTTAAACTAAAGAAATAATCATTCAATTTGGATAAAGTATGAGAACATTATGATATCTCAAAGTTGAACCCATGTAGTGTTTTCACTGTAAAATCTGGGTAAAAACATACTTCGAGTCAAAGTTCAACAACATATTTCTTTAAGCTACATAGGTAGAAATGACCTAAAATTTGACATGCATAAACTTCAATAACTATATTCTAAACTACATAAAGAATCATTCAATTTGGATGAAGTATGAAAAAGTTATGATATCTCAAAGTTGAACCCAAGCAGTGTTTTCATTGTAAAAATCTGGATAAAAACATGCTCTGAGTCAAAGTTCGGCAACATATTTCTTTAATCTACATAGGTCGAAATGATCAAAAAAAATTCATTGGTAAACCTCAACAACTATATTTTAAACCGAAAAAAGAATCATGCAATTTGGATAAAGTATGAGAAAGTTATGATATCTCAAAGTTGAACCCAGACGGTGTTTTCACTGTAAAAATCTGGGCAAAAAATTGCTCCGAGTCAAAGTTCGGCAACATATTTCTATAAGCTACATACGTTGAAATGATCTAAAATTTGGCACGCATATATTTCAACAACTATAGTTTAAATTACAAAAAGTATCAACGAATTTCGACAGAAACGGATGAGATACGCTGTCTCAAACATGGACTCGGACCATGTTAGCATCAGCTCAGAAAATCAACGTCAAACGAATTTGCAAAATAAACAACTCAATTCATCACTACGAAACTTGAAACAAGCTAGAATGTGTGATATAGATTCTCACCTTTTATTAGCAGCAAGAGATTAGCAATTTTCAGCAAGAATCCGGATCAAAATGAAGGCTTGGAGGCTCAAACTGTTACTTCAGCACCTGTAGAAGCTATTTGAGCTACATGCAAGAAGAAATCAACCTATATGATTCAATTTTCATGAAATAGAAAATAACCTGAGACAAATTCATAGTTTTGAATTGATTACCTGAATTAAGTGACTTTATTTTTTATTGTTACAACAAGGATTTGAATTAAATTAGGAATTTAGGTTTTTGATTATGAAGAGGAGTTGGGTTTCTTCTTTTCTCTTTTATTGTAAAATGAGTTATGTATGTATAGGAAGTTTCATATTTCTGGTTTAGGCTAAGTGGTCTTTGGACCCAAAGTTGTTTAATTAATTTGCCTATGAGAAATTAATTAGCACTAAACAAGTATAAACACTATACAATTAAAGTAAACAACACATTTTCAACCAGTTTTCTCTACAAATAATTCATGTAAATTCACTTACATGTTGAATATAATATTTCAGGATATATAAAAAGATAAAAAAAAATTAAAACATTTTATTATTAAAAACTATTAATTTACACAAATAACCAAATTTACACAATAAATGCTTAAATCACCATTTTTAGCTCAAATAATTTTATAAAAATTATATTCCTGCATAGAAAAATGTTATAAATCATCCTAAAATTATTTTATAATTAAAAATTATTCTTAAACCAAATTCAATCTTTTTATTTATATTATAATCCATATTAAATTCAAATGTTTAATTAAAATTAACAAATTTCAACGTTTGGCACTAATTTTTAAATTTATTGCATTTTATCGAATTAAAACCATATAATGCTCATTTTTATTACAAAATAACATAATAAAGTTTTTAAAACTTTATTTCAACAGTTTATATTTATTTACAACAAATAATGTCGATTTAAATTATTCTACCTTTACTTACGTCAATTAATCCCTAATCAACATATTACCATCATTCACAATTTATTACCAGCCAAATTATCTTAATTCTATTTTATTTATTCAAAATCCATTGTTTATTTGTAATAAACAATTTTAACAAATTTTTATTTCTCCAGTTTGTTTTATTTTCTCCATTATTAAATTATAACCACCGTTATAATTAAACTTACAGGTAATCACCAAAACCAAGGTTGTCACAAAAGTACAAGTTTTGATTGACTGAATTCGAATCGTCAAAACCTGACCCCTTGGGTCTTATTTATAGATGCAGGTCAGCACCTTTCGACCCCAATGCTTTCAACCTGGTCAAAAGGTTGTTGCCATATTGTTTCTTTTATGGTTCCGCCTTTGTCAAAAGGAAAGGTTGTGCATTTCTTCTCTATGTACTTTGTAAGAGCTTTCAACTCTATCGATAGGCTTTATTCAAGGGTTTCGAAGGTGTTGAAATGTTGACGGTTTCGATGCTGTTAGTTGCTTCTGAACTCTTATGTGTGACTTGATGCGGAACCTCCCTGGATAACAATGGCTTTGACCAGTTCGAAAGGCTTAGTTTATCTTTTGACTAGGTTGTCCAGGCCTTCCGAGTAGTTTGAGTGAAGGCTGAACCTTTGGTTTCGAAATGTTTAGGGCTTATGTGAAGAGTTGTCCTCCTTTGCCTTCGAAAGGAGTTTCTTTGACTCATTCAAAAGGTTTTTGTACATATTGAATCATCTACTTTGAAAGGTGGTCACTGAAGCGGAAGGGTGCTTCGACTCCTTCGACCTCTTCGAAAGGTTCTGAAGCTTTTGGACTTTGGCTGTAGCATCCCTTCGACTCCTTCGAAAGGTCTAGCTGGAGCCTTTTCCTCTTATTCTTCCTTGTCATATGCTCAAATTGGTTTTGACTAAGTTGAAAGGAATTTCAGGTAGTAACATCTACACTCCCAACCCCTTCCTCCCTCCCCCCGTGAAGGGATGCACTTGACTTTCCAAGTCAACTGTGTCGGAACCTAGAAACTTCCCGCCTTTCAGCATTCCTACGTGAATCTGGACCGTTCATTTAAATCTAATCTAATAGCCTCCCACCATTGATGACTTTTCTTATAAATTACGCCTTCTTCCTTCTTCCTTTTTACCTATCTGCAATCAAATTTCGAGTAAAAGCAAACAAATACTAAAATCCTCAAATTTACTTTTTCCTTAAATGAAAGAAGAAACCTGATCCACTTGTAAGTTAAAATTATTTTTGTTCTTCTAATCTCTCTCTCTCTCTCTCTCTCTCTTATTTCACGATGAGTCTTAATTTTTTTTCCCCAAATCCTATAACCGAGATTCTAGTTTTTGATTTCGATTTTCCTAGAACTTGTTCGTGTTTTAAATTAACTGGAAGTACTTTTTGATTTGATTTCATAGTTCGATTTGATTTATGTTACTCTTTTGCTGCTTTTTAGAAAACTTGAATTTCGTTTTAGTGATTCCAAAATTTAAAATGGTTAATTCATGTTCAAATTTGTTGGCTTAAGCGTTTTGATTCATTTGTTTATAAATTTTTTGAATTTATGGGTTTGAAATCGAGTTTGGGGAAGAAAGGTTTTTCTGTTTTCTTCGCCCGGAAGCTTTGAATTGTACGGATCAAAAATTGGCGCCATAAATTTACCTTTCTACCCTTTAGAAAAAGATTAAGGCGACACCTTTTATTTTGCTTTATTAGCGTCTTTCGATGGGGTCGAAAGGCATTGTAGCGCTAATTTGACCAACCTTGTCGAAAGATTGTACAGTAAAGTAGCATGCAGTCACCCCTCTCGTTGACTTAATCGATACCTTTTGTGCTGATTGAAACCTTTTCCATTTTGTATGTTTTTGAAACTATGGTGCCCTTTCGACCCTATCAAAACCTTCTGTAACTAATGAGTCGATACCCTCCATAATCACCTTTCTCCTTTTTTGTCGAAACATTCCAAGTTCAAAAAAAATTTAACTTAGGACTTTTCGACTCAATGGGTATATAAGGTTTCGATGGCATTCATATTTGCACTAGAAAAACTTGAGCCATGGGTTTCGACGGTGTCGAAGGGTCTTATTACCATGTCTACTTAATATTAGTAGTATGTACTTTGCTCAAATTTTTAAGTTCGTTTTAACCATTTTCTTCCAACAACATGGTTTCGATTGAGCTTTTGGCATTGTTGAAAAGTGCCAATTGGACATATACTTCTACCCTTCCTTTCAATCTTGTTGAAAGCTCGATGAATGTTCATATTTAGCCTCCTGACACTGTCGAGAGGTGTTTGTTAAATGTTAATTTTTCCTTCCCTTTCAACTTCATCGAAAATTCTATATCTCTTATTTCTAACTTTAACACTCTTCCAAGAATTTGAAGTTTCAAGTTTGGTTTTATGTTTAAGTTGCTACAATAGGCTTTTACTAATTCTTGAAAGAATGCTAAGTTCATAATAAACTGGAAATTTTAACTGAAATTGTTTCACCTAGCAGAATCATGATATCTCCAAAGAAATTCGAAGCCACTTTAAAGCATTCTCTCATATCTACATAAGATAAAGTAAACGCCATTCTCAATGACTATGGAATTATCTATGTGGAATCTATCCCACCTTGGGAATCTGACACCATCAGCAGCACTCCCGAAGGGTTCTTTTCTTATACTGCCATTCATATATGGCACGGAGGGTTTCTCACCTTTTCGTAGTTCTTGTGTGAGTTCCTTTCTTATCTTGAAATCGCTTCAATCCAGTTGTCCCCAAACGTATACAATTACCTTCTATCTCTGAAGTTGATGGCATGAGAGTCTGGCCTTCCTTCTTTAAATGTCGAAGTACTGAACCACTTGGTCTGACTGGTCAAGCTCTACAATCTCAGTAGCCAAACCTTCAGAGCAAACCCTTCAAAGAAGCTAATATTAAAGGGGGTTAACAAGTTTAGAGACTGGGAGAACCAATTCTTCTTCGTCAAGTGCTTGACTTACTCCACTCCCCGAAAATATAGATTTTCATTATTTTCCTTCTATTCAGTTTTTTTTATCTTTTCTATCTTCGCTCTTGTCAGGTGCCCCTGCTAAAGAGCTAAATGAGGAGGATAAGATAATGGTAGAGTCTCTAATCGCAGCTTCAAGCAAGATCGGGAATAGATTAATGCTGCTAAATCCAACAAATTTGCAAAAGCGCTCCCTTCTGCCGACGGGCCAAAGAATCCTTGGCCAACCTCCTTCAGTCCAAAGCGCCTCCTGAGGCAAACGCTTCCTTTCTCTGGGAGACCCATCAAACTTATCTCCCATGTCACCTATCTGTTCTGACCACTCCGGTAAGTTATAAACGCTGCACTTGTTATGTATTGTAGTGCTGTTTTTTTTTCAAATTATTCTACTGACTCATAATCTGTTTGAATTCTTTTCAGTTGCTCCTCAATTGGAAAAACCCACCAGTGGTCGTGCTCCTCCTTCCTCGCCTTTTCACGCATCATCTTTTTCTCAAGCCATTGCCAGGTCAAAGATGGTTGCTAAAAGAAAATTAATCAAAACGTCTACGGTGAAACCACCCCAAAAGAGATTTAAAGTGGTTGAGTTTCCTGATTCTCCACCGCTGGTCAACGGGGAGTCTATTAATGTTGGGGAGTTTCTGTAACAAGTCAAATTCCAATGGTTCTAAAATTTTTGCAAAAATGCTAAAATCCAAGCCCACTGAAGCACGAGTTGGGTTTCTGGTATCCTGCAAATAGGAAAAGACAAATATATCATAGCTCAGATAAATATCTCACAGCAGCTGACTAAAATTTAATAGTAAGTAAATACTCACCAATATAATAATACCTTCTAAACAAGTATTTCAAAGTTGGAAAGTCTCTGCTATCTACCTAAGTTGTAGGATGTTATGAGGAGGGGGTCAGAACTAAAGTTCTGGTGAATGGACAAATTAACACTTCTAAGCTTAATTCTACATATACTGTTTTATTTCCAATTACTATTATATTAGGTTCATTGGGTTCATAGTACTCTCGCCTTTGTGCATGAATCGTGCCCATCTACTCCCAAGTGGATCAAAACCTAATAACTGATATATATATATATATATATATATAGTTATAAGCCCAATGACCGCATCGGTCCTAGTTACTACCCATAGTACCTTATGTATTCTCCTCGCAAAGGACTCCATCGTCTTGCTTTTGTGGCGTTCTGTGACTATATCGATAAAGGACTACCTCATAAGGCCTACAATACAGATGTTCCGTCGTCTACTAAGAAAACCTAAAACTGCGCCTGCACTAGTCTATACAAACGCTTAGACATCCATAATGTACCACCCAATGCGTACCTTGAGGACTATACGTAAACGTTCTGTCTACTCCCTGAATCCTGCTTAACAATGTCTACCTTGTACGGAACTCAGTCGAGGATTTTCTATTTCTGTAAAGAACTGCCTCATTAGGCATACAATATAGATTATCTACTTGGTCTGTCCCATTTCTTATCGTAGCTATGTCCCCACGCAGCCACCTCTCAACTTATCGAAAGACCTTTAAAGAGCTAAGTGGTTGTACCCTACTGCAAACAATCTAAACATCCAATTGGCTGCGCCCCTCATCCATTATCTCGATAGTGAAAGAATTATTGGACTATAGGTTTAACTTTAGTCTTTCCCGAACTCGCTTCTTGGTTATGATGCTGGTCTGATATCTGCATGCGACTATCATTTTAGGTCCTGCTAATAAAATTTACTTGCAAGTACTGGGACCTACGAATATCCTACTCTAAACATAAACCCTTTTTTACTGCCTACAGTGGTCCTGCCATGCAAAAGCAGTCAAGGTATGCTCTTTTGATGGAACACCTACAGACTTACCTCCAGGGGACTGCTTTGCTATGCCTAATCCAGAGGGTCATCCCAGAGTACCCCCATGTCCCGTTGAAGTCTCGTACTTCCTTCCAGCCCAAAATAAATAAGTTGGACATGCTTCTTCTATGCTGAAATCTATGAATGAACTGCTTTGTTAGGCTTTTCATCCTTTGGGCTGCTCCAAACACATCTCACTCTATTATTAGACCCTCAGTCTAATCTTTTATTTTGCATTTATTTTACTTTTCTTATTCTGTTGGCTACTTATTTACCCTAATTAGTATAATCTTTTCCCAGCCTCACTTAACTATTGTGAGACCATCAGTTCCTGACTGAAAGGGAATGTTGTTGGTACGGACCACTTTTATTATCTTTCTTACTAACTTACTCCAAGATCTAAGTTTATTAAAATAAGCTTCTTCTGTTATTTCTGCTCCATTTGTTTATTAACTTAATTTAAGTCTTAAAAAAAGCTTTTTCTGTTCATTCTACTTAATTATAACCTATGTTATAATTTTACTTGCAATTTTCACTACTGTATTCTCTTTTATAATCTGTATATTATAAATATAATTACAAGTGTCCTTTTCTATTCTAGTCTGTCTTCTTTTATTATGATATTGAATTCTCTTTAATTCTTTTATATTATATAACAATCTTGGCTTGGGACTACGTTCGACTGTCACGAATTTACTTATCATAATAACTGCTTTGATTTTATTTTATTATCTGCGCAGTAAATGCAGATCTAGTTACGGTTCTGTATATATCTTCTAGTCTTGTCTAATAATTAACTTGATTCCTTCTTTAATTCATTTAATTTTTAACTTCGTTTTCTTATATTCTAGGAAGTAATTCTATTTTATTTGGTTGGTTACAAAAAGCTGTGCTAAAAATCCATTTCCATGTTTTAATACTAAATAGTGCTATAAAAAATAACCTGTAACTGCAAGATATTTTTTATTATTATTTCTTTACTTATTGGATAGTGCAAAATACAGTAATTTCTCTATTTTACACTATTTTCGTTTTTCTTTCTTTTTATTCTTACAATTACGTTTATCGTTATCTTTTAAATATTAATCTATAGAAATGTGTTCTTTTTCTAAACCAACCAAATAATCTATCACTTACTTTCAAATTAAGTTATTAGATTTTCCCTTTCATTTTTTCCCCATTTTAGCATAATTTACTGCAAATTTCTATTTTTCTCTTTTTATTTCAGCTTTTCTAACTTTGCATCTAATTTTTGCAAATCTAATGTTCTTTTATTTTAGTCCATATTTGCAAATCCTTCTCTTTACTATTTTATTCGCGTAAAATGGAATGAAAAGAAGCTAACATTTACAGGCTAAATTTCGACTATAAAATAGATGTAAATTTCTTACTTTTAGGCTTATGCCTTTCTCTAACTGTCGATCCTAATATTAATCAAATATAAGCTCTCTTATACAATATACAGTCTCGGCATAACTAAATAACAGAATTAATTACTAAAATAAATACTGAATATAATTATTCAACGGGAATCTAATGATAATATATCATAAACATAAAAGATCTATAATTAAATACACTAACATGTCGTCCTTAGCTTTAAATCTCTATCTTCTAAAATTACAACGCCGTTCTACAACTTCTCTCCATTAATTTATTGCAATTTCTCTATTTTGTTCACATATATTTTATTTAGATTCATTTGGTGAAGATTTATCATAAATAAGAGAAAAGAATGAAGAAAGAAGCCATTGTTTACTGTAAGAGAGGGATGAAGAAAGTGACGTATGATGGAACGAATTACATTACATTCGCTCTTATATAGATGCAGCCCACCAATTATCTAATTAATCCTCTTCTTAATTGATCCTTCAATTAATTTTTATGCACAGCAATATACTGTCTATATGTATACATTCAAATCTAGGTTACTATTATTTCTTTTCCTTATTAATTGGCATTTTCTACTGATTACGTTACAATCCTAATTAATAGCCCCATTAATAAATTAACATGTCACCTCTATTAGTTAATTTCCCTAATTAATATTTTACACATTGTAATGTTTCATAAATTAAGATGTGAATTAATTCCACCATTCAACTAACATATATATTTAATATGCATATAAATTTTCTTATCCAGATATGAATTTGAACATTTATTTGTTACATTTATATGTAAACCTCATTAAATTGACAAACCTGACACACACACACACACACACACACGTTATATATTAATCTCCAATATTAATTCACATATTAATTAATTGCACTTTTTAGCTGATTCTGTTTGCAATGTTAATTATTCCCCTTTTTTTTCCTCTTACATCTAATTCTCTTAATAATTTACATTCATTACTAACATAATAAATTTGTTACTACTTTTATAAATATCTTATGAATTCATTGCAAATGTTTATAATTCATAAAATTTCATGTTTGCATATGTAACTGTTTCTGGCGCTAAAACTTCAAACGGCTATAACTTCTCCTTTTGAAGTCCATTCGGAAAACATTGTATATGAAAGTTGATCGAAAAATTGACACGAACACAATAGTATAAGTTTCATGGTCAAATTTAAACATTAGCAAAAATTCATTTTCAATGTCTGCATAGTTATCAATTAAATTTATTTTAATTTAACTGTCAATAAAATGTGGGGTTTTATAGTTTCTAAAGAGTCCGTCCATCAAAGTTCCTCATGTCTTGCCAAAGGAAACTCCGACCAAAGTTGACCTATCTTTTGCATCATTGTCTCTATCCTTCCGAGCATAATTAAGCAGATGCAAAAAGCATTAGGGTCTTCGACTCCTTTTCAAGTTCTAAATCTTCCAGGACCATCAGCTTCCAAACGTCCAAATGATTTTGAGAAGATGGCCCATTGTATTTTAAATGCTCTATCATTTACTTCAATTCAACCGTCGTCCTCAGTTTTTGATTTGGAAGGACACTATTAATCCCTTCTCGAACAAAAAATCCTGGTATGTGTTACGTTATTTAACTTTATTATTTATGTTTTTCTATAAGCTTTTAACTTGTGTTGTATTTTTCTTTCAGATTTCTAAAAGTTGGTCCTCCCTACATGAAAATGTGTCCAAATCCTCTACCGAAACATTTAAACTTCGAGAAGAAGTTGTTGAGTTAAATAACCAAGTTTCCTCCTTGTCTGCAGAGAAGAACGAAACTACAACTGAGTTGGAACGATTGGAAGCTTCTCTTGCTCAGTCAGAATCTATCATCTTGGAAGAAAGGAAAGCTCACCAACTTCTATCCGATGAGAACTTAGCTTTGTCAATGACTCTGAAAGAGTTTGAAGAGGAAAAAGGAGGGATGGAAACTAAACAAAAGGAAAAGATAAAAAAGAACAAGGCCTCCCTCAAACTGGCTATCAACACCATCTCTGATGCGAAGCAGTGAGCGTTGCAATTCCTTGACTCATCTCTCAAGGACAGTATTATGAACTCCTTTAAAGATGCCTTAATGCTCGCCTATGCTAATAATGTTGTTAAATGCCTGGATTTGAGCTTCCCTTTGCTCGACCCTGCTCTTGTTGACAGGGTGATGGATAGAATCAAAAAGATGGAGTGGGGGCTGAAGTCGCAGAGAGGGAGGAAATCGATGCCTCCAAAATTCTTTCCTTTGAAGTCCCTCCTTTTGAAGTCGAACCCGACTCAGAAGATGAAGGCAATAAAGATGATGCTGCCGAAGAGGAGGGGGATAATGATGATGATGACAATGACGACAACAACAACGATGATGATGATGATGATGATGACAATAATGGCGGTCAAGGTTCAGGTGGCGACGAAGGGGGCCATAATGCGACTTCTGACAAAGATGGAGTGATAATATTGGGGATTCTAAAAAAGATCCATCTCCTCACAAGGCAGCCCCACCTAACTCTGCCGCACTTCTACCCCTCAAGACGATCCATCTTTTGTTAGTATTGAAGCAAGGAGAAGGGGCAAGCTTCCCAAGCATCAGTACTAATATCACAGGTATGGGATTCTCCATTTAAACAACTTTTACTTCGAAGGCAATAATAATGTAAATCTTTTATTTAGATAAGAAGGAAATCTGTCCATCCATATTAAACTAAGCTTGAAAGAAAACAAGCAGAGATAAATAGTCTATATAGTGAGTTAGATAGGTATTTGAAGGAGCACAACGTCCTTTCTTATAAATACCATAGACTTAGTAAAAGTGCGGCAGTGTTAGCTCTTTTAAGCATCAAGAAGCTGCCCCATGATTAAGGAGAGCGCCTCCGTTATGATGGTATTCTTAAAGAAAATCAAGAATTAATCACTCTCTTTTGGATGTTCATTGAAGAGAGAGACATTTTAGTTAACTTCTTACATAAGGCTTATTATAAACACCCGATTGTTGACTTTTAATATTTAGGCGAATTTAGCGGCGGTCTGCTTAGGCGCTTTCATAAAAGATACTTGGACGAATTCAGATCTTACCCGCATCTTGGACTTGTTAGAATTTACCACGGGTCAGACCATTCCCCAAGATCTACCTCCTGAAAAAATTAAGTATTATAAGGATAAATTTTTCTCTAAATTATTTACCAAGTCAATCTTGTATGAATCATATAAATAAGTATGTACATGTAATAATATACTGATTTGTAAATATTTCATTTAGTCTTGCTTTTTAATGCTTAGCTTCATTTCATTATGTTATTACTGAGTGACTGTTCATTAGGCCAACTTGTTTCTAGAGACTACTTAAGTCAATATGTTAAAATAAGAAAGAAAAAAATTCTTGAAAAACATCAATTTTAAAGTCTTCAAAATCAGCAAGATACTATTTTCTTAGAGAACTGCAAAAACTTTATATGGAACATCCTCGTTTCCGCTTTGATTTCCTTGGTAGTGAAAAAGAGAAGGTACTTAAGGAAATTAGGACATTCTATACTAAGTTAATTTGTGGTCATGATAGTCCTCCAACTAGGGAGAAAGACGATAGCAAATGTCCCCCGGTGATTACACCGAAAGGGACTAAATATTCCTTTTGATTCTACCGTTATTCTTTCTTCCAATTCATTAGATAAAGTTAGAAATTAATGAATTAGCCATTGAATTAATGAATGAATTGAATGTAAATCAATTGAATGTAAATAGAATTGATATAGAATAATGGATGAAGTGTTAATTCATTAAAGCTAATTAAAAGTGTTAAACCAAATTGAAGGTAAAGTGAATAAATTTGGTTGTGTTGTATATACATTGGTTGCTATTTGATATTAGTTGATTGTGTAAAATTCATTAAGTGTTAATGAAGTTAAATTGATAAAATTGAAAGCTATGTAATTGAATCCAAATTAGAAGTAAATGAATTTGAATAGAATTGAATTTGATTTGGATTGAAAGGGAACTAATGTGAATTTAATTAGTGAATGTAAACTAATTGAATATGAATGAATGAATGTTAGTAAAAACATTCCATGTTAATGAATCAAATGTGATTAAAATGAAAAAAAACCAATCCAATGAATATTAATGAAAAGTGAATGTATATTGATTTGGTTATGAATTGATTTGGATAGACATTGATTTGTTGGATGATAGTTGTTTGGTGGTTGCATTTATTATTTTTGTTGCATTTGCTATATTGGCATATGTAGTTGTTATATTGTTATATGTTGTATATTGATATTATTTTCGTATATACATGTTCTCATCTATTTGATTGAGTGTACAGTAGGTGCGGATGGCTTATGCTTCGCATTTGGAGCTCGCTTTCGCGTTATATTAGTCGTATACGCTCGCTAACAATAAATAAGGTACATATCTCGGATTACATACCGTACTTTTACACTTTTTTCCATGCGGGATGCCTCATCACTTGATGAGATGTATATTTATGATATATATACTGCTATTTTCTTTTCTTTTTTTGGATCGAGCCGCGCAAAGGAGACTCTGGCGAATTTTTCTGAAAATTTAAGGCGTTGGAATATTTTTGAGGAATTTGAAAATTTTGAAAAGTAAAATTAAGTACGATTTGAAAACTTAGTAAAGATTTTGTAAGAAGTTTAACTAATGGATTTTGGAAAAGCTAAATACTTAAGAGATTTGTAAATCAAACTTGAACGGTCTGTTTTGAAAAGTTAATGGATTTCAAAACTCTTTCTTACTTGGTAATTTCGAGGACGAAATTCTTTTAAGGGGGGAAGTTTGTAACGACCCAGAATTTCTGTCAATTAAAAATTATATATTTAATTAATTTCAAATATTAACAAGTCAAATTAATAAGTCGAATAAATTATTTTTCAAATATTTAAAATTAATTGGATAATTAAATCGATAATTTAATATTTGAAATTACAGAAATAATTGGAAATTGGGTTTAATATGATTGAAAATGATTTGTAAAATTTTATTTAATCATGTTAGAGTTATAATGATGTTACATAACTTTTAAAATTGAATTTAAAGTTAATTTGTGAAAATTGAATATTTTAATATTTAATTGACGAGTTAAAATAGCCATTTTTCAAACAGTCTCGGATTTCAACGAAACCATTTTCATCGGATCCATAATGTGATACTATTGTAAGGTTTCAAATTTCGTGTCAATCGGATTTACGGTTTGTCCGGGGCAAGCCAAAATGCCTAGAAATTAGTTTAAATCGATTTAATTTGAAATCGATCGTTTATTGCCGTTACTCCACAGATGATCGAATTGGCCTCCGAAACATATTCCATTATGTTCGAAACGCGGGGTAAATTCTAGAAACGCCAACCGGCACGCTTCGTTTGGAGTTCGAAAATTTTTGGATGAATAGTGTTTTGTCGTTTTTTCTATAAAAGCACCCCATATTTCATTTTTGCAAAAATAATCAAACCCTAGGGTTAGCTTCAGCTGGCCACCACATATGAATTCAATGGCCGAAATCAATTCTCCTTCCTCCTCTAATCTCTTTCAATCCACTCAATATTATCGAATACTTTCTGAAGCAAAGTTGAAGAGCATCGGAAGAGCTTCAGATCCATACGGGGTTGATCGTCATTGGAGCATCGTGGTCGCCAAATTTTGGCCGTGAACACGCACGGTTCGTGCACGCATTTCGAGGGCATGGGACAGCCGAGCTTTGCAAGATTCTGGCCGGTGGGGGAATTCGAGATGCTCGTCGCAGTGGTGTAGCCTGATCGAAGTGGAAGGGCTCGAAGTGGGTTGCGAAATTAGGTTAAAAAGGCGGCCAAATGGGTGGTTGCGTTCGTGAATACTGGGAAGGGGAAGAAGGGGCCGAACGGCCTTGATCTTGGGACAAAAGAATGGACGGCCCGGATGGATTTAGGTTAAAATAAATAAAAGAAATTGTAATTTATTATATTTATAATTCGTGTAAACTTTAAACAAGTATAACTTTTTCATACGAGGTCCGTTTCGCACGAAACGAATTGCGTTGGCTTCGTTTTATTGAGCACTACGCAATGGAGCTAGTTTGGAGTAGTTTGGAGCTAGTGAAAAATTTGGATAAAATTAAACACACGTTTAATTTTATTCGAAATAAACGCTACACCTGTTATCGGAAACTCAAGGTGAGAACTTCTCACTCAATCGAACTGTTTCGTTTTAAATTTTAAATAGTTAGATTTAAAATTGTTTGATTGTGTGATTGGATGATAATTTGTTATCTATTGTGTTAAATAGACATTATACGCCGTATATTAAGCGAAGGTTATTTATTAAAAACATATACCGCGATAATTCCAACTTGTATGGAATTTGTATTATATATGTACTTGGAGTTGATTTTCCCGCCTTATATAGCGGATGAGACCCTATTGCGCCGCATAATAGCGGATAGTATTTTATAAATCCCATATACTGCGATATTCCGTCTCGAAGCGGAATTGGTATTGTGCTAACATCTTTGGATGCAGGGAAACAGGTTGGAGGGATCCAACTGAATTCCTCAAACGATTGAATTGGTTTCAATGTTGTGTTTGATCTATTTATTGATCAATTTATAATCTGCTTGATTATCTTTGTGATTGAAATCGTTAAAGGCTAAATTTTAGCCGAATATATTTTGGTATCGTTAGAAAATAAATAAAATTTGATTTTTGAAAATTTAAGTTGAGAATTCATAAAAAAAAATTGGAATTTATCCATTTTAAATAAATAAACGTTGTAATTTGTATGTTACAAAAATTATGACTTTTGAGAAATATAACCAAAATGTGATTTTTCAGATAAGTAGTTGATAAATTTAGGTTTAAATTGGGATTTTTTAATTATTATAAAAGATTTATAAAATTAATATTTATAAATTAAAATATTGGAATTATAAAACAAGTTTTCATAAGTGTTAAAATGAAATGTAAATGGATTTCATAAGTGGATGAAATCTATAGATTTATAATTTGTGAAGTTATAAAATGAATAGATTTTATAAAATAAAAGATTTATAAGTAATTAACTTATAAATTGGATTTTTGCGTGTAAATGGAATATGGATAGAATTTGTGAATAAAGTGATTTTATAAGTTGAAGTTGTTATAAAATATAAATGGGAATTATAAACGTTGTTTTATAAATCCAAAATTGATTTATTTTAATAAGTTTAATTATTATAGCTTATTAGAGGAGATATATCCACGATTTTGGGACAGTGGATAATCCTTTAAATAAAATATGTAGAAATTGAATTTGGTAAACGAAGTCTATTCACGATTTTGGACGATGAATAATATATTAAAGAAATATTTTGGGAAAGTGGTATTTTAAATAGAATTAAAACGATTTAAAAATGTTTTAAAAGGTACTAAATATCGAAACCATAGATTTAAGCATTCATTGTTGAAATAGACGTTTCAAGAAATAAAAGGAAATGGTGGACTATAACACTGTTGTTATAGTAAATGATTTCCGAAAGGAAATGTTTTATATAGTATTGGGATTTATATATCTATTTTAAGTTCGAATCCCTATACTAATGATTTTGGGTTGTCGTAACGATGTTTTACGTAACATTCGTTTTGACCCAAATAAATGTGTTTAAGAGAATGTTTTCCTTATAGAATAAAATATATACTCAATTTGGATTTAAGTATATTGAATATTTTCCAAGTGTTGAAAATAAATAGATTGTGAATTACTTATCATCAAATAAGTATGGAAATGTTTTTCCAATATGAAGTGAATGTTTGAGGTTTTATCTTTTAAAGATAAATTGAAAATGAATATTAGAAATCGATTTAAAAATCGTATATTCACAGATATTTTGGAAATGTAAATTCACTATAGAATTTACAAAAGAAAGGGAAATTTGTAAAAAAAAATAAACATTGATTTATTTTTGAAGTGTGGAAATTAATTTACGGATTTGGAACGTAAATTTAATAAATCGGTAAGGATTTATTTAATTGGTTTAAATGAACCATTTTGAAATAAAAATGAATAAAGATTTGTGAATATATCCCGTATAGGGAAACGATTTGAAATTTGTTTTCAAAAGTTGTAAAGGGGAAAAATGATTTGAAATTTGTTTTCAAATGGTTGAAGTGTGGGAAATATGTCTTGTAAAGATATTTTGGGAAATAAATAATTTGGAAAATTATTTGAAATCGGGTGAGGTTGTGAATATTGATTGACAGTTAAATAACCGACTATCAGTATTGACCTTTAAATAGGTATTTGTTATGAATTGGTGGAAATTGAGTGCTACATTTATTTTTAAATTATTGCGCTCGTTATTCGGATTACCCACTCCGAATAGTGATACGACGTAATGGATAGCATTGAAGACCGGTGGTGAAGACCGGGTATTTGTGAAAACGATAGGATGACCTATCGATTGTCTCTGCACCGTTAGCTACGGTATGGAGATTTCCTTTGTGATGGGAAATTCGATCGGGAATGTGAATACCCGGATTGCAAGGGCTTCTTTTGTAGTGCCTTCGGTTCTGTTCGAACCCGGAACAGACTTGTATGGTTACGTGCCTGACATTACATTTTGAGATATAAAGCAGATTTCTTTCAAATACATTTCTGTTGGTGGAAGAGAATTTATTCTCTTAGCTTTACACCCTTCTCTGAGACGTACGAGCTTAGAGGTTATGTAGTTGAAGGTTGTCAGCGATATATTCCCAATTTGGTAATGTGGCATGCCGAGTGTTGCTGTGTGATGATTATTTATTGATCATTTGTTGATCAAAGCGTGGCTTTGTGAAAAGCGTAGCTTTGTGGACGAGACTTCGTCAGACCTCACTCCCCGAAAATGGTCAAAACAGGAATATGCGGCAAGGTTATGAGGGTCGCGCCCTTTAGGGTATGTCATTTCCTTCTGGAAAGGGTGGTATCATGGTATGGAGCCCAGATACTTACTCATGTTGACACACTATATTTATTACTATGTGATGTTGGTTATCGAGCACTCGATAAAGGTCCAAAGGGACTGGGGGATGGCATATTCGTGTAGTAGTTACCTAGTTACAAAGGTAACCCAGCCTTGTGTTGGCAGAGATCTAACCGTAACGTTAGGTTCTCGGGACGTCCCGCCAGAGGCGATCCCATTGACAGTAGGAAGTTCCTTAGCCTGACTATTTGTTGGAAATCCAAACAAAACAATACGAGCCTTGTACGGTTTTAGTTGTAAAACCTGCCATTTACTTATGGCGGTCACCACTGTTTAGATGGTAGCTATAGTAGGCATACGATAATGGTCGTATGTTGGCTAAGATTTATATCTTTACTTTCGAAATGATTTTTCCTACACTATGCACTAGTAATAATATCAAATGTTTCTTTTTAATGCGTATCAAGAATCTTTGACTATCATAAGGAGAAATCTCCTCCAATTCTGCGTTTGCATTGTGTGTGTGCGGGGAGACCTTATGGTAGTTTCATTTTCCAAAAGCATTGCGGATATTTTTCACTTCCCTTGTTGTTGTTGTTGTTTTAAAAGATAAATAACTGTTTTAAGTTCTCACACCAGTCTCATGACTGACCTGGAGTTTATTGTTCTCTTCCTAAACTCTGGGTGCCTACCAATTTCCACACGGGCAGTCTAGAGTCAGGTCATCAGGTCATTCTGGATTCAGAAGTGCTATGGAGCTCAAGTGGCGGGCTGGATGGCGAGACGTACCACTTGTATATGATATTATCTTTCCGCTGTATAATTCACTTGTAGGGACATGTTTGTATAGTTATCCATTCTTGTATTGTGTTGTATATTGTTGTTGTACACTCTGATGATAATGCAATGTAATAACTGATATAGTTCTTTGTTTTAAAGATTATTCATTTATCTATTATATGTTGTTCTGCTGCGATATGTGAGATTCTGATATTGTTTCTGTTCTGTTTCCTTATTTCTTCTCTCTTTTTCTTCTACTTCTTCTTTTTAACCCTCATGGTTCGGTTTATCGGCATTCGATTGTTCAACAGTTGATACAGTGGACGTATTGATGTCGATTTTTGGAAGTCGAAGAATCGGGTCTTGACATTTGGTATCAGAGCTTATGGTTAAGCGACAACCATGGTTCTGTTGGGAATTACTCATTAGAGATAGAGTCAGTAGTACTCTAGAATGAGTTTGAGTGTAATAATAGCTATGAGCACGTATTTGTTAGTGAATATAAAATTATTTTATATTGTGATGATTGGTTTGTTGAGTGGTATATGGATTCTGGTCGGTATATTCCGTACAACTCTATCGATAGGGATCTCTAAACACTGGTACAAAACAATTCGACACGATATTGTTTTAAATTGGGTAAATGAAATAATTTTACCTTAGTTATATTTTATATAAGAAGGAATAATTTTTCAGAATTATTAAAGTGTATATGAATTGATTATTTGGTTGTTGAATAAGTTAAGTAAAAACAACAGTTGTAAAAGAATGAATTGTATAAGCAAATGAATTATAAATATGGAAGTTATAATTAAAATGATTTAAACTTGTGAAATAATCTTATATATACGAAGTGAAATTATATAAGTAAAAGATTTATAAAGGTGATTTATAATCTAAAAACAAAATTCCAGAGAAGTGTTTTGAAAGGATTTGATATTTTGGGAAAATTATTTTGGAGAAATTAAAGCTCTAAACTCTTTTCGGTCGCTGGAAAATAATTCCGATGATGATTGCAACATCATCGGTGTTCATTTTCGGGTTTCCAAAAGAGGGATTGCTGCCAAATTGTTTTAAATGAAAGTTGTTTGGAAAATTTGAGTTTGGGTTTTGAAATTCAAAGGATAATTGAATTGGTTTCAAAAATAGTTTTGAAAGATTGAAAAGACTCTGGAATGTTATATAAAACGATTGGAATACAATTATTAAATTGAAAAATAAATTGTGGATGAATAAATAATATTTGCAAGTGCAAGGAAATGAAATTAAAAATCCAAGTTGAAATAAATTTGAGTTGTCATCAAAGACATGTGATTGAAATTTAACAAAAGGAAAGTTAAATAAATTGATTTGGATTAGATAAGCTATTGAAATTGATGAATATAAGTGAAATAAATTTTGAACTTATAATATGAGTTAATAAATTTAGCTTTGGTAAAAGTTAAATAGAATTGGAATCTGAATTGGATTTGTAAGTGGAAAATTAAGTTAAGCTAAACAAATGATGAATTGAAATGGAATATAGCTTAAGTAATATTGAATGAAGTTGATTTCGGTATCGAAGAAATTAATCAAGAGAAGTGATGATTTTGAACTTGAGTTATATAAATGAAATTCAACTTTTTTGATAAAATGAATTAGTCATTGAATTAATGAATGAATTGAATGTAAATCAATTGAATGTAAATAGAATTGATATAGAATAATGGATGAAGTGTTAATTCATTAAAGCTAATTAAAAGTGTTAAACCAAATTGAAGGTAAAGTGAATAAATTTGGTTGTGTTGTATATACATTGGTTGCTATTTGATATTAGTTGATTGTGTAAAATTCATTAAGTGTTAATGAAGTTAAATTGATAAAATTGAAAGCTATGTAATTGAATCCAAATTAGAAGTAAATGAATTTGAATAGAATTGAATTTGATTTGGATTGAAAGGGAACTAATGTGAATTTAATTAGTGAATGTAAACTAATTGAATATGAATGAATGAATGTTAGTAAAAACATTCCATGTTAATGAATCAAATGTGATTAAAATGAAAAAAAACCAATCCAATGAATATTAATGAAAAGTGAATGTATATTGATTTGGTTATGAATTGATTTGGATAGACATTGATTTGTTAGATGTTAGTTGGATGATAGTTGTTTGGTGGTTGCATTTATTGTTTTTGTTGCATTTGCTATATTGGCATATGTAGTTGTTATGTTGCTATATGTTGTATATTGATATTATTTTCATATATACATGTTCTCATCTATTTGATTGAGTGTATAGTAGGTGCGAATGGCTTATGCTTCGCATTTGGAGCTCGCTTTCGCGCTATATTAGCCGTATACGCTCGCCAACAATAAATAAGGTACATATCTCGGATTACATTCCGTACTTTTACACTTTTTTCCCTGCGGGATGCCTCATCACTTGATGAGATGTATATTTGTGATATATATACTGCCATTTTTTTTTCGGATCGAGCCGCGCAAAGGAGACTATGGCGAATTTTTTCGAAAATTTAAGGCGTTAGAATATTTTAAAGGAATTTGAAAATTTTGAAAAGTAAAATTAAGTACGATTTGAAAACTTAGTAAAGATTTTGTAAGAAGTTTAACTAATGGATTTTGAAAATGCTAAACACTTAAGAGTTTTGTAAATCAAACTTAAATGGTCTGTTTTGAAAAGTTAATGGATTTCAAAAATATTTCTTACTTGGTAATTTCGAGGACGAAATTCTTTTAAGGGGAGAAGTTTGTAACGACCCAGAATTTCTGTCAATTAAAAATTATATATTTAATTAATTTCAAAAATTAACAAGTCAAATTAATAAGTCGAATAAATTATTTTTCGAATATTTAAAATTAATTGGATAATTAAATCGATAATTTAATATTTGAAATTACAGAAATAATTGGAAATTGGGTTTAATATGATTGAAAATGATTTGTAAAATTTTATTTAATCATGTTAGAGTTATAATGATGTTATAGAACCTTTAAAATTGATTTTAAAGTTAATTTGTGAAAATTGAATATTTTAATATTTAATTGACGAGTTAAAATAGCCATTTTTCAAACAGCCTCGGATTTCAACGAAACTAGTTTCATCGGATCCGTAATGTGATATTATTGTAAGGTTTCAAATTTCGTGTCAATGGGATTTACGGTTTGTCCGGGGCAAGCCAAAACGTCTAGAAATTAGTTTAAATCGATTTAATTTGAAATCGATCGTTTATTGCCATAACTCGCACAGATGATCGAATTGGCCTCCGAAACATATTCCATTGTATTCGGAATGCGGGGTAAACCCTAGAACGCCAACCGGCACGCTTCGTTTGGAGTTCGGAAAATTTTGGATGAATAGTGTTTCGTCGTTTTTTCTATAAAAGCACCCCATATTTCATTTTTGCAAAAATAATCAAACCCTAGGGTTAGCTTCAGCCGGCCGCCATGTATGAATTCAATGGCCGAAATCTATTCTCCTTCCTCCTCTAATCTCTTTCAATCCACTCAATATTATCGAATACTTTCTGAAGCAAAGCTGAAGAGCATCGGAAGAGCTTCAGATCCATACAGGGTTGATCGTCATTGGAGTATCGTGGTCGCCAAATTTTGGCCGTGAACACGCACGGTTCATGCACGCGTTTCGAGGGCATGGGACAGCCGAGCTTTGCAAGATTCTGGCCGGTGGGGGAATTCAAGATGCTCGTCGCAGTGGTGTAGCCTGATCGAAGTGAAAGGGCTCGAAGTGGGTTGCGAAATTAGGTTAAAAAGGCGGCCAAATGGGTTGTTGCATTCGTGAATACTGGGAAGGGGAAGAAGGGGCCGAACGGCCTTGATCTTGGGACAAAAGAATGGACGGCGCGGATGGATTTAGGTTAAAATAAATAAAAGAAATTGTAATTTATTATATTTATAATTCGGGTAAACTTTAAACAAGTATAACTTTTTCATACGAGGTCCATTTCGAACGAAACGAATTGCGTGGGCTTCGTTTTATTGAGCACTATGCAATGGAGCTGGTTTGGAGTCGTTTGGAGCTAGTAAATTTCGGGTAAAATTAAACGCATGTTTAATTTTATTCGAAATAAAACGCTACAACTGTTATCGGAAACTCAATGTGAGAACTTCTCACTCAATCGAACTGTTTCGATTTAAATTTTAAATAGTTAGATTTAAAATGTTTGATTGTGTGATTGGATGATAATTTGTTATCTATTGCGTTAAATAGACATCATACGCCGTATATTAAGTGGAGGTTATTTATTAAAAACATATACCGCGATAATTCCAACTTGTATGGAATTGGTATTATGTATGTACTTGGAGTTGATTTTCCCGCATTATATAGCGGATGAGACCCTATTGCGCCGCATAATAGCGGATAGTATTTTATAAATCCCATATACTGTGATATTCCGTCTTGAAGCGGAATTGGTATTGTGCTAACATCTTTGGATGCAGGGAAACAGGTTGGAGGGATCCAACTGGATTCCTCAAATGATTGAATTGGTTTCAATGTTGTGTATTGATCTATTTATTGATCTATTTATAATCTGCGTGATTATCTTTGTGATTGAAATCGTTAAAGGCTAAATTTCTGCCGGATATACTTTGGTATCGTTAGATGCCGAAAATAAATAAAATTTGATTTTTGAAAATTTAAATTGAGAATTCATAAAAAAAAATTAAATTTTGGAATTTATCCATTTTAAATAAATAAACGCTGTAATTTTTATGTTACAAAAATTATGATTTTTGAGAAATATAACCATAATGTGATTTTTCAGATAAGTAGTTGATAAATTTATAAAATGGTTTAAATTGGGATTTTTGAATTATTATAAATGATTTATATAAAAGATTTATAAAATTAATATTTATAAATTAAAATATTGGAATTATAAAACAAATTTTTATAAGTGTTAAAATGAAATGTAAATGGATTTCATAAGTGGATGAAATCTATAGATTTATAATTTTTGAAGTTATAAAATGAATAAATTTTATAAAATAAAAGATTTATAAGTAATTAACTTATAAATTGGATTTTTGCGTGTAAATAGAATTTGTGAATAAAGTGATTTTATAAGTTGAAGTTGTTATAAAATATAAATGGGAATTATAAACGTTGTTTTATAAATCCAAAATTGATTTATTTTAATAAGTTTAATTATTATAGTTTATTAAAGGAGATATATCCACGATTTTGGGACAGTGGATAATCCTTTAAATAAAATATGTAGAAACTGAATTTGGTAAACGAAGTATATTCACGATTTTGGACGGTGAATAATATATTAAAGAAATATTTTGAAAAAGTGATATTTTAAGTAGAATTAAAACGGTTTAAAAATATTTTAAAAGGTACTAAATATCGAAACCATAGATTTCAGCATTCATTGTTGAAATAGACGTTTCAACAAATAAAAGGAAATGGTAGACTATAACACTGTTGTTATAGTAAATGATTTCCAAAAGGAAATGTTTTATATAGTATTGGGATTTATATATCTATTTTAAGTTCGAATCCCTATACTAATGATTTTGGGTTGTCGTAACGATGTTTTACGTAACATTCGTTTTGACCCAAATAAATGTGTTTAAGAGAATGTTTTCCTTATAGAATAAAATATATACTTAATTTGGATTTAAGTATATTGAATATTTTCCAAGTGTTGAAAATAAATAGATTGTGAATTACTTATCATCAAATAAGTATGGAAATGTTTTTCCAATATGAAGTGAATGTTTGAGGTTTTATCTTTCAAAGATAAATTAAAAATGAATATTAGAAATTGATTTAAAATCGTATATTCACAGATATTTTGAAAATGTAAATTCACTATAGAATTTATAAAAGAAAGGGAATTTTGTAAAAAAAAATAAACATTGATTTATTTTTGAAGTGTGGAAATTAATTTAAGGATTTGGAACGTAAATTTAATAAATTGGTAAGGATTTATTTAATTGGTTTAAATGAACCATTTTGAAATAAAAATGAATAAAGATTTGTGAATATATCCCGTATAGGGAAACGATTTGAAATTTGTTTTCAAAAGTTGTAAAGGGGAAAATTGATTTAAAATTTGTTTTCAAATGGTTGAAGTGTGGGAAATATATCTTGTAAAGATATTTTGGGAAATAAATAATTTGGAAAACTATTTGAAATCGTGTGATGTTGTGAATATTGATTGATAGTTAAATATCGACTATCAATATTGACCTTTAAATAGGTATTTGTTGTGAATTGGTTGAAATTGAGTGCTACATTTATTTTTAAATTATTGCGCTCGTTATTCGGATTACCCACTCCGAATAGTGATACGACGTAATGGATAGCATTGAAGACCGGTGGTGAAGACCGGGTGTCTGTGAAAACGATAGGATGACCTATCGATTGTCTCTGCACCGTTAGCTACGGTATGGAGATTTCCTTTGTGATGGGAAATTTGATCGGGATTGTGAATACCCGGATTGCAAGGGCTTCTTTTGAAGTGCCTTCGGTTCTGTTCGAACCCGGAACAGACTTGTATGGTTACGTGTCTGACATTACATTTTGAGATATAAAGCAGGTTTCTTTCAAATACATTTCTGTTGGTGGCGGTGAATTTATTCTCTTAGCTTAACACCCTTCTCTAAGACGTACGCGCTTAGAGGTTATGTAGTTGAAGGTTATCAGCGATATATTCCCAATTTGGTAATGTGGCATGCTGAGTGTTGCTGTGTGATGATTATTTATTGATCATTTGTTGATCAAAGAGTGGCTTTGTGAAAAGCTTACCTTTGTGGACGAGACTTCGTCAGACCTCATTCCCTGGAAATGGTCAAAACAGGAATATGCGGCAAGGTTATGAGGGTCGCGCCCTTTAGGGTATGTCATTTCCTTCTGGAAAGGGTGGTATTATGGTATGGAGCCCAGATACTTGCTCATGTTGACACGCTATATTTATTACTGTGTGATGTTGGTTATCGAGCGCTCGTATAAAGGTCCAAAGGGACTGGGGGATGGCATAATCGTGTAGTAGTTACCTAGTTACAAAGGTAACCCGGCCTTGTGTTGGCATAGATCTAACCGTAACGTTAGGTTCTCGGGACGTCCCGCCAGAGGCGATCCCATTGACAGTAGGAAGTTCCTTAGCCTGACCATTTGTTGAAAATCCAAACAAAACAATACGAGCCTTGTACGGTTTTAGTTGTAAAACCTGCCATTTACTTATGGCGGTCACCACTGTTTAGATGGTAGCTATAGTAGGCATACGATAATGGTCGTATGTTGGCTAAGATTTATATCTTTACTTTCGAAATGATTTTTCCTACACTATGCACTAGTAATAATATCAAATGTTTCTTTTTAATGCGTATCAAGTATCTTTGACTATCATAAGGAGAAATCTCCTCCAATTCTGCGTTTGCATTGTGTGTATGCGGGGAGGCCTTATGGTAGTTTCATTTTCCAAAAGCATTGGGGATATTTTTCACTTTCCTTGTTATTGTTGTTGTTTTAAAAGATAAATAACTGTTTTAAGTTCTCACACCAGTCCCATGACTGACCTGGAGTTTATTGTTCTCTTCCTAAACTCTGGGTGCCCACCAATTTCCACACAGGCAGTCTAGAGTCAGGTTATCAGGTCATTCTGAATTCAGAAGGCTACGGAGCTCAAGTGGCGGGCTGGATGGCGAGACGTACCACTTGTATATGATATTATCTTTCCGCTGTATAATTCACTTGTAGGGACATGTTTGTATAGTTTTCCATTCTTGTATTGTGTTGTATATTGTTGTTGTACACTCTGATGATAATGTAATGTAATAACTGATATTGTTCTTTGTTTTAAAGATTATTCATTTATCTATTATATGTTATTCCGCTGCGATATGTGACATTCTGATATTGTTTCTGTTCTGTTTCCTTATTTCTTCTCTCTTTTTCTTCCACCTCTTCTTTTTAACCCTCATCGTTCGGTTTTTCGGCATTCGATTGTTCGGCAGTTGATACAGTGGACGTATTGATGTCGATTTTTGAAAGTCGAAGAATCGGTTCTTGACAACTACTTCCTTCAGAAGCGCATCGCATAATTAGAAAGAGAAAATAAAACCCTTAGAGGCGCAAACAGAGCTTTTAATTGCGCTCCGAAGACTAATATGGATGTAATTGACATTGCTGATAAGATAGGAAAGAAAGAAAAGAAACTCAATAAGGTTCTCTGCATCGCAATCCGTCAAATAGTAGATCCCTTAATTGCTGAGAACCTGAACAGGGCTACTCAATACTTATAATAGATTTGTATTTATGAAATGTATATACTTGTCATGTATACTTGTTAACAGTTTCATAAGTCATGTAAACCATATAAAATTTGTAAATATCACCTGATTTGTGATTCTTTCCTTTTATGTCATTTCTAAAATGCTTGTTTGATACCATAATTTCTGCATTTGCTGAATCTTTCATCCTTCTTTGTTGTTTCGATTTCCTTGAAAAGTATGAAGGAAACAACATTTTCAATTATTAGCTTGAATGACATATAAATCTATGTACATCATTTGCGTAGATTAACAATTCATCGTGTTAACCATATGAAAATTAGTTTATATCAAATTTCTAGATCCCATCTTCAACCATGATGAGAAATAATTAAGAATTTAACTTTGACAATTTTGATAGAATGTTTGAAGTCTGTTAATAGGAAATCCTGCCCTGAAGTAGGGGTATAAATGTTTAGAGAGACATTCTATAGAGATAGTCAATAATGAGCTAAATATGGAAGAGTCCAGAAATCATTTGTAGTAAAAAATAATAATGACCCATACAGGGTATTAATGAAATTTGAAAGCTTAGACATCCGAAACCCAAATTCAGGTATTAACGGAAACTCATAAATATGATCCTCTTAAGAAAAGTCTTTGGCCATATTTGGGCCTTAATGATGGATAAGTAGAAGTCCACAATGAAAATCTCAAGCTTAGATTAGGGCATTAATAAATAACAGTTTCGAAACCCAGATTCGGGTTCGATAAAGACAATTAGTGATCAATAAGGACCAGAAATCCAGATTCGGGTATTAGTAAATGAAGTTTAAATGAAAGTCCCGAAACCCAGATTCGAATATTAATAAGGGAGTTATGTCCTACTCCTTTGATTATGTCTTCTTCGACATGTATAAATTCTTTAGACCTTGTATACATAGGAGTAGTTTGATTTAGATGCTTCTCGTGCTTAGACGTCTTAGTCCATAATATGATGTGCCACTTCTTGGGCCTGGACATCTTAGTCCATTGAAGATATTCCGCTTCTCGAGTTTGGACATCTTAAGCCATTATTTGATGATCCTCTTCTTGGGCTTGGACATGTTAGTCCATTATTTGATGAGCCTTTTCTTGGGCTTGGACATCTTTGTCCATCGTTGTCTGGTACTCTTGGTTAGCTCATATTAAAGGCTGGAACCAAGGACTTACCCAAACTCCCTCCAGGAGGCGCCTTGACCTGGCCAGAGGCACGGCGAAGGGCTTGTCCGGTGCTTTAACCTAGCCATAGAATGGCATAGGTAAAGGCTTACGCCGTCCTCTCTCCAAGAGGGGCCCTGCCTTGGGCATAGCATGGTTTGGACAAGGGCTTGTTCGATACTTTACCCTGGCCATAGCGTGGCGTGGATAAAGGTTTACTCCGTCCTCCGTCTAGGAGGTTTCTTGACTTGACTAGAGGCGCAACCAAGGTCTCGTCCAGTGCTTTAACCTGGTCATAGCATGGTGCGGTTAAAGGTTTACTCCGCCCTCCCTCTAGGAGGTGCTCTGCCTTGGCCGACTCGGTGTGGACAGGCTTTCTTCCATCTTAGGTAGACTACCATCTTAGGTATTATCCAAATACAAGGAGTATTTCGCTCCCAACCATGTAGATCTTTCTTAAAAAAGTATCTTTTATTGATTTTTCTCATGTTCCCTTTACAAATTCATTAATCTTTCCTTGATAGAAGAAATTGATTATCATCCCCTCTAAGACTTGCAATGATTTGTTTCATGTCTGTTCATCATGTGATAGTGACAATAGGATCCCCTTAGATTCCTTTCATGGTTTGACTTCTTTTTCTGTAATGGCCAATAGTTAAGCTCATTCTTGGTTAGCAAGTAGACATTCTCTATGGATGTTGCTAAGTTGCACTCTTTAGGAAGTCTAGACTTGAAACTTATTTCTTGGGGATGGCTTCTTGTTTTCTTGTTTCTCGGCCTTGTAGTTTCACATTCTTCAATCTCTTTTCTTTTCGACTCCCTTTGAAGTTCTTGTGTTGGAATTGTTCTTGTCGTAGTTTGCTCACATTTAGTGCAAAGGCATTGTAGTCAGTCGTCATCCCTTCGGAATAATATTGAATTTTTCTCCTCGTTTGACTACATTGTCACTTCCACTTTTCCTTCTTCCTAAGGCAAAAATAGGGATGAGCCCAATATGAAAAGGATTTATGCTTCACTTTTCTGGATCATATGATTCCGCTCTTTTCTGTTTTATAATCCATAGAGCTTTCAATCTTAGAATTTGCTCTTCATGTAGTTTGGAATTCTTGATGGTTCTTGGGGAGAATCCTATCAAATGTGGTTCGGAAGATCCTTGCTCGGACCTTATGATTCCGCTAGCCATGATGATATTAGACCAAAGTAGATAAACTTAAAATTGAGTTGGGTTAGAGACAAGTGGTGTTGGGTGTTCAACCAAGTTGGAGGTTCGGGCTCTCCTTCTAGCGCCAAAATGTTAACAAGAAAACTTATCAACACCCCGAAGAAGATCCAAAGAACAAGGATATTCCGTTTTGGTTTCTCTTAAGCAAGTTGGGAAGAACAAAATGTAAATATTCACTTTGTTATCCTTTCAACCAGATTACTATATTGAATACTTGTTAAAATGGACCTTTCAATCCGGTCGGAATGGTTAATTCCTTTTCTTATAAGCCTTTAGATTGTGCTGAGATAATATGGTTTTCCTTTCGAAAGGTCTCCTTTCGAAAGAGTTGATAAACTCAAATGGATAACTTGAGGAATCTAAGGTTAAGATTTGGTTTGATGGGTTTCGACTCTGTCGGAGGCTTAGATGGTTGAGTGGGTAGGGCTTTGATCAAGAACCTGGGACTGAGGTTTCGACCATGTCGAAAGCTGTAGCCTTAAATGTCTTGAGTTTGGATTGAGAGCTAGAGGTTAAAGTGAATTGGAGAAGGGTTTCGATCTTGTCGAAAATAGAAGTCCAGTAAAAGGTGGCATGGATTCTATAACTAGAGTTGCTTGAGTTCACAGGAGTTTTTGATCGGGTTGGAAGAGCCTTCCGACTTGCCCGACACCTAAAAAAATGCTATTCGTTCTGATTATAATACTTTGAAACAACTAAGTAATCAAAATACAAAGATCTTCCCCTTTTTCAGCACAAAGAAATTTTTATTGCTCAATTTCTCCAAATCAATTTACTAATTGGGGATTTACAGCTTTTAGAAAGTACAAGTTTGGAATGAATATATTGGGATCCCCAAAACCTGATCCCTTGGGTCTTATTTATAGATGTGAGCCGGCACTTTTCGACCTGGTCGAAAGGCTGCTGCCATATTGTCTCTTGTATGCTTCCGCCTTTGTCTAAAGGAAAGGTTGCACTTTTCTTCTCTATGTTGCTTTATAAGAGCTTTCAACTCTGTCGATAGGCTTTATTCAGGAGTTTCGAAGGTGTTGAAATGCTTATGGTTTCGATATTGTTAGTTGCTTCTAAAATCTTGCTTGTGACTTGATGCGGAACCTCCCTGGATAACAATGGTTTCGACCAGTTCGAAAGGTTTAATTTAGCTTTCGACTGGGTTGTCGAGGCCAATACACGCTTTCGAGTAGTTTGAGTGAAGACGAGACCTTTGGTTCGAAAGGTTGACGCTTATATGAAGAGTTTTCCTCATTTGCCTTCGAAAGGAGTTGCTTTGACTCATTCGAAAGATTTTCGTACATATAGATCATCTGCTTCGAAAGGTAGGCACTGAAGCGGAAGGGTGCTTACGGCCTCTTCGACCTCTTCGAAAGATTCTGAAGCTTTTGGACTTTGGCCGTGGCATCCCTTCGACTCCTTCGGAAGGTCTAGCTTGAGTATTTTCCGTTTGTTCTTCTTTGTCTTCTGCTCAAACTAGTTTCGACTAAGTCAAAAGGAATTTCAGATAGTAACAGGTGGTGTGACGTAATTCCTAATAAAGATGCGAAGTTGAAGGTGGTGAAGAAATGGATAGATATGGTCGATAGAAGTGCCATTTGATTTGGTGAAGTATTAGACCGTTGACGATGTTAAATATAACAAGCATATTGTGGATTATAAAATTGAACATAGCACTTTATTTTTTTAAGGTATGAAAACTAATATTGCATTGTATGAAATTATTTTTTATATACACACATGTACATATATACATAATCTTATTTATTATAAACTAGCATTTTACGAATATAATGCTAATTACGCAGGAATTATATGCGTTTAATGTTTTGATTTAAACTAAAAGTTTTTGGTTTCTACTTGAGTTGTCTTAGCTGATGATAGACGGTGATGTATAGTTGGAAGAGGTGTCCAAAAAGATGTGGTGTGGTGGTGAAGAACGGAGGTGCAGCGAGATGTGACGGCGGCTGGAGGTTTCAATGGTGAGAAGTTGGATGACAAGCGGAGGCAACAACATATGGTGGTGGTTGTAGTTGGTGGACATATGGTTCCGAGATGGAGTTGCGCTTAAATATCTAGAAGATGTACTCACAAATTTAGATTTAAAAAGTATATGGGTGTACTTATACTATTAGTTTAGGTATTAATCTTGAAATTCCCCCTCTCTCTCTTTTTTTTTCTTTTCTTTTTAAGGTTTGTTCTGTAGTTTATACAACTTATATGTCATGGTACTTTATATTTGTGCTTGTGCACGCTGTATCATGCACCATCCATGATTAATTTGCCTGAAACGGGCCAGATGAAAATAAATTTTATATAAACTGACCGCATACAACAAAATATATATACGTACATGTAGTGTGAAACCACTGCTAATATAAAATAAATGTGAACTGCACGTGAGGATATGCTAATCATAGAATAATCAACATACGTGAAGGGGCACCTCCATAAGTTATAGTGTTCAAATTGTGTTTCTTTAAACATGTTGGATTAATCACGTCAAACGCTTTCATACACACACAACAACAAAATAAAAATAAAATAAGGGTCAACTGTGCAATGCAGTATCGTTTTGGTCAACAGATAAGGAAGATAGCAACACTCAAACTCTAGGTAGGCTATACAGTATTCGTATTGTATCTGTCAACTGTTCAGGTTGAATTCAATGTGTCATGGTTTAATTTTGACGAAAATGTAGCCAACGGTACAACGAAGCAATATATTGTACGTTACAAGAATTCGGCTGGGTTTGTCATAGAGATAGCCTGTCCATACTTGTACGTTGAAATTATGGTACAAGTATATGTTAAATTTGTTGTCAGCAATTTGACTGCATTACTAAAGCAAACTGATTGTATTAAAAAAACAAGACTAGTAATGAAAGATAATTAATTAATTTTCTAATTAATTGAATAATAAAGGGCATGCTATTAGCTGCATGCGTGTGGAAGAAATTGAAAGTTACAAGTTTATGGTTCTGCATTTGAAAGTGATCTGCAACTCACTATAGCTTAAGTTGGTATTGATTTATTAACATACATCAATTTCTTCTATTCTAAGTATTTTCGGTGAAACGCATTTTCCGACGGCCAGAATCCGTTGACGGCCGTCGGAAGACGTCGGAAAAGACTGCGTCGGGGAGCAGTATTTCCGACGGCTTCCAACGGATGCTGCCGAACACATTTCCGACGACTCTCGACAATTTCCGACGTTTTCCGACGGCTTCCGACGAGCGTCGGGCACTGTCGGAAGCCGTCGGAAATATTTAGCTACAGGCCGTCGGAAATTGTCGGAAGCCGACGAAAATTTTGACCTGTAAGCCGTCGGAAGCCGTCGGAAATCTGCTGTTTTTTTTTTATATTTGCTACAAATAGAGCCTTCCAACCACATTTCTCTTCCAACACTACCATATCAATACTGCACAATACAATAAACAATAATCCAACCAAATATCCAAACCTAGACTACAAAATATTCAATAAACACACAAAATGGATAAAATTAGAATAAAAATAAAATACAAAATATACATACTATTCCAACATTAACAATAATCTTAACAATAACTGTTCTACCATGTTGTTAATACACAAATTCATCAATATTCTCATGCATATCCTCATACAAATACAGAACCAAATGTATCATACATAATTATACAAATCAACAATTAATTGCATCATCTACCAAATCATTCTAAACTAAAACAAAACATACCTGCACGAACGAATAAGCAAGCAATGAATCAATCTCCTCCAGATCCAGAGCCAGCCGAGGAAGGAAAGCGGCCACCAAACTGCTGCATGTACTCTAACAACTGTGCGGTCTGCAAGGCCTGTTGGCGGTTCTGCTCCTCCAATTGGGACACTCTAGTCCGCAATTCTTCTGTACCTGCTAAATCGCTCTGAGGTCTACTCCGCCGTCCCCTACTTTGACTACTGGACTGCAATAATTGAAAAATAAATAAAATCCAAGTTTATTGTTTTGAAAAGGTAAAAATATCATATTTTCAGTATTTTAAGAAAATGTAAATTATTTACCGCTAAATTGCCAAATCCGTATCGTCGACCATGCTCTGCTGGACTCATAACGGACTCAAAAATAACGTCCTCCTCATCGGTCGTCAGCTGCTCTCTACCCGTATCAGCAAGGAGTTTCTGCCGCTGCTCCATAAACATCTCCTGCATTAACAAATTAATAATATCATATCTTATTTCATCATAATTTAACAATTAAAACAATTACTAATACTGAATAACATGAAATATGCTTACATGGCTTTTCCTGGATTTATCGTCCTGTCATGTGTACGAAACAGTACCGTCTGGATTAACATGCTCGACAGCATGCGTACGGGTGAACACGTCCGTATAGCTGACAGGACCATGTGTCTCGGCTTCCTGAAGTTGATTGTTACATACAATTATTATACGTTTAAAATCATATAGCATAAACTATTTACATTTATTATTCAGTAAATTTACCAACTCCTGTCGATACTGCTGAAACGACTTCGATCCTCCGCGATGAGTGACGGGATTCTTATTTCTATTTGCAGAGTTTCTATCCGACTCTGCCTGTACATTCAAAATTTGATACATTATTTTTCAATCACGTCAAATTAATAATTCAAAAAAAATTAGTATACTTGCATTCGCCTCGTCCGTCTCCCAGTAGCTCAACCAAGCTTGCCACACGCTCTCTCCCATCCACCGTGGTTTTTTACCAGATTTCTTAATCTCAGATATCGTGTCTCTGTAGTTCTTGCGCATCTTTTTCATCCAATATGCTCGTGCCAGCATCATATCGTCTGTCTGGATGTCTACCTCAGCCTGTATTAAAAAAAGATTACATTTTAAACGATAAACAATAGAAAAACGACAAAAACGAATTAAAAAACAGAAAAATTATACATACTAAGACATCCTGCCATATGCACTCTATGATTTGAGGAGGGATGGTATCCCACCTCGGCCAGCACGCACTCATCCTACTGCGATAAGATGCTCTAAAGACGTCCAGCACAACCTTAGAGGGAAGTAGGTCGAACCCCCTGTTTTTAAGTACGATATAGATAAGTACGTACGTATATCATAGAAAAAAATAAGATGATGAATAAAATTTAATTCTTACCCATCTGCTCTAGGGACTAACGATACAACTGCACGTTGTGGCTCTTGCGATGGGCCACTGCCATCGCCTCCTGACGATCGGAAAGAGCTCCTACCCCTATACGACATAATGATAAACCTGTGACATATACACATCATTATATAAGAGAATAAAAACATGATAATGAAATATATTTCATATGAAAATGACATCAACGGTATAAATTGCTTAATTAATGACTGAAATGGAAATAGAAATGGAAGTGTGTTATACCTGATTCATAATGGGTGTACTCTTCCAACGATAAGCAGAGTTCATTGCATTTTTAATAAAAATTGCTAAATAAATGACAAATGTAAATAACATAAAACATGCAAACAATAGTAAACGGATTTGGTTTCATAGTTACATCAATTTCATAATACATCAAGAATTCAACATAGTTACATCAATTGCAAAAAAACATATTCAGATTTGTATCAGTCATCATCGTCTTCTGATTCAGATTCGGTCTCGTTTTCGACGATATTTTCCTCTACACTGTCAAACGCTTGTACCCAAACATTTGATTCATCGATCAAGGGACCAAAATCTGTATGATCGTCTGTAATTATTATTTCGTTATTTTGCTCAAGATCTGTCTGATAAGCTTGTTCGTCCGGAATATTCTTCCCATCGAATGTGAATCTGGCCTTTGTTTTAAAAACTGCAGACCAATCTGCTTTATCTCTTTTTAGAGACGGATAAAGAGCGTAATAAACTGCAATGCTTGTTTGGCTAGTACAAAAGGATCATACTTGTGATAGTGCGATGTATGATTTATTTCGATAAGATTATAATCCTTGTGCACATTAATTCCAGAACTTGGAACATTGCTAAACCAATTGCATCTAAATAGAAACACCTCCTCCGCGGGTCGTGAGAAATATGTCAGTTGCAAAATTTGTGTTGGAACGCCATAAAAATCATTTAAATGATTTTCTGGATCGTCACTACCTTTAACAAATACACCAGTATTATTTGTTAATTTTTCTGCACTGTGTTCTTTGGTGTTAAATTTATATTCATTGACGAAATATATTGGATATGTCTTGACCACTCTTTTTGGTCCTGTAACGACCCTAGATTTTAATTTAATTTAAATTGATAATTAAATGAATTTCTGAATAAAATTGTAAGGGAAATTGATTATAAATGGAAGCGAGTTTCCCCAAGTTCAAATATATTCTATATAAATCATTTAAATTTTTAAATATTATATATATATATATATGTATATATGTGAATGTATAAATATATATATATATATATATGTATATTTGGGTATATATGAGTCAATTTGAAATTATAAAATCTTGAGTGTATGTATATATATTTTGATTTGAATTTAAATCTTAGATGAATGGTTTAATAAATATTTGAGTTATAAAATAAATTAAGGAAAATATATAAATATATATATAGTAACTCATAATTAAATATTAAAGTAAGATAACAATAAATATTTAAACTAGAAATAGAAAAAATAATATGAGATAAATTTTAATAAAAATAGGAAGTAGAACATTTGCTAAATTCTAACAACATAATAAAATAGAAATTTATTTATATTTCAAAACAAGAAGATTTAAAGAAAATAAAATACATTTAAATATGAAAAGAATGTAGACGAAAATAAAACAAACAAATACAATACAAAGGACTAAAACAAAAGAAATAACATATATAGTAACACATTAGTGTAAAATAGGAAGTAAATGCATAAAAGAATAAACTATAACAACATGACAAAAGTAGAACTTCATTTTATTTCAAAGTGATAAAGACAAGTAAAATGATATTTTTAGTTAATAATAGAAATTTATTCATATTCCAAAGTATAAGTTAAATATAAAATGAATTAAACTATAAAAAGAAAACAAAGCAAATAATAATAATTTACATAAGTATGAATCAAAACAAAGCAGGACTGTGTATATATATACATAACAATAGATGAGTGGGGAACATAAGATACTTATTCATTAAAGGCTAGCAACATTTAAAAAGAAGAAAAATCAACTCAGCCTCCTTATGCAAAGAGGGAATCTCTGATCAAAGAGTAATGAATAATTCCCAGTACAAACAAGATAACATCAACTTGTACAAATAAAAAATGTTATACATCAGCCACCATAACCTATCATCTCAGCCGAGATCTTGTTTCACTAGACAAATGAATAAAACAAGTACAAGCAAGCATATCATATCAGCCATGCCTATGTTGTACAAACAACATCACCCTGTACAAGTAATACTTACAGTAAACCCATATATATCAACTTCAAAAGCAACTACAACCTGATAATCAAGATGAAGGTTCAGTTTGAAATTACACAAGGCTGTTCAAACAAAAGCAAATCCATTTTTCCAGTTCTCAGAGCACTTCCAGCTGCTCATGCTCTCTGTTTCAAACAACACAGGTGAGTAACATTCTTTTTAGAAACTCAAAGTATAAACTTATTTTGAATGTAAATGTTTGCTTGCGTGTGTAAGTATACATAAAAATGATGTATGCAGGTTTGAAAATGTGTATAAGTATACATAAAAATGATGTATGCAGGTTAAAAAAATAAATGAAAACATCTTCTCTGTTTAAACTAAGTACTGTGAGTAAACACAAACTTTAGAGCTTTAAGTTTGATTAAAAAGAAATGTTGCAACTACATGTCTGTGAATACATAAGTATGTGTGTGTTCTTGGTAATGGAATGGGTGTGCAGGCTGATATTTAAATACCTCTCTGTTTTAAGTTCATGAACAAAACATCTTTGATTCAAAATTCTTTTTCTTTCAATCTACTTATAGAGTGGACTTAGAATCAAAATGGAAATTGGTTGTTATAGTATAAACTTGAGATTAAAAATTTATAGAAGTTAAAACCCAGTTTAACTTTCTCTGGAAAGTAAAATAATCCAGCTAAGTTCAAAAAGAGCAAGAATTCAAACTTCGTAATTTATGAATTCAGATGTATAAATGGGATTGTTATACTTTAATATGATTTTTAAAGCTCGAATCAAAATTTTTAGAGCTAGGATTAAGCTACAGTTCCGGGATGAACGAAAATGGGTTATGGTCGATTTTTGGGTGATAGAGTGGACCGGAATACTCGGCGTTTCGCGTGGGGGTGAAGGAGCCTCCGGAGGAGTTGGGAAAATTATCTGGAGTTGCTCCAGTTCGACGTGGAAGCGGCGGTGGCGAGGTTTAGTTTCTAAACCTAATTTTGTAGCGCTGAGTAATTTGAATCGTTCGTCCCCGATAGACGATCGAGCGTTGCGTGGCTCTGGGTGGAAGTAGAGGGGATGCTGGCGATCGTGTAGACGAAGTTTCACGTGTTCCGGTGGTTGTGGTGGCGTGAATGTGGCGATGACAGGTTTCGAAGGGGTGGATGCATTTTTGTTTCAGGTCTGGGTCAATTTGTTCGATTTTGAATTCGCTATTGTTTTGAGTATCTGAGTGTTTGTGAGGCTCATAGAGATCATGGCTGATGTGTTGACGATCGCAGCTTGGATCGGAGGAGGCCAGAAAAGTGGTGCACGTGCACGCGTGAATGTGGTATCTGGGTTTGGAAAGTTGTGGAAGAAGAAGAAGAAGCAAGTTTGGGTCGCCGCGTACTTTTGCTCGAGAAAATTTGGAAGTTGCTTCGGGTTTCTGGATCGCGTACGCGTATAGGCCTGATGCTTGAATGTGTACTGTAGTTTAAAACTTAACTTTGCTGTAGGGAAAAACTCGAAGCACTCAGGCATTTTTCTCGGGTAACTCTCGAAGTAAAGAGGTAGGCGACTCGAAGTAGTGTGTTGTCTTGAGTTTGTTAGTTCCAGGCATTTTAAAAACAGAGGCTTGTTCTTCTGTTTGAATTCAAGCCTGGGTTTGTTAAATTAAGTAAGACTTAAACTTAAAGTTTAAATCGAGATTTTAAAACCTGGAGTAAAAGTGAAATTTAAATACAAGTTGAAATAAATTCAGTTTTAAATCTGAAGGTGTTTTAAACAAGTTTAAATTCAATTTAAATTTGGTTAAAGTTCTAAATGGTAAATTATTTTGAACCTTATATTCAAAATGTGATTTAAATTTAAATTTAAAAAGGGTAATGTTCTACACATTAATATGTATTTAATCATTAATAAAGAAATAAATAAATTACCTTAGAGATAATTAAGGTATTAAATGATTCGATTAAATAAGATAATTAAGGAATGATTTATTTATCGAATTTATGAATTAATGATTTAGATTAATTTATAATTAGAGATTAATTTAAATGTAATTAAGAAATTTTATTTGTTAATGAAGATAATTAACTAGGAATTATTAAGTAATTAAATTAATGTGATTAATTTTGATGATTTATTAGATTAAATTAATTAAGATAATCAATTGTAAATTGTTAATTACTTAATGAAAGAAATTAAGGGGTTAATTACTAATTGTAATTAAACTTGAATATTTTGATTAAATTAATGATAAAGATAAATTGGTAATTCATGATTTGTTATTTTGAGATGATTGCTTAATGATAAGTAATTAAAGAGTAAATTTCTTGAAATAATGAATTAAGAAGTAAATTAATTATATATAATTGGTTCAAGAGTCGATTTAATTAATATGATTGATTAAGAATAATTTAATTAATTAAAGTGTTTGATAAATTAGTTTATATCAAATGATTTGAATTAAGAAACCAGAATGGGATGATAAATTCATAAGTAATTTAATTTTATTTACTTGGAAATAAATTGAATTAATTAGGATTAAAACAATTAATTAATCCTGCTTATAAATGATTATTAAATGCTTGACCTTACTTATGAATGATTGTATTGTATGAGATGTCTTGAATTGATTGTCCTATCTGATCTGTGATATTTTGTTCTATGGATTGAGCTGTGTATGATTCATTCATTTATTTATATTTGTATATTATCTGTGAATGGACGATGAGCGTTATAGTTATATCGCTTATCAACTATATTCCTGTATTCTGATCTGTGATGATTGTATGCTGTTGCACTACTGTGTATAACCCCTGGACCACACTCATACACACACAATTATGGATTTCACGAGGAAATCGATTAAGTCGCAGATTTTTGAAATAGTTTTAAATTTGAATTTTTAAATTCAAATGTTTTGGAAATGGAATCGGAATAAATGTGAAAAGCTTTTAGAATGAAATTTCAAAATAAAATTTATTATTTTTAAATTACTTGATTAAGTTTTGGAATTTAAATGATTTGATTTACATTTAAATTCAATACTTGAAATTGAATTCTTTTTGAAAGCTATGAATTAAATCTGTTTATTCTTAACAGATTTAAATTGATGATTTGTTTAAATCAAATTGAAATGAAATTGTTTCGAAGGCTATAAGTTAAATCTTTGATTTAAAGATTTAACGAGTTAATCAAATTGAAATGAAAATTTATTTGGAAAATCTGTGAAAGAATCTTTTGTTTAAAAGATTAAAATGTGAAAAAAATTTAAAACCGTTAAAGGTTGTGAAAATGAATCTTTTTGTTTAAAGATTGAAAATGGTAATTTGTTAAGCCATTTGAAGAAAAGTTTTGAATTATTAAGTTGTGACTTAATTGAAATCCCATTATCCATTTGTTTTTGAACTATTTCGCTCACTATTCGGTTTAGCCGGGAAAGGACCTTTGTGTCATATATCCCATTCCGAATATGTGATATGTCGTTATGGATAGCATTTGAAGACCGGTGATGAAGACCGGGTATTTGCGAGAGTGATAGGATGACCTATCGATTGTCTCTGCACTGGGTAGCTCCTGGTATAGAAACTCCCTAAGTGATGGGAAATCCGATCGGGATTGTGAATATCCGGATTTCAAGGACTTCTTTGTAAGTGCCTTCGGTTCTGTTCGATCCCAGAACAGACTTGTATGGATTTTATGTCTGACATTACAAGTTGAGATATAAAGCCGATTTCATTCAAATATATTTCTGTTGGTGGCGGAGAATTTATTCTTTTAGCTTAACACCCTTCTCTGAGACGTACGAGCTCAGAGGTTATATAGTTGAAGTTATCAGCGATATATTCCCAATTTGGTAATGTGACATGCTGAGTGTTGCTGAAATGATCATTGTGTTGATTATTTGTGATAGGATCATTTATTTGATCGTCTATCTTGGTGATCATCGTGTTGATCATTTGTTGACCCAAAGCATGGCTTTTGTATAAAGTATGTTTTTGTGGACGTGACTTCGTCGAGCCTCACACCCCGTGAATGGTCAAAACAGGAAAGAAGCAGCAAGGTTATGAGGGGTAGCGCCCTTTAGGATGTGTGCATTTCCTTTTGGAAAAGGGTGGTATCATGGTATGGAGCCCAGATACTTACTCATGTTGAAAACACTTTGTTATGATTGTGTGAATTGATTAGAGAGCTCTCGGATAAAGGTCCCAAAGGACCGGGGGATGGCATATTCGGTCAGTTGTTACTCAGTTAGGGGTAACCCGGCCTTGTGTTGGTAGAGATCCGGTTTGGTTCTCGGGGATGTCCATCCAGAGGCATTCTCATGTGGCAATGGGAAGTTCCTTGGCCTGATCATTCGTTGGAAATCCAAAGAAACAATACGAGACTTGTACAGTTTTAGTTGTATAACCTGCCATGGAATGTGGCGGTAACCTGCTATTGAACATGGTAGCTATAGTAGGCATACGTGCGGAATGTCTATGCTGGCTAAGATTTATATTCTACTTTCGAAATGAATTTTTCCTACACTATGCACTAGTAATAATATCAAATGTTTCTTTTAATGCGTATCAAGCATCTTTGACTATCATAAGGAGAAATCTCCTCCGATTCTGCGTTTGCATTGTGTGTGTGTGTGCGGGAGGCCTTATGGTAGTCTCATTTTTATAAAGCATTGCGAATTGACTTTGAAAATCTTTTGTTGAATGTTTTAAAAGATAAACTGTTTTTGTTGCTCACACCAGTCCCACGACTGATCCAGAGTTTATTGTTTTCTTTCCTAAACTCTGGGTGCTCATTATTTTCTACACGAGCAGTCTAGAGTTGGGTTTTTCAGATAGTCAGGTTTAGTAGATTATCTAGAGTTAGTTCAGTCTTTAGACCGCACCAGTCTTGCCTAGCTTGGTGCATCGTTATTGGGAGTTCGAGCTATTGCTGGATTAGTTCTTGGAAATGGAGTTGCAGTTATTTCTGGAGTTCTTCATTGAAGACTATCTCAGAGTTATATTGTTCCACTGCTAGATGTTATCTATCGTTTTCTTTTCCGCTGCCGTTTTATTGTATCATATCTCTGATGTATATTGATATCTATTGGATCATCTGTTGTATCAGATATTGTATCAAAGTTGTATATCAATGTATTATTCTTTTATTCCGCTGTGTTGTTTACTTAATGTTTGTTATAAGCTCCGGCGAATCGGATTTGAACGGTCGAATCTATGGCATTCGAATACGATTTGAAGTATGGATGTCGATTTTCGAGCCGGCAAAATCCGACTCATCACATTTGGTATCAGAGCTAAGGGTTGAACTTTAGCTCAGGAGTATAACACATTAAGTAGCTCATTAGAGATAGGGTGAAGTATATCCTAGAATGAGTAATTCTTAAGATATCCGTTTGAATGCCTCAGTAAATTCTCTTACTATCCACTGATAGTAAGTATGAGTGCAATAAGAGAACGAGATAGAGGACATGGGAATACGGCTATAATTAGTCAAAACTCTGTAACAACAGTGGAAACATCTTTCTTATCAAATTTCTTTGATTCGTTTCCAAATTCTTTTGATTTGCTTCGTGACAGGTACAGAAAGAAATTTCGGTGTGATGATGGCTCTACGAATCGTTGTAGAAAATTCTTACTTCGTATCTTCATCGATTTCTTATCAGTTTTTCGTTTTAAACTTTAATGAATTTGAAATTTAGAATTAAAATTTTGAATAAATTAGAAATTTTAATTGAATTAAATTGATTAATAGAATATGAAGAATGATTAGAATTGTATCGATAAAATGATTTTGTTTAAAACCAAAATTTGAAATTTTATTATAATTTCTTGTATCTATTATTGATATTCTGATTTGGTGAGCCAATTGCAGAACTGATATCCAGTTTGATCTGAAAAGATATTTCTCTATCTTTCATCTATCTGTGCTGTTTTCGTGCCTGCGAATTTCGAGGACGAGATTCTTTTAAGTGGGGAAGTTTGTAACGACCCTAGATTTTAATTTAATTTAAATTGATAATTAAATGAATTTCTGAATAAAATTGTAAGGGAAATTGATTATAAATGGAAGCGAGTTTCCCCAAGTTCAAATATATTCTATATAAATCATTTAAATTTTTAAATATTATATATATGTATGTATATATGTGAATGTATATATATATATGTATATTTGGGTATATATGAGTCAATTTGAAATTATAAAATCTTGAGTGTATGTATATATATTTTGATTTGAATTTAAATCTTAGATGAATGGTTTAATAAATATTTGAGTTATAAAATAAATTAAGGAAAAAATATATATATATATATATAGTAACTCATAATTAAATATTAAAGTAAGATAACAATAAATATTTAAACTAGAAATAGAAAAAATAATATGAGATAAATTTTAATAAAAATAGGAAGTAGAACATTTGCTAAATTCTAACAACATAATAAAATAGAAATTTATTTATATTTCAAAACAAGAAGATTTAAAGAAAATAAAATACATTTAAATATGAAAAGAATGTAGACGAAAATAAAACAAACAAATACAATACAAAGGACTAAAACAAAAGAAATAACATATATAGTAACACATTAATGTAAAATAGGAAGTAAATGCATAAAAGAATAAACTATAACAACATGACAAAAGTAGAACTTCATTTTATTTCAAAGTGATAAAGACAAGTAAAATGATATTTTTAGTTAACAATAGAAATTTATTCATATTCCAAAGTATAAGTTAAATATAAAATGAATTAAACTATAAAAAGAAAACAAAGCAAATAATAATAATTTACATAAGTATGAATCAAAACAAAGCAGGACTGTGTATATATATACATAACAATAGATGAGTGGGGAACATAAGATACTTATTCATTAAAGGCTAGCAACATTTAAAAAGAAGAAAAATCAACTCAGCCTCCTTATGCAAAGAGGGAATCTCTGATCAAAGAGTAATGAATAATTCCCAGTACAAACAAGATAACATCAACTTGTACAAATAAAAAATGTTATACATCAGCCACCATAACCTATCATCTCAGCCGAGATCTTGTTTCACTAAACAAATGAATAAAACAAGTACAAGCAAGCATATCATATCAGCCATGCCTATGTTGTACAAACAACATCACCCTGTACAAGTAATACTTACAGTAAACCCATATATATCAACTTCAAAAGCAACTACAACCTGATAATCAAGATGAAGGTTCAGTTTGAAATTACACAAGGCTGTTCAAACAAAAGCAAATCCATTTTTCCAGTTCTCAGAGCACTTCCAGCTGCTCATGCTCTCTGTTTCAAACAACACAGGTGAGTAACATTCTTTTTAAAAACTCAAAGTATAAACTTATTTTGAATGTAAATGTTTGCTTGCGTGTGTAAGTATACATAAAAATGATGTATGCAGGTTTGAAAATGTGTATAAGTATACATAAAAATGATGTATGCAGGTTAAAAAAATAAATGAAAACATCTTCTCTGTTTAAACTAAGTACTGTGAGTAAACACAAACTTTAGAGCTTTAAGTTTGATTAAAAAGAAATGTTGCAACTACATGTCTGTGAATACATAAGTATGTGTGTGTTCTTGGTAATGGAATGGGTGTGCAGGCTGATATTTAAATACCTCTCTGTTTTAAGTTCATGAACAAAACATCTTTGATTCAAAATTCTTTTTCTTTCAATCTACTTATAGAGTGGACTTAGAATCAAAATGGAAATTGGTTGTTATAGTATAAACTTGAGATTAAAAATTTATAGAAGTTAAAACCCAGTTTAACTTTCTCTGGAAAGTAAAATAATCCAGCTAAGTTCAAAAAGAGCAAGAATTCAAACTTCGTAATTTATGAATTCAGATGTATAAATGGGATTGTTATACTTTAATATGATTTTTAAAGCTCGAATCAAAATTTTAAGAGCTAGGATTAAGCTACAGTTCCGGGATGAACGAAAATGGGTTATGGTCGATTTTTGGGTGATAGAGTGGACCGGAATACTCGGCGTTTCGCGTGGGGGTGAAGGAGCCTCCGGAGGAGTTGGGAAAATTATCTGGAGTTGCTCCAGTTCGACGTGGAAGCGGCGGTGGCGAGGTTTAGTTTCTAAACCTAATTTTGTAGCGGCTGAATAATTTGAATCGTTCGTCCCCGATAGACGATCGAGCGTTGCGTGGCTCTGGGTGGAAGTAGAGGGGATGCTGGCGATCGTGTAGACGAAGTTTCACGTGTTCCGGTGGTTGTGGTGGCGTGAATGTGGCGATGACAGGTTTCGAAGGGGTGGATGCATTTTTGTTTCAGGTCTGGGTCAATTTGTTCGATTTTGAATTCGCTGTTGTCTTGAGTATCTGAGTGTTTGTGAGGCTCATAGAGATCATGGCTGATGTGTTGACGATCGCAGCTTGGATCGGAGGAGGCCAGAAGAGTGGTGCACGTGCAAGCGTGAATGTGGTATCTGGGTTTGGAAAGTTGTGGAAGAAGAAGAAGCAAGTTTGGGTCGCCGCATACTTTTGCTCGAGAAAATTTGGAAGTTGCTTCGGGTTTCTGGATCGCGTACGCGTATAGGCCTGATGCTTGAATGTGTACTGTAGTTTAAAACTTAACTTTGCTGTAGGGAAAAACTCGAAGCACTCAGGCATTTTTCTCGGGTAACTCTCGAAGTAAAGAGGTAGGCGACTCGAAGTAGTGTGCTGTCTTGAGTTTGTTAGTTCCAGGCATTTTAAAAACAGAGGCCTGTTCTTCTGTTTGAATTCAAGCCTGGGTTTGTTAAATTAAGTAAGACTTAAACTTAAGTTTAAATCTAGATTTTAAAACCTGGACTAAAAGTGAAATTTAAATACAAGTTGAAATAAATTCAGTTTTAAATCTGAAGGTGTTTTAAACAAGTTTAAATTCAATTTAAATTTGGTTAAAGTTCTAAATGGTAAATTATTTTGAATCTTATATTCAAAATGTGATTTAAATTTAAATTTAAAAAGGGTAATGTTCTACACATTAATATGTATTTAATCATTAATAAAGAAATAAATAAATTACCTTAGAGATAATTAAGGTATTAAATGATTCGATTAAATAAGATAATTAAGGAATGATTTATTTATCGAATTTATAAATTAATGATTTAGATTAATTTATAATTAGAGATTAATTTAAATGTAATTAAGAAATTTTATTTGTTAATGAAGATAATTAACTAGGAATTATTAAGTAATTAAATTAATGTGATTAATTTTGACGATTTATTAGATTAAATTAATTAAGATAATCAATTGTAAATTGTTAATTACTTAATGAAAGAAATTAAGGGGTTAATTACTAATTGTAATTAAACTTGAATATTTTGATTAAATTAATGATAAAGATAAATTGGTAATTCATGATTTGTTATTTTGAGATGATTGCTTAATGATAAGTAATTAAAGAGTAAATTTCTTGAAATAATGAATTAAGAAGTAAATTAATTATATATAATTGGTTCAAGAGTCGATTTAATTAATATGATTGATTAAGAATAATTTAATTAATTAAAGTGTTTGATAAATTAGTTTATATCAAATGATTTGAATTAAGAAACCAGAATGGGATGATAAATTCATAAGTAATTTAATTTTATTTACTTGGAAATAAATTGAATTAATTAGGATTAAAACAATTAATTAATCCTGCTTATAAATGATTATTAAATGCTTGACCTTACTTATGAATGATTGTATTGTATGAGATATCTTGAATTGATTGTCCTATCTGATTTGTGATATTTTGTTCTATGGATTGAGCTGTATATGATTCATTCATTTATTTATATTTGTATATTATCTGTGAATGGACGATGAGCGTTATAGTTATATCGCTTATCAACTATATTCCTGTATTCTGATCTGTGATGATTGTATGCTGTTGCACTACTGTGTATAACCCCTGGACCACACTCATACACACACAATTATGGATTTCACGAGGAAATCGATTAAGTCGCAGATTTTTGAAATAGTTTTAAATTTGAATTTTTAAATTCAAATGTTTTGGAAATGGAATCGGAATAAATGTGAAAAGCTTTTAGAATGAAATTTCAAAATAAAATTTATTATTTTTAAATTACTTGATTAAGTTTTGGAATTTAAATGATTTGATTTACATTTAAATTCAATACTTGAAATTGAATTCTTTTTGAAAGCTATGAATTAAATCTGTTTATTCTTAACAGGTTTAAATTGATGATTTGTTTAAATCAAATTGAAATGAAATTGTTTCGAAGGCTATAAGTTAAATCTTTGATTTAAAGATTTAACGAGTTAATCAAATTGAAATGAAAATTTATTTGGAAAATCTGTGAAAGAATCTTTTGTTTAAAAGATTAAAATGTGAAAAAAAATTAAAACCGTTAAAGGTTGTGAAAATGAATCTTTTTGTTTAAAGATTGAAAATGGTAATTTGTTAAGCCATTTGAAGAAAAGTTTTGAATTATTAAGTTGTGACTTAATTGAAATCCCATTATCCATTTGTTTTTGAACTATTTCGCTCATTATTCGGTTTAGCCGGGAAAGGACCTTTGTGTCATATATCCCATTCCGAATATGTGATATGTCGTTATGGATAGCATTTGAAGACCGGTGATGAAGACCGGGTATTTGCGAGAGTGATAGGATGACCTATCGATTGTCTCTGCACTGGGTAGCTCCTGGTATAGAAACTCCCTAAGTGATGGGAAATCCGATCGGGATTGTGAATATCCGGATTTCAAGGACTTCTTTGTAAGTGCCTTCGGTTCTGTTCGATCCCAGAACAGACTTGTATGGATTGTATGTCTGACATTACAAGTTGAGATATAAAGCCGATTTCATTCAAATATATTTCTGTTGGTGGCGGAGAATTTATTCTTTTAGCTTAACACCCTTCTCTGAGACGTACGAGCTCAGAGGTTATATAGTTGAAGTTATCAGCGATATATTCCCAATTTGGTAATGTGACATGCTGAGTGTTGCTGAAATGATCATTGTGTTGATTATTTGTGATAGGATCATTTATTTGATCGTCTATCTTGGTGATCATCGTGTTGATCATTTGTTGACCCAAAGCATGGCTTTTGTATAAAGTATGTTTTTGTGGACGTGACTTCGTCGAGCCTCACACCCCGTGAATGGTCAAAACAGGAAAGAAGCAGCAAGGTTATGAGGGGTAGCGCCCTTTAGGATGTGTGCATTTCCTTCTGGAAAAGGGTGGTATCATGGTATGGAGCCCAGATACTTACTCATGTTGAAAACACTTTGTTATGATTGTGTGAATTGATTAGAGAGCTCTCGGATAAAGATCCCAAAGGACCGGGGGATGGCATATTCGGTCAGTTGTTACTCAGTTAGGGGTAACCCGGCCTTGTGTTGGTAGAGATCTGGTTTGGTTCTCGGGGATGTCCATCCAGAGGCATTCTCATGTGGCAATGGGAAGTTCCTTGGCCTGATCATTCGTTGGAAATCCAAAGAAACAATACGAGACTTGTACAGTTTTAGTTGTATAACCTGCCATGGAATGTGGCGGTAACCTGCTATTGAACATGGTAGCTATAGTAGGCATAAGTGCGGAATGTCTATGCTGGCTAAGATTTATATTCTACTTTCGAAATGAATTTTTCCTACACTATGCACTAGTAATAATATCAAATGTTTCTTTTAATGCGTATCAAGCATCTTTGACTATCATAAGGAGAAATCTCCTCCGATTCTGCGTTTGCATTGTGTGTGTGTGCAGGAGGCCTTATGGTAGTCTCATTTTTAAAAAGCATTGCGAATTGACTTTGAAAATCTTTTGTTGAATGTTTTAAAAGATAAACTGTTTTTGTTGCTCACACCAGTCCCACGACTGATCCGGAGTTTATTGTTTTCTTTCCTAAACTCTGGGTGCTCATTATTTTCTACACGAGCAGTCTAGAGTTGGGTTTTTCAGATAGTCAGGTTTAGTAGATTATCTAGAGTTAGTTCAGTCTTTAGACCGCACCAGTCTTGCCTAGCTTGGTGCATCGTTATTGGGAGTTCGAGCTATTGCTGGATTAGTTCTTGGAAATGGAGTTGCAGTTATTTCTGGAGTTCTTCATTGAAGACTATCTCAGAGTTATATTGTTCCACTGCTAGATGTTATCTATCGTTTTCTTTTCTGCTGCCGTTTTATTGTATCATATCTCTGATGTATATTGATATCTATTGGATCATCTGTTGTATTATGATATTGTATCAAAGCTGTATATCAATGTATTATTCTTTTATTCCGCTGTGTTGTTTACTTAATGTTTGTTATAAGCTCCGGCGAATCGGATTTGAACGGTCGAATCGATGGCATTCGAATACGATTTGAAGTATGGATGTCGATTTTCGAGCGGGCAAAATCCGACCCGTCACAGGTCCCATCGCAAGATGTTTCAACCCTTCGTCAACAACACTATTTCTTGGCTCATAAACGTAATTTGAAAACCAACCGGAAAATTCTTTACTGAGATCTCCGTTCAGATGTTCACGTTCATAAACGCTGTTTATATAAACAAATTATTACATTAGGTTATACATGTGCATGCATTATAGAAAAGAATAAAACACAAATTATTATTTCCGATTACCTAACAAACGGTGCAACCTCGGCACAATTTAGAAGAATATAAGTGTGTGCTACATGAAGATCTCTATCGTCTAGCCATATTTCTACACATTTTCCAGAAGGCTGACCATGTCGTCTAAAAATAGATAACATTGCTTGAGAGGACTCTTGTTCGTCGCCTTCGTCATTACGAGGAACACTTTGAAACGAAATATTCACATGGTCTCTGAAATAGTGAGAGAAAAAGAACGAAGCTTCTTCTTCGATGTAAGATTTACATATCGAACCTTCAACCCGTGCTTTTTGCCTCACTTTTTTCTTCAGGTGATTCAAATATCTATGCAAAATTAATTTATATTAACTTCATCTTTCAAATGCAATTAAATTACGTTATAACATATTACATACCTCTCAAATGGATACATCCATCCATATTGGAAAGGACCTCGAAGTCGTGCTTCGGATGGGAGATGAATAGGTAAATGTTCTATCACATTAAAAAAACCGGGCGGAAATATTTTCTCTAATTTGCAAAGTAATATAGGAATGTCCACTTCAAGTTTACGTAAACGTTGCACTTTTAAAGTAGTCGAACAAAGCTCTTTGTAAAACATACTAAGCTCCGTTACTACTTTCCAAACTTTTAACGGTAGTAGTTCTTTGAACATTACGGGAAATAAATTTTCCATCATTATGTGACAGTCGTGACTTTTCATTCCGCTCAATCTACCATTTTTAAAGTCAACACATCTACGAAGATTTGATGATATCCCATCAGGAAATCTTAACTCTTCCACCCATTTTAACACACATTTAACTTGACTATCATCTGATTCGTAACAAGCTTTGGATTTTTTACTGTCATTTGGTTTCATATGAAGCTCGGGACGTTTGCATAATTCTTCTATATCACGTCTTGATTTCAAATCATCCTTCGTCTTCCCTTTCACATTCAAAATTGTGTTAAAAACATTATCAAATACATTTTTCTCATTGTGCATCACATCTATGTTATGGCGAAGCAGAAGATGTTTCCAATACGGCAACTCCCAAAAAATAGTTTGTTTGCACCAGTTATGAACAACTGATTTGCCTTTAATTTCTGTTTGCTCGCCAGTTTCATATATCTTTGGATAGTCCTTAACAAGTTCATATATGTCTTCGCTTGACCATATCGTCGGTGGTTGTCTGGTTTCTACTCTATTAGCTAAAAAGATCTTGTCTCCTCTGAAGGGATGATTTACATGGAGAAAATATCGATGACAGTCAAACCATGAAATTTTCTTACCATGAGGTAAAGAAAACGCTCGTGTTTCATCCATGCAATATGGACATGTTAGATGACCGGCAGTACTCCATCCCGAAAGCATTGCATAGGCAGGAAAATCACTTATAGTCCACAACAAAGAAGCAAACATACGAAAAATTTTCTTCTTGGACACATCGTATGTTTCTACTCCTTCGTTCCACAGTATTTTTAACTCCTCAATCAACGGTTGTAAATATACATCGATTCCTTGTGTCGGATCGTCGGGGCCAGGAACGACAACAGTAAGAAACATATATTGCGTTTTCATGCACATCCATGAAGGTATATTATACGGTGTGACGATAATGGGCCATGATGAATATTTAGAACCAAATTGAGAAAATGGAGAAAAACCGTCCGTACATAATCCTAATCTAACATTTCGACTCTCCGCTGCAAAATTTGAATACGTTTTATCGAAATGCTTCCATACTTCTCCATCGGCTGGATGTGTCAACGTACCCTCTTCCTCCGTTCTCACGCTATGCCATCTCATATTAGACGCAGTTATAGAAGATGCATATAATCTTTGAAGTCTTGGAGTTTGGGTAAGTAGTGCATACGCTTGTACGGAACTTCCTTCCCCTTCTTTTTTCTTGATTTGTATCTCTCCTGGTTACAAACTTTACAATTTCTAAGGTTTGCGTCTTCTTTCCAAAACAATATGCATCCTTTTAAACATGCATCTTTTTCTGATACGGTAAATCAAAAGCCGACATAAGTTTTTTAACTTCGTAGTGATTTTCACACATTAGATTATCGGGCGGCATATGTCTTTTTGCAGCTTGTACAACAGCCGTAAACCCAGCTTCAGTGATGTTGTATTTTGACTTCATCGCAGTGTATTCTGCGATTACTGACAGCTGAGTGCCGCTTTTACTACCATCCCAAATAGGTTTCTTAGCTGCATCTAGTAAATCATAAATTTTTTAGCTTCAATATTTGGTTCTTCAACATTTCCATCATCATCGTCAACTTCAACCATAGGAAACATTGATCGTGCTGCATCTTCGACCATATTTTCTATACGGGTCGTTGAAACTATTTCGTTAACGACACTTTCAGACTCTACAGAAGTATTTGCTACAACTTCTTCATGCCGATCCCAAACATAATATTCGGGTGCGAAACCGTGTTGGTACAAATGAACTTTCACAATATCTGGTAACAAATACTTCAAATGTCTACACCTACTACACGGACAACGAATTTCTTGATCGTTTCCGTTATTACTTAAAGCGAAATCAACAAACACGTTTATACCATTATAAAAATCTTCTTTTATTGAGCCCCTCAGTCCTTTTCTTTGGTACATCCATCTCCTCCGATCAACAAAATAATCAATCATTTTTCCTATTTGACAAAATGAGAAGTTCAAAATTTAATATTTATTTTGAAGAATACAAATTCGAAAAAGATTATTTTCATGGTCGTATAATATTTTGAATTTAAAGAACAACTTCACAGATTTAAAAATATTTTCAAATATGGCACATTTTATTTTTTAACGTAACGATTTAAAAATATATATAATTTTTTTTTCATTGGTCAGGCATCCTACTTCCCATTACAAATACAGTAAGCATTTACGTTTCGTATATTACTTCGTCTCAAACGATTCAACAAAATTTCGGCAGCATTTCCCTTTTGTTTCTTGCATTGTACACAAATGCGTGTACGCAGGAAACAAAAAAGAAAAGTTAGGCTGAAATTTTATGAACCGTTTGAGACGAAGTAGTATACAAAATGTAAATTCTTACTGTGTTCATAACTTGTCCAATACAGGGACAAATCCGACAAACATTGTACCAGATGAATATAAATGGTCGTTTTTCGAAAAAAACGACTATTTATACAACAATCATGTACAACACTCGTCAGACGGGGCCAAAAACTCTCTAAGAGACATTTGTCAGTCAACATGCGCGCATTTTACGAAAAATACAGTTTTACTCACTGTTCACATTTACAAAAATATATATTAATTAAACACATTTATTCGACGTATTACGCATCAACTTAAGGCTGGTTTAACATTTTTTGTCATTTTTCAATACACACAATTATAATTTAGAGTAATGCATTTTTTTGTTTCATAAGTAAATACGTGCATAGTATAATACTTCTAGTTCATTCAATCATTTTATCTTATTCCAAATAACGTATACAATCGTCGAATCAAGGCATACACAACAATTTACATATACATGAACAACCACAAATTATACGTGTTTTTCACAATTTCATGATAAAAGATGAAATATGTATGTCATGTGATGCTATAAACCGTTATTACGCTAATGGAAACAATTGCAATCACTAATTCGTCCTAATTTATCAATTTATGCAAATCTAGAATTATGGTAAAAACTGAAATTTTCACAAAAATAAGAGATTATACCTGAGATTAAGAGCAAGAGATGTTGAATTAACAGCGGGGAAGGAGAAAAAATCACGAAATCAGCGATTGGAGGTGGAAAATGGGGATTTGGGGGTTTTTCTTCAGAAATTGAGAACCTGGAAAATGAGGAAGAAAGGCTCGGCCGAGCTGCAGATAATCGCGAACTTACGACGGCTTCCGACGGCCACCGACGGCCCGTCGGAAGTCATCGGAAAACGGCCGTCGGAAGCCGTCGCTCCCACCCGTCGCTATTTGGCATTTTTCTAGTAGTGTTTATATATGTATGTATGTATTTTCTTCCATTCTAAGTATTTTATATATGTATGAATGTGTGTGTGTGTGTGTGTACATATGTATGTATATGTATATGCATGTTTAAGTATACTCCTAAAATAAAAATAAAAATAAAACTAGACAAAGTTATAGAAAAATTAAATTCAGCAGAAATAAGCTTCATAAAATCAATGAAAATAGGTTCTTCTATTCATGCAAGCCATGAATGGAAAATAGAAAATCCTAACACTACAGCAAGATAATGTTGTAACATATAACAATTTACATAGATCCATGTCCATAAAATTCAAACATTACAGATCATCGAACCAACATGAAATATAAACAGATGAAAAAGCAGAAAAATTAAACAAAAGAATAAAGGGATAAATAATATATCTAAGGGGTTGCCAAACACAAGGTGACAGAACAACAGCTACAAAATTCATTTCCAGCTGCCCTATGCCCCATTCCATTCTACACCTGAAGCAGCGAATCTATAATAAGGTTGTAGGGAGCAACTGACTCCTAAAAAATTGAATTTTTAATATTATTTTGAATTTTATTAGTAAAATTATGCTTAGTTAAGCATGTTTATTTACATTATACACAACCTTCTGCCTTCTTTAAGTTTTGATTCCCTATACCTGATAGCTAGTTTGGTCCCTGATCCGACGCATCTAAAACCGTGAATTACTTAAAACTCATTTGACTCATCAAAGTGAAGAAAGAAAGACACCGTATTTTCAAAAATCCTCCACGTCAATCTCACTCTCTCCATCTCTACGAAACTATCGTTATCTACATAAAAATTCAAAAACCAAATCTATTATGGTCACTTCATGCTTTTAGGATACATAAAAAGGTGAAATACCACTCATTAACACCTTGAAAAGATGTTCAACAAAAAGCTGAAGAACTCAAAAGGTAATGGGTGATATGACAACGTTTGTACAATAAAGGACAGTGTGGAATCCTGTAAGAAAAACCGTATCTAATAACAATGAATCGATCGTATCAATAGATACGGCAGTTCATTATTTTATGAAAAAGTAATACTATCTTATCTTCAAACAAATCATTCATTGTGGTATATGGAGTATTTGAACTCATGACTCTTAGAAACCTTTATCTAAAACGTTATATCTCCGACCATTTGAACTAGAAGTTCTTGACAATTTGACATACGACATATCTATTTTGAAGTATGGAAGAAGATCAATAGAGAATGCATAACTATTACAAATTATATTTCATAGTTTGCATGCTATTGGATTCGTTGCATTTTCATTCATTATTACATTAAACGAAGAATAACATCAATCACCACCGTGTACCCAGAATATCCAACAATGTATCAATCAAAACTTGCATTTGATACGATGTACAATAATTTCAAAGATGTTAAGGTACAACCTACTCGGTTTTTTTCTTTTGCATCTCCCACACTAAGGTAGATCTTGACTCGCCTTCTAGTACCAAAACGTATTGGGGAAGTAGAAGACGTCGAAATGTTACCAAACAAATGGTGAGTAATTTTATTGACTTGATGTACAAAACGTCGAATTAATAAATCTCGTTCGAAAACGGAAAGCCCAACCACTACTGTAAGTCCAAAGCCAACGGTTAATACAAATGCCGCAGATTATATTGGATCGTCTTCATCATATATCGTTTTTGCTAATCGTGTGTGAAGACAATTAGACAAATTTACGTTGATGAAGCGTTAATAGTTCTAATGGAAAACGAGAAAAGAGAATTGGAAAACGAGAAAAGTGAATTGTTAACTGTTGTGAATGATGAACTTCAAAAAACTGGTTGAGAGCTGGGATATAACAGATGAGACATAACATTCAATGCTAGCAATATTTGATCAGTAAATCGCCCAGTATATTAAATTTGTATATATTTCGTGTTTTAGTATTAAGTCCATTGTATTTTTAATTTTGGCATACAAACTTCATTTTAAATATATCAATTTTTTTATTTTGCAATTTTTGATTTAATGTATAAGAGCATCTTCAATGCAAATTGAATGTAATGTCCATTGAATCTTATGTGTCAACGAATATATCATAATGTGAACTCATTGTGATATAAAATATTTGGACATATATTAAAAAATAGTAAAGCAGAAGAATTTGAAGCTCTCTCATTAATTCTACTAGTTACCTATGTTCTCCTTAATTCCCTCTGAGTCTAGATATTTTATTTTCAATATCTTATAATTTACTATTTTACAATTATTCTACTAAACTTCTCATGCTATTTTACATTCAAATGCCCACATTTTTTAAAAAAAATTTACAATTATTTACAAATCTTCTATAGTTCTCTCATAAGATTTTGCATTAAAGTCCACACATTTAAATTAATTGCATAATCCAAAATTTAAATTAATTGATAAAAAATTCAACTAATATTTATTAATAAACTTAAAAGATGCAAGTTGCAATATGTATACTATGAATGCATCAACAAATTGGTAAAAATATCATTTAGATGCAAATATATATAAATCACATAACATAAATTATATAGCTATTAATGACAATAATTAATTTAATCTACAATTTATTTAATAAATGAATTTATCATACATTGCACTGATAAATTGTATTAACTTCAAATACATAAATTTTAATTTTTTTTTACAATTACGTAGAAGCCCTTCCCAATCATCTTCTAATATTTTACATTCAAGCTAATATATTTAACTTATTGTGTGATCTTAAATTTAGACTATTTAATAAAAATGATAAACTAATATTCATTAATCCATCTAATAAATTCTAAAAATACAAGAATTTCAATATATATAATATTTATATATATGAAAAATGATAAAATTAATTCTTTTTTATTTAGATAAATAAAGATATTTAAATCACATAATATCAAATGTGTACGTGGATAATACCGACTCTTTTAATTTCTAATTCATTTATATCGAAAAAATTATCGTGCATTACATAATATAATTTCATTTTTAACAAACTTTAAAAAATAAATTTATATTTTATAACGTTGCAATATGAACGCATATATTACATCTATATTAGATTATATAAACATTCTCCCTTTCAACGTTTTATCAAACCATATCCAACTCATAACTCGACTAAACGCTACATTACATTAACTTGCTATTATCAAAGTTGTAAGTATGATCATCATACAACAACATGAAATCTACGTTTAGATGCAAGAGTAAATTTGTTTGAAAATGAAAACTAACTAACAATAAAAATTCATATGTAGATAAGTTAACCATAAGATCGATGCTCTTCTCAATTACGAATATATATATATATATATATATATATATATATATATATATATATATATAAAGATCTTCCCAATTTTCACATACTTTTTTACATTCAACTCCTTATATTTTTATGTTGATCATTAATTCAGATTATTTAAATAAATTAAATTATTTAATTCAATAATTCATTTATAAATCCTTTGAAAAAGATGACAAATCAGTATGTATACAACAATTATAACAAAATAATAAAACTACTTATTCATTCATACATATAAAAATATACATCACATAACATAAATTATTTTTGACAACAAGAAAAAACATAAATTATTTACATATACAATATTATGAATTTTAATTAATAATTTTTTTGAGTTAGAACATTAATTTTACAGAGATACGTAGTTTGCGAAAATTGAAGCCTCGACCTTATATCCAAGCGTTGCATATCATTTTAATTTATGATTAATATATCATGCTATATTTATCATATATTGGATAATGAAATATATTTTAACGATAATTTGAGAAAAATGTTTGATCCTCTATGAATAGAGGAGAGCACACATGAAAAAATATATATCACGGATATAAGGTGCTGCCAACATGCCTGGCAGGTAGCAAGAACTAGATACATATATCCAATCTTAGATACTCTTATGATGAATTCCGGCAAAGCCACCGCCCATCACAACCCAATATCGAGCTCAAGCAAGGTCACCGCCCGATATAAATGTGTTAAAAGTACCTAAAAAGCCAAAGAAAACCAAAACTGCTAAATGTCATCACGTAAGAAAGCTCCACGCATCCGAGTCCGTAGTAATGTAAAAGCTATACTCTGAAGTGGATCTACTGAAAAGAAAATCCTCTCTGAAGACTCGATACAAAAGGAAGGAGGGCCAAGCAGAAGCAAAATATCCTCCTGAGAAAAGTACGCCTCGATGAAGATGAAGAATCCAAAATCTGTGGTGAAAGTGCTAGCAATCCTGAGTGGAAAAAACTCTGCTCTGATGACCTCTCTGCTATCTGATATCCCGCAATCTGAAGATCCGAGTACGTGCAAAATGAACCTGATATCCTATCGCCCAAACCTGTATCTGAAGAATGACTAGGAAAAAAGTTAGATTGATACATATATACTAGTGTGAAGCCGTGCTTCGCATACGGACCGCACTCAACCTCTTATCATCATAACATGTTTAAATGATTTATATGATTTATTGATTAAGAAATAGTGATATTTTTTATCAATTTTCAAATAAGTTTGCATTTTGTCTAAAACTTGTGTATAAAACTTTGAAAATAGTAATGCAGATAGTACTGGTGCTTGATAAACAATTGCAAAATATGAGCAAAAATGATTTCAAAGATAAAATTTCCATACAATACACATATAAATTATACACGTATAAATTTATTGTGTGCATTAGCTGTTGCTCCATGCATCAGCTGTATTATATGTAACTTCATTCGGTGGGATACATTTATCAATCATTTCCTTTAATACTTGATGTCATTGATTCCATTTGCTGCTTCGGTAATAACTATCTATAACAGCAGTGCATGTAATAACATTTAGTTTACACTTGACCATTGATCCAAAAATACCAAAAGCAACGTTGACATGATTCATGAGAACACAAGTGTTGATGATGATCCCATAACTGACTACGTTTAGGAACACATTATGTAGCATCATATTATTGTAGAATGATAAGATTAGATGATAAAGAGATTTATTTCTGTTTTGAATGATTCTTGTGAAAAATATGTTAAATCTGAAGCATACATATTTTATGTCTGAATTATTGGAACTAACAACCATTATTCAACAATATTTATTTTAATGTGAAGAATATCATTGTATTTCTTTTATAGTCAAAGCAAATTCAATATAATAAGAAGCATATAATTGTATTTAATGCTTTTGAGCTTTGTGGTTACAGTTCTAATTCCATCTAACATTGTTGCTGTATTTTGGTAATGTTGGATTTCACCAGACTTGACTGCAATTTGTGAAAGTAGAATCAGAGGCTGGAAATTTTCAAAACAATCAATGACATAGATTAGTTAAAAGAAATAAAGTCAAATAGGTTTAGTAACTTTAATAATATAAATAATCGAAAATACTACGATTTTAAAAAATTTATTTTTAGCTATCAACAATGGATATCATTGGAAAACATATTAAATTTGAGATTTAATAGTGAAATCGATTCTTAAATCCAATTAATGTAGAAAAAGTTATCACATTTCAAAGTTTGGAATAGAAAGAAATTAAAAACGTGACTGTTCATTTTCCAAATATGAAGAAGGCCTGTGTGCTCTTTAAATCTAACTCGATAATAATATTATAGTATAGATGTATATTTATAAAATTATATACATATATATGTATTCATAAGATAAGAAATAAAAACCCAAATAAGACTATCTAGACTATTACAAAAGCATTTAATTAACTGTAAACTAATACCATACAGTGACTAGAATACAAAATAATACAAATCATTCTTATGAATCTTTAATCATAAGTAAGTTATGATTAAAAGTGAAATCATTATATAAATTTGAAAAAATATTAATACTACTATTGTTAATGTTAAATATATTATTGTTTTGTTTAAATATGTTAATATTATAACTAACTTTGTTAAGATACCCTTTGAAATGGAAATTTTTAGCTAATTTATATTTAGGGTTAGAAATCCAATTAAAAATAAATAAATAAATTGTGAAAATCAATTTGTTAAAATGACTATTATTATTAATAAAAATTCTTTGATTTCTTTCAAACCAAATGTACCAACTAATAGTAATGAACAAAGTGTCTAGTAAAAATCTAATATTCTTATAGAAACTAAATCTAAACTTATTCCAGTAAAAATAACAATCCCAAATTTTAGAAATTATATTAAAGTTAAAAAAATTTAGAGTATTAATTAGGATGTAATAAGTATCCATACAATCAAAGTATAACTGTTTAATGTCTTCAATGTTCTGATTACAAAAATAACATTTATTATCATTTTGAATGCCTTTTCTTTTTAAAAGTTCTATTGTATTAAGTTTTCCATGGAGAATTAACCACACATGAATTTTAGATTTAGGAAGAGCATTAGATTTCCAAATATATTTAAAAGATTTGTTTGTTGTGCCCGAAAAATTAATAAATCTGTAAAAAGAATCAGAAGTATATTTCTTACTCTTATCCCATTCCCAACTAATAATATCGTTATCATTATCAATATTATAAAGATTTAATCTAGCATAAAGCAATGAAAGTTGTCTAAGGGTTAAATTTATTAAAATTCTCTTAAAATTAAATTCCAATGAGGATTGTTTTCAGGAGAATAAACTTCATTAATTAAAGCAAACTTTAGGTTACAGATTTCATAAAGCTCTTTAAACTCTAACTTTAGAGGCAAGACTGAAATCCAACTGTCATGCCAGAAAGAAGTACAATTTTCGGAATGAACAATCTTGTTTATACCTAAATTAAAAATCTCATAACATTTTAAAACGTTTTTCCAAAAATTAGATAAGTTTTGAGTGGCGGAAGAAGCAATTTGATATAAATTGCTATTACCATTATAATAATATTTGGAAATGATCTCTTTCCAAATGGCATTATCATTTATATCCTTAAACTTCCATAACCATTTACCTAATAAAGATAAATTCATATTACAAAAATTAATAACTCCTAAACCACCTTCCTTTTTAGTTTTACACACTGTTTCTCAATTTACTAAATATTTTATACTATTATTAGGATTTTCCCCATTCCATAAGAAATCTCTTCTAATTTTACCAATTTTATCAATAAACCAATCTAGAAACACATGCATAGACATCCAATAAATCAGAAGGGCTGATAAAAACGAATTTTTTAACACTAATCTGCCTGCTCTAGATAGAAATCTCTCATTCCAATTAGTTATCTTATTTTTGATTTTATCGATGATAATTAAAATATAAATACTATTTTTTAATAACATCACCGTATCCAATGCACGGGTTACACACTAGTTATAATAAAAGTGAAAAAACAACAACAATGCCGATGTATTCATAGAAAATAATTAGTTTACGTGTCACAATCAAATTATAAATAAAAATAAGTATTATTTTGAAATAACTAATAATATATGTACTTATTTACTTCACATTGTGAAGTGCAATGTCTAAAACTAGACACTACACTAGACAATGTCTGGTATATTTTATGTCAGATCATCGTTACGATTGAATAAACATTCCCGTTAGAGATTAATGTTGATATAATACAAGATTGATGATGTGTAAAAGACTTCACATTAAAAATTTAGTAGGATTGGAGATGCTCTAATTGTTAGTTTTTTTTTCCGATGTGGAACTTTTATTTAACTTATTTTCATCAATAATTTTATATCAGTTACGAGGATTTATTCAAAATACTTAAAAAAAATTAGACGGATAAAAATACAGATCCACGCAAACAACCATTTCACTTTCAATGTTCATTTCGCAGCAAGAAAAAAGCAATTTTGCTTAGCTGAACTTTCTGTGCTAGGTTCGTAATATTTTTGTCGGACTTCTTTTTCGCTTTGGAGAAACCAAAATAAACCTTATGCCATATTTGTAAGTAATTGGATCCAGTACGGAGCTATAAAACGGTGTAATTTAGTTTTTCCACTCGAACAAGACTCCGTGATTATTTCCCATGCAAAGCAGTTCTGTGTACTACACGTATTTCAAATTTTCAACGTTCATGATGCCTTCCTTTCTCTACCAAATAGAAAGGCACCAGATTCTCAGGCATAGCCAACAGTGACTTTCGCGTCAAATTTGCACTCTAAACACACCATAGAGCAACAACGGCTTATTTTGTTTTGTTCATCACCACCACCACCGATTGAAATTTCCCACCGTGTACTTCAGTATAAGGTTGTAAATGGGTCGGATCGAACCGTACGAAGACGTGTTCTAGTCCTGTACAATAAGAGGGACCGACACGGACTGGACATACATTAAGTTCGAACATTATTCGTACGAACCGGACAACGGATAGACAATGTTCGAATAATAGAATAACGTCAGACATTGTCGGACGGACAACTTTTATATATTTTTCATGTTCTAACTCGTGTTTTAAATAAAAATCGTACGGACACAGACCGAACGTCTTATAGCTCCAGACCGAGCTGGACTTCGGAGGGTCATGAAATTTTTACAGCCCTATTTCTTCACATGTATCTTTAAAGCTCCACTGGTTTGGATGGTATAAATCAAAAGAATAAAGGTCCGGAAAATGAAAAAGGAATCTAACCTCTTATTTCATGTGCCCGACAATGATTTAGTTTTGACGTATTCCATGCAACTTTATATGCTATCTGACCTTGTATAACAATTTATATGTATTTTTGTGATTTATAATTATTATTATTTTAACTGGGTTAAATTCCAAATATGTGTTTATCAAGAATTAACTCCCAGCCTTAACTGTGTATACCCAATGTCATAACCAACAATGCTACCCGTGGTCTTATTTTTGTGTTTATATATAGTGAAAATTAATATCTTCCCTTGTTTCTAAACTTAATACAAAAAATTAAAAACAAGTTTCACGAAACATCCATTTTAATATTTTCAGTGAAAATATATAGCGTAGACGGTAAATATCTACAATGTAGACTGTGTTTTTTTGTGAATTAAATATTCATAGTGTGGAATGAACATCTACTTATTTGTCTATGCTTTACACTATAAATTTTAAAACAACAAGTGATCCAAAGTGAAATAGAATAAAGAATGGAATACAAGAAAAATAAATTGACATGATTTTCCTTTCATGCATGATTCTGTTTCTTTGTGAACAGAAAATAAAGAATCTTTCTCTTCCAATATTCTTCGGACAACATACATACATGAAATTTCTAAAATATGTTTGTGTTTTTTCCTTTAGAAAATGCTTTGTTTCTTAATCCAAAAAATGTTCTACAGAGTAATCCTAAAACTCTTTTCCTGGATGTTTGTAGGAAGTCGGTGTTTTTTTATTTCCTTTCCAATTTCTTTTTTTTCTTTTTTTTTCTTTTTTAAGATAAAGGTTATGCGACCAGGGTCGCACAGCCGTTCTAGCATATATAATAATATAAATATCTGAATAACAAGCCTAAGCCTACTCAGACAGTTGCAAAAAAATCCAACATCCACAGACAATATAAAAACCTAGGTAACATAGGATGACACCGCACATAGGAGCACAGTATATACACATCATATAATAACGGAAATCACCAAATAAGCAGATAGCAAGTAGCGGATATCTACCTTTTCCTAGCTCAAGCCACCGAACTTTTTCTTTTCCACGGTGCAACAACCCGTAATTTGATTATTTTAATTGAAAATATTTAAAGTATATTAAATATTCAAATATAAATTACTTTTAGAAATAATCATTATAAGAACAACAGTATATTCCGACAACATATACCGACGACCGTCAATGGTCAAATTCCGACGACTTTCAACGGCTAATATATTCTCGACTTTGCTACAAATAAAATAATTAGCCGTCGGAAGCCGTTAGAATTTTACCGTTTGCGGCCGTTGTAGCCGTCGAAAAATCAAGATTATCTTCTTCCCCAGGCCGAAGCAGAAACATTAAGTTGCTTCCAAATCACCAAACCATCTTTCATCATTTCCATCTCCATCTTCCACGTCCGAAATTCTGCCAAAATCGCCTCCGTTTTCCTCAATTCGGAATCCCATCTCCTCCAAACCCCTAATCTTCTCTATTTTAGGTATTATTTATAAACCCTAATTCATGAATTTGTTAATTTAGGGTTAATTTGTTAGTTTAATTGTTTATAGTCTCATTGATTGTGTAGTATAGTTTATTGAATGTTAATTACTGTTATTATCCTTTAAGTGTTGAATACTAACTTTTTTAGTTTGTACGATAAGAAATTAGTGTGCATTAGTTGAATAATTTAATGCTTTTACGCCTTACTTGGGTTATTTAGTGTGGATGAGAATAATTTAGTTTATATGTTTTCTAAAACATATAAAACGATAATTTATTTTTATGTAACGTACGGTTAGTTAATTAAAATTTTAAACATGTGGGTATATGATAAACTATCTTATACCGTAGTTTAACTTAAGTTAAATGTTAATCAATTTAATTTAAAGGTCGAAAGCTAATTATTTTTAAAAATATGAAATATGTAATATACTTTATTCATAAAACCCTTAGAGTGTTTTTTGGTCCCGTCTGATAGGTATTGTATATGATCGTATGTGGATATTCGCTTTTTGTCACAGAACGGACATATGCATTCATCATATACAATATTTATTGGATTTGTCCATATATTGGACAAGTTACAAACACGGCAACGAAATTACATCTCATAAGTCATTTCATTTTAAACGGTTCATAAAATTTCGATAGTTCTTCCTTTATGTTCCCCGCATATACGCAATTGTGTACGACTCAGAGAACAAAAGGGAAGTGCTGTCAAAATTTTATTGAATCGCCTAAAATGAAATGATTTACGAGATTTAATTACGTTACTGTGATTGTAATGGAAAGTAGGATGACCCAGCAATAAAGTGTCAATGACCAATTAATATAAAACATTAAACTGTAAAATTGTATTGAAAAATAAATTGTCAATGTGGTTTTAATCTATATCGTATTTTTTAATTAATAGGAGAGATGATCAATCATTTTATTGATTGAAGCTGGATGCATCAACAACGAAGGAAAATTGGAGGCTCGGTAAGTGAACATTTTAATAATGGTGTACGTTTTAAGTAATAATGGAAATGACGAAGAAATCTATCGTCCATGTAGTATGTGCAAATTGTTGAAGCATTTGATACCAGAAATGATTAGAGTTCATCTGCGTAAGTATGGTTTTGTGCCGAACTATTTGATATGAGATCGTCATGGAGAACTTGTAGCACCTAATCCTGTACAGTTAGAGGAGGTAGTGGGTAATGAAATTGTTATGACGAATCTCGTAAAACATATGGTTAAAGATGCAGCACGTTCAATGTTTCCCACTGTCCAATTTGTTGATGGCGATGTTAACGTTGAAGAAATACCAAAATGTGGAGCAAATTTTTTTTATGATTTATTGGATTCCGTGAAGAAATTCCTTTGGGAAGGCAGTACAAACGGCACCCAATTATCAGTAACCACAGAATAAATTGCGATGAAATCTAAATACAACCTCATAGAAGCTAGATTTACAGCTATTGTACAAGCTACGAAGCAGCATATGCCTCCCGATAATTTATTGTGGAAAAATCATTATGAAGTGAAAAAACTTATGTCGGCTTTTGGTTTACCGTTCAAAAAATAGATACATGTTTAAATGGTTGCATGTTGTTTTGGAAAGAAAATATCAATCTTAGGAATTGTAAAATACGTAATCAGTAAAGATACAAACCAAGAAAGAAGAAGGGAAAAGAAGTCCCGCATAAACATATGCATTATCTATCTATTACTCCTAGGCTTCAAAGGTTATATGCATCTTCTGTAACCGCGCATCATATGAGATGACATAGTGTTTGAGATGACCTGACTTTCTCTCCACAGAAAGACGCATCATCTATAAGAAAGAAAGGGATAGAAAAGAGAAAGATAGGGAAGAAAGAAAGAAAGAAAACAACATCAGAATCTAAACAGCGGAACGAATAAATTATGTTAATCACATAAAATAGTACATAGTATACAACATCTATCAGAGTTACACAGCTTATACAACACATACTAGACAGTTATAAACACCTGTCTAGTTAAACAACTCAAATACAACTCAACATAATGACTCAGAGAACACACAGCGGAACACTATATATATCTACAACGCTGAAACCTCCTGCTCCATTGCTCCTCCAGTATTCGTCAAAGCAAACCTGAATCCCATGGCTACCCGTAAAAATTTGAGTATCCAAGAATTTAAGAAAACGGAAGATAAACTCCGGGTGAGACATGCGTCTGGTGTGAGTAACAGTTTAATGTTGCTTAACTTTGAAAAACTTTTGAAAAGAAAAGGCATCACGTAAGACTTCCTACAAATAAACATGGGTAAGTTTTTACCTTACGCTAACCAAAACATTTGATAAGAAATCCAGCGATATTACAATAGTGTTTAGGGTTTTCAAATAAAATACAGAAATAACTGGAATGCTTACATCTCACGTTCCAGCATAGTTGGGCACAACTAAAACGTACGACACTTATTGGAGATTGGATTCCATACAATGACAGGGCTACTGGGGTACCGCCCGTCACAGTACGTGGCCTAGATCACTGTACCAAGGATTACACCCAATCCCCTGCAACACAAAGCCGGAACCATCCCTTACTGGACAGTCCCGAACAAGACAACCCCGGTGTTAATTGCAACCAACTGCCCACACAGTCGAATATAAAGGGACCTCTAGACAAGGGTAAATCTCGTCATACTTGGGTATGACCCACTTAGCCTTGCTGCACGTCCCATGTTTTAGCCATTCCCGGTTGATGAGGCTTGAGGTTACGATTACCTTTATAGAGCACATCTATCTTAGAATGCTCATCGTCCATCCGACGATGTTCTGAAAGTATTCAATCCTTACAAGTTCGTTCCGGGTTCGAACGAAACCGAAGGCGTTATCTCATTACACTCATTTTGGAATCACCCTCAGAGTTAACGATGATAACCCTTGCACTCTGAATCTTCATCTTTACTTGAGACTCACGACCTATAGTTAATTTGTATCGATGTGGTTTTCGAATATCCAAATCTGGAAACCCAATCCCGGTCTCATCGAAATCCAAAACGCCATCTTTTAGGTCCAAGTTATTTTAAAGTTAAAACAATTCAATTCTATTATCTGTATACACACAGATAGATAATTCATAATATCACAGATAGATCATCACAAATGGATAATCCACATTATCATCACACTTCAACCAAAGCATCCATATCACACAGCATCACTTATCTCATATCTGAGTTCTCAAACCATTCATGGCAATCAATATCATTCAACATCCATAAGCAATGATTATTTAATCACCATCTATAATTAATTTAAAATGAATTAAATTAATTACTTCCATCTCTAATTAATTAAAAATAAATTAAATTAATTACTTAAATCACGTAAATCTTGCTTACTTAACCTTAATTAATTACAAATCAATTAATTAATCACCATCTAATTTCCAACTTAATTAATCATCTAGATTAATTATCCTTTAATTACATTCAAGTAATTATCCTTTAATTAATTTCATAAATTAATTATTCTTAACTGAATACAGTAATTAACCTTTAATTACTTCATTAATTAATCAACTATAATTAATTACATTAATCCCTAATTAATTATAATTAATTAAATACTTTATAATCACTTATTATTGATTAATTAATCTTAATTAATCAACTCTTAATTACATCATTAATTACATTAATTAATGATCCCTCAATTACTTATTAATTAATTATTAACCATAATTATTAATCATTCCTGATTAATCACAAATAGTAATTAACTACCCTTAATTACTCCTTAATTAATTACATTGAATAATTAATCTATAATTAATTATATTTATTAATCACCTATGATTAATCTCGTTAAGTAATTAATTACCCTTAATTAATTACATCACTTAGTTATCTTTAAATAACTTTATTAATCAATTCTTAAATTAATTACACTAAGTAATTAATTATTAATTATTTCCACTAAGTAATTACCCTTCTTATTAATTACACAAGGTAATTAAACACAAAACTACTTTCAATCTTCAATTAATTGCATATTGTAATTACCATCATTAATTACTTCACTAAGTAATTACACTTTATAAATCTCATTAAGTAATTATACTTAATCCCATCATCAAGTGATTGTTTAAATTAATTAAACCAATTAATTAACTTAAACTAATCATATTAATTAATTACATAGAGTAATTAATCCCTTTAATTACTTCCATTAAGTAATTATATTTAATCAGATCCATAAATGATTATTTTAATTAATTAATAATTAAAATTAATCACATTAATTAATTATTCATTTATTAATTCTAAGTTAATGATCTTCATTAACTATTAAAAATTCCTTAATTACTTCTCTTAAGTAATTAAACTTCGATTAATCATTATTAATTTCAAATTAATAAATCTTTAATAACCAATTAATTAATCTTTAATAACCAATTAATTAATCTTTAATTATTTAATTAATTAAGTGCTTAACTGTAACTTAATTAACCTTAATTACTTGATTAAGTTATTTCTAATCATTAATTAAAAATCTTATCTAATTAATGATTCTTAATTACAAATTAATTATTCCTTAATTAATTAATCTTAAACCTTAATTAATTAATTTAAACCCTTAAAAATTTAATTAATTAATCCAATTCATTAATTAAGTAAATTAATTAATTATCCAATTTATTTACCTCAATAATTTAATTATTCTAAATTATTACATCTTAATTAACCCTTTTAACATCAAACATTTTCCTATGATTAAATTATCGTTAACAAAAGCATTTGAAAACTTTTTTACTTTCAAATTTACTTTTAAATTACATTTCAAATTAAGATTTAAAATGAATACAATTTAACTTTAACAAAGTTTAAAAACAATTTAAAAACCTTCTTAATCAAATGTTAAAGGATACTTATCTTTATAAAAGGAATTTACAAGAATTTACAACCAAATTCAATTTAAATTCAAATCACTTTAAAATACACTTTAAACATTTTAAAGTTTGTTTAAACATTTAAATTTGATAAAACTTAAATTAATTTAAAATTAGGATACAAATTCATTTTGAATCCATACTTTAAAACTTGCTTCAAAACTTTGATTAAAACTTGCTTTACATTTTGAAATTTAGTTTAAATTTCAAAATCTAAATACTGACAGGTTTCTAAAACCTGTAATTAAACAATGACCCGAGCAGACCTCCAGAAGCTCCAAGACCGACCTCACTTTACTTCGAGCAAAACACAAATCGACTCGCGTAAAACTCGAGTAAACATCACTGCTCAACCCAAGATCATCAGAACCCTGATATGCATCGTGCATATGCACCGACGAACCACCCTTCTTCGATCATCCACGATGATTCTTATAAGACAACGATCATCTCCAAAGCATATTACAATCATCAGAACAATTGTAGCAGGTCGAAAATCAAAATCAAACAGTCAAACCCAAAACTGGAACCACCATCAAATCCTGAAACCGCTTCGCTCTCGCGCCTCCGACCACTGGAGTGCTTACACCTCCGGCCACGTCTTCGTCCATGTCCTAGCTACCATTCTCCTGAGTTCTGTAGAACTCGATCAACCATAGGAGCCGCGCCGATCAAAAATCTCGACCTAGTCAAAACTAGGTTTACAGACTAAAAACATCCATCGTCGCTACCACGATGATCTACACACCCATCCAATATTTTTCCTCGATTCTCCGATCACACTTCTACGTCCAGAAAGAACCACGACACCCCAGTCCCACGAGATCATCAGAGACAACCAAAAACACCCTAACAGATCAAACTAGAACTGCACCTTTATCCCTTTACTAAAAATTATGATTTCCTTCTTAAAAATCATGTTTTGAGTTAAGGATTCAATTTATGATCCTGAATTGATGAATTGGAATGTTGGAATTTTTACTTATAATCAGTTTGTTCCTTTGTTTTTGATTCCAGAGCCATTTAAATTTTGTTTTTAACTTACTTAAAATTTTAAACATTGATTTACGATAAATCAAACAACATTGGTTTATATTCCAAGTCCTAACAGTTATTAGATCAAAAGATAGTGATTTTGTTTGCAAATCTAGGTCTTGAAAACAAAGAACAAAGATATCTCAATGAAACAGACATGCACACTTTACATTCAAATATTCACAGATAATTCATATATATATATATATATATATATCTGTGTGTATGTGCGCAAAAACTTACTCATCTATATACACACAAATCATAATTATCACAGAAATCAATCATGCAACCATGTTAAACTTAAGTTATTTTAACAAAAATGTAACTCACCGTTTTGGAAATAAAGACAGAGCCTCCAATTTTTGAAAAAACTTATGATACTTGAGTTGCATGAATTTGTCTTTGATCTTAAAAACTTGAAAATGGCATACTTTAATCCAACAAACTTTGCATGCTACTGAAACTTGATTACAAATAGAATTGAAGTTGCTTCTTTCAGCATCTCAAGTTCGAAAGAGGATGTTTGCAAGCTTTGTTCTAGGTTTTCAAGAAATGCAGGCTAGATGTTCTTGCTTGAGCAAATCTCAGATTTAAGAATGCATGCAGGCTTTTTGATTCCAGATTGAAGAAGATTGCTTGCATGCTTTTGTTGTTCTCAGGTTTGAAAAGAAAATCCGACAGGATTTTGTGTTGAACTTGAAAAATGGTTTGCTGGATTTTGATTTTGATATTGCATTGCAGGTTGAGGAAGATGTTTAAATTTTGCAAATGAGCTACAGATTTTTTATTTACATTTTTGGTTTTGAGGGATGATTTCAGATTGTTTTGAGAATTTCAAGCTGAAGATTTGGTTTTCAGATTTGTTTAGAGAAATTGGTTTGAGTTTTCTCTTAGCTTTTTGAAAAAGAATGGGAAAAAGAAATGGAAGGAAGAAGCATGTTTATATAGGCTGAAATCTGATTATTTAAAAAAACAAAAGAAAAAATAAATTAAAATGTGACACTTGTCATATATCTTTATTCATTGTTTAACACATGTTATATTAAGTTTTAATATGATAACACTTGTCCTTTAAGTATTTTATTTTAATTTAAAATGTTAAATAAAGCTTTTAACTTAATTTATTAATTCTTATGTAAATATATATATGAATTTCTTATGTAAAGAAAATGTAATAAAAACAAATTATAAATAAAAGCTTATCCAAATATTTTTAAGGATCTATTCTTTAGAATTTCAAAATAAATTCCAAATTCAAATTAAATTTTGAAAATCTAATTTAAAAATCAAGTATATATACATATATAACTACTTATTCAATTTTAAAAATAACAATTCTATTGTCTTTAAAACCTATCTATATCTATACATTTATTAATATTATTTGAAAATAACACATTTATCAATTTGAAATATTTTATAAAAGAGATTATCTTATTATTAATAAATTACTTATATCACTTAAATGAATTAATGTTTCATATACTATATTATTTTCTAAACTTTTATATCTAATTATAAATCAATTTATTAAGCAATATTAAAAAGAAATTAAAAAAAACTTATAATCTTTTGTCTTGATTATTTTAAAACTATATAGTTATTTATTAAATAGCTTTGAAAGGCTTAATATTAAATAAATCATAATTTCCAAATTACTAAAATATATTAGAATTTGAAAACAAGACTTTATTTATTTATTTAAACCAAAGCTTTTCTATTTACAATGTATACAAATATATATATATACATTATAAATAGAAATAATTTATTAGCTTTTAAAAGATAAATTTCACCAATTAAATATTTATTTAAAAGAAGATTATTAAATTAATTTAATTTTAAATACAGATTACTAAATTGATATTGCCTAAAATTCCGGGTCATCACATTCCTCCCTCCTTAAAAGAATTTCGTCCTCGAAATTTAAAAGCAAAGGTAATTTAATAATCTATATAAGATTTTAAATTTAAACCACGACATATATTATCAACCATATGCTAACAACCATAGCAAGCAATTCACTTAATCAAACAAATCTAACTATCCAGACAAAATTCTGGATAGAACTTCCTAAAGTTTCCCAAGTATAAATACAGGGATACTCGCTCTACAGAATCCAAACAATCTACACTACTAAGCTACAGAGCTCCTACTCATCTAGATCTACAAAACTAAACAGGATATCAGACCAAACTCAAGTCCTGCTCAACAACCAAATCCTCCAGAACTACTGGTTCCATAACCAAAGATGGATCATACACGTACTCCCTCAGAGATACGTGGAACTCACTGAATTCCAGTCTTCTAAACCGACAATTCAATCCCAAAGACCCAAGCACTTATCCTAATCAGAACACAGACGAGATCCAAAATACCTCGGAGCTAACTTTCCAGTCTTACCCAATTTATAGCTCCTTTGATCGGAGAAAACTTATCCAAAATCAAATCTCCGACTTCGAAATCCAAATTACTCTGTCTCTTATCTACAAAACTCTTTTGACGATCCTGGGTTGTCTTCATCCCTCCTGATCAGCTCACGTTGATGCCTCTAGAAACAAACTAGACCCAAAACAACCCATCAAAATGATCCCCTCAAGATCAACCAAAATCAAGAACACAACTCTACTCCTCAAACATCAGTAGACTTCAAACTAACTTCTCCTATCCGGAAAAGACAAAACAGATGCACTCCCAAACTACTTCTGCTGCACAACTCTGATCTGGAGTAGATAAAAATGCTGATGATGAACGCGATCACAGACTTAACCGACACATTCCGAAAGACATGGTTCATCAAATCCATGAAAGAGAAAACTCAGAAGTTCCACCAAAAAATCTCGAGCTGCTTTACCAACCCCTCACTCTAAAAGCCATCCTTCTACTAAGCTGAACCACCGGAATCACTCCCTAGAGATGCCTCGATCCCATGCAAAGATAACCCAAGAGAATACTCAACTATCGCAAGTCATTTTTGTGATCAATCCAGCCCAATGTCCAAGGATACTGTTCTTTCTTTACCAATCAGAACAGTTTACACTCACCTAACCAATCCGTCGAAGAAACAGATTCACTCAGCTGCTTCAGAACTCCTCCTTTAGAAAACTACTAGCCAAAAGACCTTCTTGTAGGCACATAGAACACCCCGAGCTGCAATGATGATACAAATGCCAAAGACTTCCTTAACCAGAAGCTCCACGAGAAACATGGGCCTCAAACCAAACACAAATACCCTGCTGAGCTGAGCCTCAACACTGATGCGGACACACTTCCTTAAATCTTGCTCCAAAAGAAACATCTTCGGAGACATCCATAGTCGTTGCATCTCATCACACAGTTGCTCCTTCCCGAAGTTGCCAAGACGCCATCACTAGCTTCTGCTCAACCGACAGATCCAAACCCTACTCACCCAAACTGCACTTCAAAGATAAAACTTCGAACCTTTTAAAGGTTTCCTTCAGAGATCGATGAAATCCTTTCACCTCAGCAAAGCTTACTCAAGACTGTATTGGATCTACAGTCTCGGAAAATACACTTCCAACCTCAACAATCAGGATCCTACCATTGGTAGTCGTGCTACACACACCACTACCCTATCTACCTCTAGAACTTATATTGGAAAACCCACACAGGTAACCCAATAAATAGGTAGAAATAAATATATAATATGTATATATATATAAAATTACAAATATGCTCTCTCAACAAAGAAATCACTCCAAAGACTAGGTATTTACTCAACCTTGCGCTCTGATACCAACTGAGACGACCCGACTTTCTCTCCACAGAAAGATGCATCATCTATAAGAAAGAAAGAGATAGAAAAGAGAAAGATAGAGAAGAAAGAAAGAAAACAATATTAGAATCTCAACAGCGGAACGGATAAATTATATTAATCACATAAAATAGTACATAGTATACAACATCTATTAGAGTTACACAGCTTATACAACACATATTAGACAGTTATAAACATGTGTCTAGTTATACAACTCAAACACAACTCAACATAATGACTCAGAGAACACACAGCGGAACACTATATATAATTTAAGAAAACAGAAGATAAACTCCAGGTCAGACATGGGTCTGGTGTGAGTAACAGGTTAAGGTTGCTTAACTTTGAAAAACCTTTGAAAAGAAAAGGCATCACGTAAGACTTCCCACAAATAAACATGAGTAAGTTTTTACCTTACGCTAACCAAAACATTTGATAGGAAATCCAGTGATATTATAATAGTGTCTAGGGTTTTCAAATAAAATACAGAAATAGCTGGAATGCTTACATCTCATGTTCCAGCATAGTGGGCACAACTAAAACGTACGGCACTTATTGGAGATTGGATTCCCTACAATGGCAGGGATACTGGGGAACCGCTTGTCACAGTACGTGGCCTAGAACCATACCGAGGATTACTCTCAATCCCCTGCAACACAAAGCCGGAACCATCCCTTACTGGACAGTCCCGAACAAGAAAATCCTGCAGTTGTTTGCAACCAACTGCCCACATAGCCGAATATAAAGGGACCTCTAGACATGGGTAAATCTCGTCCTACTTGGGCATGACCCACTTAGCCTTGCTGCACCTCCCCTTTTTAGCAATTCCCAGTTGATGAGACTTGAGGCTACGATTACCTTTATAGAACACATCTATCTTAGAATGCTCATCGTCCACCTGACGATGTTCTGAAAGCATTCAATCCATACAAGTTTGTTCTGGCTTCGAACGAAACCGAAGGCATTATCTCATTACATTCATTTTGAAATCACCCTCAGAGTTAATGACGATAGCCCTTGCACTCTGAATCTTCATCTTCACTTGAGATTCACGACCTATCGTTGATTTGGATCGATGTGGTTTTCGGATATCCAAATCTGGAAACCCGATCCCGGTCTCATCAAAATCCAAAACGCCATCTTTTAGGTCCAAGTTATTTTAAAGTTAAAATAATTCAATTCTATTATCTGTATACACACAGATAGATAATTCACAATATCACAGATAGATCATCACAAATAGATAATCCATATCATCACACTTCAACCAAAGCATCCATATCACACAACATCACTTATCTCATATCTGAGATCCAAACCATTCAAGGCAATTAATATCATTCAACATCCATAAGCAATGATTATTTAATCACCATCTATAATTAGTTTATAATGAATTAAATTAATTACTTCCATCTCTAATTAATTTAAAATAAATTAAACTAATTACTTAAATCACATAAATCTTGCCTACTTAACCATTAACTAATTACAAATCAATTAATTAATCACTATCTAATTTCCATCTTAATTAATCATGTAGATTAATTATCCTTTAATTACATCCAAGTAATTATCCTTTAATTAATTTCACAAATTAATTATTCTTAACCAAATACAGTAATTAAGCTTTAATTACTTCATTAATTAATTAACTATAATTAATTACATTAATCCTTAATTAATTATAATTAATTAAATACTTTATAATCACTTATTATTGATTAATTAATCTTAATTAATCAACCCTTAATTACATCATTAATTACATTAATTAATGATCCATCAATTACTTCTTAATTAATTATTAACTATAATTATTAATCACTCCTGTTAATCATAAACAGTAATTAACTACCCTTAATTACTTTATTAAATAAATAAATTACTCCTTAATTAATTACATTGAATAATTAATCTTTAATTAATTATATTTACTAATCACCCTTGATTAATCTCATTAAGTAATTAACTACCCTTAATTAATTACATTACTTAGTTATCTTTAAATAACTTTACTAATCAATTCTTAAATTAATTACACTAAGTAATTAATTATTAATTACTTCCACTAAGTAATTACCCTTCTTATTAATTACACAAGGTAATTAAACCAAAAACTACTTTCAATCTTCAATTAATTACATCTTGTAATTACCATCATTAATTACTTCACTAAGTAATTACACTTTATAAATCTCATTAAGTAATTATACTTAATCACATCATCAAGTGATTATTTAAATTAATTAAACCAATTAATTAACTTAAACTAATCATATTAATTAATTACATAGAGTAATTAATCCCTTTAATTACTTCCATTAAGTAATTATCTTTAATCAAATCCATAAATATTTATTTAAATTAATTAATTAATAAAATTAATCACATTAATTAATTCCAAGTTAACGATCTTCATTAACTATTAAAAATTCCTTAATTACTTCTCTTAAGTAATTAAACTTAGATTAATCATTATTAATTTCAAATTAATAAATCTTTAATAACCAATTAATTAATCTTTAATAATCAATTAATTAATCTTTAATTATTTAATTAATTAAGTGATTAACTGTAACTTAACTAACCTTAGTTACTTGATTAATTAATTTCTAATCATTAATTAAAAATCTAATTTTATCTAATTAATGATTCTTAATTACAAATTAATTATTCCTTAATTAATTAATCTTAAACCTTATTTAATTAATTTAAACCCATAATAATTTAATTAATTAATCCAATTCATTAATTAAGTAAATTAATTAATAATCCAATTTAATTACCTTAATAATTTAATTATTCTAAATTATTACATCTTAATTAACCCTTTTAATATCAAACATTTTCCTATGATTAAATTATCATTAACAAAAGCATTTGAAAACTTTTTACTTTCAAATTTACTTTCAAATTTACTTTTAAATTACACTTCAAATTAAGATTTAAAATGAATACAATTTAACTTTAACAAAGTTTAAAAACAATTTAAAAACCTTCTTAATCAAATGTTAAAGGATACTTATCTTTATAAAAGGAATTTACAAGAGTATATAACCAAATTCAATTTAAATTCAAATCACTTTAAAATACACTTTAAACATTTTAAAGTTTGTTTAAACATTTAAATTTGATAAAACTTAAATTAATTTAAAACTAGGATACAAATTCATTTTGAATCCATACTTTAAAACTTGCTACAAAACTTTGATTAAAACTTGTTTTACATTTTTAAATTTAGTTTAAATTTCAAAATCTAAATACTGAAAGGTTTCTAAAACCTGTAATTAAACAATGACCCGAGTAGACCTCCAGAAGCTCCGAGACCAACCTCACTTTACTTCGAGCAAAACACAAATTGAATCGAGTAAAACTCGAGTAAACATCATTGCTCAACCCAACATCATCAGAACCCTGACATGCACCGTACATATGCACCGACCAACCACCCTTCTCCGATCATCCACGATGATCCTTATAAGACGACGATCATCTCCAAAGCATATTACAATCATCAGAACAACTGTATTAGTTCGAAAATCAAAATCGAGCAGTCAAACCCAAAACTGGAACCACCATCAAATCCTGGAACCGCTTCGCTCTCGCGCCTCCGACCACTGGAGTGCCTACACCTCTGGCCACGTCTTCGTCCATGTCCTAGCTACCATTCTCTTGAGTTCTGTAGAACTCGATCAACCATAGTAGTCGCGCCGATCAAAAATCTCGACCTAGTCAAAAATAGGTTTACAAACTAAAAATATCCACCGCTGCTTCCACGATGATCTACACACCCATCCAATATTTTTCCTCGATTCTCCGATCACACTTCTACCTCTAGAATGAACCACGACACCCCAGTCCCTCGAGATCATTAGAGACAACCAAAAACACCCAAACAGATCAAACTAGAACTGCTCCTTCATCCCTTCACTAAAAATTATGATTTCCTTCTTAAAAATCATGTTTTGAGATAAGGATTCAATTTATGATCATGAGTTGATGAATTGGAATGTTGGAATTTTTACTTATAATCAGTTTGTTCTTTTGTTTTTGATTCCAGAGCCATTCAAACTTTATTTTTAACTTACTTAAAATTTTAAACATTAATTTATGATAAATCAAACAATATTGGTTTATATTCCAAGTCCTAACAGTTATTAGATCAATAGATAATGATTTTGTTTGCAAATCTAGGTCTTGAAAACAAAGAACAGAGATATCTCAATGAAACAGACATGCACACATTTACATTCAAATATTCACAGATAATTCATATATGTGTGTGTGTGTGTGTGTGTGCAAAAACTTACTCATCTATATCCACACAAATCATAATTATCACAGAAATCAATCATGCAACCATGTTAAACTTAAGTTATTTTAATAAAAATGTTACTCACCATTTTGGAAATGAAAACAGAGCCTCCAATTTTTGAAAAAGCTTATGATACTTGAGTTGCTTGAATTTGTCTTTGATCTTAAAAACTTGAAACTGGAATACTTTAATCCAAGAAACTTTGCATGCTACTGAAACTAGATTACAAACAGAATTGAAGTTGCTTCTGTCTGCATCTCAGGTTTGAAAGAGGATGCTTGCAAGCTTTGTTCCAGGTTTTCAAGAAATGCAGGCTAGATGTTCTTGCTTGATCAAATCTCAGATTTAAGAATGCATGCAGGCTTTTTGATTCCAGATTGAAGAAGAATACTTCCATGCTTTTGTTGTTCTCCGGTTTGAATAGAAAATGTTGACAGGATTTTGTTTTGAACTTGAAAAATGGTTTGCTGGCTTTTGATTTTGATATTGCATTACAAGTTGAGGAAGATGTTTCAATTTTGCAAATGAGCTACAGATTTTTTATCTACAGTTTTGGTTTTGAGGGATGATTTCAGATTGTTTTGAGAATTTCAAGCTGAAGATTTGGTTTTCAGATTTGTTTAAAGAAATTGGTTTGAGTTTTCTCTTAGCTTTTTTAAAAAGAATGGGAAAAAGAAATGGAAGAAAGAAGCATGTTTATAAAGGTTGAAATCTGATTTTTTTTTTAAAAACAAAAGAAAAATTAAATTAAAATGTGACACTTGTCATATATCTTTGTTCATTAATTAACACATGTTATATTAAGTTTTAATATGATAACACTTGTCCTTTAAGTATTTTATTTTAATTTAAAATGGTAAATAAAGCTTTTAACTTAATTTGTTAATTCTTATGTAAATACATATATGAATTTCTGATGTAAAGAAAATGTAATAAAAACAAATTATAAATAAAAGCTTATCCAAATATTTTTAAGGATCTATTCTTTTGAATTTCAAAATAAATTCCAAATTCAATTCAAATTAAATTTTAAAAATCTAATTTAAAAATCAAGTTATATATACATAAATAACTACTTATTCAATTTTAAAAATAACAATTCTATTGTCTTTAAAACCTATCTATATATATACATTTATTAATATTATTTGAAAATAACACATTTATCAATTTGAAATATTTTATAAAAGAGATTATCTTATTATTAATAAATTACTTATATCACTTAAATGAATTAATGTTTCATACGCTATATTATTTTCTAAACTTTTATATCTAATTATAAATCAACTTATTAAGCAATATTAAAAAGAAATTAAAAAAACCTTATAATCTTTTATCTTAAGTATTTTAAAACTATATAGTTATTTATTAAATAGCTTTGAAAAGCTTAATATTAAATAAATTATAATTTCAAAATTACTAAAATATATTAGAATTTGGAAACAAGATTTTATTTATTTATTTAAACCAAAGCTTTTCTATTTACAATGTATACAAGTATATATACACACACACACATTATAAATAGAAAATAATTTATTAGCTTTTAAAAGATAAATTTCAACAATTAAATATTTATTTAAAAGAAGATTATTAAATCAAATTCAAATTTTATTAACAAAGATTATCAAATTAATTTAATTTTAAATACAGATTACTAAATTAATATTGCCCAAAATTTCGGGTCATCACAGTGTTAGAACACGGGAAGAAGGTACATTAACACACCCAGCTGATGTGGAAGCATGGAAGCATTTTGATTAGAAATATCCCGATTTTGCAGCGGAGAGCCATAATGTTAGACTTGCTTTATGTACGGATGGACTTTCACCATTTTCTCAGTTTGGTTATAAATATTCATCTTGGCCTATAATCGTTACACCTTATAACTTACCTCCATGGATATGTTTGAAAACTCCATATATGTTTCTCACAATTGTCGTCCCCGGCCCTGATAATCCGACATAAGGAATCGATGTTTATTTACAGCCGTTGATTGAAGAGTTGAAAATGTTGTGGTACGAAAGAGTTGAAACATACGACATCTCAAAAAAATTCGTATGTTTGCTTCTTTGTTGTAGACTATTAACGATTTTCCTGCGTATTCAATGCTTTCAGGTTGGAGTACGGCCGGTCACCTAGCTTGTCCTTATTGCGCGGAGGAAACACGAGTATTTTCTTTACCGCATGGAAGGAAAATTTCATGGTTTGATAGTCATCATTTTTTTCTCCATATTAATCGAGACAAAAAACTTTACAGCTAGTAGACACGAGCCCTTGTAACCACCAACAATTTGGCCAATCGAAAATATATATGAAATTGTAAAGGATTTTCCAAAGATACAAGAAACCAAAGAACAGATTGAAATTCAAGGTAAATCAATGAATCATAATTGGTGCAAACAAAGTATATTTTGCGAGTTGTCTTATTGAAAAAATCTACTACTTCGTTACAATATTGACGTGACGCACAACGAGAGAAACATGTTTGACAACGTTTTTAATGCAATTTAGAATGTTAAGGGGAAGACGAAGGATGATTTGAAATCAAGACGCGATATCGAAGCAATATGTAATCGCCTTGAGTTTCATATCAAGCCAAATGATAAAAAGAAACCAAAAGCAAGTCATGAGCTAGACAATAACCAAGTTAAAATACTTTTAAAATTGGTGGAAGGATTAAGACTTCCTGACGGTATTTCTTCCAATATCTGTAGATGCGTCAACTATAAGAACAACAGACTTAGTGGATGAAAATCCATAATTGTCATATTATGATGGAAAATTTGTTACCCGTTGCTTTTAAAGAACTGTAGGGTACGGTAGTCATACAAGAGACTGGTCTTTCCCTGGTGCAGCGCCATTGGAACAATAAAATTGCCAAAAATAATAGGAATACGGTGTCTGCTATGAGAAGAGCGGGAAAAAAAACTGAAATGGATGAGTGCTAGCGTATGGAAGGCCTGGGTCGCATGGTGGAACAATGAGGAGTTCCAAATAAGTTTACCACGTATTAATTTCTTCAAATTGTTGCATGTATTTAATACATAATTTAGAACTGTAAAATGTTATTTTCAATTTAAATTTGTAGAGGGAGTCAGATAGGAACTCCGCAAACAGAAACAAGAATCCCGTCACACATCGCGGTCGTTCCAAGTCATTCTAGCATCATCGCGAGGATTCGCTAAATTTTTATACTCGCATTTTTATATTTTAGGTTATAAGCTGTTACTAGATAGTTAATGAAACAATATATAATATACATACATATATTCATGTCTTAAGAAAGAGCGCGTGGGGGTGCTTGATAGGTATGTTTTATTATGTTTTTTTGTCTATATATACACGCTTCGAGTGGGTGAGGATGTGTTTGATATATTTTGATGGATTGTATATTATCTTACGTGGATTTGGATGTTGATTTTTTGGATTGTGTTGGATATGGATATGGCTTTTTGGATTATGTTGGATTTGGATATGGATTTTTGGATTAAATATTATGTTTGGTTATTTATATGATTAGTGGTTTATATATACTCGAAATGGAGCTGTTATGTGTATTGACGGATGTGCAGTGGCTAGAAGGCAGCAGGCTTAAAAAAAGAAGAAAAAAAATACACCCAGACTTCCGACGGCTTCAAACAGCTTCCGACGGCATATTGGTCATCATATTCCAACGGTTTCTGACGGCTCTCTACCGCAGATTTTGACCATTTCCGACGGCTTCGGACGGCAATTTGGTCATTTTGATTTGCCACGTGTCCAACATGGCCGTCGGAAACTGTCCCAAAATGTCATGGGTCGTCGTCGGAAAAAGGTCGTCGATGATGTCGGAAAGCGTTGTTAAACGAGATTCGTATTCCAACGGCCTTACCTACGGTTTCCAACGGCCTGCCGACGACTGCCGACGGCTTTTAGCCGTCGAAAATCACTGTTATTCTTGTAGTAAATCAAGTATTATGGAAAGAATAATAATTAAAAAAAAAATTGGAAGAATATTCCAAAATATATTTCCTTTAGAAAAATACCGAAGAAATGGCCGAAAACCGTTTTATCAATAAAAAACTCCATAATTATCACACGTCACATATGGGGCTAAATACATACACTTATTTATCCGTTTAAACAAGAATATAAAATAAAATTATTTATTTTATTTTTGGAAAAAATAAAATTATTTATGACATCATCAGTGATGCCTTTATATTTAATAATTAATTTATGATATTAAATTGAGATTTAATAATTACTATAATTATTCCAATAATTGTTTTAAAATGATAATAGTTCATTTTAATTAGTTTTAAAGTAATAATAAATCATTTATAATATTTTTATAAACATATATTCGACTTGAAAATATAAGGAAAATCGACATCGGTTTATCGATATAATAACACTTTTTGTAAATAATTGCTTAATATTGATTTATATGGTTTTATAACTCAAATGAGATCATTTTAATTAATTAATAATGATTAGAAATTTATTTTCAATTTTTGTTTACATTTATATGTAATTTAATTAATAAGTAAAAATATGATCGGTAATCGGCTTTTTGATTTTCAATGTCAAGCGGAAGTTGTTAAAAGTTGTTGTCACTTTGTTTATTTGTCATGTACACATATATAACATGCATATTCACACTTTAAAACATGCACATGAACACATAAACACACACACACACACACACATATATATACATTTACATTTATATATATATATATATATATATAAAAGAAAAAATCAAAGATATTTTAATTTTCTTAACCTTTAAGTTTTCAAAGTCAACATCTTACACACCAAGTACAAGCATGTAGGTACACACACATGAAGGGGGGAGCACAGCCGAACATGGTGAGGTAGGAGGGGAGTGGGGTGGTGAGCAAAGGATGATGCATCTCGGTAGAAATATCATTTTCATCCTAACTTTTGCCTATAAATAGCACTCATCTCTCTTCATTTTATTTCTTCATAAATTTCCTAAAGCTTCTTCACTTCTTATACTCCACTTTAATGGCCTCTTGCCTAAGAGAAATTACGGCCAAAATGAATTCAAAAAGAAGTTAAATTGGTATATTATATATATTAGCAAATCTACTCGAATCCACTTCTAAATCGACTTCTTCACTCCACTATAACCCATAGCCGCCACCTCCATTCACCAAATCCGAGCCCATACCCCTCCTCCAACCTAGGCCGTGAACACCAAGACTAGACCGAGCCACTTCAAGGGTATAAAGCCCGATTCTGTGGAGTTTAATTTCGAGATAGCGGAGCTATAGCCATTTTAAAATTAGTTCGAGTGAAAATAAAGGTGAGAGCTCTGTTTATATATATCGGATGATATATATATTTGGCTATGGTTGTCTATAATGATTTTTTATCATGTTTGGATATTGTGAAAATATTGTTGTTCGGATATATAAACAAGTCACGATAAATACACGTCGATATAACATAAAGAAATCACTTTCCGAATCAAGTTAAAAGGTGATATGGAATCATTAAAACTCTTAAAAGTGATTTAAAATGATTTATAAATGTTTTATAAACACAAAAATCTGATTTAGTGAAGTTTTGACAAGTTATGATAATTAAGTCAAAAATAGACGCGTTACGTAACGGTAGTTCACGATTTCGCACCGTAGAAAATAAATCCATTTAAACGACGGATTTGGAGTTGAAATTCTTTGAATAAGAATTATTCAAACTCTTATGATCATAGTTTTCAAACAAAAGAAAAAGATCGATATTTCGTTTAGTATATTTTGAAATATGAACAAAACAAGCTTTTAAAATAATCGTGGTTTGGATTGTGTAGAGATAATCTTCTTATACTTTGGTATTAAATTCCGAGGAGGGAACCCATACTATCCATGTGAATTTAAAAGGTGATTTCATCATTATTCGACGGATAGTAAATATTGAATACGGAAATTGATGTTGAGTAGAAATAGTATAATTTCTATCAACCTTATTTACTCAATAATGTTTTCTAAAATGATTTATGAAATGGTTCGATAATTCCAAAGTTAAAGGGATATTTAATGATTTCATATTTACCAAAAGAATGTTTTTAAAAATATATATCTCAAGAAGATATTTTGATAAAAAGAAAATCAATTAAAGAATAATTCCCTATTTACTAAACATCTTTTTATCGATGATTGGTTCGAAGGAACCGAAGTCGGATTTGGGAGGGTGATCCTTATCCGAAAACCACTTCGAACCAATTTACATATTTGAAGTAAAGACATGGAGTAATAGTAAATAGAACGAAAGGCTGCTTGTCACCGATCCTCGAGGAAAATTTTCCATATCATATATGTGTGACGGCAATTCTTCATTTGAGATCTTTGACGCAATGATTGCTCACTACTAATCCTAGGGTGATTCCCGGCAGAATGTAGTAGGAAAGCTCCTTCAGTTTGTTCTGTTCCTGGGCAGCTTTTGTGGACGAAGTCCGACGTTGCATTTCTAATCACATTGATTGATCTCTATAACTGTATCATCTATTTAGTGGTGAAGAATCTTGGCTTAACACCCTTTAATGAGACATACGATCTCAAGAGTTATATGTTTGTAGAAATTGGTTGTATAATCATGGAATGACAGTGTGGCATTCAGAGTTGAATGTGTGCTATGTGAAAGGTAATCGTTATCTTAGGCCTCGTCAGCCGATAATGGCTAAAACAGGGGTTGCTTAAGGGCTAAGTGGTTCGCTGCCATTAGAGTATGATATCATCTTTCTAAATTTATTTATTTCTATCTGTTATAATGTCGGAATTAAATTATGTGGTGTGTGTTATAAGACATCTCTGATAAGTCGGGAATGACCGGGGTGACATCATATTCGGTTCTATCCGCCACCAAATGGGTCTGCGGGTAGGCCGGTCATAATTCGTAGAGGTTTCGAAGATGTCAATCCTCGGTACAATCCTCTAGAGATATAGTGAACAGAAGGTAGTCCCTTACCTTGCCATTTTATGGAAATTCATTCTCCAATAAGTGTCTTCGGACTTGATTGTAGAACCTGGTATGCTGGAATTTAATAATGAAATGATTTTTCGGCTAAGATTATATACCTTTATTTGAAAAGTGTTTTCAAAAGAATGTCATTAAAAATAATATTACCTAATTTTGCATAAAAAATGTTTTGGTTATCTTAAGATAAAAACTCATTCCTTGTTTATATGCAGTGTGGTCTTACGGGATACCCTTGTTTTCAAATAGCTGTATATTTGAATTTCTCATACTAGTCCCATAGCTGACTTGGAGTTTATTTTCTTTCCCCTTAAATTCTGGATGCCCTACTTTTTGGACAGCCAATTAGTTAGATTATCTAGAGCATTTTGGGATGTAGCATGGAGCTCGAAGCATGGGGTTAAAAGATTCTTCAGTGGACTATGACTTATTTTCCACCACACTTGTATACTATTGTATTCCGCATTTGTACGGACGAATATTTATAACTGTCCATATTGATGTTAAGTTAAATTCTGATAAATGTATTTAAAATTTTCCATTGTAAAGATTATATGTTGAAATAATATTTGTTATTCCATTCATGTGAGATTTTGTTCTGTGTTTATTTTCTTTATATGTCATGATAATCCGCCTCTCCGGCACTTGGATTTACGGTACGTGAATACCGAGAATGTATTAATGTCAGCTTCCGAGGATCAAAGAGGGGGTCGTCATTAAAAGCGATTGAGCTATAGGATCGTGTAATATGAAATACACAAACACACACACATTAAACTTATTGATGTGGAAATAACTATAAAATAAAATAACAGTAAAGTAAGAAATGACACCAGAGATTTTTATACTGGTTCGAACTTTCCGTTCTACGTCCAGTCTCAGACTCCTTCTGGAATATAAACTAGTAGCCCTCACTTAACTTGGAGGAATAGATTTACACCGCCTGAGCAATCGAATGGGACTTTTACCGCCTGAGCAACCAAATAGGACTTAAATACAAAGTAGATTGATTGTCTTGACCTTTTGTGTTCTTTTAACAACATGAATTTGTCAATTTGAAGTACATCCTTTCTATAATCTTTTACTCAAGTATATATGTGTAAGTGTGTGTATATGAAGATAAGGAAGATTTAGACTGCTTAAGAAATATAGATTTATATTCGTAAGCAATAGAAATTTGAATATTCAAGGGAGCAGCGAATTCAGAAAAGTTAAATCAAGTAAAAGCAAGTAAGTGAAGTGATTTGATCTTGAAATTCATGCTTATCTATAGTAGACAGATAGGTACAACATCTGGTGAAAGGTTCTATCAAAAGGCAATGGACGTAACTCTCTGTGAAGAAGAAACTTCTTCATGAAGAGAAGTGTCTATTCATAAAAATGATAGTTTGAATCAGGTCAGTCAACTAGACATTCAACATCAAACGACTGAATTTGAAATCATATACGTGCATACATACGTGCACAGATTCAGTCGACTGATTGAGTGCATTCAGTCGACTGAGCTATGCATTCTATATAAAAAATGCACAGGTTCAGTCGACTGAGTGCATGTGTCCAGTCAACTGAACCGAGTATTTTCTTAAAACCAGTTTGAGAATATATTGTGAAGTAAATTTCAAAAGATCATGAACTACTTGAGTATGTATGTGAGGGAGTGCGAACTACTTGAGGGTAGATTTTAACATATATGATCACTAGACTTAGACTTTAAAACGAAATTTACACTTGATATATAATCTTCGAGTCTTATTACTTCTTTGAGTCTAGTCGTCTTCGTAGATTGTAGTCATAGATTTTGTCGAATATTTAATCATTCTTATGTCGTCTTGATCTTCTTGGCATGAATCAAAACTTGAGATCCAACATTCTCTCCATTTTTGATTGATGACAACTCTTTGTGATATAGTGAAATATGAGCGAAATCTAGACAAAAAATCCTTATATAACTCCCCCTGTATCCGAGATGAAATTTTGTTAATCCATTATTGCTCACATCGCCTTTGTCGATGATGAATCCTTTGGAATTGTCTCCAAAAGTGATAGAACCTTCATCTGAGTAGATAATGTTTGTTAGCATCTCTTTGTTTTCTGTCACGTGTTTTGAACAATCACTGTCCAATATCCGTTTTCCTCTCTTTTTAAGTGGTATCTGCAAAGTATAGAATTAACATTGGTACCCACCTTTTTATTGGGATCCTAAAGAGTTGGGTCTTTGGAAACCAAACCCAAGAAGGTCAGAATTCCTCCTTAAAATAAAAATTTTATTTTTGTGAATAGCTTTTGTAAAAGATTTTATATATTTGTTTCTAATTAAAGAATTATTTGTTTTACGAACCCAAACCTTAATTGATTTTGAATAATTTGGAACTTTAAAAATTGATTTTTCAGTAGTATTATTATTCTTTTGAAATTTTTATATAAAGAATTGTTTTTCTTTGGAATACCTTTTGAAACTTGCTTATACCCTAGTCCCCTTTTAATTGAGACTGTCTGAAATTTTCTATATTTTAGAAAGATTCACTCTTCCTTAGTTAAAATTAGAGACAATTTTAGTAATATCATCATATTTTGTTTTAAGACTGGATATTTCTAATTCCAATATTTTAATATTGGCTTTAAGATCATGATTTTCAACTAAAAGAGCATCATTCTTTTCCTTCCGAGTTTCTATATCTTGACTTAACATAGAGGGTTGAGATGTCATATTAGAACAAGATTCTTGAGAAGTTTCAAGTTCTTCTAAAAATTCTTTCTCATCTCCTAACATATCTACCTCAATTTCAATCCTATTTAATTTTTCAAGAGTTTTTTTTATATTTCCTTTTGATGTTTCTTAGTTTGTCAAGTAATTCAGAGTTTATTTCCAATAAATCATCAAAAGTTAAATCATTCACCTCGTCATTTGTGGCCATAAAACAGACGTTGGCTTGTTCAGAATCACTGTCTGTGTCACTGTCTGATGATGAAGATGATTCTGAATCGTCCCATGTAATAGAAAAGACTTTCTTTTTGAATTTATCTTTCTTGTTTTTAAAATTGTCTTTCTTTCGATCGGGATAGTCTTTCTTGATGTGCCCTTTCTTGTGACATTCATAACATTCTATAGCAGAAGATGACGGCTTGTTGTTGTTATTATTGCTGAAGTTGATCTTGTTGTTTCTGATTTTGTTGCTCTTTATGAATTTCAAAACTTTTTGAAATTCTTAGCAACAAACGCCATATCTTCTTCATATGATTCATCCTTTTCTGCTTGGAATGCTATATTTTTCTTATCTTGTGTCTGTACTCGTTTTGCCTGGAGATTGACTTCATAAGACATTAGATTTCCTATCAACTCTTCTGGTTTAATGGTTGAAATGTCATTAGCTTCTTTGATCGCTAAGACCTTTCGTTCCCACTCATCCGTTAAAGAGTTGAGAATTTTTGAAACAATATCAAAGTCTATATATTTTTCTCCTAATGCTAAGAGAGAATGATATATATCTTGGAATCTAGAGTACATTTCATTTATTGTTTCATCTTGCTTCATTTTGATATTCTGGAACTGATTCTTAAGCATAGAAATCTTACTCTGTTTTACTTTGTTAGTACCTTCATGTATAATTTTAAGTGTGCACCAAATTTTATGAGCAGTATCACACATGCTGACTCTATTAAGCTCATTTTTTCCTAATGCACAAAATACATATTTGTAGCTTTGGCATTTGCAATAGCATCCAGTTTTTGTGTGTTAGACCATTGTGAATATTCAGTGGTAGGTATGTTATATTCTACTTGGGTAATATTCCAGGTTTCATAACCATTAGCATGCATATAAATTCTCATTCTAGTAGACCAATAGTCATAGTTTAACCCGTTAAATAGTGATGGTCGTGCAGTAGATTGACCTTCAGTAAAACTTGTGCTAGTGTTGTTTTCCATATTACTAAAAAATGATATAACTGTGTTACGGTTATAAGATGACCTGCTCTAATACCAAATGAAAGTGACTGAGCTATAGGATCGTGTAATATGGAACATATATATACACACACGCTAAACTTATTGGTGTGGAAATAATTATAAAATAAAACAGTTGTAAAGTAAGAAATGACAACAGAGATTTTTACACTGGTTCGAACTTCCTGTTCTACGTCCAGTCCCAGACTCCTTCTGGAATTTAAACTAGCAGCCCTCACTTGAACCGGAGGAATAGGTGTACACCGCCTGAGCAACCGAACGAAACTTTTACCGCCTGAGCAACCGAATGGGACTTGACCGTCTGAGCAACCGAACAGGACTTGAATACAAAGTAGATTAATTGTCTTGACCTTTTGTGTTCTTTTAACAACACAGATTTGTCAATTTAAAGTACACCCTTCCTATAATCTTTTCCTCAAGTATATATACATAAGTGTGTGTATATGAAGATAAGGAAGATTTAGATTGTTTAAGAAATATAGATTTATATTCGTAAGCATTAGAAATTTGAATATTCAAGAGAGCAGTGAATTCAAAAAAGTTAAATCAAGTAAAAGCAAGTAAGTGAAGTGATCTTGAAATTCATGCTTATCTATAGTAGACAGAGAGTTACAACATCTGGTGAAAGGTTCTATCAAAAGGCAATGGACGTAACTCTTTGCGAAGAAGAAGCTTGTTCATGAAGAAAAGTGTCTATTCATAAAAATGACAATTGGAATCAGGTCAGTTGACTGGATATTCAACATCAGTCGATTGAATTTGAAATCATATACGTGCATACATATTGGCACAGGTTCAGTCGACTGACTGAGTGCATTCAGTCGACCGAGCTGTGCATTTTACAAAAAAATGATATGCACAGGTTCATTCGACTGAGTGAATGTGTCCAGTCGACTGAACGAGTATTTTTTTTTAAAACCAGTTTGAGAATATATTGTGAAGTAAATTTCAAAAGATCGTGAACTACTTGAGCATATATGCGAGGGAGTGTGAACTACTTGAGGATAGATTTTAACATATATGATCACTAGACTTAGACTTTAAAACAAAATTTATACTTGATATATAATCTTCGAGTTTTGTTGCTTCTTCGAGTCTAGTCGCCCCTGTAGTTTGTAGTCGTAAATTTTGTTGAATACTCAATCATTCTTATATCGTATTGATCGTTTTGGCGTGAATCAAAACCTGAGATCCAACAATCACACATGGATTCACGAGCCTTAATGCCAATAAGGAAGAAGCGCAATGGGTCTAAAGATGTCCCTGTCCAAAAAGAATACATAGTTAGGACCTTTCTAGCCACAGTTAAATAATTATGTTCATTATGATTAATGCATTCTTTGTTTCTCTCAATCCAACATGTCAAGGCAAATTCCAAGGCAAGCAAAGCTTCAGGGGAGTCCGGAGCAGCAGACACCCAAAGGTAGAGCCATTGCGACTTTGAGCTTGAGGCATTGACATGCAGGTATGTAACACAAAACATCCAAACTCGAAAAGAGAAGTTACATTCAAAGAAGATGTGGGCGCAAGAGTCCCAATTATCATGATAGAGGAAAGAGGAGTGAGAAAATGAAATATTCTTAGCAGCAAGCAAGCGCCAGCGTAGTGCTTAGCTTGTCCATCATGATAAGCCACATGTGCACTTTAAATTTCGGGGGAGCATGCAAACGTCGGAGATGGCTAAAGTTAGAGTACATACCAGGGAAGTTGCAAAAATGATATTGAGATTTCACCATGCACATTCCAGATGAAGAAAGCTCCCATCTGTATGAGTCGTTGTCTAGGTTCAGCTGAACATGTGAAGTGACCACCAACTAACAGGGCTGTAGTTGACTGAAAAAGGGAACCAAATACTATAACGTTGAAAACGATGCTGCAGCTGCCACTCATGAAAACATGGTGGACAGAGATGTCTTTGTCAGTTGAAATGTAGTGCAAATGAAAAAAGGGAACAAAGAGTAATGACTTCCAGCCATAGGTCCGTCCAGAATCTAGTCCGCCTACCATTGCTTACCGTAACAGAAGTGTTGATGTGGAGTTCACCTCAGGAGGAGGCTATGCTCTTCCAAAAGCTTGACGAATGAGCAGTATTATATACACAACAGTTGAAAAGGATGAAATTGTCATTGTAATGGCAGACCCTGATCCATTGAGCCTAAGGATTTGAGCAGCCTGAAAGCAAATTCTAACCCCATTTCCTGAGAAGTGCTTTATTGAATTGCGAAAGGTTGATAACCCCCAAACCTCCATCCCTTTTAGGCATACATACCCTATCCCATGTCATGAGACAGTTTGCAGGTGTGATGGATGTGGAACCCTTCCATAAGAATGCGCTTTATAAAAAGAGAACCGATATGTTAGAAGAGAAGAGAGGACAGATTCGCTAGAGTTAGCCTAACGGCTCTAGAAAAGCTGGATCCATTCCACCCTGGTAGTCTTAGGTAACATTTTTCAAGCAATGTTGACCAGAGCAATGGCTTGGAGGGCCAAAGAAGAAAACCTAGGTATGGGATTGGAAATGTTTGGTATGAGCAGTTTAGAGAAGAAGCAACCAAAGGTCCAAAATGGTATACAGAATCGGACATGTACACGACACTTTTTGTGAGGTTTATCTTAAGTTCATAAGCAAATTCAAAACTGTAGAGGAGAAGCTTCAAAGTGGCAATCGACGAAGGTGTAGGAATGGACATAAGAATGGCGTCAGCCGCAAATTGGAAGGAATTTAGATCATGGGGGAAGATATCTGTACAAAGATACTGAAGAAGACCTGCAGCATAGGCCAGATCGATAAGTCTAGAAAAAGTGTCAACGATAAGATTGAAGAGCAAAGGGGAAATGGGATCGCCCTGACGAAGGTTGTGTGCATGACAGAAAAAATTTCCTTTTACCATTCACACACACGAAAGAGGAGAATGTTGTAAGGATATGATTAATCCAGGTGATGAATTTTGGTGGGAATCCCCTATGTGTAAGAATGTTAAGTATGAAATCCCATGAGATTGTGTCGAAAGCCTTAGAGAAATCTAGCTTGATAAAGGCACAGTTGATGCGGTTGGAATGGAAATAGCTGATAGCTTCCTGAACGATAGCTGCATTACCAATTAGGGATATCCTAGAAGTGAAAGCTAACTGCCTAGGGTTGATGAGCGAATCCATGAAAGGCCAAAGACGGTTGGTGAAGACCTTGGTTATAAGCTTGAAAACAGTATTCTGAAGGCTGATAGGGCGGAAGTTTGAAGCCGTCGAGGCTCCCTCAAACTTTGAGATGAGGATGATGTTAACATAGTTAAGTCTTGAGATTAGGTTAGGCATGAAGTTAAATTCTTCAAAAACTCTAAAAATACTAAACTTCAAGAAACTTCAGTATCGTTTAAAGAAAGAAGGTAGGAAGCCGTCTGGCCTTGGCGCTTTACCAACAGCCATGTCAGATAAGGCTACCCAGACTTCGTCAATATCAAAGTCGCGGTCTAGAGGGAGACGGTAGTTAGCTGATGGTGGGTAAATAGTGCTCAAGTCCAGAATATTGTGCATGGAGAAAGCTTGGCCAAGGATCTCTTTGAAGTATTTGGTGAACACATCTAAAGTCTTATGCTCATCATAAATAATAGCTTCGCCTACCTGGATGGAGGAGATCTTATTGGATATGCGCCTGCCATTCGCAATTCTATGAAAATAGACCATGTTTAAGTCCCCATCGCATAGTCACAGGTCTCTAGATCGCTACTTCCAAGCCATCTCTTCCTGCGTCATGATATGAAGAAGCTCGCACTCTAGGCTTTCAAAGAGGGATCTTTCAGTAGCAGAGAGAGAGGAGATGATTCCTCTAGGATATTCAAGTCCAAGATCTCATTTGGAGTTCTTTTCTAGATCCGAAGGAGTCCCAAAGTCCTTTTGACCATTTTTTAAGAGCAGAACGGAACAACCAAAGTTTAGCTACAAGGATCTGAACAGTAGATCCAAACACTCTGAAGGAAGGTCAAAGCCTCTCAACCATGTCGTTAAATCCCGACTCTAGAGTCCAAAAGTTTTCGCATTTAAGGTGAACTGTGAGAGTTGCCATCACCTAAGTCAAGGGGAACAGAACACTGGTCAGTAATTAGAGAGGGGAGGCCATGCGAGAAAGAAAGAGGATGCATGGTTTCGTAGGAAATATTAACGAAAAATTTGTTTAGTTTGGCAAAAGGGAAAGATCCCTTGTTCGACAAAGTGAAGGCACGATTATTTGTAGGCAAACCAACAACGCCACACCCAACAATAAAATCATTAAAATTGTTCATTTCAGCAGAAAAGCGAAGTGTGAGTTACGCTCAGAAGTGAATCTAGTAAAATTAAAATCGCCCCTAATGACCTAAGGACCGTTAAAGAGGGAAATAGAAGTCCAACGATATGACCAAAGGGTAATCCTATCCAAAGAAAGCGTACACGTCTAACGAAGAGATATTATTCTTAAGAAATCGAAATTAGATTGCCATCAAATTTTTGTTTGTACCAAAATTGGGCACAACACTCTTCGGGAGTCTTTTGAAGAGATAATAAATGAAGAATATGAAATGAAAATGAGGATTATCTAGCAGAAACTCCAAATAACAGTAAAATAAAAACAAAGGCAATCGATTTATAGTGGTTCGGCACGTTGCCTACGTCCACTGTGAAGTTTTAGTAATTTTGTTGATTCTCTTTCAATGTTTACAAGCGATTACAGCAAGCAATAGCAGGTTACAACTGAAAATTCGAAATCAACAGCTGGTATATGATGTAGGATGATGAAGATCTCAATCCGGCAGAGTTTGGGCGCTTGAGAGTCGAAAGATCCCTTTTCTGTTGGCTCTGGGGCTCTATTTATAGGCGTAGGATGCTGATATTTCGCTGAAAACTCGGGAGACCACTTCTGGCACGTGAGGGGGCCCACGCGCCCGGCCTCAGGAAATTTGGGTCCACTTTGGCATCGATTCGAACTCCATTCGAATCGATCATGAATTCATCCAATCGAGGTGAAATTTGGTGTGGACATTCTTCAACATGAATGCAAGCTTCTGTGAAAATTTCGTGGCATTTGGATCAGTAGATTGAGAGATATGATGGGTTCGAGATGACGTTCTTCGAGTGGCTGTTTGGTTCGAAACCATCCCTTCGAATCGATGGTTTCGAACCGATGGTGGCACGCGCCTTCGTAGTGACGTGGAGCGCAAACCTCGAACCGATACGGTCTTCACTCCGAGTTGACCGCTTCGACTCCATGTACCTCGGCGCATTCGAACCGATGGATGACACGTCATCGTGGCTAGTTGACCCAGTGGATTCGAATGAAGCTTCAATGATGGATTCGAACGAAGCTTCTCGGATGGGTTCGAACAAGGCTTCATGGATGGGTTCGAACAACTGATGCTTGGTGGATTCGAACAAGGATTTATTGATGGATACGAGCTTTGCAACCTCTCCATGGACATGAGGCCCACCGATACGAACTAGCTAGATTCGAAGTGGGTGGAGTCGAACCGAGGCACTGTGATGGATTCGAGGTCCATCGATTCGAAGGCGATTGGTTCGAATGGTGTTTGATGATGGATTCGAAGACACCTACCATGATGGGTTCGAAACCAGTGTTTTTCCCTTCAAGTTGAATCGATCATAACTTGAGCGTATGAACTCGGATTGACACGAAATTTGAGATAACGACTTCTATGATCCTTCTTGTCGCGTCCTATCAATTGTAGCTCAATCTGGGCTCGGAAAAAATTCAGTGATATCCATAGCGAAACGAAGTATGACCAATCTCTGAGACGAACCGTTCTCCGTTTTCGATCGATCTTTTGGTATCGCGGCTTTGCCAAAAAGCAGGATAACATTCTGCCCCCCAAAGTACGTCTTGTGGGAACATGACGTGCTTTGAATAGCTGCAATTTCTCTCTGAACAATAATTGCTCTCTTTTTTGTTGAGACTCGTACTCTGTATTGTTGTAACCTTGCGTTGATATGATTGATTGCTGTATAATAGTGCTTTAGCCGTTGGCTGTTGCATTTGTAACAAGATGAGTATTCGATCCCCTGTAAATGTTTAAAATCAAATGTTAGTTCGACATATATGCACATATGTGCGTTTGACCCTTGTTAACGCCGTGCGTCCACGAGTCGTTGTCAGTTTGGTTTGCTATTGAATTTTGTATCGATTCTCTCCTGAACCGATTTGGAAACTTAAGTCGAGACAATGCATGGTGGTTGTTTTGAAAAGTCCCTTCGTATCGATCCTCTCCTGAACCGATATAGAAGGTCGAAGGAAACGAATTTGGGTTGCGCGAATGTAATACTTCGAACCGATGTGCTGGAGCATTGATGGATTCGAAATCTACATTCGTATGGATGGAGTACGCTTATGTTATGATGGGTACGAATCTGACATTCGAACCGATGGCTTGGACGAGTATGAAACGTTCATTCGTACCGATGAGAAAGAATGGATAAGAAATAGCAGTTCGCATCGATAGGAAATGATGGATACGAAACAGTCGTTCGTATCGATAGGTTGTGATGGATATGAAATCTCTGTTCGTATCGGTAAATTGTGGATGGTGTCATGGGTTTGCTGATGTGAACAGGGTTTTCGAATCAATGTGCCCACTGTTGTTTCGCATAGATGCGACTTGATGTTTTTGCCGTATGCTTCGTATCGATGAACTATGAGGTTAACTTCTAACCCACAAGGCATTAGGCAAATGGTTTCGAATGGAGATTTCAAAACGATCCACGCTTTGACTGGTTGCGACCAGTCAAGTTTACCGGAAAAGGAATCGTCTCGGTTGCTCTCAAAGCTCCGTATAAATAGCAGTTGGCTTGCCACTTTTTCACTTTTTACTTTTTACTCTTGCCTTGCGTTTACTGCATTCTACATCATCTCGAAGCTCCATAGAAGAAGGCACTGTGTTACGTATTCGAACCATTCAAGATCCAAGTCTTTAATTCCTCGAATCCATCACTTAAACTAGGTAATTAGCCTCGAATCCAAACGGCAAAGCTATTTCGAACCCGCCTCTTCTTCATCGATTGGCCACTCTGGTGATTGGTAAAACCAGATCTGGTCTGGGGGAGCTTCGAAACCATCTGGGGACTCGTGTTCGAATCGATGATGGCGGCATCATTTTTTTTCTTGGATTTCGTATCGATCCCTGGGATGACCTTATGGGGGTGACGTAGTTCGCACCGATTGACCATCTTTGATGGGTCTATTCGAATCGATGGATTCGACCATCAGCTATCGGTTCGAAGTTCTCAACTTTGCATCAATACGGAGGGTATCGATTCGAACATGGTTGATGTTAAGTTGAGGGTTTCCTTATCGGTTCGAACCAGTTAACCAAGGATCGATTCGAAGTCATCCTTCATTGATCGATTCGAACTTGACACCTGATCATCGATTCGAAGCGTGCCTTTCTGTATCGATTCGAAGTGACGCTGGGATGGGTTCGAATGAGTTCCCTTTGTTCGGTTCGAACCCTCTATGATGGATACCAAAGTTTGGCATTTTCTAAGCATAATTCCGGCGAGCTTCATCCTTGAGTATTTGGACTTGATAATCACACTGCATACTTGACCACCTTTCGAAGCTCGTCGATGGAACCATAACAACTTCTATCTAAATCATATTCCATCATACAAACGGTTTAGTGATGACGGTCAGTGATGATGGTCATTATAATTGGGCTCCGTAGCTTTGTCGTTTGCATATTTCCTTTAACTCTGTGACACTTATTCAAGTAATGCATGGCACTGTACAACATACGTTCATACACTTTACACTGGGGAAATGCACGGGTCCTTTGTCGTCTAACGATGGTTTCTCATGAGTTAGCTAGTTATGGAACCTTCAAGTTCACAGCAGCAGAGGATTCAAAGTACAGTTACCCCGAGACTAGAGGTTCCAGATATTGAACCTAAGATCATCGGTCCAGCTCCGGACGAACTTCCCAATGCGTCTTTCATTGCCAATCCGTCGGATTCCGTTCAATCCAATATTTCTGAAGATATGTTGGGGAGAATATGCTTGAGGCACGGCCTGTCACTGGATGACGTGTTATTGCCGGGGCCGAATGATAGACCACACAACCCGCCGGAGGGATATACAGCATTTAATCGCCACGCGTGCGCGGCTGGGACGCTTCCTCCGTTCAACGAGTACATAAGGGAAGTGTTGTCTTTTTTGAGGATCGCTCCATCTCAACTACACCCGAACGGATATGCTTCCGTGAACAGTTTATTCATCGTCTTCATGGAGTACCTTCATATACCACCGATCCCGACCGAGATCAGATATCTACTTAATTTCAAAACTCGAGGTGATTACCCTTCCTTCACATTTCTGGAAGCGGTGAGGAACTGCCAAGTGGTCACTGGGTCCTGGACCAGGTTGAGTTATTACAGGACGGAATGGTTCTATGTCAGATGTCCTCCGGGGTTTGCCCGGCGATGGTTATTCAGACGTGAGTGTAGCTGAGTTATCAAGTAATTACTAAGGCAATTGTGGTCAAAGTGAAACTTATATTTTCTCTTTTTACAGCAACGATTCAGCGACCTGAAGGTGAACGATTTAAGGAGGTAGTAAGAATACTCCGGGGAGTCCTGGGCGAAGATAGGGATATCGAGCTGCTCTTGACGGATAGGAATCTCCGGACTTACGGGTTGATTGAACGAGGGCAGAGCATACAGTTTGACGGGGCACTAAGGACTGTCTCGAAAAAACGAGTCCAGCACAAGAAGCCCAAAGTTATTATAGCCGAGGAGGCTGATTCTGAAAGAACCCATACCGATGATGAGCCGCTGACCGAGCCTACGGATGTAGTTCAGGATGTCGCGGAGCAGAGAAAAGGCAAGGCAGCCGTCGTCACGTCAACTAAGAAGGGGAGATGGAAATCGGTTGTCACGACCCGATCCTCTCCCGGAGTTAGAATTTCGGAGATGTCTCCTCCGAGAACTGAAAGTCTTTACGAAGGGCTCGCCGATATTCCAATTCCGGACTACGTGTCCCTGCAGCATGATGCCGGATTGGAAGAACTTTCAGAAATTTTAGTTTTGAGCGAGTCTTTTCCCACTGGTGCGGCAGACACATCCGGTTGGTCGGGGGGTTGCACATTCATACATATTTTACAACACTGCATAACCTTTGACTATAAACTACATGTTTCGAAAGGTGATTAATTCTATTTTATTTTGCTCTGCAGATACTATGTCTAGGCGAGGTTCGATGTTAGGGAGTCTTCAACATGTCCTCAAGTCTTCATATCATGATTCACGTAGACGAGAAGGGGACAGAGATTATGACCAGGGACGCTCTGGGTATTCTAGTCAGGAGAGATATGATACAGATAGAGACTATAAGCGTCGATCCCGATCGCGCACTCCTCCTCCTCCCAGAGATCCCATACAACCCCCTGTTCATGTCTCCCGTCCTTTTGAATCTTCACACTACATGTCGGCTTCTCAATCCTCTAGGCATGAATCCCGCCATTATAGAAGCGAGATAATAACTGTTGTCGCTACAGAACAGCCTCCCGTGGAAATTTCAAGGGAAGGAACAATCAAGCTTGCTCAGCTGAAGAGAGATTTCCCAAACATCTGCTTCGACAACTATATCTTTCCTCCACATTTAAAGAAAATCCCAGAGGAGGCTGAGCAATTGGCACATGACTACGTACACGACTTTTATGCTCAGTACAAAGCGTGGTCGAAAGCAGCCGACAAAGCGTCGACATTGGCCTTTGAGCGTCGGGCCACCATCGAGAGATTGCAGGCTGAGTTAGCTCAAAAGAGCCGTATTATTGAGGTGCTAAACACTGAAGCTGAATCTTCTCGGAAATTCGAAATGGAGACTATCAAAAAGGCCGACGAAGCCCAAGCAATGATGGATAGGATGAAACGTGAGCATTATGCCACGGTAGAGGATATGGGCCATCGAAACACCCTGGTCACTGCCGAGAGGGACGCAGCCCTGAAGGAGTTGAACGAGCTTAAGTCCAAATTTGCTGAAATCGCCAAGGATAGGGATGATGCGAATAACGCAGCCCAGGAGGCGTGTGAACAAGCCGTGGTTCTCCGGACTGAACGGGATGCGGCAGTAGCCAAGATCCAGGCGGTAGAGACGGAGGTTGAGGAGAAAGTTCGACAAGCGGAGGCCAGGCTGGAGGCCGATATTGAAGATTTGCTCATCACTTACAATGCCAATGTGTTGAGACACAGAAATTTGGCCTGGCTCCAAAATTACCCGGTACACCTCCGCAGCGCTTGGGGTCGATTGGTTGAGGAAGAAGAGGAAGCGCATCCGGATGAATCGGTCGACCGATTCGAACTCGAAAACCGGTTGCTGACAGATGATGAGAAGAAGATCCTCCATGACGCTATTATTGCTCATGAGAAGGAGATGGTTGGTGGCCGATCTCTGGAGGTTGGAGAGGGATCAGGTGTTGAGCATCACTCTACTGTTACTGAAATCACCGCTCCACCTTCGGTAGTGCATGTATCTGTGGTCGGTTCACAATCTGTTCCTGCTTATGACCCAGAACAGTCGCGGTTATCTCCCATTCGGGAGCACGTATCTGAGGCCGTCCAACCGTCAACGAGTCAAACTGAGGAAGGTACTTTGAACATATCTCAAGTGTGTTTCTATCAAAGCGTTTGTTTTGAAGAGATTACTAATAATTTCTTCTTATCTTTGCTTAGTAACCGAGACTACTCCGGCATCTTCGGCTCAGGAGTCTATTCAAGGGAAAAAAGCCATCACCACTGAAACGACTGTCGTGACGACGGCAGTGTCTACTGAGGTGGCGCAGGGGAGATCCTTATCTCTTGACGAACAAATGGTGAGTGAGCTGCTTGGCCAACAGGGTGATCCTTTTACAGACTTGTCATTTATCATCAGTGATCTTCCGCCGACCTCTGGTTTTGTGACGCAGACCACAGCTGCCCCCAGCCAGGCCCAATCATCCCGGGACGAGGAAATATTGGCCGAGATCAACGCCGAAATAGAGGCTGCGGGGCAAAGTGGTAGTAATGGTGGCAGCACGGCAGCGCATAGCCCCGCACCTTTAAGGGTAATATCATCAGGCGGCATTATCACACCTTCAGTCGCAGACCCAGTTCCTCCTACTCCTTCGATGGAAAGCCTTCACATAGATTCGAGCTCTGAGGAGGACATTGACATTATGCCCCCCGCCGAAGAGCAGCCACCGGAGAGGAAGCGCTCCAAACGAAGGATCTCCGTCTCCAGCGAGTCCGAAGACGAACCGCTGATAAGGAGATCCAAAAAGAAGAAGTAGATGGGCCGTTTAAGCAGATTTTTTGGTAGATAGGTCGTGTATAGATGCAGGCTCGGCCCCTGCAAGTAGGAATTCTTTTTTGGAAGAACTTATTTGCATGTAAGTCCTTGTCTCCAGTTAGTTGAAATAAAATTTAGTTTCTTTGTTTCAATTCTCATTTCATTTGCGCTCAAGTATTTGCAGTGTTTTGTTTTCGGTCCGGTGTACTTGTGGTGTTTTTTACCGTCAAGTAGAGTTCGTTTTATTTGCTAAGTCTGAAAATCTTGGTCATATGTTTTTTTTTTGAATTACCTAGAGAACCAAGCTTCGCTTGTAAACTCTAGGGAAGTATGTGCCTGGCAAACACATACTTCGGGTACTTGTTACAGGGTTGTCAGTTTCGGGGCTCGAACTCGTGACCTTCGATCACGCAGTCCGGACCATCAACCAACTGCGCCAACCCTGTTGGCTATCTTGGTCATATGTTGTTATTGATGAACAAGTTGAACTTCAGACATTGTATCACTTTGGCTAGTGACTAACACTTAGCTTTCTTGCCCCCCCCCCCAGTTTCGGAGAACAACATTTGTATTTTGGTAGTTGATCACATTTATTGCGCATCTGAAGCACATGTCCACATGCTGGGGACTTAGGATAATTTGAGATCGATAATCCGGTTCGCACTCCGGAAATTTGAGAGTTATCGATGTTTGTAACACGGTTCGCACTCCGGGAATCTGGAATTGATGTTTATACTCCAATTCACACTCTGCGAACTTGGAGTTAGTGTTGATATTTCGGTTCGCACTACGGGAACTTTGACTTGGTATTTGTGCTCCGATTCACATTCTGCGAACTTGGAGATAACATGTATGTTTGGGTTCGCACTCCGGGAACCTGAAATTGATGTTTGTACTCCGACTCGCGCTTCAGGAATCTGGAGTTAGCCTGCTGGATGGTCAGTCACATCTATTTGGGCTTTTTAGGAGTCCGTTCACACTTTGGGTACGATAGATTTGACGTTTATACTCCAATTCACGCTCTGGGAAGTTGGAGTCCGTTCGCACTCCGGGAACGAATTATTGAATGTTTATACTCCAATTCACACTCTGCGAAGTTGGAGTCGGTTCGCACTCCGGGAACGAATTATTGAATGTTTACACTCCAATTCACACTCTGGGAAGTTGGAGTCCGTTCGCACTCCGGAAACGAATTATTGAATGTTTATACTCCAATTCACGCTCTGGGAAGTTGGAGTCCGTTCACGCTCCGGGAACGAATTATTGAATGTTTATACTCCAATTCACGCTCTGGGAAGTTGGAGTCCGTTCACGCTCTGGGAACGAGTTATTGAGTGTTTATACTCCAATTCACGCTCTGGGAAGTTGGAGTCCGTTCACGCTCTGGGAACGAATTATTGAATGGACTGTCGTGTGTTGGTCCAGTTCAGCCTTTGATGTGTTGACTTGCCCCCGAGCTGGGGTTTCACATAGTGAGTGGTCGATCGTATCACAGTCACTCGCTATTTGAATAAATTCCATTGTTTGATGGAACTCGGCTCTTCGTGTGTCATGATTGTTGAATGTTGTATTCGGTGAATCACAGCTCTAGCTTGAAGAGATAGTATTTTATTGCTGAAATAAGAAAATATGGCAAAGTCAGTGTCTTATTACAAATTCAAATTTCAGAATGTAAAGGAAACTGCAAAGTATTCATAGATTGAATGAGCCCGTCATGTGTGACAGTGACGAGGATCTTCGTTGTTCCAGGCTTCTGAGTAAGTACGTCCGCCACTGATGGCGTTTATCACCAATCTTCCACGGGGACAAGTCGAGTCCTCCTGTCTCGGTCGATTGGGTTCATTGTTTTGATTTGATGGGCCCGCTTCTCTGGGCTGCGGTGTCCGCACAAACTGTTCCAGCTTCCTTTATCTGATCAGTTTTTCAACGAGATCTTGTAAGTGACGACACTCGTTCGTATTGTGCCCGTAGCTTTCATGGAACCTGCAAAACTGTAACGACCCGGAAAATTTTAACAATTTTTAATTGATTTTATAACGTATTTAATTGAATATTTGTGAAATCTTATAATAATTGAATTTTTAAATAAAATGTTTATATATTTAGAATACGTATATTTAAATATAGCAGATTGTAAATTTTCAAATAATTTTATGGAAGTTTATTTAATTGAGAAAACGTGCTGTCCAATTCAAGCTATTAATTGCTTTAATTGATTTCTGAATCAGTGCGTAACGGTTTCTTTTTACTACCGTTAAAGATTTCTATTGCTTAATACTTTTCCAATTCAGGTAGACTTTTCCATTCGTAACCATTAATAAATTTGAGATCATCGACCTTGCTTTTATTATTCCTTGTAGTTTCGTGCACTGACTTTACCTTTCCCACTACCCATAATTTTCTCTATACGTTTCTTTTGCAATTGAAGCGTATATTTATATTTATGGTGGTGCGTTTATTCTGGTCTCTCTTTATTTTTGTTTTTAACGCTTGAAAGAATCTCAAATCATCAAGCTAGTAGCATCCGTTCCTTCCCTCGCTTTCATAAGGCCTATAATATATAAACCACTTGCTTATAGATCTGAACACAACTTTGTCATCAAATTTAATGTGCCTTCCTCTCCCTATTATTTCGGTTCCAACCTTCCTAGTGAATGGTTTTAATAATTTTTGGCTAAATCATAGCTACGGACTTTTCAAATTTCTTTCATTTTTTTTTTCCAATTCCTTCATTTGCTTCAAAATTTTTGAACGTGCCTAATCATCTCAGCATGTATATATAATGTAAGCCTACCTTTCCTTAGAAAGCTATTGCTCACAAAATTTCTTGATTTCTTTCCTTTTATCCATTTTTATATCCTTGACTTTCAAAACTCATTTTGTGTTGTACAAACAAACAAAAATTTATTGCTTTAAGTGTATAGCTAAATCAACTATTGACCATTACAATTACTTTTATTTTTATATTCATTTCAATTTATTACTTAATAACGTTTTGATGAATCAATGGACAACTTTACGTTTCTTTTGCTTTTGAAAACTTTATATTTATAGTGTACGTTTCTTTTGCATTTCAAAAATTTGAAACATGCTGCCCCATTTAAGCCATTAATTGTTTTAATTATTTTTCTTAATCAACATATAACCGTTGCTTCTTATTATTCTAGGATTTACATCCATACTTTAATCTCTGTTGTTCCATTTATTTCATTTGAAATCTAAATTTATTTACCATTCATTTATACGCCTCTTTCTCTTCCCTCTTTTACCTCTTCGTTTCCGTGTTTCTAGGAATATATATATATACATATATATATATATATATATATATATAGTATAGTATAGCATAGATTGCATCTTCTTTTCTCTCTGTAGGCTATTCGTTGTCCTCAAATTAATATTAAAAGAGGAGAGAGCTTTGTAAATATTATATAAAGTCATATAGCACGTTCACATATCAGATGCAGACCTACCTTTATATTTAAGAAACTAGCATTTTCTCTGTTGCCTGAAGAATGCCCTTCGCCATGTCATGTTGCTTGAATCACGCATGCATTCTTCCTTTAAAAATCGTCTGTTCTCATCTTCCCTCCATCTATTCTTATTTCTTCCAAACCTGAGCATGAGCTCTCTCTTTTCCTTGGCCTGCCTCCTCCCCATGGCCGCATGCATTAGTTGGCAAAACATTTCCTCTTTGGTTTTTAAAAGTAAGTACGCATTTTATTTGATATAAGTCTATTTTATATATTAAGAACAGTATATATTGTGCATAAGTTTTGTTTTATATGTTTATTGCAACTATGGGGATTTTGAATTCCCTAACAGTTGAACTTTAAAAATAATAATATATTTCATAATAGTATATATATGATAATTGTTATATTTATAAACGTGTACATAAATATTTAACTTCTGTTCATATATAAAGGTTAGTATATATTTATACCGTATTATGTATATTATTTTAAGATTTTACGGTATATAGTTTTTGACTTTTGTTAGCATATAGTTATCGTACGGCTTTTAGATACGTATGTTTTACTAACTAGTTGAAAAGTTATATATATATATACGTGTTTTATTTTACTATTGATAGCTTACGGTATATATGGTATAAGTTTGGCAGCCTTCTATTAATATACGTATTTTTATATGTTTTATATATTTGGTTATAACAGTTTCAACTATAATAAAATATGTTATTTTATTAGCTTTCATATGTTAGATATATAAAATATAGTATTTCAATTTTCGTTACTGTTTTGGTATATATATTATATAAAATTGGTGGGTACAAGTTTGATAGGTCAATTTATAATATATATATATATATATATATATATATATATATATATATATTTGTATGATTGTTTTAGTATTTTAGAGTCTACCGTACTATATATATTTTTTCAACAATTTACATAAGTTATATTTAAAATGTAGGTATATATATAATTTTCTATGGTAGTTTTACAGTATAAGTTATATCAATATTTTATAATTTCAACAGTATATGCTTTCAAAAGTTTATTCATGTCAGCCTTAACGTTGTTTGCACTGACTGATATACGTTGGATTTTTTTTTAAGGGATGTGTATTTTGATTTCAAGTATAGTCATATGTATAGTCATATACAAATTGGTAGAGGAAATGTTATATAGTATATATATGGTTATATTAATATAGTCGGTCTGCACACCTATGTATATATATTAACCGAGGTATGCATATTTTGTTGCGTACTTTATAAACCGTGTCTGCATATGTTGGCTAGTTGTATATAAGCTCACTTATCCTATTTATCTTCCATGATCCAATTCTGATTTGAATTCGTCTATTCCTATTATCAGCATTGATCATTGAACCGTGTCCATCTAGCTTTGTTTTGGAATTCGGATCTGGATTTCATAACTCACTTCTTTTTCTCTGGCCTCGAAAGGTGAGAAATCACTCGCGATTAACGTTCTTTTATTTACTAAATTTGATTTCAATTGGAACGACAATTGAAATATGAGGCTGTAGTTATTTAAATTGTTATATATGCTATTATCTGTAAGTATTCACTTATGGGATATGACACCATATCCTATTGTTTATATATTTATTTTGATGATATATGCCTGTTGTTATTATTATTTACATATATGTTATCACTCTGCAAGTTCCCTGTTAGTATAGAAATCACTATGGGTTGAAATGATACATACCCGAACAGACTTTAGAATAGGAGAAAATCGTTATAGGTTGAAATGATAAACCCAAACGATTTTCATTTAATTGAATTGGGATTACGGATTGAAATTCTATCCACCCGTATACATTTAGTGTACGGATTTAAATGATAAATATCTGTAACACTTGGCCATATGATAAGAAATATATACAAACATCGTTGGTCCATATATATAAATATTTTGAAATTTAATTCATTGTTTTGGAAAGAAATATATGGTCTTATTAAATGTTAATCCTTAAATTTTTTTATATATAAAGGGTAATGATATATAGATTTAATAATATTTAATTTAGTCAAAATTTGATTAAATACATAAATTATGTTAAATATTTATGTAAATTTTATTCCAAAAAGTATTCTGCAATTTACTAAGATTGGGAGATAAATGTGGGTTTGTCTATATGGTATTTAAATAAGGATTTATTCAATTAAATCAATTTGAAATTATTAAATGGGAAATTTAAGGGTATGATTTTGTAACTGGATTTTTATTTAAGCGATTTAATGAATATTTCACGTTTAAATAAATTAAAGGAAATATTGAGTAAAATGTAATTTAAGGTTACTTAAATGATATTGTATCTAATGAGGGATTATTTTAAGACTAGATAATAATGAGGTTAAATCGAGATCTATATGGAACTATTAAATTGAACATTTAATTAAATATTAAAGCTTTGAACTATATTGGGATTTAAATGGTTTATTTTGAGATTCGGATATGTATTTGAAATCAGTATAGTTGAATTTATTATTTAGAAACTAAATTGATTAAAAAGTTAGTTTGAAACGTTGAATACTTAAAGTTTTGAAATATATTGAATATAAAGGGTATTTTGTGATTTCAAATCCGAATTTGAGATCGATAAAATTGAAGTGGTTATTTTAGAAATTGAGTTGAATTTAAATTAATAAATTGAGATTGAAATAGATTTAAATGGGGTGGTCGGGTTGATGTTAAACGATTTGTTAAGTTGAGGGAATTGAAATTTCTTTACTGTACAAATTATTTAATATATAAAAATACTATTTGGGAAGTATAGAGATATTTGAAGTGAAAATGATATTTGGTTTTGAAGTATAAATTAAGTTGAAAAGACTACGGTGTTATAGTGTATATTTCTATCTTATAGATAGTTCCATGGACCCTTAGAGGATGGTTATCCCAAACATCCTCTAAGTTAATTATATTTCAGTTGATATTTCACTTGAGTTAGATTTATAGATATAAGAATGTTAATCCTGACTCGAGTGTTTTGTGTTTTGCTTTACGCTCGGGTCAGACTGAGAGATACAACATTTGAGACTCATCTTCGAAGTTGGAGCTTTGCTTGAAGATCCAGCTATCTATCCCTTCAGTCATCCAGTTGATTGGTTCAGAGAAGTTATCGGTTGCATTGCAGACTTCACTGCAATTTGTACTATTCGGTTGTATTTTATTTCTAACTCTGATTTATATAGTAGCTTCATGAACTACTATTCTTTATCTTTTCCGCTGCATTTTATTACTCTGTGTCTGTGATCTGTGATTATTTATTTACTGTTTATGTTGAGTTTGCCAAATTTAAATTAACAACGCGTTATTTTGAATTATTCAAGTCGGACATTTATGGTTTATTTGTCGATTTGAATGGTCCAAAATAGCGGGTCGTTACAAAAACTTTCCCGTCTAGATTTGTCTGTCTGACGACGGTTTGGTGCAGGTTTTTGATATTGAATTGTGTCACAGGTTTGTAAGTACAAGTCCTCTAGTGACGTATTCAGAGGGGTGTAACGGTTAAACATTGGATTCTTGCGCTGCGGGCCAGGATTTTGATCTCGTTTCCTGGTTTGATTCACGCTCTCTCTTCGCCTAGCTTGCTTGTTTTTAACGTTCAACTGAACTTTTCCGGAGCTCTCACCGGACTGTTTGATTGCAACATTGCTTTGGGTCCCTTCCGCATTTGGTCCTGCGTCAGTTTGCTTCCTAGACTGTTTCGCGTCTTCCCGTCTCAGGAATTAAGTTGCTTTGGCATGGAAACGGTCCAATGATGCAGGTGGTTTCCCAGCTAGTCAGTTGCCAAATTCAGAATCGAGGTCGATCCCCTTAGTCAATGCCATAAGGATGGAGTTATCGTTTGGATTGCTGATCTCCGCACATGCAGTATGGAATCTCTCTAAGTAGTGTCTGAGTGTCTCTTCGGGAGCTTGCGTGATACTAGATAGAGTGTTAACATCTTTGGGCCTTGCGACATGCATGCGGAATTGCTCAATGAATTTTGTGGCTAACTGGTCGAATGAAGAGATGGATCGAGGTGGCAGTCGGGTGAACCACATGGTAGCGATCCCCCCCAAGGATATGGGAAAACTACGACATTTCACTGCATCGTCAGCCTTGGCAGCAGTCATCAACAATTCATATTTTAGAATATGTTGGTTGGGGTCGGAGTTTCCCTCGTACATGGATAGAGTTGGCATTCGGAATCGCCGTGGGGGTTCAGCAGTAAGGATATCGTCCGTAAAAGGAGTGTGGCTTCGGGAGACTCCCCAATCGTCATTTGTGAATCCCTGGCTCTCACGGATCATCTGACGTATCATAGTTGAAAGATCCGGCATTTGCGCCGGAGTATGATGACGTTCCATACTTTGGTTTTGAACCGGATATCGTCGACGGTCCAAGTCTTGCCTTCTTGGCTCATAGTCCTCTGGGACGTATGGTTCAGGAGTACGTCCGCTATGACGACGGTCCTGTTGCGGCTGATCTTAGACGTCGACCCCTGATTCAGCCGCAACGTTAGTGGTGCGGTATTCTGTGGTGTGGTGAGGAGCGGCACCTCCTCGGGAGGAGGGTCCGGTTTGGAAACTGGCTGATGGACCAACCCTCAGTTGTCCAACGGTTAGTGTCGGTTGGTTTCCAACGGGTGGCATACGACCTCCATCTAGCCGGGGTCGTGGAGGCCGATTATGATAATCAGAAGATGAAGAACTTTCGCTGGAGGAGCGAGAAGCATGATCTCTCGTGGATCTCTTTCGTTTCTGGCGATCCAGCTTGTTGATTAGCTCAACGTTAACGCGTAGCTGTTCTTCTAGTTGCTGCCGACTCTGGGTTAGCTCTTGGAGTAGCAACTGCAACTCTTGTCGGGTAACCGGACCTAACGGTTCCGAGTGCCCGGCGACTTCTTGATTAGATGGAGGTAGTTGCGCGGATTTTGTCTATCCCGACCTTCTTGACTAGCGGCAGATGCGGTTCTTGTGTTAACCATTTTAGATAGTGAACTCCTTCCCTAGACTTTGGCAAATCTGAATAGAACGGAAGGAATCTGAAACTGAAATCTGGATCTCTCCCTTAGATTTATGCAATCCGGTATCGACGACAGATCTAAGGAGCAGGAGAAAAACTGGGTTTTCTAAGTGAAAGCACCAAAGTGTTTGTACCAAAATTGGGCACAACACTCTTCAGGAGTCTTTTGAAGAGATAATAAATGAAGAATATGAATTGAAAATGAGGATTATCTAACAAAAACTCCAAATAACAGTAAAATAAAGACAAAGGCAAGCGATTTATAGTGGTTCGGCACGTTGCCTACGTCCACTGTGAAGTTTTAGTAATTTTATTGATTCTCTTTCAATGTTTACAAGCGATTACAGCAAGCAACAGCAGGTTACAACTGAAAATTAGAAATCAACAGCTAGTATATGATGTAGGATGATGAAGATCTCAATCCGACAGAGTTTGGGCGCTTGAGAGTCGAAAGATCCCTTTTCTGTTGGCTCTGGGGCTCTATTTATAGGCGTAGAATGCTGATATTTCACTGAAAACTCGGGAGACCACTTCTGGCACGTGAGAAGGCCCACGCGCCCGGCCTCAGGAAATTTGGGTCCACTTTGGCATCGATTCGAACTCCATTCGAATCGATCATGAATTCATCCAATCGAGGTGAAATTTGGTGTGGACATTTTTCAACATGAATGCAAGCTTCTGTGAAAATTTCGTGGCATTTGGATCAGTAGATTGAGAGATATGATGGGTTCGAGATGACGTTCTTCGAGTGGCTGTTTGGTTCGAAACCATCCCTTCGAATCGATGGTTTCGAACCGATGGTGGCACGCGCCTTCGTGGTGACGTGGAGCGCAAACCTCGAACCGATCCGGTATTCACTCCGAGTTGACCGCTTCGACTCCATGTACCTCGGCGCATTCGAACCGATGGATGACACGTCATCGTGGCTAGTTGATCCAGTGGATTCGAATGAAGCTTCAATGATGGATTCGAACGAAGCTTCTCGGATGGGTTCGAACAAGGCTTCATGGATGGGTTCGAACAACTAATGCTTGGTGGATTCGAACAAGGATTTATTGATGGATACGAGCTTTGCAACCTCTCCATGGACATGAGGCCCACCGATACGAACTAGCTGGATTCGAAGTTGGTGGGGTCGAACCGAGGCACTCCGATGGGTTCAAGGTCCATCGATTCGAAGGCGATCGGTTCGAATGGTGTTTGATGATGGATTCGAAGACACCTACCATGATGGGTTCGAAACCAGTGTTTTTCCCTTCAAGTTGAATCGATCATAACTTGAGCGTATGAACTCGGATTGACTCGAAATTTGAGATGACGACTTCTATGATCCTTCTTGTCGCGTCCTATCAATTGTAGCTCAATCTGGGTCGGACAAAATTCAATGATATCCATAACGAAACGAAGTATGACCAATCTCTGAGACGAACTGTTCTCCGTTTTCAATCGATCTTTTGGTATCGCGGCTTTGCCAAAAAGCGGGATAACAATTTTAACCCTTTATCTAGCAACATCATACAACATAAAATTACTCATATTAGGCTGCATCACTTGTAAAGAAAGTAGGCATGCAAAAAAGAAGGGACAATTGGTAAACCATGCAATTGGAAGTAGAAACAATACTCAATTCCCAAAGTTTAATAACCATCAAAACTGAGCTTTAAATTATGAATTCTGCACACAATCACAAATGACAAAGTAAAACAGTTAACATAGCGTCCTTATGTTATAGACAAATCCAACTGTCAAAAGAAAGCAGCAGCAAATTTGTTTTGCTCTTGGGTTTTTATTTCCAACAGTCTTGTTTTCCAATAACAAGTCTCGCTTGACATTTGTTTTCCTTCAGGTTTAAACTTGTAAACATTCAGCAATTGTGCTTCTCATCTCTAATCATTTAGTAGCTTCTTCCAATCTGCCACGGTTTCCAAACCTCCTTTATAGAAGAATAGCTTGTTCCAAAAGTGAATGCTCGAGATGATTCACCTAATAGTCGCAACAACAAAATTTATTAAAATCTCAAGGACAGCAGTATTCTAGATCTGAAATACACACTATATGCGCATACATATAGAGTGGTATGTACCTCTAGTATAACACTTTATTAACACCTCATTAATTTTTAAAACTCACTTCTTGCTTCCTCTCCAAAAAGCCAAGTAAAATGAAAACTGAAAGAACACGACAAAATTGTTGTTATCCCTTGATGATTTTGCTTGTTTGGATCTCTTTCTACAAGATGTCTAATGCAATTGGTCGGACCATGCATTGAAATGTTATACGTAGGTAACTCAATACATTTAGTTCTTTATTGATAGTTTAAATTTAATTTAATTTTTTTCAATTGCTATATATGTATGTGAGTGTGTAATTGCGTCTGTCTCTCTGTGTGTGTGAAATGAGATCGTTTTCCTTTATAATTATTATATAATTTTTCATACTATTTGATCTTTTAACAAGGCAAAATATAATAATTCAGTACATAGTTTTAACTTTTTAAGAGGTAGGATCGTGTATATTTTTCTTCAAAAGTGTTGTATAGATTTAAAGTTCAAGTTGATTGTTTGAGTTCCATTTATTTGTAGAAAATGTTAAATTATTTTATCATAGAAGGTCATAATAATTGAGCCGTTTTATAAAGTTAAAACATCGGTATATTTTTTTTCTAAGTTAACATAACAAAAAATTCCATTACATACTCGATTAGAAGATGGAATGATAAATGAGGTAGTTGTCGAATGTTTTGCTTGTAGAGAACCATGTTAAGTGGTGATATTAAAAAAATGTTAAATCATTAATATTTGGGAAAATATGTTACATGTAACATTTTATGTGCTTACATACCAACTTCTAAAATTATACCTTTTGCATTGCCCAAAAAAATGTGCTTGAAAAAAGAAAAGAAAAAAAAATTCCACTCCCATGTTAATCTTCATTCTCGTAGAAGAAGATGTAACATTGTATAAAATTTTGACTCATTTTAATAAACCCTAGTATAATTAAACTAATATTTCAAATCAAGCAACTGATATAGGTACTTTTACTGGTTTATACTGGGCTTGCAATAATAAATGTATAAGAAATCTCAAAATTTTCATAGTATGAAAGTTGATTTTCATACAGATGATATTCGTAGTTTAGATTATTTACTAAAATTGTAGTCAAAAAATACGAAGAGGTGCTAATGGTAAAATAGTTTTGGTATCTCAATTACTTGTGCTATTGCACCAAATCCTGATAAAATTTTGTGATTCAAGAACACAGTTAATCTGAAACTAGCTAGAAAAAAACCAACATAAGACAGAATAAACATATATTTTCGATTTTTCATGGTTATTGACAATCAAACGCAAGTTTTAAAAACTGGAGGATGGATGACCGGAAGGGTGGCAGTTCGACTACAATATGATACCTTCTGCTTTAAAATCAAGTTTAATACAGTAAAGACTAAACTAAATAACATTTATTGTTGGCAACAAGATATTATTTATGGTTGTTAAAATGCTAGTAATATATCTCTACTGGTTCTCTGATTCCAAAAAAGATCAATTCTCAGATACAAGATGACAGACATGTACAAGATAAATATTGGGTGTGCAAGCATTGTATGAAATTGGTACACGACTGCAAAATACCCAACATGATTGTGTTTATTATGCACTCATACAGGTTTAGCATTAGGAAGAGACTTAGCACTGAACTTCATATCAATAAACACGGGCGTGACACGTCCACACATCTTCAGACTGCAGCAAGGCACAACCTTAAGGTGCAAGCAGCCAAATCTTATATAATTGGATATTTATTCAGTTATCCTTGTGAAGGAAAAAAAGATAAAAGAAAGAAGAAAAAAGGCAATGACATCTAGCTTCCAAACTGGTGGGCAATTTATTTTTCCCTAGATCAGTGAAGAAAGATGGTTCTGTGGTTCTCAAGTCCAAATAACAGAAGGGTATAGTGGACTCTATAATCAACAAATTGAAAACTATACAATTGAAACATGACTGCTGATAAAGAGCTCTCTCGCTCCTTCCCTCCCTCCTTTTTTAGGAGCTAGAACTTAGGTTTCATCAGAAGGTGCACATGATAAGCTTTAAAAGTAAATCGTATACAAGTCAGTTAACTAATGGACTAAAAATATTATCTCATGGTTTGCAAGTAGTTATTGGAACAGTTTAAACCCTCCATCCCCTTCTTGTATGTCCTCGTTTACCCAACAAAATACTAACCATTACTCACTTAGAAAATAATTTAATTAGCAGGACCCACATTCATAATGAATGGGGTATATTTTATTAAAAAAGGAGGCATACCACTTTGGAGATAGGAACTGGTGTGTTATCGGAAAGCATGTACATAACTTGCTGTTTTTAATCTCAAACTACATAGTTTTAAAATGGTAGAAAAGCTATAAAATCAGGATAGATTGAAAATTTAGTAGTAAAAATAAACACCCAGTAAATTTAAGAACTTGATTAGCCAAAGAACCTCCATATATAAAAGACACTTGTGGAAAAATGAAATCAATCCTATCATCAACAATACACTGAAATTGCTGCCATCAAATACTAAACAAATTAGGAATAAAATTTTGAAATGTTTGAAATTTTAATTTTTTCCCTTCTAAATATGTGATAACACTATAAAATATAAATTGGTAGTGAGTAAAAGCGTTGTCCCTATAAAAGATAAATTGATATAAAAGATAAATTGATAGTGGAGTAAAAGAATTGTCTGTAACTCTTTACGGGAGTTAGAATAAGAGAAAAATAGTTATGATTTTTCGATCATGTGTTTAGAAGTTTGACCATGGTTCAAGCTTTTGTCCGGCACGCCAGAATTTTGACCATTCCGGTCTGGTTCCGACAACAGCCGTACCGGAATACATGAAAATTCCGGTTTCGAATCCCAAGGAAAAAAGGTAGATCTATAATTACCAAGGAAAAGGCGACAACATGAGCAAGAAGAAGACGGTATCTGCATGCAACAACGATGAAAGAGGAAAAGTTGATTTAGGTTTCTTGGTTTAGCAACAATGACGAGGGTTCGGCAGAGATAACTATTCGATGGTTTGGCAACAAATCTTTGTACTGGAGGCTTCGTATTTTTCTACGGTTTGACTTGGGGTGATTTTGATTGGGTTTGCCAGGTTTTCTTGACATTGAAGCCCTCGAATGTTGATAATTTTAGGGCTTGTTTTATTCTTTAAATCGGGCTTCTTAATTTCAATTATATCCTACTAAACCCAAATTCAATATAATTGTTATGTTACAACTACAACTGTACAAACTTATTTATTTATTTGTGAATTTATATTTAAAAATTGTTTCAACAAGTAACAAAATCCATAATAGAACTGAAATGGATTTTTCAAAATTTTCAAAACTGAATCGAAACATTGAAAATTTAAAAGGACCGGAACGGAATTGAAAACTAAAATTTTGAACTTTGGGTTTGAACCCAAGAGGATTCATGTCCGATTCAAAGATTCAAAGGAACAGAGACGACAAAAATGATGGGAAGAGAAAGAATGAAAAAACATGTTAACGTAAGAAGAAAATATAAGATCGCAAAATTTTAGCGAATATATGATTTCAAATCATTGGAATGTGATGTGACTTTATTTTTCTCTATATAGCTTAACATTAATTTAGAACTAAGCAAGGTTTTTAATTTTGGATTTCGGCAACAACTTGTCTCGAGATTTTTACACACAATATCTTGTATCAGACGAATCTCGGGCAGGATAAGCGTACCTCGGATATACATCTCGGACTTTAAAGTCCATCTCGAGATTATCTCGATGTAACTTAAACGTCTTTGGCATTTTAAAGATTTAATTAATAATTGTTATTTAAACATAAACTTTTAAATATACATAATTTATATAAAACGATAATATTAATTTTACTTTTTACATGAGTGGTAACATGATTGATTTGGTATTTTGATCAAATGGATTCACTCATATGAATATTTAAAATAATATTAATTTATTTTTGCTCACTCGTAAAAAAATAAAAAACAGAATTAGAGAGGTTAGTAAAAAGTCATTATAGTGCAATTTCTTTTGGATTCACATAAGAAGCGTGTGAATGAAAAAAACATAATTTCATACAAGATCTTTTATTGAGATGTTACTTCAAATTTCTCTAGAGATCTTAATATCTGGACGAGATGAATGTCAAATAAGATATAAATAAAACTGAATGTCTCGTTCCATTAAATCTCGTATCACTTAAGTTTGAAAATGAGTTCTCAAGCGAAAGCTCAAGTGAGATAAACAAGGTTTTGATATATCAAAACTAAGACCTGGGACGGTGATCGGTACAAATACATATCTACGTAAAAATGTCAGAATTACCAATGTAGTTAATATCGGATGATATCGGTCACAGATCGTCAATATATCACATGTATTATTATTTAAATGATGGTATCTTTTCTGAAATATCAATCAAAATACATGTCAATAATTAATTATATTTTTATTATATGGGGTCATACCAAACCGATATTTGATGCATACATCGGTGAAGATAATCAAACGTTGCCACGTTGTATAAAAGTAAATAAGCACCTCATAATTTAACAAATCTCTTGAGTGTGAGAGCACGCGTGTATACATACATACATGTATATGTATATGTATTTGTATTATTAGATGTATATAGCAAAAATGCTTAGTAGATATATTATTATACAATCTAACAATTGTATAAAGTGTTAAAAAGAGAACATTTATGTTTCGTGATTACCATGCTAGTTTAACTTGCTAGCAAACATAATGATAACATGGTAACATTATATGGCATTATCTCAATCATGTCATTTAAGGCGCACAATATCTTTCTAAACCATTAATGTACGATGCAAAAAAGAAAGTTTCCTTTTTAAATACTCAAATTAAAATATTTCTTGTTATACTTTAAAATTTATGAAACAATACTACATAGTTTATACCATGTTACTTTTACTATATTATTTTTTATTGCACTTTTTAATTTTATAACTTTTTATAGTTATATGGTATATTTATTGCTATAATGCAACAACGCTGAGCTGCTAATTTATATCAAATGGCAATTTGTCATGATATAGACATAATTAAAGGGAAAATTATGGTACCATTATACGGAGAATCTAATAAATTATTTAAAACCACATACAAAAATAGCAAGGATCGGCTCTCCATCACTTTTGATACCCCTCAAATCCCTCATATTTCAACCACACGTTCCGTTTTAAATAATATAGTTTTTCTCGCATGGAGTGACAAGATAAAGAGAAAGAAATAATATATATATATATATATATATATATATAAAGTTAATTAGTTGTAAACAAAACTATAATTAGTACATTTAGACCTACGCAGTTATGAAATTAACATCCACACGTATGTTAATATATTACATGTTAAAATAATGAGAAACGCATATCTATTTAAAAAATAATTTAGTTTCTCTAGATCAATTATTGCATGCATTAACTTGTTTAAAAAAATAGATAAATGTCGCCATTTTGTAGAAAAGCAAACAAGTACCTCATAGGCTCATATTTCAACAAAACTTTAGATTACACACTTTTTATACCATATTTAGATTTAGCAAAAATGCCTAGTAGATATATTAACGATTGTATGAAATGTTAAAAAGAGAGTATTTATATTTTGTTATTACCATATTTGTTTTACTTGCTAGCAAAGATAGTGAGATTATAGCGATATTATATGATATTATCTCGATCAATGTTATTTATGGCCCACAAAATCTTTATAAGACGCAAAAAAATGATAGATGCCTTTTTAAAAACTCAAACTAATTTATTTTTTGTTCAATGTCAAAAATTAATGAACCGTAAGTAATAATTTATACTATGTTATTTTAGCATATTACTTTTTTATAGCACCTTTCAATTTTATAACCTTTTAATAGATATAAATAAGCATGGTTTGAGAATTCGGTCATTTGAAATTTTATTAGTTTCGACCGATTTCGGAAGTTTTTGTTTTTGTTTCGGTTTCTATTTCAAATTTTGGTATCTTTTAAAGAAAAGACAACGATAAACAATTTAAACATAATGCAAGATGTAGTTTTTAATGAAAAAAAATATAACATAAAACAATATCATATCCAAAATCCTAGTTAATATGAATTTGCACTTTTAAACCAAACAGCTCTTTTCAACCAGTCCAAATCAAATCCACATGTTAAAAAAATTAGCACTTTTGAGTTGACTAAAATAAGCTTTACCCGTAGCAAATCAGCCCATTTATCAAAATAAATAATTTCCAATGGCCCCAAAACCTATACTCAAAGCCGGCTCAAATCCAAACTCTCTTTTGTTCCGCCTACCAAACTAGGGCAGAATATAATAAAAAGATTCACTATGCTGCTCGACTGGCCCGATTTGAGGAAGAAGACATGATAGGAGGTTGAATCTGAAAGAAATAAGCATGAGGTAAGTTTTTGTTCTCATCTTCAACGGGAGGAGTTTCTAGGCTAGTTTCGTCTCGCCTTCCGCCAGAACCGATCTGAGTCGGTCGGAATCTCAAAGTTCCGCTCGAGACTTATACCTAGGTTATAAGGCATATTTGTCGAACTACTAAAGACTAAAATTTACATCAAATGGCATTTTGTCTAGATATAAACATATTTAAATGGAAAAATATTGTACCATCGTACGAATAATCGTATAAATTCTATAAAACAAAATATTAATAGTAATATCTCATATATATGTATATAATATAATATAAAAAAAGGGTTAGTTGTAAATAAACTATAGCTACTTCATTTAAATCTACACCATACAAAATTACAATTAATAATCTATTAATAAAAACATCAATTTAAATAATTTAGTTTTTCCAAATCAATTACTTCATGCATTAACCCACAAAGTATAGAGAGTTGCCTAATAAATATTAAATTTTATGTCTTTTCAAATCATGAAATAAGAACGTAAAAGCAAATTTAAAAAGTATCAAAAACAAAAAAGTGCACTTTTGCGACATGTTCCATGTTCAACTTTTGCACTATTTGGTTGGACATTTTGCATGTGCAACACTCCGCAAAATTATTAGAAAATTAATTAAAAGGAATTAATTAATTAATAATAAAGCTAAAAATGAAAACTGAGCAAATGTTGGAATTAGCTGCGAAATTTGGACCATTGTGTTCACGACGATCTTCTGAGCAACTTTCATTTATAAATCTTTGCAATCGAAATTCAAACGAAGAAGTTATCGATATTTGAAGATTCAGATTGAAAATAATGCAAACGAATTATAATAATAATATAATTGAGTAATTGTTAACATTAACGTTATTTAGCTAGGACCTACAGGGTAAACCCCTCTATGGGCATGTTGACCGCTTATAGCGACCGATCGAATGGTGAAGGTTAGGGTTTTCTTTGACCTAAATGGTTTGGATTTGAAAACATAAAACGATTTTGAATCCGACGGTCCCAGCGCATCCAAACAACTGTAAATAAAAGGTTGGGTTCCTTGTTTTTCTTCGCACAAATCTAAACTTCGTAACAAAATTCAGCCCAATTCTCTTTCTCCACAGAAATTTCTTAAACTCAAATTCAAAAGTATGCAATAAATAAGACATTAAATAAAGAAATTGACAATTTAAAAAAAAAGACTTTACAAATAAATGATAGTAATCAACAGTCGAATCTAAAAAAATGAGTTAAGAATAATCATAAATGTAATCCATAAATAAAGGTGAAATAAGGAGTTTCCTTATAAGGCCTTTTAAATGTGTAAATACGAGTAAGGGGTGTGAGTGTGTGTTGGCATAGTTCAACATTAAATGTTGAAAAATGGAAATATGGCTGAGTTTTAAGGATGAGAGGTCAGTTGAAAGCATACAGAAGTCCGTACAGCTAATCTGGCTACTAGCAAAGTAACTTTTGCAACTGATGTGAAACATCGTCTATAATAAGTATCCATGGTGGACACGATATTAGCCCCACTTTTGTACGGTGAGTCTGCCCAGTTGATTTGGCTAGCAGCACCTACAAATAGTTGGATTAATGTAAGATGTCACAGTTGGATTATGGACCACAAGGACGAGGAAATTATAGGAGTGCTTCGGGGTTAAGGTATTACATGGCAGAATTAGGATATACCTCCTCCCTATCAAGAAGTATTTGATATCATAGGGAATTTCTCGTAAATAATGTTGGGTAATCTCAAGACGAGCCTGCTTCGAGGTTGAGGTATTAAATAGTTGTTGGGTCTGCCTTTTCCCTAAACAAGTAGTACTAAATAGTTGGAATTTCCTTTAAAAAGACGAGTAATTGCAAGACGAGTCTGGTTCAGGGTTGAGGTATTAAATAGTTGTTGAGATTTCTCTTTCTTATTTAAGAAGTATTAAATGGTCGAAATTATCGTTTAGGTACGTTAGTGGAAATCATGAAGGGAGGGGGGAGAGGTTCGCTTCGGGATTGAGATATTAAATGGTCGGAGTGTCTGCATCTTACCTATATAAGAAGCATTAAGTGGTTTTAAGATACTTTCTACGATGTCAGCTAGAAAGTACCAGGAGAGATTCACCTTAGCATCTAGGTATTAAAAAAATGGAGAGTGTATATTCCCTATTTAAAAGGTCTTAAATGACTCAGGTACTTTCTCTCACATTGTTAGGATACGATTGAACGGAAGATGAGTTATTGAACCCAACATACTCCATAGTTATATTGCAACCGCGTTTATAGTCATGGAGTTAGGCTAAACCCTACAGTTAGAGATATACTTAGAGAAGCATAATAAAAACGTAAGACATAATACTTATCGAAATGCTTATTGTCCATGTATCATTATTGTTAAACTTGAGGTTTTCATTCACTATGAGTTATTGTCCTGACTCCCTCCTCACAATCTACATGTTTGGCATAACGATAAATGTGGAGAAGATGCTGGAGACTTGACGGACAGTCATTTATTATAGTTATTACTTATGTTATGATGTAACCAGACTATATACTAGGTATGCCTTACACACTTTTTGAACAGTGTACTCTTGTGATTTGATTTTACGAGAGGGATACTTAATTTAATTATTATACGTTATTATTCTGTCGTAAGACTCTAAAAACATAAATTGATAGCTCTGCGTATTGTTTTGTTAAATCGGTTATACCAACCAACAATCAGCTCCGGAATGGACCTAAGATTTGATGGACTTTTATTGGATCGAAAATTAGACCCGTTTCGAAGAAGGTTGTTGCGTTTGACATCAGAGCTTGGGTTACCCGATCAGCGGAAATGGAATACGCGAGAGTACCTATTTGTTATTTTTGAAAATATTTTTCAAAATCCTACAACATATATGGAGATACGCAAACATACTAGGCAAATTCTTAATTCAACAAGTAATACTATTGTAGAAAGTCATGACTAAACTTTGAACCTACAAACAGTTGATAATGTCTGAAAACAACGGTTTTCGAGATCGGAAACCACACCACCCAGGAGATACCCAGCATAACAGGTATGCCAACGTAGTTTCGGCAATATTTAAGAGTCGTGAGGCAAGTCCTCATTCCCCAGCAAGCTGCACCAGCGGCTCCTGTTGCTCCGCCGCTGAACCAGCATTTTGTCCACTAGACTTCCCTTAGTTATGTAAGGATTTTTAGAATATGGATGGACGAGTATTTTTGGCATGAAGGACTTTGTAAAACCAAGCTTTGATCAATGATTGCGACTGCATATTCAAGGAACCAAAGTTGGAAGACCTAGTCAGGAGGAAGCTAGCTGCATGGCACTTGAAAGGGGAGGCGCTGAACTGGTCTACCATAGTGATAGTAGAGAACGCCGAGGAATGCATAACTTGGGCTGAATTTAAGGCACGCTTCGAGTCGCGCTTCATATCCAGTCGTGATTCATGTCCAACGCAGAAGTGAATCTACAATTGAAAAGTTCATCCATCTAATACAAGGGGACACCACAGTAAAAAAACAAAATTAATAAGTTCACAGAATGGTTAAATTTGGGATGAGTCTGATAAACACCCAAACAAAGAAGGCGATGAAATTTGTGAAGGGCCTAAAATCCCCTTGAATGGAACTACTCTTAACTCAAGTTCACACAGACGCCACCTATGAAACGCTGGTCGAAATGGCTCTGCTCCAGACTGTTGGCAAAGAAGAAAAGGAGAACGTAAGGCAGTCCATTAACCAAGCTGGAACAAAGAAAAAGAGGTTCGAGAACGTTAAGCAGACCAAAGGAAAGTTCAAGAAGAGAGGTCCGACATGCCGCAAATGCCTGAAGATTGCATGATGGGCTTAATGAGGGGAGTTCAAGAGGAGCTATCATTGCAACAAAAAAGAGCGCTTCAAGAACCAGTGTCTGGAACTAACCAAGGAGGGATAGATTGTGCGTGTTTATACCATTGAAATTGTACTTGTCACAGACAAACCTCCTTCAAAGGACATGGGTAAAACTGCTATGGAAGGTATAACTATTATTTCCAAATATACTATTTGTACCACCTTTAATTTAGGAACGTCACATTCATTCATGATCAAAAATATAGTCGAAGTCTTGGAATTAAAAACCCAATTTATTGATGATCATATACCATATAGTTGCGTCGAATCTTGTTGGGGTCGACACATCTTTCTGTGAAGACCTGGTGGTGGATATATGTAATATGCTACGTAGCAGGGATACTTCAGTTAGGTGAAGAAGCGTGTGTCGCGTGCGCCACGCGTGCGGGGGTGCGCCTAGTGGCGTATCCTCGTATTCCAAGGTGTCGATTCGTGGGGTTGCGCCAAATGGGATGCGGGAGGGGCAAAAATTGTAATTATACAGCACATTAAAAAAAAACACAGACGCTTTCTTTTATAAATCGATCGAGAGAAAAACAAAACCCTAATATCCAGACTTCGTCGCCGCCGCTCATCCCGCCTTCACTCTTCTCGCCGTCGCTGACAACCATCGCCACTGCCGCTCATCCCGCCGCCGCTCCTCAGCCCGCCGCTGCCGCCGCTGAGTGTATATAAATATTGGTCACTGGTTAGTTAATTTTGGATGGTTGGTGAATTGTTTTTAATTTTTGGTATGCTTTGCAGTTTGTTTTTTTATTTATATGGTTTATTGGGTTGATTTCCAGAAAATGATGGTTATTTTTCTGTTTGCAGTTTTGCTCCCTACAAGCATTTGAAGTTACAGTACAAATTTTTTATGGTCATACTAGTTAGTAGTTACAATTTATGCATTCAGATAAAACGACTTGAGGAACTGTATTAACACCTAATTTGCATACTATTATTGTATTGTCAATGGTAACTTTTAAAATTTGAGTTCTCTTAGTTATTTTATTTGTTACTTATTTGTTCATTATCTTGCTATGACTTTTGTATTCACATAATGTCTAATTTAAACATAATGTCTAATTTCAGAGGCGCTGTTTTTTTTTTAAATTCTCTTACAGTTATTGAGTTATGGAATCTTCAACAAGTTCAGCTGCAAGTTCTGCAACAGCCCCGGTTGTTCAAAGCCAACAAACAAGTGTAGATGTCTTATGGAAACACATGACGAAAATTGCAAAATCAGGTGGAAGAAGCGGAAATGCAGAAATCAGGTGCAATTTATGTAATTTTGAATTCACGGGCTCATATTCAAGAGTAAAAGCACATTTGATGAGGATAAAAGGAATGGGAGTTAAAGTTTGCACCAAAATCACTCCCGAAATATTTAGTGCACTACAAAGAGAGTTGGCGGAGGAGGAAGAGAAGAAGAAAGCAATTGAAATTCCACTACCTCCTTCGTCAAACACTAAATCATGTAGTAGTGCTTGGGTAGGAGTTCAAAAGATGGAAATGGAAGGATCAAAAAGGAAGGTAGTTGACATGAATAATCCAATCCAAAAGGCATATAATATGGAAAGGAGATCACTATTGGATGGCGAGATTGCAAGAGCATTTTATTCCGGGGGCTTGCCTTTTCATTTTGCTAGAAATCCTCATTACCGAAAGTCATATACAATGGCTTCTGAATTCAATCTTTCAAGCTATGTTCCTCCCTCTTACAATGCTTTGCGCACAACTTTATTGCAAAAGGAAAGGGCTAATGTTGAGAGATGTTTGGAATCAATCAAGACCACTTGGAAGGAGAAAGGTGTGAGCATAGTTTCTGATGGATGGAGTGATAGTCAAAGAAGGCCATTAATAAATTTTATGGCGGTTACAGAGAATGGTCCTATGTTCTTAAAAGCGGTCAATTGTGAAGGTGAATACAAAGATAAGTTCCACATTGCCAACTTGATTCGAGAGGTAATCATGGAGGTAGGGCCTCAGAATGTTGTTCAAGTTGTCACTGATAATGCGCCAGTTTGCAAGGCGGCAGGTATGATAATCAAAACATATGTGCTTTGTGATTTGTCTATTTTTTGCACATTCCTCAATACTTCTCTCATCTTGTTTAATAATCTGTCATTAACTTATTACTTATTAGGTATGATTATTGAGGCCTCCTTTCCTCATATATTTTGGACTCCATGCGTAGCGCACACTCTTAATTTGGCACTAAAGAATATTTGCGATCCCAAGAATACCGAGTCTAATAAAGAGGCGTTTGATGAGCGCAATTGGATTAAAGAAGTGGCTAACACAGCAATTAACATGGTGAACACAATGTTCAACATGATATCTCCCTTGAAGCTTCTTACTGTTGCTGAAACAAGATTTGCATCTGTGATTATCATGCTCAAGAGGTTTAACTATTGAAACGTCCTCTTGAAACATTGGTACTTTGTGAGGAATGGAGTACCTACCGTGAGTATGATCCTGCGAAAGCTCTAATCATGAGAACCACAATACTTGATGAAACTTGGTGGGATAAGGTTGAATATGTGATTCAGTTCATTAGTCCTATGTATGATATGATTCGTTTTGCTGATACAGATAAGCCTTCACTCCATTTGATTTATGACATGTGGGATGATATGATTGAGAAAGTGAAGACTATCATATATAATCATGAAAAGAAAGAGCTCTTTGAGAATTCTACATTTTATGATGTAGTTTATGGGATTCTTATTATTAGATGGACTAAGAGTTCTTCACCACTTCATTGCCTTGCACATTCACTCAACCCAAGGTAAACTTATAACCTCTAAATGTACTAATTAATTCTTTGATTCATAGATAGTTTATGCTCGACTTTGATTCTTTTATTAATCATTTTGTGTAGGTACTATAGTCATGCATGGCTTATTGCAGCTCAAGATCGTATTCCTCCTCATCAAGATATTGAGCTATCCTAGGAAAGAAACAAATGCATCAAAAGGTATTTTCCAGATCAGGAGGCAAGACAAGCTGTAAGTGTTGAGTTTGCCCGATTTTCGGGACAGATGGATACCTTTGGTAGTGCTGACTCTATAGAAGATAGAGGCACTTTGGATCCAAAGATGTGGTGGCTTATTCATGGAGCTTCAGCTCCAAATATTCAGAAAATAGCTTTGAAGCTATTAGGCCAACCATGCTCTTCTTCTTGTTGTGAAAGAAATTGGAGTACTTATTCCTTCATTCATTCCGTTAGAAGGAATAAGATACTACCATCTCGGGCGGAAGACTTGGTTTATGTGCACAACAATCTTCGACTCCTTTCTAGAAAGAGTCTCTTATACTTGACAGGAGAGACAAGGTTGTGGGATGTTGGAGGCGATCACTTTAGTCCATTAGATGGTGCCGAAGAGCTTGAGATAGCGAGTCTTTCTCTTGATGAGCCGGAGATGGAAGCTATGATTATCCAAGATGATGATTGATTTCAACTTTTAAGTGTCAAATGAATATTTAATATTATGTCTTTTATGATTATCCAAGATGATGATTGATTTCAATTTTTAAGTGTCAAATGAATATTTAATATTATGTCTTTTATGATTATCCAAGATGATGACTATGTCTTTTAATATTATGTCTTTTATTTAATATTATATATATATATAACATTTTTAATTTGCCGTATCCCCCCGCACCCGAATCCCCATTTTTTTGAATTTGCCGAATTTCCGTATCCCCGTATCACGCACCCCCGCACCCGCACCCATGCTTCATAGGTAATATGTATGTTCTGGGTTTAAGGTACATGGACTTATCTTAGGGATGGATTGATTATCTTACTACGGGACTGTCTTAGATTGTAATGAAAGGATTGCAAGGCTGAGGAGTTGTGGGGAACGAGAGATAGTTTTTCATTGTATGCCCCAAGGCTCAGTTATGGTGAACTATTTGTATTCTCTTAGCCTATCACAGGATGAACTCTCATCCGTACTCGTAGTTTGAGAATTTTCGAATGTCTAAAAGAAGTCTTCGATCTTCCACCCTAAAAAGAAATAGAGTTCGCGGTTGATTTGAAGAAAGACGCTAGACCAATCGTACTATCAACGTATGACCCCCGAAGAAATACGAGAACTAGATAAACATGTTCCAGAGCTATGATAGAAATTCGACGTAGTGCTTCAAAATGGAGAACACCAGCTGTCTTGGCCACTAAGGCGGATTTTTTAAGACCACGCTTATCGAACACTCAACAATTTGGCCACGAAGAACATATATCATTTGCCTAGAATAGATGTCTTATTTGACCAGGTTGTTGGGGCCAGTCTTTTCTCGGTTAGACTTGGCCACTGGATTCCATCAATTGAGAGTAGCCAATGACTGCAAGGAGAAAACCACTTTTCACACTCCATACGGATTGTATGAATGAGAGGTTATGCCTTTTGGTTGGCAAATGCCCCTGCATACTATGTAGATCTGATGAGTGGTCTTTAGGGGGCAGCGGAACAAGTTTGTCATACTACTTGTGGATGATATTCTAGTATTCTCAAAAAGTGAAGATGAACATGAAAACCACGTAAGGAAAGTACTAGAGACCTTAAGAATGCGCCAGCTAAAAGCCAAATTTTCAAAATTCCGTTTTCGAAGGAGGTAAGGTTTATCAGTCACATTCTTCGAGAAAGGGTTATCTGTTGACCCTGCAAAAATAGCTGATATTTAAGACTAGAAGATTCCAAGGAACACTACCGAAGTCAAAAGCTTACATGGTTTGGCTGGTTATTATAGAAAGTTCATTAAAGTCCACAAAGATAGCAGTTCCATTGACTCGCTTAACCAAAAAAACCTTAGTCTGCACATGGGATGGAAAATGCACAAAAGCCTTTGAAAAGATGAAGGAGCTATTAACTAATGCACTTGTACTAACAATCCCGGATGGATCGAAGTATTTCACTGTTCACATTGATGCATGCAGGACAGGGATAGAAAGTGATACCTTATGCAAGCAGGCGGTTGAAGGACCACTGGAAGAAGTATCGCACTCGTGATTTGGAATTAGCGGCTATCATATTCGCCATCAAGATTTGAAGGCGTTATTTTTTAAGAGAAAAGTTTGAGCTATTTACTGATCATAAGTCCACTAAATGCATGTTTTTTCAAAAAGATTTGAACCTTTGGCAGCAAAGCTGGATGGAGTTTATAGCTTCGTATGACTTCGAGATTCAATATATCCGGGAATGTTGTTATCGACACCCTTTGTCGAATGCATGCTACTCTAGATGCTATACATGAGTGGAGGCCGTTGGAGTTTCTCTCAAATTTCTATTTCTAACCGCTACCAGAATTCACTCCAGAATATCTAGCAGCAATGGAAGGTCAACATTGATGAACTGCATCGGTCAATAGCAGAAGGAAGCAGCGATAGTTGATATTTTGGCTAAGTTGAATAGATGAGAGTCTTTCCCCCATCTCAGCAGGTATTCAATCGATGAAAGAGGACGGCTAAGAAAAGATGGACGCCTATATGTTCCAGTGGCAGAGGACGTTCGGGAGGAAGTACCGGCTGATTGTTACCGTTCTAGAATAACTATTCATCCCGGTAGAGATGAGATGTATAAAGACAAAGCACATTTTCTATTGCCCGAGAATAAGGAGGCAAGCAGCATAATATGTCGCTGGATGTTTGACATGTCAACAAATCAAAACCAAACAAAGGAAGCCTGGATGTCTGTTATTACCATTGAAGGTTCCGGCTTGGAACTGAGAACACATATTACGTGAGTCTGCTTCGAAGTTGAGGTATTAAATGGCTGGTTTAGGGTGTTCCTCCTCCCTCTTATGAAGTATTAAACGACTTAAAGAATTTCCTATAAATAACGTTGAGTAATCCCAAGACGGACCTGCTTCGGGGTTGAGGTATTAAAAGGCTGGAGTGTCCACCTCTTCTTTATTTAAGAAGTATTAAGTAGCCTTAATAGTTTTTCTATGATGTCGACTGGGAGGTACTAGGAAGAGTTCGCCTTGGGATCTAGGTATTAAATGGTTGGAGTCAGAACGTTCCCTATTTAAAAGGTCTTCTTAAGTGACCCAAGTATTTTCTCTCACATCGTTAGGATATGATTTGACGAGAGATGGATTGTTAAACCCAATATACTCTATAGTTGCGTTGCATCTGTATTTATAGTCATGGGGTTGGGCTTATGGTGTCATTATCCTACCCTTGGAGATGTACTTAGAGAAGTATAATAAATACATGAAACAATACTTATCAGAATGCTTACCACACATATACTATTATTGTTATACATGAGGTTTTCATCTACCGAATATTATTGTTCTGTCTCCCTCCTCATTACAACCTAAATGTTAAATGCAACGATAAGTGTGGAGAATATGGTGGACACTTAGCAAGCAGTTATCTATTACAGTCATCTATTTATGTTGTTATGATGTACCCAGACCATGTACGCACTATTGTAACATTGTACTCCTCTGATTTGGTTTTACGAGATGCATATTTTATTTGATTATTATATTTTATTACCTCCGCTGTGAAACTCTGAAAGAGTATATATATAGTTAGTTTTGCACATTGTTTTGTTTAAATTAATTATAACCAATAGCTAGCTCCGGAATAGACCTAAGGTTCGATGGAATTTTATTATGTAGAAATTTAGACCCATTTCGAAGAGGGTTGTTACATTGTGTGTTGTGCCATAGAAACAAAAGACACTAATGTCGTATTATACCATGGTGCATCATTCACAACTATGATTTCATATTTTGCAAATATCGTACATCGTTCCTTGACCGATATTCTACCAATACCCGATAAGGGTGGTTCTTAATTACCCACACAAATTAACTATAATCCACATGAAACATATTTAATGTTACTAAGTGAACTCTAAATTTTTTGAAAATAAGATCCTCCATCCTTATAACTAGTTACAAGGAAAAAGTTCCATGTTGACATGTGAGTTACAAACTAAACTATATATTTGTTTATAGCTTATGTTGGTATGATTTGAACTTTGGAGTGCAAAATATTCTTGATTAAGATTAATCAATTTTCTAAAACCAAAAGTTTTTATTTGTTGCAAACATAATTTTAGTTGGATCAAAGAAATGCCCAATTTAGCCAAATAATGTTGTCCTACAAAAATATAAGCATAAGTTAACATGTTTCTGTTTATGTTGTATATTGATTAAAGTTTGGCTTGCAGTTCACAAAATCATTCAAAGTTGATTATGAATACAACATATACCCAATTTCAAGAGAAATGTCATTCCAAAATAAACATCATTCTAAGAATTACATGACGATGTTTGCAGGAAAACATCATACCCATGGAAATTCAACCCATTCCAATGAAACACACACACACAGAGAGAGACAAGAGTGAGTTAGGTCTTGAAACTGAAAAGCCGACAGGGATGAAAACAAGCATAATATATAAGGTGGAAAAGTAAGGTGGATAGCAAGCTTTCAAATCTTGGATTTTAGATGAAATCTCATATTCACATCTCGGTCTATATCTTAGGTTGAGATCTTAAGATCTCGGATGAGATGGGTGTGTAAGAATTAAAAATCATGTTTGAAATATTGTCTCGCCCAAGTGTTAAAAGCGAAACTCGGTTGACATCTCGGGCGAGATGAAGGAAATTCAAAACTCTAGTTGATAGTCATTGGAAAACAGAAACAGAGGCAGTGAAGCAAGGAGTTGGAGAGCTGTGCGATCAAAGAAGAGAGATTGAGGTTATACAAGGGTGTGTAGGTGAAACAAAAAGAACAAAGGATAAACAAGACTTGTGTTATAATATGAACATATATATTTTAGGATCTTTATTATAGAAATACTTCACAGTTTAACCTTACATGGCCTATAAGGTCTGGCATCCGTCTCTCAATTTATTCATCAAGTGTGATTGTATTGATCCAGTCATGCCAAGTACAACACAATAACCAAACATATATATATATATATATATATATATATATAACAGCCATCCATCCGGTTGTTCGTGGATGAAATAATAAAATTAACAGAAATAAGCTACCAATTGTTTCATATCAGATATGTTTTGGGAAAAAAAAATGAGAGCAAAGGGATTTATTTATTATTATTATTATTATTTGGTTCCTTCCAACCATTAAATCTGAAGCCGCATGGAAACTTTATGAAGGACTCTAATTTCACAATATGAAAGGTGTATGGGTCCAAATTAACGAAAGAAGATAATTTTCTTTGAAATTGCTTACCTCAGATGCATTCCAGTTAGCAGAGGTTTGTCGATGTGTCGCATCATGGTATTAATGTTTCAACTTCTCATTGATGGTGAAAAGTTGAAAACAATTGTTATGCTCTAGACGGAGAGATGAGGTCAGTTGATGTAGGTCAATATGTATTTGATCTTTTATAATCAAATTCCAAATGTTCTATTATAGAAATCGCCAGAGTTTGAAACATGAAACTTTGATTCGTCATTAGACTGAAAATAGCTATTGAGCCTGAACCTGTCATCCATTCCATTATTCAGTTGTGTATCACTCCAACCATTCCACTGGCTACTTTGATTATACAATGGTTGCTGGTGTGATATAGGCGAATATGAAGATATACTTGGATTTTGCATTGAGTGCCTAGAATTACTGTAAGTATCACCACATTGTAAGAATCTATCCTCGTGTATACTATTCTGACTCCTTGAGGAATGATTTGAATAAATAGATTGTTGCATCAGTAACTGTATTCTTGCATCATTATCTTTTGTGTTGAAGTGTGGATTAAAAGTGGATGACCTGGAACTTAATCCTGTTACATTATTTAATCCAAGAGGCAACCTTCCCTTGCCAACAGCAAGAATTGCTGGATCAATGAATTCCACGTCAGCAGTATTGTTTATGGGATGAATTTGAAACTGATTCTGGAGAGGACTATTAAGTAATCGAACATCTGCAAATTGGGGGGAAAAAAATACATAGATCATCAAATACATTCCATGGATAGACGGGTTTTATTTTCTTCTGATATTTAAAGGTGAACTTGTCAAAGTTTGATGACCTGACTTTCTATATCAAAAGGTTGATAAAGTATTTCAAGTTCTGTACATATGTATTTTTTGGAGGAACCACAAAGGTAATCTATGCGATTATTTTAGTGGCTTATAGTGCAAAAGAGGGTAGAAGGAAGTGAGAGATAAACTGGGTCTCATGTATTTTTTGCTAGCAAGATTGATTAAACTAGATTTGGATACAAGAACATCTTTACTACAAACTACCATATTATTCTCTCTGTGGTATCTGAAAAGAATAATACCTGAAAACGTATTCAAAGTCTCATATCTGTCTGGAGAAGAAAAACCTGGTGGTGGTGCTCTAGTATTTGGAAGAGTGAACCCAGGTGGTGGAGACTTTTTTCTCCTTGCTATACCTTCATAAAAGAAAACATGTCATATTTTATGGGGATACAGGAGGAATACAAAAACGAAAATGACTATTTTATGACCCTCTAATACTAGAGAAAAAACATGTCGCCCACATCGTAAATAATAATACCAGCAGCAGCAGCTGGTGTAATCGCATAACATTGGGATCCTTCTACTAATGTTTTACCAATATATTGTTTTTATATATTACTGTGATAGTAATGAAATATTTCCTTGTCATTACTTCACAGCATAAATACTTGATAATAATATGATAAACAAAGAAGACTCACCTGATGTAGCATCAGATGATAAACCATTGTTCCCAAACATGTTAGCACGTTCAAAGTTACTGGCAGGAAACGTATTTCCACCATTTCCATATGATTCTTGACTTGAATAGGCTACTTTATCACCATACCCAATGTTTGGTTGATAATTATCCTGCCTTGCAAATGAGAATCTAGATTGATTAGCATCCTGCACCATCAATGAGCTTGACTGTTTAGAAGATGCGTCATGCTTATGGTTCATCTGGGCTAGTAGTTCGGCAAAATTGTTAGCAGAAGACCATGAGTTATCCCATGGATCGAAGTCTGATGATAACACATCTGACACTGTACTTTTCTCTTCTCTATGTACATTGCTATATTTATCAATATAAGAATTGTTATCGAAGTCACTTAAATATAGTGAATTCTTGGTGTAACTGTTGGGTTCAGATATTCCATTTACATATAAAGGTTCATTTCTAGTACTACCCCATGTACTGCTAGTCTCTCCAGCAGAAATAAGTGTATCAGCAGCCTCACTGTTATGGGAAGTGGTTAGATGGTTGTAAGATATCGATGGTGACAAAACATGTTCCCCATGAATCACAGGAGCATCAGTCTCTGGGAGAGAAGTCAAACATTGCACTTCATTTTCCCTGTACTGTTGTAAGCTCAAACTTAAATTTCCAAAATTTTCAGCTAAATGGTGACCAGTATCCATACTTTTCTGTTGAGACATTTCAATATGATTACTGCCATGATGAGTATCTGAATCTAGGTGTAAGCTCTCTTTATTTTCAGTAACATTTATATCGGCATGATTCAGCTCATCTAGAGAACTACCTAAATCACAAGGCAAATGGACATGATTCAGCTCATTAAGTGAACTACTCCATTCACCGGGTGAATTGGCATGATTCAGCTCATCAAGTGAACTACTCAAATCATAAGGTATTGGGTCCTCGTTATCATTCTCCAATGGCCTGGATTTATCACCACTAGCAACATTTTTAATTCCTACATCTGTGCTTGAGTTCAAGATTATGTCATCATCCCATGCAGAATGGCGACTCTCTTTGAAGGAAGTTTCTTCTAGTGAATCAGAAATAGACAGTGCATTCGTAGATTTCCCATTAGCATGCACAGTTTGATTCCTATAAGAAATTCTTTCAGATGGCATGTCATCTTCCCATGCAGAGGTTGAATTATACTCCACATCTTGTACCCTAGAGTCGCCATTATTCCCATCATAAATTTTTAAGGGTTGTAAGACCCTTGATCTATCTTCATGCCATGCTGATTTCTGTTTTATGTTTGTGTTCATCGGAGAAGTAGATGTCCCCATAGGGATTTCTATTTTTTGTGTAATGGAGTTTTGCAAGTTTGCTGCACTTGTAATTGGTGAGCGGAAACTTGAAACTCGCGATGCCCTAAAAAAAGGAAATGACATTCCAAGTGTTAGTGAATATATGCTTCTCTCTCAAGCCTAGTGGATATACGCTTCTACCTATTTCAAGCCATTTAGTAGTAGTAGTCTACATTCAATCTTAATACTTTAGGATTAAGAAAGGGAAAACTGACTAGCTCAAAAGAGGAATAAAGAAAATCACTACCATGAAGTGGCAGATGGAAGGACATTTGAACTTGTGCTGCTTGTATCAACGTGAGAGCTTTTTGCCTGGTTTATTGTAATCTGGTGGCATTAAAAATAGGGTGATCTTCATTGGATATTTTAAAAATATTCAGGAGGCAGTAAACAACTACTTAAAAGCATTCTGAAGAAGCAATAGCTATGAATGACTAATGTGAACCAGAATTCTGGTCACATTAAACAAAGCCCAAAATTCATTAACCATTTTATCTTTATTAATAATTGGAATAGGTAGCAAATGTTTTGATCCGAACATGAACTTCGCAAAATGTCCTTCTATGCAAATGAGGTCATGAGTTCAATTCTTATCTTAGTAATGAAAATGGTTTTACTTTTATATGAATAAGGTCACGAGTTGAATCCCAACCCCAACAAAAATGTTCATGTTTTTTCTTTATATTTTACAGTTAACGTTTGTCCATACAAAATTGAAATTTAATTATTTCGGATTATTATATTATTTTTTTCGAAAATATATACATACGATTGCATGTGCAAAATGTCTCATACACATAAACATGATGGACATATTTGCGCAAACATAAAGATGTACATAAATAATATGTGACCTGGGTTCCACACTGTATCACTCCATAGACTACTATATGAAACAGGAATAGAGCTTCAAACTTAAAATTGATCAGCTAATAGGTAAGTTAACCGGTTACACAAAAGGTTCCTGTGGTTCTGACAAGCAGTTTAATTTGAGACTGATGTTATGCATATGTCATGCTGAAGCAATCTGTAAATTATCAGACTAGTAAGTGCATCCTTGATAGATAACTGGCAAAGGTATGAAGCACAGTTCAGAACCACTGAACTCAAAAACATACTATCCACTGTTGTCAAATTTTAATAAATGGGGAAGAAAACACTCAACAAACCCACATATAGCGTCTTATAAGAACAAAAACATGACTTACATTAGAGGGATTCTTTGTCAGGGGTCTGGCAGTGGTTGTGTTGTTATTGTGAAAATCATCAGCAGGTGGAGGCAGAACATCCCCAGCGCGTAATTGCAAACAATTAGAAGGAATTTGAGGAACCCTACTCCTGCATAAACATATCCAGACTATATTTTCATTTACTTGATAGAGTAGAGATACACAGCATACAACAACCACATTACAAAACAAGGAATTATTGAAACAGCAAGCTGAATGTAGTAACAAAAGATAACAAAAGGAATTTAGACCATAAATAAGATGAAAACACGATTCAGTTACGCAGGATGTTATAACAAATTTATGACTGCAATGTGGAGCATAGTGAAGTTATGTGGTATCTCAATTTTTAGGGTAAAAATTACCGTGTATAAGCTGATATGATCTCGTCTTTAGTAAAGCTGTCCTCTTGACTTCCTATGTCATGTAAATATACACAATCTGGATTATTGCACACCTGCATGGAAATAATGTTATGAAATTTGAAGTGGAATGTTCAACAAAAGGTATACTTAATTATTTCATCTTACCATATTTCTCAACCAAATGTAACAATACTTTGTAGTGCCAAAACATGCTCTACAACAAATAATACAATGTTATTGATATGATGAAGGTAAGAAAAGTTGGTGCAAAATATTTTACTGTCAGTTGAAAGCCTTACCTCAAAGGTCTATCCTCTAATACAAAATTGTGGACATATTGTATACATCTAATAGCCTCTTCCTCTCTTGCATAAGTAATGTACCTGTAAGGACAGTAGTCAAATAGTAGAATTCAAAGCATTATAAACTATTTAAATCCCATTCCTACCAATAACCAAAAAAGTAAAGGCATATATCACAATATATAACCATTTCATTTGCAAGTAAAATGCTCTTGTTTATGCATTGATGAAATTTCAACCTAAGCTATCAAAAGCTGATCCCAATCATCTAATTGGATACCAGCCTTCTATAAATGAAAATATGCTTTTTAAAATTTCCAGGAAAATAGCGTTGTATGCAATAAGGTGAAAATATGAGTGTCCCATATGCTACAAGGGATTATTCAACATAGGAATACAATGGATGACGGAAAATGCAAGCAATCATTTGTTTGAAACATTTAATTTACAAGGTACAGGATAAAATGGCCGTGGAAAATTAATATTCAAATCTTCTCTCTGCACTATTCAAATTACTTAATTGCCTCTAGCACCAGATGATAAGATGATATATCATGTTTTAAGTCTAGTATTATTAGAAATAGATCAACCAAAAAGGGCTGATATATAAACTTGTCATTACATTTACATGTAATTGTGTGATATTAAGATTAACAAGAAGATGCCTTCAATGTATTTATATGTATAGTCTGTTATATTAGGTCAACATTGCATTGATATGAATTAAACATGTTTGAAGGAAACGTTTCTGCAGTATCACATTTCAGTGTTTATGCTTACATTAAGAAGAATAATAGAATATGAAAAAGTGCACAAATGCATTAGGGCATACACAACAATAAACAAGGAACAAAATGCCTATTAACCGTTAACATAGTTAACAATTAAATTGTTTAAAGAAACAAGGTGGGTTATGGGAGCGGCTATTGAAGCACAAAAGGAGACACAATTGGATTTCTGCCGTGGGATTCCCATTAAATCTTAAACACAAATAAAAATACAATAAGATCTCAGGATTTATTGTGTCACAAAATTGTGTCTCTATTTGTGCTCCAATAGACTTTCTCTACCCAAACACACAAGAAAGGATTTGTTACACTCTCTTTCAATACACCCATTCTAAACCCAAAATTATGTGAAAATAATCTTGAGACGTGTAAGAACATCTACATAAATTTTCATTTGATTATGAATCGTATAGCTCAAAAACTATCAGGGATGTGGATGGAGTGTGGCAGAACCATTCCATATTATACATACATATATGCATGTACGTATGTGTGTGTGTGTCGACGTATGTACATGCACGCACATATACATACATACATACTCATACATATACATACATATACGTACATATATTTGTGTACATACATGCATATACGTACATACATATACATACATACATATACGTACATATACATACATGCACACACATGCACACAGATATACATACATACACACACATACATATACGTACATATATTTGAGTATGTACGTATGTGTGTATAACTAGGAATGTGGAAATTTGGTCCAGGTTTTATTTTAACAAAATCAGATCCCTCCCATTTTGAATCTATTGTTTAGGTTATTGTTTAGATCTTTGTTTACTCTAAATATTTGCACTACTAGTATAGTGTTTGTAGGAATATAAGTTTGAATATTTGAACAGCAGATATATGTGGAGAAACAAGTTTAAATATATTTGTTTATTATGTTTACTTAGTTTTGTTGCATAACGAACATTAGAATGGCAATTGCATTGTGCTGACAGTAGGTTTTTTTTTTTTTCAAACTTAGAGCTGGAATTATGTTTCCTATTGTTTAGGGAATGGACTTGTTTTTTTTTTTAAGAAAAACATTATAGAAACTGGTTATAGTCTTAAGTTGATCCAAAATGTGATATCTATCACATGCAGACATTAGTATGTTTTAATGACATATTTTTATTGCATCTGCAATGCTCAGGTTGTTTGAGCATCTTGAATCACAAAGTATTTCATGCACAAAGTACAAGCTTACACATTAAATGTATCATTCATAGAAGCCTGTGGAAGAGTTGTTCCAGCCTGCCGAGAAATTGACACCTTTAGAACCTTCCCATATTGCCCAAAATATTCTTTGCGTTCAAGAATCTACTCAACAGAAAGATCAAAACAATTAGCAAACAAAATGGATCATATATTTCCAATGAATCGGATAAGATGAGCTACAGTACATACAGTTTCATCGGCTAAATTAGATGGCATTCCCATTATATATGCAAGATTTCTCTGTACAACCCGCACATTGCTAAGTTGCTTTCTATCTTCTATTGTCGATAAAGATTTATTCTTTGTCCTCTGTGACTTCTGCTTTTTCTCTTCAGTCACCATCCTACCAGTTATATTATAACGATAACCATTTAATAATGAAAATACAAATGCAACTAATTACAAACTTTTTCCCTGACAAAGACACTCAAACCTTTTGCAGTTATCAGTTGCAATGATTCTTTGTTTGTCATATATGGTGCGACAAGCTGGACATCGGCCTTCCGAGCCTTCTTTCTCAGCCATCTCCATAATTTGATGCCAGCACCAAACACATATCTAAATTACAACATAATTTTGATAGCTTGCAAGTGTATAAATAACTATGTACGAAAAAAACAAAATAAGACACAGGTAATTTTGAAATAACATGGGAAAATACTTTTCTGTGCATACTTAATGCAGCTTTGTTTTATTTATATAAGCAGGAAATATCCAACAAAAAAAATCTTTTTTGAGGGATGCCAGATGGCCCATATTGAGACAAATCTCTATTTTTGCACATAAGAGTAGATTCACAAATCATGTTAATGTACCAAAAACTGCAGAATAAGAAAGGTCGATCCATAATATCTTCAGAAAACAGTAGTAGAACAATCACAAAACAAAAATCATAAATCTAGTTGAACCAATGATGCATGTGCCAGATTATAATTTGCAAACTGTTGGATACAATTAGAAATCATTATTCACATTTTACCGTTTGCAATATGTACTCATTATCTTGCAGTCATTGTAAGTTGAGATAAACTGTCAATAAATTGTACAGCATAACGCTATAGAATTTCTCTTATTTGTCATAATTAAACCAGAATCATTCATAACTGACTCGAGCACTAACAAAATCAAAAACTGTATGAACTAAGCATGGTATGAATAAATTGCGTATTACAAATGAAAGGTGTGAATAAATTAAAAATAAATATGATTCATACATCATATCCACATTTGCATGGCTTCAATTGCTGGTCAGTTAAGTCCATCTCTTCAGTGCAAAGAGGGCAAGCCCTATCTCCATCTTCAATCATGGCCATCCTGCAAAACCGAAATAAAAATAAGTCAAAGGCTGACATTGTTCAGAAACTGTAAATGGGAAAAATGAAATATTGTTATTTTATGTCTATCATCCTAACTTCTGAATTAAACGCAGACAAGCACAAATTTTGATGTAACACAAGGAATAGCAATCGGTTATAACACGACTTAAAGACTTAATACACTTTTGTGGATACTAGTGACTAAGAAGAAGGAAAAAAAATCCTTTTTATAATATAATAAAAACAGCAGGAACAGATAAGTTAATCGCAAATTCAACTCGAGCTTAAATTTTTAGCGTTGTCCAACAGTTCAACTGAAAAGTGAAAACCAAAGCAAAGACTCCGACAGTTCGGAAATTGAAGTAGAAAACAAAGGCATGCAATCAAAGAAATACAATTAACATTTTTTAACCTACTTAAAAAGCAAATCGAATCCAAGCCAATCAATTAATTTGAATTCAAGAAATTTACTATTCGTTCGTAAATTATAATTCAACTTAGACAAGAACAAAAGTCAACAGACCCTAAACATCTAATCTGATGAATTTGGAACAAAGGATCTAACGGAATTAACAAAGAAACGGAAAATCGAGCTAGGAATCTAAGATCTAATAATACAAATCCAGATCAGATCAAAAAAGAAAAGGAAAAAAATAGATTAGCAACTTACTTGTGAGTAATCGGGATATGTGAATCAGATTACGAAGAACAAAATGAAATGAAATTATAAAGTAGACAGCAAAATGAAAATGAGATGGAAATGATATGATAAGAAAAGAAAGCCTTTTGTTTTGAATGGTTTTGTTGCCGAGTGTGCCTTCACCGGTCACTTTCTATTCAATTAATTCAATTACTAATATTTTTCCTCTGATTTCCCAATTCTACCAAACAGAGAGACGTGACCTAGAAACACAGAAATTGTATTTACTAAGATTGTACTCCAGTCACAAAAGTTCCATATATGCTGTGTATACAGCATATATATTTTGTGGGTCGAATGGTCGAAAGCACCTACGATTGCAGTACCTAACACCATGAGGTGCTAAAGACATCTCGTTTTGCACTTCCTGATACCACACCAAGGTATTATGAAGTAAGAACTTGGGTATTTTTAGTAATACACTAGGTATATTAGATTGTTTAAGGATAAATTTTGATATCAATAACCCACAACGGTAGTGCGTTTGGTTAGGACATGCGACGTTCGAATGTAAGGTCGAGGTCCAGTTCTTGCCAACTTCATATTCTAGGAAACTAACCATGTTTTAAAAAAAAAACTTTGGTACGTGCGTTTGTATTGAATTTTTGATGTGATCCCTTAAAATTTAATCATGGTACAAAATGAAATGAAATATTTGCAAAAAAATTACCATGTAAATCGTAAAATGACATGAAAATAACTCAAAATTCAAACAAGCGCTTACAAATAACTTTAAACATCTAAGTTTTTAACCATGTAAAGTGTAAAATAATATATAAGTGTTCCAAGTCGTAAACTTTTACCATAAAAACATTATCATTTACAATATTTCAACAATGAACTCTATTCGAATCTTGAAATATAGGGTTTTGATTGGTTGCTCCTCACGAGTTGGCACGTTGATCTAAGAGGCACCTTTAGTGTTTTGAGCGATATGTAGTGCAGGCTGTTAGGCTTTTCCTAAGATCCCTGCACCAATATATTTTAGAAGAGATAAGAAGTGAAGAAAAACAATGACAAACAAAAACTTTATTAATTCACCAAATGATTACCAAAAAAAAAAAAAAAAACCTATATCTCAATCTCAAAATACCTAGAAAATTAACATTTTCTCCCACTAAGTTTTTCAACACTTATATTCTCCATAACCAAACTCTCTTCAAAAAATTTGTGTAGTAGGCTCTGATACAAACTGTTAGGGTAATGGCGGTGGGACGAAGCTCAATATCTGCAAGACGTGGCGTACGCATATGAGTAGTCATATATTTTATTGTAACAAAAGGAATCTCTACTGTTAAGTGTCTACCAACCCATATTTATAGACCGTTTTTCCAAGTTATCTAGCAATGTAGCACTATTCCAATTCCAAACCGTCGTTTCTTTCTTAACACATACGAGACAACCCTAACAATCTTCTTCTTGACTCGCATCCCCTTAGAGTAGTTTGGGAGCATTCTTTGTCTGCATGGCCCATTTTCCAACCTTCGACTCTAATATGACTCATTGTATAATGGCGGTCGGATCAAGCTCCACATCTATAGCACATGGCATGCGCATATGAGTAGGCACACGCTTTATTGTAATAAAAGAAATTATCAATCTTACGTGTCTACCAATTCATATTTATAGACCACTTTTTCACGTTATCGAGCGATGTAGGATTATTCTAATTTCAAACCGTCGTTCCTCCTTAACACATGCGAGACAACCCTAACACATGTGAAATCCTCTCTTGGCACACTTATTTTAAGAATTTCTACGATCATTGACATGACTCTTTTTCGACCTATCTTAAATGGGTACCCGCACTATCAACCTTGAGAATAGACTATCACCAACTTATTTCGTTTTACACGAGCACTTTGCGTATTGCTTTCCTAATGACACAAAGGTTAGTCCAAACATGCGGGGCAATGGATATTTATATCTCAACGTTCCAGGTAATATAATAGAAGTGGTGAACAAGTTTATTAGTTTTGGTCCATACCTAATAAATTACTTATTTATGAATAGCATGACAATAAAACTTCTGGTATTTCAAATAGCACATAAGTATTGCCCATTTGGTAGCTCCTTTTCTTTTGTACATCAAAGGAACTCTGATTGTTAAACTTCTCCTTATTTTCTTTAGGTCGATTTAAATTTCTTGAGGGTGATGACATGGTGAAAAGTCATGCTCTTATTCTTAACAAGATGGTGAGTCATCATAAGATTATCAAAGAGCTCTTAATAGACAAGAAACTTAATCTTATGGACTATTTGACGAGGGATGCTCTTTGAACGTATTTCCTCATCGTAGATTCATAAGGGGGTACGTATTAGGAGGTTTACCATCACCATACATACTCACAGAACAACCATCGATCTGGCTCGATCCTCTACAACTCACATACATAAACAAGCAATGGTTGCTCATGGTGTACTTTCTTCGTCATCAGATGATGTGGATACTCCTCTGGTTCGATGAATCTTCTCATATCCCTTTTTCTGAAACTTATTTGGTTTCTTTACCCAAATGAGACTCATCGATCACTTTCCTTGATCAACTGCATAATCCCCCTATGACGACCGTTCTACACCTTCGGCATCTAATACACCTATATAGTACATTGCTATTGTAATGACCCGTAATTTCAAACACTTTGTATTTAAATATCTGAATTATTTAAATATTTGAATCTTGGATTAAATGAGGTAAAATTAATTTAATAACATTCTTAACCCCATTTTAAATCTTAAGTAACGAGGGTAAGTTTGTTTTTGAAAATTGTTTACAAAAATATATTTTTTGAAGAAAAATTGATAATGTGACCAAAAATTGGTTTATCGATAAAAAGATTTTTATTCGATATAAGTTGTTTGAACTCTAAGTGCGCTTATCTAATGATAAAATGAACACATTAGAAGCTAATTAACACACCTTGATTCATAAAGCAAATGGAATGTTTCAAAGGTTTCTAATGGATAAAAGATATTAACATGTTAAGGGTATTAATGGAAGTAACTAAAATAAGATGTGTAAAGGAGTAGTGATGGAGCAAGTGAGGAGTAAGCCTTCCATGACATGAGAGGGGGGTGAGGGCAAGCTTAAGCAATACCATATGAAGCATATATAAGGAGAGGCATAGCCTTGATTTATAATTACAAATTCACAAAGCAAAAAAGCAAGCTCCTTTCTTGTCTTTCTCTTCTCAAAATATCTAAAGAAAATAATTGCACAACAAGCCTTAGGAAAACACCACAACACCTTCTACCAAGTTAGATTTTGAAGAAGTGGAGCCAACTCCCTATCCCTAATTGCCATGAGCAATTATCATGAAGGAAGGGGCAAAAAGCAAGTGAAAAGCGAAAAAGGAAGGAAGGAAAGGTGGTTGCAAGGTGATGGTTGGAAGTGTTCTTGAGTTTGTTTGTGCTTGAGCATGTGTTTAGCCTGGATTTAAGCGAGTTCACTATCTTTTTTGTATATATTATGTATATATGTTGTGTGTTTGAAATATCAAGTTAAAGCGTCATGAACTAAGTAAATTATAAACTTTGGACCCCTCTTGCTTTTGAAAACAAATAACAATTTTATATTATATAATATCGCTTTTATTACCCTCTTAAATATGCAGTAAGACCTTGACTTGATGTTTAAATGGTCGTTTGAATTGTGTATTGAATTGAAGTATGTTTGAAACAAGAATAGTCGTTATAAGTGCACTTCAATATCGCTTAACTTTAACTTGTGTAAAGCAAAGATTTATGAACTTAACTTGGGATGATTTGATTTGGTTTTTCTCTACAAATATTTTGATGTATTAGACAGTTTATAAATGATTTGGAAAGTTATAGAAATTATGAAACAAAATAACTAAAGTTGAAGTAAAAAGGTGGTTATAAATACACTTTGTAAATATAGCTTGTTTTTGGAAAATTTTATAAATAAATTGGAAGATATTCTTAGGGGTCTCTCTCGTGGTTTTTAAGTACCATATGGGTGGTACTTACCATAAAATATTTCAAGTCTTAAATCATTTGTTTAAGTGGTTAAAACTAGTCGTAAAGACTGTGTTTATCAATGTGTTCTTTAACAAAAACTTGTAACAACATTTATAAATGCTGTAGTTTAGGTCGCTTATGGTTTTAATTTATTCATAATTGTTATTTAAATTTGGCATTTTTCTCTCGTATTTTTAGATGTTTTCAAACACATTTTGAAGTATTTTAAAATTGGTTTTGAAGTCTGGATATATTTTTAATAGTCATGTATGTATCTTCAAAGTAAAGAGGTTTTATAATATAAAATATTGTTTTCATCAAATTATAAATTAGTCATTTTCAAATAATATTTTATATAGATATTTAAAACCTATTTGCAATAATTTTTAAAGCATATATATATATATATATATATATATATATACACATAGTTTTGAAAAGGTAACTAACTACGTTTAACACTGAAAACCGACAAGGTAGACTTTTGTATTTATGAGAGTTAAGATTGATGTCTGAGTAAGGATATGAGAAATAAAGCTCTAACCTGTCGACTTCCCTCTTGACCGAGAAATAATCAAGTTGGAATATTGTGAAAGAGGCTATACGGTAGGATCGTGTAATATGGAATAGCTATATGGTTAATGTATATATATGGAAAGTAAAAAACGCACCAAGGTTTTATACTGGTTCGGACCACTTGTCCTACGTCCAGTCCCTAAGCTTCACTTAGGTATTTCACTAACTACAAAACCCTCTCTTAACCCGGAGGAATAGGTTCACAACTTACCCGAACAACCGAACGGGATTTCTTTGCCTCAAACTACCTAAGAGGACTTCAAACCTCAATGCTAAACAAGTTTTGACTAGTTGTGTTCTTTATGACACGAATGAGTCTATTGTAGTACAATGTTCCTATAATCTTATCCTCAAGAATATGAAATATGTTTGTGAAGATTAAGGAATTATGAATTTGCTATGAATCAAATATATTAAATATAAATAGTGATTCAAGCAAAGAGAGTAGTGATTGCTTAGATAATGTTTAGAAAATATGATCAAGAAATAGATAGATTAGAGTAAGAGAATTCGATGATCTTGAATGATGTTTGAATCATATATTTATAGTTGTAAAAAGGATGCATGTATTGCCAAGGGTTGTAGATAAGAGAAGCTTCCATTTCTATTGAGGAATGGTCGCAACTCTTGGGAAGAAGAAGGTGTCCTTTCATGCAAAATTCGCAGGTTCAGATTCAGTCGACTGTACAGGAATTTTAGTCGACTGAAATTATAGTAAGAATCTTTCTGGAAAATTTTCAGTCGACTGTGCAGAAAATTTAGTCGACTGAAACTGTGCATATTTGTACATGTTTTCCAGTTCAGTCGATTGGTAAATTCAGTTCAGTCGACTGACATATGAATTTATGCATTATGAAGAATTGAAGTATGCTCAGTGAAAAATTGAAGTATAATGAATGTGTTCTTGTGTTTGTGCAACTCTTGAGGATAGATTTTAACAAATAAACCTATATATATATAAATCATACTCAAGTTTATATTTCATTGATCTTCCTCTATCTTGCATATATCTCTTCCTTTATACATTGTCATTGATCAAAAAAATTCGTGTATCAACATTCTCCCCCTTTTTGATTGATGACAATACTTGATTTTCTAAAGATGTTTAAATTTTCTCCCCCTGAATGTGTACACCTATCTTTCCTACAAAAACAAAGTTAGTACCATAGATTTTCTCCCCCTTTGTCATCGACAAAAAGGAAGTAATAACCGTTGTTGCATGGAATTAAAACAATCACTTTAAACCAAAAAGAATGAATCTTAGAATTGCATAAAAAATGCATAAAATATAATAGTTCAAATGTCATAGTTGTAAGAAACATAATAGAACAATAACTCAAATAAATTACTGATCCATATCCCAATCGTAAGAACCTTCTCTGTCTCCTGGTTCTCTAATGACTGGTCCTCCTGTTGATGGTCGATAAGGTCTTCCTCCTTGTCCACCACTAGCTCCGCTTGTGCTGCTACTGGTATGCTCCTCGGATGACGTCCATGTAAATGTTGGTGCAGGACGCTTGCCACGAGATGTTGAAGCGGTAGTAGTGCTTGAGCACGAGATAGCGTCCCAAAGCTTATTAAAAAATCCTTTGATTTTGTCAAGCTTATTATCCACCTTTTTAAGACGATTATCAAGAATTTGTTGATTTCTTGATAATATTCCTAAGGATTGGTTGGTAGAGTAGGTCGGGTCAACAAGACGAATTTCATCTTCTTGTTCGAAATGTTCTTCGTGTTGAGGTGGCGGAGGTTGTTGTTGTTGCTCTTGACGCCTAGCTTCCCATTCGGCAAGAGATATAAATCGAGGAGGTCGAGTAGGGAGTTACATAAGGCTTATGGTCCGATGGTTTATTTGATGGACCATTGTGTTTTCTGAATCCGGTAATGGTGTATCAACATTGAGGAGAAGTCGCATGATATATTCTCCAAAGTAAATTGTGCGCATTTTACCATTATGAAACGAGAGAAACTCATCAAGGATTAGTTGTACCCAATTGACTTTAATATTGCCAAAGATGGCATATAAAGCTCGATAGTTAATTGGGTAAACGATTTCATATGAGCCCGTGCGAGGAGTGATCGTTCTCATTAGAGTTTTATGTAGAATTCTTGCTCGAGGTCGAAGAGAAGTAGATTTGAAATCTCGGAAATCTATATTATCATCCATAAATTGGTGATTTATGTTATCACGAATTTGTGGATTGAACTTTATTTCTTCTAGTTTCCGTCCGATATTAGTTGACCCTAAAATGTGAGCTATTCGGTCCAAAGAAAACCAAACCTTCTTTCCGCAGACCATGCTCCAAACACTGTCGTTTGGATTCCTTGGAGTTTGGTGTCCAAGATTGAGATTTGCGTAGAACAATTTTACCATAATATGATTTATGGCAATGTCATTCCGTTTCAAATCAAGAAGAGGAGTTAAGCCTGCTCGATCAGTGAGCTCTTGGAAATTGTAGGTGTGAAGACTTTGGAAATCTACAAAGGAATGCTCGAATATTCTTGAGTTCTTCATCTTGTTCCATCGGGTTATCGCGACTTCATCATATAGCCATTGAGCAATTTGAGCATCAATGGGCTCGGAGGATGAAGAGGATGAAGCTCTAGATCGTTTTGGTGCCATTTGCTTTTGATTTGAGGGAGATTGGAAGTATTTGAGATCTAGGGTTTTGGGGAAATTTGGGGAAGAAGATGTAAAAAGTGATTTTGGAAGTGAAAAACTGATGTAAATAAAGGAAATTTTACCTGGAAAAGGCCGTTCAGTCGACTGAAAATGTCTGTTCAGTCGACTGAATTGTAGACCGAAACTTTGTAGGTTTGAATTCAGTCGACTGAACAGAGATTTTAGTCGACTGAATATTTTCCCGAGAGTTTCTGTTAAGTTTCAATCGACCGTGCAGAAATATTTAGTCGACTGAAAATATGAAAAAAATGTTTTCTGTTTACATTCAGTTTCAGTCGACTGAATTTCCTACACAGTCGACTGAACTCTATTGTTAAACAAAAACATCAGTAGCTCATTTGGTTAGATTACATGCCTTCCAAACTAGTGACCCGGGTTCGAGCCCCGCTCCATGCATTTTTGAAAACTTGATTTTGATTAAAATATGCATGCAAGTTTATTTGAATGTGAATGATGATTCTTGAGGAAAGATTTTAACAAAGCACTTACTAGACTCTATATACATATTTAATGACTCTTGTTAAAATATATAACTATATGAACCATACTTTGAGTCGTTGAGTCAGGATGATGTCGTAGTCGTAGATTCGTGAATTTTTGTCAGCAATCAAAACGTATGATCCAACATATTGGAAATGTATTAATTTGTTGTTTACCTACTTATTTGAAAATTAATTAACTTTGCTTAACGCTAAAAGCCAACGAAGTAGGCTTGTCTATTTATAAGAATTAAGATTGATGTTCAAGTAGGGATATGAGCAATAAAGCTTTAATCTATCGGCTTCCCTCTTGACCGCGGAATAGTTAAGTTAGGAATGTTGAACATGTGTTAATCATGTTGATTTCTTACTTGTTTACGAAAGTCATTAATTTTATACTTAACATTAAAAGCCGACGAGTTAGACTTATCTATTTGTGAGATTCAAGAATGAAGTGTTTAGGTAAGGTTTTGATATGTAATCAATGCTCTAACTTACTTGGTTTCACTCTTGGACAGGGAATAGTTAAGTTGGAATGTCAGAAACGAGTTAAGTATACGAACCATAATTTCTATAAGCAATTTTTTTTGACTGGATATCGCTTAGTAGACTTTTGAACCTAACCAAATATTAACTTAGATCTTTAAACTTATGTTTTTAAAGATAATATAAGTATGAAATGGTTTTGGGTTTGTTGTGACGATGTGTTAATAACATTTATTTTTAACCCTTTTTTTATTAAACTTATGAATGAGATAGATCTTTAAAAGAATATTTTAAAGATAAGCATAAGTGAACTGGTTTTGGGTTTATAGGGGCAATATTTAAGTAGCATTAGTCTTAAACCTTTTGAATGGATTTGTGAAAGTACTTAGATCTTACAATGGATATTTTGAAAGAAATTATAAGTATGCAACCTTTTGGAAAAACATAGAGAAAGTAAAAAATTTAGGTAAAAAATCTTTTTAATGATCTATGAATATACTTATATCATTTAAGGTAAGTATAGGAATACTTTTTAAAGTGTTGAAAGGAGTATGAATGAATAGTGTAAATTGATAAACGATGTATCATTATACAGAAGAAAAAAATAATAATAAAAGAGATTTTAATTAATAAAATATTAATTAAACAAAAAGGAGATTATAATCGCTTATGTGACTTAATCGTGCTTTGTATGACTTGATCGTGCTTTGTATGTTTACTCGTTTATGGAAAACATTTAGTCATCTACTTAGCATTAAAAGCCGATGAAGTAGGCTTGTCTGTATGTGGGAGTTAAGACCGATGGTCGAGTAGGGAAATGAGCAATAGAGTTCTAACCTACTAGCTTCACTCTTGACCGATGGATAGTATGAGATGAAAATATCAAAAACGTGAAAAGTATACGAGACTTTGCTTCCATATGCGATCGTTCTCATTATTATTGAATATAACCAAATTCGTTGATTTAGTCTTGAAGAGACCAAGACCGGTAAGTGTTTTACTTACTGAAAACCTCTTCAAAACCGAGACACGTGTTATATCTCTTTGAAGTGGTTCTGTTCGATATACTAAAATCCATGTGTGGTTTCAAGATCTATTCGAGATGTGAAAATCCATTTGGGGATTCGTGTTCTGTTCGAGTAATGAAGACTCGTGTGAAAGATGTCAAACGTAACCTCGGCATTGGAAATGGCTAAAGATCGAGTAGGATGCATAATTTGGGGTTTTGTAGTCTTACGACATGGTATATCAACTCTATATCTGGAGTATGTTTATCGATATTGTACGCGGAAGTCGATGGTACTTGGTTCCATGTGGTTCGGCTTTCCTCGTTCGGGCATGGAGCAATTGTGTTTACCTTATGGTATATTTTATCTAGAGATATACATTGCTCGAAATGTGTTTTCTGATCCTTGTGCATGGAGATTTGATTTCGGCTTGATTGAATGGATCTCCTCGGAAATCCACTATGTGAATGTTCCTTATTGGTTTTGATTGTACCTTTTAATATATTGTTGAATGTAATCAATGTAACCATTCTGGCTATGTTATATATTTATATTCAACACCCTATACATTACCTATTATATTACCTCATGTACTTATAGGATGGTAGTTACTTTAAGTGGAAAATCGTTATGGCATTACATGCAGACTCAATGGTACTTATATGCTAGCTACATATTTCTTGAGTTTCTTATACCAGACTTACAAATGGCGATTGGTTTTTGTTTACTCTAAATTCTTCGTGTACTCTTTCAAGTAGTTTGAGAAAATCAAATTTGTTTTGATTTTCTTTGAAGCTCGAGAAGACGAGTTGGATGTTTTGCCTGCTGTAGTATTCTAATTTCTGCTGCATTATTGCATTGTACATATCAGCATTTGTGATGACAGGTTGTTATAACTGTCCAAGCTGAGGATAGTACTCAGGCTTTGTAACTTCGAAATTTCTGTATCGGAGTAACCCTTTGTACTATTCTTTTGATGTTATATGTTATCGTTCCCTTCTTTCTTTTTCTTTTTTACCCTAACAATTCATCTTCCAGCACTTGGCTGGTCGACACAAGAATACCGGGGATGATTAGTGTCGACATTCGAGGGTCGAAAAGGCAGATCGTTACAACATGTATCAAAGCTGAAGGTTAAGCGATAACCTTGTCTTTGGTGTGGTACGAATCATTAAGAGATAGGATAATGGAATGCCCTAGCATGAGTCGAGTGTATTATATATATGAGAGCGTATTTGTATTTATTATAAACGTATACCTTAAAGGAAATTATAACCACGAAAATTAAAGTTCTTATGTAGGGAACTTATATAAGTATGAGTTATTAAAGTATAGTTAATTAAAGTAGGGGTTAATGATGTTTATCTATTATCCCTCGTTAATTAATTTAGTTATGTTCGACAAGTTTATGAGCATTAACTATCATTTGTTGTTGATTATTGATTTGCGCTCGACCAGTTTATGAGCAGTTTCTGCTTTTCACTACATGGGTTGGCTAGAAAGTATTTGTAGGGTGCATTGAAACGAACACCTTATGAATTGAGTTTCACATTTTGTCTATGAGGCTTCGATGATAATGTTGGACTAGAAGTTAACTTTTATAAAAGTTGAATTTAGTAAAAGATGTTTGTTATAATATAAAGGAAAGATAAGTTATTTTGGAAATAAACACTTATGAAAGAATAATATAAGAAAGCGATTTTATATAAGTATGGTTTATAAAATATGGATTATAAATGAAGAGGATTTAAATGATATTTTGTGAACTTAAATCCTGGTATTTTTGAAAATGTTTTTTTTAAGATTTAGAAAAAATGATAGTTGTATTATTTGAAGTAAACGTTTGGGAAATTGATTTATGAAATTAAGGTCATGGTACTTAGTAATATTTACAAAGTATTTGATACCATTTTCAAATGATTTTGGTTAAGTCCGAAAGGCATAATTTGGATGTACTGAACTCACTCTGTCGCTTGAAAATAATTCTAGTGATGACCTCAGCATTATCGACGTTCATTTTTGGGTTTCCAAATGGGGGATGCTACCGGGTTGTTTTAGTAAAACAGATTTTGATTTAAATCTCGCAATTACGATTTGGTATACAAAAGAGATACGTATATGCTATTATTTGAAATAAAACCCGGACGTTTAGTTCTAAAATTTTTGTTTAAAAGAATATGGTGTGAACTTTTTAATATAGAGAAATTTTATGTGTATACTACGTTAGGTGCCAAAGTAGTAACGGCATAGCCCAGAATAAATGTTATAACTTTTCATGATTTTCCTTTTTGGGTAAAGTGTGTTTAATAAATTATTAAAACTTTGTTAAGTTATTTTATGGACACATGTATCCTATGAATTAGGACAGTTTGGTTTATGTATCATGTATGATATGTTGGTAGATAGTTTTCTTTTGTTAAAATGAAACATGATTTTTTCAGCTATTTTGGAGAGTCGGACACTTTCGAATTGTTGTAGAACTTGAAACTTAGTGCTTTCAAGAAAATATAAAAATGAGTTTATATAACACTTGAACTTAGAAGATATTAGAATTTAAAAAAGTTTCAAATTTGATGTTTGGTATGTACTCCAAGGGTGTGGTGGAGCATTATACGAGTTTAAATTTAAGTTATAAAAGATTTAGTTCATAAATGATTTTACAATGTGATATACCATTTGGATAAAAGAATGTGATTTAAAAGATATTGGTATATTAAGAAACCAAAAGAATAAATACATAAGTTGTATGTAGATCATTTTATTCACATGACTATTCTTGATCCAATATTCGAGTACATGATTTCGAGGTGACCGGTCTGAACAAGGATTTTTCGCTAGATTTCTTGATAGCGAAACCTTGATACAGATTCTTTATATGATTCCAAAGTTTTCTATCATGGTATATGGCTATGCAAGGAAAACAAAGGTTTTTGATCAAAGAACCAAATCAGGGTCCGCACTAAAGATGTCAAGTGATCTATACTAGTTAGGAAGTGAAATTATGTGATCAAGCAATTGATCGGATTTAATACTGCATATGGATGATCCATGTACATCGTACGGGATTTAGATATTTGCATACTATGTTTTGTTGGCTTATGGGAAGTTTAGGTGATGACTCTTCGATTTGTTATGAGGTAACATGAATAATCGACTAAGTAATATCCTAAGCCTGTTGAGCTTAAGGTGCGCTTAGTAGATTGTTTATCATCTTTCTACAATAAGAGGATTTTTGAACTTGAGAAAACAGTGAGCTTTGTTTGTTAGCAATTATAATACTATTAAGAATTCAAATGCGATCGTTTCTTGGTTGCTCATGTTGGAATTTCGAGGATGAAATATTCTAAGTGAGGGAGAATGTAATGTCCCGAAATTTTGAACACTTCGTATTTAAATATCTGAATTATTGAAATATTTGACTCTTGGATTAAATGTAATTAAATTGATTCAATAACCATCTTAACTCCCTTACAAATCACAAGCAATGAGGGTAAATTGGTTTTTAAAATTTGTTTAAAAAAATATATTATTCGAAGAATAATCGATAATGTAACCGAAAATCGATTTATCGAACAACTTTTTATTCAATATAAGTTGTTCAAACTCTTGTGCACTTGTCTAATAATTAAATGAATACATTAGGAACTAAAAAGTGGTGGTGCAAGTTTTTTTTTAAGGTAGGGGGAGGGAGGGGGTGAGCCTTCCATGACATAAGAGGGGTGAGAGAAAGCTTAGGCAACACCATATGAAGCCTATATAAGGAGAGGCATAACCTTGATTTATAATTACAGAATCACAAGGCAAAATGCAAGCTCATTTCATGTCTTCGTCTTCTCAAAATTTCTAAAGAAAATAATTGAATATCAAATCCAAATCAGCTCAAACTTTGCCACAAGTCTTAGAAAAACATTACAACAGCTTCTACTAAGTTAGATTTAGAAGAAGTTGAGCCAAATCCCTCATCCCTGGTGGCCTTAAGCAATTATCATGAGGAAAGGGAGAAAAAGGAAAGTGAAAAGCAAGAAGGAAGGAAATATGGTTGCAAGGTGATGGTTGGAGCGTTCTTATGTTTGGTTGTGCTTGAGCATGTGCTTGGCTTGCATCTAAGTGAGTTATCTCACTATCTTGTTTATATATATGTTACGTGTTTGAAATATAAAGTTAAAGTTACATTAACTAAGTTATAAACTTTGGACCCCTCTTGATTTTGAAAGCAAATGACAACTTTATATTGTATAATATTACTTTTATTACCCTCTTAAATATATAGCATGGACTTGAGTTGATATTTAAATGGTTGTTTGGATTGTATGTTGAATTGAAGTATATTTGAAACGAGAATAGTCACTATAAGTGCACTTCGATACCCCTTAACTTTAACTTGTGTAAAGTAAAGATTATGAACTTAACTTGGGATGATTTGATTTGGTTGTTCTCTATGTGAAATAGCAGAATATGGATCTTAATGATAAACTAAAACTAGAGGGGGTGAATAGTGTTTAATGGATTATATGAATATTATTGAAATTCTTTAATATTTTTCTTGGAATGATGAAATGAACAACCACATATTCAATCACAGATTCAATCACAGATTCAAAGTACAGATAAAAGTAAATGCAGTAAAAGTAAAAAAGAAAGAACACATAGGATTTTATACTGGTTCGGAGTTACCCTACATCCACTCTTGCACAATTCCTTGCACGGATTTCTTTTCAACTGGTAAATGCAAATACAATCTCGATTTCAAGGTTACGAGACACACTCTCCAAAATTCCGGCCTTTAGGTAGAGCCACTTCATTTCCGAGCCACAAGCACACCCACTGGTTTTGCGGGCTACTAAGCATACCCAATGGATTTTAACAGGCTACAATCAAGCCTACTTGGATTTCAGGGATACCAAGCACACCACAAAGTACAAGAGTATGATTTGATAGAGTTTACAAGCTCAAACCTTCGATCTTGATTACAATTGATCCTATAACTCTTGAATAGCACTTTGATCTTGAGAGAGATGAGAGAAATCAGAGAATAGACAAAGGAGAATCAACTTAGTAATAACTGAATTTGATTCTAGTTGAATTTCATAGAGTTTTAGTAAAAATTGATTTAGAAATCAAGAGAGTGAAAAGAGGGTAGAAGAATAAGAAAGTAATTGTTAAAAATTCATTTTTGGAAATCTAGTATATATATGGAAACAATGGTCATGTCCATTCGCTAAGAGATACGACAAAAACACACTTCTATTCAAAATTTGAATTTTGAAATTTATGGCTAGTATGTCGACATACTTGCAGAGGATATACCGACATATCCCTTTGTGTTTTGAAAAATTACTCAACAAAAATTGTTTTGAAAATATTAAGTTTTGTAAATATTTTGAAACTTTGTATGAATATTTAAAATAGTCTAGAAATATTTTAATCAATTAAAACTTTATAAAATAATTTTGAAGGATTTAATAAGAATATTCAATATAATGTAAATAATATATATATACACATATAATCAATATAGTTATAAATTATACGTAAATATCTAAATTCGAAATATAAATATCAAAAATAAACATAAGGAAGATTAAACTAAAATACCAAAAAATACAATATATTAAAAATACTTAAGAATTTAATATAATATCTTTGTAAATATAAAAGGTTAAGAAATTATTTTGAGAAATATTTCGAATATATGTTTGAAAATATTATCAAGAAAACTAGGATATTTCAAAAAAAATTAAAACTTATTTGAAATAGAGAAAGAGAGAGACCAAGAATGTGCTATCAGGGTTTTAACAAAAATTCTATGACTTTATAACTTATCTGAAATATCTTGAAAACTTGAACTCTTCAATACTCATGAGTCTTCATTCTTGAACTCTTGAAACTTTATATCAGCATCTTGAATCTACTCTTGATATCCGCATCTTGATACTGTACGGTCTTCTTAATCAATACATGTCTAATATCCTGCACTATATACTATCTATTTTGCTAAAACATATGTATCTATATTTTATATAATGTTCTATAGTTGTTATCATCAAAACTAATACCTAAGGTACTAACACTCTCCCCCTTTCCGATGATGACAACTATGTATATAAAATATAATATAACTCCCTCTGCATTACAAAACTTTCCCTTAATCTATGTCTAGATTTTATATATTTCTCCTCCTTTGTCATCAACAAAAATGATCACCTAGAACTATAACACTAACTCTTATTCTAACTCTAACTTCCCCAAATAAAATACTTATAAACTAGAGAGTTAAATTCAATAAATAAGATTTAAATGCTATGTTAATGAATCATAAATGATACATTGAATATGATATTGTAAAGATGTAACATGTGATATATAATATGAAATTTGACATGTAAACGATGATCAATATTTGATATGAATGGTGATTATTATGTGATATAAATGATAATTAATATAAGATATATTATAACATATATTATAATATATAATGATAACTACAATAATATATAAACTATATTAGAAGGCTAAGTAATATGTATTTAACTATATGTATGAATGATGATTAATAATAGATATTAAAGTCGTTAAATAAGACAGACCAAATATAACTTAAACTATTTATTTAATTACTATCAAATATGAACGTTGGATACTATAATCATAAAAAACTAGGAATAAATTCCTTAGTAAGATGATAAATACATCAAAATCAATACCAAATGTATTTAAAATAATATAAACTAGATGATGTGTGTGTGTATGTAAAACTCCTAAGTAAGATGATAAATACATCAAAATCTATACCTAATGTATTTAAAATAATATAAACCAGATGATGTATGTGTTTATATATATATATATATATATATATATATATATATTACCAAAATATAATGATGAGAGTATGGAAGATGCTTTAATATAAATGTTATTATTGTATAAACCTAAGCTTCCAAATTTTACAAAGAAATTTATATATTATATTATTATATAAAGTCATATATTTATATAAAAACCATATTAATTACGAAATTTAATCATAGCCTAACCATAATGTTTGACAAGTGTAACTATGTATATGATAAAATATGATTTTATAAACTTATTAACCTCTTTATTTAGTTTCTTTAAAAAATTCCGTTTAACTTAAGTGTTAAAAACCCATACTTCAAGTACTACGTTTAAAAAATACTTAACTTACTAATTAAAATCTATATTAAAAAATTTAAAATACTTATAAATATGTTAAAACACTTTTAACTTACATAAAAATATATCATAATAGAATATTATTAGAAAAATAACAAAGGTTGAAAAACTAAAAATGGACATGTTCTAAATTAAAAGCCCTTTTACTTTAAAATTTTATAATTAATTATTAAAAATATTTTTAAACATGAATCAATTTTAAACATTCTAATGTAAGTTAGACAATAACTCTAAAAAGATTAGAGAAAGATTCTTAAATTAAATATCATTTTACACAATTTAAAAGTTTCAAACAGAAAAGATAGCATTTCCAGAATGCTATAAAAAGTTTCCGTCGCAAAAAGGATGCAAAACATTATAAACCAGGAACTGCAGTATTTATTAAGTGCTGCAAAATGTATCTGAAACACATTACAATGTTTCAAAGCAAAGAAATGCTATTCATACAATTTGCAATAGGGAAAAAGTGACAGAAGCAGAGATATCATTTCATAAATGCTATTTAAAGTTCTTGGTCTGTTTTTAAATGGTTTTGCACCAATTTTACGACTAGTTTTTGACACTTAAACAATTGGTTTTTGTTCCCATTTTCCTACAGTAGTTAATACACTTAGAAAAACCATGAAGAAAAATAATGAGAACATAATAATTAAAAAAATGAGGTACTCTTGTAAACCATTTATTATTAAACGAACAGAGTTCTAAAATTCATTCGTAATACTATTATATGTAATATAATGTGACACAATGCATTTTGTCATACTCACTGTTATAAATTATAAGTGTATTAATGACTTACATGTGTAAAGACACTTTGCATCATGCATGTATATAATGGTTTTCATAAATGACAAGTGTAATGACACATGTTATTTTGCATGTGTTACTATTTATTTATGTGACAAGTGTTACATGATGTGGCGCATTCTTATTGATAGAAGGAAATAGAGCCTTATTCACTTGTTGTAAATTCATTCAATTAATGTCATGAAGCCATAAAGTTAGTATCTCACCATATAGTTAGTAAGAAATAAGAGTGAAAGAAAGTAAAATCAACATTTAGAAAAGTTGAAATCACGGATGAAGGTATCCTTTTCTATTTAGTATATTCATGATAAATGATTAGTGAAATGTCATTAGAAAGGAAACAGCTTAGAGAAGTCATTAGGGAAAAGATAGAACCAATCACGAAGAGGCGTGACCGTTTTTAAAAACTTTAAAAATTAAAAGCACAACTTGACAGTTGAACCGTCTATTGAAAAAGAATATGTTTTATTAATTTAAATTACTAAAAAATTATTTGTTTAATTTTTTAATGCAGCTACATATACGAATTGTTATCTAGAATATATTTGTATTGCTGAAAAATTATTTAATTTAAAGATCATAAAAATTCAAACTTTTGGCTCTAAAAAATTATAGCAGTTGTAACTTACTAAGTGTCTATTTATTCGAAAATAATAAAATAGTTATAATTTGAATTTTTGGCTCTAATTTTTTTTATAGAATCAAGTATATTTATTTTATATTTATATAAGAAAATTTGTTATTAAATTATGAATCTATTTAAAATATACTATTATATTCAATATTTTATACCCTATTTTCACTATATAGTTAATTTTATAAAAGTTTTACAAAAACTAAAAATTAGTATTTTTTTTCTTTGAAATCATTTTCTAAACTTTTAATACATAATGTTAATTATAATAAAGATATAATTTTTTTATTGATAAATAATTTAGCATATTCTATAAAAAAATCATAAGGCCTTTCAAAATTAAAGTGTCTTTCCAATTTGAAAACTGTCCGTTAATTTTTTGGGAGGTTAATTTTTTTCTACTTTTTTAAAGCCATTTTGGTTATTTGGAACATAGAAGAATAACTAAAATGTCTGTCTACATAAAGTAATATATAAAAGTTCCGTTTCTTAATGCCTTTACAGATAATGGTTGGCTCATTGTTTTTGATGTGGTAATTATAACTTAAATTCAAAATCATTACCATATAATTGACTAATAATAAATAAGTTATGTTTTAGATTCCTAACTAGCAAAACATTTATAGTAGGAGTTTCAGAGTTACCAAAATTGCTGATGCCAACCATATATCCTTTGAAGTTGTCTCCAAAGTTTCCCGATCCACCATCTTTATAGACTATATCTTTCAAGATCTTCGGATTTATAATCATGTGTCTCAAACATCCACTATCCAATATCCACCTATCCTTCTTGATCTATAGAGTTTGATCATCAGGTTCCTATTCATAAAAAAACCATGAAACACATATGTTCCTGCAATACATAGCTTTTCAAAAGATTACGTGATTTTTTATAATGAATAGATGCAAATTTATGAAACAACATTATAATGATTTTGCAAAATTATCTTTTCGAAAATAGTGTTAAAAATATTACCAAAATCGCTATTGAAATATTTTCTTCAAAAATTAGATTGTGAACATTTTGAAAACCAATGCTCTGGTACCAAACGTGAGTCAACAGAATGGTGACCTTAAGGCTAAATCAACAATAGAGGGGGAAGGGGTGAATAGTTTCTAATAGATTATATGAATATTATTCAAATTCTTTAAGAATTTACTTGGAATGATGAAATTAATAATCATAGAAACAATCAGAGAATCAAAGTACAGATAAAAGTAAATGCAATTAAAGTAAAAAGGAAAGAACACATAGGATTTTATACTTTTTTGGAGTTACCCTACATCCACTCCAGCACAATTCCTTATACGTATTTCTTTTCAACTCGTGAATGCAAATACGATCTCGATTTCAAAGCTACGAGACACACCCTCCAAAATCCTAGCCTTTAGGTTGATGTTGGTGTCAAAATTGGCACCAACACCCGGTTATGTGAAGGCACCAATATCCAATCCAATCACAGAAAAACGAAGAGAAATAAATGAAGAACCAAATTAAAACTATTAGAAATCAAGTAAATAGAGACACGGATTTGTAGTGGTTCAACTAACTCTGACTTACGTCTGCTCCAAATATTTTTCTTTCATTAGTTTATACTGCTGATTACAGTTACAAATCCTTGAAATCCAAGAATAATACTAGCAAAGTATAGCCTAGGTAAAAGATAAAGAGAAGCAGAAATATGATCCCATTTCTGGTGCCATGCTTGCTGTATTTATAGGGCATGATGATCACCAATCTCCCTTCTAACCTATATGGGCCCACCAAAGGGGTCGCTAGGCCCAATCCCAATAAAGAGGGCTCGATACCGATCCCTTCATTGGTTGATTTTTGGGCGGCGACCCCTATAGTGGCTTATGTATGCTTAAATATGTTAGCCCTTCAAATCCCATGTCATTTGGACCAAAGGAGCCCAAGTTATCACATGATCTTTGAATCAGTATTGCTTGTGCACTGCCTTCCGCCGATCCCTCTCATAGAGTTTATGTCGATCCCTCCATCTTTTTCCATCTGATGTGCGACCCTATGGCCCTAGGTTCTATATGCCATGCTCTCCAAATTCTATATGCTTTGGACTTATAAATTTCGAGATATCGACTGTTGTATGTTAGAATGTTCTTAGGCATTGATGAATGCCGACCCCTATCCAATGAAGCACACCGATCTAATGCAACCAATCTTGTTGACCACTTTTCTATCGAATTTTGCCGAGCCATCTTAACCAATTATGCCAAGCTCTCCTCTCAAGAACGAGGTATGCCAAACCCTCTTAGTCGAGCATATCCATACTAATCCGACTAAACAAAGCATGCCGATCCCTTCCTATTGTAGTATGAAAAGTATACCGACCCCTTCCTATGAGTTGAAGCATGTCGATCCATCTAAAATGCCAAGCTATTGAAGTATATTGATCCCTCTAGATTGAGCACGCCGATCCCTTCCATTTACTAAGTTATTGAAGTATACCGGTCCCTCTAGATTGAGCGTGTCGATCCCTTCCATTTGCTAAGCCATACTCCATACTTTGAACATTCTGCCCTGCATACTTATTAATTCCATTTAATCCTGACTTCATGTAATCATCTTCACCTAATTTCTAGGCCCTACAATCGCCACTTTGTACTCATCGGCCTTGATAATCGTAAAGTCTGTTGGTTAAATCCGCCTGTATACTGTCTTGGAAAAAGGCGGGTTAACACTTTGCCCCCAAAACATGCCTTGCGATAGGAAGGCGTGTTTTGAATTGCCATAAATCCAAAATCTAAAGTGAACAATTCATTGATAGCCGTATTATCCAATCCGTTGCCAATCCAATTGCTTGATCCCTTTGGATCGTTAGAAATCCATGACAGTTGTAAGTCGATATTCAATTCTGAATCCATTCCAAATTCATTAACCAAATCCATGACCTCTTCGAATCGTTTTGTCCAAATCCAGGATCGCTCCAGGTCCACATCTAAATTTTTAGTTGTTCAAAGCTAATATCCAAATCCATAACCTTTCTTGGTTGTTATCCTAATCCAAATCCTCGATATCACCGGATCTTTGCCGAGCACAATCCATACTCGACGACTTGAGCAAGACGATCGATCACGTTCGAGCGAAGCGAGCCACCCCTTGCTAGGCATAGTCCATAACCGATGACCTTGATCTCTCCGGATCCTTGCCGCGCACAATCCATACTCGGAAATCTGAGTATGTCAATCTATCGCATTCAAGTGAAGCGACCTACCCCTTGCCAGGCATTTTCCATACCCGACGACATTGATCTGTCCGAATCCTTGTCGAGCACAATACGTACACAACGACTTGAGTAGGTCGATCCATCGCGTTCGAGCGAAGCGACCTACCCCTCGCCAGGCGTAACCATACCCGACGACCTTTGTTATACATTACATTGATCCAAATTTAAGCATTCCCAGGTCCATAAAATAAGAGTCCATACAAACAATAAACTAGAGTTCGAATGAAATAAGAAGAAAAAACAAATTTCACAAACCCTAACATTACGGTTTATCATCATCTCAAAGGATGCCTAGGGACCATCCTCGATCATGTACATTTGTAAGTGACTTAGCCATCCTATTGTGGAGTTTGCTACTTATTCCATGCCATCCCAATCAATTGATGATAAGTTGATGATGATGCCTTGATCTAGTGCCATTTTCATTCAAGGTGGATGGTGGTTGCTCCTGTTCCACCGCCGCAGCCCAAGTCTTTACGTATTGTTATAACTGACAATTACTCACATGTTCCTCTATGATATCCTTCAAATGCCTGTAGTCATTTGTATTGTGCCCCATCCAAATCATGGGACAGGTAATGCTTTCCTGATGTCCATTCGCGTTCGAAGGATTCCCTCCTTACCGACCTTCGATATAGAAGGCGCCCTTGAGTATCCAGATATATTTGTTCTAGGGTTTTATTCAATTCCGAGTAAAGAGAATTTGGGTTCCGCCTTTATCACTTCAATCATTGAAGCTATTATCCATGTTCCATTTACCCTTGTTCTTTCTTAGGGTTTCACCGAACGGTTCCCCACTCCATACCATATTAACTTCCATTGTCTTTTTATCATCTTTTGCATCTTCTTGTCGTAGAAACCTCTCTGCTTCATGGTAGAATTTCCCGAGATCCATCAATGGATCCTGTATCGATGATATCTTAAAATCTGAATTACCTGCAACTCCTGACGTTGCCCCCATCAAAACCATCGATGGATCTGGTCGATCCACCGAAACGACTACCGCATTGAACCTGGTTTAGAAATTCTTGAGTGACTCACTTGCACACTACTTTAATAATGTCAATGCCATCACATTCTTATGTCTTGTAACGTGAACCGAAACCGCTTCATAAGTCTTTCGAACAATTCTGTCCATGTGCTAATAGAACCGCTCTCCAATTGTTTGAACCATAATGCAACTACATCCATTAAGTGCAAGTGGAAGCACCATTCCAAGACTTCTTCTGATGTCCCCAGTACTTCCATGTGTTGTATATACCTCATCATATGCATACTTCGATCCGACTTTCCATCATAAGCTTCTAGTGTTGGTGGTTTGAATTCTGGTGGATTCCTAGCATTCTTGATATTAGAAGCAAATAGACTTCTATTTACGTCTTCCTGGTCCTTGTTCGCCAATCCTCCACGTATAGCTTGCCTTATCATCTTTACAAACCTGTTATTGTCTTCTAATGGTAGTATTCTATCATCATGACCAAGCTCCCCCCGAGTCTACGAGGGAATTCTGGAACATATTCCTTCAAACAAGCATCCATATTTCGATTCACATCACGCTCCATGGGATCGATTGTAGATCCTCCAGCATTATGATCAATAAGACCCAAGGGCATGCCCTCTAGCTTTTTGGAATCAGGATCAATCCTTCCAGGGGGGATCGATGTCGATCCCTCTAGAATGGCAGAGGACTGCCCCCCGACTGCTCTATTCTATTCCTTTGTCTATTTGCTCCATTTTCATGTTCCTGATTCTGATTTCCAGCTCCTCCCGCCGCTTCACCTCCTTGATTCTATGCTCCAGCTTATCTAATCTATTGAAGTAAATTCTACACCATCCCCTCCTTTCTTTTTAGAATCCTCTCCTGCATAACATCCATTATCGTTTCCATTTCATCCCTGGTGATGTAGATAGATGCTTGATTAGCTCTAGCTCCTTAGGAAGCCTCTTGACTCCCCCTATGGTGGCTCCTTTCTGATAGTCCTCTCCTGATTGATTTCATAGCCTTTGCTTTCTAGATCTAAGTATCCAAGCTTCCAAATCTAAGATCCTAGCTTCCAAATCCGCTTATGCAAGTCTTCTCTGTGAAAGAACCAAAATGTTGGCATCAAAATTGACCACCAACACCCGGTTATGTGAAAGCTCCAATATCCAATCCAATCACAGAAAAATGGAGAGAAATAAATGAAGAACAAAACTAAAACTATTAACAAGCAAGTAAATAGAGACACATATTTATAGTGGTTCGGCTAACTTCGACCTACATTCACTTCAAAGATTTTCCTTTCATTAGTTTATACTGCTGATTACAATTACAAATCCTTGAAATTTAAGAATAAAACTGGCAGAGTATAGCCTAGGTAGAAGTTGAAGAGAAGCAGAAAGAAGATCATATTTCTGATGTTATGCTTGCTGTATTTATATGGATGACGACCATTTATCTCTCTTCTAACCCATATGGGTCCACCAAAGGGGTCGCTAGGTTGAAATCCCAATGAAGAGGGATTAGTACTGATCCCTTCATTGGTTGATTTTTAGGCAGCGATTCCTATAGCGGCTTTTGTAGCTTAAATATGTTAGATCTTTAAATCCCATATCGTTTAGCCTAAAGGAGCCCAAGTTCTCGCATGATCTTTGAATCAGTACTGCTTATGCACTGCCTTCTGCCAATTCCTCTTATAGGGTTTATGTTGATCCCTCCATCTTTGTCCATCTGATGTGCGATCCCTATGGTATGTTCCCTTGGGCCATATACCTTGCTCTCCAAATTCCATATGCTTTGGACTTATAGATTTCAAGATATTGATTGTTGTATGCGAGAATGTACTTGAATATTGATGAACGCTGACCCCTATCCAATGAAGTATGCTGATCCAATGCAACCAATCATGCCAACGCATTTTCTATGAGTCGTAGTATGCCGAGCCATCTTAACCAACTACGCCAAACTCTCTTCTTTGGAATGAGGTATACCAAACCCTCTTATTCAAGCATATCCATACCAATCTGACTAAACAAAGCATGTCGAACCCTTCTTGATGTAGCTTGGAAAGTATACCGACCCCTTCTTGTGAGTTGAAGCATGCCGATCCATCTAAAATGCCAATCCCTTCATCTTGCCAAGCTATTGAAGTATACTGATCCCTCTAGATTGAGTATGTCGATCCCTTCCATTTTCTAAGCTATTGAAAGATACCAATCCCTCTAAATTGTGGACGTCGATCCCTTCCATTTGCTAAGCTATTGAAGTACACCGATCCCTCTAGATTGAGCATGCCAATCCATTCCATTTGCTAAGCTATACTCCATACTTTGAACATTCTTCCTTGCATGCTTATCAACTCCATTCAATCCCGACTTCATGTTATCATCTGCACCTAATTTTGGGCCTTACAATCATCGCTCTGCACTTATCGGTCTTAATAATCATAAAGTCTATTGGGTTAAATCCACATGTATACTACGTTGGCAAAAGGCAGGTTAACAGTAGAGCCACTTGATTTTCGGGCTACAAGCACACCCACTAGATTTATGGGTTACTAAGCACACCCAATTGATTTTAACAGGCTACAATTATATCTACTTGGATTTCAGGGATACAAGCACACCATAGAGTATAAGAGTATAATTTGATAGAGTTTACAGACTTAGATCTTCGATCTTGACTACAGTTGATTTTATAACTCTTGAATAACACTTTAATCTTAAGAAAGTTAAGAGAAATCAGAGAGTAGATGAAGGGGAATGAATTTAGTAGTAATTGAATTTGATTCTGGATAAATTTCGATAGATTTTTGGTAAAAATTGATTTAGAAATCAAGAGAGTGAAATAGGAGAGAAGAATAAGAAAGTAATTATTAAAAATTCATTTAGATGTATGGTATATATAGAGAAACAATGGTCATGTCCATTCGCGGAGAGATATGATGAAAAGACACTTCCATTCAAAATTTGAATTTTGAAATTTACGGCTAGTATGTCGACATATTTTTAGAGGATATGTCAACATATCCTTTGTATTTTAAAAATTACTTAATAAAAATTATTTTGAAAAATATTAAGTTCTATAAAATATTTTGAAACTTTGTACAAATAGTTAAACATAGTTTAGAAATATTTTAATCAAAAACTCAATAAAACTTTATAAATTAATTTTGAAAGATTTAATAAGAATATTCAATATCATGTTAATAATATATATAAAATCAATATACTTATTAATTATAAGTAAGTATCTAAAATCAAAATATAAATATCAAAAATAAACATATGGAAGATATAAACTAAAATACCAAAACATATAATAGATTAAAAATACTTAAGAATTTAATATAATATCTTTGTAAATATAAAAGGTTAAGAAAATATTTTTAGAATTATTTTGAATAGATGTTTGAAAAAATTATTAAGAAAACTAGGAAATTCGAAAAATATTTAAACCTTATTTGAAATAGAGAGAGAGAGAGAGATCAAGAAAGTGATGCTGGGGTTTTAACAAAAATTCCGACTTTATAACTTATCTGGAATATCTTAAAATCTTGAACTCTTCAATACTCATGATTCTTCATTCTTGAACTCTTAAAATTTTATATCAGCATCTTGAAACTACTCTTAATATCAACATCTATATATTGTACAGTCTTCTTAATCAATACCTATCTAATTTCCTGCACTATATACTATATATCTTAATAAAAATCAATATCTATATTTATATAATGTCCTATAGTTGTTATCATCAAAACCAATACCTAAGGTACTAACACTCTACTCATATTTTGGTGTATCGGGCGGTAAAAAAATGGTTTGGAAAGTCATATAAATTATGAAAGAAAATGGCTATAATTGAAGCAAAAAGGTGGTTATAAATACGCTTTGTAGATATAGCTTATTTTCAGGAAATTTTATAAATTAATTGGAAGATATTTTTAGGAGTTTTTTCTATGGTTTTTAAGTATCCTATAGGTAGTACTTACTATGAAAAATTTCAAGTCTTAAGTTATTTGTCTAAGCGATTAAAACTAGTCGCAAAGATTGTGTTTTTCAATGTATTCTTTTACAAAGACTTTTAACAACATTTATAAATATTGTAGTAAGTTGCTAAAGTTTTTTATGTGTTTAAAAATTATGTTTAATTTTGGTATTTTTCTCTAGTATTTAGACGTTTTCAAACCATTTTGAAGTATTTTAAAGTTGGTGTGAAGTTTAAATATATTTTTAATAATTATGTACGTATTTTCAAAGTAAATAGGTCTTATAATATAAAATATGTTTTTTTATCAATTATAAATTAGTTATTCAAGTGGTACTTTACAAAGATATTTCAAACCTATTTATAATTATTTTAAAGCATTTATGTTTATATATAAGTTTTGAGAAAGCTAGTTAATTATGCTTAACAATAAAAGGTGACATAGGATGCACAATTTGGGGTTTTGAAGTCCCATGATAGGGTATATAACCTTCGTGTCTAGAGTATGTGTATTGATGTTACAAGCGAGAGTTGATGGTACTTTTAGGAACAATGTTTGAGGCAGGTGGAAATTGATGATTTATCTATGTTCTAAGGCTTCAAAACCAATGGTGAAACGACGATAGTAGGACAATCGAAGGGTATCAATGTGTAGAGTAGGCATGGTAGAGTAGATCTATCGGTTTAGATCATGCTAGAGGCGCCAGAATTCGCTAGAAAAGGGTCTGGAAGTCACGGTGGTATGGTGATGTTGCTGCATAGTAGGCAGCGATGGAGGTGGCTACGAGTGGTCAAACGAGAAGGTGGCAACATAGGGGCTCCATATCTGGTCTCTGATTGGTCGATGGTGGCCTATGGGTGTGCCTATAGTCAAAGTTACAGCTTCATGGGTTCTATTGCATGCATACATGCCGAGAGAGAAGGTGGTAACATGTTTGTTAATTAACTAATATAATATAATTTGTGAAATTGTAGACAAATTATGGATTTTTAATTATGCTCTAATCATAAAAACTCTGATTCACGCATAGTTTCTTCTATTTTGACTTGTGGCAAAAATCTGAATGATATGGAACTGGGATAGCTGCAATTGGAGACTATTAGAAAAAATGCATTGGCATGATTTATTTAATTTGATTAATTGAATTTTAATTTGTAAAATAGATATTTGTTGATGGAAAATCATAACCGTTGATATGTGTTATGACATATTGGTGATTGTTTAGATATTGTGATTATTTTGGATATGTTGTGTCACGTTGATTATTATATTTTTGGATGCTTAACCGTAATCAATTGCAGATTTAAATTATGATGAAACTGATTGAGATAAAATGGATGAAATTGATTAACAACGCGAATGTTGGATAAATAAACGATAAGTAAGGTAATTTGCAGATTTTGTATGATGTTTGTAAATAATAGTGGTATATTGAATTAAATGAAATTAATGGAAGAAATTTGACAAGGCATCGCTTATGAATTTTTTTGGGAACTTCATAAATAATAAAGGAAAATATATTTTAAAATAAAATTTGATAGTTTATTATTATTATTTAATAAAATGATATTTATAAATAATATAGTTTTTATGAGAATTACATTGTTTTGGGTAAGGCGACAAAGTAATGAGATTACAATATAGTATTTTGAAGTATATTATCAAATTTAGAGAATTATTATTGTTTATGAGGTAAATAAAAGGTGCTTTTATAACGAGCAATAATAAAATGCTTTTATAATTAAGAGAAAACAATGGTCATGAATATGACGTTTTAGATGGAATAACATGTGACTAATGGTTGATTTTATATGTCATATATTTTGTTTTATGACGATGGGATTGCATTTGGATGCATATGTGGTATTTATCCATTATTACTACATCATTAGTAGTTAATTCAGGTTTTATTGTGTTAATGTTTGTGTTACTAGTATAGTGTTTGCTACACATTTGATTGGTTTGTACTTACATTGACGATGTGTTACTAATAGTTGATGATTAGTATATGTGAGTGTATATGTTGTGATTAGCTTATTTGGTGGTTGGGGCTAAAATTGTGTGTTGTCAAATGCTTGTAATGTTTAATTGCTAAGTGTGCTATTATTGTTGTTACCTCTTATTTATAATGATTGATTGGAGTGATTTAGTAGGAGTAGTGTTTTCTGCTTGCCTTGATTCAATTGATTACAATGGTTGCATTAATTGCGATGGTTGCATAGATATTATGGCTATTATATGCTAACGACTATTTTGACGTAAGAGAAGAGCTGGAAATAGAACTACGTGGGATTGGTCCCTCAAAAAAGGATATGTAGGAAGTCTTTTCTTATGTAATAGCTATCGAGACAATGGCCGTAGTGTATATGGTTAGGCACGGTCCAAAAATAGGTGACACATTTTTCCTTTTTGTCATATATATGCCTATGCAATTGTGAAGTTGCAGGTAGGAGAAATAGAGGGAATAAAAAGGTGGATGTAGGTCGTATCATGGGTAGTTGATTTGGTATATTCATTTATACTCTTTTTATATTGTGTATGAGTTAACGATAATCGATGTATTAAAATGTAAACCGATAAGACGATGTTGTAAAATAATTGTATTATTGAGTTAATGTTCATTAATTTTGATGACCTATTCCTTTGTGTGGCTTTCTTTTATTTCCATAGTTTTGAAATTTCAAATTGAAAAATAAATGGTCCACTGCTTTTAATATCAAAAATTAGTTGCGATCGTATTTTGTGGTGTTTGTAATTGATTTCAGATGTAGAAAATAGTAGGGCATTACAATCAGAGTACACAGGTTCACAGAGTTATGCAAAATAGTGGTTGATTTCATACAGCTAGAAATAAACTCAAAGATAAAATATCTCTAATAAAATAGCTAATACTATTTAGGCTCCATGGTGTTGCACAATAGAATAAGCAATCGTAAACCAAATATAAATATGAGAAATCACCATCTCGTGCTTGTGCTTCTGTACAGCACTATGTATCACCAAAATTTGCAATCTAGTCTACTCATTTAAAAGTACCGAAGATAATAATAAACAAAACATAAAATCTTGAGTCAGACAATAGTCTGGTATGAACGATGAACAATATCAAAATACTATAAAAGTCAATACAGTAAGGAACAAAGACATAGAAAGTCATACCTAATCTGACCCTATATCAAAAGAATTAGCACATAAAAGTAATAATATGTTATTCTACTCTCGTCATCATAAAGTATACAAACATCCTGATATATTATCGGGTGTCTAGGCATCGATCTCTTGGATACGTACGTTATGTGACATCCTTAGGGTGAAGAGCAACAACTAACAATCATGGCAAATATGGCATCCATCAAATAATCATCACTATCACTCATTGTGCTTTATATATATGATAACTTATGACCATGAATTACCAAAGATTAATGGAAAATTCAGATTTTCTATGTAGCCGAACACTTGGCCATATAGCTGACGCATGATCTCTTCAGTGACCCAGGGTATACGGATCCCTTCAACGATCTGGGGAAACTATCAAAGTACCAAATGAGTGTCCTTATAATACCCCCACTTAATAGTACAACTTGAAAACACTCGAAGTTTAAACGATCACTTTGCAAGCATATCTAAGCCCTTCATCGCTCAATCTATTTCCATTCATCATCACAAAACCCTTCAATGTTCCTTTATCCACAATAGAAACCTTCAACATTTTATCCACTAGCTCCCTTCAATGAACTCACCTTGGCGGACCATCGTCATCATGAGTCCATCAATCGAGCCAGCATCTTCACAACACTTCTTGTCATCCACATTAGTCATAGAATCAACATATTAAAGTTTCAAAGCCATCACATCGAAGCGTCATGCCTTTACCTTGTCATTTTATCGTCGATCTTTGTCGCTTTGCCACCATCAAAATCAAACATCGAATGATCGAATGGACGCATGTGCATGCATATCGAGACACCATGCACATGTACCTAGAGCCATACGTCAATTTGCCCCCATATTGTCCCCAAGCCACGCCATAATATTCGGCATCAATCACCTAAAAACCCAGAGTAAAACATCTCGGTACCGAGTTCTTTTCCCTGTCGAAATATGGCTAAGTCCAAAGTTTCTCCTCTGCTCCATCACAAGCCCGACTTGAAACACATAGCCTAGAAACCCGAAGTCTCTACATCTTGGACCTAAAGCATCACCAACCCCGACCATTCTTAGGTATCGCCGATCTAATTTGCTCACCACTGATATGATTTGTTGATCATAATTTATGGCATAATGTCACCTAAAATTTGTTGTATAGATTTCTCAAGGCTTCAGCACATCAAACCCAAATTTCATCTCATTTTGTGCATTTAGGTGTCATTTGCACCAACGGTGTATCATATTCCTAACTATACAAAATAACTAGCAAACACATCAAAATGGTTCATCCAAAAAGCAAACATCATTCCATATCATCCAAAACATACATATAAATTATCTAAACAAGAATTATACGCATAAATCACCGTACATCTAGTTTTCTAGGAAATAACAATTATGATTGATAAATTGTGTAATTCATATCAAAATTCGAATATTTTTATATGTGGCTTTAGGTGCTACTATTATCATATCTAAATTTTAAAATCATTAAATTCCGAAAATCACTACAAAAATCATAATTTAACCATATTCTACCTACATTGTATAGTGAGAGAAGAATATCACTCACTTAGCTCTAAAATTACCCAATAATCCCTTTAAATCCGAGATGAAAGGTAGTGGTATGATTCCTTATGCAGCCAAATAGTAGATCTAGAGATTCCCCTTACTAATTACCTTCTAATGATGATTTTTGGCTAATTAAAGTATGAAAAAAGAGGAGTCTTTTAATGGAAAGCGAATTAATGGGTTTAGACTTGCTTTGGGTAGTGGGAAAATTGAATAGATTTGTCCACTCATCTCCTGTTAGTCACAAATCCCAAAATGGGTTAGAGGACTTAAATTTGGCTTACCTAATTATCTACTAATCTAGCCAGCATTAATCCAAACTTAAAATGACCATATCTCCTAAATGGTAAGTCTGTTTTCTTATAATGACCACTCTATGAAAACAGAAACCATCATCCCAATCTAATGAAAGTGGTGTGAGATCCTAATTCAGTTCCTACAAAAAGTTATAGGCTTTACAAAATTTTCAAGGTTAAAACCATCCGGTAAAAATTCTAAGGATGGAATGTCCTAACTAGTCATTTTCCAAAGTTTTAGAGTCATACGAACTCAAACGAATTAAAAATAATAATTTACGGTCCTTTGATATATAAAATATGGGTTATTACACTCTCACTTTTTAGAAATTTCACCCCGATCTCCCCAAATAAATTAAGGAATAATTAACCAAATTTACCTTACATGCTTAGAAATGATAAGTAACCATTAAACATATCAACCATGCAGCCATGCAATCAATATAAACGAACCTATCCAAGCAAGGAGATATTAAACTATCGTATATTATATCAAAAGTGAAAGCAAATATGATAAACGGTAGGCCTTACCACGTAAAGAGATTTGGATATGTAGTCCTTATACACTCCCTAGTTTAATTCCTACGTGCAATGGCCGTCACTTTCACCCCCATTAAACTTTCACTAACTCCACCATTTTTCTCTTAAGCTGCTTCGTACCACGTCCGATGATGGCCTATGTGATCTCGAAGCTTCTGGTTCAATTTTGATATCATCAAGTTGATCCGATGTAATCATCGTGCCTAAGTCATGAAAAAACTTCCTTAAATGTGAAATATGGAATACATTGTGCATTCCCACCATCTTCTGAGGTTAGTCGACCCTATACATTAGATTCTCAATCCCTCTAATATCAGAAAATGACATACGAATCTTAGTGCCAACTTCGCCTTATTACCGAACCAACAACGTTATTCGATGGGGAAATTTTTACAAACATCATATCACCGACAGGGGACTTTAAATCTCTATATCTATAGTCAACATAGACCTTTTATTTATCTCAAACAACCTTCACTCATTGCCAAGTGATTTCAATCTCCTCTGTAGTCTCTCCATATTTGGTCCAAGTATCAGTTTCCTACCCGCTTCCCACCGACATGAAGGAGTGTTACACAGTCAGCCATACAATGCTTCCAATGGTATCATATCGATACAAGACTGATAACCATTGTTGTATATAAACTCCACCAAATGCAAATGATTGTCCCATGAGCCTCCAAAATTAATTATGCAAGCCCATAAGCAATCCTTCAATATATGATTCATCATCATAAACTGCGCATCAGTTTGTGGATGATAAGCCATACTAAGATGCAGCTCTATCCTCAACGCCTCATGTAAGCTCTTCCAAAACACACTTGTGAACTAAGGGTCTCGGTCACTTACAATGCTCTTCGGAATACCATGGAATCACACCACCCTTTTTACATACAACTTGACTAATTTGGATGTTGTTCTATTAGACTTAATGGGTATGAATCGAGCACTCTTCACCAATCTATCGACTATGATCCAAATGTTATCATACTCTTTGTCAATTTATCGGATTGATCACCCTAAAGAGATATGTAGGTAGTCTTTTCCTATGCAATAACTGATGAGAATATGGTTGTTGTATATGGTTAGGTGTTCTCCAAAAATAGTTGAAACATTTTTCCTTCTTATTATGTATATATATACGCGTAGTTATGAAGTTGCAAGTTGGAGCAAAAGAGGGAATGGAAAGGTGGATGTAGGCTATATCGTGGGTAGCTGATTTGGTGTATTCCTTTATACCATTATTATATTGTACATAAGATAATGATAATTAATGTATTAATATGTAAATCGATGAGATGATGTAAAATAATTGTATTATTAAGTTCATGTTTGCTTATTCTGATAACCGATTCCACTGTGATGCTTTCTTTTATTTTGATAGTTTTAAAATTTTAAATTGAAAAATATATACCATTGCTTTTAATATCGAAAATTAGTTGCAACCGTATTTTTTAGCATTTGTAATTGATTTCAAATGTTGAAAATAGTGGGGCAATACAATTAGAGTGCACAGGTTCATAAAGTTATGCAAAATAGTGGTAGAGTTTATACAACTGGAAATAAACTCAAAGATAAACTATCTCTAATAAAATAGCTAACACTATCTAGGCTCCATAGTGTCGCGTAGTGGAATAAGTAGTAATAAAACAAATATAAATACGTGAAATCACCAACTCTAGCTCGTTCATCCCTACAACACCGCGTATCTCCCAAACCTGCAATATAGTCTACTCATTAACCTGAGATAGTAAGAAGTAAAGCATAAACCTTGAGTCAGACAATAGTCGTGTGTGAGCAATAAACAATCTCAAAATACTATACAAGTCGATATAATAAGGAACAAAGGTATAGAGAGTTATACCTGACCTATCCATGTATCCAAAAAGGTAGCACATAACAATAACATGCTGCTCTACCATTATCATAAAGTATATAAGCATCCTAGTGTACTTTAGGATAGGCATCGAACTCCTAGATACCTACATCATATGGAATCCCTAGAGTGACAGACAACAACTATAGCAATCATGGCAAATGTAGCATCCATCAGACAATCCTCACTATCACTCAAAATACTTTGAATATAGATAACTCATATGACCATCAACTGCTAGAGATTAATGGAAAAATCTTGGTTTTTTGTGTACCTAAACACCAGTCGATATAGCTAACATTGGATCCTTTCAACGATCCAGGGTATACCGATCCCTTCAACGATTAGGGTTTACCATCAAACTACCCAACGCGCAACCTCAATACCTTTTCTTATGAGTGTAATAGAAAAAACATTCCAAGCATCAATGATCCCTTCATACACGTATTTGATCCCTTCATTGCTCCATTTATTTCCTTTCATTCTCATGGAACCTTTCAACGTTCCATTCTCCATGATATAACCCTTCAACGTTCTACTCATGAGTTCCCTTCGATGAACTTATTCTAGTGGATCATCATCATCACGGCTCCATCGATCGAGCCGCCATTTTCAAAACACTTCTAGACGTTCATATTGGCTGTAGAATCAACATATCAAAGTTTTGAAGCCATCACATCGAAGTATTATGCCTTTGCCTCACCGTTTCATCATTTATCTTCATTGCATTGCCACCATTGAATCGAACGTCAAACGATCAAACGAAGCACATGCACACACATCGATGCACAACACATACATCCCCAAAGCCATACCTCAATTTCCCACCAATTGACATGATCGGTACGGGCCATGTATGGTTAGTACAGATCATGTTTGGTTGGCCAAAGTTGATTAAATACTTCATACTTCCTCTTGCTTTACCCTCATATTATCCCCAAGCCACGCCATAATATTCTCTGTACTAACTACTTGAAAACTCGGAGTAAAACATCTTGATACCTAGTTTTTCCCTGTCAAAATTTGGCTGAGTCCAAAGTTTCTCCCTTCCCTATCATAAGCCAGAGCCGAAGCACTTAGTCTGGAAACCCAAAGCTTCTGCCTCTTAGACCTGACGCATCACCACCCCAACCACTTTTGGTTACTACCGATTTGATTTGCACACCATCGATCTAATTTGACAACCATAATTTGAGACACCAAATTAACTCCAAATCATCTAAAATTTGCTATATATACTTCCCACTACTTCAAGCACATTATATCCAAATTTCATCACGTTTCAAGCATTTTGGCATCATTTACACAAACGACATATCACATTCCTAATTATATAAAAAAACTAACAAAAAACATCAAAAAATTTATTCAAAAATCAAACATCATTCCATATCGTCAAAACAGCACATATAAATGATCCAAACATGAATTGTTATAGGCATTTGCGCTTGAAAGGTCAAGCGTTGGTAGGATAGTCAAACGAAGGCAAAGGAAGGGTAGGAAGGAAAGGAAGCAAGGCACATAAAACTAAGGAAAACAGAGGAATTGGGAAAGGATAGCACCCAACTATTCAGCTTGTTAGATGAGTTGAATAGGAAATTCTTTTTGGTAGTTTAAGCACTGGATAACGATTCATGTTCGGTAATTTAACCATCAAACAATAATTCTTGTTTGGCAGTGAGCAACTTATTGGACAGGAAGCACTATGTGTATACAGTCAAGACTACTGAGCAAATTTTTTGGATTGGCACAGTTTGAAGACCGAACCAACAGGGGCCGAGCAAGGCCGATCTAAGAAGGGTGCATAAAGGAATCTGGCTAGCAAGGTGTCCCTGTGCATACATCGATCCAACAAACCTCGTATAGAGCTTTCCCAACCGAATCAAATAAGATATATATATGGATTGAAATCTTGGTATATTTGAAAATTTGTGATCATATATTTTATATATGAAAATATTCGACTCAAGCAAGTTATATATGGAAATTGCCAGATTATCAGGGTTACTTCCTTACTTCTACACCACTATAAAAATTGAAGCATCTAACAGCCATGTGGGGATTATTGGAACCTCTAAACGACGCTAAACTAAGATAGCCGAACAAAGCTCTCGGGTTCCTATATCAAGCAATAAATCATTGTATTTTACATTAAAACACTTGCTATATGTTCAAATATAAGAAAAGCAATAAAAAGGAATAATAGGCATAAGCTAATTACGGTCGAACCATTAAAATCTATGTGTAATTTACTTTTTCTTCATTCTATTTCTATTGAAATTTTCATTATGAATTAGTTAGAAGAGTTTGCCAACTTATCATACAAACATTTTTGGTGCTTTCACCGTGAGCTTTTTCTCAAAATGCCTCCAAATTCTAAGTGCAAGATTAGTGGTACTAGTGGGAATGCTAACCAGGCTTCTACAAAATAAGATAACCATTAATCTAGTCCTCTAGCACTAGATATCATCAGTAGGGATGACCTGGACAGAGTTGTGGCTATCTTGATACTCATTTTGCTACCTAACAACAAGCTATTATAGATCAGATCATGTCACTCTTAGGGCAGATGTGAGAGGCCGCACACAACATGGGAAAGGACTAGATCTCAAGGGTCTAGAAGAAGAAGAAGAAGGAGGTCACACTTGGATAGTGGATTAGATCAAGAGGACCAGTGGCATGATGAGCAAACGATGAGGAAGTTGGTCGAGTGAGAATTCAGCAAGACCCCTTACCCGGGGATCGGTTCGGCACCAACTCGAATAGGAGAGGTGGTGAACCAAAGGCAGCTACGATTGATCCTTCTCGATCTAGGAAGTGCTCCCTTGTTCCAGCAGAGATGCTACTGGTGAAAGGAAAACTTATCATCACAAATGATCTCGAGCAGAGAATTGGGTCGAGATTGCAGGGCAAGCCATTGTAGTAGTGATGAAAGGAGCTTTTCAATCCAATGAGAGAGATCTACTCAGCTCTACCCATCTCCTAAGCTAAAGGATCAAATGGCACAGATAATATGGGAATGTGTACGTCGTGAACAAATAAATCAAGGATTGGAGCAAGGGTTGGTAGGCTATTTTCCATGGAAATAGAGACTGCCCAAAACCCTAGGAGTTTTAAAATGCCTATCATGGATCCCTACCAGGGGATAATTGACCAAGTAGTGCATCTGTAACAATATGCATAACACATGTTGACGAGTGGGGCACTAGAGGAAGTATCGTGCAAGTGCTTCCCTCTATTTCTATTCGACTTGGCAACCACGTTGTTTTACCGCCTTCCTCTTGGCTCAATTTTTTTGTAGGAAATGTTGAAGGAAAAATTCAGCAGTCAATTCTGGGTTCATACAGAGCAACTTGAGAACCCGTGTACATTGTCGACCATGCAGCAACGAGAGGACGAAACACTGCGGCAATATCTCACCCACTTCAATGCTGCAATGGCTAATGTCTATAGCACAGATGAACGTTAACTCTTATTGCATTATGCAGTGGTGTTCCTCCTGAAATGAAATTTTCCCAAAGATTAACTAAGGAGAAGCCAGCTACCTTGTAAAACTTCTTCAATGAGGCAGCAAAGTACAAGCAGTTGAAGGACGCCGCAGTTAGGAGGCAGGCCGACGTGGCTACCAAGCCGTTAAAAGCTTCCAACAGTGTAAACGCTATGGCTAAGGACAATAAAAGAAGTGGTATTGAGAAAAAGAAAAACAAGAATCAAGGCAATTCAAGCAGGAAGAAAACAAAGCATAGGAGATTTAAGCCTTGGATAAGGTTCGACACTTACGTGGTTCTGAATGATACTATAAAGAACATCTACCTCACCACCTAGGCAGAACTCAAATACAATAGACCACCACCTAAGAAAGAAACCAAAGTGGAAATGAATACATGGAAGTATTGTAGGTTTCATGAATCTCATAGACATAACATTAATGAATGTCGTCATTTGCAGGATATTATCGAAGAACATATAAGAATGAGGAAGTTGGAATGATACATCAAGAATCTAAATACACCCTCTGCTCCTACAACACAGATCCTAAAGCTGACCCCTCCTATAAATGAGGGTGAAGGATCCGGTGCTAATCGTAAAAAGTAAGAAAGATTGATAATTAATACCATAATAGGAGGGCCCCACGCAGCTGACAGAAGTTGGGCTGAAACGGAAAGATATGAAAAATCTTCAAAGAATAGAGAGGCCTTCATGTATGCTATGGACGAGGACCGAAAAGATAAAACTCCACATCAAAAGCAGGGCGAGATAATCTTCAATGATAATGACTTACGGGGTACGCAGTATCCGCATATGGACCCACCAATGATTTCAACAATGCTCAGCCCGACAGAGGTGCTTCAAATTCTAGTGGATAGTGGGGGTTTGCTAAATAATTTTTTAAGGATGCATTTGACAAGATGGGTTTATCTATGGAGGATGTTACACCATGCAACCAACATTTTCTTAGCTTCATAAGAGAGGCCATCATGCTCTTAGAAAGACTGGTTTTTTTTGTCGAGATAAGAATCTGTCTTTAATCAACCATTTAAAAGCAAACTTTTGTCTTGGTGGATGGATTCTCGGCATCCAATGCCTTCCTAAAGTGACTAGCCTTATCCAAATTTCATGCATTGGTGGCCCAGTGATGCTAAACCATGAAATTCCCTACATACCAATGTGGGAGCAGTGGAAGGAAATTAAGATGTAGCCAGGGAGTCCTATATAGTAGAGCTTAGAGAAAGCAGACGGTAAGAGAATAGGAAAGGTACATAGGTTCCACTCTGTGCCAAAAATTCGCATAGCAATTAAAGGAGGCCCTCCTGCTCAGGTTAGTGATCCTTATAATGAACTTGACCCAAGAGATGGAGAAGAAGGAGACGCAATTGAGCATCGAGAGGTAATAAAATTTATGGAAGTAGAAAGCAATGATTCAATAAAATTAATGAAATTCAATAAGAGAAAAGCCTGAAAATGCAGTTAATAGGGTTTCAGAAGGATAATCAGGATGTCTTCGCTTGGTCCCATGCGAATATGTATGGGATCTCCCCTTCGATAGCATGCCACACCCTAAATAATGATCCAAGAAATCCCCTGGTTAAACAAAAGAAAAGGAGTATGGGTCCCGAGCAATTGGCTACCCTCAATGAAGAAGTCGAGATACTGCTAGAAAATGGGTTCATTAGAGTATCTCGGTATACTGAGTGGACTGCTAACCCGGTTCTGGTCATGATACCGAGCAGAAAATAGTGTGCATGTACTGTTTTCTCCAACCAAAATGATGCTTGGCCTAAAGGCTGCATTCCTCTCCTAATCGACCATTTGGTGGATAGAACTATTGGGCACGAAGTCCTATCCTTTATAGATGCATAATCCGGATGCAACCAAATTTCTATATATGTTCCAGATCAAGAACATGCTACTTCATTACTGATTTTGGGATCTATTGCTATAGGGCAATGCCATTTGGAATTAAGAGTGTAGGGACAAACATTAGCGCTTAATTAACAAAATGTTTGCTGGACAGATCAAAAGAACCATAGAAGTATGCGGTTGATGATATGCTGGTAAAATTGAAAAATCCTGAGGATTATATTCCACCCTTGGACGAAATGTTTCAAATTCTACAAGACTTCGAAATGAAGCTTAATCAATTGATTTGTTTTTGGGGTATCTTTTGGGAAGTTCTTGGGATTCATCATGCGTGCTAGGAGAATTGAAGCCAACTCGAAACAAGTCCAAGCTTTTAAATATATAAAAATTCCCGAAACTTGCAAGAAGATGCAAAGTCTAAACAGAAAGGTAGTAGCGTTAATCAATTTCATATCTAAGGCAATCGATAAGCGTGTTGCATTCTTTGAAGCACTTAAGAAGAAGAAAGGCAATTTTGCATGGTTTGACAAATTTCTAGATGTGTTCCTTAGTTTGTTGAATACTTGCATAAGCCTCTAGTTCTTTATACGCCGGTGGAAGTAGAAGACCTATGTCTATACTTGGTAGTATCCTCCCTTGCCCTGAGTGCAACATTGGTTTAGGAAGAAGATTGAGCGCAACGTCTAGTGTATTACATGAGCAAATATTTCACTAAGCCAAAGTATATGAATCCTAAGCTAGAGAAGTTTGCATATTGCATACTAATTGTATCTCAGAAGTTGATACATTTTTTCCAACCACGTCCCATCTTAGTACTAACCAACCAACCTCTAGTATAAGTCCTACATTGATCGAATTCCTAAGGAAGGCTTATCAAGTGGAGTATCGAGTTGAGTCAATGTGAGATTTCCTATCATCCACAAACTGCAATCAAAGGACAAGCCCTGACAGACTTTATTAAAGAGTTTCACTGTTAAGGACGATGAAGTGGACTCCTAGGAGGAAGAAGCTCTTAAATGGAAAACATATGTAGTTGGAGCCTCGAATGAACATGACTCAAGTGCGAGTCTGGTACTGTTGACGGCTGAAGGGAGGAATTTGAGCTACGCTATATAGTTGGAATTTAAGGCAATAAATAATGAAGTGGAATATAAGGCTTTAATAACAGGGTTGGAGATAGTAAAGGAACTGGTGCTCAAGTCGTTGTGTGTGCACAGTGGCTCGTTGTTGGTGGTAAACCAAGTGCTTGGCGAATTCCAAACAAAAGGATAACGATTGAGGTCATATTTAAGGAAGGTAAAGACTTTGATTAATGAAATGGAACACTACGTAATCAATCACACCTAGAGAGAAGATAATAAGGATGCAAATGAGCTGGCGAAGCTGGCAAGTTTAAGAGCTGGGACTCTGTTGGGATCAGTTTTGTTGCCACTCTACTTAGGCCAAGCATCGAGGAAGTGAATATGATTGCAACTATTAACGATGAGGAGACTTAGATGGCACGATTAACGAAGTATTTAAATAAAGGAGTGTTACTAGGAAACATGAATGAAACTACAAAAATTATGAGGAAGGACCCCGCTTTATCATCTAGGATGATGTGCTGTATTGAAGAGGATTCTTTGACCTGCTATCAAGATGCATCGTTAGAAGAGAAGCCTAGAAAATTTTAGAAAACATACATCAAGGAAGCCTCAAAGATCATACTGGAAGGCAAACTTTGGCAAAGAAAATGTTGCAATATGGGTATTTTTGGCCAACATTAAATCATGATGCCATGGAATATGCGAAAACCTATGACAAATGCTAACGATTTGCAAAGATTCCAAAGTTACCCCCGACTGAACTAACTCACATAGTTAGCCCCTAGCCTTTTGAAGTTTAGGGAATAGACTTGATCGACGAGCTTCCTATGGCTAGAGGTGGAGAAAAGTACGCCATAGTGGCGGTTGACTACTTTAGTAAGTGGGTTGAAGCTGAGGCAGTCAATAAAGTGTCAACAACTAAGGTTATGCATTTTATGGTCAAAAATGTGATTAGTAGGTACGGAGTTCCCCTTTAGATCGTCTCAAACAACAGAATATAGTTTGATAGCGAGGAATTTGTTGATTTTTGGCGATAAAATGGAATAAAGAAGAATTTCCTCACAGTAGCGTATTTGTAGGCTAATGGGCAAGTAGGGGCGGTCAATAAGGTTCTAAAAACCCTCATTGAAAAGCGGCTGTTAAAAGCAAAAGGGGGTGGGTAGACGAACTCCTTTTGGTACTACAAGCTTACTACACTTCTTTCAAGAGGGACATAGGTCACACTCCTTCTCATTGGCCTATGAATTAGAGGCGATGCTATAGGTGGAGATAGCGGTGCCATCACATCAGAGGATTCACTACAACCTAAACGAAAACGAAGAGTTACCGAATATGTCGTTGGACCTAATTGATGAAAGATGTGAAGAAGGTGCTTTAAAGGATAAAGCACATAAACAAGGGATGGCCGGTTAATATAATTCTAAAGTTAAACCCCATCTATTTAAGGAAGGAAACCTGATGTTAAAGCGAATATTTCCTAGAATAGCGGCACTTTAATGGGAAGAGCCTCAGGTCATACACAAAGACTTGGGTAACAGAGCCTTCATCCATAGTATGGTGGACTATATTTAGAAAAGCCTGGAATGCATGGAATCTTCATCATTATTTTACTTAGCATTTTGTTGTTTCACTAGTTATATTACAATGATGTAATCAAAATGGTTATCAAATCTAATAAAACATGCTTTCCTTAAATTTTGTTATGACAGATAATTAGCATGAAATATAACTTTACATTATAGCCTAGGTGAATCGGGATAACATTGACACTAAGATAGTCATGTACGCCTGATGATCTCAAACTTTCCACTTACGGGAAAATAGTGTTATTGTGACAAAGGGTTGCTTCCCTTAAACTCCTTATCGGCAATGGTGGCCAATATGACCCTAACCGAATGTCCACCATCAATGATCAATTCAAGCTTCTTGCAGCAGTAGTGGACCAAATGACCCTAACCGAGTGTCCATTTTTGACAATCGGCTCCAAATTTTGTCCATCATTGAAGATTGGATCAAACTTCTTACCGGCAATGTAGGACCAGAGTGAGCCTAACTAGGTGTACATCATTTATGATTGGCTCAGACTTCTTGACAGCCATGGCGAACCAAAGTGATCCTAATCGAGTGTCAACCATTGGCAATTGGCCCATAAAATTTCCTATTAATGATGGTGAACTGAAGTACCTCGTTGGGCATTCATTATTGATGATAACTTCAAACCTGTGGATGTTTGAAAAGAACCCAACTTACCGGCGGTCAGGACATGGCCCTCGCCTAACTGTTTCACCTCGATGATCAACTCAGGGTTTAGCCATCGGTGGATGGCTATGCTCGATGAAACTAAAGGGCAATAATTAAATTAGATCGGTCCAGGGTATGCATAGGTGATGAGTTAATAAACAGACAAGAAAGGTGAAAGTGCAGTAAGGAAGAGCAGATGTGCAAGAATAGCAGACGTGAAAATCATACTACCGGGCATCAAAATATTTATAATTGAAGATTAGTAAGAATAAGAGAATAACATATACTCGACCTTACCAGTGCATTAAATTGGATGAGTATTGATAATAATGTTTGATACAAACCAAAAAATGTATATAGTCCACTCCGAGCATAACAAACAAGAGAATGAAACCACCATCATCACTTAAGCTTACTTTTGGAGGAATGGCTCTTTTGAGTTGATTTGGATCCCACAGGCTCTTTCTCCTTCGGCACATCCTTAGCTTGGTCGTAGCTACCTCGTCAAGCTCTGCTTGTTGATTCTTCATCAAGTTTAAATCTTCCATTGCCTCTAGTTTGACCCTTATGAACTCCTCTGGAAATTTTTCAAGACGCTCTGCATCAAAGCTTCCTCACTATCAAAGTCCCCAGTGGATTCTATGGCATCCAATATTTCAATGTCAATATCATCCTTGAGGGCAGTGGTCATCTCATCCTAAACCGCATCAACTGGAGGATTAGAAGGGCTTGGGGTTACGACCCTTAAGGATAGAGCCTTAGAAGTAATTACCACTCCGGATGGGCCCATTGCCAGAGTGTCACCTATATGGAAATGAGGAGGTCTATTAGATATGGTTTTTCTTAGACGAGATCGAACATACTAGGCAGTGGCTCACTGGCTGTAAAGGAGAATTCTACCTCCTTTTGGAGAAGTTGAAATACCATTGTGTATCTGAGCATCTCCAAGAGGCGGAGGAATGTCCTAAGGCTAGCTAGTAGTAGAAGCATCTGATGAAATATGGAATACAATAAGGGAACGTCATGCATAAGGTCTTAAATTACTTTTTTTGAAATTTAACATTGCGTTGTTATCCTTGTGGTCGAGCCGTCGTTCTTTCTTTTCTCTTCCTCCTCTTTTTGGGCCTTCTCAACTTTAGCCTGCTTGACGTAACAAAGGCGAATGACCTCCATCTACTTTATTGAAAAGCGAGCATCAATAACTTTAAGGCCAAAGGGCAGACTACTTGCTCGCTAGGGGCTTTTGCCTCTTTAATTAGTCATTTGTGGATTGTAACCATGACCTCTTTATAGTTGCCCTTCCACATTCTCTGCAAACATTCTAAAGTAAATTTCATCTAGAAATGCCTCCACTAAGTCCAGATAACCATTCATTTCATCATGCTCTGCTTGCAATTTTTTTGGCTTTGGAATTTCAATTACTTTTTAGCAGATACGGTTTCAAGCTCAGTTTGAGGGGAGACCCTCTAAGCTTTCCACTCCACAACTCTCTTCTTCAGATCTGCAAGGCCAGATTCCATTTTCTTGGCCACCGCTTAATGCTCATCAAACCTATTAGTGAATTTATTCTTAAGGTTCTTGTATTCATTAAAAACCCATCCAACCTTATCTTTATACTTCTCTTTAGCCGATGTTGGAAGAATGATCCCTTTTCAGCTTCGCCAGTTCCTCAGCATGAGTAGCCTTAAGATTCTCAATCTCTTCAACTTGAGACCTCTCCAGTGCCTCTATCACCTTTTTATATCTAGGACCTCTTGGTGCATCTACTTCCTCAATTCGAAAGTCTTTAAGTTTTACTCGTTTTCTTACCGTTTTCCTCCTCAGCCTTCACTACCCTGTAGTGAAACTCGAATAGGACCTTTACACTGCTTAGTGCAACAAGATCGACCGATATTCCGCTTAGCGCATGCACAAGAAGATCGGTCGACCCTAAAAAGGAGAGAGGAGGTGCCTCTACAAGCACGCGAGGGGGTCTCTAGGCTAGTAGGGACGCTAAAACTCATTAAAATTTGGGTCTATGGGGTCAGTAATGATAACTGCCCCTTCTTTTTCCTTTCCTTTGTTTTTGGTTTTAGGACTTACAAAGCCTAAGTACTATCGTCAACCTGGACAGTTATAACATTTGTCCTCACAATGCTATTATGTACAATATAGTAATGCACGGGAAATAAGAATAATATAGTAGGCGAAACATCTAGCTCATCTCCTCGAGCTCCAAAGAACATCAATGGAAACCTGCCTTTCTCAAACTACTCGAAAGAATACGCGAGTAATTTAGAAAAAACAAAAACTAAGCCTCAAACATAATTCTAGTATGAATATCTCAGCAAATAAGCGTACAACATATAATAGTACATTTGAGACTGCATGGAATGCTATAACAGTTAACCCCTCGAAAGAACCACCATCTAATAGATACATAAGGTGATATGCTAGATAATGTCTAGGGTAAAGAATATAAATATATAACATAGCCGGAATGGTTACATATAATAGCATATTGAGGGGTACAATCAAACCAGATAAGGAATGTTTGCATAATGGATTTTCCGCGGTAATCTCTTTGAAGAAGCCGAATCCGAACTCCATGTATAAGGATCAAAAACTACCTTATGAGCACTATATATCTCTAGATAAAATATACAATAAGGTAAATATAAAGGCCCACATCCAAACATAAACATGAACCTTGTGGAACCAAATTACCGTCAACTCCCGTGCACAATATCGATAAACATACTCTAGATATGGGTTGACAATACCCTATTGTGAATGCAAAACCCCAAATTGTGCATCCTACTCTTTCTTTAGCCATCTCTAATGTCAAGGTCACATTAGGCCTCTTTCACACGAGTCTTCATCATTCGAACAAACATGAATCCCTAATTGGATTCCCACATCTCGAATAGATCTAGAAACCACACATAGATTCCAACATCTCGAAAAGATCCACTTCAAGAGACAGAACACTTATCTCAGTCTTGAAGTGATTTTCGATAAGTAAAACACTTATTAATCCCTATCTCTACAAGAATGAATTGATGTATTTAGTCATATTCAACAATAATGACGACGATTGCATATGGTAACCAATTCTTGTATACTTATCACGTTGTTAATATTTTCATCTCACATTATCCCTCGATCAAGAATAAAGCCAGTAGGTTAGAGCTCTATTTCTTATATCCCTACACGGACTTCTTTTATCTAATAACACATTATTTATCAAATTCTAGTATTCAACTGTACTCTTTCAATACGTCAAAAAGTATTTATATACTTATCTCAAATGCTATAAGAATATTCAAAAATCATTAACAAGATTTCTTACTTTAGACCTTTACTTTTTCTATTTTTTCCAAAAGATTCCTTACTTATTATTTCCTTTAAAATATCCATTTTAAGGCTCTAAGTACTTTCACAAATCCATTGAAAAGACAAGGCAAATGTTACTAAAAATTGTCACTGACCATTACACTTATACTTATCTTTAATACATTCTTTTAAAGATTTATTTGCATTCATAAGTATAATAAAAAAGGGTTAAAGCTGAATGTTATTAAAACCTTATCCTAACAAACCTATAGACGCTCCATACATATATTATCTTTAAATCGTTTATTTAAAGATCTAAGATAATATTGGTTAAGTTTGATGGTCGACTAGTCAACTATCCAGTTAAAACAATTACTTATACAAATCATACTTAACTCATTTTCGACATTTAAATTTAACCGTTCCTTATTTAAGAGTGAATCTAGGTAAGTTAGAGCACTAGTTGCATCAAAGCCTTGCCTAGACACTTTATTCTTGAATCTTGTATCTTTACTCGATATCAATCTTAACTCTCATAAATTGAGAAGTCTACCTCATTGGCTTTTAGTGTTAGGCCCAATCAATTACCTTTTTCAAAAATTATATATACTTTAAAAATACTTGTAAATATATTTTAAATATCTATGTAAAATATTACTTGCAAATATCTAATTTATAATTTGATGAAAACATGTTTATATTATAAAACCTTTTACTTTGAAAATACATATATAATTATTAAAAATACATTTAAACTTCAAGCCAACTTTAAAATACTTAAAAATGTGTTAGAAAACATCTACAAAAATATTATAGAAAAATAAAAAATTTAAATACCATTTTTAAACACTTAAAACCATATGCAACTTACTACAACATTTATAAATGCTGTTAAAAGTCTATTAAAAACATCATTGTAAAGCACAATCTTCGTAACTAGTTTTAATAACTTCAAAAAAAGATTTAAGATTTTTATATTAAATACTACCTTTAGGATACTTAAAAATCATGGAAAGAAATCCCTTCCAATTTAATTAGAAAAAAAATTCCCGAAAACAAGCTATGTTTACAAAGTGTATTTATAACCACATTTTTGTTCTAACTTTCACAACTTTGGTTCACAATTTCTATAATTTTCCAATACATTTCTTTACTGATCAATATAAAAAAATAAGTGGAGGGAACTACTAAATCAAATTATCCCAAGTTAAGACATAACTATACAATTTACACAAGTTAAAGTTAAGAGATATCGAAGTGCACTTATAACGACTATTCTCGCTTCAAAAACTTTGAAACATACTTCAGTTCAACAAACAAGTCAAACCACCATTTAAACATCAAGTCATGGCCACGCCATGTGTTTAAGAGGGTAATAGAACTGAGGTTATATAATATAAAGTTGTCATTTTCTTTCTAAAGTAAGAGGGGTCTAAAGTTTATAACTTTTCTTAGTTAATGCCACTTTAACTTTATAATTTGAACACAACATACACACACACACACAATATATATACAAAAAAGACGGTGAGATAACCCACTTAGATCCAAGACAAACACAAGTACAAGCCATAAGAATCAAAGATCCACCTCTTACCATCACTTGAAGCCTAAACATCTAACCTTTAGCAATTTCAAACTAAGAAAATACCTCCCCTCCTCTTCCATTGCTCACGGCCTATCCAAGATCCCCTCCTTCTCCTTCACTTTAACTTTAAATCTAAGCTTCCTAAGGTGTTCTATGGTGAATTTTTGAAAGTCATTGGAATTGATTTGGTTTAGAGAAGAATTAGTGGATCGGTGCTTAAGCAATTCCACCATTTTTATTCCCTTACTTCATTTCAAGCTTTTATGAATTTGTGATTCACTTCATACCTTAAGGGCGATTAATAGGTTAATGAAAGAGGTCATTACCACCTTCCACCTTCCATGAAAGGTTATAAAAGAGCCTCCCTCTCACATGCACCTCTACACCTTCACATTTTTTACTTTAAAGTTAAATTTTTCCTTAAAAGCTCATTTTCAAAATATCTTTGATGACAATACCCATGATATCATCCAAAAAGGTTATTTCCATAAATGGTAAAATATTTTTATTTCATTTTATATATTTCCTAAGCAAATAAGTGTATGTAAAAAGTTTGAACAACTTTTGATGAGCAAAAAGCTGTTTATCAATAAAACGATTTTTGGTCACATTATCAATATTTCTTCCAAGTATTTACTTATGTAAAAAAATTTCTAAAATAAGTTTACCATCATTAGTTATGATATAGAAGGGGTTAACAAGGTCATTAAATAATTTTAATTACATAAAATATAAGATTCAAATAGTTAAATAGTTTAGACATTTAAGTACAAAGTATTCGGAATTCTGGGTCATGACAGTAATGGTGATATATAAAACCTTATCAAGTTATATTGTCATAACGTGGCTAAAAAATAAATGCCACAAGACATATTCAAATAATGCGGTAATACCTGAAACCTTGCCAAGTCAATTTTCACACAAAAAACAACTAGGGGGCACAGAGCACCCCAAGGTAACGTAATAATCTCGATATAACACCTTCTAGCTAATACTATAAAATAAATGATGCGAGACATATGAATTCTCAAGACAAATAAATGAGGGAAACCTTAGTTCCCTTGATGACAATAATCATAATTCGAAAATAAAAATGCCTAAAACAATGCAGTTCTAAAAGGACATGAGTTCCTTCTTATTATATGATATAATATATATATATATCCGTGTGTGCGCGCGTGCGTGTTCGTGTGCGTGTGTGTATATACATGTATAATATCATTATACCAAAGTGGTAAAAATACATTCTAAAAGGCATCATATGCAGGCAAAAGAAAGAAGCCCGAACTAAATGACCGAAGATTACAAACTAAAGTTATTACAAAACACCAACGTGCTTGCACTAAAACACACATACAAATTTATTCTTCAACCATGACCTTTCCTCAACCCTCTACTTCCTCTTGTACATCCAGGTGAGAGCATCTCAAGACTTGAATCTCCACGAGGTCTCAAATGTTAGCCATTCGGCTTACCTTCTAAGGACCATGCGTAATTGTATAAGTAGTCAGAGCTAAAGCAATACGCTAATTTATGTCGCACATTATTCCTACTATATGATTGAGCTCCCTTTCATATAAAATGAAAGAAGGTCCATCGGAACTCTATATACCACCAATGACTTGGGCACATATTCATAATAATCCTTGAGCCTAAGAAAGCGATCCAACATCTAATTTGTTTGATTTCGACTTTAACGATTACCTCATTTGTCAGTTGTTCAAAATGCTTTTCTAGGAGATCATATTTCTTATAAAACCACTCTTTCCTATATTTCCTAAAAGGAACCGCTCTTCCATCCCTAAGTAGGACCAATATCCTCTGAGCTTGCATTAGGAGTTGAAGACGAATTTATTTAGTTTGTTTCAACTATTGGACGAGGTTATCACCTTGCATAACGACTGTAGTTTTATGAGAATGAAGGAGTTTGATCGAACTCCTACCTCAGCCTTTTCCATTTCCTCTAGAAGGAGAAGTAGACACTATACTACTTAAAACTTCTCTTCATTTCCAATCTCCTTAAGATTAATAATAGAAGCCTATTTGTTAGCTTTACCCAATTGTTGTCTGAGGTTGGATATTGAATCAAACAGATTCAACACTAATTTCTCTTAACCTTGATCCATAACAGAAGCTACTTTTAGAATAGATTCAAGGCGTTTCTCTAATTTTTCAACCTTTTGTTTAAGTGACTCATTTTTTTAGCAATTTCCCAAGCAGCATCGTCCAAGGCTAAATTAGGTTGAAAAAATTATACTCGACCCTTCAATGTAGTAAGTTCCACATTGAGCACTTGCATTTTGACAACTTTGTCATCTAAATCTTTTAAATAGAGTCATGATCTTATTTACGGCGAAGCAATTTAAACATAACATCTTCTGAAATAATTGAATAAATATAATTCAAAATGAAGAAATAAATTTTCATTTCATTGCAAAAGATTGCATAAAATGGAATAAAAAGAAACATACAAAATTCAAAATATTCTAAAGATCAAATTTTTATCTTGTGTTGAAATGGTATTAAGACCCTTAAACCTAGCGTCGGCCAAAGTTTCTAAGGGCCAGGCCATATCAGAAAAAGAAATGTTCACTCCTAATCCAACCATCAATAAAGAAAGTTCCAAGGGTGAAGAATCCCTAAATTCTAGCCAAGAAGTAACCATTGGAAGATGTTGAGGAATATGTTCTGAAATAGATTCACTTTAAGTTGACTTCCCTTCGTGATGGCTAATGCAGTGGGATTCACGCTTTTGAACCGAGGAACACCCTCTAGGGTGTCTTTTGGCTACAGACCAAAAAATCCATGAATTAATTCAAGCTTTTTTGTTTCAAAACCCTATTTTAGAACGATTCTTTGTTATCTTCAAGAACTCTTAGAAAACCTTATCCTCGTCTTGAATGGTAAACCTAAGTCGATTAGTCAAATTTTAAATACGACTAGTTAGCTTAAAGTACTATGCTTGAGAGACTTAATAAATTTTGCACAAGACTTATCATGAGAATCTTTTACTTCCTCGGGATGATTAGCCAAACTAATGTTGTATAGTTTGCTCGCATGGAGATGATTCTTAGAAGTAATGATAGTTTTCAATAACCAATAACCTTTTGTCTTAAAATGATTCAACAAAACTTTGTAATCTAAGATGGATGCCAAACTCACCTTTATCGATTTAGTCCAAGATAAAATAACACATTTCAAATTGTAGAATGAAAACAAAACATTAACAGTAAAAGTAAGAACATTCGAGCTAACAAAGGGTAAAATATCATGGTACATAATATAACAATTACAGTTCATGAATTTAAGATTATTCATCTTTAAGTTGATTAATATAATCGAGAGAACATATTTTTCTACTTTATAAGAACTCAGAATACTAAGGTACATTAGTTTTCTTGGCCTTGGCCTCCTAATACTGTTGGTCGAAATTTGTTCCTATCATTAAAGCATTCTCCTTAAGGAAATCAAAAGAAATGGGGTGGCCCTTATCCTAGCTATCAAAAAAAGATTCAAAAAGTGGTTCAAAGCCTTTAGACTGGACATTTCCTTGGCTTTTTCCAAGTTCTAAAGACCATCGGTTTCTCTCTTGGCCCATGCTAATACGACATCCTTCTAGGCTATCTCCTCTTTCACATTCTTCAAATTGGCTTCAAGACTGGCCACTTTATTTCTAAGGAAAGTCTCCCTATCCTTAACATCCTTAATAACCTCACAATCCTCTTCTCTAACACTTTGCACCATCTCGAAAGAGCGACAATCTCTTCCTTAGCTTCTTTAGCCCCTTGAAAAGACTCTTCAATTTCTTGAATTCATGACCGAGGGCCAATAGCTTAGAAATATCCTAAAATAATAACATATCAGTGAATTTTCGAAATAAAAAATAACAACATTAGATTGATGAGATAAAGTTCCTCGCATCTTAATATTTTCTTGAAGGCTATATTTAAAAATCTTCTAAATACATATAAAGAGTTGGGCATTTCAACCTTGGCATCACAATATCTATGGAGACACGACTTTCAACAGCCTCATTTGCTACCTTCGTTGTTCAGCAAAATTTGGAGTAGAGGAAGGAAGTCTAGAGCAGTAAGAGCAAGGCTCAGCGGTCAAGAAGATCCACCACTGGGGATATAGATGGTTCATCTTCTATCATATCCCTCTTTCATTTCTTAATTATATGAGCAACCTCCTTGGAAGTCGACGCATGTTCAGATGGCTTCCCATTCACAGGCTTCTTCTTGAATGTGAGGAGGCCTAGCTTTGATTTCTTCGAAGGGTCCATATCTACAGCAAAATTAGAAGATAAATGAATGAAATTACATTGAGATACTAAAAAAATAAAAATAATTAATTCGAAAAGTAGAAAAATCTAAGAAAATAACGTTAATAAAAAGCTTGGCCTAAGGTCTAACCTCAATTTTGCTTTAATAAAACTTTAATGATCGAAGGTACGAGAATTACCCACCTCCTTCAAACTTTCAATTACCACAACTTTTGGGGAAGGATTTAACCATCAATTGCGAGTACCCCTTAAACAGGACATTAGGGGGAATCAAGCCATAAGCTTTTAAGTTAACTTCTGTCAAGACTCAATGATGTTGCCATTGATCTTCTAAAAGGTCCAAAACATTATAAAAACATGACACAAATTCTTTAGTGTCTTATGTTTTGTCGGGGACCCCTAATAACAAATGAATATAGAACTAGAGTCAGAATATAAATTGACAAAAGGAATTATTTAAACATAAATTTAACATATAGCATCCGGAAAGGTGGCGATGATCTGAGGATTGCTAGCCCTAAAAAAGTACCATCTTTTCAGGAGTATTTCGCCAATAGGATTAACTAACGACCATCTTTTTCATATTTATAAATAGTACATAGGCATGAAATTGATTGATTTTGAAACCTTTAAGTCAAATAATAAGTTCGTCTCAACCATGTATATCTTCCTATATCCTATCTGTCGACACATGATTCTCAACTTAAAGAGGGTGTTATACAAGACAAGAGAAATATGATATTAGTTAAGACCCTAAGTAAATCAACAAAAAAGGGCAAGAGACAAAGAGATCCCATTCGACAAATGCTCAATTACCTATGATAAGTACTCTTCTGTGGAGTACGCCAAACATAATTAGGATCTAGAAATATAGCTTCCACTTATAGAATGCCAAAGTCATGAAACGTTATGTCTAATTCATCTCATGTGCCAATGGGAAGTCATCATTAGATCAAATGCATTGGCATTTTAGTTTAAGCAAAGGAAATTGAAATCCTAACTTTATGGTTGAGTATCAAAAGCGGATAAATATGATCTGAAAATTATATCGACAATTAAACACCCTACTCACAATAGAGCCAAAATTAGGCTATAAATTCAAACAAAAAATGGATTTCTAACAATAAATAAATCCTTATGACAATTTAAAACATCCAAAAAATACCACCATGGGTTCAAAGAAACATCTTAAAAACCATCCTGGGGAAATAAACTATGATTAATCAATTCCCAGATAATAATTATGAACCAATCATTAATTCAATATAAAGCAAAAATCATCAAAATAATGACATTGCATGGAAAACCTAGAAACCTTTATATGGCAAGAATGCCAAAAATAATATATAGGTGGCTATGAAAATAAAATCACAATTTAATAAGGACATGAGACAATATCTGTGATTAAAAAAGCATAAAGAAAATAGCAAAGGACTTACTGAATTGGTTGAAGAAGTAATAATTTTTTTGAATTTTTCTATAAGCTTTAATGACAGTAAGAAGATTGTAGCAAAGATAAAATGAATAAAGAAGAAGAAAATATACTATATACCTTACCATCCAACCCAATAAAATAAGGGTTGAGATTTGGTTAAGAAAATCTCAACCTTACGACTGAAGCAATTATTTAAAAATAATATTTTCTAAAGCTACCAAATCAAAAACCAAGTCATCTCTGCATGATAAAAGAGAACATACTTTTTTAGAAGGCCCAATCAAACAATGTCACACATGGCAGGTGCATCAAATGCATAGTGGACCCATCACTTTGCTATTAAGCATTCGCCTTTAGTTTATAAACTCCTTAGCGTTATGACACTTTGTCAACTAAGACTTATGGAACATCCTTAACAGTGTCTTACAATAATCAATCTACTTAGCCATAACATTCAATCAAATATAGCATTTGACATTTAAAGACTTTTGCTTTTCAGCTACTATAATACATAGCCTTAGGTCAACAATAAGTTCGGCCTTTGTAGCAAATTACTATAGGTAGCCTTCAGCATACAGCCTTTGCGACACATTACTATATGTTAGATCCACCATTCAAAGACTTTAGCTTTTCAACTACTATAATATGTATCCTTCGGCATATATACTTTGGCCTTTATGGCTCCTTACTATATGTAGCCTTCGACAAATAATTATTTTTGCCTTTGTGACACCTTCTTACACGTAGCCTTTGGCTACAATCACTTTTGACTTTGCAGCATCTTTACTATACATAGCCTCTGACATACAATTTCTTTTGCCTTTGCGACACCTTATTATACATAGCCTTCGGCATACAATTACTTTTGCCTTTGCATCACCTTACTTTACTTAGCCTTCGACATACAATTACTTTTCCTTTGTATCACCTTACTATACATGGTCTTTGGCATACAGTTACTTTTGCCTTTGTGATACCGTACTATTCGTAGCCTTTAGAATACAATTACTTTTGCCTTTGTGGGACCTTACTATATGTGGCTTTCGGCATGCAATTACTTTTGCCTTCGCAGAACCTTACCATATGTAGCTTTTGGAAAATAGTTACTAATTCCTTTGCACCACCTCACTATATATAATTCTCATCCCCAAGTCCTCTCTACATGATAATATCATCAATAGCGATCAAGCTTAATATTTATAGCAAAAAGGTTATAGACTGATAAAAGATTGAAATAACTAAGTATAGATATACGGTCTACCCGTTCCTACAAAAACCAAAGTCCATTATGTATTCATCATACAGAGTGAACTTTGGGGAGCATATGCTAACTCTAATTTTTACGCAATCATATTCCACTCCCAAGCCATGTAAACGTCACCCTATCTTGAACTTTCCGTATATATTGAACATCAATGACTATTTTGCATATACTTTTGCATATCACTTCTCTACACGTCAAATCGATATATAAGTCCACATGCTAAAAATAGACAATATCCAAAAGGAGTTGTTACTTAGTTAGCTAAAATTGAAGGATTAGACCCTCAAAGAGGTACAATCCGAAAGTTAATGCCAAAGTAAGGCATCAAAGCCTATGACCCTCTATTAGACAATTATGATTAAAGGCTCAGATGGCCCAAAAGTAGCTATAGTACACATGGATTACCACATACATAAACAATATATAAGATGATAGGTTGAAACAATGCACCTTGAAACGGGCCTAGTTTTTGCCAATAAAAGCACATCGAATTTTAATCCCTTTCTAAAGCTGGATGTTAGTTGGTAAAATTGATACAATGAACAATGTAAAGATCTATCTATCTATGCTATCATAATCTCACAATGGAATTGATAAAATATAATATTAGAAATAAGTACCCATTTCATAAAAATTCAAATCTCAAAAATACAAAATATCATCACAATATACAAAATACTATATCTAAAAAACAACATGTATGAAAATGGGTACATCAAAACATATCAAAACATAAATAGATAGACTGCCACAAGTCTTCGCCTCCGCCTTCGTCTTCTCGATCGACATCGTTTCCTCTAATTTGTGTGTTGTAACGAGGACAGGCTGGGATAACAATGTATGGTAGGTGAAAATCTCAAGTCTTACTATAATAGTATTTGGATAGTATCATTTAGATAAGTAATATGTCTTACACATCCTAAATTATATCCTACAAATAATACCTCCAACCATAAGCCTGAAGGCTCTTCAAGTTCAACTCTATACATACCTTCAATTGTAGGCCAAAGGCTCTTTTCAGTCCCACGCAACTACCGTCATGCTTTAACAATGTGAGAGTAAGTGGTTAAGCCATTTGATACCTCTTTAATGAGAATTAGGTAGACTCTGACCATTCAATACCTATTACCCAAGCAGATCCCCATCATTTAATACCTTACCCAAGATGGACCCCTATCTGGTACTCCCTAACTGACATCGCATGAAATCTCATCGGGCCACTTCATACTTATTTATTGGAAGAGACAGACCCTACAATAGCCATATAATACCTCAACCCTAAAGCGGACCCCTCTCGAGATTCCCTACCACTGCACCTAAACGATAATCTCAACCATTTAATGCTTCTTAAGTGGGAAGAAGGCGGACCCTACAACGACCACTTAATACTCCCAACCCAGAAGCAAGCCTCATGTATTATGACCCGTAACCCAAAATGTTACGTCTCATATTAGTCTGATTATTCATAAGCATTGGCAGCCAGATTAATTAGATAGATTTACCCTACATGATTGGGACTAACCTCATGTCCACTATGGGAACTTATTATAGGCGATGTCTCACATTAGTCTCAAAGTCACACTATTGGTAGCCAAATTAGATCTCCTTATTACACCAGCAATTATGGATTGGTTTCCGTACTTATCCTCACTTCCTTCCTGTGGGGTTTAATGCTTATTACTAACCTATTTATACTAAGTGATTAATACATTATTAATTATACGTTAATAATATATTTATATATATGTAATTTAGGCTAACTAAATATTCCTAAGCATCCAAATATTTATGCATCCAATAATAATCGTTAACATTTCAAAACTTCCAAATTTATACAAGTTGAACTCCATACAATAGCCAAACATGGACCTGTATCGATAAAATAGAATAAAAAACCAAACTTATTTTATATCAGTATAGTTGAATCAGTGTCTTTGTTTCAAGGACTTACAATTTAAACCCATAACATTCTATTCACTCTTATTTACAGAACTTGAAAATGGGATTCATATTTAAATTACAAAAATAGGCAATGCACACTATGGATATGAGGTTTCGTACCATATACACAATTTTCAACTTATTTTCTTTTTAAAACTCTTTAACACATCAATAAAGAAAAGTTAGAAGTAGTAAATATAAAATATTCAAATTACAAGAATTAAACAAATTATACTATTTTAATATAAAACAATTGGGATTCCAATAAATTTAAAACTGACATTTTGTTTGAGGTAATTTTAGGGTTTTAATTTTAGGGGTTTTGTGAACAAAATTCCCAAGGCATAAAACAAACCCAACTTCTATTATACAAATACTAAAAATATGAAAAACTAAGATTTCCACTCACAGATAATTGGCATGCCTTCCTTTGGATTTGATTCACGTTCGCACCTAATTTTTCCTTCAGGATTCTTCTTTTTGAAATATAAAAGTAGAATATATATATATATATATATATATATATATATATATAAAGCTATCAGCTTTTTCCTTTGAATTCGAATTCTTGAATCCAGTCGAGGAAAAAGACTAACAAGAGCTTCATTAGCATTCCAAATATTTTTATAAATAAAACTAAGGGGGATAGCCTCCTATTTATAGTAGATAGAAGGCGATAGGACCGTTGGATTTAATTCGAATTAAAATAATAAAATCCGAGCCGTTAACGCCTAACAAAAACCTATATTTGGAATGAATTAAATGTTTCCATATTTAATTAATTTCATTTCCTATTTTGTTATTAATTTTAAGTTTATTTTAACATTTCCGTAAACCTTAATATTCTCATCAATGTTAACATATTTATTAGTGTTTTAAATCTCAAACGTTAATATTAATTATATTTTTAAATTTAAATTCACTTTGAATTATTTTGAATTCAAAATCTTCAAATATCAATAACTTTTCCGTTTGAGCTCTGATTACATAACTTTATATGTGAAAGTTGATTAGAAAATCACCACGAACGCAATGGTGTAACTTTCTTAGCCACTGACATTTCATAAAATTTCTATTTTTAAACGTATTATTAATTATTTTTACAAGGTGTTACATTCTTCCTCATAAAAAGATTTTCTCCCTACAATCCCTAAGGGACAGATAGTGTAACGAGCACTCAACATCCATGTTATACAACCAAGTTATCTACACAACTATCTTCTTAACCAAAAATGCAATGTGATTATGTATGCAACCCACTATAGGTGAGCTCAGTCCTAGCGTGAATGTATGACCATGACATATATGCATGTATGAAATCATTCTAAATATGCATGAAATTCTAAATAAGTGCAAAAACGACAGTAAAAAGTGTGGCAACCATTCTCTACCATCCAATCTAGCAAACATGATGCAACCAATCCTAAATTTTTTGAGAGAAAAAGTTTACCAAAGAAAATCTCAAGATGAGAAGCCTTCATCTTCTCTTTAGTTTCCTATGTGCTTTTCACCAGGTTATCTCCCCATTGTACACGGATCAACCTAATTTCTTTATTGCAGAGCTTCCTAGTTTCATGCTCCGCTATGTGGTAGTGGCATATGGTGCTATTGGCTCTATCTCTATATCTACTAATTAATCAGGTCTACTGTGGTAGTGGTGTCATGAAGGCATTTCCTCAAGTGTGAAACATGAAAGACGTCATGGACTCCTGCTAACTTATCTAGTAGCCCCACTTGATATGCAGGTTTCTCTATTTTTTCAAAGACTGGGAAAGGCCCAAAAAACCTTGACGCCAACTTCCCCAATGTGCCAATTCTCATAACTTTTCTATGAGGGGAAACCTTAACGAACAACATATCTCCTACCCTAAACTCCAATTCCTTTTTTTGCCTGTCAGCATAGAACTTATAACCGTCTCGTGCAACCTTCATTCACCGTTTAATTATCTCTGTCTTTTCCAAGGTCTTGTGAATCAAATCTAGTTCAAGTAGAATTTTGTTAGTAGTTTTCTATCAACAATTAGGCGATCTGCATGGCCTCCCGTATAAAGATTCAAAGGGTGTCATGCCAATCATTGCTTGATAACTATTATTGTACACGAATTCTACTATGGGTAAATGCTACTCTCAGTGTCCTGCAACATTCATGATGCAAGCTCTCAACAAATCCTCCAAAATCCTATCCACCACTCCATCTGACCATCGATCTGTAGGTGGTAAGCAGTGCTACGATTCAACTTCACTCCTAAAGCTGATTGTAAAATCCTTCAAAATTCATTTGTTAATAAGGGGTCCCTATCACTGACAATGCTATTTGGAACTTCATGAAGTCGTACTACTTATTTGATATAAATTTGAGCAAATGATGTACACTCCTATTACTCTTAACGAGAATAAAGTGGGTGCCTTTAGTGAGCCTATCCACTAAAACCTAAATAGCTTCATTGCTTCTTTGAATCCTAGGCAATCCATCTATAAAGTCCATTGATATATGCTCCCATTTTCAAGTTGGCACCTCTAACGGTAATAACAATCCTCTGGGCTTCTTTTATTCTACCTTTATCTTTTGGCTTGTAAAACATCTAGAGACAGACTCCCATACCCTTTTTTCATCCTCGGCCAATAGAAAATTCACTTTATGTCCTTGTACATTTTATCTCCACCAGGGTGAATGGTCATCCGAAAATGGTGACAGTCAGCCAAAACTTCCTCTAGAACATCCTCCACCATAGGAACATAAAGGCATCCATCTCTTCTTAAACATCCAATTTTGTTAATTGCATACCTACTTCCATGAGGGAAATTTTCTCCTTGTCACAACTTTCTTAAAACATTTAATATCGTTGCATCCTTCTTCTGCTCTTGCCGAATACGGTCCATCAATGCTGGCCTAATTTCCATCGCTGCTAAATAGCAAGAGTGGGTTATATTGGCAGTTAGAAACTGAAATTCGAGAGGAATTCCAACTACCTCCACTCATATATAACACCTAGAATAGCATGCCTTTGGCTAAGAGCATCGACGACAACATTCCTTTTTTCGAGGATCCACAGACAATCCCTTCTCAAAAAAATATAACCAAGAAATCTTATCTCCTTCTTCGAAAATTGACACTTTGAGAATTTGGCTTTTAGTTGGTGCCTTCTCAAAGTCCTTGGTACCTCCCTTAGGTGATTTTCATGCTCACCTTCACTTTTAGAGAATACTAGAATATCTTCTACGAACACTACGACGAACTTATTTAACTGCCCTTATAGACTGTACTCATCAAATCTATAAAATATGTAGGAGAATTAGTCAAGTTGAAAGGTATCGCTTCCCGTTCGTGCAGTCTGTCTGGAGTGCAAAAAGCGGTCATCTACTTGCTATCCTCGACTATCCTCAATTGATGGAATCTTATGGCCAAGTCTAATTGAGAAAAGATTTTTGCTCCAATAAGCTGGTCAAATAATACATCTATTCTAGGTATTATTCTTCTTGGTTAACTTGTTGTGTTCCCTATAGTCAATATATAGAATTGAAGAACCATCTACCTTAGTGGCGAAGATAACAGGTGCTCCCTATTTAGAAGAACTTCAACGAGTAGACCCTTTCTACAATAGCTCCAAAATTTGTTGGTCCAACTCTCGCCTTTCTTGGGATCCATGTTCCTTAATGATAGAGTGACGGTCTTGCATCCTTCTCCAAATCGATTCTGAACAGTATCTCCCTATGGGGCACGAGACCCGACACTTCTTCAAAAATGTCATCAAATTCTCGAACCACGGGCATGGATGAGAGATCATCTTGTGATAGGCTCAGTGAATATAAATAGCTTAACTTGATTGAGTTTTTGGGTATACAATAAACATCTATATCTTGCCCCTTCCAACACCTTAACCATACAATCCTCTTATGACAATCTAAGTTAGATTCGTATTTAGACAACTAATCCATCTCTAGGATAAGTCCATACCCCTCAAAACCAAGAATATACTTATTACATATAAAACCGACAGTATATATATCCACAACTGGGTCTTTACAAATCAAAGAAAGGTTTATCCACCTCCCAATAGGATTTGACACAACTATTGGGTTAGTAATAACTTAGGTTTTTAGACTTAAGGAGTTAACTATATTTTAAGCTATGAATGAATGTTAGGCATCAGAGTCAAATAAGGTACGAATAATATTCCCGAAAATAACAGCTGTACCTTCCATTAAAGCTTTTCCTTGATCTTTAGGGGGAGGTTTACTTGAGATAGGTATAGCCTCACTGACATAAGCTTTCCCACTCTGTCACTCCTTTGTTAGCTTTGGACATTAATTCTTGTAGCATCCTTCCTCATAATTATGGCAGCATCTTCTTTTGAACTTCTCTCTCATCAAGCTCACCTTGTAGTCCTTAGCAACATGTCCCTTCTTCTGATATCTACAACATGTTACACTTCCCTTCTTGATCTTCCCCTTGGCCTTCTTGTCCATCAAAAATCTTCCTTTCTTAGCTCACCTTCATTTTGTGCAGGTCTCACCTTCTCCTCACTACTAGTAGTTTGTAGCATGGCCATTTCAGCTATCATCTTATAAGTGGCACCCACACGTACTTGGGTCAAAAGTAGCTCCCTAAGTGGGGAATTCAAGCCTTTAACAAACTTTATAGCCTTCTACATGGGTGTGTCAATCCAACTCAATCAAAACTTAGCCAATTCCATGAACTTACTGATATACTCCTTTAACATGTAGTCTCCCTGTCTAAGTTGTATAGACATCTCCAACCGCAAGCTTACTTCAGCTCTAGACATTAATCGCGACTTTAAGTGAGTTATGAAATTAGCCTAAGTGATTCCTTTACCAGCATACTCCTTAGGCACTATAGTCCACTAATCTAGTCCTTTCCCTTTTAAATGCCGCAAATCTATCCTCCGCTTGATCTGGTCTTCCCGTCCAAGCTCCCTAAATATACATTCATAGTCGTTAATCTAAGCCTTCGTCTCCACAAAACCTTCAACTCTCACATACACCCATCCTCCTAGTCGTTAATCTAAGCCTTCGTCTCCACAAAACCTTCAACTCTCACATACACCCATCCTCCTATATTCTGGCTATCTATACACAATTTGGGGAATTCAAGTGTGCGATGTGCTGCTTCAGTGAATAGAGCAATGAGGCTGCTGGTGAAACTTGTTGAGGAATAGGAACTTGCTCTATATGCCTTAGGTATTGGTTGAACCATTCTGGCATCCCTCGAATAATGCAGGTAGAGGGGTTTCCTTCCTCAAAAGAATGATTTTCAGCCATAACCAACTACTGTAGGTTTAGACTTTGAGTTACAACTTCCTAAGATATTATTATTTGCTGAAATAAATATTTTCCCAATGTATTTACAGATTTTCATAAAAGTGTGTATATATATGTAGTAGGGTTTTGAAAAATACTTTCAAAAACAACAAACATGCACTCTTACATATACCAATGCCCGTCGATAAGGTGACCTAAGATCTTATACCAAATGTAACAACTTGCCTTGAAACGAGCCTAATTTTCAAACTAGTAAAACCCCATCGAACCTTATGCCAATTCCAAAGCTGGATTTTGGTTAGTAAAATTAATATAATGAATAATATATAGAGCTAGCTATCCATTCTATCAAAATCTCATAATGGAATTTAAAATATAATATTAGAAATAAGTACCCATTTTATAAGACTTTAGACCTCAGAAATGCAAAATATCATCTTAAATATCCAAAATACGACATCCCAAAAACAATAAAATGTTTGAAATTGGTTACATTAAGATATATCCAAACAGTAATATATAGATAAACTGCTACAAGTCCTTTCCTTCACCTTCATATTCTCGATCAACATTTTTTTCTGTAACCCGTGTGTTGTAATGAGGAGGGGTTTAAAACATTAATGTCCAGTGAATGAAATTTCAAGTTTTACGATAATAGTATTGGCCAGTATCATTTAGATATGTCTTATGCATCCTAAACTATATCCTACTAAGGATACCTCCAACTGTAAGCTTGAAGGCCCTTCCAGTCCAACTCCATAACATGCCCTCAACTATAGACCAAAGGCTCTTTCTAGTCCCATGCAACTACCTTTTGTGCAAGTCCTCATAATGTGAGAGAAAGTACTTAAGCCACTTAATAACTCTTTAATGGGAATCAAGCAGACTCTAACTATTTTAAAACTATAACCTAGGCAGATCCCCATCATTTAATACCTAACCCAGGGTGGACTCCTCTTTGGTACTCCCTAACTGACATCACATGAAACCTCCTCAGGAAGCTTAATACTTCTTTATGGGAAGAGGCGGACCCTACAATAACAACTCAATACCTCGACATTGAAGCAGACCCCTCCTGAGATTTCCTACTACATCACCTAAACGATAATCTTGACCATTTAATTCTTTTTAAGTGGGAAGAAGGCGTACCCTACAATAGCCACTCAATACCCCCAACCAAAAAGCAGGCTCTACGTTTTATAACCTACAACCCAAAACTATGGTATCTCATATTTGTTTGACAATTCGTGGGCATTGTTAGCCATATTAATTGGATAGGCTTAACCTATAGAATTAGGACTAACCACACGTCCACCTTGGGTTCTTATTATAGGCAATGTCTTACATCAGTCTCAAAGTCACACTACTGATAGCCATATCAGCTGGGTAGACTCCTATGTGCTTTTGACCGACCTCGCATCCCTATAACTTAGTCATAATTCCACTCTCCTAACATACTACCATATATATATATACCTCACCACATTTCGCATTAAGGCCATATAAGGAAATCTCCTTATTACACCTTCAATTATGGATTACTTTCCATACTTATCCTTACTTCCTTCCTATGGGGTTTAATGCTAATGACTAACCTATTTATACTACATGATTTATACGTTTTTAACTATACATTAATAATATATTTATATGCTAATATATTTATACGTATGTAATTTAGGCTAACGAAATACTCCTAAGCATGTGAAGATTTCCACGTCCTATACTAATCGTTAAAATGTCAAAATTTCAAAATTTCTACAAGTCTAACTCCATGCAATAACTTACAAATAACTAATATCCTTATCTAAAGAAATAGACTTATATCATAAGATAGAATAAAATACAAACGTATTTTATATTAGTATAGTAGAATTAACGCCCCTAAATTATTTTATATTAATATACTAGAAACAATGCCCTTATTTTAAGGACATACAATTTAAATCCTTCATATTCTATTCACTTTTACATGCATGAACTTGAAGTGAAAAAGGATTCATATTTAAACTACGAAAATTGGTAGTGTAAAGTACAAATATGAGATTTCGTACCTTTTACACCATTTTTTAACTTATTTTCTTTTTAGAACCTTTTAACACATCAATAGAGAAAAGCTGAAAGTAGAATAGAATATAAAATATTCAAATTGCAACAATAAATTAAATTCTACTATTTTAATATAAAACAATCGAGATTCCAATAAACTTAAGAATTGATATTTCGTTTAGGGGAATTTTTAGGTTTTAGTTTTAGGGTTTTTGTGAACAAAATTCCCTAAGGAATAAAACAAATCTGAACTTCTACTATACAAATACTGAAAAGGTGAAAAGCTAAGATTTTCACTCATAGACAATTAGCTTGCCTTCCTTTGGATTTGATTCACACAACTCCTAGTTTTCCTTTTGACGTCTTTCTTTTGAAATGTATAACAATCGGATTGTATATAAATTAGATTATGAATTCAGGGGTTAAAGAAGAATAAAAGTAGAAGAACAACAAAAACCTACTGCCTTTTTTCCTTGAATTTGAATTCTTGAATCTAGTCGAGGTAGAAGACCGAGAGCTTCGCTAGCGTTTCAAATATTTTTGTAAATAGGAATGAGGGCGCTTGCCTCCCATGTGTATGATTTATAGTGGTTAGAAGGTGTCCGGACCATTGGATTTAAGTCGGTTTAATATAATAAAATCTTGGCTCTTTGCACCTAACAAAACCTTAGCGATCACACGTTCATTAATCGACCACTCCTCCTTAGGCTGTAATCTACTAGCGATCGATCGGCCCAAGGGAAGCGGTCGACCAGTCCCCTATAATTGGAATGAATTTAATGTTATCATTTTAAATTAGTTTCTTTCCTTATTTTGTTATTAACATTAACATTTTTAAACCCTAAGGTTCCCATCAATGTTAAAAAAATTAGTGTTTCAAATTTCAAACATCAACATTAGTTAAAAATTTAAATTTAAATTCACTTCGAATTATTTTAAATTTCAAATCTTCAAACATCAACAACTTTTTCGTTTTAGCTCCGACTACAAAACTTTATATATGAAAGTTGATTAGAAAATCGCCAAGAATGAAATGGTATAATTTTAGTGATCAAATTTTAACATTTACCAAATTTCCACTTTATTATTAGTTAATTAATTTCTAATAAAAATTTAAAGTGTGTTGCACAGGTCATCAATCCAACTCAATTTGCAAGTAGCCAAATGACAATACATGGTCAAATCTTAGCCTCACAAGTAAGCCCATCAAGAATCTTAGAGAAATCCCTTTACTAATAGCAATATAATAAGATATCAATAAATAGGCATCGATCCCAATGCATCAAAGATCTTTAGAGGCACCTACATAATTCAAATACAAAGAAAATTTTACTTTCCTATATTAGGGCTCAAATCCAAAACTCATTAATGGAGGACCAGGTTAACTAAACATTATAATCTCTCAACTAGATAGTATGACTATAATAGGGAAAGGATGGTGGATGAAGGGATTTTAACTCGAACTACTGTAACTCCGTGTTTTTTTTTACTTTTTATACCTTTATTTTTTGTTTTATTTACTACACTAAATTTTGGCTTAGGTCAATACCTGTTACTCTTGATATCAAAACGTAGGAATTCAAACCAACTTCCATAATTTTCATAAAACCTTTATTAACTAATCCAATGAAGCATCCAAAAATAAATTCGATCGAAGCCCGACTTTTGAATTTTAGGGTGTTGGTATGTGATGAAAAAGCCAACCAACAAACTATATACTTCACTATCTCTAGTGAAGTTATACCTTATCTTCAAGGTTAAACAACATTACAGTCCATTATCTTCAATAGAATTGAACCCTATCTCTGGGGTTAGGAAGTCAATACTCCACCATCTCCGGTAGAGTTGGGTTAGTATTATACTCCGTGGTCTCTTGGCACAAATAACTAATTTTATACTTCACGGTCCCTTGTAGAGTTGATTGCGTTTATACCCCGCTATCTTTGGTATAGTTGTATTAGTTTATACTTTACCGTCTTTGGTAGAAATGTATGGATTTATACTCCACTATCTCTAGTAGAGTTAAAGAACAACCAATAGGTAATTTCAGTCATTTGGCTATGAAAGAGTTTGCGACTTCTTAGCCAGAAAGCATCTAGAAACTCTATCCATTCACTCATCAGCAAAAGGACTTGCATCTTTAAGACGAGAAGGAATTCAATGAACCCTTCCAATCACTTTCAAATGGAAAGGACTTATGGCTATTCTGTTCTTCACAATTCGTATGCGCATTTGTCTACAGATGCCTTTTATGGGAAGGACAAACTCTTACATCCATGGGGAATCCAACACCATGCCCATTGTTATTTATACTCTTCCTCTATAAAGACTTAGTTCCAACAAGGGCTTATAGACTGAAATTCATGGCACTCTCATTTGAGTTATCTGTAAAAGGGTGAAGTCAAGCCTAATGATTCATGTATTAATTCTAATGATGTTACACTACTATGTGGAAGACAATACTATCAGTTCATATTATAGATAACATACTTTAGTTGGTTCATAAATCAATCATCAGACACGATTCTGCTGGTCTACGAAAATTAAGTTTATAACTAAGGAGTTCAAAAAAGTTTATAAAGAAAGTATAGAATGATAATACCCTAGGTATTAATTTTGATGACAATAGATATAAATATTGTTACCGATATTTTCTTGATTCATATAGTATATTATCTAGGATATCATGAATATTTAATAGGTTTATACAAGTGATGATTCAATAAAAGCTTGAAGAACTTATCAGTTTAAATCAAAAGTTAATCAAGATACATTTAAAGACTCATGAGTTTTGAAAATTTCAAGAATAAAAGTATGAAGAACTCAAGATATTTGTGTTGGTATTTTATCAAGTCTTAGATTAAATATTAAATACCTGAGTAGTATCATATCTTTGATTACCTTCACTTCAAACATTATTTTCCACTAAAAATGTTTTTATAAAATAATAATATTTAATTTGTTAAAACCAATTTTGGTAGAGTTTTTATAAAGAAATATATTTGAAACATATTTGAAGTGTTTCTGAAATTGTAAAATTCAACATGTATATGTCGACATATACAAAATTTATATGTCGACCTGTAGACATTGGGGTGATTTTAAAATTTTCAAAGAAGAAACTTTTGGCGCTATCCTTTCGTGAATGGATGCAACTCTTCAACCTCTATATAAAGGCCTTTGATTTTGAATTTTTAAGAATAAATTCTAGCTACTTTCTTTATCTCTGCCACTCTCTTTATGATTTCAATGAAATGTTGCCGATTTCTACATTAGTTCCCTTTCTCTACATTCATATAAAAGATCAGAGAAGATTCACTTCTATTCGATACCACATATTTTCTAATCTTCACTCTATTCTAATCAAAAGCAAAGATGTTCCACTATTGAAGTCCATAGGAAATTGTATCTACAAACTACTTGGAATTGCGATTGAAAGATTTGATTTTTTGTAGTTCACCACCACCACCACCACTTGTAAAAGGGTGATCTTAACTGCTCGAGTGAAAGTTAAGACGAAATTTTAAGGGGAGTTATTCTACCTCCCGCTTCAAAGATATGATACGTGCTCTAGTTACCTAAGTCAAATTCTATAAGGTGTGCTGGTTATCGAGTCAAATTCCCATATGTATCCTTTTCACCCAAGTCAAACTAAAGACGTGTAAAGGGTGTTCTTGCCACCTGATTTAAACTCAAGACGTGATTAGTGAAATTCTGTATGGGGTACTTACTGGATATAGGATTGGAAATTAGAACCAGTATAAATTTCTTGGTCTCTTCTTTACTTTTACTGCATTTACTTCCTATTGTATGATTGTTCTCTGATTATATCATTACTTATGTTTGAATTTTCTTAGATAAAGTTTGAAATTTGTAAGTGTATTGATAAAATATTTAAATACATTATTCACCCTCGATCGTGTAAAATAGAAGATCCATTCTACTGCAGTATAGATTAGGTTATCGCACCTTTCATCACTCCAACCATACAGAAATCGAGCCAAATCTAATGGTTTGGATCAAATTCACCTTGGGTATTAGCACACAACATGTTTCATATGTGTGTAGTCATACCAAAGTACACCCTTGGAATATTAATAAGAATTAAACAAAGTAAATTCTAAGAATTGTCTCTTAGTTCCTTCATGGGATTACCACGCACTTAGGTATGCCACCTAAGCTACCACCAATAATCACCGCTAGTTTATTGGTTACTGAGATTGTCACCTATTTGAAGCTTGACCATTGTCTGATAGGTTTTAACATACTTTAATAAAAATTATAATCGAATTTGCTACTCGATGGAAGATGTGGTGTTTTTCAATTCCCATCTTTGTTGTCATTTACTCTTTGTTCCTTAGTTCATCATAATCCACGATTTCACTAGTTGCAAGATAGATACTTTTTGGAGTTTCTGTAAGCTATGAATGGAAACTTGCTCCATCCCTTTATGGAGTATTTCCGTTATCTATCCTAGTCACCCATCTTCCGCTTGCCTTTATCCGAAGGCTTTTCATCTCTATGTAGGTTGACACTGGTTAATCCCGCCTCTATACCAGAATCCTCAAGCCTATGGACTTTTAGCTTGCTAGTAGAAGTCCTCCGTCGATAGTTGTGCAACACCTAGAATTTTTAATAAAAAATGTAAATGAATAATTAATTAAATGGGTATTTTTATTATTTTACATAATCTGAAAAGTAAAACTTTTACAAATGAAGGAATTTGGAAAATTCGACTTTCCAATGCATGAAGTAAAATTTTCTAGCCTAATCTATTTAAAACATAAAAAATGAGCACTTATGAAGGAGATATGGGTCGTTCACCGGAGCATGCATTTTGAGATGAAACTGGTGGGGGCCTAAGTGGGCTGAGGGGGAATTTTAGGATTTGTGCCTATAAAAGAGGGGTTTCTAGTCCTAATTCACCTTATTCTCTACTTCTCTTCATCCGTAGCTGCCACTAGACCTAAAATTCAAGTCTCATTTCCTCCTCCTCCTCCTTCTTTTTCTTCTTCTTCCTCCATTAAAATCAAATCTTCGAGAGAAAAATAGAAATAAAATTGGAAAGAAAAGAGGAAATCAAATCAAAACACAAGCATTTCAAATAGAAGAAGAAGAATCAAATCAAAGGAGGAAATCCAAGGATTGTTAGTGGAACCTTGGTAAAACATCCTATAAAGGTGAGTGAGGTTTATTTGGAAAATGATTATAATATGGATAAGCATTTAAATTTCATTTATACATCTATTTAGGTTTTAATCCGACTTTTAAATTTAATTGATTATTTTCAGTTGAGGAATTATATGAATTGAATAATTTGTGAAACTATAGAATATTATTCTTATGTTAGAATTTTTTATCAACCAGGGAAAGGGAAGATTGAATGAATTTCACCCTTTAAATCATGTAGAGCTGATTTTATGTAATAAATTAGAATTAATTTAAACGAATAAAAGCGATAACTTTGAAACCATATAGATATAATTTTGTGTAGAAGATTTGAATTAATTTAGATGATTAAAAGTGAATTTATGTATATACCCTTTAAAAATCTAGTAGATTTGATTCTCTATAGTTGATAAAAGTTAATTTTGATCATAGTATAGTTTATAGGGTCAATTGTTAAATCACATTAAAAATTGAACTATTGGCAAAAATCCAAAATTTTTAGGGGCAGACCTGATGATTACCCGAGACTTACCCAAGTTAGACTCTAGGCTAGACCTAATAATAGTCAAGGCAAGCCCTAATTTTCAAAAACTTGAAGGTAGACTTAAGGCTTAATCGAGAATTATGTGAGACCAGGTCTGGCTATGCCGAGGAAAACACGGGTAAACCCCGGGTCTCGAAAAATATATTTTTTTGGTATATTAAAAGATGTTAATGAATGTTGATAGCTGTTTAAAATGAAATAATAATGAATTATAAGTTGTGTTTGAAATCAAAAGGAAGATCGAATGAGGAATGAGCGAAATTGGACAGATTAACAAGTTAAAATATTAAAGGTCGACCGTTCAACTGATGATGTTCAATTAGTCGACTGATGTGTTGTTTCAAAGAAAATATTGTATAGGAAACCAGTCAACTAACATGTTTATTCAGTTGATTGATAGCTTGTAGACTACCCAAGCTGAACCTAGACCTGGTGTAGGCCAAGTGGGATAGCTTTTGAGATTTATTTCCTGCTTCCTGATTCTTTGGAGTTCATGTAGCTTTGTCATGCTGTATAATGCGATGTGTAACAACCTATACCTCAATGGACCTAAATGTCGACAAAAATCAAAATCCAAGTCCATCAAAGAACATATCACTGGATTTGGTATTCGCAAATAAGCATAAGAATTATCAAAGATTGATAAAAATCTAAACTAACAGCGGAAACGGTAATAGGATAAGAATACTGATTATGATTACTAAATTGGAATTAATGGTATTCCTTGGATAATAAGTTATCACATCAATATTGAGCATGAGAGAAAAGCTGAGCTCTCCAACAACTAAACAGATCCAGCTCCAGTGACATGTTCCTCTAAATCTATCCAATAGGTTGTAATAGGAGAGAGGGGGGGGGGGGGGGGAGAGGGTTCAAAACAATGTTTCGATGATTGGAAAATCTATAAACTATCCATAACATAAATTTATACCAATTGGTTTCCATTTAATTGTTATGTCTATTAAGGTTAGTAATTCTAATCTAACCTTACATTGCACACACGATTACTTACCTACCCCTTTCCAAGGTACAAAATATCGACGAAGTCTTACTAACCATCTAATACTTCCAAACCCATTTGCTACTTAATACTTCTAAATATGAAGGGGGCTTCTATAATCACCACAAGTACTTTTAAAAGAGAAATAGGCAGACTCTGCCATTTAAAACCTCAATCAAGGTAGACCCATCATTTAAGAGCTATTCCCAATGTGGTTTCCTAACAATGTTGTCAATGGTCGGTGGGTCCTAGCTACAAACATCTCTAACCACTATTTAAGGCTTCAGACATTTAATGTCCAACTATTACCACCTCTATCACCAATAAAATTGTAGCCATGTAAGAGACAGTACCCAAATCACTTAATACTCTAAAAGGACTAGGCGGACTTCTAACCATTTAATACCTATATTCTAGGAAGGTCCTAAATCACTTAATGCCTATCCCCAAGCCGACTCCTCGCTGGTATTATCGTTATTACGGCCTTAGCAATCTGAGTGACCGTACCTAAGCCAATTAATACCTCATCAATAAAGACTAGGCAGACCCCTGACCAATTAACACCTATTTATCTGTAGGCCTTTGTCCTTTAATAACTAACCCTTAAGCGGACTCCTCACTGGTACTATCTAGCTGACATCGCTTGGAATCTCACTATGTTACTTTATACTTATTTTTAGGAGAGAGGCGAACCCTTAGATCAGTCACTTAATACTTCAAACCCGAAGCAAACCCTTCCCGAGGTATCCACCATCGCTCTTAATTATAAATATGGAATCTCATTAATCTTTCGGTAGGGAGGCGGTCCCTAATATAGCCACTTAATACCTCAACACTGAAATAAACCCATTTACAGACATCCTTATTTATTTGGAATCTCACTAGGTTACTTAATGCTTCCTTTTAAGAGAGAGGTAGACCCTTTAGCCACTTAATACCTCAAAGTAAAAGCGAACCCCTGTGGAGATATCCCTCACCGCTCATAATTCCAAATTTGAACCATTTAATAATTTTTAATTAAGAAAGCAAGTCCAATCTCCCACACCATCACGAGTCCTAGGATTAGTGATATCTCACATCAGTACTAAGTGCACCCAACTGCTGGTAGCCTAGAAGTGAAGGACAATCTTCCGTCCAGTGACTCTACTGACCTCACATCACTAACCTACGAAGTTCAATTAACCATTCTAAGTCTTTACTTATATTATCTTAGGTAGATATTGGACTTGGCTTAATAATTTCCTTTTTATTTAAGGCAATAAGATTTACATTTAAATGCTTATCTACCTATAAATCCCCCTTTTATGCTCATAAATGTTAATTTATCCATAAAATCGTAACGTACATTTCTTAAGACATTTATGTATGATTACTAATTTTAATTAGTAACCTTTTTATATTTATTCCAATTTTATCGGTCCCACTTGTCCTTATTAATTGTAACTCCTAACTCATTTGCATTAATTGCCCATTAATTAGTGTTACAGTCTTTAATTTGCATACTAACTAATTATAACCCCTAATCTTATCCTATCCATCATTTCTCATTAATTTCCCATTAATTTGGTTTACAATCTTTTATTTTCCATTAGCTATTGGCAATTACTAATTTATTACCCATTAATAGGAATTACTACATTCTTAATTCTACCTATTCGCTTCTTAAATTTAACAATAACTAACCGACATTACGCATAAATAACGCATGAATAAACGATGTTTTTCTTTATTAATGCAATAAATACGTATAAACTACCTAATAAAACTACTTATTCCTATCAAAATATATTATAGTCATATGTATTTAACTAGAGTATGCTTTCTATATTTAATATGCTGGAATTAGATTCCTTAGGCATATTTTTTTTATGATTTCCATAAATAGGTTTTAACACAAAAGGAAAGACTTACTACATTTGAAATTACAGGGAATGGATACTTTTTTACTTAGAATAAACAGTGTAAACTACGGAGAATAAATCTGTATTTTACACATCTCTTCCTATTTTGTTTATGGGCATTCCTTGTTAAATCAAACGTCACTCTTTTGAATCAAAAGTGGAAAAAGTGAACAAACTTATGAACATTAAACAATGTTCTTCCCTCAAATTAAATTATGGAAAATCTACAACTTTAAACAAATTTGGGCAATAATAAATAAATCCTATTTTACACCCAAGTAAAAGTCTGGAATAAAATATACAACATTCAAAATCTAAAAACTTTGGGACTGATTTCCAGATCTAGGTGTAAACGTATTTCAAATTAAGTCTAAAATAAGAATATGTGGCAATAGTTTTCTACACTATTTTAAGCCTACAATTCACATATAAAATTGATTTTGCCATAAAAATCAAAATATGCCAATGAAATTGATTTATAATCATAAACAATATATAAAATTTCCCACTCACCTTTTGAAAGCGATCCAAATCTCTAGATCTAAAGTAGAACCATAAATTCATCTCCAAATCCTCTTTAACCCAATATATATATATATATATATATATATATATATATATATAAGGGTATATACACACATTAGAATTATAAATCCAAGAAGATACTTGGGATTGGGAGAGAAAATACATACAAATATAAATATATAAATTACCTCAAATATACGTATAGTTGATTCTCATCTCTTCTCCTTTTTATTAGATTTCTATTCTTCTCCAATTTGTATGAATATAGGTATAAATATCTTTTTTTTATAATTTAGAAAGAAAGTGGAGAACAAAAAATTCTAGAGCTTTGCTATCGTCCTAGAAAAATATAAGAAGAGAAGGGAGGATTAGGCCTGAATTTATAGGCGTAAGAATCAATCTCAACCATTAGATCAAAATATATTAAACCCGAGCCGTTGGGCCTAGGCTAATCCTAGCCACCATACATGAAGCTGTCGACCATCACCTACTTAGGAGTCGACCTCTCCAGTATGTGGATTGATCTTTGGGCCCTAGATAATTAATATATAAACGTTAATTTTTTTAATCGATTTATTTTTGTTCCGAATTCTTTTTTCATCTGTAATTTCTTCGTTTGGACTTCGATCGTAAAAGTCCAAATATGAAAGTTGCTTAGAATTTCCCATGAATGCAATTGAGCAAATTTCATAGTCGAATTTCATCGTTTGCACAAATTCCATTTTTAGAGCCTAATTGATCAACTAACTAATTAAATAACTAATGCCAAATTACGGCGTGTTACATGATGCTCAATGCCATATGCGATTTTACAACTATTAGTTGCTCCATTGTTACTATTGTGGTCACGGCCGCATGTTGGTGAATTGCATAAAGGAACAGAGGCATCCATGTTAATTGGGTTTATAAACGTTCGATGGATGTACCTATGCAAGAAGTTGAATCATTTATCGACCCTTGTATGCTACTAGTTGTGTGATGACCCAATAATTTTACTCTTTTATTGTTAAAGTAATTAAAAATGGACTTTTAACGAAAGGGAAAGTTGGGTGTTGTATTTATAATTATTACGAAGGTCTTTCCAAGCTGATCAATTTGATATACAACTTTAATATATTTGGAATAATGGTTTGTGAAATAGAGGCGTCATAGTGTATAAATAGTACCTATTTTGGGTCAAAATGGATGCACAACCCATAACTTAGCTAAACAACTATATAAGTGAGGCAACGAAACCCTAGCTGTTACCTCTATCTTTATTTTCTACCTAATTTCAAAATTTCTCTAATCACCTGATAACAGTAGATGATTATGTCTAATTATAAATTGATTTAAAAATTAAATTATTTAACTATGTTGAATTATATATTGCTGCGAAGCTATCGACGAATGGAGTCAACAAGTGATGTTCATTTGTCTTAAAAGTCATGGAGGTGGTTGGAATTCATGGTCAAAGCTAAGATCAGTGAAGCCAAATGGGCCAAATTGGGTGTTTATGGTTCCTGCAATAATTCATGAAATCGAGGGCTGGAATAGATGACACTTGCAGCTAGGAGGTGACCAATGGTGGCGGTTCTTGACAAATCAGTCACAAGTGACTTGAATTTTTGAATTAGAGTTTAAACTCTATGGCAGCGGTGACTAAATGGGGAGGCTGGAGGTGGGATTTTTGGTTGCAGAGGCGGTGGGCAGCATGGTTATGGCAGGCGGGGGCGCTATTGTGGTTATAGAGGGCATAAATCACTGGTCAAAATTGAGTATACATAGGTTGATTTCGATGGTGACTAAAAGGGAAGAAAGGTTATTTGCATTTAAGTTCCTCTACATTATTTAATTATAAATTCGATCTTGAATCTTGTAATCTTCACATCTTCCATATACGGTCTTCGATTCATGAGCGGTTTTTTCCATTGGACTCATAATGGAATTTTGGACAATATACAACTAGGTTTGTTGAGTTTGGAAACTACTTGAATATCATGTTAGTATGAATTATTTAATTAAACTAATTTAAATTTAAACTATAAAATCCATAATTATTGATAAAAATCATATTCGTTGATATATATTGTATTATATGGATGACTTTTCCATTATTATGGCAATCTTGTTGTGTTGTGCCTTAATTGGATAGTTTACCGTTGACATAGGATATTTGGGTATTTAATTACAATTAATTAATGACTTGAGTTAAAAAGTAATTAATTAAAATAATATAAGCAATAATGAGAAAATAAATAAATAAATGATTAATATAGATATTTATAGATTTTAGGTGGTTTCTATAAATAACAATGATTTAACATATTTTACTAAAAATAAAGCATGCAATTAAATAAGATTATTATTTATGAATTTTAGGGAAATTAATAAATAATAATTAAAATTATATTTTAAATTAATATTAATATTTTGGAAATTTATTATTTAGAATGAGACTTTAAATAATAATAATATGCATTCTAGTGAAAATAGTATTGTTTTGTGTAAATGATAAAAATGGTTTATTTAACGGTATTAATGGTAGGAAATATTATTATTGTCTAATTTATAGAATAGAAAGGGTATTTATTTGGATAATAATAAGAATAGTAAAGGGATGTTTTCCAATAGTTTTTTTGGACAAAGAAATTACTATTTTAAGATAAATGTAGATAAAAAGAAGTTTCGATGGTTTAAAAATAAAACGTTTTATTTTTGGGACAAATAGAAATGAACCTGTTTTGGAAAGAATTAAGGAGATTTTAATGTATATTATTATTTTGATGTAAAAATAATAATATTACGTTTTAAAAAGCGAACTAACGAAAATTACTTTTTTGATTTAAAATACGATGTTTTATGGTATTTGAAAAAATTGGTAAAATAAAAGAATTTGAAGTATATTATTGATTTAGAAGAATTATTGTTGTTTTTGAGATGAATAAATAAAGGTGGATTTACAATAAATAATAATAAATTGATTTACTAGAATAATGGATGTTAATATAGTAGTTAGATGGTTGTAAAGTGTGTGATTAATTATTGATTTTAATCATCACACATATTTGATCTTTGACTATGGAATCGCATTTAGATGAGTATGCAATATTTTATCATTATTACTACTAGGTGATGGGTAATTAATTATGATTATCTGATGACGGGTGTTCTCTTACGAATACATATTTAATGGCATTGATATTGTGTTACTATCAGAGTGATTGGTATACATTGGATGATTCATACTTACATTGGTAATGTATTATTATAATTAATAATTAATAATGTATGTAAGTATATTTGTGTTGTTATTTCCTTATTTAGTGATTGGGGTTGTTATTGAATATTGCTGATGTTTGATAGTTATGTACTATTAATGTTGTTACCACATATGATTATTTGTGGCGATTGATAAGTAGGAAACTGTTTTATGCTTTATCTATTTTCATTGGTTGCGATGGTTGCATTAGTTTCATTGATTGCAGTGGCTATGATTGTTGCAATGGTTGTGTGGATGCTATGGTTGCAATGTAATAATAAGTATTTGGATGTAGGAGAAGATTGGGAAACAAAACTACATAGGCTTGATCCTTCAAAAGGGATGCATAGGTAGTCTTTTCCTATGCAATAGCTATCGAGCCTATGGCCGTAGTGTATAGGGTTAGGCACAATCCAAACATAGTTGAAAACTTTTCCCTTTTTAGTCCTAGTATATATGCATGCTTAAGCATGCCTTTTCTCAGTATGGACATGCATTTACTCAATATGGACATTCTACGGTTGACTTTTATTTTTGTTGTCCAGCTTCAAGAAACAAATTTGTTCGAACAATGCTTTTATATTTATTTGTTAGTTGTAAAATCTTTGATGACATTTGTTATTCGTATTTGTAAATAACTTGAAAAAATTTGAAGATATATTTTTCAAAGTTATGACACATTTTATGGTCTATAGGCGTTATAAAAGTTTAATTCATCGATCACTTTCCTTAAAACAAATAACAACATAGAGATTACTAATATAAAAATGAATCTTTATATCATTTTATTCACATGTACATGATTATAATCAGCAAAGATTTGTCTTTAATAAGGGAAGATTACGGGTGTTCTATCATATAAGCTAAATATTAGCCAGTTACACTAATTTTACAATTTTTGGTATAGAGTTGATGTATCAATCCTTGTCGTTCCAATCATATCTGATATAAATAACATAAAAAGCATAACAAAATGTACCATCATCGGTCTCTATGAATTTTTTATTTGCATCCTCATTTCCTTGGTTTTTATCATGATGATATTTTAATGCAAGCTTTCTACAATTACGATGAACGGTCAGTACATACACACCAAAGTTTGTATAGAATACACATCAAATATAGCATAGAAAACTCAATACGTGCATGCGTGATACAGAAAGAAAAAGAATAGCAAAAGAATTATTGATCCAACTTTTAAGTGTAGATTCCCATTGACTATATTTCTTCAAACCTATCTTAGCTTCAAATTAAAAGTCATGCACATTAATTACTATAGTTAAGCACACATTCTAGAGTCATTTCACCAATATTTAAGGTCAATGCAATGACAATTTGATTTTGAAATGTAATCGTATACTGATCCAAACCAAATACAAACTTACTACAGCTAAGCACACAATAATAGTGTAAGTTCTCTACTTAATTGCATGAATATTAAAAAATTCCACAAGTTGAAAGCAACATGTCAACATCAACACAGTAAAAGTAAAAGTGGGTGGAGATGAAAATATTGAAAGCAAATGGTTGCATTAGATACAATCCAAGGTGGAATATAAATGAACCTGTACGATAATTCTACCCGAATAACCACTCATCTCACATCAAATTAATCCAAAAGTCCCAAAACTGCCTCAAATTCCCTCACCAAATCCGAACAATAACATAATCTCCACTAACATTTATCAACCTACACTGCAACTCCATCTACAAAAAAACCAAAACATTGGCCACTCCTGGTTCCACTTCCTCCATCATACCTCCTATAACATCACAACACCCCAAGAGCAATCACTTCCTCCCAAATATATATATATATATATATCAAACAATCACTGCTACCCTCACCATTCAACGAACCCACTTCATTACCTACTATTGCAATCTCCTCTACAGCAACTACATCTGTAACTGGTTCTCTAGGTAATTCAAAAAAAAAAACTACATCTGTAACTTGACTACCGCCTTCAATCATCAAACTCCGAAAACCTAAACACCACCCACAACATATCATCAAAACTGCCACACTACAAAATCGAAACCACCATCAATACATATACAATCTGCTTTCCTCAGCCATTTCTGACTTCCTGTTGCCCACCACTGTCAACCAACCACTTCCATCAACAATTCCACAACCACGAAACTGCCTTCAATAGCATCCACAAAAGCAACTTCCTTCCATCAATACCACAATCCAATCACCAAACTCCTCTCTATAGTTCATCACCGCGACCACAATCACCAAACTTCGGCTCATCTCTATCTCCAAACATGCCGTTCATACCTCTAATACTGCAATTAGGTAGGTCAAATCTCGCCTCGATCTCCCTGTCGCGCCAATTGCCTATGCAAACCAAGATTCGATTAACCAAAATCGTAGAACCATCACAACCGATTGATTCAAACCTGCACCACAACTGCCCCCTCTTCGACCATTTCAGCAACCCAAATCAGCATCACAACCCTACCGAATCAAGTTTGAAATTATGCAAAAATAATACGAAACTTGTACGTGAATGTTAAAGTATTATCGTATAACCTGATCAAATCAGCAAAGCTATTAAATTTATGTACAAACATGTTGTTAAACTATCGTTGAAAGATATGTAAAGTGATATTTTTGTGTAAAGTGTGGACAGCTGAGGCCATATTTCAACATCTGCCAACACAGATCTTAAAATAAGTAGTATTATAGTTTCATCAATAGTGTAGTATAACATAGAAACATCACTGACACAGATAATTAATGGCTAACATTATAAATCATAAACCATCCCACTATGCTTAATAATCAATCGGTCAACGGAATACTGTTTTGTACAATTCAAAGTATAAAATTACATATTTTCATAATCAACAAACGCTTGGATTGGTTTGTAGCAATATTTGTAAGCAAGATACATGTTTGACCTGAAGAAAAACTAAATTAGATGCTTTGTTTAAAAGGTTGACAGTATTTTTTATCATGCCTTTAAAATGGAAATTTGTTTAAATAAGTTAGCATTTGTCGATAGTTGCTGCCACTCCTTTGTAGTCACCCAGATAATCCAAAAGATTAGCATCTTTATATGTTTATCATGTAATAAAAATAATAAGGTATGATAATGAAGCAGCACATGCAAGGTGTTAGAGAGTAATGTGTTAAATAAAAAGGCTTAGAGATGTAACGCAGTTACACAGCTGCCTAAAGGCAGTTTTTGTAATTGTTAATCAACATTTAAACTCATCGTTAACGAAGCTGAAGCCTACAGCAATTTGAATTTAGATTTAGTAGTGCAGATGCATGGTTATGGTTGATTAAAAATACAGGGAAAATGAAATGCACACGCTAAAACGTTATGTGGTATTGCTCAATTGCAAATTCAATAGTGTTTCTAAATATATAGCAGCTGGGTAGTTTGAATGCATATTAAATTCTTTAAACAAATAAAATGAAAAATGAAAACTTAGCATAATGCAATTCCCTTATATTGATTATGATAACTTGCTTCTAGTTATAGTGTTTATCCAAATAATACATATTTCACAAAATTAATAACTTATAGCAAACTGCCAAATAATATCTGTGTAAACCAAAATACAAATGAATCCAACCTTCACTAAGTGTTCTAAAAATGAAGAGTTCCGTAATAATATAATTTTACAACTTTATCTCATAGAATATTCTACTATATCTGCCAAAAAATTACATTTTATTATTTTCATGGCACTGAGGATTGCTTGTTGGTTTATAGAATTTGCATGGCATTTATAGCTTACTGTATTGTTGGAACATTTGACTGTATTCATGATACACACAATTGTAACAAAGTTATTATATTTCACATAAGAATAGAGATGAGTACATGGTTGTATGTCATAAATAACGTTTCGGTTTAGAGTATAAATTAGAGCAAATCAACCGATTAGCTATTTCTAATAGTTTATCATAATGCTTTAAATAATGCATATGCACATATAATTCAAACTTTTAAACGAAGTTAACAACAATCAAACAAAATATGGAAAAGGTTGGTTGATTAGCCCTTAATAGTAGATCTAACAAAATTTCATTACAACACCAAACAGCAGCAGTAGAAACTTGAATGCAAATCTCTGCACAAAGTCCATTTCAAAAACGCTATCAGCAATACCATGATAAAGTTGTCGTAATTGCTGTAATCGAAAGAGTTATTTCTTCCTTTAATTCTTACCTCTTCTCATTACAGTAAATCGTTGTCATTACAGTAAAAGAATTTGACTAAAATGTGATCTTTTATATTTGAATTTTATTTGATGATTTGGAAGAAAAAATTATATGCAAAATCAATTTTGGATTCATATTCATGCAGGTAAAGTTTTACGTTGTGAAATAGGTAATTTGTTAATAGATTAATTCAAAAAAGAGCAACATTTTGCTATATTGGTATAGAAATCCAAAATATATATTTTTCCATGAAGAAAAATGGTCATAGGTAGGTATCAAAATCAATACAGTCTATCATAGAGATAGCTATGATTAAAATTCAGAACAAGGAAATTTTTTAGAGTAAAGGTTGGTATACTTGTATCGTAGTAGTAGACAATGGGGAAATAGATCACCGTGGTAGATGAAGGGGATGTGGGTTGGATTGAGTGGACATGATGATGCCAATGATGTTTTTCGTTGGTGTCGAAGATGAAGGATCCATAGTAAAGTGGATTCGATCTATGATTCTAGAATTTTTTTAAAAAGGCTTTGATACTGCAAGAGGATGACGACGACGATGTGTTCAGTTGATGCGGACGATGGACAATCTGTGGTAAGATCCGTTCGATCTAGGGTTTCAGAAAGAGTGTGGGTGGAGGGATGGCAGAGGGATGATGGAGGAGGCTAGATCTGATAAGGAAACTGTTTCAGGATCAGGCGAGAACAGACGAAGAGGAGTTTGTGTAGGAGGGCAGTTTTGGAATTTCAGAAAGACACCGTGCAAGTTAGTTATTGGAATTCTCTTTATGAGTAGTAAAGATGTGTGTGTATAACTATATCTCTTTATGTGTGAGCGTGCATGTACATGTGTGAAGCTTCAAGTAGGAGTAAAAGAGGGAATGGAAAGGTGGACGAAGGCTATATCATGGATGGTTGATTTGGTATATTATTTTATACTATGGTTACATCATTTATGAGTTAATAAAAATTGATGTATTGAGATATAAATTGATGTGATAATGTTGTAAAGTAATTGTATTATTGGGATAATGTTCATTTCTATTGATGCTTGATTCCGTTGTGAGGTTTTCCATTTTTATTCCTCGTTTTAGAAATTATTAGTTTTATGTACCCATGGTCCACTGCTTTTAATATCTGAAATCAGTTGTAAGCAAATTTTGATATCATTTGTAATTTGTTGTAATTTAGAAATAGTAGGTCGTCAGCTTGCTATCTGAGCTTAGGTTTAGCGAGTCGCTGATCCTTAGATTGATTTAAACACATTAAGGTAGTTTATTTCATACTTAGGTTGGGTTAAAATATAAATGAAAGAGCGTTTGGTTGATAATTTTATGCTTTGTGTGTATGGGGTTGTTTGTTTAGCTATTGTTGCCATACCTTAGAATGATGTTTATTTATTATGATCTTTGTATGGAAAATAAAAAAAGTAGAAGTGGTTAGGGTGAACACTTATAAGAGGGGTTAAGTGTTGGTTTGGACCAAAGTGACACAAACCCGATGTTAAATTGATTGAAACTTAACCTTATAAGATGGAACCACTTTTACTTTTAGGTAAATATTATTTCTGAAAATTTATAAAGTATACATTTTTGATTTTTAAGATACTGCATAAAAAGGGAAAATGTTTGTTTTTGACATAGTAATTTGACAAAAATTTTGTTGAAAAATAAAATTTTAATTTGGTGAAATAAGATATTTTACAAAGATATTTTTTTACGAAAGAGTACATATTATAAAAATATATTTTTCGAAAGTATTTAGAGAAAAAGTCTTTTAGTCGGATATTAGAATTTGAATTCAGCCTTTGAAGTAGCAATTCAATGCAGGAAAATTTATTTATTTTTAAAACATCTCTGGAATGTATTTTTATAATGATACTCTAGTTTGAGAACACTTTGTTAAATCTATGGAGAGAAATTTTTGTTGATAAGTGTCCTACTTGAAAATAAATTATTTTGAAAGGAACGTTTTAATGGGAACATCTTAACTAAAGTTGTTTTAACTTGAAAATGTCTTTTGACAAAAAGGTATATATTAGAAAGTATTTTGTAACCTCGCATTTGATTTAAAATATCTTGTAAAAATATTCTATTAAGGATCATGTTGGAAAAGAATATTTTTCGTTAATATATATTTTAAAAAAATTAAAAGGTTTAAAGAATATTTGTTTAAAAAGGTGCTTTAAGGAAGAAAAATATTTTAATGACATGTTATCCAGCCTTTTAACAGGGCAATTTCTAGACGAACTCGACGAATCAAACTTAAATGTTATCGAGCCAAGAGGCCCGGAGAGATAGCTGTAAATTCCAAAAAAAGTACAACCAAAATCACAGGATGGAAACAAGGCAATATCACAAGAGCTCAAAGAAGATTCCATCAAAGTGATGGATCAGTACCAATCCAACCCCATGAATTGGTACCGATAAATAAATATACACCCAAATCAGTCGAACTTCCTTCCATGCTTAAGTGTTGGTGATAGCAACCCATTCCAAGTCCCATTGATCGTTCGCCTATCGTTTTCTATCGAATGCCTCAAGCAATGGAAATCAACAACTTTATTCCTCCGGCGATCCATCATTTGAACTTAGAAACAAGCTTATAACAACTCAAATAGGTTGGAAATCATGAAGCTAACAACGAATCACTCCCATTTCAAAGAGCGCATACCAAATCCACGACGAAGTTTCATGGATCGGTATTGATCCATCCAACTTGTTGAGCTGTCCACATTTCATCTTGAGCAACCACCAGGAGATCATGGAGAACGTAGAGGAGGATACGCTGGAGCATTTCTCAGTGACCTACAACTATATATAAGTATGGAAGGGCATCGTTTGGAGGATCGTTTTCACTTCCTTGCAATTTTTACACATTTCCTTATAATTGTCTGTGGAGTGGTATTGAACGATAAGAACTGTACTTGTAAATCAACAGTATTATCAACAAAAATCTCAGGTGGACATAGGCAATGATTGGCCGAACCACTATAAATGTGTGTTGTTATATTTTTACTCGTTTTGATTTATTTTCTTCAATTTCATTCTCTTATGTAATCTTTTGTTGTTGGTGCCACATTTTGGTACTAACAGATAACAAAAAATTTAATATAATTTTGTTAAGAATATCATGTTGGGAAATATCTAGTGAGAACTCTTATTTTAAGGTTGAGCATTCTTTACAACGAATATTATACTATTTAGAAAATATTTAGTTTAAAGTTACTTACACGAGGGTTATTTCCATAAAAAGATGTTTTACCCTGATGGAATTATTTTCTCAACGGGAGCATTTGAAAAATATACAATGGAAATAACTTTTAAATTGAGAAACTATGTAATTGGTGGAAATATTTAGGAATAGTTTAATGGAGGTCTTGTTGAGAAGTATCATTTTGGAGTAAAGAATGTGATACAATATCCATTTGAAATCATTCAGGAATTGGAATACACATATTAAAACTGAAAGTATATAAAATTTAAATTAAGGCGGAACCGAAGACGAGTAAGGAAGTAATGAGAGTGAATGGATGAGTCACCACACTCAACCTATTCATATCAAGAGCAATTGATAAATTCATTCCTTTCTTTAATGCGATTAAAAAGCAAAAAACCTTTAAATGGATAGAAGAGTACCAAAAAGCCTTTTAGGAACTAAAGCCATTTAGAAAAGCCATCGATAGTTTCTAGACTTATAGGAGGAGAAAACTTATTCTTATATAGGACAATATTGGAACATGCAATCAGTTCAACTTTAATAAGGGAAGAAAATGGAATCCAATTCTAAGTATATTATACGAGCAAAAGATTAAAACATGCTAAAGTTATGTATTTGATTATAGATAAGTTAGCTTATTTCCTAATGTTATCGATACAAAAGTCAAGGCCTTATTTCCAAGCATACCTAATCAAAATTTTAACTAACTACCCACCGAGGAAAAATTTCAGCAAGCCTAAGACATTAGGAAAATTGATGAAATGAGGAAGGGAATTGATTCTAATATGACATTGAATATTTCCCTCGAATGTCAATTAAATGGCAGGCCTTGGCCGATCTTGTAGTAGAATGTATGGGAAGAGCAATTAAAAAAGCTAAAGAAGCTTGAACCAAGGTGGTAGTTATATGTGGACGGTGCTTCAAATAAGCAAGAAGCCGGAGCCGGTTATGTCATGATTACGCTCAATAGGCATACAATACATTGTGCATTGAATCTAGGGTTTTCAGCTACTAATAACATGCCTGAATATAAATCTATGATAGTAGGATTAACTTTGGCTTAACAACTAAAAATCCTAAGGATCGAGATATTTAGTGATTCACAGTTGATGGTAAACAAATTAAAAAATGTGTATCAAACAAAAAATTCTCAATTGGCTTCATTATGGAGAATACACGAGATGTTAATTCGATTTGAAGATTTCTCTCCTCATCATATATCAAGGTAAAAGAATGCACAAGCATATTCCTTGGCAAAATTAGCAAGCTCACGAGGGGCACTAGATATCAAAATTGTTCCCGTTGGGTTTCAACAAAACCCTAAGATCAAATTTGAGAAAGAAGGATCAAATAGTGAAACATTGTTTCTAACTCAATCATAAGCCCAACAACCATAATATTGCAAGGAGGACCTTTAGGAAAATAATAACCATAAAGAAACTTTTGAAAGAGTAAGAATAGATGCTTCTAAGGATCAATATACTAATAGTCGGATGATACCTATAATTGAGTTCTTGGAAAAAGGAACACTGCCCAAAGAAAAGAACATGTCATGAAAAATGTGTTATCAAGCCCCATTAAATACCATAATCGATGGGTTATTATATTGGAAAGGTTATTTGCACCTTATTTGCAGTGCATTACCCCAGAGATAGGAGTAAAGCTATTGAAGGAAACCCATGAAAGATCCTATAGGGGTCACTCCAATAGGGTAAAACTGGCAAAGAGAGTAACGAGATAAGGGTATTATTGACCCTGTATGACTAAGGATGCATTATACTATGTGAAAAGGTGTGATAAATGCCAAACGTTTTCTAGAATCCCATAGTTACCTTCAGATGAATTAACTTATGTCGCTAGCCCATGGCCTTTTAATGTATGGTGAATTTACTTTAAATAACCTCTTTTGGTCTCAAAAGGAGGAGCAAAATTTGTCATGGTAGACAATGATTACTTTAGTAAGTAGGTAGAAGCAAAACCATTAACAAACATCATTGCTATAAAGATCTTGAAATTTTCATCAAAAATATAGCTACTAGATTTGGACTTCCAAATAAGATTGTTTTCGATAGTGGAACTCAATTTGAGAGCGAAGTATTCACCTATTTTTGTGAGAGAAATAAAACTATAAAAAGTTTTTCATCAGTAGCCTAACCAAAGCGAATGGGGTAATGGAAGCAACGAATAATATCATAAAGAACATTTTAAAAAAGCGATTAGGCAAAGTAAAGGGAAACTAGGCAGAAGAACTTCCCCTCGTCATATGGTCTTATAAAATTTCTCGAGAACGTCCACTAGGCATACCCTTTATTCTTTAACTAATGGATTTGAAGCCATGCCACCAGTCGAGGTTGAAGTCCCTTTGTGTTGAATAATTACATGCACCTATGAATCATTTCAAGAGATAAAGAAAGAATCACTCGACTTGATTAATGAACTAAAAGATCAAGTCACCTTGCAAATAGCTGAGTACCAATGAAGGATTTCCAAAAATTAAAATTCAGAGGTAAAAGGAAGGTCATTCAAAAAAGGAGATCTAGTGCAAAGGAGAGTAATGGAAAAAACACACAGGACCTAGCACGTGGCCTGCTAGGACCAAATTATGAGGGGCCATTAGTCATTCGTGAAGTGATGCTTCTAAGAATTACCAGTTAAGTAAAACAAATGATAATGTGATAGAAAAGCCATGGAATGCCAAAAATTTAAGACCACATTTCATAACATTAGATGAATAAAGTGGACTACCAGAAAGATCTTTCCAATTAACAGCCCTCAGACCGAGACGAATATGTTTGACTTAGCTCCTAACCTGATGAGGTTAGTGAGATTGGTTGAGCAGAAACACACCTCATATCTAGAAGAGGATAATTAAGCTTGTTGTCCAGCTGTGAGTTCTGGCCAAAGTACCCATCTAAGGGAGATGGTCAAAAGGCCTTCGGTACTATTGCCAAGCCTGGCTGGAGCACCTATCCAAAGAGTGATGATCAATCAAGCCTTTGGTCCTACCTCAGGGCCTGGCTAAAGCACTAAACCAAGGGAGTTGGTCAAAAAGCCTTCAGTCCTGCCGTCATGCCTGACTGAAGCACCTTTTCAAAGAGCGATAGTCAGTCAAGCCTTGGTCTCACCTTAGGTGGCCAGAAAACAATCCAAGGGAGTTCGTCAAAAAGCCATCGGTCCCATTGCTAGGCCTGACCAAAGCATCTATCCAAAGAGTGACGACCAATTAAGCATTTGGTCCAACCTCAAGGCCTAATCAAAATACCCATCTAAGGTGATGGTCAAAAAGCCTTCGATCCTGCCACTAGGCCTAGCCGAAGCAACCATCTAAAGAGTAATGGTCAATTAAGCCTTTGTCCTGCCTCAAGGCTTGGCAAAGCATACATCTAAGGGAGATGGTCAAAAAGCTTTTTGTCTCGCTGCCAGACCTGTCTAAAGCACCGATTGAAATAGTGATGATTAATTGAGCATTTGGTCTCACTATTGGGACCGACCAAAACACCTATTTAAGGAAGATGGTAAGTGGAGCCTTTGGTGAACAAATAAGGTATTTGAAAGCGACTATCCAAGGAAGGATGATCAACTAAAATCCTGACTCGATGAACAACCAATCTTACAACAAACATCTAAAAGTATCTATTAGTACAAAAAAGTGGCACAAACATCCAAGAAATTGAGCAAAGAATGAAAATGAAGAAATGTAAATGGAAAATGACTAAAAACAAGACACCAAATGATTATAGTGGTTCAACCAACTGTTTCCTATGTCCACTTGAGATTTCTGTTGGTTATCTTATTGTTTATAAGTGCAGTTCTTATGGTTTGTTACCACTCCACGGGTAATTACAAGGAAGTATGTAATAATTGCAAGGAACCAAAAAGATCCCCAAAAAAGAGCCCTAAAAAAGGGCCCCTAGCCTCTTATTTATAGCCCTCAGTTATTGGGAAATGCTCCACCATGTCTTCCTCCATGATCTCCACTACCTAGTAGAAGTTGTCCTCGAGAAAAAGTGGCCAAGTAAGCAAAGTTGATGGATCGTATCGATCCATGACCATAGATCGCTATTGATTTATAAGATCTTCATATGAAACATTCTTGTCACTTTGAGAAGAAGAGACTTGTCATTAGCTTCATGAGTTCCAACTTTTTTATTTGCTATAATCTTTTTTTTGAGTCTAAATGCTGGTTCATTGGAGGAGTAGAGATTGCTGATTTCAGTTGCTCGAGTCATTCAATAGCAAATAATGTACGATCGATCAATGGAGCCTTAAATAGGTTGCTGGCATCATAACTTTGTAGAAGGAAAATGGGGAATTTCTGATGGAGTTTTATGGATTAGTATCCATCCATGAGGATGGATCGGTACTGATCCATCATTTTGATGGATCATCCCTTGGAATCTTTTGGAATGGTCTTATTTTTATTTGTTATCTTGATTGTACTTGATTTTAAGATTTTACGGCTATCTCTTTGGGCTTCCTATCTTGATAACCTTTAAGTTTGCATTGTCTAGTCCATTTAGATATTGCCTGGTTAAATGGCTGGATAACACTTGGCCCCCCCTAAAGTACATCTTATTTTAAACACGATGTACTTTGAATCGAGATAAGTCGGGATTGCCATATCTCACTACAATCCATGCTTCGTATAGTTGTTATCCTTACTTTAGATTTTTTAGTAATGTTTCGTGTCTCTAACTATTCGATATGATGCTTCATTAGCACCTGGCACTATAAAGCTGGAATATGCTCTCATGATCTATCATTTCGAGCTCGGTAATTTGAACTAGTTCCTTTTCTGGATCTTTTGGGTATGAATATGCTTTAGTTCGATTCTGGTTATAGAATGTTGAACATGCATTTACATGCATGCACATTCTTATGGATTTTCCTAAGCATATGCATATACACATACGTGCATATATAGGTCATCATCCCTTTCTTAATTATTTTAAACATCTACCATTCGGTACCGATCCATGGGCATGAATCGTTACCGATCCAAGCCTTAAAATGAGGAAAATCATGTGCCTAGATTTTAGAGTTTGAGGTTTTATATATCCGCCCATTTCTTTTCTCTTTAACTTTATTCTTGCCATTCGAAGTGAAGTTCTTGTCTACCATTGAAATAATTTGCTAACAAAGTTGAATCATCGCCATTCGACACCAGAACAACCACCACCATCCATCGAACTGCCACCTCCGCTTCTTATTCGAACTTGACATCGAAGGACTCCATTCGATGGAATTGTTTGATCTTAAGGGTGATCTTCTATAATTTCGCACGTGAGGGGTTATTTCTTGGTTTTGTCCAGTCATTGATAATTTGATTATTTTTCAACACAACATAAGTTATCGAAAGGATCTCGGATGACTCACTAAAGCATGAAAGCCAGGATCTTTTATAAAATGGATTCCTATTTGAAAAGTGCATAACCGCATGGATAAGCTCACACTATCGCGTCAATTTTGGATCCAATTCGAGATTTTCTACGAAATTGAAAGAGAGGGATGCCTTCGGGAATGCGAACACAAATGATTTTTTCCCATGTTTCAGAATACGGTTAACCAACATGTTAACTAATCGATTACGATAAATTGGATTGGATTTTGCAGTTTTTTCTTCTATGGTACCTCGACGTGACATGAGCGTGAAAGAGGTTCAAAAATAAGATCATTTTATAAGATCTAAAAATGAATCACTTATTTTGGCTTTTTTAACTTCACTCCCTATTTCCACTCAAGGAATCCTGAGGAAGAGAATTTTATTCAGTTTCCATCGAGCTAAAATAATATGCTGATGGTTCTAGTAAACCAAAACTACCATTTTCTAGCTATTTGGCTTTAATCTTAGCTTATACAAGACAAAAAATTAAGATCTAGTTACGATTGGAAATGCACTTTTGTTTTTTATCTTCATCCATAGATCCTTTACTTATATTTATTAATTGGAAGATTTGATCTAGTGGAATTTATTATAACGTATCAATAAGATAGACCCATGCTGTGAGTTGTTTCATGCCATAAATAAACACGGACTCTCAAAAAATATGTTGGACATGCAAATACCAAGTCGCTCTCTCCTCCATTATCTTCGCACCTACTTCCTATTTGGATATGACGAACAACTGGTTGAGCGAGTAGACATAGAGAGAAAGATTACCCCAGTATATTAATTCTATGGTTTATGGTTGTTCGCTACTAGGGTAGCTTAACTTAAACAAGTGACCTCTTTTCTTTCATATGTGAGAGAATGTCTCTAATTCACTCTCTGATCTAACTCCCTTTCCTTTTCTTTTGGGCTTAGCCTAGCCTCATGGGAAGAGTTAGTAATTGATATCCATATTCAAGGTTCCACAAAACAAAAGCGCTAGACCCCTAATCCTTTACTTTAATGAACAAGGCTCGCATGACCGAATTTTCCTTTTGAATTAGTAAACCTAACTAACTGAAAAATGACCCGAACTCCAAAAGAAACTAGGGTAGTCATGGTTTTCGTAATTTCTCTAAAGCTATAATTGTAAACCACGATCAAATCTATGGAAGCATTGGTTTATACATCCTTTTAGTCTCGACTTTAGGGATAATTTTTTTGCTATCTTTTTTTGAGAACTACCTAAGGTTCCAACTAAAAAATAATAAAATAATTTTTAATTATAGAAACTAAAGTAATGGGCTCTTTTTGGTCGAAAGACGAAATTCTTAATGATAGTTGGTTGTATTCACCAATTTTGGCAATAATCGTTTCATTAACAGCAGGATTCACTGCATTTTACTAAAAGTTTTTTTATGATCTTTTTGTTCAAATAACAATTAAGGTGAAGCAGGGTCAGGAACAACGAATCTCATTTTCTCTCGCTCTTTTCGTTCATTTCCGCCACGCCATACATAATAGCCGCCACAATAAGAAAGAAGAAAGTGAAATAGCTAGAAGCGCTCGCTTTACCACGCCCAATAATGAATTCTTATTCACTGGAAAGCCAACAGAAAGATTCGTAGAGCCGGTGGGATTTTGTAGGATTAGATTCGATCCATTTTGCATTCGAATCAAATTTCGATCCAAACCCAAAATCAACTGTCACCTTAAGCTCAATGTCCATAAGTGGGTAGTGATGATGATGGAGAGGTTGATGGTGTTTCACATTGGTGACAACATTTGGGATTGGGAGATGGTGGAAAGAGTGACCATGATCCAACCAAGGGGATGGATCGGTACCGATCCAACCCTTGGTGGATTTTGTGTCTCAACTCACTCAAGAACTTTGGAAGTATGGACAATTTGTTTTTATCTCAATGCTATCTCCTGAGTTCTATGATATTTTCAATGCATGATCGACGACGTGAAGCCCGACGGGATGGTCAGCAATGTTAGTCACTTCCGCTAGCCTCTAGACTTCAAAATGAACTATTGCACAATATTGAAAATTGACACCGCATAACATTACACAACACTGTAGCTTATATCACATTGCACTGTATTCTCACTTTAGCATGGTAGCGTAACTTTTAATTTAACTTGTATGTTGAGCCTTTATAGTTATGGGTCATAGACGTTTCGAGTGTCTCTCTGTCCAAGCTCCGAGCCCATCAATTTCTAGATACACCAAATTAGATATCGAGTCGAGCTCAACCATGGTTCTTTCCACATGGCAAACCCCGATGCAGCCTATACTTCAGCTTGAGAATTCGCAAATAGGTCAACTTGCATAGAAAGTTCCAGTAGAGCCCGAGGTTGGCCTAGCAGTCGAAAATGCCCTCGACATACTAGATAATGCTATTATATTAGATGATCTAATAGATTATCTATCATTTTAAATTAAGGAAGGATCACGTAGGAGGATCTGTGAGAAACATGATATCCCAGTTGAGGCATGCTAGTTCCTTTGCACTAATAAAGGACTCATCATCCTTCAAATGGGTGCACAGCATGTAACAAATACATGTGCTTGGCAGGATGTGTCCACCGTTCAACCAGTTTATCCGATGAGTCCTGCACTTTATGAGGTCGGCTCTAGCTCAGCTCCATTCGAACAACTATGCATTCCTTCATAGGTTTTTATCATCTTCGCTCTCCATTACAACCAGGTTCCCAATAATCAAGAGATTTGATACTTATTCAGCTTCAAGCACTGCAAGGGAAATCCTTCCCTCATTTTCTTAGAACCATCCAAAGATCAAATCATGGTCGACATCTGGATTAAACCGAGTTATTTCAGGGATGAATTCATTTTTGTTCGTTTTCCTCATGGATTTACATAGCAATGGCTGTCTAAACGTGACCCCTATTCTCTTCCTTTTCATGTAAGTCCATGTTTATAGTTCTACAATCGTTGAATGTCTTTTTCGTTCTTTGCAGATGTACCGCACAGCCTAGCAATATGGCTTTGGTAGAGACTCTCTGTCAACTTCATGAAATTCCAGTGGCAGACAGAGGCTAAGTCATTGCTTAATGATGAGAATCTATGAGCCTATAACTTGTTGGACCTAGATCGTAGTGCTGGTCTTGCTTCAGAAGCAATTGATAGTGACGAGGATGATTCTTCATCTAGAGACAATGAAGACCATTCACCGATGCCCCAGTTCAAACTCTAGTTATCGAGACTGAAGGAGTAGGGTAACTCTTTGAGGAAGGTGAAGGTGATGAAGCTAGTCATATTGATGATGACATAGGCCGAGAACATATATTGATGAGGGCGACGATGTCCAACAACCTCTTCAAAGAGGAAGTCTCAAGATTAAATTATCCAAAAGGCAGACTCCGATCCCGCCTCCGCCAGCTACAGTAGCATTTAAAACTCCTATAGAGACGTCTGAGTGAATATATGCTACCCTAGGGCCAAGTTGGATGATATTCCTTCTTACAACATCGGCAACATGGGTATTGGGATGTTGGCCCTATTCGTTTCCAAGAAGATGTGCCTTCAACTAAAGAATGGGAGATTACCCTTGCCAGTAAAATTTTAACACACGGTCCATTGGGGTGACACTAAGACACTTACACATGCATGCACATGCGCTACACTTTGCTCTGCTTTGTGTCGCATTCTTATCTTGTTAAAGCTAAATCATCTTTGTTTCATTTGCAGGTTCAATGGGATGCGGTTTGTACGAAGATCTTGAGGACTAGACATCTTATTAACCGTGATGCAAACCGAGCCCATGCCACATAAATCCATCCATGATTTTGGTTCTAGTTGGCGATCGAGCTATGATAAAGCAGGCAGAGAGAAGGATTATGGTCATACGACTCGTTGTCTATGAGTCGGTCCAAACCTAGGTTGCCTCCATCCTGGAGTTCGTACAGGCACTCCAGCTATCACGATGACATTCCTCATGATGACCCCTTTGAAGATCCATTTTGCCAAGAAAACAACGCCATCTCATACTTCCTAACATTATGATCGACCATCAAAGCCTGCCACTTCCAGTTCCTCTCGACATTGGGTTAGTAAAATGCCTATTGAGCAGCCTTCTGAATAGCCTTTTGTTAAAGCAGAGCAGCCAATCGTGTCCAACCCCCAAATAGCTGAATTGCAACATCGCTTCCTAAAATCAACTTTAAAGGTTGCAAGTTTTTCCCTAATTTGAAAAATATTCCTTATGATATCAAGGGTTAGTCACAGCATACGTTAGTGATGTGTACGATCAGTACTTCATTTGGAGGAGGTTGGCCAAGCAAATTTCTAAATATGCCGAGAGCTTAAAGGCTGAGGTCACGGGACTATGGCTTATAGCTAATTAGAATGTTGAGACTATCGCTCATCATGATGCAGAAGCCATCAAGATGAAGAAGGCAAAGGTGTAAACCGACCAAAAAGTCAAGGTCTTAAATGTAGTAATCTAGCGAGATAGAAAAGATTACTTAAGCCATGTTGAATTTTTTTCATCACAAGAATTTTGAGCTAGCTGAAGAGGTGATGGAGCTGAAGGCATAACTCAAAAAAGAAAAGAAGGAGAAAGACGAATCCCCCTAAATAGAACTATTGTGAAGAAATGATCGATAGTCGTCAACAGAAGGACAATGTGTTGGACGAAGCCAAAATAGTGGATGAGTTGGGGGAAACCACAGAGAGGTGGGTTAAAGACAAGTTTGAGTCACTCATCACCAATTACAATGCCAACGTACTCAAGTTTAGAGATTGGGTGTGGCTTGGCAAAGGTTGTCCCCATGCTTTAGTGTTGGCATCGGAGTAGATTGTATGGGAAGAACAACAACATTTGAAAGGAGGTGAAGTAAATTTGACAGACCTAGAGAGCGAGATTCTACGTCTAGCAGAATTAAGGCGCTCAGAATAGGTGAGCTTATCTTACACCCAGAATTAGCTACAACAGTTCAAAAAGATCAAGTCGAAGGCTCTGGCACTACTCCTTTGGAGCTTGCTACAGGGCTCATTTTTGGACCTCTTACTACATATATTGCTCCGTCTGTCCCTCCATATAATCTGAATGCGCCTCTAATGTAGAAATATGCATGCTATTTCCCATTCAATAAGGGAATTTAGATGGTACACCTGCCTATGCATAGCCTCAATTTGACGGAGGTATATCATTGAGCTCACCCATATTTAAGAAGGTGCACATGACATAAGTCGATGTCGCTAATCTCTTGTTTCGTCCTTCTCAAATTTCAAGTCAGCCTTCGATTTCTAATCTCCCGAAGGAGGGCTCCCAACAGGGATAACGAGTGATAAAGACCGATTCAACGGTCATGTCTATTTCTAGGCGACTTCGAGTATTCCAACTGGTTGTACTCTAGGCCCCGACATGCAAATGATTCATGCTTTGCATGAAGAGGGGCCGGGTGACCTCCCAGGTATGCATACTGACAATGATGTTCAGATTAGCGGGTCGATTGATCTTTCTCAAGAGCTTTAAATGAGGAAGCTTCTTATCAAGTCAGCTATAAAGATTAAGCAAGAGCTGGTTGACTTCATCCTTCCTCCTTTGTCAACAACTTTGCCCGACGAGACCATTTTTGCTTCAGCCACACTATCTATGGTCGAAAGTACTTAAAGCATGTCTATTGCTTCATTGCATAGCTCACCTTCGAATGGTAATGGAAGCAGAAGGAGATTAAGGGAGAAACTAGAGAGGTCCAGCATGCCATCTTTTGCGGAGGAGGAGAAGAAGTCCTACAATAAGTGATCATCTATCTCCTCCATGTTTTTGGTGTATTGCTGTAGGACCTGTTTTGCTTTTTTTTGGGGACCGACTTTATGCGTAGGTCCAACTTTTGCTTTCGGTTTAGACATCATTAACACTTGTACTTTCCTTCCAAGCTTATTTTGAATGTGAATAATATAGACTTTTTGTTTCACTCAAATCTTGTGTGAATTTGACTAAGTGTTTGAGAAATGCGCTTTATATTCAACATATTTACGATCCACTTCTCATCATCACCATTAAACTAAGTTACTAGTCCATTCCGTTGTTTAAGCGGGTAAGAGATGATTATTAGAGTGTTTATTTCCACATGCCGGCACATGACCATGTCCAACTCTAGAATTTGGTCGAATTATGATCTCTTGGAGAAATAACTTAAACATTCCTTTTGTGGGAATTTTTGAGTGCGATCATGCCTAACTCCGGGCATCAATCGAAACTATTCATCTCTGGATGGAAATTTAGGCATCCTACTTCAAGATGTGAGATTTGACCACACCAAACTTTGGGTGTCAGTTGAGAGTTAGCCACTTAAGATAGTGGTTTGGACATCCCTATCTAGGATGTTTTCTTATGATCATACCTAACTGTGGGCATCTATTGAAGTTTGTAGGAGATGCCACCTAACTCCAAGCATGGACCTTTCATCTTGCCTACTCTAGGTAAGGTATGGATGCTCTGCCAAACTCTAGGCATGAGCTATAAAGGCGAACTATCTCATTTAACCTTCAGATATTTATACTCCTATCCTCAATTCATGGTTTAGAAGGGTTGTTGGGTATCTATCTTCAAATACCAAGTGTGGTTGAGTTTTGTACATCTGATCATGGACTGCAAAAGCTTAGTTGGCAACTATCTTTGGGTACCTATTGTAATGACCCGCCATTTTGTACCATTCAAATCGATAATAATCCACACATGTCGGACTTGAATGATGCAAAATAATAAATTGTAAATAAATTTGGAGCAAATGAAATCAAATACACAGCATCACAGACACAGAACAATCAGAATAACTCGCAGCAGAATATAAAAATAACATAGTAGTTCATGAAGCTACTATAACAGAGTCTCAACCCAAATACATAATATCAATCTGAAACATATAATAGAAATCCCAAATACATAGAAGTTCACTAATACATGAGATAAACTAGAACAGCTGAAACAGAAATAGATATATAAATAGATAGGCAGAATCTCCAGCAAAGACCAGCTCCAGAAAGAGAATCCAAAGCTGTGAATACTCAGGCTGACCCGAGCGTAATGAAAAACATAAAACACTCGAGTCAGGACAATATATACTTATATAATGTAAACCAACTCAAGTGAACTGTAATAAGGTGCAAGTAACTTAAAGGATGCCTAGGACCGCCCATCCTCTAGGGATCCGTCAAACTATTTACTATATAGTAATATTGCGCTATTATAATAATGTCTACAGTAAAATAAACTTACTTTTAAATAGCGTTCCGGGCTACCCATATCACCCTTCGCACATAATAGTCCCAGTAGTCCATCCAGTATCAACGTATCTCCAGATCGGAGGACTACCCTAAATACTCCATGGGTTACGGGAGAAAAACAAACTCATAGTAAAGGCTCGGTATGGTAGGTGACATGACACACAAGGCAGTGCCACGGTAGATATATCAATTACGCACACGGGCTGGTGGTAACATAGCAGCCACATACGTCCACCTTGGAACACACTCCCATATCAAAATTGGAGGATGGCCATCTAATCAATCACAAGTAAGAGTATAGTGTCAAAGGAATGTGTCCGACCAGAGGAGCTACCCCTTTTGGCCTGAGATCGCTCTTGTTTTAGCCATCTTATGCCAACTCACGGGAGTTGGGTCCACGTAATATACCTCAAGAACGTTGGCACCATCCTACTTCATTCTGGAATCTCCACCTCGTACACAGTTGTTAAAGTGGTTTTCGGTATCGACAAAGAGTATGTCCATATCCGATCCAGGTCTCTTTAACAACCAATCGTTATTATAACCCGTAGTTATAATTTAAAAATCATAATTTATACTTCAAAATCAAGTATCATTTCAAATTCAAATTCTTTATCAAAATAAAGATCTAATCATTTCCAAAACCATTTCAATATATCAAAATATCATATTTTTCAAAATTCATTTCAAATCATTATTTGAATTCAAATACAAATATACACATTTAAATATCCTTTTTAATTCAAAGATATCCTTTATTTATTATCCTTTTTAATTCAAAGATATCATTCATTTATTATCATTTCAAATCTCCTTATAAATAGTTTATATTTAAATCAAAACAATTCATTTAAACCATTTAAAAGTGAAGTCATTATATTTAAAATCAAATATTCAACTCCCAAAATTTTAGACAAATTCTGAGTTCATTTATTAAATCAAAACCTCAAACATTCATTTCAGCCTACCGCAACACTTATCAAGTGCTACTGTAGCCCTTTATTTAGTTCCAGATTTTAATTATCTTTCTGCTATCGCGACACTTACCAAGTGCTGTAATACCACTTAGTTATAATTTATACATAGTTCATTTGTATCAACCACAACACTTATAAAGCGCTGTAATATCATTTACGTTAGAAATAATAGCATTTCAAAATACTGTAAATTACATTTCCAATATTCAATATAATTTCACAAACAATTAATCTTTTTTTCTTTATTTTAATCATTTTAAACTTATGAAATCATATAATTTCACTTTTAAAACAATCATTTAACTATCCTTATATTCATGTTTTTATAAGGTTAAATTCCATTCAAAAATCAATATTTAATAATAATTCACATATTAAATTCACATATTGAATTTCAATTCTTTATAATTAAATTTTAACTTAACATTTAAGTTTACATTTTCAAATATAACCCATTTTCATTTTGTTTACTTAAATTAAAATTTCACTTTTGAACAAAATTCGTAAATTTCCAATTTAAGTTACATTTCAAAATTCAACTCAATATTCATTCATTTTACATTTTAACCTTATTCAAAAATCATTAATATATTATGAAAATATAATTTTAAATCCATTTTTATTCAAAATATCATAAATTTATCATATTTTCATATTTAATTTAAATTCCATTTATCACAAATTATAATTTCTAAAATAACATGCATTTCAAATTTTCAAACTTTACCGTTAATTTATTTCACTTATAAATTTTCATAAAATCAATAATACTTTACACAAATCATTTTTAATCAAGTTTAAATCAAAATATTATAACATTTACATTTCTAAAATATTTTAAAAATTTTAGAAAAACATATTTAACTACGGGTCTGTATATAATTTTCTAGCCTAGGTAAAGTGATACGGGTAATATATCATTTCAACCCGTAATTTACAAATAAAACCGGGTTTTATCATTTCAAACCCGCAGTACCAAGTAAATGAAAATAATTGAAAATCATTCAGGCCTATCATTTCAGCCCATAATGATTTTCCTTATTCTAAAGTCCGTTCGGGTATGTATCATTTCAACCCATAGCGATTCTATTCTAAAGGGAACTTGCAGTGTGATAAACTGATATAAATAACATAACAGCATAATATAATAGTAACAGATGATATAACAGATGTTTAAGCATGGATGAACATCATATTATCACAATATAGCAGATATAATATGGTGATGCATTTTACAGATTCAAATGTGATCGATTTACTAGTTATATAAGTATAAAACTGTCTGGTGAGAATAACTCACTGGTATAAGCTGGAGACGACCACTGAAACACACAAATTGAGATCTTCCATAGCATGATAGCATGACAAAGATTCGAGTGGGAGAGCCAAAGATTAATTTCCTTGAATACAATTCAAACAAAACCATATAACAAACAATATAAGATTCAACCCATAATACGATTAAACAATGGTAGAAATGAATGCATAAATCATCTCCAAACCACTTGCACTTTCCTTCTACAACCTATGCCTTAGCCCTAGATTGGAAAGGCACGGCTAAAGCAAGGACTAGGATCTGTTTGGGTTGAATAGGTTGGCCTAGCATGTATGGGATGATCGTGTACAAGCAAAAGTAGTGATGCATGAACTACACAAGACATAAAGCAATACAACCATGATTCAATGCACCATTGGCTCGGCCAAAGCAAGGACAGGCACAGCCAGGTCAGCAGTGGGGTCAGGGATGACATGGAAGTTGCTTTCGGGTTGGCTATGGGTGGTGGAGATGGAGTAGGTGGCGGCCAAGGGAAGGTTGAAGGTGATGGAAGACATAGGAGTATAGCAATGCATGAATTCAAGTGGATATTGCAAATTTTAGGTAGAGTAGGTCAACAATAGAGCACGGCTAGTGGCTTGGAGCTGGACTGGAGGAGGTGGTGGGTGGTTCAGGTGGTGAAGGAGGTAGCCATGGTGAAGGAGGAGCTAAGGCCAAGCCTATGAAGTTGAAGGCATGAGCAAAGAAATAGGAAAACAAGAAGGAAGACAATGGAAAAAGAAATAAAAATTACCAAACTCCATTGCTTCGGAAATGGCCGTGAATTTTATGAGTTGAGAAGGTTTGTGATGTGCGTGAAAATGATGAAAAGAAATCGGTTGAAGATAGTACAGGGAACGGCCAAAAATTGAAAGCAAATGTTGGTTGAAAATTGGAAAGGTGGAATCCAAAGAGACTAAGCATACAAAAGGTTTCAAACTCTTCATATATCCAATATTTCTTTTCAATTTTTAAATACATGAAAAGTGATGATAAATAAAGATAAAAACTCAGAAATAAAAATGAATGCATAAAATAAATATATAAATTTTAATTAAATATAATTAAATTAAGAAAATAACAAAGAAAATGTAAACTAGTCTTGAAAATTTGAAAATAAATGGAACAAACCTTGGAAAATTTTTATGTACTTGAAAAATATTTATAAACAAAGATAAGAACACAAAATAAAAATTCATTCACAAAAATAAATAAATAAATTTTAATTAAATATAATTTAAATGAAGAAAATAGCAGAAAATAGAAACTAGGCTTTAAAATTTGAAAATAAATTCGACAAGCTTTGGAAAAATTCAAACATCACTTTAAAAATATTTAAAAGAAAAAAATATATGTAACATAACACATAATACAAATTTGAATAAGATATGACAAATAAATAGATTATTTATATAATTTACAATAAACAATATTGTTAAATAAAACAATTTACACCCAATATTGAAAAAACATAACTTTCACAATATAACTCCGATTTCAACGAAACGAAAAGCAGTATTCTTAAAATTTAATCTATTTACATAATAAAATATAAAATTCAAAAATTAAAATATTTAAATTTTAAATTTAAAAGTCAAAGTTTGACCATATTGACCAAAAATTCAATTTGTAGAAAAATATTCAATTTTATTCAAGTTTGGAAATATAATTCACATAATAATCACAATTTATATTTAAATAACAAAATTTATCCATTTTAATAAATAACATAAAGTTTTTAAAACAGGAAATTCAATTTAACAGATATAAAATATACAATAAAATAATCCCAAAATATAGGGTTGTTGCACCTATGCACCTGCATTTTGCATATGCAAGTTCATTTAAACATAACACTGTTCATAATGTAAAATCAAAGTACAGATAGATTCAGGAGCTCTGGAAGTCACTTCTTATGTAAGCATTAGAAATGACAAATTTTGTCTTGCTACACAACATTGATTAAATATGTATAAATTTATATTCAAGTGAAACAACGTCGCAAGCGCTCGCTATTCCTCGCTCATGGGAGTGAGATCCATCAACCTTTGCTAGCTTGAACATGCCATCTCCAAGCTTCCGCTCAATTACGTACGGTCCTCCCTAACTCAGGCTCAAGTTCCCAGGGCCAAGGAAGATTTGTTTGAGAACAAGATTTCCAATTTCAAAAGTCCAAGATCCAACCTTGGTGTTATAGTATCAGGCGACCCGATTCTGGTGTGCGGTTGCTCTCAAGTCAGCTTCATCATGCTTCTCATCGATTATAGCGAGAGATTCCAGCAAAATATCCTTGTTTATCCATGGATTATAGTGAATCACTCGATAAGAAGGTACTTTAAGTTCAACTAGGACATAACCTCTAATCTGTAAACTAGGGAGAATGGAGAGTGAACAGTTGCCCAGTTGCCCTTGGCCTTCTCCAATTGCTTCTTAAGGATGGACTTGATAATCTTCTTCACCGCTTCAACCTATCCATTTACCTAAAGGTATGCCATCGCTGCAAATCTCTTCTCGATGCGATACCTATGGCAGAAACCCTTGAACTCGGTGTTGTCAAATTGAGTCCCATTATCGAAAATGATCGTTTGCGGAACTCCAAAATGACAAATGATGTTTTTAACCATGAATTTGATTACTTTCCTTATGGTGATTGTGGTTAACGGTTCTGCCTCAGCTCATTTAGTGAAGTAATCAATAACGACGATGGTGTATTTTGCGTCACTCTTAGATATTTTGCATCGCACCAATGATATCGATTCCCCAAATTGCAAATGGCTAGGGACTGACCATTTGAGTAACCTCTGTTAGCTGGTCTCTCGAAATCTTAGCAAATCTTTAGCACTTGTCACACTTTCTACTGTAGTCAGCTGCATCTCAGTTGATAGTTGGCCAGAAATGCCCATAACGAAGGATCTTCTTCGCTAGGATTTTACCCTGGTATGGTCATCACAAGCCCCTTTATATACTTCCCTTAACACTTGCTTGGCATCATCATTGGCGATATACTGAAGCATAAGAATTGAGAATCCTTTTTGGTGAAGTACTCCCTCTTACGTGATGAATCTTGATGCTTCACGAAGGAATTGGCATCGTTCGTTCTTTCTGTCTGGAAGGATTCCTCTTTATAGATAATTCTTTATTAAAGTCATCCATGGATCCTCTTTACATTCAGCCTCCAACATCAAATCGACATCCATATGGTCGATACTCGAAGCTGATAGCACTTCCATCAAGACCAGACCCATGAGCTGCTCATCTTCGAAACTAGCTAACTTAGCCAGTGAGTCGGCATTTGCATTTTACACTTTGGGAATATGCGTTATGGTGTAATATTTAATTTCATTAAGTAGCTTAAGGGCTCGGTTGAGATAAGGAGCTAGCCTCCCTCCTTTTTTCCTAAAACTCTTTTCTCACTTGACATACCAGTAGCTGGGAATCACATAAGATATGCATGTTTTATTCCTAGCTCCTTGACGATCTTGAATCTGATCAAGGCTTCATACTCTGCTTCATTGTTCATTGCAGGAAAGTCTAATTTCAAAGTGTAATAAATCGAACGTTCCTCGAGAGTCATCAATACAATTCCGACACCAGAACGATGTTCATTGGATGCACCATCCATATACATTTTCCATCTGGCATTTCGCTCTCCACTACTTTTGAAGTGTCTCATGTAGTGTATTCAACAATAAAATTTGCGAAAGCTTGAACCTGGATCGCTCCCTAAGGGTGATAGGTTATTTCATGCTGTCTCAATTTAATGTTCCATTTCAACAGATTTTCTGAAGTCTCAGGTTGTTGCAGGACCTGTCTCAAAGGCTGGTCGATAGAACTTTGATTAGATGAGCTTGGAAGTATGAGAAAAGCTTTCACAAAGAAATCAATAGGTAGTATGCGAGCTTCTCCAACTTCAGGTAGTTTTTTCTGCTCCTGTCAATTGCTTACTGTTGTAGTACACAGACCTCTGGATTCGGGACTCTCATAGATGCCTGTGAGGCTCAAAGCATGCACCTACACTGCTAGATAAATAAATAAGTCCTCATCCTCCAGTGGCTTCGATAGAATAAGGGGTCTCTCTAAGTGATCTACTAGAGCCTGGAATGCGGCTATACACTCTTGTGTCCATGTAAAATTCCTCTTCCCCTACTTGCTCACTTCGAAGAAAGGGATGCATTTGTCAATGGTTATGAAAATGAATCTACTCAGGGCAACGACCTTTCCATTCAAGCTCTGGACCACTTTGATCATTTTTGGGGCTTTGATGTTCCTTGGTTCATCAATCTTCTTCGGATTGGCTTCGATTCCATGGGAGTTCACGATGTAGCCTAAGAATTTCCTCGATGCAATGTTGAATGAGCTTTTAATGGGTTAAGCTTCATTGCATACTTTCGAAGAACACCGAACATCTTTGCCAAGCCATTAATGTGGTTCCTTGATCAGTGTGATTTCATAAGCACATCGTCCATATAGACCTCCATTGAGCACCCTATCTAATCCTTGAATATCTTGTTCACCAACCTCTGGTAAATTGCTCATGCATTCTTCAATCCAAAGGAAATGAAAAGATAGCAGTACAATCCCAGATAGGTTATAAAGATGATAAATTCTAGGCCTGGGACATGCATTGGGATCTGATTATATCTAAAGTATGCATCAATGAACGAGAGGAATTCATTCTCGGTCGTTAAGTCTACCAGTTGATCACTTTTCAAGAATGGAAAGTTATCCTTCAGGAACAAGGTCTAAATATTCAACACACATCCTCCACTTGCCCTTATCTTTTTTCATCAGGACTGGATTGGATACCCACTCCAGGTATAAGGCATCACGGATGAAGCCATTATCTCTCGACTTCTCCATTTCTTCTTTAAATGTAGTGGATCTCTGCGAACCCAGGCTGCAACACTTCTATTTCATAGGAATGCATTTAGGATTTATGTTTAATGTATTGTTCGCTATTTCCAACAATATTCCATGCATGTCTGAGTGAGTCCAAATGAACACATCTAGGTTTTCATGGAGAAAACCAACCAACTCTCTCAACATCTTCATGATGAGCTGTGATCTGACCTTTAGGACCCGTATAGGATCATCCTGGCTGATTGGGAAGTTAATCGTCATCTCAGTCAGAGCTGCTCTTCCATCCTCCGACTCTTTCTACAGATCCATATCCTTATAGAACCGACTATGCTGTCCAAGCTAGGGCTCAAGCGGTTGTTGCTATGCGTCCAAAGCCTTAACGTAGAGAGTCCTATCCACACCCTTTCCTTTCTCTCTTCTTCTTGCCTCTTTCAGCTCAACGACGTAGCACTAGCTATTGCTAGTTGAGGTTGAAGTAGTTGTCGCAAGTTGATAATGGGATAATTATCGCAAGTTGAAGGTAAAAGTAAGCGTCGAGCGATGATAATGAAGAAGATATCACTGGTTGAGGTTAAAGTAGCCGTCGCAAGTTGACCAAGTAACCGTCGAATATTGATGAGGAAATAACTATTACTGGATGATACAAAAGGAAGTTATCGCATAGGAGCTATCGTAGGTTGATAAATGGAGCTATCACATATTGATAAAAAAATAATACAGGTTGAATACAGAAGGAAGTTATCACATATTAAAGGGAGCTATTGTAGGTTGATAGATGGATTTATTGCATGTTGAAAATATGCACCTAAAATTAATGCCTCAGCTAGCCACATGGCATTAGCTGGTTGGATTAGCTATTCCACATCATCATGAAAAAGTTTAAGGATGATTATGCCACGTGTCACATGTCATCTCAAACATGTGCCATGCCAGCAAATCATAACCATTAATTTTCTACAAGTGACTGTGTCATGAATATAAGAGTTTTAGTTTTATATAAATAGCCATGCACCCCTTACTAGAAAAAGGTGAATTCCAAACTCTTCTTCTTCCACACTTTTCTTTTTATCTTATGCATAATAAAGAAGGTTAAGATTGGAATTTTAATGACCATTTGGTCGAACTGAATTTGTGACTTTCAAATAAAGACTTTAACAATCCTTTATTTGAATAGTAACTTTATACAGGCTTAATATAAGCATGCTTATCTAAATGACCTATCTTACTCAAGTACCATTGACACTTTATAACCAAAGAATACTAGGATGAACTAAATTTGGCCCTAACAATAATGATGATGATAAAAGCAAGGATAGCTTGCAAGGTGAAAACAATTTGTGCAGCAAATGGACTGTGTGAGGATGCTTGCACTTTTGAGTATTAGAGGTAACGAATACCTCAAGTGAGAAACTCAACTTCTAGTAAGAGGTTAATGTGTAACTTAGAAAAAATATACCAACTAAACTAATCAATAATTAAAATTAATTGAGTTCCCTAACAAATGTGTTATAAATAATAAAGACATAGTTGTGAATCTTAGTTTATTAAAGCAAGAACTATATGCCACAGTGAAATTAGAGACATTATAAGGGTGTTAAAACATTATGTGAGGACAATGAGGTTTTGGGTATTTAATGTGTTGTGTCGTGTATACCCTTATATTTATACATGTTGTTTATTGTTTTATATTGGATATTATTACACTCACAGCTAGATATAGCCTAACCCAAGTATTATTATGTTTTAGTAATAATTCTTGAATTAGCCTAAGGGATATTATAGGTTGCATTTTACACTAATCTTCTTGGGATCATTTTGGAGGACTCGTTATTGGTAGCCATTATATGTATACATTTTATCTGGATATGATGTTTTATGGTACAAGTGACTGTATGTGCTAAGTAAATGTACATATATATATTTAAATTTTTGTAGTTGTTTTGTATGTAGACAAGGGATGATATATTTTGGAATGTACACACACTACTGTGGCTACTATTATGCATTACATTTTTTCTACTTCCATTATTTGTATGATGAGAATGTTTATTTATATTATCAATTCTATATTACTCTATTATGGGAAAATCCTCGTACCATTGTTTCGCACCGAGATAAGATACATGCCTGTAATTATTTTTAATGCATTTAACACATATCCACGTTGGTCTAAAAGAATGTGTACGATAGAGCGCCCTTTACAGTCTCATTCTTCACACGATCGAACAATGTTACTTTAGTAATACTCTTTGGTGGTATGGTTATAGGTGTGGGGCCGTACAATTGTCTTGCCCTAGTCAACAGGCTAACAATGAGTAATAACTATTCAATTTTCTCAGATTAAAGGACACAATAGGAGCAATCTCTCATATGCGTTTCCTTGGGCCAACCGGGACATGTTACAAAATTTTAATACGCATGAAATAATACTTACTTATCATAGCACCATGCAATGTACACAAATTCTCAAGGACTGAATTATACGTTTGAGCCAGAAAATTGCATAACATCCAAAAACATATTGAAATATAGAGATCTAGCAAATAAAAGTAAGAACATGGAGAAATTTTATAGTGGTTCAACAAATCTAAGGCCTATATTCACTGTAATCTTATTGCTTATGGATTTTAGTCACAAGTACAAAGCACACAGGAAAGAATGTAGAGAAGGCACTCTACATAAAAAACTCGAATGTATAGCAATTAAAGCCTAAGTCTTAGATTGGGAATCATAGCCAATTCTATAAGTCCACGGATCCTAGGATGCATGTGACGACCCACATTTCAGAAGGTTTAAATCGACAATAATTAACACACATGTCCAACTTAAACAATCCATAACGTAGATAATCAATGGGGCTAATTAAAAAAAGAAGAAAAAAGAAGAAAAAAACACAGAATCTCACAGCGGAACGATAAAATATAATCAAATAACAGTTCTTGAAGTTGTTTATTATACGTTCGATTATAATCTATAAAACATTTATCAGAGTTATACATATATACACATCAGGGATAAATAATCAATGCAGCAGAATAGCATGATGCATGGAATAATAATAATAGTAATATAACAAATCTTCGTCTTCGTCCTCCAGAGAATAATCTTCAATACGTTGGGAAAACCCAAGACCGATCTGAGCATAATGAAAAGACAAAATACTCGAGTCAAGACTAAAATACTTTTATGCAAGTCAAATCAATATCACGAAATATTAGTGCAATAACTTAAGAGATAATATGGGATTTTCCATCTCCTAAGGATCCATTAAACTATCTGTATGTAATAGTGTACAGTATAATAGATAATGTCTATCAGTAAAATAAATATCAAAATAGCATTAAGGCTTTACATTATCCCCTTTAACACATTTTATAGCTTGTGGTCTATGCAAGTCTTGTAACACAACCAGTAACGTCGGTAGCCAGTGAGTCCCCTATAGGTACAGTACTAAACCAAAGTTGTAATGGGCTCGTATAATGATAAGGATGACAAGGCACATGAGGCAATGCCCCAGGTAGGATTCTAACCTTTTACCATTTCTGGCTGGTTGTAACCCATTCATAGCTGACTGCGATAATTAAGCCAAACGAAAAGAATGCACCATCGAATACGAAAATCACAATAGTAATATGAGGGATCAACATCGCTGGAGGTGCTAACCTCATTGGTCAAACATAGCTCCTGTTTTAGTCATTTTAATTATGACACGAGTGTCAAAACTATCCATCATCGTTCTTTTACTTCATTGTAGTAAACTTCGCCAATTCAACCACTACTTTCTGGATATCATCCACCATGTACACAGTTGCTAAAGTGGTTCCAATGTTGACAGAGAGCATGCCAATAAGAGGCTCGGGTCTCTTTGACAACCAAACATCGTTTTACACATCGGTTGGTTCTTTTATATTTCAAAAACAATCCTTACTTGATATCAAAATATCCCATTCGCTTCAAAATCAAATCCATTTCGAAATCATCATATTCGCTTCATAAATCATATTTTACTTCAAAATGTCAAATCAGTTCGATATATCAATTTCACTTCAAAATTTGATTCGAATTATAATTTAGGTTATAACTTCACTTTAACCCAATTCGCATTTAAATCCAAGATTTAAATACAAACATTTTACCCTTTTGACCAGTTTAAATCTTTAGAAAATAGTTTAAATAGTTTTAAAATAGTCAAAATGGTTTAATAGAAAATAATTTGAGTAATAAAAATGGTTTATACAGTAAAATAGTTTGGAAAATCAAAAAAATTTGAATATTTAAAGAATATAGATTTTAGACCGTTTAAACTAAAATAATTCATTTGAAAGTAGTTTCAAAGTCAAATCGATTCAATTCCAAATTTCCCAATTCAAATCAATTCCAATTTCCATTTCAATATAATCGATTCAATTCTGATTTCAAGTCGAATTCAACTTCAATCCCAAATAAATTTCAATTCCAATTCCAAATTAATTTCAATTCCAAATTAATTTCAATTCCAATTCCAAATTAATTTAAATTCCAATTCCAAATTAATTTAAATTTAAATTCCAAATTAAAACTACTTGGATTTATATCAATTCCGAGTTCGATTTCCAAAATATCGATTCAAAACAATTAATCAAATTTTCCTTCAATATCCAATTTAAAAATCCAAACTTTCAAATATTATTAAACTTCGAGCTCAATTTTGAAATATCGTTTTATATCACTTTTACTTAGCAATATCTAAAGTTCGAATAAAATTCCAATCTGTTAACATAAATAAAATTTTGAAATTCACATCATATTTCGATTATAACTTAGATCTCGGCTTTGATTAATTAAATAATTCCTGTTTCAAATTTAAATTTTAACATTCTGAGTTCCAATTCGAAAATATGATAAATAAATAAAATATGCAAACTATCTCTTCCTTTCGTTCAGCCCGTTCGCATCAGGAACCCACGCACGCAAGAATTTTCAGTGCACGCATTCAACCTAGGTGCTCCGGAACACCATCAAGACCCACCGTTCGAAGCGCCCCTCCATGCTCCGCTATCGCTAGCGACGACACCGCCTCCGCTACCCCTAATGACGTGCGAGAGCCCTTAAAATGCGCAACTGATTCACCCAGAGTCTGGCGATTTCGAAGCGCCTTACCATGATTCCGCCGTTGGATATGTTGAGCTCATTGAGCTCTAGAACTTTGCTTTTGGAAGTTTTTTGATTTTTTGAACGGATTGAGAGATATCGGGAAGAGAAGTTGGTGAACTTTTGGTCATTAAAAGAAGCTGACGGCCAGGGTTTTAGAAATAATAAAATAAAAATCTTCTCGTTATGCGTGCGTATTTATTGCTTAAGGTCCAAAACCTTCTAAACACCGAACGAAGTGTGCCACCTGGCGTTTATAATGTTTTACACCCATTTCAAACGCAGTGGAACTAGTTTCGAGGCCTAATTCGATCGTATATGGAAGATAGCTTTTCAAAGTCAAATTATTTTGTTGAATCTCGAAATAAATTTCTACGCGTTTCAAGTCGCACGGCCAAATGACAAGTCCGACCGCTACAGTACTTGAAATCCTATAATAACTCACGATTACGGATCCGATAAAACTACTTTCATCGAAATCAGAGACAGTGGCCAAAATGGCTATTTTTACTCGTCGACTAAAATATAAAATTTCCATTTTTTAATTATTCACCTTTAAATTAAATTTTAAATGTTAACCATCTTCATTTATATTTAAATAAAATTTAAATAAATTTTCAATGCCAATTTCATTCTTATAAAATTCAGAATTCAATTATTTACATAATTTCAACATAAATTTAAACAATCTAATTACCCGGTAAATCAATACTAATAAATCCTCACATTTTAAATAAATTTTTATTATCAACATTTTTTTATTTCTACCTACATTTATTATTCAACTTCAGTTGTTGATTATGAACACAATCAATACATTTAATTTATTCCAATACTTGTTGTTGCTAAAATCTTTGAAACTAGTTATTTCAAAGTTTTATTCAAATTTGTATTCAAATAAGTTACACTAATAAATTATTTAATTTCATTGCTAACCATTTTTGTTAATAATTATATTAAATCCTATAATTTAAAACAGTTAAAAATATAGTGTCGTTACAATGCAGCCAGAGGAAGTACGGGCAACACCATCTGAACCAACGGCTAATGTTCCAGCTGACATAGATGACACCACAAAGGTCCAAAAGATCGGATCTCAGCCCACTGCCGAGTAAAGGAAGAAATTGATTAATTTCCTCAAGGAAATTTGGATATATTTGTTTGGACACATTCGTATATGTGCATAATAAAAACAGAGATAACATGTTACACGTTAAATGCGGATCCAAGATTTCCATTGGTAAAGCAGAAGAAATGCAGTCTAGGTCCGGAGCAATTCGCTGCATTAAGGGAGGAAGTAGATATGCTAAATGAAAACGATTTTATTCGCAATGCTTTGTATGTGGGATTGTTATCAAACTCCATGTTGGTTTAGAAGGCAAATGGAAAGTGGAGAACGTGCATTAATTATGCAGACTTAAACAATGCATTCCCGAAGGATAGTTTTCCTTTGCCGAAGATTGACCAGCTAGTAGACGAAACCAAAGGATAGGAGTTACTTTCCTTTATGGATGCTTATTCTAGGTATAATGGAATACTTATGCACGTTTTGGATCACAAGCATAAGAGTATTATAACAAATTTGGGATTATATTGTTACTGGGTGATGCCATTTGGTCTTAAGATTGCAAGAGCTACTTGTCAGAGGTTGATGAATTCTATGTTCGAGTATCAGATCCGATGGGCGATGGAAGTATGTATAGATGATATGCCCATGAAGTCACGACTATCAAGAAACCACTTGGATGACCTTTTAGAGATATTTGAAATACTGTAGAAATAAGTAATGAAGCTAAATCCATTAAAATGTTTTTTCAGAGTAGCATTGGGTAGGTTTCTAGGATTTATCATGAATGCGAGGGGCATTGAGGCTAATCCAAAGTAGATTATTTCTTTAAGGAATGTAACTACCCCGACCACGAAAAAGGGGTTACAAAGCTTGAACAGGAAATTTGCCGCATTGCGTCAGTTCATCTCAAGGGCAGCGGATAAATGTACAGTATTCTTTATTTCCCTTAAAAAGGGAAAAAAGAATTTTGAATGGAATAAGGATTATTAGGATGCCTTTGAAGAACTATTGAGGCATATGGGAATGCCACCGATTCTATCCAAACCATTGGACATAGAGGACTTGTTTATCTATTTTTTAGTATTTGATCATGCACTAAGTGCAACATTGGTATGCGAGAAGGCATGGTTTCAAAGGCCAGTTTATTTTATTAATAAGTAGTTTATCGAAGCTGAAAAGAACTACCCAAAGTTAGAAAAACTTGCTTATTGCTTGCTGATTTCCTCGAGGGAGCTACGATTATATTTTCAAGCTCATCGGATTAAGGTGGTTATGGGTCAACCTTTGAAGCAGGTGTTGTACCGACCCATGACTCAAGAAGGTTGATGAAGTGGAATATTAAACTAAGTCGGTATGATATTACTTACCATCCAAAGAGAGTGATAAACAAGTTTGCGTTGGTGGACTTCATCATTGAGTTTCGCATGAGATGGTGAAGAGGAAGACAATATGATCACATTTTGTCATTGGAAACTGTTTGTGGATAGAACTTTAAATGAATGTAGTTCATGTGCAGGAGTGGTATTTGTGATACCAAAAGGAAGTTCAGTTGTTATGCATTGAAATTAGAATTTTCCACGACAAACAATGAGGCTGGACACAATGTATTGATAATATGACATAGGATCACAATGGAACCGGAGATAAGGACGTTGCATATATTTAGTGATTCCCGTTAGTGGTTTATTTTATGAAAAAGGAATTCAATGCTTAAGAGCATAAGACTTTCTCCTTACCTGAAAAAGGCACTAGAACTATTGGATGATATAGAGCTTTAAAAGATTACTCACATCCCAACGGAGGAGAATGCAATGGCTAATTCGCAGGCCAACTTAGCTTGTTCTAGGAATGCACAACTATTTGGATTGGCTCCAATGAGGTTTTATCAGCTCCAAGTATCGACTAGATGGATTTTTCAACTGTATTTTGGAGGATGAAGAGGGAGAAGAGCCGTGGATGACTCTGATCAAGGATTATTTACTTAAGGGAATTCTCCCGATAGAAAGGAATGAAAAGAAGAAACTCCTTTGGAAAAGTGCCACGGTTCAAGATGCAAGAAGGATTGCTGTAGATGAGAAGATTCTCGACCCCTTTGCTTAGGTGTGTAACCAAGGATGAGACTAGGAAAATCCTCATGGAAATCCATGAGGGTGGCTGTGATAATCATACTAGGAGTAGACACTAGCAAAAAAGGTATTTGGATACTTCTGGCCGACAATAAACTGAGATGCAGCTGATTGTACCAAATGGTTTGACCATTGCCAAAATTTTGCAAAAGTACCAAAGGCCCAATCGATGGAGGTTATGCAAATGGTTAACATGTAGCAATTTTTGGTTTAGGGTATTGATATAATTGGTGTGCAACTATGACAAAGGAGGAGCCAAGTACGCTACATCAGTGGTGGATTACTTCAAAAAGTGGGCTGAAGCAGAATCACTTGCTACGATCACGACGAAAAAGGTCATCAACTTTGTGATAAAGAACATCATCTGTAGATTAGGTGTACCTTAAAAGAATATAACATATAATGGAACTCACTTCGAGAGTACCGAGTTCAAGGATTTTTGCAACTGATATAAGATTGAGAAAAGCTTTTTTGCGGTAGTACACCCACAAGGGAATGGACAGGTGGAGGCGGTAACTAAAATCATCAAATCCACCTTGAAGAAACGGTTAACTAAGGCCAATAGCCACTGGGTCAATGAGCTTCCAATTACGTTGTAAGCCTATAGGACGACTCACAATTCCACAACTGGGCATATGTTGTTTGCTTTGGCCTGCAGATCAGAGGTTGTGATTCCAATTAAACTGGAAGTCCCTTCTTACTGGAGAAATAATTCAACCCAAAGTTTGATGAGGGACTCTTGCTTGAGTCCCTCGATAGTGGATTAAAAGCAAGAAGAAGTTGAATTAAGGATATATGCTCACCAGAAAAGAGTAGCATGACACTTTAACACCATGGTTTAGAACAAGGTAGAGGATCTCATTTTGAAACATGTTCTCCCAGGTACGGGGGCACTTGGTATGAACTGGGAAGGTCCTTACGCAATCAAAAAAGGGCTTGGAGATGGAATGTTCACTGTGGCTATTGTTGATGGAATCCTGATTCTACGGGCATGGAATATCGACCTTTGTGGTGCTATTTCACTTAGCTTTATTTAGTTTATTTTTCGTAAATAAGCCACCAAAAGATTCCTAGGGAAATGTAATAAGTTAGGACTCACCATGTTTTTCGTTTACCAATAAAATTGGGCTTCTTAAACCAAAGGAACCGTATTCTTGTAAGTAAGATCTTGTACTGCATTTTAGCAGTGCAATCAGGTACCTAGAGATAAATACCGACCCCTTTAGTCTAGGATCAAGATAATGGAGTATAATCATAAGGGTCAATTGTGTAATTGGACCATCCCTTTGGTATTGACTGGAGATAAGCAAGGTGGATAAGAAATATCCGTGGTTAGCAATAAAAAGTGTTGGTTTCGGAGATAGTAACTGATACGTGGATGGAAATTTGATGACCACTCTTGCGGTCTGGCAGGATATGTTGGGCCAAGGACAAGCAACGATGCAATAGGATACTCTCGGTCTGCGCCTGGAGACAAGTTAATTGAGAGTGGATGCCCAGAGATAGGCATTCATTCTTGAAGATAGGAAGTGGTGCATAATCAGGATATTTATGACTATGCTTTCGACCCAATGGAAATGCTCGAATAAGGATAAGCAAGGATGGTCAACGGATGATTTCGATCACTGCCCCAAAATAGCCAAGATTGAAAATGAGTACCCAAAGATAGGTATAATCAGACTCCTCCGTTCTAGGATCAGGATCAAAAGAGTACATTTGGACCAGGCGTAATTGGATAATTTTCCAGACGCTATTAACCTTCGGTCGATGCTGAAAAGAATGCCACATCAAGGAATAATGCCTAGATTTTGGCATATAGAAAACCAAGTATCAAAGACAAGACTCGTTATGTAATGGAATTACAAAAGGAATGGTTACACTCATGGCATAACTAGACATGCTTGGCCGAATTTGAGTAGTGGAATTCTATAGATAATACCAAATATGCTCGATTATTGGAAAGATTGGAGACGTCATGAAATAAACTTCCAAACCGCCATTCCTCGGAAGGAACAACTTGGAACTCATATCACATATAACTGATTATTGGTCGAAGGAAACATGACTAAGATTGAATAGGAATAACCATAGTATTGGTTAAATAATAGTTTTGTTTGGCCAGATAGAAACACTTTGGCAATCATAAAACAAAACTGGATAATAGAATATTACTTGAAGCAATTGTAGGAATTTTACTTATATTTATAGTAAGTAAAAGCATTGCACTGACCTATGCATGTGTAATGTGGACAAATTGCAGTAAAGCAGTTATATTATATACGCAGGCAATTATATATATGTTGGAATAGTATATAAAGTGGAAAAATGTAAACAGAACAGAGATTGAAACCGAAAAGTAGTCTTACATTACATACTAACTTTATATACAATATATGAGGTGGCCAGTTCTGCACAATCACAACTTAGGTACAACAAATCAAAAAAGCAGAAACTACAAACTGAAAAAGAGAAACAGAGACTGTCTAGTTGTCACCTAAAGTTCGACGAGGAGCCTATTGCTCATGACCCATCTTTTTCTTTTTACTAGCCTTGTTACATGAGCCACCTGAGGCCTCTTTAGGCTCTACTCATCACTTAATATGATACCTTCAGATGGAGTAGTGTCGCCTTCAATGCTAATAGTGACAGGATCTTCAAGACAGTCGATATGGGGCTCAAAGATCTCCATGGTGGCACTAGTGTCGCTGCCCTTCGGGGCCTTGATGGTAAAGGGAAGGACTCATAGAGAAGACTTTGGCTCCTTAGTATCGGTGGTCTTTTCAAGGCTAGATTTGGTCTTGGTTTTGACTTTAGAAATATCAACCTTTAACTTCCCTGCTATGGGAATGGATCCGGTCGGGCCTGAGGCACCGGTGATGGTTATGTCTTCCTCCAAGGATCGAGAAGTGTCATCAAATACCTCCAAAGCTGCAATTCATTCTGAATCAGGATTAGGAATGGAGCTGGAGGGAAGGCTTGGTACGACTAGCCTTGTAGTGATGGAGGTTGACGCCCAAGCCTCAAGTAATTGAGGACAAAGGAGGTGGAAAAGCAGAATGTCCTTCAAGGTCACATACAGAGATAAATGTTAGTAACAACCTTAAGCGAGAACTAAAGGATCCCAGAAGTGTGTAGCTGGCGCCCCCAAGTAATCTACGGACCATGTTGGAAAGGAATTAAGGATGGAGTCTTGCCTCCCTTAGCTAGGATACCCTCAGACAGGAAGCTAAAGCCTATAGAGCACTCCTTAAGAAGATCGACAATTAGAACATCAAAGTCGCTCAACGAGTCAAAGATGTCTTTTGAAGAACTAGCTGGAAGAGTCGCCTTGGCTAATGGTACCATGCTTTGTCTGTGATTTGTTTGGAAGACTTGATGACTATGTGCTTTCGATGCAGCAAGGCAGGAAGTTCGATGCCTTTGGGAGACATTTCTCCATACGACTCATCTCCCACTTGGCCGAAGTCAGCATCACTATCTCTTCCTTCATCACTACCTTCTTCTTTTTCTTCTTCTTTATCTTCTTCTCTTTCTTCTTCTCTTTCTTCTTTCCTATTTCCTTCTTCCTGAATCATTTCCATCTCAACTCTCTTTTCGTTCGTCGGTACTTTGATGGCAACATGATCTTCTACTGCTCTATCAACCGGTTCATCAATGTTAGCCGTGCCTGTAACACTCCATTAATTGAATCTAATTAATTAAAAATTATTAAAGCCAGAATTTTTTTCACAAATTTTAAAATTTGGTAAAGAAACCTGTACCATTACAATTTAGTGATTTTTTGATCAATTTTCATATATAAAGTTTTTTGATATATGCTAAAACAAAAAAGTTATTAATGTCTAAACATTTCAAATTATAAATAATTATATACACAATTAAGGAAATAAATGTAATTAACTAACCTTAATTAAAATTAACATTTACCTAACATCTAAGCATAATTAACATTAATCAGGTTAGTCAAAAGTTGAAAATAAATGGGTTAAAAAGGAATTAAACCAAATGTTACAATTAGTTAACATAAAAAAACCCAGTTGACCCTTATACTACGACCTGTCGACCGTTAGAGGTCGACCGGTGGAGGAGTAATGGTCAACCGCTTATATGTTGGCGGTTGTAATATGAACCTAGGCTAAACAACCCGGATTTAAAATTGAATATTCTAATGGTTGGTGTTGATTCGAATCCTTATAAATATGGGCCTAACTTCCTCGCATTTTCTAAAGCACGGCGAAGCTCTGCCATTTTATTTTCTCTATAGATTCTTAAATCTAAATAAAACTATAATCTATATACATATATACATATATACAAGTGGAGAATATTGGAGGATTATGAAGAAGAAGAATATGACCGAATCAAATCACCAAAACTAATGTATACTATAATTCCAGATGTCAATTAAATTCAAATATCTCCTCGGATGTAAATTTCTTATATTTATGTATATTATTGGAGTACATATTTATATTGGGAGAATAGGAATCAAACAAAAATAATGAGATTTAGATCTAGAGATTTGGAAAGCTTAAAGGTGAGCGGAAAATTTTATATTTTTATATAATATTGGATTCATTTTATTGTAAATCTGTTCCTTCTATGCCTGGATATAATTATTTGCAGTTTTAGGCTTAATTATACATGTGGAATGAAATTTAAACCCATGCCTACATAAAGTGTGAACTGTTAACTTGAATGCAGAAAGTAAGGGTGTAAGTTGTAGTCCCTAAATTACTAAGATTTAATAGATATTCCCGATTTGTGGATTTAAATGGCATATGTTATGAAAGAGAAGTTATTATAAATTAAATTGAGATTTAAGTGGTATTTTTATTCATTGAAATGAAGTGTGTTGCAATGTAATTTTCAATAATATATCCATTTTATAATTAAGAATAAAAATGCGTCGTTTAAAGTAACATGAATACGCCTAAAAGAGATAGATGTATAAATAGAGGTCTTTGTCGTATTTTATATTGTCTATTTCAACGAAAACATAATGATAATTCCTTGTAATTACAAACATAATACAAATCCCCTTTTAGATAATTTATAGAAGTTTACAATGCTAACATTTCCTTTTGGGAAAGATGTAATTCCAACACATTAAAACGAAGAAGTCCCTAGGTATAAACTAAAGAGTTGTAATTAGTGATAATAATAATAGCCTAAATGTAAAATTAAAATATGCAATAAAAGATAAGTTACAAATTGAACAATAAGTGACGAATGTAGGAAAATTAATGAATGAGTAAGATATGAACTAAAGGAAGACAGTAAGAGATAAAAAGGAACGACAAATAGATTTAATAATAAAAGGGGAAGTAAATAATAAAAGATATTTAAATCTTTTAGGTTAAAAATAAGTGGAAAATGAGATTAAGATGACATTAACAAAACTAGGAGTCATTTAAGTTATAATAACTGAATATTAACAGTTGAACATTGGAGGCATAGTAAATAAACAAGTACACACACACACACACATATGTAGTATGCATTTATGACGGGTGTGAATTATTGAAGTTAGCTAATAGCTTAGATTAAGTAAGAATGACATAGTCATTAGAATGGGTTGAGATGCGAGGTCAGTAGTGTTATACAATAGAAGTCTGCCCACCACAATAGGCTATCAGTAGTCATGTATACATTATATTGTTGTGGGACTTATTCTACTATAGGACCCATGGAATTATACGTTTGCGCATATGTAAAGGGAATACCCAAGTCAGGATGGTTCGCTCCGATAAAAGTGTTAAAGGATAAGTAAAATCGCTTCAACCTTATAGGGGTACATTTTAATTAACTAGATGGGCATTTACTAAATTGCATTAGGTAATATAAATGGGATGGTGAGCAAGGCTTGATGCTATAACATTGAGATCGATACCATATAAGAGGAATAAAGTCTATTAACATTGGTCGAGAATGTCATCAGGTCCTGAGTAGCCAATGAAAAATAGGGGTTATGCCTAAATGGACTACATCTCCTACTAGTGTAGACCATGTTTTGAGCATGCACCACCTCACAGTTGGTTATTATTAGGAGGAGAGGCTAGATAACCATTTTAATGGGGTCTTTCAAACAAATAAGATAATCTAAGGAGCTAAGTCCTCAATAGTCCATAAAGCCAAGTCCATGATATGAAGTAGTTAGATAAGTCTTCAAGATGAGCAGAATGCCAATAAATAGTTGTATTGCTGTTATTATACTGTATAGGAGTTGCTTGGTGTGTATGGCAATGAGAACGTGATAATACGTTGACAATGGATGTTGATGAGGTGTTGAGTAACATATACTAGTGGGGAAGTATCTTGGTCGTCCAAAAGGGGATTGTGGTACTTACACACACACATATGTATTTATTGTCTACTTCAGGTAGATGGAGCACATCGTACACGTACATGAAGTCAAAATAACTAAGAAAAACAACAGACATAACATGAAATAGAAGACAATCAGCATAAACTAGTTTTTGTGTAAAATGTTTAATTCACTAGTCACAAGAACGTTGTTCCGATCCCCACCTCATTATAACCCACATGATAAATTTAGAAGGACGGGTACTGGTACAAGATGGGAACTGTGAAAGAATAGATTTCCTTATGAATGCTCGACATCGACAAAGGTAATAGAGTTCAAAGGTGTCAGGCTTGGTCAAAAATAATATGTTTCATTATATTTTACTATTCAACCATGAGTTTATATTGATAGTGCTTTGATATGATTTTATTTTATTATTACATCAACGAACCCTACTTTGGTGGACTTAGGTTTTCGATTTAGAGAAAACTCGGGACTACTGACATGCAGGTTGTCACATTTGGTATCAGAGCTTATGGTATTCGATCTTAAGAATTAGGATACGGTAAGTGAATATATTTATATTTTTACAATAAATTATATATATTATTGTTACCCGATAGTTTGGTCCGACTATAAGGCGATAATTGCAGAGGTGATGTAGACGAGACTCGAGCCAAGGTAGGTGAGTTGAAGTGGTTCACTTGTATAGGGCCGGCCTTGCTGGGTTGGCTTGAATGGGTCAGTTGAAGGAGAGTGAGTTGAACTGGGTTGGTCAAATGTGGATCGCTCGCTAAAAGTGGCTCGGTCGTATATGGCTCGGTCTAAGAAGAAAGTAAATGCATAGCACGATCGAGGTAGGTCATATTGCAAAGCTTAAGAGGATCGGTATGTATGGCTCGGTCAAAGGAGGGAGGACCAAGTCATTTCAGTCATAGTATGAAGGAAAAGGTGGGTCAGAATACATGGCTCGGTCAAAGATGAAGGTCACACATGGCTCGATCTAGGTGGATCAGCAGGCACCGCTCGATCAAGGAAGAAGGGTCGTGCATGGGTCGGCGAAGATGGTTCGGTCGGGCCTGGTACGACGCCTATGGTTCGACCATTATGATTTGGCACGTATGGGTTGGCGTACCTGGGACAGTGCATCCTAGAGTGAGTCGACGAGTTACCTGGTGTTTCCTTGCTTCGAGTTCCAACACCATTTGCTTCGAGTTGTACAAAGAGATGCTTCGAGTCATTCACAAGTTACCCCTTGTTTGGCCAGAGTGGCTCGGTGTACCTGGTTCAGACATCCTAAAGCATCACTTATGGGCCGAGTCGTCTTGGTCATAGGCTTATGTAGGGGATCTAGCCTGTCTTCGTCTATAAATAGAGGGACATAGGTACATTCCTATTCAAACTTGTATTCAAGTTATTTTTTTACGGATTCTATATGTACTCAAGTGATTGGAAAAGTAATATAGATCATATTCAAAGTGAACGCAGACAATTACGCTGAACCACTATAAATCTGGTGTTTTCATTTTTGTTGTTCTTTTTGCACTCAATTGCACTACTTCTCTAAATTAATTTACTTTCTTCATTAATCTCTCGACACAATTCTATTCGAGGGTGTTAGTGACCAATTTTGGTGTTTTCACTAAGAAGGTGCATTCCCAGGCTGTTAGGATCTACTTTGTCGCCATTGGATTAAGGAAATCTCCCGAAGGAGATCCAAATTCATTCTTAAGAGTTCATAGATTCTACTCAGAGTTCCTACGGATAACTCTAAGATGGCAAGACCATGTACCAGATCCTCCTCCCACAATGCGAATGCTAATGAGACCGCAAGCGTTCAACAAGTGGGAGCCAACAATTAGCAAGCTAATGCAGGTGTAGATCCCACCACTATCACAAACCAACCAGAAGCTATCACCAATGAGTCGATGAGGGAGCTCGTGGAAAGTAGGAGACAACTTAACGAGAAGATTCAAACAAAGCCCAACCTGATGACCCAGATCGCTCAGCAGTAGCGTCAGAATGCTGGAGGAGGCCCTGCTTCCTACTCATCATCTGATAACTCCGCTTTATCAAATGAGCACCCCAAGCGTAGACGTCGTAGGATCAAAATGGCACAAACTGGTGCAACAGAGCAATTGGTGATGACTCGCCAAGAGCAAACCAACAGAAATGGCCCAGAATCCTTACCTAAGACCGTATTCCCTCACCTACACCTAGGGAGTCGCTCCCAACCTGGAGTGGGAAACTTAGGATCTAGAGCACACTTGGGAACTGGTCCACCACTTCGCCAGGGTCGTAGTGAAGTGGGTCCTCGGGATGCACACTTAGGTGATCGCCTACTGAGGAAGCACCAGCCGGAATAATCGTGTAGGATGGATATCGACTTGCCACCTCCCATCCAGACTCCAGATTTATTAGCTATGGTCAGGCAACCGATAAGGGAGAATCAAGGCTTAATAAACAATGATTTGGGCATATCTAGGAGCCATACCCTATTTACAAATGTCATCCTACAAGTTGAGTACCCATGGAAATTTGGCATGCTTACTATTCCAGCTTATGAAGGGAAGACCGATCCCCGACAGCATGTAATGAGTTACGAGTGGATGATGGACTCGGCTAGGGAAAATAATGTAACCAAATGCAAATGCTTCCCAGTAACCCTATCCGAATCGTTACCATGTGGTTCACCAGACTTACCCCGCGATCGATCTCCAGGTTTGATGAGTTAGTGGCGAAGTTTATGGAGCAGTTTAGGATACATGCCACTTGCCCAAAGGACGTGACGTCATTGTCCAGTGTGATCCAGGTATCGGGAGAATCGTTGAAGGATTATTTGCAAAGATTTCACGTTGCTGCTACCGAAATTTGCAATCTGAATGACCATGCTATCCTTATGGCCATGATGCGAAGAGTAGATTCGGACTCAGAGTTTGGTGACCGGCTGGCAGGCAAATCACCGACTACCCTGGAATGCTTTTAGTCAAAGGTGAACCAATTCATGGGAAGGGAAGAGGCCATGTGGTCAAGACAAAGTAGTGCGCTAGGGCCCAGCAAGGAAGCGATGCAACATTGCATTAAAGCAATCTAGCGAAAACTCTGGCAAGGTCCAAGTCAATGTTGAAAATAATCTGGAGTAGTCTAAAGGATCCAGAGGAGGAAATTCTGGACGAAAGAGGGAAGCAGGAAAGTGGAAACCAAGAATCCCAACCTATAGTGAATATACTCCTCTGAATACATCTTTGGATAATATTAATCTATCAACTTGTAATACATTCCAATATCGAAAGCAGCGCCCAAAGGAATCCACTAAGGAACAAAAGCAGACTAGAAAGTATTGTCGGTTTCACGAGACCTACGGGCACAATACTAAAGAGTGTAGACACCTACTTGATGCTATAGAAAAGCTGATTTTCCAAAAGAAGTTATAACAGTTTGTTAAGAATCCGCAGGAAGGTGGATAGGGGACATCTGACCCTAATCACGGGCAAGCTTCACAACGACCGGAGGAGCCCACTCAGACCAGAGATAGGCTGGTCATAAACACGATAATCGGTGGACCTCATCCGACAGACAAGAGTTTGCAAGAAATGAAACATTATGCTAGTTCCTTGAAGCATGCGGGTTACAAATGCTGTTTGAACATAGAAGATGGGACTCCAGCGAAGCAGTAGGAATGATGATGGATGATATAGCATTCAGAAGTAGAGATGCCAATCAGGTGGAGGCACCTACCAATGACTCAATGGTTATCTCAACTACGATTGGACCAACGCTTGTGAGAAGGATACTGATTGATTGTGGGCGTTTTGTTAATATTATCTTCAAAAAGACGTATGACCAAATGAAGATGGAGGCGAAGGATCTAAAACCATCTAAAGTCTGCATTCATGGCTTTAATGGTGCAGCTACTGATGCAACAGGTTTTGTTGAATTGCCAGTTGAATTAGGAGAAGGTGAACGCAGGAGGGTACATATCCTACCGTTCATTGTTTTGGATGTTGATTCCCCATATAATGTTTTTCTAGGACGACCGGCTCTGGTGGAGTTTTGGGTAGCTTTAGCCCTTTGGTGTTTGACCTTGAAATTTCCAACGAACAGAGGAGTTGGTGTAGTGCATGGCGATCAAGCAACTGGTCATGCTTGTTATGTGGCTGAACTGAGGGAGGCCCAACGAAGAGAGAAGGACAAGGGTGTGGACAACCTGTCCGCATCCATGTTGCTGAAGATTGACAAGTAATGCTTCAGCCTTGGCTTGGGCAACACAGTCAGATCTATAGAGACATAGATCCGAGAGATGATGATGAAGAACCCAAGGAGTCATAGGTGCCATCAGCTGAACTGACGATTGACATTCCAATCAGCCATGATGACCCGTCATGGGTGCTTAAGATTGGACTCGATGATAGAGGATCTTACTAATTTCCTTCGAGTGAATCTAGATGTTTTCGCTTGGACCCATTCTGATATGTGTGGGATTTCTCCCGCCATCGCAAGTCATATGTTGAATGTTGACCCGAAGTATGTGCTAGTGAAACAAAAGAGGAGAGGCATGGACCCGAAGAGGTCCGCTGCTCTTAGAGAGGAGGAGGATAAACTCAAAGCCAATGGGTTCATCCGCGACGCCCTCTATCCTGAATGGGTATCTAATCCCGTACTGGTGAGGAAGGAAAATGAAAAGTGGAGGGCCTGTGTTGATTACTCGGACTTGAACAAGGCGTGCCCCTAAGGATAGTTTTCCTTTGCCTAGAACTGATCAGCTAGTCGACTCGACAGCAGGACATGAATTTTTATCATTTATGGATGCATATTCGGGATACGATCAGATCCTGATGCACATTCTAGATCTGGAGCATACCAGTTTTGTCACGGACGTTGGACTGTACTGTTATGTAGTGATGCTTTTCAAGTTGAAGAACGCTGGGCCGACTTATCGGCATTTGGTGAATCGGATGTTTAAAGACCAGATTGGTAGAATGATGAAGGTCTATGTGGATGCTATGCTCGTGAAGTAATGACTGTAAAATGACCACATTCGAGACTTAGTAGAGATGTTTGATATACTTAGATTTTATGAAATGAAAATCAATCCACTAAAATGTTCCTTTGGTGTTGCATCAGGGAAATTTTGGGTTTCATTGTCAACGTGCGGGGAATCGAACCCAACCTAAAAAAGTTTCATTCTATTCGAGACATACAAGCACCCATGACTATAAAGCAAGTACAAAGCCTGAATGGAAAAGTCGCCGCGTTGAGTCAATTTATATCCAGAGCAACTGAAAATTGTATTCCTTTCTTTGATGTGATAAGGAAAGGGAAAAGAAATTTCAAATGGACGTCGAACTGTGAGGACGCGTTTCGAGCTCTTGTAAGACACTTGGAGAGGTCCCCAGTTCTATCAAAGCCCATAAACCATGAGAGGTTTTATGTTTACTTGGCCGTATCCCAGCATGCCATCAGTGCAGCTCTGGTTCGTGAGGAGGACCGAATCCAAAAGCCAGTGTACTATGTTAGTAAGCATTTAACGGAGGTTGAGAGAAATTATCTTAAGATTAAGAAGCTGGCTTACTACTTGGTGATCGCATCACACAAGCTTCATTCGTATTTCTAGGCACATCCAGCCAGTATTTATACCAATCACCTTTGCGGCAGGTGCTCCAACGACCAGAGACTTCTGGAAGGCTACTCAAATGGAACATTGAGCTGAGTTAGTTCGACATCACTTACTTGCTGCGGAGGGTTATCCAAGGGCAAGCACTAGCAGATTTCATTATAAAGTTTACGATATCAGACAAGCCAAGTGGAAATGATTTGGTTCCCGCTGTTCGATGGAAGCTATATATCGATGGGGCATCCAACGACCATTATTCTAGGGCTGGTGTTATTCTTGTAACTTTATTTCCCCGCTACAAACAACAAAGACGAGTATGAAGCATTGATCGCTGTACTAAAACTTACCAAAGAACTTGGGGTGAAATTGATTGAAATCTTTTATGACTCACAATTGGTGGTGTACCAAGTACGGGGAAACTATCAAGAAAGGGGCAAGACTTGCCCCATACCTCGCTCGGTTTTAAGAATTGTTGGCGAACCTTGAATACTATGATATTTCACACATTCCGCGTGAATAAAATGGAGAAGCCAACTCCTTGGAAAAATTTGCAAGTACTGGTGATGCACAACAGATGGGCTTGGTTCCCGTTGAAACTTTACACGCCCCAAGTATAAACAAGATGGAGGTAGATCATGTTTTAGGGACGAAAACCGACAGGGAGTCATGGATGCCCCGTTCAAAGAATACTTGCTACGTGGAACCTTGCCCGAGAGAAAGAACGAGAGACGACAGGTCATTCACAAGGCCTCATGGTATATAATGTTGGATGGAATGATGTATCGGAAGGGATTCTTCGTTCCTTTGCTTAGGTGCATCACCCATGATGAGACAAAGCGGGTCTTAAGAGAAGTCCATGAAGGTGAATGTAGCGACCATATTGGAGGGGCAGACATTAGCTAAAAAGATACTCCGCTATGGATATTATTGGCTGACTGTAAATCAGGGCGTCGTAGATTATGTAAGGAGATGCGACAAATGTCAAAGGTACAAAAAGATCCCGAAGGCACCGCCGATAGAGCTCGTGCAAATGGTTAGTCCACGGCAATTTGCAACATGGGGGATCGATATAATCGGCTCCTTGCCAATCTCCAAAGGTGATGCGAAATACACAATCGTCGCGGTCGATTACTTTACCAAGTGGGCAGAAGTGGAGCCATTAGCTATGATCACCACTAAAAAGGTCTTTAAGTTTGTTGTGTGAAATATTATATGCCACTTTGACCTTCCGTGGATTATCATTACCGATAACGGAACTCAATTTGAGAGTAGAGAATTCAAAGAGTTCTGCCAAAAATATTGCATTGAGAAAAGGTTTGCAGCAGTCGCTCACCTTAAAGAGAATGGGCAAGTTGAAGCCTTAAATAATATAATCAAGTCCATCTTGAAAAAAACATTTGGAGAAGGCTAGAGGCAAGTGGGTGGATGAGCTTCCAACAACACTCTAGGCCTACAGAACCACCCACAAGTCCACAGCTGGCCACACTCCTTTCGCCTTGGCATACGACACTGAAGCTGTTATAACCATGGAACTTGAAGTTTATTCTCACCAGGTGACTCATTATGATCCTAGAACAAATCAAGATCTTTTACTGGAGTCGTTGGACTTTGCCGACGAGAAACGTGAAGAAGCTGATTTAAGGGCGGCTGCATATCGGCATCGAGTCGCCCGATATTATAATAATAAAGTTCGACCAAGAATTTTTGATGTAGGCGACCTAGTTTTGAAGCGAGTTTTTCCGGTCCCGTCACATATGAATCCCATATGGGAAGGTCCCTATGTCATCGAACGGAGGCTTGGAGAAGGAACCTTCAAGCTAGCAACTGTTGATGGCATGACGCTCCCTAGAGCATGGAATAGCGAACATTTGCGTCATTATTATACTTAGTCTATTTCTTTTGCATTTTAGTAGCAATTGTTTCCAGTATGTGTTTCTTTTTCTATTCTCTATTTTTGACATGTAATTAAACAATCTAGTTTGTCCCTATTTTTTATAAAGGCATGAAGCTGTTTTTCTATGAACTATTAATGTTCCGTGTGTTATAATTCCATGGCAAAATTAAATTGCATTAATCTGTTTGGCGTATGAATGCACACACAAAATTAAAAGCTAATCAATAAACGATTCAAAAAATATCTAAGTCCCCAGAGCATGGACTAGAGTACTTTGAGTCCCCAAAGCATGGACTTGAGTACTATGAGTCCCCAGAGCGTGTACTAGAGTATACATCATTCTAAAAATCTCTAAGTCCCCAAAGCGTGGACTAGAGTACTCTGAGTCCCCAAAGTGCGGACTAGAGTATAAACGTTTAAAAAATCTCTAAGTCCCAAAGCGCGGACTAGAGTACTCTGAGTCCCGGAGTGCGGACTGGAGTATAAACGATTCAAAAAATCTCTATGTCCCCAGTGCGTGGACTAGAGTACTTTGAGTCCCCGGAGCAAGGACTAGAGTACTCTGAGTCCCCCGAGTGCGGACTAGAGTATAAAAGATTCAAAAAATCTCTAAGTCCCCGGAGAGCGGATTAGAGTACTCTAAGTCCCCGGAGTGTGGACTAGAGTATAAACGATTCAAAAAATATCAAAGACCTTGGAGCACGGACTAGAGTACTCTGAGTCCCTGGAGTGCAAACTAGAGTATAAACGATCCAAAAAATCTCTAAGTCCACGGAGCCCAGACTAGAGTACTTTGAGTTCTCGAAGTGTAGACTAGATTATAAACGATTCAAAAAATCTCTAAGTCCCCAAAACGTGGACTAGAATACTCTGAGTCCCCAGAGTGCGGACTAAAGTATAAACGATTCAAAAAATCTCTAAGTCCACATAGCGTGGACTGGAGTACTCTGAGTCCCCGGAGTGAGGACTAGAGTATAAATGATTCAATAATCCTGAAGTCCACATAGTGTGGATTAGAGTATAAATAATTCAAAAATCTCTAAGTCCTGTGAAAGCGGACTAGATTTTGCGTGACCCACAAGACTCTGAATTTCAATTACAGATTAGATTATAAGCTAAGCGACGAGAGTCTGAAAATACAAAGAAGAAATTTTTTATTTACTAATCGAAAAAGAAGTTTCATTACAACTTCTCCTAAGCTCAGAGCCAAAGTCTATTAACGTTGACTATAAAAAAAGGAGGAAAAGGGGAAAAACTACATGATTTTGGCTTATTTAAGCTAAGCGAGGCATGACCAGACGACAGCTACTTTTTAGGCTTTCTTTCTTTCTTCGATTTCTTCGAAGTCTCCTCAGTTGAGTGCTTTCTCCTGGACCCCTTGCTTCGAAGCGACGTGGTATCTGAGGAAGGAGGGGGGACTTCCAAAGGTGTGGTCCCACTAGGGTGAATGGCCTTTAAGGTTCTATTTAGGGGATCGTCGAGTTCCACCACCTGAGACTCTATCTTAACTTTGGTTTTCATTTTCTCCTCCTCGATTTTCCCCTTCATGCTAAACTGGGAAGTATGCTCAGAAGCGCCCGTGATTTGAACGTCATCATGTCCCTCTATGGGTGAAGGATCTTCGAGCTTATCTTCCTTAAGTGCCCCTATTACTTGAGCATCAGGACCAGGGGTGTCGCCGGTGTGGAGTACTTCAGTATCTTTTTCTTCTCGATCCGTTGCGACGTCGCTCCTTGGAGTCGGTTTAGGGCTAGGATGACCTACATGAATTAATGAAATGTGAATATTAAGATACGACATTTATACGCCAAAAGCGATGACTCTATGAACTTTAGGAGGAGGGGTTACGTACCAACTTCCATTTGGCTCTCAGTCGTCTTAGGAGTATCACCCTCCGGAATTGGGGATAGAATGTGGATGCCAATAACATGCTTCTCCGGATCGTAACCAACATATTGCTCGGGGGGATTAAGCGGTGGAATTTTGGTTGAGTGAATGGGGGAAGGAATCTCGGCTTGGAGCCCGATGGGCAAGCAGCCTCCTCCTTGTCCTTGATGCAGGGGAGCCTCCCCCGAAGAGGGCTCTTGCCGCAGATAAATCAGAGGGTTCGTTGCCTCGAAGAAATTCCCTCACCAGAACCTCATCATCAATCTCTTCGACACCCAGCTCTACTTTTTTAATCCTAATCAAAGTATCCTATGCTTTGGCAAGTGACTCGAGATAATTCTCACCCAAGAAAGATAAGTCATAGTGCATGAGGACTCTTGCATTAAACTCAGCAACGAGTGGGTTGAATAAACATTTGATTTCTTTTCTACCGGCTTCGGTAGCATCCTCGAGTCGAGAGTCACCCTCTATAAGTGCCATCTTCTTGCCTTCCTCATGAGCTGCTTCTTTTAATGCTTCAACCCGAGATAGCTCTTCATCAAGTTTTGTCTTTAGAAGTTGTGTTCTGACAATTTCATCGTAGTATCTTTGTGACTCTTCCTGCGCTATGATTTTCTCTTCTCTTTCTTTAAAGAGAAATTCCTCTAGTTCTTTGACCCGTCAAGCGAGAATGCCTTTTTTTGATAGAGTCTTTCTCCAAAACTAGAGCACCGCTGTGTTGGATTGCCTCATTGAGTTCTTTCTTGTGAGTGGCCTCCAAGCGACTAACTGCCTCGGCTGTCTCCTTTTTATTTTTTTGGGCAGTCTCGAGGTGAGATTTGTATGAGGATAGCTTTTCATCCTAGCCCTTAATGATGTCTTTATCATGAATAGCTTTGAGTTTGAGGCAATCAATCTCGTGTTGGCGTTCAATTGAGACCTCTAAAAATTTCTCCACCATGTGTACGAACGCATTATGCTGAAAATATACATCATTGTTGCAGGCAATGATGCTCTATTTAACATTTCTAGGGATTGGATGGATTGGGTGGAGAAATTTCAGTCCATCGAAACATATCTTCGGGAATGTAGCCTTAAGCTCAGCTAATTTATCCGCCGTTAACAGATCGTGAGTGGAGGCTGGGGGAGTTTGCCTAACCGAAGTCACAATTTTTTTATAAGGATCACGAGATTGCTTGGTACTCGAAGAGCCAAAATGTTGGTCGCGAGGAATTTTAGACTGGGATCCCTTCTGAACAAACTTATTCCCATTACGCTCTGGATTATAGGGAGGATCGTTTGGATATAAAGAATGGTTGTGGGTTCTCCTTTTGGAAGACAATGACTCTCAGGAATGATAATCTCTATCACCGCTGTCGTCCTTGTCTCGCTATTTGCATGATCCCGAGTCTCGACTGGAATGGTAAAAAATGGAGGATCCACGAAGGCGGTCAATGCCATGTGTATGCCCCTTTTCACCTGCACATAAAGTCAAATGAGAACAAGTTAGTAGGAGTCGCATAATTAATGGAATTCAAGTGCATGGTGAAGTGTAGATATTTTGTGTGTCCTAGTGCAACCTCCCGACGGACCAGTGTTTTTCGCTTTACTCATTGGAGTTTTATCTCCCTGATGATGAGTTTGAGCACCTTCATCACTTCCACGGTCGAATCAAATCCCATACCTTGGGATTATTGAAGTTGTAATTCAGTATATCGTCGGGGATGGTCAAGTCAGATAGGACCTTTAATGATACCTCTAGGTTATGGGAATATGACCTTTTCTCGATCGAAGTTATCGTGACTTTTGATGTTCCGCCAACTTTCTTCCTGTTCAGTTTGTAAGCTAGACTTTTTTCTTTTTCGAGGGAGGTGGCGGTTGATCAACACGGGTTACGTCGGCTACCGGTGTTGGCCCATGACTTATATTCTCATCGGTATTTTCGATCTCGCCTTCCTTGGTAGTACCCTGAGTCCCTTCAGCAGGGGCACTGAAGGTCCGGCTTGTTCCTCGCTCGTTTCCACAGTCATTCTTGCTATTATGGCACCGCTTGGAAGGCTAGTCTAACGGCCCTCTTCTAGTAATCCGAACTTCGAAAGCAGTTCGTTAGTAATTACAGATTTAATGTCCCAATCTCCTACGGGAGTAGCTCGGATGGCCTCGACGACCTCCGAATACCCGATGCCTTCGGGTCGTGGGACGATACTTATAAGAGTTAAAAGAAGTTCAGAAAAAGTGCACTCCAAGCCTTAGGACAGAGATTAGGGGTAAAGACAAGACTTACGTCCTTCTAGCCATCTTCTCGCAATGCCAAGAGGACAGCGTATGTAGAACCACTCTTGTTTATACTGAGAAAATTTATTCCATGCACCCATTAGGACTTGGAATTTTGGATGTGGCTCGAGGAATATGTAAGATAGACTATCGGTGCATCTCTTGAAGCGGTAGATGTGATGGATATCCTCGAGAGTTGGGGGTCTGAGTAAGATGCTCATGAAAAGAACACATGTACCATGGATAAATGCATATTTATTATTATGTGTTTGTGCTGGAGCAATCCCTATATACTACAGCACTTCACGGATGAATGAATTGAAAGATGGCACACTTCTGGCCCAATACATAAATTTGTTGCATGTAGTATATCCAGCTAGGGGCAAGTAAGGCCGATCTTGTTCCGACGGAACCAGAACGTCTTCGAAGGGGATTCCGTGGATATAACATAATCGACGGAGAGAAGATTCGCCAATTTTCAAGGCTTGAGAGTTGATAGGGTCATCTTGAACAACGACCCCGTCTATGGCAACAAAAGTCGGACCTATAATTGCAGCAGGTGGGTCTGGGATGATGGGAATGGGAGCTAATGATGGGCTGGATGTCCCCTCTACCTCTTGCCTAGAACTTAGCCCAGGCTTGATAGAAGTAGTAGCGGAGCTTGATTTTTTAGACATCTCCGAGGGGCGATTAGTGTGAATAGTTACATGTTTAAGCTATACTTAAAAGACAATAGTTATCAGATAAAACGAAAAAGTTGTCCCCTATGTTGTGTGTGAACTATTACAACAACTCAAACAAAAGAAAATTTGAAGTTCTAAAGGCTAGCATAACGTGATGGAGCTTCAAGTTATCATCCTTGGATACGTTCATCGCTGACCGTCTCTGCAGTTTGTCTTGTGATTGGTAGCAAAGGCCTTAGGGTCAGACATTGGCATCATATACTATGAAGGCTATTACATGCTCCTGTCGGTTTAAATTTGCATTTAAGATTATTCGAACTATGGAGTAGTTAGTACAAATTAGGTCCTTGGGCTTATGTGCTTTGTTACTTGTCATTATTATTATATTATGCTTAGTTGTGGAAGTAAGTTGTCTGAATGTATGTTGTGTTCGAGTTAGAACAGTCTTGATTGCCAATGCCGACCCAAACATACGGACCCACTGCCCTACAGGACCACTGAACCATCCACTCTCCTCTCTCTGATTACCAAACCACCTTTCTCAATCTATACCGAGCTACTCTCCTAGACTCCTGTCGACCCATACTAACTCCCTCAATACCGAACGACTCCTTGCTTGGAATACCGACCCACACTCCTAATTTCATACCGACCCACCACTCTCCCTCTCAATATAGACCGACACCCTTACTCAAGATACTGACCCGCTCTCCTTCCCTCGATACCAAACTAGTTCCTCACAGAAATACCGAGCCTACTTCCCATCAAGGGTTTACCTAACTAGCCCTACACCAAACAACTCCACTTCCCAACTCTCCACAGCGTCAGCCTCAAGGTTAGAGCTATGCTACTTCCCTCCATAATCCTTAAGCAAGCTCCTAGTCTAAGTTACGTCCTATCTCCAAATCATCATCCCTCATTTTCGTTGATTCCTACTGGACCTAGTCGAAGAAAGCCCATGAACTCGACTTCACACGAGATTCCTATCTTAGAGAAATAAATCGATTGAAAGGTTCATACCTACAAGAATGGATTGAAGCTAGTGGGAACTGTTGGATTTAGAGAAGTTCGTTTGGGTTCGCTGGTGGTCGGATTTTGCGAGATGGGTGTCTTGGATTAGGGAGAAGAAAGGAAAGTTTGAGTGTTGGCTAATGTTCGAGAAGAGATGAGTCAGAAGTTTTTGTGAAAAAGTGAAAGGAAGAGGAAGGAGTGAGTTTTTATATGAAGTAAAGAGGAGACGAACATGCAGTTGCCTTTAGAACTGGTCACACATTTTAAGTGTGTCGGTGGAGAGATACACTGTTCAGACCAATCGTGTGGGTCGGTGTTAACATGCCGACCCACCTTTTACCGGAGTAACCGATCGAGTGGGTCGGCCTTTCATATGCCGATCTACTCATTATTATTTTTTTGCTAAAAAAGAAAAATAAATAATAATAATATTAAAAGATATATCTATGTATATATACATGAAAAAGTTCATGTAAATTGACGATTGGACATTATATGTGTTAAAGAGGTAGATATTACCAGATAAGTGAAGTAGATGGGATTTGTAAAATTTACCGTGATCCAGCCTTCGAAAGGTTATATACATTTGGCTTTTGAGAACCTGAATCAAGATTTTACGAGTTTCTTCAAGGTTCAATTAACATGTTCAAGCCACATGAAGCTTCATTAAAGGCCAATGAAAGGTGACAGTTAGTTGCCACTCGGAATGGACTATTTTCTGAAAGCAGTAATTACTCACTGATTCAAAGCACGTCATGTTGATTCACACAACGCACTTGGGAGGCAAATGTTACCTGACAGCTTGGGCCGGCTACGAGGCGATAATTGCAGAGGTTATAGTTAGATCTAGATGAGACTCGAGCCAAGGTAGGTGAGTTGAAGTGGATCGCTCGCATAGGGTCGGCCCCTGGGTCGGCTTAAATAGGTTGGTCAAAGGAGAGTGAGTTGAACTGGGTCGGTCAAATGTGGGACGCTCGCTCAAAGTGGATCGGTTGTACGTGGCTTGGTCTAAGAAGAAAGGAAATGCATGGCACGATTAAGGTAAGTCATGTTGCAAAAGCTTAAGAGGATCAGTATGTATGGCTTGGTCAAAGGAGGGAGGACCATGTCGCTCGGTTATGGTATGAAGGATAAGGTGGGTCAGAATACATGGCTCGGTCAAAGACGAAGGTCACACATGGCTCTGTGTAGTTAGATCAGCAGGTGCCGCTCGATCAAGGAAGAAGGGTCGTGCATGGGTCGGCGATGGGTCGGTAGGGCCTAGTTCGACGCTTGTGGTTCGGCCATAATGATTTGGTACGTATGGGTCGATGTACCTGGGACAATGCATCCTAAAGTGAGTTGACGAGTTACCTGATGTTTCCTTGCTTCGAGTTCCAACACCATCTTCTTCGAGTTGTTCGAGAAATTGCTTCAAGTCCTTCACAAGTAACCCCTAGTTCAGCCAGAGTGGCTCGATGTACCTAGTTCGGACATCCTGAAGCATCACTTGTGGGTCGAGTCATCTTGGTCATGGGCTTGTGCAGGGGATCTAGCCCGTCTTCATCTATAAATAGAGGGACAAGGGTACAGTTGAAGGGATCATTTTTCAAGAACCCCAAGAGACTCTGCCATTTTCTGTACTCGTTTCTTTCCTATTCAAACTTGTATTCAGGTTATTTGTTTATGGATTGTATCTGTACTCAAGTGATTGAAAAAGTAATAAAGATCATATTCAAAGTGGACGTAGGCAATTACGCTGAACCACTATAAATCTAGTGTTCTCGTTTTTTTTGTTCTTTGCACTCAATTATGTTACTTCTGTGCTTTAATTTACTTTCTTCATTAATCACTTTACAAAATTCTATTCAAGGGTGTTAGTGACCAATTTTGGTGCTAACAATTATATATGCCAAACGCTACAATCCAACTATAGAAGTAGTTGCAACTATATTCTGAGAATACAGATAATGCAATTACGAGTTGGAAGAATAGTGAATTTTGAAGATATGCATCTATCTTGATTACCACACTTGTAGTAGGTCACACTGGAAGGAGTTGACTAAAGAAGAGCATGAATCATATGGAAGTGTCTATGAAGTTGGGTATTACTTGACTCCCTTGTAGAGCACAATTTTCTCTATGGTTGTAGATCCCTACAGGATTGTCGATTAATAATGTATATTAGGTCCAGATAAATGGAAAAGTAAGAACCTATATATATATATTCGAAAGTAAGAATTAAATAAGTTCTTGAAGAAAGGTATGTGGTAAACACTCCAAGATTATAGCTAGATTTTTTATATATATTCTAATAGAAGATAAGTCAAAAGTAAGTGAAAAACAAGGAAAGTCCATAAATAGGGACAAGAAAACCCACTCTGAATCTGACCCCATATGTAAGGGTGCATGAAAGGTTTGAAAAAAAAATATATTTGAAATGATTTTCAAAGGATTTATTTAAAAGTAAAAAGCCCTATTTTTGAAAAATAAGTAAATATTAATTTTTCCATAGAATAAAAAATGTTTCTATTGAAATAAAAAGAAAATAGAGAGAGGAGAGCGTGTGGGTATATAGCTAGTTGATTTTTGTGAGATAAAAAGTTTTAAGTTGTAAAATTCTTTTAGATATCGACAATAGGAAGTGGTACAAATTTAAAAGGAGTAGAGAGAACGGAAGGGAAAGAACACCCTATATTGAGGATAGGAAGAATATTATCATACAAGGAAAAGACGAAGAAAAACATTTGAAATAGGTCTACACATAAAAAAGTGTTATATAAGGAGAAGTTATCTATATAAGAAAAATTTAGGTAAGAGAATTTTAATTATAACAACCTTAAAAGATTTAAATAGCAGTAATGTTTGGAGTTTATATTAAAATAATACTAGTAATCTAATTAGGAGTAATATTGGAAATTAAAGGTAACCTGAAGGAAAATGGATATTTTCCATAATTGTGCGCATTAACTACACATATCTTTTCAATGTCCCCCTCAAATAGCTACTAGAGCCTCTGCTAAGGTTGAAAGTGGAGATAACATGAGTACTAGGGGAAAAAAGGATGGAAATGTTCTTGTCTACCCTAGCTTTTATTGTTAAAAGTTATAGAGGATGTTTTAGAACCACTGTAAAATGTATTTTTGAAAAAATGGATTGGTATAACAAATGAGTTTTAAAGGGAAAACTTAACAAGCAGTTTGAGTTAAAAATCTCATTTTTTTAAGTGAAATCTTTGTTATGAAAAAGTTTTGAAGGAAAATTTAATTTGAAGGAAAAAGGAAAGAACTTTTTAAATTAAAGTGCTAGCATTTTCTTTTGGACTTGATGAATAAGCTTAATTCAAAAATCCTAAATTATAGTTTTTAAAGTTAAGATACCAAGTTAATTTTGAATTTAATAGAAAGTTTCCAAGTTTATATTTTTAAAGATAAAAGTTTTGGAATTAAGTAATTTATAATCGTGAAGCTTTAATTTAGAAAAAATAGCAAAAACCAAACCAAACTTTTAATGTGGACTAGATCGGGATGATTGCCTAGGTAAGACGGGGTAATAATTAAGGATATAAGTAAAATAGCGATGAATGCTCAGAGAGTAGTAATAGTAGACTCCCGTTGGTTACAAGGAATATTAGTTTGAGCCTTTGAATGTTTTATTTAACATAGGCAAAGGCCAAAAAGAAGAACCAATAAGGAAATGAGAAATGGTATCAAAATACATTTTTGCGAGTTCTAGATTATACCTACATGGAAGATAAAATAAAATTAAGAAAGCATATACCAAGATTTGAGAATACTATCAAGAGATCTGGATTAAAAGAAGATAGTAATATAATTGGTTGTGGTTATGGAAGTAAGGGATGAACCTTAGTAGAGGCAAAAATGAAAAGTCAAGAGATATGAGTTACAATAGAATGACATGTTAGAAAGTTCCATTTAATTTAAGTAAGAAGTGATATGGCCACACAATAATTATTGTCAGTTGACATTGAAGGGCAACATCCAACAAATATTTCTTTTAGGTTAGTTAGGTCGTAAGAATTAGTTGTCTCTGTTAGTATAAAATTGCATACGATTTTAATGAGAAATGTTCCTTTTTATTTGTTTTCTATGGACTACATTATTTATTGGAAAATAGTAAAATAAGGAAATCTCATAAAGGGCACCTATTTAATGCAAAATAAATAAATATAATACTGGAAGTTTATTAAATAAATTAGGAAAATTACTAAATTAGCTACTAAAATAAAAGTAAAGCTATGTTTCGAAAAGTACTAAAATTCTGGGAGATATAAGTGAAGGACAGGGAAAGGTTATTGCAAAACCATGGGTCACTATCCTTACGTCTTAAAAGATGAAATTTATAAATGAACACGTGCGCTGATTGTTTTTCTGAAATAAAATAAAAATTTATAAATCTAAAAATTTACAGTGTAGTAGAAAAGAGACAATCATGGATGCTAAGTCATATAACAACCCCCGCAAAACGGATCTAATTTCGACTCACTAAAAGCTAGTTAAACCTTAGGCCTATCTCATGGCGGGCTGTTAGGTTGATAAAATTAAAACAATGCACAATACATAAAGCTATCCATCTATACTTTAGGAATCTCACAGTGGAATGGATAAAATATAATATCAGAAACAAGTACCTTTTTCATAAAGAAAACCATTTTAGAAACATAAATGTTAAATATTACAACATGTTTACATAAAATCTCTATAGTACAATATCTCAGAATAACATAACTATTTGAACTGGGTACATTAAAAATACTTAAAAAGCATATATAGATATATACATATATAACTACCACAAGCCTTCATCTCCACCTTTGCCCCCTAAAATTAGCATTGCCTCCTCTAACATGTGGGTTATAATGAAGAATGGGTTAGAATAACAAATGTATGGTGAAATGGGAATCTCAAGCTTTACCCTAATTGTGCTTGGGCGGTATTATTTAAATAAGAAATATGACTTATGTATTTAAGACTATACCAAATATAATAGTCACCCTAATAGTGGCACTACAAAAACTATTAACTTTAACTGTAAGCCCAAAATCCTTTCCAGTCTAATTCCAAAATTCTAAAGCAACTAAAATCAATAATGCAAGAGAAAGCATCCAAACCAATAAATACCCTCTATTGGTGATTAGGCAGACGCTAACCATTTAATACCTATAAAATAGGCAGGTCCCCATCCTTTAATGCCTAACCCAGTTCAAATTCTAATGCAACTACAGTTAATGATGTGAGAGAGAACCTACAAACCACTTAATACCTTTTTATGGGACTTAGGCATACTCTGACTATTTAAGATCTACAAAATATGCAGGTCCTCGTCATTTGAGACCTAACCCAAGACGGGTCCCTACATGGTTCTCACTAGCTGATATCATAAGAAATCCCGTCAAGTCACTTAATGCTTCTCCTAAAAAGAGGCGGGCCCTACCGTAACCACTTAATACCTCAAATCCATAGCGGACCCCTCTAAAGGATTTCATCTACTGCATCCAAAACACAATTTATAACCCATAGCCTACTTGTAACATCTCGTCTCACAATTTTCCGACCATTCATAGGTACTGGTAGCCATATTAACCGGACAGGTTTACCCTATAAAATTGGGACTAACCTCACGTATATTGTGGTTATTTATTATAGGCGATGTCCCACATTAGTCCACAAAGCCACAGTGCTGGTAGCTAGATTTAACTGGAAAGACTTCCATGTAACTTTGGACTAACCTCGCATCCCTACAACTTAGTCAGAAATTATATGTGTATCCAATATATACATACATCATCCTACACGAATAATAATTGAAGCCATATAAGGTGTCCTCTTATAATGCTCCTAACTAGAGATTAACTCCCTAATTTACAATAACTTACTTCCTACAAAGTAATGACATTTACTACCCTATTAATTTTAATCCATACATTCAATATGCTATAATTATTATATTTTATTAACTTTAATAATCAATATGTGAATATTATATATGTATATCTTTAGGCATGAAATTTAAAGTCTAATCATTACGTTATAATGACTCGATGATAATTCACTTACAAGGTATTTTGTAATACCATTCTCATACAAACCTACAATTCCAACAAGAACTGCTACTACTATAGCCAAATACAATAGATTTGTACAAATATGAAATATCTACACTTATTCCATATTAATACACTAAAATCCCTTTTATATTTTAAAGAAAAGATCATCACAAATTAAATCATCTATATTCAATTCAACCTTCGTATACAACATTTTGAAGTGAGAAAGGAATTTCTCATTTATTTAAGTGGTAGAAATAGGCGGTGCAAACTACAACAATTTGTTCCATAATTTACACAACATTTCTAATTTATTTTCTTTTCGAACCCTTTAACACTTCAACTAAAAAGGAGAAAACTGGTTAAATTGACCATAAATTATCTAATACTAACAGTTATTAAGATTCTAATATACCAATACCAAAGACAGCTACAACTCCAACATATACAAAGATTGATATTTACCAAGGGAAATTCTAGGGGTTTTAGATGTTAGGTTTTCGTTTACCAAAATTTCCCAAGGCATATATCAAATCCAAATAAATACTGTTCAATTACAAAAATGTGAAAAACTTGATATTTCCACTCACAAAGAATTGTTTGCTTCCTAACAAGATTTGATTCCACCACACCTAACTCTCTTTTAGACCTCCCTCTTTATAAAGAAAAGTGAATTGTATATAGAGATCAGATTAATAGTCAGAAACTAGAGGAAAAGAATCAGGAATCAAAACAATTAACGTCTAAACATTTTACCTGAAAATCCTAATTGATTTTGGAATCTAAGAAAGAAGAGAAAAGATTCGATTTTTATCACTTTTAATTCTTTGTTAGATCTTCCCCTTATTGAATTTACAAAAACTAGATTATATATAGATTAGATTTCAGAAACTAGAAGATAAGGAGAAAGAGGAGTAGTTCAAATTATTGATTAGCAATTAGAATTACTTACTAAAAAAGTTTGTTATTTTTGAAATCCTAAAAGGAATGAGCGTCTAGGGGTCTATTTGCAGAGGTAAGAAGGAACCAGAACCGTTGGGTCAATTTCATAAAAAACCAGGTCGTTTAAATTAACAAAACCCTAGCCATCGCCTTTTGAATTAGGCATTTTGACCCTCAAGCGGTCGAACCTTGGGGCTTGAATCACCTAATTCATCTGTTTTCGTTTATTAATTATTTATTGCTTAATTTGATTTAGTGATACATGTTAACTTTAACCCTTTCTTAGATGTTTAGCCTTTCTTAACGTTAACTTTCCATATTCAATTTCTAAAATTCAAATTTGGTAATTTGAAATTTAAACTTAAAAACTTCAAACGTTCATAACTTCTCTATTTGAACTCCGATTTCAACATATTACATATGTGAATTGATGAGAAAATTGCCACATATGCAATTGTGCAACTTCCATGACCAAATTTTGACATTTATAAGATTTTCATTTTTAACCTTATTTTTAATTACTTAATTTCTTATCAAATTTTACGGATGTTACCCTCGTTGACTAAATTTCAGCTACATGAGATGTGCTTGGTTTGTTTTGAAAAGACAAAAACAAATCCTTCTAAAAAACAATCTTCAAATTTTTTGATTTAATACCAAATTTTTTTTAAAAGTTTTTTATAATAAAGAAAGATTTATATTTAAATTTTCTAACCATTTCTATAATTTAATTGAAAATGATTTTGAAAAAAAGGAAATTTCGTATTTTTGTAATGTCACATGCTTAACATAGAGGAAAAGTAGACGGGTTAGCAAGTTTGAATTTTACTATGTAGCAAAAGTGACAAAAAATAAAAGGTTGTTGGTGATAAGAGAAAAGGCTGTTTTAGCTTTGGGAATTCATTTTCATACCTTATCGTTAGGTGGACCTTGTTTTAAAATAAATCTGTTTTAAAATTTTGAAATTTTAAAAATAAGTTTCCTTATGTCAATTATACTTGGAAAGTTGAAAAATAATTGGAGGAAAAAGGAAAGGTTCTAAGATATATGGAAAAAAGGTATACAAGAGAAGGATGGAAATATAATTTTTTCTATCCAAACCCTTTTCTGATATAAAGAATATAGGTTTACAAAACAGATTTTTTTTAAAATCTTGGATGTTAGCAATGGTGTGCTATGATTTTGAATGATATTGACTAGATGCAAAACTGGTTGAACTATACTTCTATTCGTAAATGCGGGAAAATTTGGGAGCATAAACAATGATTTTGATTTTCAAATTTTGCATACATATAGAATTGCTAGTATATATATGTTGTTTTGCATCATATTTTCGAAATTGTTTTAAAAAGAACGCATATACATAGGAGGCGCCGATTTGAAATTATTTAGTATATATAACATATGTATTGTGATACACTATGCACTTGCACGCGAATTGGCTGCAAAATTGGTTGGTTAGCTTAGAATAGTTGCAGGCTATGTTACGTGATTCAGTTCGTGAGAAATTTTGGGGACAAAATTCTTTTAGGGGGGAGAATGTAACACTCCCTAAATTGAACATATTAATTAAAAAGAAATCAGTTAAAAAATTATTAAAGCCAAAATGGAACTTTCACAAACGTTAGAATTTGGTTACGAAACTTGCTCGTCACGTTCATGGTAATTTTCTAATCAATTTTCGTATTTAAAGATTTTCAATTGAAACTCAAATGCAAAAGTTATTAACGTTTGAATATTTGGAATCAGAAATAATTATATGTGATTAAGGAAACAAATGTAATGATCTGATGTTAATTAACCTTAACATTTACTAATGTCTAAGCATAATTAACATTAAATCTGATTGGTCAAAACCGTAATTAAATTGGTTAAAAAGTAATTAAACAAAACATTATAATTAATTAACATAAAATGGCAACCAGCCGACCCCTATACCACGACCCGTCGTTCGCTAGTGGTCAACCGTTGGAGAGATAGCGGTCCACTGCTTATATGTTGGCGGCTGTAATCTAAATGTAACGACTCGAAAATTTTGATCTCGAAAATTCCAGATAGTTAGGAAAAGAAGAAAAGAGAAAGAAGAAGAACAGAAAAGAAACACACAATCTCACATTCGCAGCGGATAAAATATAATATAAATAATAATAATTATACCAAAGAAAACTGTATCTATCAATTAACATCGATATATCAGAGTTACAAAGATTTTATACAACATTGGACAAATACAATTTAACATGTCTCAGATATATACAATAATATAACACAGCGGTAAACACTCCATACGTTCCAGCCATCCAGCTCGCCTCCTGAGCTCTAGAACGTCCCTACCTGAAAATCTGTAATACTCGGTCTGACCCGAGCATTACATCAAAGTAACACCTGGGTCAGGCTGGAAACCAGCGTGAGTAAACCCATCTAATATAAAATACACCAAAACAATAACCAATTTTTAACCCGGGGTAACTCATAACAATTTTACCAATCCACAAGTTTGGTATAAACAATACTTATTATACTCATCAATTTCTAAGTGTCAGAACTTAGATTTTATGATCCAAATCACTTAAATCATTCCATATCGGTTTATTGATTTCACAAATCAGTTTATAAAGAATCGAAGTAGGTTCGGGTATTTACTAATAACCGACTCCGGTCTCTTCGAATCGAATGTCATCTTAACCCAAATTATCCAATTAAGTACAATTCAACTTTAATTAACAGATAACATTTCAACACATCAATTCATAATTAATAGATAATCACATTATCACTATTCTTCCAACATATCATATCACAAAGAAATTCATATCAGGAATATCAACCAGTCCCAAGCATTCATCATCATTCAATCATTAATAAACAAGATTGATCACTTCGTTAATAAATTAATGATCCTCAAATTACTTTTATTATTTAATTATTCTTAAATTTCATATAATAATTAACCTTTAACTTAATTACATTCATTAATCAATCTTGATAATTCACAATCAGAAATTAACTTTCCTTAATTACCTCATCAATTATACCAACTCCTTAATTAATTATACAAATTAATCCTTCGATTACATTGAGTAATCATTACTTAATTTTCTCCCATCAAGTAATTATTCTTTAATTAAATTACATCCAGTAATAAATTACTTTACTTCAGAAATTTCACCTCATTAATTACCTTAAGTAATTATACTTAACCCAACATCAAATGACTAACTTTAATTAATTAAATTGAATTAATCAACCAAAATTAACCACATTCAATTAATTAATCATACCGAGTAATTAATTCCTTTAATTACTTCATTAAGTAATTATTCATAATAATTTTTCTTCATTAAGTAATTAACCTCTTAATTACTTCTTACTTAATTATTTCAAAATTAATTAACCTTGATTAATCAATCTTTAATTATCACCTTTAAGTACATTAAGTAATTAGCCTTTAATTAATGATACAAATCAATTATTCTTTACCTATCCATTTTAATTTCACTTACCCTATTTTTATTATCCTATAAGCTCTTACATTGAATAATTAATCATCAAATAATCCACACGAATTAATTGATAATTATTTAATCTTTAATAATTAATTAATTAATTACTTAACAATTAATCCTTGATTATTAAATTTATCTTCAGAAATCAACCCTTAATCATTCTTGATTAACCCTTAATAATTAAGTAACTTCAAGAATTAACAAATAATTCTATTTAACTAATCTAACACTTAAACAATACTTCACATCACAAAATAATTAAGTGTAATATTAAAACTTCATTATGTTAATTTAAAACATTAAGTTACTATTTATTTCTCCCGAGACAAAACCCATGAATACTCGAGCTAACTTGAGTTCCAACCTTTCTTCCCTCTATTCTTCTTCTTGTCTAATTCTAACTGCTGTACTAAGTAATACACGCCAGCAACACATCAAATACCCAAGACAATCCACAATTTTCCCGAGATTTCCCTATGCTTTCCCCTTCTTCATCCTCACGTAACAATCGATGGTGCACAGCGACCTCGTGCACATGCACCAGACGACGGCGGGGTTTCAGCTTCCTCAACCATCACCAGCAAATCACTCTTGCCAAGCTTGATCATCGCCCCTAGCTAGATTTACTCGAAATTCTGAAAATCAAAATCAAGCTGTCTGGACGACAACTGGAACTCCTCACCGATACTAAACATCACCACCGACCTTGATTCTGATCACCAGAGTTCGTGCGAACCAAACTGGAGTTACATTACCGACCTCCACGTCCTTTCCCACACTCGCGACTACTTCCAGATCGCCAACGACCATGCAATAAACTCTGTTCCATCCCTAATATAAACTAGACATCAAACCCTAAATCCCCTTCGCAAAACTTCCCTGGTCAACAGAAAAATCACCGAGTATTTTTCTCATGTTCGCCATCATTCATACCTCCTATGACCTCGATCTCGAGACGCCCAACCGTTGAGATCACCAGAAATTGACCTATTACCCAATTCCGTTTATCACACAATTTCTCACGAATTTCTCAATTAAAAATCATGATTTTGATTTTAAAAATCTTAAATTTTGATTATGATTTATAATATATACATGAAACGTTAAATTGTTGAAATCATATTTTGATCAAATTTAAAATTTACTGGAAAATATAAGCATATCATAGACCACATTAAGAGATTTAAGGTTTTGATCGAAAATATAAACTCTGTATTTTAAACAGAGAAGATCTCTGATCCCTTAATACATGCACCTAGTTACATTCATATATACACAATACATCAGCATGAAATCAAGCTTCTTAGATTCATGCATTCAGATCTAAAATAAAGTTGGGATCACTCACCTGTTGATGCACAGAGCTTGATTTTTCACAGTTGTAAAGATGAACATAGGATAGATACTGTTATGCAGTCATTCACACATGTATTTATATACACAATTACATTTATTCATCTTAAATTTAGCATGCAAACATTTAGGCCAACATTCATCAGTTTCTCCCTCAAACATTTACTACCTAAACCAAGTTTATATTGTTAGATTTTAAATTTATTCACTGTTCTAGTTTGAACAGAGATTTGCTTTCCATGATCCGTCGTGTACATAATTATTAACACACATATATAATTATAATCATTTTTAAGACATCATGCATAACAGAGTTCACATTATATTACAAAAATCATCACATGCAACTTTAAAATCTACCATAACTTTCAGAGTCACTCACCTGCATTAGTTGAACATAGGAGCTTGGAAGTTGCTTGATCTCTCTCCTTTTTTTTATTCTATAGCTTGATTTAATTGGTGTTTGAGAAAACTTGTTTGATTGCTTGCTTTACTCTGAGATGATGTTGTTTTTAAAATTTCAGAGGGATTTCTTTGATCTGCTTAGATGTTCTAGCAAGATGATTACTTGATTAAGTCTTTTTTGTTTAAGTTTAAATATCCAATTTGTTTGAATTTTCCTCAGATCTCATGGAGTAATTAGTTTATAAAATAAAAGAAACTAAAAATAAGGATTTGACACTTGTCTCTTACCTTGCCTATTTGATTAACACATATTATTAGGAGAGTTTAATAAGTCAATATTTGCAACTTACATGCATAAATAAAAACTAAAAGGTTTTATAAAGCTTTTATAATTATCTTTCTAATTTATAAATATGTATTAAAAATAATAATAATATAAAACAATTTATGTTCAAGATAAAATCAAATAAGAATACATTTTAAAACCAAAGTAAAATTTTAAGATATATATATATATATATATATATATATATATATATATCTTTTATCATTTCAAACTTAAATATCCTAATTCAAATTCAATTTCAAATCCAATTTGAAAAATCAATTTGAGATATATATATTTAAAACAAACACAAATTCAATTTGTATATAATAATTCTATTTAAATATATATATATATGTGTGTGTGTGTGTGTGTGTATGTATACAACACAATTAAAAACATAAATATTTATTTGATCAGATTCATTTGTTCAATCTAAAATTCAGTATTTCTATTAGTTAACCCAATTATATTATCAATTACAGATGTTTCAAAACCCGGGTTATCACATTCCTTCCCCCTTTGAATCTTTTCGTCCTCGAAAAGGAACGAAACCAGAATTTATCAAATATTTTAAAACCAGTTAAAATATTCTTTGATCATTTTAAAACACTTTTAAAATCTGTAATACTGCAAAAAAATAGTTTTATAAAAATACTTTTTATAACTCGCTGTTTCAATAAGTCCGTCCTCGTTCTCACGGAAATTTGGTCATACGTTGATCAGGCGTAGGACTGAAAATCTACAAGTACTTAGCAGACCCATTTTCAACACCTAGTGAAAATACTTGAAAAATAATTTTATTGAAAATATTGAAAACATTTTTTGAGAATAGAGGATATATCTTTGGTGAGAATGCTCTGGAAATCATCACCCCCATCCATGGTCACAGTTACATTCCAGGGTTACGTTGCCATCGCAGCAAAAGTCCATGTAACTGCAGGCTCTCAGCGGCCTCTCGATTACGCCATGGAACCCACAATAGATCACAGTTACATCCAGGGTTACGTTGCCGTCACAACAAAAGTCCATGAACTGCCGGCTCTCAGCGGCCTCTGATTTTCGCTCTCGAAATGAAACCTCTCCACTCCTACATAGGTCGCAGTCTGCCGATATAAAATCAAACGCAGACTGTTGGCTCTCAGCGGCACACACGACTTTCGCTATGTTATACCATAGGTCGCTATCTACCGATATATAATCAAACGCAGACTGTTGGCTCTCAGCGACACATACGACTTTCGTTATGGTATACTCTACTCATAATCCCCAGGAACTAGTTTTGTCCGGACTCCTCATAGGATCAACTTTAGAACCCCCCTTGGGGCTCAAGGCAGCACCACCCGGTGGCACTCCTGAGAAGTTCATTTCAAGGGAGCGCCTTTTCCCCCAGAGCCATCATCAAAACATTTATACTATACGTATATAGTATCTTCAAATCATACACCTAGTATGATCCCATACAAAGCTCCTTTACACAAAATCGATTATTCCAAAATCGATAATTCTCAAACTAGGCTTTCCAAATTCTCATATCGATTTTACCCAAAAATCAAAAGCCTTTCCAAATCCAAAGGTTCCCAAAACCTTTTTCAAAATCCTCATAAGATCCTTTACATATACACACACACACACACACACACACACACATATATATGATTTTTAAAACTTTGGATCATTTCAAACTTGTATAAAACTCCTTTTATACTTCAAACATTTTCAAAAACCCTTTTCTTCTGGCAAAAAGATTCAACAAGGGGAGTTTCATTTTACAAAACAAAGATATTTAACTTTGTTTACTCAAATCAAATATTCAAATTTGATTACTCTTTTCAAATCATTTTCATCCAAATCCGTACGATGTACACATATCATCCGTACGCTATACCAATCTGATCGCTCACTCGACCACACAATTTCACTTCCGAACTAGTATCGTCCACCCGACTTTCTAATGCGGACACAGATCTGGTTTCTTGATCCAAAACCGTCATTCTCCTTGCATAGTCATAACTATGATAGAGAATATCCAGAACCAATCAACAATCCATATCCAGGTTCGCCGTCGAAAATCGAGTGAAAAATCCCACTCGGATCGATATACCTATCTCGAAATTCTATGCTCGAATCTGGATCAAATCACTATGCGAATAGAATAACATACGTACACCCTACGTATTTATCTTTATTGGTTATTAGCCAAATCAATTCCATTTCTATTCACATTTACTTTGATTTCATTCACTTACTCTCAATTGCTTCAATCCATTTGGATTATCACCTCTATTCTTATCTCGATTGGGTATTTAACCAATAACAGTTTTAACTCCAACCAGTTTATTTAGAAAATAGCTTGAAAATTTTAAAAATAGATAAGTAGTTGGAAAATAATTACTAGTTTTTAAAATAGGTGTAAAATAATTAGAAAATGGTTAACATAATTATAGAAATTTTAGATAATTGCAAAATACTAGTAAGATAGTAATTAGTTTATAAAACAGTTGGAAAATTGTTAAACAGTTCAAAAATAATTGTAAAACAAGTATAAGATAGTTTGGCTTTTAAAAGAAAGGTTGTATATATAATAAATATCTTGGAAAAATAGGTTTATATTAAAACAATTTATATTAAAAAAAATAGTCCGGAGTCAAAACTGTTCAATTCCCAATCTCTATTCCCAATCAATTCAATTTGAATTCCACTTTCATTTAAATTGACTTAATTCCAATTTAAATAACTTCAATTTCTATTGAAATTGATTCAACCCCAATTCAAGTTGAATTAATCTAAGTTTCTTTCCAAATTTAACTTTATTCAACCTTGATCTCAAATTCTACTATTTCAAATAAATTTCAGTTGAACTAGTTCCAGTTTTCAATTCATTTCAACTCCAGTTTGAATTAATCCCAATTTCAAACTCCATTTCCACATCAAGCTGAATTATTCTTGATTTCCTCCCAAATTCAATTCAAATTCCATTTGAATTTAAAACTATTAAACTTTAATTACAATTCCAAATTATTCAAATCAATCCAATTCAAATTTTCCATTTGAATCTTATACTCATACATCTTCAATCACCATTTCAATGAATTCAAATCAAATTCAATTTGAACTAATTCAAATTTCAAATTTAAACCATCTCGAATTATATAAATTCAAGTTAATACTTCAAATGTTGATTTAATTCCTTTAAATCAATTTACCTTTAAAGTTTTAAACAATTTAATTTCTGAGCTCAAGTTTCTAGAATTTTCATTTTAAATCAACCATTTAACTTTTCCCCAAGTTAAACTCAATTCACTTAATCCAGCCAACCTTACCCAATTTTGAACTTCCATTTCAAATTTTGAACTTCTCATAAATAATCTTCCCACTTATTAAGTTCAAAAACTTATCACCTTAGGTATCACATCTTATTCCAAATTCAAAACTCTCCATTTAGAATTTATTTCCAACCACCTTTGATATTATGTATATCCACATGTATACATATTAATTTCTTTTACATACCAAGTTATACTTTAAAATTTTAAACCACCTTTGGTTTTTAATTCAAAACAAATTTCTTTTAAATTTTCAAACAACTCTTGTTTGAAATAGAACCCCTTCATTAAATAATATTATTTATTATTTCCATGTCACTTTGAAACAATTTTCAAATTCTGGACCCAGATTTAAATCTTTACAATTCAGATCATTTTCAATTCCAATTTATAATTCATACTTACCTAAATGTTTTATTTCCTTAAAACATTTCATTTTGCTTTCTCATTAATACACACTTTATTATTAAATACAACAACCATTTATGATAATAACCTAGCTTATCATATCTGGAAACCAATTCATAATTATCTTATTCTAAAACTCCTCTAATTCAAGATTTTGATTTCAGTTTGACTCCATTTCAAACTTATCTTTATTTAATTTCAATTCGGTTGTATTTCTATTACCCTTTAATTTAGCTTCAATAATTTAACAACCGATTACCTTAATACTTATTAGAAAGAAATATCGCTTTATATATCAAAATATATTTTATATAAAATCATTTAAAATCATTATATAAGAAAATAACAAGTACGCTCTCTCATATATTATACACTCAACTCATTCTTAATGAGTAATCCCACCAGAGCCAAGGTTCTCGCTTAACCTTCAGCTCTGATACCAAATGTAACGACCCGGAAATTTCGATCCCGAAAATTCCAGATAGTTAGGAAAAGAAGAAAAGAGAAAGAAGAAGAACAGAAAAGAAACACACAATCTCACATTCGCAGTGGATAAAATATAATATCAATAATAATAATTATACCAAAGAAAACCGTATCTATCAATTTACATTGATATATCAGAGTTACAATGATTTTATACAACATTGGACAGATACAATTTAACATGTCTTAGATATATACAATAATAGAACACAGCGGTAAACACTCAATACGTTCCAGCCATCCAGCTCGCCTCCTGAGCTTTAGAACGTTCCTACCTGAAAATCTGTAATACTCGGTCTGACCCGAGCATTACATCAAAGTAACACCCAGGTCAGGCTGGAAACCAGCGTGAGTAAACCCATCTAATATAAAATACTCCAAAACAATAACCAATTTTTAACCTGGGGTAACTCATAACAATTTTACCAATCCACAAGTTTGGTATAAACAACACTTATTATACTCATCAATTTCTAAGTGTCAGAACTTAGATTTTATGGTCCAAATCACTTAAATCATTCCATATCAGTTTATTGATTTCACAAATCAGTTTATAAAGAATCGAAGTAGGTTCGGGTATTTACTAATAACCGACTCCGGTCTCTTCAAATCCAATGTCATCTTAACCCAAATTATCCAATTAAATACAATTCAACTTTAATTACCAGATAACATTTTAACACATCAATTCATAATTGATAGATAATCACATTATCACCATTCTTCCAACATATCATATCACAAAGCAATTCATATCAGGAATATCAACCACTCCCAAGCATTCATCATCATTCAATCATTAATAAACAAGATTGATCACTTCGTTAATTAATTAATTTTCCTCAAATTACTTTTATTAGTTAATTATTCTTAAATTTCATATAATAATTAACCTTTAACTTAATTACATTAATTAATCAATCTTGATAAATCACAATCAGAAATTAACTTTCCTTAATTACCTCATCAATTATACCAACTCCTTAATTAATTATATAAATTAATCCTTCGATTACACTGAGTAATCATTACTTAATTTTCTTCCATCAAGTAATTATTCTTTAATTAAATTACATCCAGTAATAAATTACTTTACTTCAGAAATTTCACCTCGTTAATTACCTTAAGTAATTATACTTAACCCAACATCAAATGACTAACTTTAATTAATTAAACTGAATTAATCAACCAAAATTAACCACCTTCAATTAATTAATCATACTGAGTAATTAATTCCTTTAATTACTTCATTAAGTAATTATTCCTAATAATTTTTCTTCATTAAGTAATTAACCTCTTAATTACTTCTTACTTAATTATTTCTAAATTAATTAACCTTGATTAATCAATCTTTAATTATCACCTTTAAGTACATTAAGTAATTAGCCTTTAATTAATGATACAAATTAATTATTCTTTACCTTTCCATTTTAATTTCACTTACCCTATTTTTATTATCCTATAAGCTCTTACATTGAATAATTAATCATCAAATAATCCATACGAATTAATTGTTAATTATTTAATCTTTAATAATTAATTAATTAGTTACTTACTTAACAATTAATCCTTGATTATTAAATTTATCTTCAGAAATCAATCCTTAATCATTCTTGATTAACCCTTAATAATTAAGTAACTTCAAGAATTAACAAATAATTCTATTTAACTAATCTAGCACTTAAACAATACTTTACATCATAGAATAATTAAGTGTAATATTAAAACTTCATTATGTTAATTTAAAACATTAAGTTACTATTTATTTCTCCCGAGACAAAACCCATGAATACTCGAGCTAACTTGAGTTCCAACCTTTCTTCCCTCTATTCTTCTTCTTGTCTAATTCTAACTGCTGCACTAAGTAATACACGCCAACAACACATCAAGTACCCGAGACAATCCACAATTTTCCCGAGATTTCCCTATGCTTTCCCCTTCTTCATCCTAACGTAACAATCGATGGTGCACAGCGACCTCGTGCACATGCACCAGACGACGGCGGGGTTTCAGCTTCCTCAACCATCACCGGCAAATCACTCTTGCCAAGCTTGATCATCGCCACTAGCTAGATTTACTCGAAATTCTAGAAATCAAAATCAAGCTGCCTGGACGACAACTGGAACTCCTCACCGATACTAAACATCACCACCGGCCTTGAATCTGATCACTGGAGTTCGTGCGAACCAAACTGGAGTTACATTATCGACCTCCACGTCCTTTCCCACACTCGCGACTACTTCCAGATCGCCAACGACCATGCAATAAACTCCGTTCCATCCCTGATACAAACTAGACATCAAACCCTAAATCCCCTTCGCAAAACTTACCTAGCCAACAGAAAAATCACCGAGTATTTTTCTCGTGTTCGCCATCATTCATACCTCCTATGACCTCGATCTCGAGACGCCCAACCATTAAGATCACCAGAAATTGACCCATTACCCAATTCCGTTTATCACACAATTTCTCATGAATTTCTCAATTAAAAATCATGATTTTAATTTTAAAAATCTTAAATTTTGATTATGATTTATAATATATACATGAAACGTTAAATTGTTGAAATCATATTTTGATCAAATTTAAATTTTACTGGAAAATTTTGAATTCCAGAAGCCTACAAACTTATTTAACCTCCAACATACAATTTTAACTGTAGCTTATGTTTTTACAACAAAATTTGTTTTAAATATCTAAGCATATCATAGACCACATTAAGAGATTTAAGGTTTTGATCGAAAATTTAAACTCTGTATTTTAAACAGAGAAGATCTCTGATCCCTTAATACATGCACCTAGTTACATTCATATATACACAATACATCAGCATGAAATCAAGCTTCTTAGATTCATGCATTCAGATCTAAAATAAAGATGGGAACACTCACCTGTTGATGCGTAGAGCTTGATTTTTCACAATTGTAAAGATGAACAGAGGATAGGTACTGTTATGCAGTCATTCACACGTGTATTTATATACACAATTACATTTATTCATCTTAAATTTAGCATGCAAACATTTAGGCCAACATTCATCAGTTTCTCCCTCAAACATTTACTACCTAAATCAAGTTTATATTGTTAGATTTTAAATTTATTCACTGTTCTAGTTTGAACAGAGATTTGCTTTCCATGATCTACCGTGTACATAATTATTAACACATATATAATTATAATCATTCTTAAAACATCATGCATAACAGAGTTCACATTGTATTACAAAAATCATCACATGCAACTTTAAAATCTACCAGAACTTTCAGAGTCACTCACCTGCATTAGTTGAACATAGGAGCTTGGAAGTTGCTTGATCTCTCTCCTTTTTTTATTCTGTAGCTTGATTTAATTGGTGTTTGAGACAACTTGTTTGATTGCTTGCTTTACTCTGAGATGATGTTGTTTTTAAAATTTCAGAGGGATTTCTTTGATCTGCTTAGATGTTCCAGCAAGATGATTACTTGATTAAGGCTTTTTTTAAGTTTAAATGTTCAATTTGTTTGAATTTCCCTCATATCTGATGGGGTAATTAGTTTATAAAATAAAAGAAAATAAAAATAAGGATTTGACACTTGTCTCTTACCTTGCCTATTTGATTAACACATATTATTAGGAGAGTTTAATAAGTCAATATTTGTAACTTACATGCATAAATAAAAATTAAAAGGTTTTATAAAGCTTTTATAATTATCTTTCTAATTTATAAATGTGTATTAATAATAATAATAATATAAAACAATTTATGTTCTAGATAAAATCAAATAAGAATACATTTTAAAACCAAAGTAAAATTTTAAGATATATATATATATATATCTATCTTTTATCATTTCAAACTTAAATATCGTAATTCAAATTCAATTTCAATTCCAATTTGAAAAATCAATTTGAGATATATATATATATATTTAAAACAAACACAAATTCAATTTGTATATAATAATTCTATTTAATATATATATATATATATATATATATACACACGACACAATTAAAAACATAAATATTTATTTGATCAGATTCATTTGTTCAATCTAAAATTCAGTATTTCTATTAGTTAACCCAATTATATTATCAATTACAGATGTTTCAAAACCTGGGTTATCACACTAAACCTTTGCCGAATGGTTCAAATTTAGAATAGAATAATCTAACGGCTGACAATGATTCAAACTCCTATAAATACTGTCCCGACCCCACATATTTCATCTCATATTTTGTGAAGAACAACAAAGCTCTGCAATTTTCATTTCTATAGATTCTTAAATCTAAATAAAATAATAATCCATGTATGCATATAGAAGTGGGGAATAGTGGAGAATAATAGAGAAGAAGAATATGATCGAATCAAATCACCAAAGCCAAGGTAAACTATAAATCTAGATCCAAATTAAACTCAAATCTCTCATCCAATCTAAATTTCTAATATGTATGTATACTCTTTCGGTACATATTCCGACAGGGAGAAAAGGGAGTCAAATAGAAACAACAAGTTTTAGATCTGGAGATTTGCAAAGCCTAAAGATAAGTGGAAAGTTATATATTTTTTTACAATATTGGATTTCTATTTTTGTAAATGTGCTCCTTGTATGCCTAGATATAATTACTTGGAGTAGTAGGCTTAATTATACGTGTGTAATGAAATTTAAACCCATGCCTACATGTTCTATGCACTGTTAACTTGAATCTGGAAAGTAAGGATGTAAGTTGTAGCCCTTAAATTAAAAATATTTTATAGATGTTCTAGATTTAAGGATTTAAATGGCATATGTTAGTTAATATGAAATAGAAGTTATTATAAATTGAATTTGGATTTAAATGGTATTTTAATTCATTGGAATAAAAGTTATTACAATGTCGATTTCTATAAATTATCTAGTTGTATAATTAAGAATAAAAGCGTATTGTTTGAAGTAACAAAGAATATGCCTAAAAGAAAGAGATGTATAAAATAGGGGTCTTTACCGTATTTTATACTGTCCATTTCAAAAAAATAAAAAGATAATTCCTTGTAATTCCAAATGTAACTCAAATCTCCTTTTAGATAATTTATAGAAATTTATAGTGTTAACATTTCCTTTTGGGGAAGATGTAATTCCAACGCATTAAATGCAGAAGTTCATAGGTATAAACTAAAGGATTATAAGCAGTGATAATCATAACAATCTAAATGTAAAACTAAAATTTGCAAAAAAAGACAAGTTACAAATTAAACAATAAGCGACGAAATGTAGGCAAATTAATAACGAATAAAAAACGAAATTAGCAACCAAAGGAAGGTAGTAAGAGATAAAAACAAATAGTAAATAAATCTAATAATAAAAAAGTGAAGTAGACAGTAAAACATATTTAAATATTTTAAGTTAAAAGTAAGTGGAAAATGATAATAAGATGACATTAACGAAACAAGAAGTAAGTTAATTACGAATAACTAAATATTAACAATTGAACATTGGAGGCCTATTAAAGAAATAAGTATGGATATATACGTAGCCTCAAGTATGCATTTATGATGGGTGTGAATTATTAAAGTTAGCTAATAGCTTAGATTAAACAAGAATGGCATAATCATTAGAATGGTTCGGAATGTGAGGTCAGTAGTGTTAGACAACAGAAGTCTGCCAACCGTAAGGGGCTACCAGCAATTGTGTATACATTATACTGATGTTGGACATATCCAACTGTAGGACCCATGGAATCATACACCCGCATATAGATGAAGGGAATACCCAGGATGGTTCGCCCTGTTCGAAGTGTTGTAGGACAAGTAGAGTCCACTTCAACCTTTTAGGGGGGTACCTTTTGAGCAACCAAATGGGCATTTCCTCCATTGCCTTAGGTAATCTGAATGGGGCGGTGAGAAAGGCTCGATGCTATGACAGTGAGACCGGTACCATATATAAGGAGTTGGAGCTGTTTACATAGGTAAAGAATGTGATCGGTCCTGAGCGGTTAGCGGAAAGACATGGGTTATGCTTAAATGGACTACACCTTCTGCTAGTGTAGATAATGTTTAAGACAGGCACGACCACACAGTTGCTTATTATTTAGGAGGAGAGGCTCAATAGCCTTTTTAATAGAGGTCTTTCAAATGAATGAGATAGTTTGGGGAGTTGAGTCCTCAATTTTCCTTGGAGACGAGTCCATAACATGAAGCAATTAGATCAATCTTTAAAACAAGGTAGAATACGGCTAAATAGTTATAATGCCGTTATTAGGCACTACGAGAGTTCCATGGTATGTATAGCGATGAGGAGGTGGTATTAATTTTACGATGGATCTTGACAAGATGTTGAGTTACAGATACTAGCGGGGAAGTATCTTGGTCCAAAGGGGGATGTAATACTCACACACTCACACACAAAAACGTATGACGTATGTAGTCATTATCTACTTCGGGTAGATAGGGCGCATCGTTTGTGTATGTGAATTTAAAAAAAACTAAGTAAAATAATTAACATAATATGAAATGGAAGGCAATCAACATAAACTAGGGTAATGTGTAAAATGTGTAATTTACCAGTCATCAGAACATTGTTCTAACTCCCTCCACATTACAAACCACATGAAAGATTTAGAAGGATTTGTACTGGTACAAGACGGGAACGGTTAAAGGAAAGATTTCCTTATGCATGCTCGACACTGACAAAGACAATAGAGTTTAAATGTGTCAGTCTTGGTCGGTAATCATATGTTATATTGTACTTTACTATTCTAATGTGAGTTTATATCGATAGTGCTCTGATATGCTTTCATTATTGCAGGAAACCTAACACTAACGATCCAAACTTTAGTTGACTTAGGTTTTTGATTTAGAGAAATCTCAGGCCCAATGAGGTGCGCGTTTTCACAGTGCTGGATGGGCCTTCAGTTCCCCCTTCTATGTCATCACCAGAGCTACAGATGAGGGTAGAAGACATGGTTGGCATCTTGGAATTACTTGGTGGAGTCTTGGTGGGAACAACAAAGAAATTGGGATATAAAAGGTTGCATCGAAGAAGATTCTCATTCGTCAAAAGATAGGTGGTAGGATGATATCAGATGTAGATACCATTGAGGGTCTTCAGAGTATCGAAATGCTCTACGCTTGTGTCTTGAGTAGGAATATCTGAGATGAAAGGAGGTAACAAGTTAGATATTCAGAAAATGCAAGTCAAAGCATGGAGAAGAACAAAAGGAAAGAACCTTACTTCCAAAAAGCCAAATGTTGTTGAATACATATGGACATCAAATGAAGAAATATTCATTCTTAATGTACGGACATTTGTTGTGGAGCGCTTCGATAAACTTACAGCAGCACCAGGCTTTGATGATCATGTAGGATGGTAACTCCCTTCATTGTTTGAAACTTAGGACGTGAGTTAGCTCTACAAAGGTATAAGGTTGCTGGAATTGGTTCACGAATCAAATGTATAAGGAGTTTAACGAGGTGTATTCATTGAGGAAGACATGGGTTGGAGCAAGCCCCAGCTATTGGAGGAATGTATGTAGCAATGGATTAAAAGGTGGTACATCATCACCTAAGCACATATATCTATTGCAAGTAGTATAGCCCAATGGAGGATTGTGCACCCATTGATTTTGAGTTAGAAGCAAGAAGACATCTATAGAAATCCCATTCTACCAACATATGGTCCCGAGAGTTTTGGTGGTTAGAACTATCGGCATTTGTTTGGAGGATTATTGAGTACTCTTAAAATGATTCACTCGTTTAAAGAGTGAGACTAATCTTGGATTGGCTTTGCCGGTATTATCGTTTTCTATAACTCAACAGAAATTGAGCATCCAGGTCTAGAAAGCATGGAAGTTGAAGCATGAGTTTTTGTAAACCTAGCTTCAGGAGGGGTTGACAGCGCAGCGCCAATGTTGAATCTAGGAGAATGGCAAGTCATTCTGAATAGGAAAATTTAATGCTCAACTCGGTCGTGTATTTTTATTTCGAAATTTTAAATTTGAACTTGCATGACATATGCCAAGAATCCAGCGGATTCGGCATGTGTTGACCAATTGGATTCTTAACCTTGATTAAAGAAATTGGAAGTAAAGATCTATAGGTGTGAATCCTATTCCCTACATATGACAAAAGAACCATTCTATGTAGATAGCCTACTCGTGTTGGAAAATGAGACACGTTGCACGATTACATTATGCATCGGATCTTAGTCATTACCGCTAAATAATCAATAATGGAAAAGTCACCTAGTGCTATGCAAAAAGTTCTTTAGCAGAAACATTGGAAGTGCAGTGAGAGAAAGTGCAATGCAATAGATTTCTTCGAATGACAGAGTGCGCTCGACGTAACTGTCCTTTGAAAATGAACCATCCCATCAGAACTTAAAGTTGAGTCTGTAATAAACCAAACTTCTATCGGAGGCAAGTTCAACACTTAGGCTATAAGGATGATTGAATAACAATATGGAAAGTGATTCTCATGCATGGCCTGAAGTTGGACTCATATTAACACAACGATGACACACTTTAGAAATCTAGGCATTTAGGATCCTACTTCGAGTCAAGCACAAATTGAACTCTAAGACACCCAAAGTCATGGAAATGAAGTATGGTCGATCATGACCTCGAAACCACCATGGCCTATGGCTGTGTATGACCTTGAAGAAGACCATGGCATTACCACTAGCAAATACCTACCTTGGGCTTATTTTGAACTGTATTTAGATGAAAAAACATTGAGGTCACTAGGAGGAACGACAGTGATCTAGGAGATCTGATGGCAGCGACAGCTTAGAGACGGCTATGGTCTGGGGAGGTCAATGGCAAGTGGCTCTCGAAAGGGGATGGAGTTTGCAAGTAATCGACAAAGAGGAGGAAGTCAGCACAAGAAAAAGAAAAAACACAAAAGTAAAGAGTAAAGGTGTTTTTTATAAGTCCTAACTATTTATAATGTGAAGTTGACTCGGAAAATCATCTCGATATCGACCTAAAGAGGTCTGTGCCAACATAAATTTTTGACCAAGAATAAACAAGAAAGAAAGGAGAAAGGTACAACCCGCCTATTCAAGGAATTGAATGATATCCAGAGCATGGCATAGAGCATGGAATTCGTACTACATATAGCTGTCGAATGGGTATCCATGGAATGGAGACAACACTTTGAAGCAACTCTTGGATAATCAACCGGAATGTACATGTGATTGTATACACATGTCTTGTTCCAGAGCACGCTTTGTTTCTAACAAAAGCATACTCTTGGGGCAAGTGTTATCTACTTTTTAGTTAAGCGACTTTCAATCGGATCTGGATGTTCGGATAAAGAGGAAACGATTCAAGGGCTTGGGAACATGCTTGGAAGGACAATGGAAATGGTCGCAAAAAATTGGAGAATTATTAGAGTCAAGAAAAGAGGTCGACACTGACCACTTTTAGGTCGATACCGAGCACTTTTTATGGGCCTTAGTTGGCTTCGGAGCTAAGAGTCATGGATTATTAGCTAAGGTGGTCGTCTTGGGATGCATTTCTGAAGGAGTAGATGAAAAACTTCCAAGGAAGTTCTGAAGGAAAGAAGACAAGTACTAAAGATATCAGAACCTCTTGGAAAAAACATGATTTCCAAGAAAAAGTGCTTGTAGCATGACGGATCAAAGATAGTAGACCATGGGAAGGAAGATGGAGCAACCTTCTAATAAGATCAGATCAATATCGACCACTTTTGGTCGGCATCTAAATGAATTTTTTGGCTCTGGCTAGTCTGATGATTCTATTGGATGATTTCTCCCATGAATACAAGGCTTAGAGCATTTGGAAATGGATATTTGGCACTTACTTTCTTCATCTTCTTTCTTTACTCGACCCTAGTCACTAAGGGAACTACTTTTCGCTGTTCCACGCTGTTAAATCAGTGAAACTTTTGTACTTGTAACTAAAATCCATAAGCAATAAGATTACAGTGGACGTAGGCCTCAGATTTGCCGAACCACTATAAAATTTCTCTGTGTTCTCTCTTTTATTAGCTAGATCACTTTATTTTAATACGTTTTTGAGTGTTGTGCCATGTTCTTGCTCAAGATATACAATATTAGAGACATAGACAGTAATTAACTAAAGATAATGTAGTCAAAAGCGAATAAATGGTAACATACACATACATATAAATATATCATAATTGAAAATTAGATACAAATTTCCTATCATACATCTCATATTAAATACATGGCAAACAAGATAAATACATTGTAACAACCAACTTGTAATACAAAAATAAATCCTCATATCATATAGGATACACATACATACATATATCAGCAAAAGCAATAGATATCCTCTATTGTCATCAGCCCCATCTCCAAATCGTAGCCCACACAATAGATACATGCACATGTCATGACCAATAAGTCTGACCCTAGGTTGCTAAATACATAACAGACCTAGAGTCGGGCTAGAGACCTGATGTGAGTGTAATCACGCTGAATACATAACATAATGTGCGTCGAGTGTAAATGATATGCTTTTACTCTTAAATGTGTCACTCACTCGCTAGCCAATACTCAACTCACATTTCATCGTGCATACATATTTTAGCACACATGTCACAGCTCTAAATCATGTGACTCACAACTACAACTCTGACCAACCGAGGAATCACTCTTATCTACACACGAACACATAGATGAGTTGCATCGTTATACTTAATCACATCATATCATAATTATACAGTTGTACTGAGGTGTGTATTTATAAGTAAATCCTAATTAATACCGCATCGACTCTAAGATCTGTGGCATATTTCATCCACGTTACCTCAATCGGTTTTACCAGACATTATGTCGACACCAAAATACCATGACATATTTCATTCCTATACCCGTTGACTTCACCAGACACTGCATCGACACTAATATACCAGATACTATATTGACACCAAGATACCAAGGCATATTTCATCCGTATACCCCTCGATCAGTCTTTACCAGATACCGCGTTGGCACAAAGATACCATGGCCTATTTCATCCATATACCCTAGACCAGTTTTTACCAGATATTGCATTGACACTAAGATACCACAACCTATTTCACCCACATACCACTTGACTAGTCTTTTCCAGATGCACCATACATAGTAAGATACCACGATCTATTTCATCCATATACCCCTCGACAAGTCTTTACCAAATATCATGTTGATACCAAAATACCATGGCTTATTCGAATATATACCCCTCGATTGCTTTACACCAGATAGTACATCGACACCAAGATACCACGACCTATTTCATCAATATACCACTTAACCATTCTTTACCAGCCATTGAGTCAACACCAAGATACCATGACCTATTTCATCCGTATACTCCTCGACCAATCTTTACTAGACACTACGTCAACACCAAGATATGACGACCTATTTCGTCTGTATTCCCCTTGACCAATCTTAACTAGACACTTATAAATTACATAAAGCAATCACAACCTAGATGTTAGCAAACCAACTTCCTTCTGATGTTGGGGATCATTTATAATATTATGTACTGAACTACACTGGTATAAGTAAGAATCAAATTCATATAATCAAACTTAAGCAACACTGTATATACTTTTCATTCCTCTTTACCAATATTGTTTTCAATACCATTTACTTTCTTACTTACATACTTAATGTACACTTTTCATGTCTCTATGTGTGTTTATAAACAAATTCATTTCCAGTTTTTTATTAAGTAATATTAGAGCTTATGAACCTATTTAAGTAATAAGAAAGGCATATATATCCACTTAGATGCATAGAAATATTTAAAAAGTTTAAACACCAAAAATGGAAAAATATGTACTTGTGCATTTTCGTAATCGAATGATTTGACCCATCAAAGCACAATATCTTTCAATAGATATTTTACAGAACATGCATATGTTATTGAGAACAACGTATCAAAATTCTAGCATTTTAGTGTTTTTCAATTTAGTATGAATTTCTGATCAACTGTCATTTTCAACTTTGCATCACCCTCGTTTTGTTCCAAGTAAAATTCGATATACCGCCTAAAAAAGCAATAATTTGACCAAATTTGAGGGGATAAGTTCATGGATAAGAAACAACATATCCAAACTTGGGAATTTTCCAAAATTCATTTTATTTTATATGAATTTATTAGTAAGAGGATTGTACACTAAATGTGATGACCGTCCTATACCATCGTACTCAATATAACTAAATAATGTACTGTTATGGTCTCGACCAATGTAGAATGGTCATCAGGGGTTTGGAAAGAAATAAAAACATCACAGAACCTATTGTATATCTCACAATGCATGGAATAAAAAATAATATGCGTCACAGATATAAAACAGGAGTGACAGTAATAATGAGGTGATCCAAATATCAGAGTACAAATCCTCAGAGTTATATAACAATATGATAGATTTTATATGAAGTGGAAGTAAACTCAAATAATTGTCTCATAATAATAGTAAACACTGTCAAGGCTCCACAATATTGCATAGTGGAATAAGCATAATATCTATGTGTAATAGGAGAAGCTCCATCCTGCTCGTCCTCTGTACTGCACTGTGTACACTTAGACCTACTATCTAGTCTACTCATTTAAGTGTACTCAAGACAATAAAAAGCAAAGCATAAAACCTTGAGTTAGACAATAGTTTGATGTGAGTGATAAATGAATCTTAAAATACTATACAAGTCGATATAATAAGAAACAAGGTACAAGAACCATACTTGATTTGTCTCTACATCCAAAGAGTTAGCACATAACATCTATCATATGCTACTATACTATAATCATTAAATGTACTACTTCCTAAGTACAGTGTCGAGTGTCTAGGTATCCACGTCCTAAATACCTACATCAAGTGACATCTATAGGGTGATAGACTACAAGTGGAACAATCAAAGTGCCCATAATATCCATCAAACAATCCTCACTATCACTCAATGTGCTCAGATATAAGACAACTCGTACGACATGATCATAATCCACAAACCAAATCAAATATCGGTTTCACAGTGCCCAATCCATGCCACTTCACAAGGCTAAGAAGTAGACCCACAATCATAAGGTCCAGGGTAATCTGCGTTCATAAGATCAGGATGCAGTCATAATCCAGGTAGGCATCCCCATGTACCCTCTCTACACGAGCATATAGGAAACCTCTAAGTGTCTACGATCCCTTCATACATGCCTCTATAATGGAACATAGTCATCATCCTGTTCTACCCATCTCCATAGCAGAATACGGTCATAATTCCACTCATAGGCTCTCCTCATTGAACCTATCTTTTGGATCATCATTTCAGCTCCTGTCATTGAGCCACTATCAATGGAACCTAATTCCATCTGCTATCGAGTTTCCATAGTTGAAGTTCTGAAGCTATCACATCAAAGCACTCCAATATCACTTCATTTCTAATCCATCAGCCATTATCATGTTATCACATCAATATCGGATGACGGTCAAATGAACGAATACCTCTAGCATGACCCAGAGACCATACACTTCGTCTCTAAAACAATTCCATTTAAAGGTGGATATGTTGGGTTCTTCCACTTCCTCGAAGCCCTTCTCCTCTATTATTCCAAATTCCAAGTGGTCGGGCCCTTCCATTCCTCGAGCAAAGCACTCCCTGATGAGCCATCTCTGTCACGAACCGTTTTCCTGTACCCTTTGAATCGACAATAAACCACACATGTCCAACTCAAATTGAACGAAAATACAGAACATGAAGGGTAATATAGAAAAGTAGACAGAACAGAGTCTCACACGAATAGAATAACATATAATATCGAACAAATATTTTTACAACGGAAAACTTTTAAAATACAATATCAGAGTCTAACCTAACTTCAGCTTGGACAGTTATAAAACATGCCCTTACAAATGCTGACAAACATCAAACGAAATACACTAAGCAAAGCGGATAATAGAATATGTTCATACTTCGATGAATATCTCCAGCTCTCCTCTGAAAACTCCAACCGTCTTCGACTAACCTGAAACTACTCGGATCTGACCCGAGTATTGAAAATACCCGGATCAGGCTTGATAAACCAGCGTGAGAAAAACTCAATAATAAATGACAGTGTCATATATCAGCCTTTTTATAAATCCTTTGAAAATAAAGAGTATCTCATAAGACCACGCCCACACATAAACACGGATGGGTTTTTACCTTATGATAACTAAATCACTTTTATATCAAAACATTTGATATTATTCTTAATGACATCTCTTTGAAAACATTTGCAAATAAACTTATTAATCTTATCCGAAATGGTTACCCATATAGCATTTCGAGGTTATTCATTACGCCAATACAAACAAAACCGTAGGTTCTTATTGGAGAATGGATTTCCATACAAATGACCAGGCGCAGGATCTACCTTCCGAAAGGGGTACACCTCTAGATGGATGTCCCGAGGCACATAACATATGCCCTCTACCAACACAAGACCGGCCTACCTCTGTAACTAGATTGCACCGAATATGTCATCCCCCGGTCGTTACCGACCTTTAACCGAGCGCTCGTTTTCCATACACCACATTAATATACATCCCGAACGTCATAGCGGGAAGAAATATATCTAGAAGGGGATGATCATACCCTACTTGGGAGTGACGCATTTAGCCTTGCTGCATCTAATCCTGTTTCGGTCATTTCCGGTTTGACGAGGCTTGAGGCTACGATTACCTTTTGACAAAGCACATATCACATCTTTGAATGCCACATTGCCATTTCCGTTGACTACTAATTGCCTTCCACAAAAATACAACCCTTGAGCTCGTATGTCTCAAGGAAGGTGTTAAGCTAAGAGAAGTTGCCTTCTCCGCCACCACTGATGTATGTTTGTAAAAATCAATGTATGTAATCTTTAAAAATGCAATGTCGGACAAACGTCCATACAAGTTGTCCAGGAAGAGGACAAACCGAAGGCACTTTCCTCGGCCATTACTAGGCGAGAAGCCCTTGCAATTCGAAAAATCTACATCACGAGGAGACCACTACTATATATAACTCGGGAGCTACCCAAAGCAAGTCAACAAGCAGTCCTCACGCTATAAAGATCCACGGTCTTTAATAATCATCATCTTCAACATGTCTTCATGTTCGAACGTATAGATTGGTCCGAAGTGGTTTTCGAATGGGATTTACCCAAATCCGACCCCGGTTCATTCGAAATCCAATTATCGATAAAAGTGAATATGAGTATACATAATTTATTAAGTCTCTTTTCACTTTAATTCTTTTCGGATGATTTTGAAATCTCTTTCTTTTGGCTTAGAATAATTTCTAAGAAATTCATTCTTTTGCTTTGGAAAATATCTCAAATTTCCTTACTTAATTCTTGATCCAAATTTCTTTACTTTTTAGTCGGCTCAAAAATAATATTATTTAAGACATCGTTTATGATAAACCCTAAATAAATCTTAACAAACATTTTTGAGTAAACAGGATCATGGAAATCATTCATTTTGGAGATTGATTAAATTTTGGATAATACCAATCTTCTTTTAATTCAAAAACTTAATACAATCTTTTTATTTAAGAGCATCCGGGCTTTCCTTTCGATCCGTTCCACCCCTCGCCTAAGAAAAGAAAACATAGGCCTGGTAAGTTCATGGCACCGGTTGCTCCATCCCTAACCTTAGTTAAACACCTTGTTTTATCTTCCCAGATCTCACAGACGGGACAAATGTACTAGTCGTTTCCGCATACTCAGATTTTCTACTTTATTTTGGAATTGCTTATAAATATTCCAAATTATCTTTCAAAAATGCTTAATTATCCTTTTTAAAACATTCACAATTTATTCTTGGAAACATCGTTAAATTTAAACTCATATTCCAAAAGTTATAGAATTCGCAGCAGAAAAGTGCTCTGGAAAGTGCTAAATAAGCTTATTTGAATTAAAAAACTTTCAAATATTTTAAAATTCATATTTTTCGATCCAAATCTCTTTTAAATCATTTAAATAGATTAATCAAATTTATTTCATATTTTTCCATAGTTAAAAACCTTCATTTAAACAGATTTCCTATTATGGTCACTTAACTGCACTAGCGTGATTTTTTTGGAAAATTGATTTGGACTTATTTCAAAATCTACTCAACGAAACGTTGATTTTCTTTCTTCGTTTAGAAGATATGGATATAATAGTCCGGAATTTCCTTATCTCGAAGAATTCCGAGCCATATTCCACTCTATACATTCATTTGAACTTTTCGACGTGAAATCGCGAACTACCGTTGCGCGATGCGTCTAGTTTTAACTTCTTTTTCAATATTTGAAATAATCTATTCAAATCGGATTTCAACACTTATAAAATTATTGCAAATCATTTTAAATCAATATTTTCTATTTTTAAAGTATTTAAAAATATATTTTCACTATAACCATATTATAATATTATTATATTCCTATTATTTTAATATTAAATTTTAAATTCCAATTTTAACTCAATTTCAATTCTAATATCAAATTAAACTCATTTAAAACTTAGATTTCAAGTCTAATTTCAATTTTAAACTTCAATTCATTCTCAAACTAAACTTCATTTTTTCAAAATCGATTTCAATTTCAATTTCACCATTTATCTTGATTTCAATTTCTAATTAACTATCCTTTTCAAATCCGTTTCACTTCGAATTTCAAATTCTATTTCATTTTAACTTTAATTTCACTTCTAAATGAAAAGAGACTTATTTTTCCACAATATCTCATATTACTAAAATATGGTCTTATTAACAAATGAATTACTTAATCAAAATGAATATATCCAATATTCAATTTATCACTAACATAACATTCATTCAACCAATCACATGCATATGATTTCAAATCTAACATTCACTATTAATATCATAACGGGATATATTATCACAATTCACTTAATTTTCTAACTATCAAATCATCCATATTAACAATCACTGAAAAGTTGTTGCAAATTCTTTTCTATTGAATTTGAAAAAAAAATATTTATTTGAATCCAAGTTGTTTTGAGGGAGATATGTTCAAATAAAAGAGCTATTCTCGGATTCACAAAAATAAAGCCCGAAAATGCACTTCAAAGAATTGAGTTGCAGGTATAGCAAACCTCAAAATTGAAAAAATTGATCAACATAAAAGTTGTAGCGACTGAAATTTTATACGGTTTTAAAAAAAGAATTTCTAAATTTGGGTCTGTTGTGATCAAGTTATGATCAAAATAAAATGGCCTATTTTCTGGCTTAAAAACTGAGCCAGAAAATGCACTTGAAAGAAGTGGAATTTTGACCTATTTATGCTAAGGTCTGGACAAAGTGGTCAGCATGAAAGTTGTAGCTATTGGAAAAATACATGATTTGAAAAAATAATTTTGTATTTTGGTTCGGTGATGAAGAAGTTATGACCGAGAGAAGAAGAGGTAAAATATGTAGAATAGAGGAGTTTGATTTGAAGAAAATGGACATTGATTGAGGAGTTTGATTTGAAGAAAATGGACATTGATTTCTTTTGAATATTTTGAAAATATTTTGACATTATTTATTTCTAATTTTTTTCTATGTCTTGGAAGCCATTAAAGAGAAGAGGAAGAATATGAAGAGGCTTAGGAAAAGAAGAAGAAAGGTGAATGAAATGAGAGAAGGAGGTGGATATTTATAGAAAAAGAAAGAAGTGGTAAATTTACCAAAATAACCTCTTACCAAATTACCAAAATAACCTTACTTCAACCTAAAGTAATCTCCACTTTTTTAATACTTAACATCATCTTTCACATTCTTACTTTATGTTTTAGTCACTTAAAGATTAAGTAAAGAATATCATAATTATATTGGCTTTGATTTGATATCGATTTGATGTTTACTTTTGACTTTTCTTACTTACTTTTATTAATTCTTACTTACCTTTCTTAATGACTTCTAGAAGTTTTCTAATCTTATTATTAAAAATAAACATGTTTAGTGAATTAATTAATACTTACACTATTTTGAATATATGTTCCTATATAAAAATAAAGGTGCGACGACGTTGCGACAACTTTTAATCGACAAAACATCTTTATTCGACAAAATGTTTTAAGGTCACATTTTGACGTTTTAGTTAAACTATTTATTTATGTAAATCAAATTTAAAAATAAATTTTTATAATTCTATTTAAAAATATTAACACTCATAAATTAATTAAAATAATTTATTTAATCATTGAAACTTACTTTTCTAAAATCAGCATTTTGTCACTTTTGTCGATATAGGCAAATGTTACTATTTTTATGTATGTTTCTACTTCCAAATCCTATCGAATATTATTTTTATCATATAAACTTACTTATTTTACATTTAAAATCACTTTAAATATTATACTTTAAAGTGATCAAATTCTGGGTCGTTACATTCTCCCCTACTTAAAAGCATTTCGTCCTCGAAATGAAATCAAAGATAAAGGAATCTATCTCATTCTTCTAAAATAATTTGGCTTATTTCTACTGATGATAGAAAAGAAGAAGGTCGATATCATAACAACGTTAAAAGAAAATGATGTCATACATACAGAGGTTCCCCACACTAACCTGAGTACCTACCACGTACTTACGATTATATACACATACATCAAGTCAAACTTCTATCGTACCCATCCTAGTGCACAGTGCACACTTAAGATAATATATACAACAACCAATCAAGACTATGCATCCAAAACAATCACACTAATACTATATCAAGATAAATGAATACCACCACATAACTCATTATCTGACCTGAGCATGTACTTTACCTATATACATACCACAACATCAGTCCAACCACTATATGTTAGTGCCTACTATTTGAGATAACAATCCGACTACTAAGTAGACAGACCCAATACATCATACTATATGTGATATTTGATTAGATCTATTATTCGAATCTACAACTTTTCTTTTGAACTAATATCAATCCCTCAATTTTATAGTGCGTACTTTGATCAGACTTCTTGATCACAAACCCTTGCTTTTCTTGCATAGCTCTCAACTATTATAGAAAACTTGTGTACATAATCATAAACTCCCATCAATGCTCGCTGTCAAGAATCGAGTGGTAAATCCTTTTTCGAATTGGTGTAAACACCTCAAAGTTCTGTACTCAAATCTTAGATCAAAATTTATGTGCTGAAATGATCTATGTTTAACTTATGTACTTATTCACATTAATCTTTACCCAATACATTTCTTCAAAATTTCTATTAATCCAAGTTTATTTCACAACCATTGCTTTCTTCTAAATATATTATTACTTAAGCATACGGCTATGACTTAAACTTGTATAATATACCTTTACTTCTTAAGAGTATATATACATATCCCCAAACTTCAAATTGTTATTACTTCAACTAAGGTGTTTAACTAATATGGAACTTTACTATTATCTCAAATTAATAAGTTATAAAACTCAACCCTTAGTTTTCTTTATCCAAGGTTTTCATTTAGCTAATATTATTTATCCAATCCATATATTAATAAGACAACTTTACTAAGTGTACACCTTTTTCTCACTAATTCTATGATTAACTACTTAACTTATTTACCTATCCATTTTCTAAATCAAATTTCTAAATGTTAAATCCATCAGATACCTTATAGTCAAATTATGAAACTTAATTCATGTGGTATTTGTTATTTAAAATTTTCATCCAACAATCAACCTATTAACCATTTTATTCAAAAATATCCACTTCTATTCTTACTTCATTATGAATTAAAAATATTACCCCAAATGTATCACTAATTTAAATTTTTAGAATGATATTTCTTATATCTCTTATTACTAAATTTCACTTTAATTTTTAACCTAATCAAAGTGTCTAAATTTCAAATTACCTTAGTTCCTTTATAAGTTATAGAACTTATACTTTTATATTATATTTAAAAAAAGTCCCAACTTAGGTTTACCCTTTTTCCTATCTTATGGATAAGATTTTTTTTTCTAAGTATACATTTCCCTTTTACTTTCTCCAATTACACTTCTAGCTTCAGTATTATCATCAAATATCTTATAATCAAATCGTGAATTTTACTTCACAAGATATTTATACTTAGCTTTTAAATCCATCCATTATGATTATCACTTAATCATTATTATTTCTTAATACTAAGTATCTAAGGGTATATGATTAAAGTTCTAAATTACAGTTTTCAACTAGTTTACTCTATATGGAATATCTTATAGTCAAATTGTGCAATTCTAATCACAAGATATTCATATTTAGTTTCACTAAGTAAAATTACAATTAATCCTTAATTTCTAACCCAAAAGATAATAATATCCCCTTTAATATTTATAATATAAACCCAAGGTAAAATTATTTCATTTACCAATTTCTTTAAAACAAAATCATTTTTATAAAATTAACAAATACGCGCTCGTATATATAATATTCTCATTACTCATTCTAAGGTGTTACTAGCCCTATCTCTAATGAGTTACTCATCCTAGGATATTACTAATCCTATCCCTGATGAGACTTACCCCTATCAGGCTTCGGTGTTCGCTCAACCAAAAGCTCTGATACCAAATGTCATGAACAGGTTTTTTCCGGACCCGCCCCGGTAAGCTTTTCAGTCATCCCGCTACCCTTCTGCTTTTCAACATGGGGGCACTCCTGCTTTTCAACATGGAGGTGACAACATGTGGTACCTCAGATCTGCTTTTACGGCAAGCCTCTCGACTATCAACCAACCCTTTCACACTAGGGACATGTAGGTGTAAGAGTCTAAGCTTCGTCACTGTTCACAAAGCGAGAACCCCCTATTAAATTTTGGATAATACCAATCTTCTTTTAATTCAAAAACTTAATACAGTCTTTTTATTTAAGAGCATCCGGCCTTTCCTTTCGATCTGTTCTACCCCTCGCCTAAGAAAATAAAACATAGGCCAGGTAAGTTCAGGGCACTGGTTGCTCCATCCCTAACCTTAGTTAAACACATTGTTTTATCTTCGCAGATCTCACATGCGGGACAAATGTACTAGTCGTTTCCGCATACTCAGATTTTCTACTTTATTTTGGAATTTCTTATAAATATTCCAAATTATCTTTCAAAAATGCTTAATTATCCTTTTTAAAATATTCACAATTTATTCTTGGAAACATCGTTAAATTTAAACTCATATTCCAAAAGTTATAGAATTCGCAGCAGAAAAGTGCTCTGGAAAGTGCTAAATAAGCTTATTTGAATTAAAAAACTTTCAAATATTTTAAAATTCATATTTTTCGATCCAAATCTCTTTTAAATCATTTAAATAGATTAATCAAATTTATTCCATATTTTTCCATAATTAAAAAACTTCATTTAAACAGATTTCCTGTTATGGTCACTTAACTGCACTAGCGTGATTTTTCTGGAAAATTGATTTGGACTTATTTCAAAATCGACTCAACGAAGCTTTGATTTTCTATCTTCTTTTAGAAGATGTGGATATAATAGTCCAGAATTTCCTTATCTCGAAGAATTCCGAGCCATATTCCACTCTATACACTCATTTGAACTTTTCGGCGCGAAATCGCGAACTACCGTTGCGAGACGCATCTAGTTTTAACTTATTTTTCAATATTTGAAATAATCTATTCAAATCGTATTTCAACACTTATAAAATCATTGAAAATCATTTTAAATCAATATTTTCTCGTTTTAAAGTATTTAAAAATATATTTTCACTATTACCATATTATAATATTATTACATTCCCATTATTTTAATATCAAAATTTTAAATTCCAATTTTAACTCAATTTCAATCCTAATATCAAATTAAACTCATTTAAAACTTAGATTTCAAATCTAATTTCAATTTAAACTTCAATTCATTCTCAAACTAAACTTCACTTTTTCAAATCGATTCAATTTCAATTTCTAATTAACTATCCTTTTCAAATCCGTTTCACTCCAAATTTCAAATTCTCTTTCATTTTAACTTTAATTTCACTTCTAAATGAAAAGAGACTTATTTTTCCACAATATCTCATATTACTAAAATATGGTCTTATTAACAAAGGGATTACTTAATCAAAATGAACATATCCAATATTCATATTTATCACTAACATAACATCCATTCAACCAATAACATGCATATGATTTCAAATCTAACATTCACTATTAATATCATAACGGGATATATTATCACAATTCACTTAATTTACTAACTATCAAATCATCCATATTAACAATCAATTTGGTATAAACATTCATATATCATAAGGGTGTAAATATGATTTATATAACATAATCAAAATATAAATTCAAAAGCAATGAGAATTTTTCACCATAAACCAAAGCGATTAACTTCCTACCAACATTCTAATCAACTAACACTTCACTAATTAATTCCTACTCCATTAAACACTAGCAAACAACACCCTCTTCCATCTAATAGCTTGGCCGAGGCTTGAGATGGAGGTTGGTCGAAAATATAGAGAAGAAGCGGTAGAGCTTTGAACTTGAATTCCTAAGATTTAGATCCGAAAAATAGGTCATCTTCTCTCTTGTTTTTGACTCTCTTACTCACAAAATTTGAAAAACTTGTTAACTGAAAAGTTGTTGCAAATTCTTTTCTATTGAATTTGAAAAAAAGAATCACTTGAATCCAAGTGGTTTTGAGGGTGATATGTTCAAAATAAAGGAGCAATTCTCGGATTCACAAAAATAAAGCCCGAAAATGCACTTCAAAGAATTGAGTTTCAGGTATAGCAACCTCAAAACTGGAAAAATTGATGAACATAAAAGTTGTAGACACTGAATTTTGTATGGTTTTAAGAAAAGAATTTCTAAATTTGGATCTGTTGTGATCAAGTTATGATCAAGACAAAATGGCCTATTTTCTGGCTTAAAAACTGAGCCAAAAAATGCACTTGAAAGAAGTGGAATTTTGACTTATTATGCTAAGAACTGGACAAAGTGGTCAACATGAAAGTTGTACCAACTGGAAAAATACATGATTTGAAAAAAAAGAATTTTGTATTTTGGTTATGTGATGAAGAAGTTATGGCCGAGAGAAGAAGAGGTAAAATATGGAGAAAAGAGGAGTTTAATTTGAAGAAAATGGACATTGATTTCTTTTGAATATTTTGAAAATATTTTGACATTATTTATTTCTAATTTTTTTCTATGTCTTGGAAGCCATTAAAGAGAAGAGGAATAAGATGAAGAGGCTTGAGAAAAGAAGAAGAAGAAATGTGAATGAAATGAGAGGAAGAGGTGGATATTTATAGAAAATGAAAGAAGTGGTAAATTTACTGAAATAACCTCTTACCAAATTACCAAAATAACCTTACTTCAACCTAAAGTAATCTCCATTTTTTTAATACTTAACATCATCTTTCATATCCTTACTTTATGTCTTAGTCACTTAAAGATTAAGTAAAGAATATCATAATTATGTTGGCTTTGATTTGATATTAGATTTGATGGTTACTTTTGACTTTTCTTACTTACTTTTGTTAATTCTTACTTACCTTTCTTAATGACTTCTAGAAGTTTTCTAATCTTATTTAGTAAAAATAAACATGTTTAGTGAATTAATTAATACTTACACTATTTTGAATATATGTTCTTATATAAAAATAAAGGTGCGACGACGTTGCGACAACTTTTAATCGACAAAACGTCGTTTTTCGACAAAATGTTTTACGGTTACATTTTGACGTTTTAGTTAAACTATTTATTTATGTAAACCAAATTTAAAAATAAATTTGTATAATGCTATTTAAAAATATTAACACTCATAAATTAATTAAAATAATTTATTTAATCATTAAAACTTACTTTTCTAAAATCAGCATTTTGTCACTTTTGTCGATATAGGAAAATGTTACTATTTTTATGTATGTTTCTACTTCCAAATCCTATCGAATATTATTTTTATCATATAACGTTACTTATTTTACATTTAAAATCACTTTAAATATTATATTTTAAAGTGGTCAAATTCAGGGTTGTTACAATCTCCTTAGCTACGTTTTGGATTTTGTCCTTCAACTTTACTGCCTTGTTTTTCTCTAAGAAAGCTTGACTTCTAGTGTCTGACCTGAAGCATCTTCAAATCATCTCCTATCAAGTTCATTTCCATCGACCAAAACCATATCGACCACTTTCCCTTGATCCCAACATGATGCGACTTAAATTATGAGCTCCTCCTATGCTACAGAGCCCTTCATCCAAATTTCATTCAATTTCGAGCAAATTTGACTTCATTTTTCTTATTTCATTAGCCAATTCCTAACTACCTAAAAGCACTAGCAAACCATATCAAATCAAATGCATCCAAACATGCAGTATCATCCAAAAACATACATCAAACACATATAACACATCAAAACATGATTATAACATCAATCCTATCTTAGATTCAACTTTTGCATTAGCCTGTCAATATGATCAAAAATGGTTGAAAAATCATTTTAAAACCTTTAGATTTCATCCATAAACATATATAAAAATTTGTTTGAAGTTAGAAAACATTCTGGGATGAAAAATCATGGTAAAAGATCAATTTTAACTATATAAACATGCATAAGGTGGTGAGGAATCAAGAACACTCACCTACTATGCAAATCACACTTTTCTCCTTAAATCTAAAATGGATAGCAAGGAAAATCAGTTAAATCTGCCAAAAATAATAATCTCCCATCCCTCTATGCTAGTTAGCCCTTTAATGATGATTTAGGCTAAGATTAGTAAGAAAAATGTAAGCTTTTTGATGAAATTAGAATTAATAAAGGTTTATAATTATTTTGGGAAAGATGAAAATGATTTTGATCTATCCCTACAGCCTTCCCTTTCCATAATTCCCGAAATTCATTAGTGGACCCAAGCAAGAGTTTAGTTAGTTACACACTAATGCAGGCCAATAGCAACCAAAACTTAAAACCACCATAATTTGCAAATGATAAGTCTGTTTTACCATTATGACCAGTCTACAAAACAAGAAACTATCATCCTAAAGTAATGGAAGTGATTTTAACTGTAATACAACATTAATCGAAAGTTATAGTTTGTAAAAGATTTTCAATGTCAAAATAGTCACATAGAAATTCAAAAAAAATCATGGGTGTGGAGAATGTCCCTAAGAGTCATTTACTAAAATTTTAGAGTTATATAACCCTACATGAGTAAAATAAAAATATTTTATGATCCTTTGGTAAGCAAAATACGGGTTGTTACACTCTTCGCCCTTTATGAATCTTTCCCCCGAAATCCTTAAATGAGTCAAGCAATAGTCAACCGTTGTTACCCCATATGACAAAAAATCATATGCAACCATCAAGCATACCAAACAAGCAACAATACAATCAAAGTATTGCTAAACCTATCCTAGCATGTGAGATGCTAAACTACTATATATGATATCAATGTGAAAGTAAATATGATAAACAGTATGCCTTACCATGCAAAGAGCTTCGAATATGCGGCCCTTATGCTCTCCTTGGTTATCCACGCTCGATCACCTTCACTTTCTCCCTATTAAACCTTTACTAAATCCACCGTCTTCCTCCTAAGCTATTTCATATCGCGTTCGACAATACGAATTAGCCTACGAGGTCTGAAAGCTTCTAGTTCAATCTCAATATCATCAAGTTTATTTGGTGCAATTGTCATGCCGAGTCATGTACAAACTTCCATTAATGACAGAAATGGAAGACTTGTGCATGCCCGTTGTCTTTTGAGGTAAGTCGATCCTATATACTAGCCAATCCTCTTTATGATCGAAAAAGGACCTACGAGTCTTGGTGCCAGCTTCCCTTTAGTACCGAATCGAATAACATTCCTCAATGGTGAAAGTTTCACCAACACCATATCGCCGATGGAGAACCCCAAATCTCTACGTCTCCCATCGACGTAGATCTTTTGTCTATCCTGGGTAGCTTTAATCAATTGCCAAATGATCTCAATCTTCTCTGAGGTTTCTCTAACCATCTTTAGCCCAATTATCTGTTTCTTGCCCGCTTTCCACTAATATGAAGGAGCATTACACGGTCGGCCATACAATGCTTAGTACGGCACCATATCGATAATAAACTGATAGTTGTTGTTGTATGTGAACCCCACCAAATGCAAGTGATTATCCCACGTGCAACGAACTATATTTTACGTATCGAAGGATGGTAAAATATTTGTTTATTCAAATAACATTGTATGATTCTATAATATTAGGATATGATTCTTAGGGATACTTTACACCGAATTTCTATGAGACTCCATTTTGACCTTGAAAATTTTGTTTGGGCTATAACATTTGACAGGAGTCGAATTAGGACTCAAACTAGTTCCATTGCTTTTGGATGATAATTTCCCATTCCATACAGGTCATAATAGGAAAACGGGCTTACGGTTAGGAAGTTATGCTTATTTTAAGTCTAGATAGCTATTGACAGTATAATGTGTAATAAATGAAGCCCGTCAGTCCATTCAATGCTAGGCATAATGATTATAAGGGACTCTAAAGAACCTCTTTTTATCCTATGAACTTTAAGGCGTATGAAGTCTCATATTTGACTCTTGTAGTGGAGAGATAGAGATTCCATTTAACTTAGGTTAGTCTAGGCCAAAGGCAGACCTAAGTTAAGGTAACCCCTCTTTGAAACACTTTCTTATTGCCTAGATCAGAATACAAATCATGCCCATTAGTCTAATTCGTGATTAGTATAAATAGGAGGCTATAGTCAAATTAATACCTTTTCCTCTTTCCTAAATCAAATCTAAACATCCATTAACCCTAAATTCATTAAAAATCATACAATTTACTCTCTCAATCTAGCTAAATCATGAATTAGGGAGAAGATCATCAATTGGAGATAGAGATCATCATTTTGATACATCTACATTGCTTTCTATTGCTGTTCACATTGGATCAAGATGAAAGTGGGTTAATTTTATTAATTGGTGAGTGGTTTATGCTCTCTCACTATCATATACATGTTTATATGGTAGAAGTACATGTTTTAACATGATTTTTGGCCTTAAAAACTTTTATAACTTTATTACATATTATCATGTGCTTATGACCTAAATTTGTGAATCTTTGAAATGGTTTTCAAAAATGATTGACTAATTCTCCTTATTCATATTCATACATACATGTCATATGTAGGTTTAGATTAGAATTGGTTTGTTTATCATATTCTTGTTTAGTGCTTGTATGAATGGATGCATATGCATGTTATTCTACGCTTGTACGTAGTGTTTTAATGTTGTTTGCTAGTGGTTAGGATACTTCAGAAGATAAGTTGGTGAATTTGGAAAATTGAAGGCAAAGTTGGTTGGAATTGGATGAAACTTGGATGAGAGGCTCCAGAGCAAGAAAGGAGCTTGAAGAATAATTCGCGCCTCAAAATTTGCTAAGGATTCAAGTCGGTACTGACTTGAATGACTCAGTATAGAGTTATTTTGGTGGCTAGATGTGTTAGTGGATAGCATGGATCTCTAGAGCTTAGCTAAGGAAGGTGGTTCATAACAAGATGTTGAAGAATAATTAAGTATTGGTGCTATGACGAGTTGTTTCCAAAATTGAAAGATGGAGCTTTGGATAGAGGATCGAGTTGTTTTGATGGATCGGTCGAGGTCTAAAGCATTTGGGAATGGAGTACTAGAAACAAGAAAGGAAACTTAACCAAAATTGGCAAAGTAAATGGGTCGATGTTGAGTTGATCAGCTCAGCACCGAGTTATTTTGGTGATTATAGTAGGGTCAGGCTCGTACAAGGAGGAAGCAGAGGGCTCTGTAGATCATGTTGGAGGTGTTGTCTTGTTCACTTAAGGATTGGATAGTGATGTTACAACATGATAAACACTTTGTATCTTTGGTTGTTGACTCGTGAAGAGAGTACGTACCGAATATAGCGGCTTTATAAAGGAGAGAATTGTGGAATGGGGAACGTGTAAGGGTTCTTGGATAATAGAAACTAGATTGAGCAGAAAGGAGGGCTCTGTTGTATATGCTAAGGAGTCATTGATACTCAGAGTGTTTTCTATTGTACTTGAAATAGGGGTATTATAAGGGGGATGCCCACAGATCAGTGGAGTCCGATACCCTAGACCAATGGCATTGGGTCTAGTGTCTAGCTTCGGGCCATGAGACACATATCTAGCTTTGGGCTACGTGATATAAGAGTACACTAAAAACCATAATTTCCACTAGTACTTAGCAGTAAATAAGCCATACGAGTTACCATGTATTCCGGGCATATGGAGTGATAGTGGAGATTACTTGATGGATGCTATAGTTGATATGGTTTCTTTAGTTGCTTTCTAAGCTATCACTTGGAGATATTATTGGGAGTAGATATTGGAGGCAGGAATACCTAAAGAGCTGATAACCTTATTTTGAGTAGAGTACCTTTATGTTATTTGTAGAGTTGCATATTATGATATTATGTGCTAACTCTCTGGTTGCAGGGCCAGGTAAGGTATGATTCGTATACCTTTGTTCCTTACCATATTTACCTGCATAGCATTTTTAGATTCATTAATCTCTCACACCAGACTATTGTCTAACCTTAGGTTTTATTCTTTGTTTCTTATTATCTTAGGTACTCTTAAATGAGTAGACTAGATAACAGGTATATATGTTGCAGTAGCTGCGCAGAGGACAAGCTGGATGGAGCTATCTTGTGTTATATACTTACATGAATTTCTACACTTATACCTTTGTGTAGCACTGGGGAGCCTTAGCTATGATTACTTATTTTCTTGTTATGTGATAGTTGTCAAGTTTATTTCCATTATATAAACTCTACTACATTTGTATGTAACTCTATGGATATGGGTTTTGATGACTTGTTCACATAGTTAGTGTTGCCTCTCCCGTTATATCTATGATATTATACTTTATCAAGCCCTGTGAAATATTTGACAGGTTATGTGCTATATTAGTTTCATTTTCAACCCTAATTATCATCCTATATTGACCAAGAATGGCTGTAGCACACTATTTTGATATTATTGGTGTCGGTGGTATAGGGAGTCATCACATTTGGTGTCAAAGCTTTGGTCACATGATTATACCAGGATCTAATAGAGATAAAAAAGGAGTTATCACCTTAGACTGGATCGAGAGTATATATGTATACAAGAGAATGTGTACTTATTATATGTTTTGGTTTGCAAAGATATAAAGTACAAGTCGCATGCACACGAGCACTATAGGCATAGTTTTCCTTATGAGAGACTAATCATTCATATTATAGATTAAGAAAGTTCCGACATACAAGAAATAGTGCTAGGAATTCTGCTTTGAGAGTTGAGGAAGAAGTTGGGTTAGGAGCTGCTACACATGACTTTCAAGCGATGGTGAATTCTTTGATGGCGACCATGATGAGAATGTTCAGGCTGCTATTCCTAGTGCGGCGGTTAGTGGAGATGCTCCCGTGCAAGCGCCTAGGGTTGATTTAGCCAAGTTGAGCATGGACAATTCTACTCTAGAAGGAAAACCATTTCATGGAACGGAGTCAGCCACAGAAATGTAGGATTGGTTGGATTTCTACGAGCTCATCTTTAGTTATATGGAAGTGGAAGTTGCTATGAAGAGGAAAATGGCCTCTAGAAAACTTTAAGGACAAGCTATAAACTAGTGGAATGTCACTACCATTACTACTCCAGAAGATTAGTTTACTTGGGACCAGTTCAAAGCAAGGTTTGAATAGAAGTTGATTCTGCCTACTCAGAAGTTGGTGGTGTTTAGGAAGTTTGCTGGTCTTAAGCAAGGAGAGATGTCAGTTTCTAAGTATGTTGCAGAATCTGATGCTTTATCAAATTATGGGATGTTATTCATTGATACTCCATTGAGAAAGAATGAGAATTTTATCATTAGTTTAGATGACAATCTTGGAGAGAAACAAGTTGACTACATAGATGAGCCATTCAAAAAGCTGGTTGAGAAAGTTCTTCATCATGAGTATCTATATCCAAAGGCTAGAACTACTGTTGTCATTTCTACTAAGAAGGAAGAGCAAAAATGCAACAAGGCGAAGGAGGCAAGAAAAAACAAAATGGAAAGAGGATGCAGCCTCAAGGGAAAAATGGCCAGAAGAAAGCTAAGTGGGAACATACTTGCTATGGGGGCAAGGAGAAAGGTCGCTTAATTTAGGATTGCAAAGTGAGAGAGAAGAATAAGTGCTACAACTATGATAAGCCTGGGAATTTGAAGAAGGATTTTCCAAAATCGGTGAAGGATAAGTCGGTTAAGAAAGTATATGCTTTGGATGCTGTTTCGACTTCGTCGAGTGCTCCCTTGGCGAAGGAGAAGAGAAAGGGAGTCGTTATTTAAGGTATGATTTCCATTAAATATGTTTCCCTTCATGTTTTGTTTGATACCGAGGCTTCACATTCATTTATATCCAGTAACCTAATGGATAGATTAGCATTGAGACTTGAGACTTAAGATAGTAGACTGATTATTGATTATGAAGAACCTATTGGAGGCTCTACTAGCCTTTGCATGGTTTGTCGTAGCCTAATGTTATTGAGTCATGGATTCTCTTTTGTTTGTGATTGCTTTGTCTTGAATTTTGTTAGGTTCAGGACTATCTTGTGAATGGAATAGCTCAAGAAGTATGCAACAATAGTAGAAGCTATTGGTGACAATCGAAGATGTGGAAGGGAGGATGGTAGTGATTGGTTATCGACTAGAGGATGGGTGGTTAACTTTCTATATTAATTTGAAGTTCCATAGCAGGGTTTGTCCTCTATGCCTATTGCTACAGAGTACCCAGATGTATTTGAGAAAGTGACTGGTTTTCCGCTGCATAGAGAGATTGAGTTTCAAATAAATTAGTAAAGGAAGCCAGACCTATAGTTATGGCTTTGAGGCATATGGCACCCAAAGAGTAGAAGAAATTAGAGGTGCAAGTGAATGAACTATTAAAGAGGAGGTTCATTCTAAGGAGTATATCTGAGTGGGTTGCACCAGTAGTATTCATAACTAAGGTGGATGACTCTTTGAGGCTATGAGTGGAATATCGTGAGCTGAACAAAGTAACGAAGAAGAATGAGTGTCCACTCCCACACATTGATGATTTGTTTGATCAGCTTCACGGTGTCTCGAATGGATTTAGAAACAAGATTTCACCAATTGAGAGTAGCGAAGGAGAGTGTGCTTATACTGCATTTTGTACACCATCTGGATTTTATGAGTGGTTGATGATGTTGCTCACATTGCCTATTGCTCTAGCATACTTTGTGGATCTCATGAATCAGGGTTTCAAAGACCAGCTGAACAAGTTCATGTTTTTCGTGGATGATATTCTGAATATTCCAAAACCGAGGAGGAGCACATGATGCACTTAAGAATTTTCTAGAGGTGTTGAGGAAGTACAATTTGAGAGTGAAGTTCTCTAAGTGTCACTTTTGGAAAAGAAGTGAGGTTCTTAGGCCAGTCATTTTTGGAAAGAGTACAGCAGTGGATCCTACGATAGTAGCAATGGTTCAAGATTAGAAAAAGCCGAAGAATGCTATGGATATAAGGAGTTTCCTAGAATTGGCAAAATATAGGCATTTTATTAATGACTTCTCAAAGATAATAGCACCGTCGACCAATTTGACGAAGAAGAATCAATATTTTGTTTAGGATGCGGAGTGTGAGCATACATTTGTGAGTCTAAAAGAGAGGTAGACAAATGCCCCATATTAATCATTCCATGTGGGAATGAGGAGTTGACGGTATATACAGACGCCTGTGGTATTAGATTAGGTGTAGTATTGATGCAGAAGAGAAAAGTTATTGCCTATGCTAGTCAATAGCTAAAGCCGCACAAGAGAAATTATCCAACTCATGATTTGGAATTAGCGACAATAGTTTTTGCTTTGAAGATGTGAAGGCATTATCTTCTACAAGAATGGTTTAAGCTATTTATGGACCACAAATCCTTGAAGTACCTTTTCTCTCAGAAGGATCTCAAACTTCATCAGCAACAGCGGTTAGTGTTCTTAGCCTCCTATGATGTTTTCATTTCCTATACACCAAGAAAAGAGAATGCAGTCGCCGATACATTGAGTAGAAGATATGCTAGTTTGGGAGCAATGTTCTTTGAATAGAAGTAGATTGAGTATATTGTTGGGTATGATTTTAGGCATCATTATGTGCTGGAACTACGGATGTTGGCAAGTTTGTTAATCAGACCTACTCTAATAGAAAGGATCATTGCTAGTCAAAAGCAAGATGCTAGGCTAGCGAAGATCATTACAAAGATAGTAAAAAGAGTAGAGTCTAAGGATATGAAGCAATATGGACTCGACTGAGAAGGTTGGCTTCGTAAGGGTGGAAGATTATTTATTCTCAATACTGATGGATTGCGAGATGAAGTGCTACGAGAATTCCACCAATCTAGATTTACAATACATCCTGGAGGTAATAAGATGTACCAGGATATAAAGCAGACCTATTATTGGGAATGTATGAAAAAGGATATTGGGACATTCATCTCAAAGGTATGAACTACCAATTGGTAAAAGCAGAGAAAAAGAAACCCAGTGGATTGCTGCAACTGCTAGAAGTTCCTGAGTAGAAATGGAAGCATATATCAACTGATTTTATCGATGGACTGTCGAGGACTCGAGCAAGGTACGATAGCATTTTGGTCTTGGATGATCAGTTGACCAAGAGCGCTAGATTTATACCCATCAAGTCAAGTAGAATGGCATTCAAGACGGCGGAGTTGTATATAAAGTGGATAGAATGATTTTACGGTGTACCAAAGAGCATTATGAGTGACCGAGACCCATTGTTCACCAATGGGTTTTGGAAGAGTTTACAAGAGGCATTAGGGACTGAGATGCATCTTGGTATGGCTTACCGTCGGCAAATGGATGGGAAAACTGAAAGAGTCAATCGTATATTGGAAGACCTCTTATGAGCATGCATTATAGATTTTGGAGGATCATGGGATGACCATCTAGACTTTTCATATAATAGTTATCAGTCTGGAATTAATATGGCTCCTAAAAAAGCATTATATGGACGACCGTGTAACGCGCCTTCATGTTGGTGGGAAGCGAACAAGAAACTGATACTTGGGTCAGATATGATTAGAGAAACTTCATAAAAGATTAGGGTCATTTCGCAATGAATGAAAGCTGCTTAGGATCAACAAAAAAGCTATGCCGATAAAAGATGTAGAGATTTGGAACTTTCTGTTGGGGGTATGGTTTTTGTGAAGGTATCTCCTTTGAAAAATGTTGTTCGATTCGATATTAATGTGAAGTTGAGACCAAGATTTATAGATCCTTTTTCGATAATAGAAAGGATTGGGAAGTTAGCATATAAAGTCGACTTACCTTAGAAGATGGTGGGTGTGCATAATTTCTCTCATGCCTCCTATATGTAGAAATTTGTGCATGACTCAAGCTTGATGTTTACACCGGATCAACTTGAAGATGTTGAGGTAGTACCAGAAGTTTCGACATCACATAGGTCGGTTCTACTGTTGGACGCGATACGAAACAACTTAATAGAAAGTCGGTGAAGCTACTAAGGGTACAATGGAGCAAAAGTGATGACGATTTTATGTAGGAAACCGGGGAGAGCATAAGGACTATATGTCCGAAGCTCTTTGAATGGTAAGATCCATTGTTTTTCGTATCTACTTTCACCATTGTATATTGCATCTGATAGATCAATATTTTGCATGCTAGGGTAGGTTCACTATTAATTACATGATTGCTTATTTGATATAGTTGACGGTTGCATATGGTTGTTAGGTATGTGGAGTAACTATGGTTGCTTGTTTCTTGACTTGTTTAGGGATTTCAAAGGTGAAATTCCTGAAGGGGGGGAGAATGTAACGACTCATATTTTACGTATTAGAGGGTCGTAAAATATTTATATTTTATTCATACGAGGTCATATGACTATAATTTTTGGGTATGACACTTAAGGACATTTTACACACCTATGATTTTTCTCGAATTTCTATATGAAAATTTTAACCTTGAAAACCTTGCTTGAGCTATAACTTTTGATAAGAGTCGAATAGGGTCTCAAACCAGTTCAATTGCTTCAGGATGATGGTTTCCTATTCTGTGAAGTGGTGATAATAGGAAGATAGACTTACGGTTAGGAAGTTATGCCTATTTTATGTTTAGATAGTTGTTGGCCAATATTAATGTGCAATTAATTAAGCTTATAAGTAGGTCCATTAGTCTAATTCGAGATTAGTATAAATAAGCGGCTGCAGGAGTCAAATTAAAACTTTTTTCTCAATTCTAAATCAGATCTAAACCCCCATTAACCCTAGAATCATCCAAAAGCACACAAATTACTCTCTAAATCTAGCTAAATAATTAATTAAAGAGAAGATTGTCAATTAGAAGATAGAGATCATTATTTTGATTGATTTGCATTGCAATCCACTGCTGTCCATATTGGATCTAGATGAGAATTGGTTGATTTTGGTAATTAGTGAGTGGTTTATACCTTCTCACTATCATATGCATGTTTATATGGTCGAATTACATGTCTTAACATGATTTTTGGCCTTAAAACCTTTTCTAAAATTTATCACATATCATCATATGCTTATGACCTAAATTTGTGAACCTTTAAAGTGGTTTTCAAAAATGATTTAGTAATTCTCCATATTCATATTCATATATGCACGTAATATATAGATTTGGATTAGAATTGGTCTGTTTATCACATTATTTTGTATTGCTTGCATGAATGGATATACATGCGTTTTACTCTATGCTTGTATGTTGTGCTTTGATATTGTTTGCTAGCATTTTGGAAACTCAGGAAGATAAACTAATGAATTTGGAAAATCGAAGGCAAAGTTGGTTGGAATTGGATAAAACTTGGAGGAGAGACTTTGGAATATGAGAGAAGCTTGTGGAATAATTCACACCTAAAGTTTGCTGAGGACTTAGCTCGATACTGTGTTAAATGACTCAATACCGTGTCATTTTGTCTGGCTAGATGAGTAAGTGAATGACATGGATCTCTAGGTCTTGGCTAAAGGAGGTTTTCATAGCAAGATGTAGAAGACTGGTTAAGTATTGGATGCTATGATGAGTTGTTTCCAGAATTTGAAGATGGAGCTTTGGATAAGTAACCGAGTTGTTTTGATGGATGGGTAGAGTTCTAAAGAATTTGGGAATGGAAACTAGAAGCAAGGGAGGAAATTTATCCAATTTTGGCTAAGTAAATGGGTCGATGCCGAGTTGATCAACTCGGCATCGAGTTGTTTTGGTGATTATAGTGGGGTTGGGCTTGTACAATGAGAAAGCATGGGACTCGACAGATCATGCTGGAGGTGTTGGCCGTTTGCGTGAGGACTGTATAGTGATGTAACAACCTGATAAACGTTTTATATTTATGGTTGGTAACTCATGAAAGGAGTATGTGATGCCCCACCCTGATACCCACATTAATAGAGAAAATTACAAAGTAACATTGTCGACTAGTGCAGAGAATATGGCTGATTAGGAGTGACCATCTATGAATTTTGCTTTAAGTAAGCATTAACATGTCGATTAATGTGTTATACATTTCTTTTTCAAGTGGAGTTGACGTATATAATTCAGGCTTAAAACAAAACTACAGTGGCTATAATACAAATTCAAACCAACATATAATAATATATAGATCACAGAATATCAGATCAGTCACAACGGAATATAATAGATACAAGTCTGAGTCGACACAAAACATATACATGTACACTACACATATACAAAGTGCTACATCTCAAAATGAATATGTACACAAAAGGAATCTAATCTCAACACAAGATACCACATAATGTCAAATATATACATAGGATGACAAAAGAGAACAACTAGCTAATAGGTAAGTTATCCACTCTAAAGCCTCAAGCCAAAGGTCCTAAAACATCTCGGTTTGATCCGAGTACTATAAAAATTATAAACGGGTCAGTGTAGACTAAGATAAACGTGTTAGCAAAACTGAATGGTAGATAAAGTGATCTAGATCTCAACTGTAAGCATACATCAACAAATATCAAACATGCATCAATAACTTCAAATCATCAAATACAAAATCTCATAATAGCTTCTTAAAAGAAAAAAACCTTCAAAATGACCTTGTGATAATCCAACAACGTTAAATCTAGAAATCTCACAAATAGAAATTTAGCAATCTCATAAATAATGGGGCACCAAACTCCAAGATTGATGAAATAAATTCACCTACATGCATGTAACTCTAACATAGTCATATAAGTCTATAAACATCAAGATAGATACGAGACCTGTAAACATCGAAATAAGTATAAACCTATGAACTCCAAGATAGGTACGAAACCTGTAAACATCGAATAAGAACAAGTCCTATAAAAATCAAGATAGGTAAAAAAAACCTATAAACATCATATATAAACAAGTCAAATAAAAATTAAAAGCGAGTCATATACTCATCGAAAAGTGCTATATACTTTTATATAGCAATCGAATAGATAATGACCATATGTCCCATACCATATGGGTTTACCCAAACGTTTACTATACAATATTAAACTCCACTTGTGTGTAATAATAGTTCGATCGAACAAGTCCAGGAGTTAATTGGTAAACCAAACGCGAGCGTTCCATACCACTTTTTTATTCAATCGTTTAAATCAGTTTCTCATTTGATCGATAATGTGCAATTTTATGAAAATATTTCTCTTTTGAAACTACTTTTAATATATACAAGCTTTTCAAATTATTGTTCCAAAACATTTCTAAAACTCTTGCATATGAGAATACGTAGTATATACGTATACTACTAAAATACTTTATGTGTGAGTATATATATAATAGATTTGTACATAAACAGTCTTGTATAAAATAATTGGATTTAGAAATCAATCGTAGTAAATCCGGGTTGAAAACGTGCATCAAAAGCATGGTTCTTCCAGGATCCATAGAACAATCTCTATGGTATAAAAAAATCAAAACGAATTCAATATTTGATAAATCATGAAATCTGAAAAATGTTAATGAAATTGGTATTAAATGCAGTATTAAAATTTAGTAATCAACTTCTAAATTCGACAAGGAAAACTAGTGAAAAACAGGTCGATCGAAAATATCCGAATGTAGCCTGGATGTTAGGCTCAAGCTATAACCGGTGCACCGGTTGGCTCGCCTGGGCGGACGTCCAAGCGACTCCAGTGACCATCTGTCTATATGTTTTTGCTCATTCTTCCTGTGATGCTTCTCTACCAATCTAAAGTACTGAATAGGCGGTCATGCATGCATATAAACATGTATAATTGGATAAAATTCATGAATTCATATGGTTGGTTTTAGTAAACAGCTAGTTCAGTTCAATTAGATAATGAATCCATCAACATATTAAGATCACATACACTTTAAATTCAACCATAATCATATAACAGCAGCAACCATTTATCTAAGGCTAGAATTTGTGAGATAAACTCATCTATACAAACCCAAAATAGAAGATTGGAGCTTAGAATCTCCTATTCCTTTCTAATACAACCTCAACCTAGGCTATGAACAAAGATTGGATAGGAACCGATCAAAATCAAAAATCAAAAACTTAATTAAATCATTAAACTGATCCATAGATAGATAGAGGAGGTTACCTTTTATTAAAACACACTAAAATAGATTGAAATCCCCTTGATTTCACTCTTTAATTTTCAAATTTGGGGATTTAGGTTTTTTTTATACTTAGGAAATTTTTGATTTCTGGTTTATAAAAATAAGGAGTGAGAAATGATGTACGTACGTTTTCTCGTTTCTATCTCTTTGATTTTGGGCTAAATGGGTCAAGAATGTGGATCCATTAGCCAAATGTTGCTAATTCTTTCAAAACCAAAGTGTTACTAATTTGTTATGTTTCATTTTATGTAACGACTCGCCTTTCATTCCATAGAAAGACGCATCATTAAGAAGAAAGAAAGGGATAGAAAAGAGAAAAGAAAGGAAAGAAAGAAACAGACAACATCAGAATCTCACAACGGAACGAATAAATTATATTATATTACATAAAACTTTACATAGTAACGTATACATCAGAGTTAAACAGCTAATACAACACAAACTAGATAGTTATAACACCTGTCTAGCAATTACAATTTACGTATATCAGAGAAAACAGATACAACACAACACAGCGGAACCACTATATATATCTACACGTTGAAGCCTCCTGCTCCATTATCTCCTCCAGAAACTCGTCAAAGCAATCCTGAATCACTTGACTACTCATACGTAATATGAGTACCCAAGAGTTTAATAAAACAGAAAATAAACACTTGGGTCAGACATGGGCCTGGTGTGAGTAAACGGGGATAAAAGTTGCTTAACTTTAGAAAATCCTTTGGAACCAAGGGTATCACGTAAGACTTCCCACACATAAACATGGAAAGAAATTACCTTACGCTAACCAAAACATTTGATAGGAAATCCAGTGATATTATAATAGTGTCTAGGGTTTTCAAAATAAAATACAGAAATAGCTAGAATGCTTACATCTCACGTTCCAACATTGTTGGGCACAATCAAAATCGTACAGGCACTTATTGGATTATGGATTCCATCAATAGCAGGGCTACTGGGGTATCGCCCGTCACAGTATGTGGCCTAGATCACCGTACCGAGGAGTACGTCCACTCCCCTGCAACACAAAGCCGAAACCATTCCTTACTGAACAGTTCCGAACAAGACCACCCCGCAGATTGGCCGTCGCCAACTGCCACACAGCCGAATATAAAGAGACCTCTAGACAGGGGTAAATCTTGCTCTCCAGTGGGGGCTACCCACGAAGCCTTGCTGCACCTTCCCTGTTTTAGCCATTCCCGGTTGATGAGGCTTGAGGCTACGATTACCTTTATAGGACATATCAATCTTAGAATGCTCATCGTCCACCTGACGATGTTCTGAAAGCATTCAATCCATACAACTTCATTCCGGGTTCGAACGAAACCGAAGGCATTATCTCGTTACACTCGTATTGGAATCACCCTCAGAGTTAACGACGATAACCCTCGCACTCTGAATCACCATCTCGAACCTATAAGTACTATCCCGTCAAACACATTACGGAATCACCCACAGAGTTATACTGACGTATAGTTTTTACACCTCGAGTCTTCACTTGCTCCACTTGGATTAACGACCTAACGTTTAATTTGGAATCGATGTGGTTTTCGGATATCCAAATATGGAAAATCGATCCTGGTCTCATCGAAACCAAACGCCATCTTAATGTCCAAGTTGTACTTAAGGGTTTTAAACAATTAACTCATTTCATTATTATCTATTTCACACAGATAGATAAGCTACATATCACAATAGATAATTACATTCATATCATAAACGGATAATCTATATCATTATCACAAACAGATAATCATCACAACCAGATAATCCATCACACATCATCATACCTTAACCAAACATCCATATCATACAAATACAACTCATCTCATTACTAAGATCACAACCATTCAATCAATAATATCCATAAGCAATGATTTATTATCCATCAATTATAATTAATTTAAAATGAATTAAATTAATTACTTCTATCTCTAATTAATTTAAATTAAATTAAATTAATTACCACATTTATGTCCTGCTTAATATCCATAATTTATTTAACCAGTTAATTAATCATTCACTAAGTATTCAACTTGATTAAACATCTTAGATTTATCATTCACTAATTACAATAAGTAATTAGTCTTTAATTAATTTTCACAAATTAATTAACCTTATTCATAAGTAATTAACATTTAATTACTCATTTATTAATTAATTATAATTAATTATATTTGTCCTTAATTAATTACAATTAATTAATCACTTATTTAATTATTACTTAATCAAACAATCCTTAATTACATCATTAATTATAATAATTAATGATCTCTAATTAATATTTAAATTAATTACTTAATTTAAAAATTAATTACTTTTAGTAATTATTAATCACCTTGATTAATATTAAATTCAGTAATTAACTCCCTTAATTACTTATTAAATAATTAATTCCCAATAATTAATTATCTTTATTAGTTAATCCTTGATTAACTACAAAAGTAATTATCCAAATTACTTTATTAAAATAAATCACCTTTCACTAATTACATTCCAGTAATTTATCATTATTACTTTTCTAAGTAATCCTGCTCTATTAATTACATTTAGTAATTACCTCCAGTAAATCATTAAATGACTTACTTAAATAAATTGACTAAATTAAACAAAACACAATATCAAAATTAATTAAAATATGTAATTAATTCCTTAATTACTTTTATCAATTAATTATACTTAACAAATTACAATTGATAGTATTTAATTAATTAATCTAGTTAATTATCAAAATTGATTAATTACTTAATTATCCTTAGATAATTATTTTTATTAATTAACAACCCTTTTCAATAATTACTTAAGAAAAATTATCTTAGATTAATTATTCGTTAATCATTTCTAATTATAATTTAATTTAAATTATTATTTAAATCAAATAAATAAATAAATTCTTAATTATCCTAATTATTTTCAAATAATTCATTTACTTATCAAATGAATTCAATTACATTCAAAATATATTAAACAATACATTCCTAAAATTTAATTCAAATTCCATTTAAAAATTTAATATTTAAAATGTTTAACTATTTAAACATTAATCCAAATTTAAATAATTATAAACCTTAAAATAAAATAAATGTTAAAGAACATTCATTACCTAAATATAAAAGAAAGATTTAAAACAAAATTTAATAAATCAAGCTTTGAAAATAAATTAATTATTTTAACTTTCAAATTTAAATTAACATTTCATGTCTTTGATTCAAATATTAAAGGAAATAAATTCTTTCAAGTTAAAAACTTATTTGAAATCAAATTTCATTTTCAAATCTACTTTTAAAACATTTGAATCCGTTCAATTTTTTTTTTAAATTTACAAACTGTTTTGAATTCAAAACTGGTTTCCAAAGTAAACCTGAAAACTGTTTTTAACTTGATTTCAAAACAAATTTAAATCTTGCTTGAAATTTAAAATTATTATTTTTAAAAACTTTGAATTCAAAAATTCATTTGAATTCAAATTCAACTTACACTTGAATCAAGTTTCAGCTTTAATATATGAGTTCAATTCAAATTTTAAAAACTGCATAACTACATATTTTAAACCTGCAACTACACTAACCCGAGAAACCCCTATATTTACATCGAGTTCTCAAGCCACCTACTCCGAGTCACTGCAAATTTTACCCGAGAATTACACGAGACAAAAACACAGAACAACCCAACAGTGTTCACCAGAATTCAACATGTATGGTGCACATGCACTGGCGCTCCGGCGGCTTCCAGTCACTCCAACCTACTGCTACGAGTCACCGACCATCTCCTCACAAGCTTACGATCATCAGAAACCTACTGTAATTCGAATTCAAGTTTTGAGAAACCAACTGTAAACCTGGAAACTCATCTACACCCTAAATCCAAACCTGTCAACAGCCCATAATCCATTCTCTGATCACCATCATCACTGCAACTCCGGCTAATGATCCATCTACATCCCCTCTGCAATCTCCCAAAACCCCATCTTACTCGATACAACAGAGAACATGTGAAGAAACTAAGAACTGCAACACTCAAAGACTAGGGTTTGAAACCTGGAAATCCCAATCCCCATCTCCTCCTCTCTCCGATCATTTATTGCCAAAATTTCCTCCATTTCCCAATCAATACTCCACCTATAGGAAGCATCCTAATTCCCAAAATTCACTAGCTCCTCAGATAATTCCTAAATTCCTAATTCTGTTCAAAATAGAATTGCTAATTCCACAGTCAATTTAAAAAGGTGAAGCTTGTTTTAAAATTTCTGATTTCAAACATACATTCATGTTATAATCTTGTTTTAAATAGTTAACGATGTTGATGTTTTTGTTTTATTGCAAAATGTTTATAGTAGAGTTGTTTCAGAGGGTAACAGACTTCAATTCTAACTTATTTTAACTAAATCATAATTTTATAAAACCTACATTTATACTAAACAACATATTTTGTTTACACATAAAATTACTAACTGAAACAATACAAATGATAAAGATTTTCTATTTAAGAATATCTTAGTTTACAAGCAAACTAGATCTGCAGCTATAGGAAATCAACACATATATACATATTCGTATATATATACACAGAACAGCCATTAATATTAAATCATCACATATACATATTCCTTCCAATTCATATGCTCAGATATCTCAAGCTTTTGTGCATGTGAAGTTCTCATTCCATTTTATTTTTAAACAGAAAACAGAACAAATTTTGCCTAAACAGGTTTTGATTTATGTGAAGATAAAAACTTAAGTTCTATAAATTATGGATGGCTATGATTTTTAAAAGGAAAATCTATTTTTAAAATAAGAAGCTTACTCACCTTTTTTTTAAATTGAAGATGCATAAAATACTCAGATGCATTCATTCCTGGAATCTGACTTGCATCTGCATTTGCAAGTTGATTACTGAAGTTGCATGTTGGATGTGCAATTGCAAGTTGAAGTTGATTTTAACTTGTATTTTGATTGCTGAGTTTCTTCCAGATTTGATGTTGTAACTTTGCTTTCAGGTATGCAGAATTTGGTTCTAATGTTGCAAAATTTTGATTGCAGATTGGCTTTGCAGATCTTGATTAAATTTGCAGATATGAAGTTTGTTTGCAGAAATTGATTTGTATTTTGATTTTGCAGATTTTTAACATGCATTTTGTTTGGGTTTAGATTTTACTTAAATCTGATTCTCAGATTTCAAATGAAGATAATGTTTTTAACAAATGAATTGTTATGTTTTCTTATCTAATAAATTAAATTTCAAAAATAAACAACATGCCACTTGTTGACTTATTATGTCAAATGTTTTACAAGTGTCTTCTCTAGTGTTAAGATCTTAACACATATGCATTTTTAATATAAAAAGAAAATTCTAAATTAATAAATGTATTTAAATTTATCCTAAAACCATTTCTAATTTATTTTAGCATGTTTTAAGTGTTTTATTACAATTAGCCTTTAAAATGATTACATGTTTACTTATAAACTTCTTTATAAAATTTAAATGTTTGCTTGAATATTTTCAAAATAATATTCCTTTAAAACTAATTTTCAAAAGAGAAGATTTTAAAAATAATAATGTTGAATTCATTTTATTCCAGTGTTTTAAATCAAAATACTATATTCTAATATGAATGAATTAAATCTTATTTCAAAGAAAAACTATTTTTTTTTAAATAAAAAAATAAGCTTTTATTATAAAATAAAATTTAAACTATATTTATTTTTATAAACAAAACAAATACTTACTTACATTTCTATGAAAATATAAGATAAATTTTTAAAACAAACTTTTGAAAAGTTTTCAATACTAATTTAAATCAATTTAATCAATTTACAATTTATACATTTATATATAATAATTAGAAAATATTCTTTTTTTAAATTTAAATTTAAATCAAAACTCCTATTTACAATGTATACACACATATATATTATAAATAGAATATCCTTAAAATAACTTAGAAAGAAATTTTTATTATTTAAATATTTTTAACTTTTGAAAACAATAATATTCAAATTAAATTATTATTATTATAAATTTTGAAAAGAATATCATTTGACAGATTAAACAATTGTTAATCTTCAAAAGAAAATTCCTGTTTGAATTAGATTATTAAATCAATATTTCACATTTTTAAAATAATTATTAATGAAATTATTAAATAAATATTGCTTAAATTTTCGGGACATCACATTCCTCCCCCTTAAAAGAATTTCGTCCCCGAAATTTAAAAGCAAAGGTAATTTAATAATCCTATACAGATTTTAAAATTTAAAAGAGCAAACATATGTTATCAACCAAATACCAGCAACCATAGCAACCAATTCAAACAAACAATTCTAACTATCCAGACTAAATTCTGGATAAGATTCCCTAGAGTTTCCCAGGTACAAACACCGGGACACTCGCTCTACAGAATATAAACTAGCTACACCACTCAGATCTAGAGCTCCTATATATCTAGATCTACAAATCTAAACAGGATACTGGACCACAGACAAGTCCTGATTAACCTCCAAATTTCCCAGAACTACTGATCCTAAAACTAGTGATAAACCATACACGTACTCCCTCAGAGATACGTGAAAAACATAACAAATTCCAGCCATCCGAACTGGAAATACGATCCTGTAGACCAAACACTTAATCCTTAAGAGAAAACAGAAAGATCCAATACTCATATCCACAAATCTCTCATATCGATCCTGGGCTTCCTTCAACTTCTAGATCAAACAAAATCCACCACACAAACTCTACTACACAAATATCAGAAGACTCCAAACATACTACCCTATCCGAAAACAAGCAGATGCTCAAAACAATCAAGCCTCCAGATCCAAAATGAATTTTCTGTAGAAATCCTCTGATTCAAGACAAAACTCAAATTCCTAATGAATCAGTGTTGTTCCTATTCTGGAATAGCTGCCACCATGCTTCCACTGGGCAACTCTGATTTGAGAATGTTGTTGATGAACACAAGTATAAACTTGATCAACTTATCCCGGATACATTGTTCATCAAATTCCATAAAATCTCAGTGACCTATCCGATTCGTTCACAACATTACAACAAAAATTCAACCAGGAAACTAGATCCGATCAATCCTGCCAACTTAAACAGATTTCTTTCTCAAAGAGCCCCCCTACTATGCTGATCCACCGGTAAAGCTCCAAGAACCAAGTCAAAATAGAACTCCATCTCTCTATGTGGACGCAAATCTTAACTCCTTCGAAGATATCCAGAAAATCAAACCACTTCGATAACTCAAACATCCTCTAGAGATGCTTCAATCCAAACAAAGAACACTTAGAGAACTTTCGAACCGTCACAAGTCACTTTTACGATCCTACTCAGTTCATATCCCAAGAAATCGTTCTCACTCCAACAATCGGAACAGCTAAAGCCTTCAAATCAAAAGAAGAACTAGTGGTCCACCTCTTAACTCCTAACATCACTCCCAACTGAGCTTAATGGACAAACTCCACCATCTGCCGGCCTACTGACAAAAGAATCATCAGAGATTTTTGAACCATCGAAGAAACAGGCCACTCACTGCTGCCACTACTGCCAAAGACTTCCTTATCCAGAAACTTATTGAATTACAAAGCTACACCAGCCTCTTCCACAATAGAGCCTTCAGTAGACAGATATCCCTCAGGAAACTCGCTCCCAAACCAAGCACAAAACACTCTGCCAAACTGAGTCTCAAACTTAAATACAGATAGAACTCCTTCCTAAGGTTGCCAAGATACCATCGCTGGCTTCAGTACTCCCAACTGATTCAAACACAAGAAAATCCACTTGCACGAGTGCAACCAAGCTTACAATCCAAAGATACACTTTGAATCTTGAAAAGATTTCCTTCAGAGATCAGAGAAATCCTTCACCAACTGCAGAATTACTCAAGATGGCCAATACTGCCCTAGCAGATCCACCTCCAACTTAAACACTTGGACTCCAACCATTGGTGGTTGTGTTACACACACCACTACCCTATCTACCTTTAGAACTTATATTGGAAAACCCGAACAAGTAACCCAATCTAATAGGTGTGTGTGTGTATATATATATATATATTCAAAATTACAAATACGCTCTCTCAAGAAGGACACCACTCCAGAGTCTAGGTATTCGCTCAACCTAGAGCTCTGATACCACAATGTAACGACCCGCCTTTCATTCCATAGAAAGATGCATCATTAAGAAGAAAGAAAGGGATAGAAAAGAGAAAAGAAAGGAAAGAAAGAAACAGAAAACATCAGAATCTCACAACGGAACGAATAAATTATATTATATTACATAAAACTTTACATAGTAACATATACATCAGAGTTAAACGGCTAATACAACACAAACTAGATAGTTATAACACCTGTCTAGCAATTACAATTTAAGTATATCAGAGATAACAGATACAACACAACACAGCGGAACCACTATATATATCTACACGCTGAAGCCTCCTGCTCCATTATCTCCTCCAGAAACTCGTCAAAGCAATCCTGAATCACTTGACTACTCATACGTAATATGAGTACCCAAGAGTTTAATAAAACAGAAAATAAACACTCGAGTCAGACATGGGTCTGGTGTGAGTAAACGGGGATAAAAGTTGCTTAACTTTAGAAAATCCTTTGGAACCAAGGGTATCACGTAAGACTTCCCACACATAAACATGGAAAAGTTTTTACCTTACGCTAACCAAAACATTTGATAGGAAATCCAGTGATATTATAATAGTGTCTAGGGTTTTCAAAATAAAATACAGAAATAGCTGGAATGCTTACATCTCACGTTCCAACAAAGTTGGGCACAATCAAAACCGTATAGGCACTTATTGGATTATGGATTCCATCAATGGCAGGGCTACTGGGGTACCTCCCGTCACAGTACGTGGCCTAGATCACCGTACCGAGGAGTACGCCCACTCCCCTGCAACACAAAGCCGGAACCATTCCTTACTGAACAGTTCCGAACAAGACCACCCCGCAGATTGGCCGTCGCCAACTGCCACACAGCCGAATATAAAGGGACCTCTAGACAGGGGTAAATCTTGCTCTCCAGTGGGGGCTACCCACGAAGCCTTGCTGCACCTCCCCTGTTTTAGCCATTCCCGGTTAATGAGGCTTGAGGCTACGATTACCTTTATAGGACATATCAATCTTAGAATGCTCATCGTCCACCTGACGATGTTCTAAAAGCATTCAATCCATACAAGTTCGTTCCGGGTTCAAACGAAACCGAAGGCATTATTTCGTTACACTCGTATTGGAATCACCCTCAGAGTTAACGACGATAACCATTGCACTCTGAATCACCATCTCGAACCTATAAGTACTATCCCGTCAAACTCATTACGGAATCACCCACAGAGTTATACTGACGTATAGTTTTTACACCTCGAGTCTTCACTTGCTCCACATGGATTAACGACCTAACGTTTAATTTGGAATCGATGTGGTTTTCGGATATCCAAATATGGAAACTCGATCCCGGTCTCATCGAAACCAAACGCCATCTTAATGTCCAAGTTGTACTTAAGGGTTTTAAACAATTAACTCATTTCATTATTATCTATTTCACACAGATAGATAAGCTACATATCACAATAGATAATTACATTCATATCATAAACGGATAATCTATATCATTATCACAAACAGAGAATCATCACAACCAAATAATCCATCACACATCATCATACCTTAACCAAACATCCATATCATACAAATACAACTCATCTCATTACTGAGATCACAACCATTCAATCAATAATATCCATAAGCAATGATTTATTATCCATCAATTATAATTAATTTAAAATGAATTAAATTAATTACTTCTATCTCTAATTAATTTAAATTAAATTAAATTAATTACCACATTTATGCCCTGCTTAATATCCATAATTTATTTAACCAGTTAATTAATCATTCACTAAGTATTCAACTTGATTAAACATCTTTGATTTATCATTCACTAATTACAATAAGTAATTAGTCTTTAATTAATTTTCACAAATTAATTAACCTTATTCATAAGTAATTAACATTTAATTACTCATTTATTAATTAATTATAATTAATTATATTTGTCCTTAATTAATTATAATTAATTAGTCACTTATTTAATTATTACTTAATCAAACAATCCTTAATTACATCATTAATTATAATAATTGATGATCTCTAATTAATATTTAAATTAATTACTTAATTTAAAAATTAATTACTTTTAGTAATTAATAATCACCTTGATTAATATTAAATTCAGTAATTAACTCCCTTAATTACTTATTAAATAATTAATTCCCAATAATTAATTATCTTTATTAGTTAATCCTTGATTAATTACAAAAGTAATTATCCAAATTACTTTATTAAAATAAATCACCTTTCACTAATTACATTCCAGTAATTTATCATTATTACTTTTCTAAGTAATCCTGCTCTATTAATTACATTTAGTAATTACCTCCATCAAATCATTAAATGACTTACTTAAATTAAAGTAATTGATTAAATTAAACAAAACACAATATCAAAATTAATTAAAATAAGTAATTAATTCCTTAATTGCTTTTATCAATTAATTATACTTAACAAATTACAATTGATAGTATTTAATTAATTAATCTAGTTAATTATCAAAATTAATTAATTACTTAATTATCCTTAGATAATTATTTTTATTAATTAACAACCCTTTTCAATAATTACTTACTTAAGAAAAATTATCTTAGATTAATTATTCATTAATCATTTCTAATTATAAATTAATTTAAATTATTATTTAAATCAAATAAATAAATTCTTAATTATCCTAATTATTTTCAAATAATTCATTTACTTATCAAATGAATTCAATTACATTCAAAATATATTTAAACAATACATTCCTAAAATTTAATTCAAATTCCATTTAAAAATTTAATATTTAAAATGCTTAACTATTTAAACATTAATCCAAATTTAAATAATTATAAACCTTAAAATAAAATAAATATTAAACAACATTCATTATCTAAATATAAAAGAAAGATTTAAAACAAAATTTAATAAATCAAGCTTTGAAAATAAATTGATTATTTTAACTTTCAAATTTAAATTAACATTTCATATCTTTGATTCAAATATTAAGGAAATAAATTCTTTCAAGTTAAAAACTTATTTGAAATCAAATTTTATTTTCAAATATACTTTTAAAACATTTGAATTGGTTCATTTTTTTTTAAATATACAAACTGTTTTGAATTCAAAACTGGTTTCCAAAGTAAACCAGAAAACTGTTTTTAACTTGATTTCAAAACAAATTTAAATCTTGCTTGAAATTTGAAATTATTATTTTTAAAAACTTTGAATTCAAAACTTCATTTGAATTCAAATTCAACTTACACTCGAATCAAGTTTCAGCTTTAATATATGAATTCCATTAAAAATTTAAAAACTGCATAACTACAGATTTTAAACATGCAACTACACTAACCCGAGAAACCCCTATATTTACTTCGAGTTCTCAAGCCACCTACTCCGAGTCACTGCAAATTTTACCCGAGAATTACACGAGACAAAAACACAGGACAACCCAACAGTGTTCACCAGAATACAACATGTATGGTGCACATGCACTGGCGCTCCGGCGGCTTCCAGTCAATCCAACCTACTGCTACGAGTCACGACCATCTCCTCACAAGCTTACGATCATCAGAAACCTACTGTAATTCGAATTCAAGTTTTGAGAAACTAACTGTAAACCTGGAAACTCATCTACACCCTAATCCAAACCTGTCAACAGCCCATAATCCATTCTCTGATCATCATCATCACTGCAACTCCAGCTAATGATCCATCTACATCCCCTCTGCAATCTCCCAAAACCCCATCTTACTCGATACAACAGAGAGCATGTGAAGAAACTAAGAACTGCAACACTCAAAGACTAGGGTTTGAAACCTGGAAATCCCAATCCCCATCTCCTCCTCTCTCCGATCATTTATTGCCAAAATTTCCTCCATTTCCCAATCAATACTCCACCTACAGGAAGCATCCTAATTCCCAAAATTCACTAGCTCCTCAGATAATTCCTAAATTCCTAATTCTGTTCAAAATAGAATTGCTAATTCCACAGTCAATTTAAAAAGGTGAAGCTTGTTTTAAAATTTCTGATTTCAAACATACGTTCATGTTATAATCTTGTTTTAAATAGTTAATGATGTTGATATTTTTGTTTTATTGCAAAATGTTTACAGTAGAGTTGTTTCAGAGGGTAACAGACTTCAATTCTAACTTATTTTAACTAAATCATAATTTTATAAAACCTACATTTATACTAAACAACATATTTTGTTTACACATAAAATTACTAACTGAAACAATACAAATGATAAAGATTTTCTATTTAAGAATATCTTAGTTTACAAGCAAACTAGATCTGCAGCTATAGGAAATCAACACATATATACATATTCGTATATATATACACAGAACAGCCATTAATATTAAATCATCACATATACATATTCCTTCCAATTCATATGCTCAGATATCTCAAGCTTTTGTGCATGTGAAGTTCTCATTCCATTTTATTTTTAAACAGAAAACAGAACAAATTTTGCCTAAACAGGTTTTGATTTTTGTGAAGATAAAAACTTAAGTTCTATAAATTATGGATGGCTATGATTTTTAAAAGGAAAATCTGTTTTTAAAATAAGAAGCTTACTCACCTTTTTTTAATTGAAGATGCAGAAAATACTCAGATGCATTCATTCCTGGAATCTGACTTGCATCTGCATTTGCAAGTTGATTACTGAAGTTGCATGTTGGATGTGCAATTGCAAGTTGAAGTTGATTTTAACTTGTATTTTGATTATTGAGTTTCTTCCAGATTTGATGTTGTAACTTTGCTTTCAGATATGCAGAATTTGGTTCTAATGTTGCAAAATTTTGATTGCAGATTGGCTCTGCAGATCTTGATTGAATTTGCAGATATGAAGTTTGTTTGCAGAAATTGATTTGTATTTTGATTTTGCAGATTTTTAACATGCATTTTGTTTGGGTTTAGATTTTACTTAAATCTGATTCTCAGATTTCAAATGAAGATAATGTTTTTAACAAATGAATTTCTTTGTTTTCTTATCTAATAAATTAAATTTCAAAAATGAACAATATGCCACTTGTTGACTTATTATGTCAAATGTTTTACAAGTGTCTTCTCTAGTGTTAAGATCTTAACACATGCATTTTTAATATAAAAAAAAATTCTAAATTAATAAATGTATTTAAATTTATCCTAAAACCATTTCTAATTTATTTAGCATGTTTTAAGTGTTTTATTACAATTAGCCTTTAAAATGATTACATGTTTACTTATAAACTTCTTTATAAAATTTAAATGTTTGCTTGAATATTTTCAAAATAATATTCCTTTAAAACTAATTTTCAAAAGAGAAGATTTTAAAAATAATAATGTTGAATTCATTTTATTCCAGTGTTTTAAATCAAAATACTATATTCTAATATGAATGAATTAAATCTTATTTCGAAGAAAAACTATTTTTTTTAAAATAAACAAAATAAGCTTTTATTATAAAATAAAATTTAAACTATATTTATTTTTATAAACAAAATAAATACTTACTTACATTTCTATAAAAATATAAGATAGATTTTTAAAACAAACTTTTGAAAAGTTTTCAATACTAATTTAAATCAATTTAATCAATTTACAATTTATACATTTATATATAATAATTAGAAAATATTCCTTTTTAAAATTTAAATTTAAATTAAAATCAAAACTCCTATTTACAATGTATACACACATATATATTATAAATAGAATATCCTTAAATTTACTTAGAAAGAAAATTTTATTATTTAAATATTTTTAACTTTTGAAAATAATAATATTCAAATTAAATTATTATTATTATAAATTTTGAAAAGAATATCATTTGACAGATTAAACAATTGTTAATCTTCAAAAGAAAATTCCTGTTTGAATTAGATTATTAAATCAATATTTCACATTTTTAAAATAATTATTAATGAAATTATTAAATAAATATTGCTTAAATTTCCGGGACATCACATTTTAAGTCTTAATACATACTAATATTATTAAAACAAAGTTCTAATTTAACTAACATTTATTTCTAAAATTTCCACAATATAAATAATATATCAAAATCTCACTTTTCATTAATAATGAAATATTTTATTAAAATTAACTACAACTTATAAAATAAAGAGTCTTTCTCCATATTTTTAATAAAATGAACAACTAATATGAAAACTATGTTTCAACTAATGAAATTGTTTTCATATAATTTATTTATTAATTTTCTCCAAAATTATCTTATATAATTAAATATAAGAGTTAAATTGTATAAAAAGGAAATTCATTAAATTCCTAATTTATTAAACCCCAAATCCAATTTAATTTGGAAATACAATAATTTACAAATTCCCAAAATTCATTTAATTAAATAATTAAAATTAATGAAATCATATTTTAAATTTAGACTCTAGGTAATCTTGACTGGGGTTGCTACAGATTCCTCCTTATAAAAATTGCATCTCTATAACTTTCCTTCAGCGAAAGTCAATAACATTACACGATGCATCTATTAAAGAGGATAAAATTCATAAGCATAAAATAATTCAAAACAAGTGTCTCACCATAAATGAGCACGATAAAGTATTTCAGGATGCGTTCTCTCGATGAACTCTCTAGTCTCCCGTGAATAGTCCTTTGGATTGCTAGACCATTGGACTTTAACGAGCAGAACGTCTTTATTTCGAAGGTGTTTAACCTATGATGTAATAATATGAATAGGTCTCTGCTCATAAGTAAATTCGGGTGAAAACCCGAGCGCCTTAAGAATTCTCTGCTCAAGAATAGAATCTAAATCGTGAAGACACTTCCGAAGTTGAGAAACATGGAATACATTATGAACATTGAAGAATTGGGTAGGAAGAGATATTTGATAAGCAACAAGGCCGATATGCTTTGTGATAGTGTATGGTCTGATATATCTCAGAGCCAAATTTTCAAAATGACTAAACCACGTCATACCCTTCAATGGGGATACATGAATAAAGACTCGATCTCCTACGGAGAATTCCAAGGCCTTTCTCCTATTATTTGCATAGGATTTCTGCCTTCTCTGTGCCTCTTTCATTCACTATCGAATGAGATTGATCTTCTTAGAAGCTCCAGGAATAGAGTCAAGGCCCAAAATACGCTTCCTCCCCGACTTAAGCCAACAAAATGGTGATCGAAATGGCCTTCTATAAAGAGCCTCGAAAGGAGCCATGCCAATACTAGACTGAAAGTTGTTGTTGTATGCAAACTCAACAAGGTAGATATGATCTTTCCAACTCCCACCGAAGTTGAGAATGGCACTGGGGATGCAATGAAGTCCTACGATCTCCTTAACATAGATCTTAGCAAGCTGAGAAGCATTCTGATTGGACTTAAAAGGAATGAAGTAGGCTGATTTAGTCAAGCGATCAACAATCACACATAAGCTATCATGGCCAGCCCTCGAACGAGGAAGACTATCAATGAAGTAAGATTGTGATCATTAAAAGATTGATACAACAAAGGATTTAACTATGAACTTATGAAAGTTAGCTCATAATAATTGGTCCCATTTCCACACCGGGACTTCTAATGGTCGCAAAAGACCGTTGGGACGCTGATGCTTGGCTTTAACAAGCTTACAAGTCAAGTACCTCTTCACAAACTCTGCTCCATCCTGCTTCGTGCCTTCCCAATAATAAAGACACTTCATATCGGTATACATCTTACTACTACCGGGATGAATAGTATACTTGGAGCGACGGTGCTCTTTAAGAAAATCTCTCCCAATATCACAATCATCGGGAACTAAAAGCTGACCACTTCTACGAAGCATTGATAAAACAAATCCTTCAATTCATCACTTTTGGAAACACCATTACACTGCTGAAAAAGATGAGATAGATTAGATCACACTTCTGGCCTTCCATGATGCAATCCAAAAGATAAGGACGAGCTTCCAAGCTAAATAACAAGTTGAAAGGACTAGAATCTAGGATACGATCTCTAATCTCACAAGAAGATAGAATCTCAAGATCCTTTCACTCAGCTAACATTAAAGAAACAAGTGCTTACTGCTTATGACTAAGAGCATCCGCTACTCGATTCCCCTTCCTTGGAGTGTATTGCATATAAATATCAAAGGAAGCAAGGAATTTGAGCCATCTCTACTGTCGCATATTAAGCTCCTTCTAAGTGAATGGGTACTTCAACGACTTATGATCGATGTAACACACAAATCTCTCACCTTACAAATAATGACACCAAATCTTTAAATAAAAGATTATAACTACGAGCTCCAAATCATGAGTGGCGTATCTCACCTTGTTCGGCTTCAACTATCTCGAAGCAAAAGCAACTACACGGTTTTGCTATATAAGAACAATACCCAAACCAAACCTACTAGCATTCGTGTATACCACAAGATCTTGATTCCTATCTGGAACCATGAGAACATGAGCGTTAGAAAGGACTTCCTTCAACTTCTAAAAAGAAGCTTCACACTTATCCAACTAATATACTTAACTTCTTCCCTAGTCAAAGAAGTGAGAGGTAAGATAATCTTGGAATATTCCTTTATGAATCGACGATAATAACCTGCCAATCAAAGAAAACTGCAAATTCCCGATACATTCTCAAGCCTCTTCCAATTCTGAATAGCTTCAATCTTCGGTGGATCAACATAAATACCTTCTTCAGAAACTACATGCCCCAAGAACCTCACTTGCCTCCGATAAAAGTGGCACTTAGAAGATTGGCTTTTAACCGATTCTTCCTAAGTGTCTCCAAAATAATTCTAAGATATTCCACATGCTCTTTCTCAGATTTAGGATAAATATCATCAATGAATATAAGAATGAATTGATCGAGAGAATCTTGGGAAACGATATTCATGAGATCGACAAAATAAGCTGGAGCGTTCACTAATCCGATAGGTATAACGAGCCACTCATAAGAACCATAACGGGCACAAAATAAAGTAAGAGGAATGTTATCTTTAGCCACAAGAATCTGATGAATTTGATTGCTAAGTCTAACTGGGAAATGACATCATCGATCCTACGCAAGGGATACTTGTTCTAACGGTAAATTCATTAAGCTTGCGATAATCAATGCCAAACCTAAGAGTACCATCAACCTTCTTTACAAACATGATAGAAGCTCCCCAAGAGAAGAAATAGTCTGGATAAACTAGTTCGTTTCCAACTCTAATAACTATTTCCTTAACTGCTCATTCTCCTTAGCAGACATCCTATAGGGAGGACAACTAATTAGATGAGCACGAGGATAAGATAAATTTGGAACTTAATCGCCTGCTTAGGAGGCAACCCCGAAATGGGTTCCAAAACATCAAGATAATCACAAACTATAGGAATTTGGGAAATGTTATCGTCTTCCTGAACCTCAAGAGAAAAAAAAGGATGCTTCCAAATCAGAATCAAATTCGTGAAGAAAGATAGAAATCCGCTTAATGGATTCTAAATGTCTAAGATAAATAGTTCTTTTGGGATGTAGGATGTGGGATTCATTATAGTTAAGTCAATCCATTTCCAAAATCATTCCAAACCTAAGAAAATGCATAACATGAAGATTGGCATGAATGAATGACCACATAAGATAATCTCAACATCTCTACAAAGCATACCGAGGGTTGCGGATCCACCGACCGGGTTCTCAGCAAAATCATTAAGCATACAACATCCAACTATAAAGCATCAACAAGTTCCTTCGATATGAATGAGTGAAATGCACCCGTATTGAAGAGAACCCAAATTAGAAGGTTCCATAAAGCAATTCCACCTTTAATAACAGAAGATATACCACGATGCTGAGAAGATCCACCAGAAGCCTACACAACACTAAGCTTCCCAAAAGTGAGGCCTTAACTACTCAGGGATAAGATGCTACAAGATGATCTTCCTTCTTGCAATAACGAAAAATAAGAGCTTTAGGAAAATCCTTAACGAAATGCTCTATAGAACCACAATTTAAGCACTCTCCTTTAGTTGGTTATGATGAAGTGGAACAAGAACCTTTCTTCTTGATCTTCTTATTAGGATGAAACGGCTTCGACTTCTTGAATGGTTGCTTCTATATTAGATGAAAGCTCCTCTTCTCTACTATGTCTTCCTCACTAGTATCCTTTTTGACCTCTTTAAGCTTAAAGGCCGAATCAACTAACTCCTCAAATGAAACCTTCAATTGCAGCATCAATGCCTTCTTAAGTTGGTTCTTCAGACCATCCACAAATCTTTGATTCTTCTTTAGTGGAGTACTTATGTGCTCGATCTTGTATTTGGAAAGAGCTTCGAAGCTCGACTGGTACTCTACCATAGAAGACTTTCCTTACTTCAACTCAGTAAACCTCTTAGCTAATGAGGCCTTCTTTGATTCAGGAATGAATTTCAACTCAAATCATCCTCTAAACTGCTCCCAAGAAAGAGTACACTCATCCACCTCCACTATAAAAATATCATTCCAGTCAAGAGCTCACGCTTGGAGCTGATTAGAGGCTACTTGAACCCTCTGTTGATCGCTAAGACCCATGAGGGAAAAGATCCACTTGCATGTCCTAAGCCATGCCTGCACCTCAATCTCACTCTCAAAACCTCTAAAGGGCATTCCATCAATATGTGCAAAGTCGCTGCACATACGTGCAAAACTCGACTTGTGAGGATAAGAATTTGGAGGAGGTTCGGTAGGCTGAGTATTCCCAAGGAGTTCCATAATCTGCTCGTCGGACATAAACTCCATCCAAAGGAGTGCCACTAGGCTGCCTACTAACATAATGAGAAAGTGGTCTACTACCAGCCATCTAAGATTCTGAAAGGAATAAAATAAGATAAATGATTATTCAATAGTCATACGATTCGATATAAGGACTTTCAAAGATATACAGTAAGGAATATACTTCATTAAAACTTAAGGGACGTATCCCTATGACTCGCCTAATCCATGATTCATATATGTAATATCATATTTTGTTCTGAACTATATCCTGATACCAAGCTGTGATGCCTTACCTTGAGACCCACATTAATAGAGAATACTATAAAGTAACATTATTAACTAGTGTAGATAATAGGGCTAGTTAGGAGCGATCATTCGTGAATTTTACTTTAAGTGAGCATTGACACGTCGATAAATATGTTATACATTTCTTTTTCAAGTAGAGTTGGCATATACAATACATGCATAAAACAAAACTATGGTGGCTATAATAAAAATTTAGAATAACATATAATAATATATAGATCACAGAATATCAGATCAGTTATAGCGGAATATAATAGACATAAGTCTAAATCGAAATAATAGATACATGATGTAGACTACACATATACAAAGTGCTACATCTCAAAATGAATATGTACACAAAAGGAGTCTAATCTCAAAACAAGATACTACATTATGCCAAATATATGTATAGGATGACAAAAGAGAACAATTAGCTAAGAAGTAAGTTATCCACTCTAAAGCCTCAAGCTGAAGAACCTGAAACATCTCGTTTGACCCGAGTATTATAAAAATAATAAACAAGTCAGTCTAGACTAAGATAAATGTGTTACCAAAACTAAATGATAGATATCTAGATCTCAATTGTAACCATATATCGACAAAAATCAAACATGCATCAATAATTTTAAATCATCAAATACAAAAACTCTTAATAGCTTATTAAAAGCAAAAACCTTCGAAATGATTTGGTGATAATCCAACAATGTTAAGTCTAAAAATCTCAATATCATAAGTAAAGGGGCGCCAAACTCCAAGATTGATAAAATAAATGCACCTACATGCATGTAACTCCAAGATAAACGTATAAGTCTATCAACACCAAGATAGGTACGAGACCTATAAATATTGAAATATGTATAAAACCCATGAACTCCAAGATAGGTGCGAAACATATAAATATCGAATAGGAAGAAGTCCTATAAACATCAAGATAGTTACAAAACCTATTTACATCAAATTGGAATAAGTCTTATAAACATCAATGGCGAGTCATATTTTCGTCGAAAAGTGTTATATACTTTTATATAGCAATCGAATAAATAATAACCGCGTATCCTATACCACACGGGTTTACCCAAATATTTACTATATAATACTAAACTCCATTAGTGTGTAACAATAGTTCGATCGAACAAGCCCAATAATTAATCTGTAAAACAAACGCGAGCGTTCCATACTACTCAAATTATTTAATCATTTAAATCAATTTCTCATTCAATTGAAAACATGCAATTTATGAAAATATTTCTCTTTTAAAACTACTTTTAAAATATTAATTTATACTGGATATATATATATATATAAGTACGCTTTTCAAACAATTACTCCAAAACATTTCTAAAACCCTTACATATGAGAATAGATAGTATATATGTATATTACTGAAATTCTTTGTGTGAATATATATATATATATATATATATATATATTAGATTTGCACCTAAATAGTCTTGTACAAAACAATTGGATTATGAAATCAATCATTCGTAAATCCGGGTTGAAAAAGTGCATCAAAAGTGTGTAATTCTCCCGAGATCATAAAACAATATCTGTGATATAAAAACATCGAAATGAATTCAATAATTCATACATCACAAAATCTAGAAAATATCAATGAAATTGGTATTGTGACTAGCACTAAAATTTAGCAATCAACTTCTTCGATTAAATAAGGCAAACAAGTGACAAATAGATCGATAAAAAATACCAGAATGTAGCCTTGATGTCAGGCTACAACCAGTGCACCAGTTGGCTCGCTTGGGCTGACGTCCAGGCAACTCTATTGACCTTCCATCGATCCGTTTTAACTCATTCTTCCTACGATGCATCTCCAATGATCTAAGGTACTGAATAGGTAGTCATGCATGCATATAGACATGTATAATTAGATAAAATTCATGATTTCATATGGTGGGTTTTAGTAAACAGCAAGTTTAATTCAATTAGACAATGAATCCATCAACATATTGAGATCCCATTTACTTAAGGCTAGAATTCGTGAGATACACTCACCTATACAAACCTGAAATGGAAGATTAGAGTTTGGAACCTCATACGCCTTTCAACCTCAAACTAGGCTATGAACAAAGATTGGATATGAATTGATTAAAATCAGAAATCAAAAACTTAATCAAATCATTAAATTGATGCATAGATAGATAGAGGAGATTACCTGTTGTCAAAACACACTAAAATAGATTATAAGCCCCTTGATTTCACTCTTTAATTTGCAAATATAGGGATTTAGCTTTTTCTGTACTTAGGAAATTTTTGATTTTTAGTTTTGAGATAAATGAGAAGTGAGAAATGATGTACGTACATTTTCTCATTTCTTTTTCTTTGGTTTTGGGCTAAGTGGGTAAAGAATGTGGATCTGTTGGTCAAGTGTTGCTAATTCTTTCAAAACCAAAGTGTTACTAATTTGTTGTGTTCCATTTTAATACTTTATACCAATTAATATAATTAAAACAATGTTCTAATTTAACTAACATTTATTCCTAAAATTACCACAGTATAAATAACATATCAAATCAAACTTTTCATTAATATTGAAATATTTTATCAAAATTAACAATAAATTAGAAAATAAAAAGTCATTCTCCATATTTTTAATTAAAATGAACTATTAATATAGAAACTATATTCAACTAATGAGATTGTTTTCATACAATTTACTTATTCATTCTCTCCAAAATTATTTTTATATAATTAAATATAAGATTTAAATAGCATAAAAATAAAATTCATTAAATTTCCAATTTATTAAACTCCAAATCCATTTTAATTTGGAAATACATAAATTTACAAATTCCCTAGATCCATTCAATTAGTTGATTAAAATTAATTTAATGATATTTTAAATTTATATTCTAGGTGATCTCGACTAGGGTTGTTACAGAGTAGGTACCAAAGATAGCGGCTCGATAAAGGAGGGAGTCGTGGAATGGGGAACATGTAAGAGTTCCTGGATAACGGAAAACAGATTGAACAAAAAGGAGGGCTGGGCTGTATGTGCTAAGAAATCGTTAATACTCAGAGTGTTTTCTGTTGTACTCGAAGCAGGGGTATTATAAGTGGGGATGATAATGGTTCAATGAGTAGATCTGAATACCCTATGCCAGTGGCTTTAGTTGTAGTGTCTGGCTTTGGCTACGTGTCACATATCTAACTTTGGACTACATGATATGAGAATATATTAAAAACCGAGATTTCCATTAGTCCTTGGCAATAAGGAGGCCATAAGAGTTATCATATATTTAGGGCACATGGAGTGATAGTGGGGATTGCTGAATGCATGCTATAGTTTCTATGGTTGCTTTAGTTCCTTTCTAGGCTATCACTTGGAGATATCATTTGAAGAAGGTATTGGAGATTGGAATACCTAAAGAGCTGATATTCTTATTTTGAATAGAGTACCTTTATGTTATTTGTAGAATAACATATTATGATGTTATGTGCTAACTCTTTGGTTGCATGGGCTGGTCAGATTTGATTCGTGTACCTCTGTTCCTTACCATATTTATCTGCATAGCATTTTGAGATTCATTTACCGCTCATGCTAGACTGTTATCGGAGCCAACGTATTATTTTTTGTTTCTTAGTATCTTAGATACTCTTAAATGAGTAGATTGGATAACAGGTCTAGGTGATACGGTAATTGTGCGGAGGACGAGCTGGATGGAGCTATCTTGTATAATATACTTATTTGGATTTCTACTCTTATTCCGATGTATTGCACTGGGAAGCCTTAGCAGTGACTGCTTATTTTCTTGTTATGAGATAGTTGTTGAGTTCATCTACATTGTATAAACTCTACCACATTTGTTATAACTTTTTGGATCTGTGTTTTGATGACTTGTTCACTTAGTTATTACCATTTCTCCTGTTATATCTATGATATTATATTTTATCCATGTACCATGAGACAGGTTATATGTTGCATTACATTTTTCAACCCTAATGATCATCCTATATTTGACTAGGCATGGCTACAACGTGCTATTTTGATATTATTGGTGCCAGCGATATAGGGCGGTCGTCACCCCATAAGCCTCAAAATCGATAATGCAAGCCTACAAAAGTTCCTTTAACATACGATTCATCCCCTCGGTTTACCCATCAGTCTGCAGGTGATAAGTTGTGCTGATATGTAGTTCGGTCCCTAGTGCCTTTTGTAAGATCTTCCAAAATTCACTAGTGAACAAAGGGTCTCGGTCGCTCACAATGCTCTTTGGCATGCCATGGAGTCACACCATCCACTTCACATACAAATCAGCCCATTTGGATGTTGTTCAAGTAGACTTAACGGGTATGAATCAGGCACTCTTTGTCAATCTATTAACTATGACCTAGATGCTATGATACCCTCTGGTCCTTGTAAATCCATCAATAAAGCCCATCGTTATTTGCTCACACTTCTACTTGGGAACTTCAAGCGGTTGTAGTAATTCACTTGGCTTCTTTTGCTTCTCCTTCACCAATTGGCAGTTTATGCACTTTAAGTTAAATGTTGCGACATCCTTTTTCATCCCCTCCTAATAATAGATCAGCTTCTTATCGTGGTACATCTATAGTCAACCTAGAATGGTGGCACTTTTGTACCATCTCGTTTCATAATCCATCAGCATTAAGGACGAACAATCTCCCATCCTTACGATGCCAACCTTTCGGTCGAGACCATATTGTTTTGTATCTTCAGACTCTACCTCTCCTTCTACTTTTGCAACGATCTCTGCCAGTCCAACGTCTCACCTCTAACTAGTACCGATCCGCCTAATCAAAGTAGATCTGGTCATCAAACTTGCCATAATTTCTGGCTCTAACTCACAATAAGGTCCGAAGTCATAGCCAAACAATATACTCCAACCTCTTCCACTCTAGGAAATCACTCCCAAAATAGCATGTCTTCTACTCAATGCATCGAAGACCACATTTCCTTACCAAGCATATAGCAAATGTCAAAGTCGTATGAGGTCAAGAACTCCAACCATCGCTGTTGGTGAAGGTTAAGGTCCTTTAGGAAAAAAAAACACCTTAAGTATTTGTGGTCCGTGAATAACTTGAACCTTCCTCCTAATAGACAATGCCTCCAAATCTTCAAAGCAAACTCTATAACCACCAACTCTAAATCATGAGCGGCTTCAGCTGTCGACTAGCATAGGCAACAACGTTTCGCCTATGCATCAACACCGCACCCAATCCAGTACCACATGTGTTCGTGTAAACTATCATCTTCTCTTCCCGCTCAAAATGGTCAATACTAGTGCATTTGTTAGTCTTTCCTTTAGACTCACAAATGCATGTTCACTCTTCGCATCCCAAACAAAAGTCTGATTCTTTTTCGCCAAGTTGGTCAATGTTCTGCTACCTTCAACAAGTCCTTGATAAAACTTCTATAATATCCCACCAATCCCGAGAAGCTTCTCATATCAGTACCATTCTTGGGTTTGTTCCAATCCTGAACCGCTGCCACCTTAGCAGGATAAATTATGATACTCTGCTTGTAGATGACATGACATAAGAATCTCACTTACCTCCTCTAAAAGTGACACTTTGAAAAATTCGCTTTCAACCCGTGCTTCCTTAAAAATTCAAGCATGATTCTCAAATGTGTCTTGTGTTTCTACTCTATTGTAGAATAGGTCAGAATGTCATCCACATACTCGGGCATAAACCTGTTTAACTAATCCCTGAAGACATAGTTCATGAGATCAACAAAATATGCCGGAGCATTGGCTTGCCTGAACAACATAATTAACTACTCATAAAAACTAGACGGCATATGAAACGCGGTAATAGGCACACTCTCCTTTGCTACTCTCAACTGGTGAAATCCCTTCACCAAATCCAGATGTAAAAACAGCTTCGAACTATGGAGAAAATCGAATAAGTCATCAATCAGCAGGAGTGGATACTTGTTCTTTTTCATTATCTTACTCAGCTCAAGGTGATCTACGCATAACTTCAGAGAGCCATCATCCTTTATGGCGAATACTACAGGTGCACCCCACTCAGATATATTCCTATGAATGAACCCTCGCTTCAATGGGTCATTCAACTTACAACTCCAGCTCCTGCTCTCTGGGTGCCACACGCCTCAAAGGCATAACTACCAATCAGGCATCCTTTACCAAATCTTATATGGAACTCAATATCTTTATGCGGTGGTAATCCAATCACCTCCTAAAATATATTCAGATATCCTTCACCATAGGCATAAATGATAAATCATCATGCGAAATCTCAACCGAGTACAAAAAAATGGCCATCACCACATCATCAGGCATGCAGCTTATCTCCAACCTACGCCCATCATCCATCCCCATCATCATCAATGGGCTCTCATAATCCACCACTACTTCAAACTAGCAGTCAGTCCATCCGCAATATAATACTGAACCCAAAAAAATTCAAAACATACCAGTCACAAACAAAAGTGCATCCATGACTCAAAAGGACTAAACCATGACAACCCATACTTAGGCTAGTAGAGCCTTTAACAGGGTTCATCACAATCTAAGGTTGTTCAGCTATTTTGGGCTTCAATCCCATCCTATCTATGAGTCACTAGATATTAAGGAAGGTAAATCTCTAGTATAAAACAAAACACTTATAGGAACATCGTAAATGGAAAGCATACCTTGAATAACGACGCCCTTGCCTTTTTCCTTCATCGAGTGAGCATTCGATGAAGTTGGGACAACATCCAAAGCGTACACCATCACCACCTTCTCCTGCTTCACTGGTACAGGATAATTATTTTGAATATGCCCCATCTTGTTGCAGATGTGAACTTCCTTTATTCAACGTTATAGTTTTTAATAAGGTGACCCTTCTCCTCGCAATTGTAGCAAGTAAGGTCCCACTTTCCCTTCTTTTGGCTACCCTTACTTTGCAACTATTTTCTCTTACCATTCCGTTTCTTCTTATCTCCGCCCGCTTGTTGCAACTTTGGCTCTTCTTTAACCACATCAACTAATTTGGAATTGGGGTATAAGCACTCCTACAAAGAGCGTTCTCAGCGAGTCTCTCAAATGGCTCTTCGATATGGCTCACCAATTTCTCCTCCAAATAGTCATCCTATTCCATCGGAAAATACTCATTATTTCTTAATGGAGCATCAATGAAAGACATCCATATCTAGACATGGCATCAAACTCAGTAATATATTTGGAAAAAAACATTTCTCCTTGCTTTAAATCAGCAAATCTCCCGAATGATACCGACTTCTACGTAGTCGAAATGAGCTTCTCTTAGAATCTAGCCTTGAATTAGTCCCAAGTAAATTGGTCCTTGAGGGAAGCAATAATAATGGCATTCCACCAGTTCAAAGCCCGCCTCTCGAGCTATCTAGAGCCCAACCTCCTCTTTATGGCATCTTCTACTTCCATATCGCCAAAGGTACGTTCGTAGGTGTTCAGCCAATCCTACACTTTGATGGCCGACTCCATTCCAAGAAATGGTTTGCCTCCTAAAATGGAGTAATCCTTACCTAGCTTGGCAAAGTTAGCCCTCGGTGCTTGCACCTAAGCGACAACACCAACAACAACATTTGGGGTGGCCATGTGTGCATTCTACAACATGTTTACCATCATCGTATTGAACATAGCTTGCAAGTCAAGGTTAGCAGCCGTTGAGCCCGCTCCATCCTCGACTCTAGAAATGAAGTTTCTTATAGCGTTTCTTGTTTGCCAGCTCATTCTTAATTTGTAACAAGAATGATCAGTCTCTCAAAACGAAAATAACATCAATGGTACTCGTGTGTGCATGCAACTTATATACAACTATATAATTTTGAAAACCAAAATATATAACCAGTATGCAATCTCTCGTATATATACATACTCTCAATCTAGTCTAGGGTGATACTCCTTCCCTAATTCTACTAGACGATGGTATCAACTCAATTTAATCGTGTAACCTAAGCTCTAATACCGAATGTGACGGTTGTCCTATACCATTAGCACCCAAAATAACTAAATAGTGCACAGCTGCGGTGCCCGGTCGATGTACGATGATCATTAGGGATTAGGAAAGAAATAAAAACATATCAAAACCTGTCGTGTATCTCACAACACATGGAATAAAATATAATATTCATTACAGATTTAAAAAAGAAGTGATAGTAATAACTAAGTGATCCAAATATCAAAATACATATCCTCAGAGTTATACAACAATATGATAGAGTCTATACAAAGTAGAAATAAACTCAAATAACTGTCTCATAATAATAGTAAACACTATCAAGGCTCCATAGTGTTGCACCGTGGAATAAGCATAATATCTATATATAATACGAGAAGCTCCATCCACCTTGTCCTTTGTACTACACTGAATACACCTAGACCTACTATTTAGTCTACTCATTTAAGAGTACTCGAGATAATAAGAAGCAAAGCAAAAAACTTCAAGTCAGACAACAGTCTAGGGTAAGCAATAAATGAATCTCAAAAATACTATACAAGTCGATATGGTAAAGAATTAAGGTACAAGAACCATACTTAACATGTCCTTGCATCCAAAGAATTAGCATATAACATTTATCATATGCTACTCTACAATAATCATCAAATAGCTATTTCCTAAGTACAGTGTTGGGCTTCTAGGTATCCACGCCCTAAATACCTACATCAAGCAACATCTCTAGGGTAATAGACTATGCGAGGAACAGTCAAAGCCAACATAACATCCATCAAACAATCCTCACTGTCCTCAATGTGCTAGGATGTAAGACAACTTTCATGTCATAATCATAAGCCAGAGACCTAATGAAATCTCGGATCCACGGTGCTTAATCCATGCAACTTAATAATGTTAGGTAATAGATCTATAGACAAAAGGTCCAAGGTAATCTATGACTAAAAGATCTAGATGCAGTCATAATCCAGGTAGGCGTCCCCATGTACCCTCTCTTTATGAGCATATGGGAAACCTCTGAGTGTCTACGATCCCTTCACACATGCCTCCATAATGGAGCACAGTCATCATCCCATTCTACCCTTCCTTGTGACAGAACACAGTCATAATCCCACTCATGGGTTCTCCTTATTGAACCCGCCCTTTGGATCATCACTTCGACTCCAGTCATTAATCCACCATCATCAAAACCTAACTCTATCTACTATCGAGTTGCTATCATTGCGGTTCTGAAGCTATCATGTCAAACCACTTCAATATCACTTCATTTCTTATCCATTAGTCACCATTATGCTACCGCATCAACATCAAATGATACTCAAATGAATGAACATGTAACATCCCCATTTCGGTGGCCCAAAACTAACTGCTATGGATGCAGAATTCGTGCATTGTTATTAATTCTCAATGACCAAATGCGATAATGTTAGATACATTAATAATCCAGAAACACATGAACATGAAAAAAAATTAAACTCAATTTAAAACAAATTTCTCATTTCATTTCAGATTCATTACATAATCCCATACGTAAGCCATGTTTAGAGAAATTACAATTTATTACAAAATACGCCAAAAGCGACATATGAGAACCCATTAGGTTGATCAAAGTCTAAATATAAGCACTAAACAACTTTGCCTTTTCATCCAATAACACATCGGAATCAAACAGAAAGAACTCCTAATAGCTAGCCTGCCTCCTGCACGTCTCCAGAAGCTTATTTGTCTAAAGGAGAATCTGAAAACCTTAACTCTCAAACTACTCAAAATCAATTGAGCACCCAAGAGTTTAATGAGAAAACATAAAAATTGAGTCGGCCAAAAAGTCTGGTGTGAATAATAACTTACCATCTCGAACCATATAGATATCTAGTGAGACCATGCTGCTTAGCGGAACAGGTTTTCCCCTCACTAGCATCTTACCCCAATTTATAATAACTATATACTATGCACCTGCATCCATAATGGTTAAGGCATAACATAATAAAATGTATCATGAGGATATGCAAACATGTAATATGATCTAGATTTCCCAGCCCGTTTACCTGACTATCTGTCTCAAGTTATAGTTTCTAGGGTCTAGTTTTCATGGGCTGACTAATAACCTGTTTCAAGCTTATGGACTATCTGTCTGGTTTCATAGTTTTCATGAGATCACCAAAAACGTATTGGTATCTACTAACAACATTATCCAACCATAGTTTTCATGGGCTTACTATGAACCTAATGTATTCTCCAATAACATCTATCATGTCATAGTTTTCATGGGCTGACTAAGAATCTATTGATCTCTATCAATAACTTGTTCCAGACATAGTTTTCATGAGATCGTTAAGAACCTATTTGGCCTCTGCCAATAACAATTTCCATACATAGTTTTCATGGGCTTACTAAGAACTTGTCCAAACCAATTACTTTGATCAGCTTTGGTCATCCTATATTCTGGTCCTTCTGACCTCTTGGATGCAATGGTACTCACATAGGAGTTAATTCAATGTACTTTCACTACTGGGTCGCTAGTTGCTTATTCTGCCCTTAATACCCCAAAATGCAGTTATGAGTTAATTATAAAGTGAATATGATTACAGAAGCATACAGGATAACTGATCAAAACATAACAACATAAACATCCATGATTTAATTCCTTATTCTACTAAAACATGGTTAATACCCTTAACTCACTATCCTTGGCAAGGAAAACTTCCTCTAAGATTTCAAATTTTAAATGCCATTTCAAAACTCTTTTACATTGCCATGGGTTTACCTTTAAAAATGAGATATGGTGTTCTTATTTGAAAGCTAAGGCTTTCAACTAGATACTTCGAAACATTGTGACTTTATGAGTTACCCTTCATCACTCTCCCTTTTGAAAGCATTACTTAAAATCTTAGACTTCTCTTTTGAAACCATTAAAAACGTAGATTTTCGAAAGCATTGGAAACCTTACTTTCAAAACACTGAAAAATACCCTTCGAAGGCATTTAGTTCAAGTAAGAATTTATGGAAGCATAACTTCGCACTTGAAAGTATCTCTTTTGAAATCATTATGTTTAACATTAAATATAACTATAGGGTCAAAGAGAATAAAAGCAAAAGTATCCCTTTCGAGAGCATTGATTTCAAGTAAAAGAATTGGGGAAGAGGAGAGCTTTGAAACCAACCTTTCGAAATCGTTGAATCCAAAACTCTTATTAAAAGTGGCTAAAATAACCTTTTACAAAGCATTTAGGAAGCAGCTTTAAACATTTAAAAGGACGAAAGCTTCCTTTTCGAATACAATAAAGAGAAGCGGTCTCTAACTGATTTGAAAGGTATGAATGTGGTAGCTTAGCATCAAAAAGGTTTGAAAGCGGTAACTATTTCGAAAGCTTCTTTTAAAAACAAAGGCAAGTTGATTGATTCGAAGGCTAATAAAGTGGCTTCAACCCCTTTAAAAGCATCTTTTAAAAACAAAATTAAGTAATGGATTCGAAAGCTTATAAGAATAGCTTCAACCCCTTCAAAGCATGCCTTTGACACAGTCCTTTCCGCATTTATCCAATACACCATGTATCAATTGATTGATACCTTGTGCATTGGTTTTGAATGGGTGCAAAAGGTCATTAGAGGAAGTGTGGTGATGGAAGAAAGCAAATGGAAGTGGCGAAGTTGCAATTCAAAACAAAATTGATTTTTATGCCTTACAAAGTAATTCCTTTTTACCTAACTTGCCTAATTTGTCAAAATATGATTGGTTGCCAATTCTTTATATAAATTCTTTTCTAAAGATTACCGATTTCAACAATTAACAAATGAAATATTTTTAACAAAAAAGCCCTTCCCTTTAACAAAACATTTAAGTCCTCTAACTTAAATATTTTAATAACCATAGCAAAACACTTAGGGAAAATCCCCAAAAATCACAATTATTCATTTTTACTATGTTTTCTAACATATATAAATTTTAGATCCGAAACAATACTTGATTGTCTTAAATAATTTAAACCTAAAATTATCTATTTCTTCCATTCAAAATTCATAATAAATAATCCATAGCTTGGAATATTATGGGAATTTAAACCCATCTCCAAAATAATGTTTTACATAACATATTCAAACATTATGGCATTCGAAAATCAGAGCATTCGAAATTATGGGAATTTGCACGATTTTAACCTTAAAATAGAATTATATTATCCTACAAAAATCCTTGTTTAAATTATAACGTGGCATATAAATCAGAGCATATCATAATTCATCCATCCAAATGGTTTTAAACCATAAATCCAAGTTAAAACGTTCAAGAGGACTTATATAAGATGGTTCACATCATTATTCACCTTGTTTGGATAATGAACTTGAGATTTGTTCTTGCTTTAATCTTCCCAGCTTGAATCTTGGATTCTAATTGGATTTTCTCTTCTTCTTAGGGTTATGGATGGTTTTGTTTTTCCTTTCTTTATGTTTTTTTGTAAGCATGTAATGGGAATGCAAAGATTGTAGGGGTTATAGGGTTCGGCTATTTTCATATTACTCTTGTCTTATTCTCTTAAGTGTTTAACTTATAAACCACTTTTATAAATCTATTTAGTTAAGGCATGATCCTAATTAGTTTTTAAATTTCAATTCCCTTATTACTTTAGTCTCTACACTATTCTATTTAATATATCTAATTAAGTCTCCTAAATAATGCTATTCAAAATTAGGGTGTTATAGGCTCTCCTCCTTATGGAATTTCATCCTCGAAATTCAGTAAGGACTTAGTACTAAGCATAGCAACCATCTATAACATCTCCTAGCTACCATACTAGCCTACTTGACTAGTGGACAATACACACACACACACATGCACACACACACACACACACACACACACATATATAACAGATATAGAACATACCCTTATAACAGATCAGGATTAGTATCTCTAATCCTATCTTCGATCTCCCAAGCGTAGTCTCTCTCGTTGTCGCTCCACTGAACTTTCACCAACTCGATTGTCTTGTTTCTTAACCTCTTCTTATCTTTTACTACAACCCGAACTGGTTGTCTAACAAAAGTAAAATCCGGTTCTACTATTTAAGTCTTCCAATGCAGTCGGAGGAATAGTAGTTTGTGGATTATGCACATACTTATGAAGATGAGACACATGAAACACATTATGGACACTTTCCAAACTATTCTGCAACTCTACTCTATATGTGAGCTTTCCTATCCTTTCTATAACCGGGAATGATCCAACATATCTTGGTGCCAGTTTCCGTGACTTTCCAAATCGCACCACACCCTTCATCGGTGATACCTTAATGAATACCCTATCTCCAGTTGAGCACTTTAGATCCTTACACCTATTGTCTTCATAACTCTTTTGACTAGACCGAGCTTTCTTCATCCTACCTCGAATCAACTCAATCTTCTCTATTGCCTCTCTTACGAGATTCAGACCTCAGACTAATCTATCTCCATTTTTCAACCAACATGCTGGTGACTTTTGTGACCTTCCATACAAATCTTTGAAAGACGTCATTCTTATACTAGTCTGATAACTGTTATTATAGAAAACCTCAATTAAGTGTAGGTGATCTTCTCATGATCCACCAAATTATAGCACACAAGCTCTTACCAAATCCTCGAGTACCTTGTTGATTCTCTTTGTCTGCCTATCTGTCTGAGGATGATAAGCAGCACTCATCTTTAGCTTGGTAACTAACGCATCCTGTAGACTCTTCCAAAACTCGCTAGTAAGCTAAGTATCTATGTCACTTACTATACTACTAGGAATTCCACGTAGTCTAATTATATTCTTCATAAATAACTTAGCTAAAGCAGGTGCCATCTTGGTTGACTTAACTGGAATAAAATGGGCAACTCTTGTCAACCTATCCACTATTGTAGGATCAATTTCACCCTAGAGGGGGGTGAATAGGGTGATACTATTAATTATAAAAATTTATTGCGGAAGTATATATAATAATTTCAGCACGGATAATAGTCGAATAACAGCAGCACGGATAATATCAGAATAATGAAAGCAGAAAATAGAACACATAGATTTACCCAGCTTCGGCAAAACCATGCCTACGTGTTGCCCCAAGGTTTCTACTACAAATTAAGTAGTCAGACGCTTACACACATAAACCCACGACACCCGCTATCGACTAACCTAACTCTATGCTCAAAACCCTACCACAACTCAGTCACTGAGTTGCGAATTCTCAAACTACGCCACTGTAGTTCATCCCCTAGCCACACGACTAGAAATCATAAAAGTTTAAAAGTTAAAATACAAAATAAAAACAATTTAAAAACAAAAACTCTACTTTTAAAAATAGAAGCCCAATGACAATTTAAAGCCGGCCCAAAACAAATGATAAAACAATTATTCCCCTTTTTCTTTTATTCTCGACTTCTTTGTGAATAATGTCTGCTTCCTTTTTTTCGTTCGTTCTGAAATTATGGCTTTTGTAATTGAAGATGCCGATTGTTTGTTTATCGATTGCAATGACTATTCCTCTGATTTGCTTTGGCAATCAACCGTTTCTTCAGTTCACACATGGCTGCGCCAATTTTGATCGAGTTCGACTACAGTAGTATGTGAATTATTCTTTTTTGCTTTACTGATTAGCTTCCTTGAACTCGATTTGATTCGAGTTATTGATTTGATTCTTTTCTCTCTGTTATTGCTTAAAGTCAATTGGATTGATGCAGATGATGTCAATCGTTTATATAGGATTCGAATTCCTATTCTTCGTTCGTCTGATATTTTATTCGGTCGTTAGATTATTCTTGAATGATGGTGATTTCTTTAGACTTGTTCAATTCATATATTGTTGTTACTTGATTCCCACGGCTTCGATTTTGAACTTGCTTGGCTTCCTTGGCCACCATGGTTTTGATTTTGCTGGCATTTTTGGTTCCGTGAATTTCTGATGACTTCGGAATTGTTTTGATATTGAACTACAGTTGTCTTTGACTTGGTTTGGGTTTGAAACTCGAACTTTATAGCTTGTTGGAATTTGACTTTGATTGTTCGATCACTGTCCTTATTTTTTTAACTACAGTTCTTTCATTTTTGCTTGCAGTCTTGACTTTGTTACTCCAACCGGTTGCCACTGGTTTCACTGCATATATACATATATACATATACATATACATACATACATACATACATATATATATATATATATATATGTTCACCCATATATAAATATTCATGTTGTATGTTGCAGATTTGAGTCTCATTGATGCATTGCATTTGTTTGCATATTTAGTTGTTGAGCCACTGCTTCATTTTCATTGATATTTGAGTCTGCACTATTCATTGCATACTACCGTGTAGCCTCCATGCCTTCACTTTATTGTCGTATGACTCTTTTGTTGATCGAGTTCATATGCACTTGAGTCATGTTGTCTGGATTAGCTCGTGTACTTATTTGCACAGAGTTCGTTTGTTATTTGATGTTGAGGCCTTCTCTTTTATTTAGTTTCCTTCGAGCCTTTGAGTTACATTTGTGGTATGCACTGCATATATGTATTTTGTATATGTTGGTGCACTTGTTATCTTCACTTGCATATTTGTTCATCATGTGGCCTGAAATGTTAGACTTGACTGTTTGTGGTGCTTCATTGATATATATGTGCATGCTTGAAGTCTTTGTTGGTCTTGTAATTGATTCCATATGCTTTTTGCTGTTGAACTTCATGTTGAGATTGTCTGTACTTTTATATTCTCGGGCATAGCTTTTCCTTTGCTTCGGGTTGCATCGAGTACATCAATTTTCTATGTCTGGTCTTTTTGCAGCCTTGTCTGGTTCATCTTGTTTGATCATTAGCTTGCTATTGACTGATCTTTGCTTGGTGTTGCAGTCTGGTCATTTATTGCTATATATCATCATGTGCTTTGAGTAATTTTGGTTTTGTTGCATTTGAACTGGTTCATGATATCTAGAAAATTTTCGACCTTGATTTATCATTTGCTATTACATGATGGACTTGGTCTGTGCAGTTATGTTCTTGCATTTACTTGATCATGTAGTCTTGAATGTGGTACGTACCTTTGATTTATTTGAGTTTCATGTATATACTCATGTTATATGTTGTAGTATCACTGTGCAATATGCTTGGAGTCGTGATACATTGATTTGTATTGCATGCACCTGAGTTAAATCCAGCCTATTGCTCGGGTTTGACCTTGTGCTCGTGTCGCGACTTTATTTCTATTGCACTTGAGTTGAACCCGGCTTTTGATTGGGTTTGACCTTGTGCTCACCTGTCTCTTCAAATTTATCAAGTGTATAGAGGTGTGCATGGCCTTGTGGCGTGTACATTGATACACTGTGTATCTCACAAGTTGTTTGTGTATGATGAATTCAAAATTAAATGATGACGAACAACCCAAATAACCGAGGAAAATAATATTTTCAAAATATATTTTATTTTACACTGCAAAATATTTTCTTTTCAATTTTACCACCTTAGTGTCTATTTTGCAGATCGCTCAGATGCTGGATTCAATCTGGATTGGAGTTGGAGATAAATACGAGTGAATGAGTGATATGTAGTGAGGTGCAAATGTAAATGAAAATTGTGATGTAGTCAAATTAGTATTGTAATCGAAATTGTGTGTATATATATATATATAGTGAGAGCTCAAATTTGTAATAAAATATTTGTTTGAATAAAATATCAGTTTGAATTTAAATTCTGTGTTATTTATTTTATTCAGCAAATATTTATTAATTATGTGAAACATAAAATAGTACATTAACAAATACATTTAAATGAATATATATATATATATAAATATCATCAAACAAAAATCATATACTCGTATATTCAACAATCTCCCCCTTTTGATGATAACAAACATATATTTAAAATTTTGAATTTATTAAATGTATTTGATCATTCAATTTTCTTCCCCTTCATATATGCTTGAATAAAAATATGCAAATGAGCCTGGATGCAAGTAGAAAATATAAAATAAAATATTTGACCTTTATTTTTCAAAATCTTAACTTTTCTCTCCTCTTTTTGTTATCAGAAAAAGAGTAATAATGTTAGAGAAATAGAGATAAAGTGATAGAAATTAATACAACATTAAAACTCAATTGAGTATAAATATTAAATTTCAATAAAAAATCAAACAAAAACCATAAATACTCTATTTGTTGCATATTTCACTTTAAAATGATAGGGTTGATGTCATCATATAAAACCATATAGTTGTGTCTACTTATGGTATATTTATATCAGGAATTTGAATATATGCTAATCATGCATTACCGTTAGGACTTTTAAATGAGATTAGTAGTATTCCATTTTTTTAAAATAAACGAATTCAAGCATCTTCTAACCACGCATAACCGTGAGGACTTTTAAATGGGATTAGAATCTACTTGTCTATTTAGTCAATACATTTTGATATGCGTTCCATACATGCATAACCGTGAGGACTTTTAAATGAATATGGAAGTACATAATCAAAAATTATAAGTAATTCACCCATGCATAACCGTGAAGACTTTTGAATGAGAGTGAATATTTTTGATGTTTTTATTGCTAAAAATATAATAAAATGAAGAATAAATAATTCCCCGTTTAAAATACCACATATTGACATACTATATTTCATTTTTTATGAGTGATGGTCGATAGAAATATGAGAGAAATAGAAATGCTCATGGAATTTTTACCAACAAAAAGTATTTATAACTCTTGTTTAAATTTCTAGAGATATTTACAAAATATACTATCTCATGTTATAATATATGATCAATATCAACACTCATCACTTTTTCAATCACTATTTATCTTTTTGACAATCAATAGGGAGTCAGATTAGTTAATGTAGTCATTTAAAATCAAATCCAAAAATAACTATAAAATCAAATTCCCTAAAATGACTAATCTGAAATAAGGTCAACAAAAATGATTTTCTGAAAGGGGTTTTAGAAACATGTCTGCTATTTGAAAATTATTTGAAATGAAAAAATATGTAGATTTTTATAAGAAAATTCGATGCAACTAATAAATGTCTTAACATAAATCACGTTCCACTAGTAATTTTTCTACCAACTAGATTACCAGTATAATCTGCATCTAAATTTTTCTTTCCTCAAGATTATCATTAGTTGGATGTTATACCAGACTGCAATGTTGCAAAAAATACCTTGGAATCATTTTTACAATTTTTAAAATGAAATTCTTTTGGATTTGAATTGAAAACGCGCTAATAAGCAACAGTGAATATAGTGTCTGCAGTAAAGTAACCAAATATACCCACGCGAACCGAGAGTAATCATTAATCAATAAAACACCATTATTAAACCAAAAAAATCTATTGAAGTAGTTCAAAGACTCTAGAGGTCCTTAAACTATTCTCAGCATAAAATAATAATTTGGCCAATAATTTTGAAAAAGTCAGAATCAAAATCAAAATCATCATTCATCTCTTCATAACGTAACTGGCTGATTTAAATTCAGATTATGGTGCAGATTATCACGTTTAATATATCATTCAAGCCGAATATACCATTACCTATTTTACCAATAATATTTTGTTGTTTCCCATTGTGATTTTGCCATATTTATATCAGGCTAAGGACTTTGATTTGTTGCATGTTGTATGTCTGGAACAACCAGAATTCAAATAACACTATTGTTGTTCCTTATCCTGCCACCACACCGACACGATGAAGGATTTTTGTGACCTATTTGTTTTTATAGGTCCATGGTTGTTAGTGACAAAAGATTTTGAAAAATATATTTGAGTAGATCCAAAATTATTTATATTTGTTCCTTTTGACACCCAGATTTGTTTTACTTTAAGTGATTTTATATGTATGCCTTTTGGAACCTAAATTGGAACGGTTTTTACATGTTTGGGTCTATACCAACAAATATTTTGATCGTGTCCAGTTTTTCCATAAATTGTACACTTTGAATTGACTTGATTAATTTTATTTCTATCAAATTCTGATTGATTATATCTAAGTCCTTGTCTAACCTTATTAACAGCGTGTTTCCCTAATAGCATATTTAACGATCTTTCACTTTTTTAAAACTTTATTAAAGTCGTAGACAGTTGTTGGACTTGTGTTTTGAGAGATTCATTTCCATTTAATAATTGTGTGCACTTTTTAATAAAATTCTCTCTCCTTGTACTTTCACTTAATTTTAAAATCAGAATTTCATTTTCAAGCGGTTTAATTTTAATTTCTAATTTTTTAATCTCTTCTTCGAATGATGGACACTTATCACACTTAGGGCTCTTGCTTTGATATCTTTTAACTAATTGATCAAGCTGTTTATTTAATTCTATCAAAGTGTCTCTTAGTGATTCAATTTTAGCGTATTCCTCCCAAAGTCATTCAAAATAACCATTCACTTCGTGGAAATATATAAGTAATTCTAAGTGGGCGAGTTTTGATACCTTGCTTGGCTCATCATCATCGCTATCAGTTATATCACCTCGGAGGCACAGATCTGCTTTTTCACTATCACTGCTAGTTATTTTATAATCATCATCACTTTTAATCCACGTGGCTGCAAAACTTCTCTTTTTCGATTTTTTTTCTTGGTCGAGTCGATTTTGGGGACAATTGGGCTTGATATGACCGCATTTATTACACTTGTGACAAATGATCTCTTGCTCGTCTGATTTTTCTAGTGGTTTGGCTATTCTTCTTTTCAATTAATGATTTAGAGATGGATTTCCTACGGTTCCACTTTTTGAATCCTTTTATTAGTAGTGCCAGCTCAGCTGCTCAATCATCATCATCATCATCACTACTGCCTTTTTTCAATCCTGTTAAGCATGTTTCTGAGTCGGTTATAGGGGATCTCTCATGGTTGTTGACTTTCGCACCATATATTGCATTAAAAGTATTCTAGATTTCCTGTGCATTTTCACAATGAGAGATAAAGTTAAAATTATCTTGATTAATATGAGAATATAGTACATGCATAGAAAGAGCATTAATCGAAGTAATTTTCTCGTCTAATATATCACACCCATTTTCAATAATATCCCAACATTTAATATTAATAGGTTTTAAATAAATTTCTATTTTTAATTTCTAATTCAAAAAACTGTTCCATCAAAAACAGGAGGAATAATATTGGGCCGACCCTCAGCAAAAGCATTATTAGAAGAAGCCATTTTAAAAATTCAAACAAAAATGGCTTTGTTCCTAGCTTTGATACCACTTGTAGGATCAATTTCATCCTAGATGGAGGGTGAATAGGGTGATACTATTAATTATAAAAATTTATTGTGGAAGTATATACAATAATTTCAGCATAGATAATAGTTGAATAACAGCAGCATAGATAATAGCAGAATAATGAAAGCAGAAAATAGAACACATAGATTTACCCAGATTTGGAAAAACCCTGCCTACGTGCTGCCCCCTAGGTTTTTACTAGAAATTAAGTAGTCAGACGCTTACACACGTAAACTCGCGACACCCGCTATCGACTAACCTAACTCCACGCTCAAACCCTACCACAACTCAGCCACTAAGTTGCCAATTCTCGAACTACACCACCGTAGTTCGTCCCCTAGTCATACAACTAGAAATTAAAAAAGTTTAAAAGTTAAAATACAAAATAAAAACAATTTAAAAACAAAAACCCTAATTTTGAAAATAGAAGCCCAATGACAATTTAAAGCCGGCCCAAAAACAAACGATAAAACAATTATTCCCATTTTTCTTTTATTCCTACGGCCCGACTTCATTGTGAATAATGTCTGCTTCCTTTTTTCCATTTGTTTTGAAATTAAGGATTTTGTAATTTAAGAAGTCGATTGTTTGTTTTTCGATTCCAATGACTATTCCTCTGATTTGCTTCGGTAAATAACTGTTTCTTCAGTTCGCACACGGTTGCTCCAATTTTGATCGAGTTCGACTACAGTGGTATGTGAATTATTCTTTTTTCTTTACTGATTAGCTTGCTTAAACTCGTTCTGATTCAAGTTATCGATTTGATTCTTTGCTCTCTGTTATTGCTTAAACTCGAATGGATTATTGCTAATGATGCCATTCGTTTATATAGGATTCAAATTTCTATTTCTTCGTTCGTTTGATATTTTGCTCGGCTGTTAGATTATTCTTGAATGATGATGATTTATTTAGACTTGTTCAATCTGTATATTATTGTTACTTCATTCCTACGGCTTCGATTTTGAACTTGCTTGACTTCCTTGGCCACTACGGTTTTGATTTTACTGGCATTTTTGGTTCCGTGAATTTCTGATGACTTCGACATTGCTTTGATATTGAACTGCAGTTGTCTTTGACTTAGTATGGGTTTGAAACTCAAACTCTGTAGCTTGTTAGAATTTGACTTTGATTGTTCGATCGCTATCCTTTTTTTGTACCTGTAATTCTTTCATTTTTGCTTGCAGTCTTGACTTTGTTTCTCCAATCGGTTGCCGCTGATTTCACTGCATACATACATACATATACAGATATACCTACATATAAATATATATTTTCACCCATATATACATATATATATATATATATATATATATATTTATGTTGTATGTTGTAGATTTGAGTCTAATTTATGCATTGCATTTGTTTGCATATTTAGTTGTTGAGCCACCGTTTCGTTTTCACTGATATTTGAGTCTGCACTGTGCACTACATACTGCCGTTTAGCCTCTATGCCTTCACTTGATTGTCGTATGCCTCTTTTGTTGACCGAGTTCATATGCACTTAAAGTCATGTTGTCTGGATTAGCTCGTGTACTTGTTTGCATTGAGTTCATTTGTTATTTGATGTTGAGGCCTTCTCTTGTATTTAGTTGCCTTCGAGCCTTTGAGTTACATTTTTGGTCTGCACTGCGTATATGTATGTTGTATATGTTGGTTCACTTGTTATCTTCACTTGCATATTTGTTCATCATGTAGTCTGAAATGTTAGACTTGACTGTTTGTGGTGCTTCATCGATATATATGTGCATGCTCGAAGTCTCTGTTGGTCTTGTAATTGATTCCATATGATTTTTGCTGTTGAATTTCATGTTGAGATTGTCTGTAATTTTATATTCTTGGGCATAGCTTTTCCTTTTCTTTAGGTTGCATCAAGTACATCAATTTTCTATGTCTGGTCTTTGTGCAGCCTTGTCTGGTTCATCTTGTTTGATCATTAGCTTGTTGTTGACTGGTCTTTGCTTGCATCTACAGTGTTGCAGTCTGGTCATTTTCTGTTGTATATCATCACGTGCTTTGAGTAGTTTTGGTTTTGTTGCATTTGAGCTACTTCATGGTATCTAGAAAATTTTCGACCTTGATTTATCATTTGCTATTACATGATGGAGTTGGTCTGTGTAGTTAGTTCTTGCATATAGTTGATCATGTAGTCTTGAACGTGGTCAGTGCCTTTGATTCATTTGAGTTTCATGTATATACTCATGTTATATGTCGTAGTCTGACTTTGCAATATGCTTGGAGCCTTGATACTTTGATTTGTATTGCATGCACCTGAGTTGAATCCATCTTATTGCTCGGGTTTGACCTTATGCTCGTGTCACGACTTTATTTATATTGTACTTGAGTTGAACCTGGCTTTTGATTGGGTTTGACCTTGTGCTCACCTGTCCCTGCAATTTTATCAAGTGTATATAGGTGTGCATGGCCTTGTGGCATGTATAGTGATACACTGTGCATGTCACAAGCTGTTCATGTATGATGAATTCAAAACTAAATGATGAACAAACCAAATAAACAAGGCAAATAATATTTTCAAAATATATTTTATTTTACACTGCAAAATATTTTCTTTTCAATTTTACCGCTTTGGTGTCTATTTCGCAGATCGCTCAGATGCTGGATTCAATCTGGAATGGAGTTGAAGATAAATACGAGTGAATGAGTGATATGTAGTGAGGTGCTAATGTAAATGAAAATTGTGATGTAGTCAAATTTGTATTGTAATCGAAATTGTGCATATATAGCGAGAGCTCAAATTTGTAATATTCAAAATTGTAATAAAATATTTGTTTGAATAAAATATCCGTTTGAATTTAAATTCTGTGTTATTTATTTTATTCGGCAAATATTTATTAATTATGTGAAAAATAAAATAGTACATTAACAAATACATTTAAATCAATATATATATATATATATATATGTTTATTATCATCTAACAAAAATCATATACTCGCATATTCAACAACTATGACCCATATACTTTGATTTCCTTGATTCTACCTTGGTGACCTGTCTATAAAATCCATGGATATTGGATCCCATTTCCAAACTGGTATCTCCAAAGATTGAACAAACCCACTCATCTTCTGAAGTCCGGCCTTCACTTGTTTATAGTTTAGACACAGCGTTACCAATAAACCAACATCCTTCTTCATACTTTACTAGTAGAAACTCCTTTTCATGTCTTGATGCATCTTGGTTCCCTCAGGATGAATCGTAAATTTTGATCGATGACATTTCCTAAGAACTTCTCTCCTTCGGTCCCTAACATTCGGAATAGGCAACCATCCCTTCTTTCTTAACCACCCCCTCCAGTCAAGATTAAAAAAAATTGGATCATCAATCTCCAATCCAACCTCAAGCCTTTTAATCTTCTTGGCTAATAGTGGGTCCTATTTCTGCATAGAAGCTATCCTTTCGATCAGAACTGGTCGAATTTTCAAGCAGGACAACATGGTAGTGCTCTGACTAGAACTAGCAGTCAGTCTTAACTGCACACTATAAGTAGTCTAAGCCTCTAGGTCCTTCAATTCTATTAATAGAGCTAACACCACATTCTGATGTTTTCTGCGAAGTGGATCCTTCAATTCTGTTAATAGAGCTAACACCACATTCTGATGTTTTCTGCGAAGAGCATCCACTAGTTTATTTCCTTTTCTAGGTGTATATTCTATACCAAAATCATAAGCTACTAAGAACTCCAGCCACCTCTGCTGCCTCATATTCAACCCCTTCTAAGAGAATAAATACCTTAAGGACTTATGATTTGTGTATAACTCAAATCTCTCCCCTAGGGATAATGTATCCAAACTTTCAGTGTGAAGATCATTGCTGCCAACTCTAGATCATGAGTATGATATCTCATTTCATGCGGTCTAAGCTGTCATGAAGCGTAGGAAATAACTTTACCTTTTTGCATCAACACGTCCCCTAATCCAATTCCACATACATTGGTATACACCACTAATCCTTAATTCCCGTCTGGAACTACTAACACAGGTGCCTTGGTCAACAAGTGCTTTAACTTAAGGAATGCTTCCTCACATTTGTCAGACTAAATAAAATTCACATCCCTCCTAGCAGCCTAGTCAAAGGCTTGCTATCGACCAGAAATCCTTAATTAACCTACGGTAGTAACCAGCAAGCCCAAGGAAACTTCTAATCTCAGTCACAGTCACTGGTCTCTTGCAGTTGTTAACAGCCTCGATCTTATCCGGATTAACTGACAAATCCTTCTCTGAAACCACGTAACCAAGAAACTTAACTTCTTTCTTTTTGAAATAAAACTTTGAAAACTTTTCTTTCAGTTGATGCTGCCTCAGCGTCCCAAGCACTACTCTAAGATGAAATTCATGCTCTCTTTCATCCTTAGAGTATATTAAAATGTCATTTGTGAATACCAATACGAACCAATCCAAGCGCTCTTGGACAACTCGGTTCATCAAATCCACGAAGAAAGATGGCGCATTCATTAACCCAAATGGCTTCACTAACCACTCGTACGAACCATACTTAATCCAAAACGCCATCAACGGAATACAATCCTCTGCCACTCTTAGCTGATGGAAACCAATTGCAAAATTCAATTGGGAAAAATCCTCTGGCTCCACTCAACTGATCAAATAAATCATCGATTCTCCGCAAAGGATGCTTATTTTTTATCGTCTTCTCATTCAACTTACGACAGTCGATGCACATCCTTAACAACCCATCCGGTTTCTTCACAAACACCACAGCCACTCCCCAAGGCGAACTGCTTGGTCTAACAAAATTCTTTCCTTCTAAATCCACTAGCTACACCTTCAATTCCTTCATCTCGGTAGATGTCATCTTGCTAGGTGGTCTAAGATTCTCCTTCTGGCACAAGATCTATCCGAAACTCAGTGGCTCGCTTCGATGGTAGTCCTGTGAATGGACCAAAAATATATGCAAACTCTCTTGCTACCAAAACTTGACTCAACTCCTCTTATACTTTCATTACACTCAGTAAATCCTAAACACTTGATTCTGACTTCTCCACCAAGTATATAATTTGGTTATGAGTATTGGGGTGTCTTAGCTATATTTCTCTATCTTGGTAAAATATCCTAGCATCATATTTATCTAACCAATCCATACCCAAAAATGATCTCGAAGCGTACAAAATCAAAAACATACAAACTACATGCAAACTTATGGCCTAACAATTCAAGTTCTAATTGGTCACATCTCATCCCTAGAGTTGCATACCGTCCTATCAGATCTGCAACCTTTACAAAAGTAACAAGATATGAGGGTTCTAAACATAACTTATCTACCAAATACTGGGATATAAATGAATGCAATGCATCGTATTGAATAGTACCCTAACTAGTATACTATGAGTCAAAAGCGTACCTTCCATCGTAGTCTTTCCCTTCTTAGCAACAGTCCGTTTAGAAAATGATGGTTTCAAAACAAAAACCTTTCCCTTGTCCGCTCTGACTGGTTCTGGACACTGATTCTTGTAGTGTCTAATGTAGTCACAGTTGAAGCACTTCACACCTTTCTTATCTACAACCTTTTTCTCTTTTCTAGTTCGAAATTCATGAGCATATTGTCCTTTCTTGTCGCACTTGTAGCAAACTATATCGACCTTCCCATTTTTGGTAGCTCTTCTTTTCCAAGCTCCTTTCTTTTTAAAGAATTTCCTCTTCTTGCCCTAAGAATCCTGGATTTCAACCCGCTTCTCTTTCCCTAAATTAGAAAGCATCTCTTCATCCTAATTTCCATCTCCACTACAACTGTACTTGGATCACGGAGGTGTGGTATAATTGCCATGGCAATCTCGAGTCTTAACCCTCGAATAAACTTCTCGTTCTTTTTAATGAAGGTGTCAGTGGTAGCATATCTATATCTGGACAAATTATCAAACTTCATAGCATACTCAATCACTGATATTTCATCTTGCACTAAGTCCATGAACTTCCTCAGCAATATTGACTCAGAAACTTTAGACAAGAACCTCTCCTCGAATCTCCTTCGAAACTCTACACAAGTCAACTCTTCAATGGGAACCTCCATGGTAATACCATTCCACCAATAAAGTGCTGCTCCCTGCAACTATCTCGAAGCAAGGCTTTTCTTCTGCTCATCGTCTAATCCCAAGTCAGTGAAAATTCTTTCACAGTGAAATAACCAATTTTTATTCAATAGCATCCTTTGTTCCTAAAAACGGCTTCCCACTACGACTGGTATAATCCCTGCTCAGCTTGGCATAGTTATTGCCAAGTGGGGCTATAGAATTAGCTTCCAACATTCACAGCATTACCCTCTGCTACTCCTGCAACAGCTTGCATCAGATTGACGAAGAACTGATATATCACCCCCATATCTACAGGCGGGGTTCCAACACCTACATTGGCATTTGCGTTGGGATTAACATTTGTATGTTGACCCAGATTCCTCCTAGTGCTAGGTCGAGCATTTCCATTAGTTGTGATGCTTACTCCACCTAGATTTCCTCTTCCATTCCTGCCTCTATATCTTCCTTTCTTGCAAATCTGCATATGAGCCTTGGTAAGATATAGAAGAATGGTCTAAGAGAGAGGGGGTGTGTACTTATAGATATATACCAAATGCAAGTAGTTACTATAGCGTTAGCCCTAAACCCCAGTCTCATTCTCTAATTCATTGGGTTATGTTTTGAAAATCTTTTAGGTTCAAATTTTCTTTTAAATTTACACAAACCTATGCTCTGATACATACTTGTAACAAACCCCGTTTGATGGCCCAAAACTAACTACTATGGATGTTGCAATCATCCATAGTTGTTAATTTTCGATGACCAAATGCGGTGATGTTCGATACATTGATATACCAGAAATACATGAATATGAAAAAAAATTCTCATTTCATTTTAGATTCATTACGCAATCCCATAAATAAGCCACGTTAAGAGAAACTACAAATTATTACAAAATATGCCAAGAGCAACATATGAAGATGCTCCGTTGGTTGATCAGAATCTAAATATAGGCAATAACTAACTGTGCCATTTCATCCAATAACATATCAGAATCAAACAGAAAGAACACCTAATAGCTAGCTTGCCTCCTGCACCTCTCCGAAAGCTTATTCAATTAAAGAAGAACCTGAAAACCCTTTACTCTCACACTACTCAAAATCAATTGAACACCCGAGAGTTTAGAGGGGAAATGTAAACTTTAAGTCAGACAAAAAGTCTTGTGTGAATAATAACCTACCATCTCGAACCACATAGATATCAAGTGAGACCATACCGCTTAGTGGAACGAGTTTTCCCCTTACTAGTATCTTAACCAAATTTATAATAATAATATACTATGCACCTGCATCCATAGTGGTTAAGACATAACATAATATAATGTATCACATTGATATGTAAACATGCAGTATGCTCTGGATTTTCCATCCCTATTTACCCGACTATCTGTCTCAAGTTATAGTTTCTAAGTTCATTGTTAACTTGTTAGTTCTCATAGGCTGACTAATAACCTATTTGAAGCTTATAGACTATCTGTTCTGATTCATAGTTTTCATGATATCATTAAGAACCTATTGGTTTCTACCAACAACTATATGCAACCATAGTTTCCATGGCTTACTATGAACCTATTGGATTCTCCAATAACATCTCTTATGTCATAGTTTTCATGGGCTGTTTATGAACCTATTGATATCTATCAATAACTTGTTGCAGACATAGTTTTCATGGGTTCACTAAGAACCTATTTGCCCCTGCCAATAACGGTTTCCATACATAGTTTTCATGGGCTTACTAAGGACCTATCTAAACCAATGATCTTTGATCAACTTTGGGCATCCTATATTCTAGTCCATCAGACTCACATAGAAGTTAATCCAGTGTATATTTAATTCACTCCTCAGTCAGGTTAGCAGGTTATTCTGCTCTTAATACCCCAAAATGCAGTTATAGGTTAATTATGAAGTGTATATGATTACAGAAACACACATGAGAACTGATCTAAACATCCATGATTTAATTTCTTGTAATCATTTTCTACTAAAATATGGTTAATACCCTTAACCCACTGTCCTTGGCAAGGAAAAATTCCTCTAAGATTTCAAATTTTAAATACTATTTCAAAACTCTCTTACATTGCCATGAGTTTACCTTTAAAAATGAGATTAGTTTTCTTATTTGAAAGCTAAGGCTTTCGACTAGATTCTTCAGATCATTGTGGCATCATGAGTTACCTTCCATCACTCTCCCTTTTGAAAGCATTACTTAAAATATTAGACCTTCTCTTTTGAAATCATTAAAAACATACCTTCTGAAAGCTTTGGAAATCTTCCTTTCGAAACACTGAAAAACGTTCCTTTTGAAGGCATTTAGTTCAATTAAGAATTTATGGAAACATAACTTCGAAACCATTTGAAAGTATCTCTTTCAAAATCATTGGGTTTAACGTTGTATATAACTAGTAGGTCATAGAGAACAAAGGCGATAGTATCCCTTTGGAAATCATTGATCTCAAGTAAAAGAATTGGGGAAGAGGATAGCGTCGAAACCAACCTTTCAAAACCGTTTCCTCCAAAACTCTTATAAAAAGTGGCTAAGACAACCCTTTCGAAAGCAATGAGGAAGTGGCTACAAAAATTTAAAAGGGCGAAAGCTTCCCTTTCGAATACAATAAAGAAAATCGGACTCTATTTGATTCGAAAGGTATGAATGCGGCAGCTAGGTATCAAATAGGTTTGAAAGCTGCAACTATTTGAAAGCTTCTTTTAAAAACAAAGGCAAGTTGATTGATTCGAAGGCTAGTAAAAGTGGTTTCAACCCCTTTGAAAGCATTTTTTAAAAACAAGGGAAAGTAATGGATTCAAAATCTTATAAGATTAGCTTCAACCCCTTCGAAAGCATGTCTTTGACACAGTCCCTACCACCTTTCTCCCATACACCATGTATCAATTGCTTGATACTATGTGCATTGGTTTCGAATGGGCACGAAATGTCATTAGCAGAAGTATGGTGACGGAAGCAAGAAAATGGAAGTGGTGAAGTAGTAATTCAAAACGAAACTGATTTTTATGCCTTTCAAAGTAATTCATTTTTACTTAACTTGCCTAATTTTTCGAATATTATTGGTTATTAACTCTTTATAAAAATTCTTTTCTAAAGGCTATCGAATTCAACAATCAACAAGTGAAATAATTTTAACAAATAAGCCATTCTCCTTAACAAAACATTTAAAATCTGTGTTAGCACCAGAATTGGTAACTAACACTCTTAAGAGAGTTTGTGTAGAGAGATTAATGAAGAAAGTAAATTAAACAGAGGATAATATGCAGATTTAAGTGCAAAAAGTACGAACACCAGATTTATAGTGGTTCGGCGTGATTGCCTATGTCCACTTTGAGGTTAATCTTTATTGCTTTTCTCGATAATCGATTATGGATACAATCCGTATACCAACTATATCCAATACAATTGCTAAGCAAAAAGATAAGTCTTGAATGAGTCTTGAATGCAGTAGAGTCTCCCCGGTGTTCTCGAAAAAAGGTCCCTTTCACTGTGCCCCTGCCTCTCTATTTATAGACGAAGGTAGGTTGGACTTCCCTGGTGGGCCTAGCAGCTTTATATCTCGGCCCAAAAAGAGTGATCTCTGTGTGCCAAACCAGAGAGGCCGAACGGTAAAATGCCGAGCAAGGCATAAATGCCAAACGATGTTCTCATGCCGAATGTAGTGATGCCGAACAACCTGAATGTCGAACGATGTTCTCATGCTGAACGAAGTGATACCAAACAGTATGGAGTGCCAAATGACTCTGCCATGTCGAACATCCATAGATGACGATCGATATTCAATATCGAACGTCTCTTAATGCTGAACACTCTCGCATGCCGAACACTCTCGCATGCCGAACGTCCTATAGATGCCGGACGAACTTGAGTGCCGAACGAAACATATGTGTCGGACAACTCTGGAAGCCGAGCACTTTCTAATGCCGAACGCTCCTAAATGCCGAGCGTTCCTTTATGCCGAGCGTTCTACGAATGCCGAACGCTGTTGACTGCCAAACCATTTTGTCATGCCGAACGACCTTCAATGCCGATCGACCACAGGTGTCGAACGGCCTGATCTTGCCGAACGAGATTGCTGAGTCCTAAGTTGCCTGGTCAAACCTCCAGGTAACACTTCTCCCCCAAAGTGCATCACGTGGTCGAACGTGATATGCTTTGAACCATGAGTCCACTGCCTTTGCTTTGAAATGTGGTTCAGTTTCCTCAATGGTGACTTCCCTTGATCACTAGTTGAGGTGGTGTGTGCCAAACGGTATGCAAGTGCTGAACGATGCAGCCGAAGCCGAATGCTCCATGTATGCCGAACGATATCGTTTTGACCGGTTCTACTGGTCATTGCCTCTTTAACTTCTTCTTCTTCCCTATAAAAGCCAACATTTCCCTTCTCTTCCACTTTTTCACTTTTTACCTCCGTGACTTTCCAAGAACACACAAACTACTTCCCTTGAGTTTCATTCACTCCTTTGATCTTCCCTTCCTAGTTGGTATCCATCACGCCCTTTCAAGTTAAGCTTGATCAACCCCCAATCCTAAATTTATAGACCCCCTAGTCCCTGCCGTACTCTTAGGTAAGAACTTTCTGATCACTCTCTTAGATTAGGAAGTATCACTCATTATTGATGAATTGAAGTCCGGGCGTTTTCTTAGGTTGAAACTTAGTATGCTTTTAAACGACCTTGAGGTGGATGGATTGGAGAAGAGGAAGGTGGAAGATGCATTGCAGTGGCTCGGCATGATCCTTTAATGCCGAGCGATGTTGGTGGGAAGAATAGAGGAGGAGTAGGAATTGGTTAGAATGCCAAACAACACGGTTCAATATGATTTGCCGAACGGCTCGTTCACGTCGTTCGGCATGGATGGAGGAAAAAGACGAAATAGTTGTTAAGGACGGAGTGCCGAGCGTTGGGACTCGGCGTAACTTTGGTTCGACATGATTCATCACATGCCGACCAGTAGAGTGGAAGGACACGAAGGAAGCATGAATTGGATAGAGTGCCAATTGATACCCCGGTCGAACAACACTTAGGCCGAACGATACTTTGACCGAACGAACCCTGGGCCAAACAATGCCTTGGCCGAATGATAGCTAGGCGGAACAATGTTTCGACCGAACGATAGTTTGGCCGAACGATATTTCGGCCGAACGATACTTAGGCCAAACGATAGTTTGGCCGGACAATACTTAGGCCGGACAATATTTTTACCGAACGGTACCTAGGCCGAACAACACTTCAACTTGCCTAAACATAAGACAAAAACAAAGACATGGACCTAATCAAACTAGCAAATCGAACTAATCTGGACTGTTAACTTCCTAATTCCAATTATCACAAGCCTGAACCGAAGTTGATAAAAATAGATAAAAGCTTTTGGCATACAATGTCAATGTCCGAGTCCAAAATTCAAAACATTGTAAGGCTGATTTTCGAAGACGGTCAGCGATGACGGTGTTCGGAGATGACAGTTCAAAGTTCAGCTTATACCATTAACTCTGTGGCTTATAATTTCTCACCTTTTATACTTGAATTATCACATTGGTTCACACACAACATGGGGGGAATACTTGTGTTGTTAAGTCTGACGTCGATTGTTTTTCAAGTATAGTTCAATCAGGTACTCTGCTGGATTCAATTTCTATCAAAGATGTCTAAGAAATCTAGCTCCGCCACAATCTCAGATAGACCTGGGTCGTCTTCTAAACAAGGGGTCGCAGATACCTCTAACCCGTCGACTTCCCCTGCTCATAACTTAGCTCCCAACGCCCTGGAGGCATCAATTTTCTTGGACAACCCGGTCGATTCACAGGCTTCAAAGATCAATGAAAGTGCACTTCGTCGGAAATTCTCCGTCCACGGAATCCCCTTCGGCGATGTATTAGTTCCATCGGGGCATGATCGTCCACACCTGCCCCCAGTTGGATATACTGCATGTAATAATTTGATGTGTTGGGTCGGTAGTGTGCCACTGTTTAACTTATTTCTTCGGGACGTGCTGCAATACATCGACATTGCCCCGTCACAATTGCACCCGAATGGTCACGCCTTCATCTACGGTACCTACATCCTTTTCATGACCGTTCTCTCCAGACCTCCAACCCCGGGTGACATTAGATATATATATATATATATATATATATATATATATATGATCAAGAAGTGGAGAGATAGCCCCTCTTTCCTGTTTCTTGAGCCGCACCATAAATGTCAAATCTTGACTGGAGCATGCAGCAAGTTCGCCCTGTATAAACAGGAATGGTTCTATGTGCGTTGCCCTCCTGGTTTCGCAAGGAGATGGGTGGAAGGAAGTAAGTCTTTTCTCTAGATTGATATTCATACTTGGTCAAAGCCATGCCTCTTCTAATTCTTTTTTCCATCTTTTCAGGATCAATCCACGTCCTGACGGTCGTGGGTATTCTAAAGCCGTCGAAGCCATTAGAGCCCTTCCTGTCGATGAATGGGGATTTCGAATTCTCATTTCAAATGAGTCGCTATCGAGGTTTGGACTGTTAGCAGAAGGTCTTCGGATAAGCCTTCCTGAGGGCGGTCCATACCCAGGCCCGCCTCCGGTAAAGGGAAAAAACAAGCTGAGTCTTCAGCACGCGGCGCTTCTGGCGCACTAGAAGAAGGAGAAATCAAAGAACATGAAACACCCGAAGCACAAGATGAGAACATTGGGCCTACTCAGGACCCGCCAGTTGAAGTTCATGACATCAAAACGTCATCCTCCCCTTCGAAGAAGAAAAAGAAACCGACGTACGAGATAAGAAGGGAAAAAGTTGGCACAACCTCTAAAGTTACTCTTATCTCAACAGAGAAAGAGGCTTCCTCTCAACGCTTAGAAAGTTCCCTAAAGGGTCTCTCAAACCTCTCCATTCCTTTCGATTTACTTAATTATGATTTCAATTACCCGAAGGCATTTAAACTTCACTCGCCCATCAAAGGCGATGCAGGCATTTAAGCCCACGCTCAGGGAGAGAAAACTCCCATTAGTAAAGAAACTGGTCCGTCGGGGGGAAACACTAGGACACACACACAAATACATGCACTTTGCATCGCACTTAAATTTTCATCATCACACTACTCTTTGCTAATTTGTTATTATTTAAATTCTATGCAGGTGACATGGGGCGTACACACGGCATTGATCGCCTCCGCAGGTCATCTGTTTTCCATCACTCTGGATGTGACTTAGGTTTCGGGAGACGTCGGGACAGAGACGGTGATGGTGATAGGGATTATCATTCCCGGGACTCATCGTCTCGGAAGAAAACATATTATCAGCCCAAGTACCATCAACATTCCTCTTCTCACTCGGAACAAAGCAAAGATAAGCACGGCTATAAGGGGCCGCAATCCGATGTCCCCTGAGACCAACACTCCGATTCCTCTTCCATACGACAATCTCGGGATCTTTATAGGAGAGCTGAACTTTCAAAGTCGTCTCCTCCTGTTCCCATAACAGATCCAACAGTATCGGAGAGGCTGGCCGAGTTTAAAGCTAGATTTCCAAAGAACTGCTTTGATGGTCTGAAGTTCCTCCCGACGATCCACCATATACCTGGAGATGTTAAACAGAGCGCCATCGCCTGCACCAACGACGTCTATGCTCAACGTGACGCGTTTGTTCATTTGGCTGAAAAACTTTCAGAAGTCTCCATGGAGCGCTAACATGAGATCGATCGCCTGAAGCTTGAGGCTATCCATGACAAAGATATCATTAAAGCTCAGGACGAAGAGATTGCAACTTATAAGTCTGAACTTGAGGCCGCCCAGCAGAGCGCCAAGGATACCGCCGAAGCCATAACTCGTCTGGAATCGACTCACAAAAAAGAACTCGACGAGGCGGTACAATGCTGTGGGGCTTTGGCTTTGGAAAAAGATTCGATGCAAAAAGAGAGGGATGCATTCTGTCTCCGGGTTAAAGAACTTGAGGAGCAACTCCACAAAGAACAAGAGGAGAAGGTTGCTGCCCAAGAAGAGTCGCAATGGTATTGCGATGAGAATGTTGCAAGGCGACTCCTTAAGACAAAACTTGAGGGAGAGCTTTCTAAAGTTAGGCGCTGAAGAATGAAGCCCGCGAAGAGGGCAAAATGATAGCCTCTACGGTTATCGACTCCCGTCTTGAGGCGGCCAAGGAGGATGGTAGGGAAGAAATCAAAACCATGTTCGACCCGCTTATTGCCGAATTCAATGCCCGCGTTCTCATGCACCAGGACTTAACTTTTTTGGGCGAGGGTTATCTCGAATCTTTGGCCGAGGCATGGGAGACTTTAATTGAAATTAAAAAGACCGAACACGATATCGAAGAGGTTGATGAGGGGGAAAATGAGCCTTCGGACCTATCAGCGGCTAAAGCTATTTATTGCAAAGACTCCCCTTCAACTAAAGGGAAAGAAGTTATCGCCGGTCCATGCGGGATTGAGTCTCTAGCTCGTGTGCCTACCCAGCCGGCCAGTCGGCCGATACTCGATCCTTTTGAACAGCACATCGGCTACGACCGGAAGACCCCGGCCTTGGAGTTCATGTTTTATCACCTATTCCAGAGGGAGAGACCCCCCTGACGGTTGAGAGCCAGCCGGAACCTGGTAGGCAACTCTTTTGCTTTAACATTCCAGAGGGTATAGAGCTTCTCCCAATATAAGCAGGAATTGTTTTACGTGCGTTGCCCCCGGCTTTGCAAGGAGATGGCTGGAAGGTAGTAAGTTTCTTTTCTAGATTAATATTTGTATGCGACAGGAAGTGCGTTCTTTCTAATCATTTTCTCTATTCTTACAAGTATCAGTCTACTTCTCGAAGGTTCCGAATACTCTACAGCCATCGAAGCTATTCGACCTGTTCCCATGAGAAACCGGGACATCAAATCCATCATCTCTAATGGAATGCTTTCAAGATTTGGGCTATTGGCGGAAGGTCGCTAAATAAGTCTCCCCTAAAGCGCCACTACGACCAGACCAGCCTTGGATAAAGTAAAAAGCAGGCTAGGCCTTCGATGCCTTCGACAAGAGTGACCCCCGATGTATCTGAGGAAGGTGAAATTAGAGAGATTGGGGTGTCAGAAGCACCGGGTGAGACCGTAAATCCTGCTTCGAAATAGGTGGTTGAGGCACATGGCACTAATGAACTGCCTCCCCCTTCAAAGGGAAAAAGAAGCTGGCTTACAAACTAAGGAAAAAGAAAGTAAGTAGAACCTCAAAGGTCACAATTACTCCAATGGAAAAAGAGTCGTCTCCTTAACACTTAGAAGGTTCGCTGAAAGGCTTATCTAATCTCACTATTCTTGACGACTTGCTCAATTATGGCTTCAACGATCCAGAAGCCCTAAAACTCCATTTGCCCGTGAAAGGCGATGAAGGCGTTCAAGCCCATAACCAAGGAGAAAAAACTCTGATAAGTAAAGCTAAAGAAACTGGTCCGTCGAGGGGAAGCACTAGGACATGCACAATAACACTTACACTTTACCTTGCACTTAAACTTCGGCTATCATGTTACTCCTGCTAACTCGTGTTCACTTAATTTCTATGCAGGTGATATGGCACGCTCTCATGGATTCAACCACCTTCGTAGGTCCTCTATTTTTCATCATTCCTGCCAGGATTCGGGCTTCGGCAAACGTTAAGGTAGAGATGACGATAGCGATAGGTATTATCGCCCTCGAGATTCATCGTCTCGAAGGAAAATTTACAGTCACTCCTCATACCCATACGATCCTCTTTCTCAATCAGAGCAAAGCCGGGAGAAATCCGCTCATAAAGGGTCCCAGTCTGAGAATCACCACGACCAACACTCCGGTTCATCTAGTACCAGGCAATCACAGGAACCTCACAAAAAATCTGTAGTCTCTAGACAAACTCCTTCCGCTCCTGCACACGATCCGTCAATAGTGGAAAAGCAAACCAAGATCAAGGCCATGTTCCCAAAAATATGTTTCGACGGTCTGAAGTTCCTTCGAGTGATTCATCACCATTTGAGGCACGTTAAACAAAGTGCTATTGCTTGCAAAACGATGTTTACGTGCAACACGACGCATTTGTTCATTTGGTAGAAAAAGTATCAGAAGTTTCTATCGAACGCCAACATGAAATTGATCATCTGAAACTCGAAGCCATCCATGACAAAGACATTATCAAATCCCAGGATAAAGAGCTTTCCTCATACAAGTCTCAACTTGAAACTGCTCAGAAAAATTCTCAAGACACAACTGAGGCAGTTGATCGTCTAGAGGCCGCACGTAAGAATGAGATTATGAAGCGGTTCAATGCCATGGCGCCTTAGCTTTAGAGAAAGACTTTATTCAAAAGGAGAGAGATGCATTCGCTCAACGAGTCAAAGAGTCGGAAGAGATACTTCTCAAAGAGAAAGAAGAGAAGACTGTTGCTCAGGAAGAGTCGCAAACATACTGCGACGAGATTATTGCTATATGACTCCTGAAAACAAAGCTCGATGAAGAACTCTCCAAGGCTGAGACGTTGAAGGATGAAGCCCGTGAAGAGGGCAAAAGTATTGCATTCATGGAGATTGATTCTCGCCATGAGGCAGCTACTGCCGCCGGTAGGGAGGAAATCAAGTGCATGTTTGATCCGCTCATAGGCGAGTATAATGCTCGATTTCTCATGTGCCGCGACCTAACATTTCTTGGCGAGAGTTACCTCGAATCTTTGGCCGAAGCATGGAAGACTTTGATAAAGATCAAAAAGGTGGAGTCGGGCACTGAAGAGGTTGACGAAGAAGCTTTAGTGATGGAATTTCTCCAGGGGAATGAGCCTTCGAACTTGTCTGCAGCGAATGCTCTTTATAGCAGAGACACCTCCTCGCCTAAAGGAAAGAATGACATTGCCGGCCCGTCTGGAACGAGTCTCCAATTCCTCCCCCTACTCAACCGACTGGTCGCCCATCACTTGACCCCTTCGAGCAACACATTGGCTACGACCCAGAAGATCCTGGCCTTGATTTTCAAGTTCTATCTCCCATTCCAGAGGGTGAAACTCCCCAGACAGTTGAGAGTCGGCTAGAAACCGGTACATAACTTTTCTCAAAGTTCAAAGGGTTGTCATTTTCGACGAGTAGTTAATGTGTTCTAACATTTGTCTCTCATGATTTCATGCAGGCCATTCTAATCCTGAGCCAACTCTAAGGAGCGATGTTGCCATAGAGATGGAGGAGATTACAGGAGAGGCAATTCAAACAGGAGAGATCCGAACCTAACGCTTAAGTGATCGAGGCGCTTAACGAAGACAAAACTGAAAATCCATCGCCCGTCGAAGAACATGATGAGGTTGAAATTACGGGCGCCTCCGGACACATTTCAAAATTGAGCACAAGGAGCAACTTACGGAAGAGAAGAACAAAGTTGAAATCAAGGTCGAGCCCCAAGTAGTGGAACTAGATGATCCTTTGAATAGAACTTTGAAAGTCATTCTCCCCGGTGGGTCCAGGCCACTAGAAGTTCCTCTTCCTTCGTCGGATGTCACTTCCATGAAAAGCAAGGTGTCCAAGAGAAAACGCATGGGGGAAGAGTCGTTTGAGAAATCGAGGAAGGAGAAGAAGTCAAAGAAGTAGCTATCATGCCTCGTTCATTGAGAATAGGCTTAGATTATGTAATTATTTCTATTTATTTTCGTAGCCAATGTAAATAGACTTTTGACTTCGAGTCTAGGAGGAATTGCAGTGGAACTTTGTTTTGGGATTTGCGAATAAAAATTAGTTTCTTTTTTTGATGACTTTTTCTTTTTAGCTTATTGTCTAACTTGTTGTCATAGCTCAGAATTCGGTGAGTTACACAAGTTCCAGTTCATGTAACGACCCGAAAATTTTAGTGGTTTTATTTATTTAATTAATTGAACTTTTACGAAATTTTAAACAATAATATTTTGATATATAAATTTGATATTTGGAATCTGTGTACTTGAACATTGCAGATGGTAAATATTCATCTGATAATATGGAAGTTTATCTTCTTGTGTAATTTTATTTGAATTTAAATCAGTTAATATTGGATGATAATAAAATGTTTTCCAAAGCTGAATATTTTATATAATAAATTTGTAAATCATCTTCTAAGTAAGACATCATATTTCGTTCCTTCAAATTTGGACTGCTATTGCTCCGTTTATCTTATTTTCGGCAGATTTGCAGCATTTTCGGTACCGATTATTGACTTTTGATAGGATCGTCGTACCACTGATATTTGTGTACCATTTTGATCGTATTGTCGTGCTAATCTCTGTGGTATATTCACTTCTCTGTTTCGGAGTTTCGATACAAGGCGGAACCCATAGAGCAGTCAACCGTATCAGTACCCGTTTGCAATCTATTCTGCGACTTTTCATTACCCTCCGCGTAAATAGATAGCCTTTAGCATTCCCAAAATTCATGCATTTGACCCTTGTGATTCCATGAACTTTTATGTAACGATCCCATTTTTAAGCCAAATTTAATTTAGTAATTAATATAACTTTTAGAATTAATTTGTGAACTAATTTGAATTTTTCCAAAACAAATAAGATATGTGTTTGTCTACGTATATATATAAATAGATTGTAGATAGAAATTTGAATTTGAAATTCAAAAATATATATCTTAAAAATAAATTGGATTTCAAAACTCTATATTTTAAAAACTAATATATATATATATATATATGATTATTTTTTAGTGTATAACAAGATTTTAAATCCTTTTCTTTAAAGTTATATAAATATAAGCTAAAGGAAATGTAATAATAAAAATAGAAAATATAATATAAATTATATAAAAATATTAATACATGCAAATTAACAAGTGTAAGTATAGTAACATGTAATTTAACAAGTGTCATTAATTTTCTTTTCATTTTTAAATAAATAAAAGGATTTCAAGGTTATATATATACATCTATACCCCTTCCCTTTTCATTTTTCTTTCATATATTCAAAACTAAAAACCTGTGAAAGATAAACCAAAGAATAATGTAAAAACAAACAATCTTTACAAATCTCATACCTGAAAGATTAAGCAAAGAAAATTCAACTCAACTAAGCAAAGAGCAAATCAAAATCAAGTTACAGATCAAAACCAAATTTCCAGTTTTCAAAAGCAATTCCAAGATTCTATGTACTAATAAACTGTGAGTAAACAATCATTTTAAAAACTTAAATCTATTTATACGTCTTGATGTTTGGGATTAATACTTGAAGTATGTTGTGAAATTTTTTTGCATGGATATAAAATATGCCTCTGTGTGTGTGTATAGATGATTGGGTGCATGTCCGTGTACAAGTATACTTGCCTTTGTTCTAAGTATACAGGTTACAAAACTTATTCAAAATTCAAAATCTCATCCCCTAATTCTTTCTAGACTTTGATGTTCAAACAAAAATGTTTAAATTAACAAGATCTTATTTTTAAAAATAATTATAAGTATAATTAGAAGTAGTTTTTAACTGGAAGTGAAGATATTCAGTGAAAACTCAAAAACATGTCAAATTTATATACCATGGTTTCTTGATTCACCTACATCGTCTTATTCATCTTTAAAAATCATGAATTTTAAAAGTGAAATCAAGATTTTTAGATTTGTTTTGAGTGAAGAATTCATGGTTCAACGAGAAGGGGATTTTGGGCATTTTCTGGTGATGGAGCAAGGAGGGTGGTCGGGATCTCTGTTGGAGGAAGACTGGAGGTCGGTGGTCTCAACAAAAATGGTTGGCGAATTTATCGACCACCGTGGAGGTCAGGTGACGTTGTAGTAGGGCCTAGACTTAATTTTTGGACGAAGTCAAACTTTTGGCTGCTGCGTCGTCATCGAAGAACCGAAGATGATCGGAGTGAGGGGGATCGGAGCGTGGTACTACGGCGAGGCTTTGGTCGAGGTGACGAGTTTTCTAATGGTCTAAAGCGGTGTGTCGAGGGAATTCTTGGCGACCAGTTTCGTTCCAGTGGGTACCACTTTGTGCTCGAATTCGATTCCGAGTTTGTGTCTAGGTTTTGGGTGGTCGGACTGATAGAGGAGGCCGTCGATGATGGATGGATGGTAGCAGCGATGGCCAGCGTCGAAGGTAGGATGTGCTGTTGCACACGTATCTGTGTGTTAGAGAGTTTTGGTAGAAGAGATGGCCTCGGGTTTGTACTTGGAGAAATGAAGAAGTGGCTCGAGTTTGGCTTCGTGTTGTTCGCGCGTTGGATTAACTAGTTATAACAGTTTTTAAATTTAAAAACATAACAATTAAAAAAAGAGTTTGCTCGGGTAGGCTTCGGGTTAGACTCGAGAGAGAGCTCGGGTGGATTTCGTGTTTGGCTCGAGTATGTTTTTATAACAGTTTTAAAATTTTGAATAAAACAAGTTTTTAAAGTTAAAATAAATCAAGTATTAAACTATTTTTTAAATCAATTTCTTTTAAATAATAACTGTTTATTTAAATGTTTGGATAGGTAAAAGTTGTATAATTTATTTTAACTTGAATTAGTTGAGTTAATTCTTAAGTTTATTTAAAATAAATTAAATGGTGTAATTAAGTAGTTGATTAAGAAAGTAAAATGTTTTAATTATTAATTAACTTAAGGGACTTAAGTTAATTCATGTGTTAATGATAAATTAATTTCAAAGGTTTGTTAAATAAACTTAAATAATATAATTAAGTAATTAATTAAGATAAATGGTTTATCTTGAGATTAATTAAGGTCTTGGGTAATTAAAGATTAATTAATTAATGAAAGTAGTTAAAGAATAATTAATTAATTAGCTAATTAGTAATTAAAGGCTAATTAAGTAATATTTAAAGGTTAATTAATTAATGATTAAATGATAAATAATTAATAATTAAAGAGTAATTAATCAGTAATTATAGAATAATTAATTAATGTAAGTAATTAAGGATGATTAATTAATTTCATTAATTAATTAAAATAATAACAAATGGTTTGTAATTAATTAATGATAATTAAGCAGGGTTAGGTAATTAATTCATAAGTAATTAATTTATTTGGTTTTAATTAAATTAATTATAAATTATGTGATTAATTAATCTTTCTTATGGATGATTAATTATATTGAATGCTTGGATTGATTAATATCTCTAGTATGTTAATCTGTAATATTCTATGATATGAATTGCTTTGGATTGAGCTGTGATAAATATAAGTTATTTATCTGTAATGAATTGCTATGTGAATATAATGTTCTGCATTGAATTATAAAAGGTGGATCTTTTGTTTAAAAGATTAAAAATGGAAATTAATTTAAACCATTCAAAAGGAAAGGTTTTGGGAAATAAGGGCTAATAAGTTGTGACTTAACTAAGATCCCATTGTATCCATATGTTTTAAAAAAAGCGCTCATTATTCAGAATGGCCGGGAAAGGGCATTAAGTCGAAAACCCATTTTGAATAATGATACGACGGAATGGAATTGCTTTCGAAGACGGTGGTCAAAAATCGAGTATTTTCGAAAACGAAAGGATTGCCTATTGATTATCTTTGCACCGAGTTGCTCCGGTATAGAGATTACCCTATGTGATGGGGAACCCGAACGAGATTGGGGATATCCGGATTTGCAAGGACTTCTTTCCTTAATTGGACAAAGTGCCTTCAATTCCATTCAGACCCAGGATGGACTTGTATGGATGCATGTCTGACATTACACTTTGAGATATAAAGCTAGTTTCTATCATATACATTTCTGTTTGATGGCGAAGAATTTATTCTCTTAGCTTAACACCTTTCTATGAGACGTACAATCTTAGAGGTTATATGTTAATAGTTATTAGTGATGTATTCCTAATTTGGTAATGTGGCATGCTAAGTGTTGAGCATTATTTAATTGAAGCATGGATTCTGTGTAAAGCGTAGCTTTGTGGGATGAGACTTCATTGAACCTCACACTCGGGAAATGGTCGAAGCAGGAAGGATGCAGCAAGGTTATGGGGTTCGCAACCCTAAGGGTATGTGCATTTCCTTCTGGATAAAAGTGGTATTATGGTATGGAGCCCAGATGTTTTACTTATGTGGTTGTTAGAATTTGAGGAGCCTCGATAAAGGTCGGTTGCGACCGAGAGATGGCATACTCATGACAATTAGTTACCTAGTTACAGAGGTAGTCCGGCCTTGTATTGGCAGAGATCCGGTTAGGTTCTCGGCACGCCCCTCCAGAGGCGTACCATTCGGATAAAGGAAGTTCCTTAGCCTTAGCCATTTGTTGGAAGTCCAAATGAAACAATACGAGCCCTTTATGATTTCAGTTGTAGAACCTGTCATTTAACATGGTAGCTATAGTAAGTATACTATAGTGGTACATATGCTAGCTAAGATTAATATTATACTTGCGAAATGTTTTCCACTGTATGCACTAAAAATAATATCAAAAAGGATTTTCACATACCAAGCATGTTTGACTACTATAAGAAGAAACCTTCCCCATGTGTGCGATTGCATTTGAGTGTGTGCCGGAAGACCTTATGGTATTTCATTTTTCAAAAGCATGAATGGATTTTTTTAACACAAATAACTGTTTAAAGTTCTCACACCAGTTCCATGTCTGACTCGGAGTTTATTGTTCCCTTTGCTAAACTCTGGGTGCCCTTAATTTTCCACACAGGCAACCTAGAGTCAGGTTATCAGTAGGTTCTGGAGCTAAGTCAGGAAGTAGATGTGGATTTCGAAGTCTTTGGTTTGGAAGCTTTTGGTTTCGAGCTTTTTGGTTTAGACTTTGGAGCTTTGGAAATGAAGATGCAGTATGTTGGAAGACCATGTTGATGTTATTTTTCCGCTGTTATGTTGTATTCCGCTATTTTGTAATTTATAGGACTCTGATGATGATGGACACTTGTTGTAAGAATGTTGTAGTCCATGAAGTGAATGAATGAAAGTTATTTTGTTTCCATTGTGTTGTTATTATCTAATGTATTATGAATCCAGCGATCCAGATTCCAACGTTTGAATTTATAGCATTTGAATACGGGTGATGTATTGGAAGCCGATTTTCGAAGGTTGAAAGTCTGGGTCGTCACATTTGGTACCCGAGTTGAAGGTTGAGTAAGAAATTTAGCTTTGGAGTATAACTCATTAGGTGACTCTTTAGAGATAGGATTAGGAAAGCCCTAGAATGAGTATATTCCCTAAAATATCTTGTCCATATGCCTAAATCAATTTTCCTACTATTTATAAATAGTGAAAATGAGTGCAAGAAGAAAATGAGGTAGGGGAAGGGGGAGTACCACTACAAATGGTCGAGATCCTGCAACAACAGTAATGGAAGGAGCAACTCTTTCCATCCAACCCCAGCCAAATCTGGCAGAAGTACATCGGAATTTCTTAAGACTTAGAGGGAAACCATTCAAAGGTACGGAGACTATTATAGAAGCACAAGCTTGGATTCGATCTTGTGAGAGGATTTTTAAAGGATTGAAATTGGATGATGATCAAAGGAGGTTGATGGCTTCCTGGCAGCTCTAGGAAGAAGCTTTGGCATGGTGGGAGACCATTACTTTGGCCGAATCGGAGGATGAGTTTACATGGGATAGATTCAAGCAAGTATTTGAGCAGCGTTATATGCCTTCCGCTGGTATTTCCAGGATGTATCAAGAGTTTATGGATTTGAAGCAAGGAAATCTATCTTTTGAAGAATACTTAAATAAGTTTAATGAGTTATCCCGATTTGGACCTGAATTGGTGAATACCCCTCTTAAGAAGAATGAGAGATTTATTAAAGGGATAAACAAGAAGTTTAATGAAAGGATGATAGGCCATGTGAAGGAGTCTTTTGCTGATTTGGTAGACATGGGATATAGATATGCCACCTTAGATAAACAAGAGATTCCAGAAGAGAAAGGAAGTGGAAGTAATCAAAATTGGAAGAAGAGAAAGTTTGGAGGAAAGAAACCTTGGCAAGGTAAAGAAAAGAAGGATACTCAGGAGAACAAGGCGAAGAATCTTACCTGTTTTAACTGTTTGGAGAAAGGTCATTACTCAAATAGTTGCAAGAAGCCCAAGAAGCCAGAGAATGCTACTATTGCCATAAGCCAGGACATATGGTTAAAGAATGCCCGATAATGAAGCAGACCGAAGTAGCAAAGGTATATGCAATCAAGGATGAACCTTCAACCTCAGGACCTAATAAAGGGAGAGGAGTTTTGGAAGGTAATCTTCTTATTTATGATAAAATTGTTAGAGTTCTATTCGACATTGGAGCCACGCATAGTTTTATTTCCCAGCAAACCGTAGAAGATTTAAATCTTGAACCCGAATTCGTAGACGAACCTATTTGTGTGAAGAACCCGGTAGGAGTCCCTGCGAATCTTTGTTTACGTTGTAGAAAGGTTCCTATTTCGTATTCCCATCATCAGTTTCCTATCAGCCTTTTCTTTCTTGACTTTAATGAATTTGAGATTATACTTGGAATGAATTGGTTAACAAAATATGAAGCTAAATTAGATTGTATCAATAGAACGATTTCGGTCAAAACCAAATTTGCGAATTTTGTTGTGATTTCTTTTGAGGATCCAAGTCCGACTTTTTATGTGTTCATATGTTCTTTGTTTGTCTCCTTGTCTATCAAATTTCGAGGACAAAATTTTCTTAAGGGGGAAATTTGTAACGATCCTGTTTTTAAGCCAAATTTAATTTAGTAATTAATATAATTTTTAGAATTAATTTGTGAACTAATTTGAATTTTTCCAAAACAAATAAGATATGTGTTTGTTTATGTATATATAAATAGATTGTAAATAGAAATTTGAATTTGAAATTCAAAAATATAGATCTTGAAAATAAATTGGATTTAAAAATTCTATATTTTAAAAACTAATACATATATATATATATTTATGATTATGATTATTTTTTAGTGTATAACCAGATTTTAAATCATTTTCTTTAAAGTTACATAAATATAGATAAAAGGAAATGTAATCATAAAAATAGAAAATATAATATAAATTATATAAAAATATTAATATATGCAAATTAACAAGTGTAAGTATAGTAACATGCAATTTAACAAGTGTCATTAATTTTCTTTCCATTTTTAAATAAATAAAAGGATTTCAAGGTTATATATATACATCTATACCCCTTCTCTTTTCATTTTTCTTTCATATATTCAAAACTAAAAACCTATGAAAGTTAACTAGAGAATAATCTAAAAACAAACAATCTTTACAAATCTCAGACCTGAAAGCTTAAGCAAAGAAAGTTCCACTCAACTAAGCAAAGAGCAAATCAAAATCAAGTTGCAAACCAAAATTAAATTTCTAGTTTTCAAAAGCAATTTAGGCTTCTCTGTACTAATAAACTGTGAGTAAACTAACATTTTAAAAACTTAAATCTGTTTATGCATCTTGATGTATGGGATTAATACTTGAAGTATGTTGTGAAAAAAATGTTTGCATGGACATAAAATATGCCTGTATGTATATATATGTAGATGATTGGGTGCATGTCTGTGTATAAGTATATTTGCCTCTGTTCAAAGTATATAGGTTACAAAACTTATTCAAAATTCAAAATCTCCCCTAATTATTTCTAGACTTTGATGTTCAAACAAAAAGTGTTTAAATTAACAAGATCTTATTTTTAAAAATAATTATAAGTATAACTAGAAGGGGTTTTTAACTAGAAGAGAAGATATACAGTGAAAACTCAAAAACAAGTCAAATTTGAATACCATGGTTCTTGATTCACCTACATCATCTTATTCGTCTTCAAAAATCAAGAATCTTAAAAGTGAAATCAAGATTTTAGATTTGTTTTGAGTGAGGAATTCATGGTAGAACGAGAAGGGGATTTTGGGCATTTTCTGGTGATCGGTGCATGGTGGGTGGTCGGGATCGCTGCTGGAGGAAGCTTGGAGGTCGATGATCTCGGAAAAAATGGTCGGTGGATTTAGCGACCACCGTGGAGGTCAAGTAACGTCGTAGTAGGGTTTAGACCCAGGTTTTGGACGGTGTCAAACTTTGGGTTGCTGCATCGTCATCAAAGAACCGGAGGTGATCGGAGTGAGGGGGATCGGAGCATGGGACTGCGACGAGGCTTTGGTCGAGGTGACAAGTTTTCTGGTGGTCTGAGGAGGCGTGTTGAGGGAATTCTTGACGACCGGTTTCATTCCAGTGGGTACCTTTTTGTGCTCAAATTCGATTCCGAGTTCATGCCTAGGTTTTGGGTGGTCAGACTGATAGAGGAGGTTGTCGGCGATGGATGGGTGGTAGCAGCGATGGCCGGAGCATCGAAGGTGGGATGTGCGGGTGTGCATGTATCTATAGTCAAAGAGCTTGGGAAGAAGAGATGGCCTCGGATTTGTACTCGGGGAAATGAAGAAGTGGCTCGAGTTTGGCTTCGGGTTGTGACTTAACTAGATCCGAATGTATCCATATATTTTAAAAAAGCGCTCATTATTCGGAAAGGCTGGGGAAGGGCATAAAGTCGAAACCCATTCTGAATAATGATATGACGGAGTGGAACTGCATTTGAAGACGGTGGTTGAAGACCAGGTATTTTCGAAAATGAAAGGATTGCTTGTTGATTATCTCTACACCGAGTTGCTCCGGTATAGAGATTACCCTATGTGATGGGGAATCCGGACGAGATTAGGGATATCCGGATTTGCAAGGACTTCTTTCCTTAATTAAACGAAGTGTGTTCGGTTCCATTCAGACCCAGGATGGATTTGTATGGATGTATGTATGACATTACACTTTGAGATTGTTATCCCGCTTTTTGGCAAGGCCGTGATACCAAAAGATCGATCGAAAACCAAAGACAGTTCGTCTCAAAGATTGGTTATACTTTGCTTCGCTATGGATATCGATGAATTTTGTCCGAGCCCCGATCAGGCTACAATTGATAGGACACGGAAAGCAAAGTCATGGAAGCCAGCACTCCGAATTTTAGGTCAATTAGAGTTCGTATGAATGAGATATGATCGATACAAGTTAGAGAAAATATGCTGTTCGTATCCATCAAAAGGTCGGGGTGTTGGTGTATTCGAATCCATCAGGTTCGTATCCATCGGTATGACTTCGCCTCGCCCTATTCGTATCCATCAGGTTCGAATCGATGGCGTGCGCATCGATCAGTTCACACCGCTTCGCATCCACTGATGCATCCTACTTCGAGTCCATCGGTCTCGTATCCATCCCCAGGTACTGCCTCGCATCGATCAACTTCGCATCCATCAACAACGGTAAGTCACTATTTCGTATCCATGAAAAACTTGCCTTGTTCGTATCCATCCACCAAGGAACCATGGTTCGTCTCGATCCAGTTCGTATCGATCAGTAAAACTACCATTCGTATCCATCGATGCAAACTGGGTGACGTCACTTGATACGAACATGGCGAGATTCATGGATACGACGCGGTCAACTCGGAGCAAAAGGTGGATCGATGCGAGGAGTGTGCGCCACGTCGCCATGTTGTCACGTGCATCCATCGGTTCGAAATCATGGGTTCGAAGAGATCGACTCGAAGCAAACGGCCAACCGAGAAGCTCCATCTCGTATCAATCATAACTCAAGATCCATAAGTCCAAATGCAACGAAATTTTTACAGCAACTTCCGTACAATGTAAAGAATGTTCCTGCCAAGTTTCAGCTCGATTGGGTCAATTTTTGATGGATACGAAACCATTTTGTATCGATCACAGATCGAGTCAAAACTTGGTGGGGTCGGTCGCGTGGGCCCACTCATGTGCCAGAAGAAGTCTCTCGAAGTTTGAGCGCGATCTCGGCTTCCTATGCCAATAAATAGCCCCCTGAAGCCTATAGAAGAGGGATCTTTTGGCCATTCGACGTCCAGACTCTGCCGGATTCAATTCTACATCTTACTATCACCATTGTATTCGAACATCAGAGCTATAGCTTACTGTAATCTGCTGTAACGGATTGAAATCATCAAGTGAATCAATAAAGTCATAAACTTCAGAGTGGACGTAGGCAAGATCACCGAACCACTATAAATCCTGTGTTTCTGATTGTTATTTCTGAATTGTTGTGCTTGATATTGCTTAGATGTGAGAATTGTGTTTGAATATTGCTGATTTGTATTCATATACTGGTGCTTTGGCGATACTGGGGTTTGTGACCATTTTTGGAGCAAACACTTTGGTGCTTTCACTGAGAATGCTAACTCAAGGATTCTACCGTTTGGAAGTTGAATTTGAAGATTTGAGAATTTAGATCTAAGGAGCTATGACAAGGCAAACAAGTAGAAGGCAGAGACCAGAAAGAAGTCAACACGAAGGAAGTCAAGAGGCTTCCTCAGGAGCAAATCAGGCATCGATCTTCATCACCAGGGATGAGATGGAGACGATGATGAAGAGGCAAGAAGAGTTGGTCCAGAGTTTGTTTCAACAGATTGGGCAACTTGGAGCGCTGAACCGAGGAGCAGATGAAGTTCAGAACGGAGCAGGACCATCTGGCGTAGCACCTGGATTAGGGGGCACATACTTGGAGCATGTTGATCCAATCTCAGAGAGAGAGACAGGGGCATCCGATCAACCTTGTGGTAGTAGAGGAGTGAACTCTCAACCAGAGGGGCAGATTCCAGAAATCCCTCGTGAACTCGGGGGGCAGGTCGAAAGCGATGAACAAGGATTACAACTAGGAGACAATGATAGATTGGCAGAGATGGTCAGGCGAGCCATGAGGGGCGGATTAGTGAACAGAGATCTTGAAGACGTGAACAGGTGTCCCTTTTCTTCTGCAATTAGGATGGTTAGGAACCCACCAGAGTTCAAATTACCATCAGTGGAGAAGTACGATGGGAGGACAGACCCCGCGGTCCATCTGACAAGGTATATGAGGCGCATGGAATGCTGGGGGCATCACAGGAAGTTATGGCCCGGTGCTTTCCATTATATCTGACGGATATCGTAGCGTTATGGTTTAGGCATCTAGGGAGTGGCTCCATAGGAACGTGGGAAGATTTAATTGAGAAATTCATGAGGCAATTTAGGGTTCACATTGCGAGACCCAAGAATGTGATGAGTTTGGCAATTTTAAAGCAGAAAGCTGGGGAGTCTTTGAGGAGTTTTCTGACGCGATTCAACGCGGCAGCAGCAACGGTGGATCGACCAGATCCATCCATGGTTATGATGGCAGCTGTGTCCGGAATAGCTGATGGCATAGAGTTTAAAAATTCATTGACTAAAGATCCGCCTATGGATCTAGGAGAATTCTATCACGAGGCGGAAAAGTTCTTGCGATTGGAGGATGCAAACGCTGAAAGAGAAGAAGGAGAAGAAATTAATGTTTATGCGGTCAAAGATGGAAATCCCCCTGAGAAATGTACGTAAACTAACTAAAGGCTGAGAATAGCGATAACAGATCAATGTGACCACGAAAGGAACCAAGATTCACCACATACTCAGAGCTGAATGATAGTTTGGAACGAATCTATTAGGATACCAAAGAGCAGGTTCCATATCGTAGACCAATGCGAAGGGATCCAACTGTTGATGAGAGGAAATCAGATAAATATTGCTTATTCCATAAACTGAACGGTCATAACACTAATGATTGTAGACATCTGAAGGATGAGGTGGAAGGGCATATCAGAAACGGTAGGCTACTTCAGTATGTGAGGAGGCGAGCTCCAGCGGTGGAGCCAGAGCGACCACCGTCTACATCAGCTAGAGGTGACCCTGAACCGAGACACCGTATGGTTATCAATTGATTGATTGATTGAAATAATGATGAACAAGTCGTAAACCTCTCACTAACATGATTAAATCATTTACACACGTATGAGATCGCGCACGATCCATTGGCATGCTCTGAATGACTACTGACCGCACCATAGTAAGAGTTTACGCTTTGACATTCTCGTCTTGCTTTTGCTTTGATTTTGATTTGGACATTTGGACTTAGTTTGTTTGGACATTTCTGTTGTGGAATTCGTATGATCATTGCTTTAATATTTGCAATTCTGTGAAAAAAATTACTTATATACCCGTTGGATCGCGAACGGTCCACGAGCACCTCTTGTATGGCGATGAACCGCCAAAGTCTTTGATTCAAAAACTCACCTAAATGTGAAATCTGGCATCGATAATGCTAAGTCCCCCCCCGGGCACACCAATTCGCCTCGAACGGCACACGACCTCGAACAGTCATAATTCGCCTCGAACGGCACACGACCTCGAACGGTCACATTTCGCCTCGAACGGCACACGACCTCGAACGGTCATAGTTCGCCTCGAACGGCACACGACCTCGAACGGTCACAGCTCGCCTCGAACGACACCCGACCTCGAATGGTCATAGTTCGCCTCGAACGGCACCCGACCTCGAACGGTCACAGTTCGCCTCGAACGGCACCCGACCTCGAACGGTCATAGTTCACCACTTGCCGCGAACGGCATCCGACCGCGAACGGTCCAATTTCACCATTTTCCACGAACGGTCCCATCCCATCTCATCATTTACCGCGAACGGCATCGATCGCGAACGGTCACGATTCACCTTAAATGGCATACGATCCCGAACGATCGTCATCCGAGGTCATATGAAACTATCGAGTTCTTTACAGGTTGCTGACAGGATATGAACATCCAACTTATGGCATTACAAAACACACCTTCCTACCGCAAGGCATGCTTTGGGGGGCAAATGTTATCCCGCTTTTTGGCAAGGCCGTGATACCAAAAGATCGATCGGAAACCAAAGACAGTTCATCTCAAAGATTGGTTATACTTTGCTTCGCTATGGATTTTGATGAATTTTGTCCGAGCCCGGATCTTGCTACAATAGATAGGACACGGCAAGAAAAGTCATAGAAGCCAGCACTCCGAATTTCAGGTTAATCGGAGTTCGTATGAATGAGATATGATCGATACAAGTTAGAGAAAATACGTTGTTCGTATCCGTCAAAAGGTCGGGATGTTGGTTTATTCGAATCCATAAGGTTCGTATCCATCGGTATGACTTTGCCTCACCCTGTTATTATCCATCAGGTTCGAATCGATGGCGTGCGCATCGATCAGTTCACACTGCTTCGCATCCAGTGATGCATCCTACTTCGAGTCGATCGGTCTCGTATCCATCCCCAGGCACTGCCTCACATCGATCAACTTCGCATCCATCAACAGCGGTAAGTCACTATTTCATATCCATGAAAAACCTGCCTTGTTCGTATCCATCCACCAAGGAACCTTGGTTCGTCTCGATCCAGTTCGTATCGATCAGTAAAACTACCATTCGCATCCATCGATGCAAACTGGGTGATGTCACTTGATACGAACAAGGAAATATTCATGGATACGACGCGGTCAACTCGGAGCAAAAGGTGGATCGATGCGTGGAGTGTGTGCCACGTTACCACGTTGTCACGTGCATCCATCGGTTCGAAAGCATGGGTTCGAAGCGATCGACTCGAAGCAAACGGCCAACCGAGAAACTCCATCTTGTATCAATCATAACTCAAGATCCACAAGTCCAAATGCAACGAAATTTTTACAGCAGTTTCCATACAAGGTAAAGAATGTTTCTGCCAAGTTTCAGCTCGATTGGATCAATTTTTGATGGATACGAAACCGTTTCGTATCGATCACAGATCGAGTCGAAACTTGGTGGAGTCGGTCGCGTGGGCCCACTCACGTGCCAGAAGAAGTCTCCCGAAGTTTGAGAGCGATCTTAGCTTCCTACGCCTACAAATAGCCCCCTGAAGCCTACAGAAGAGGAATCTTTTGGCCATTCGACGTCCAGACTCTATCGGATTCAATTCTACATCTTACTATCACCATTGTATTCGAATATCAGAGTTATAGCTTACTGTAATCTGTTGTAAAGGATTGAAATCATCAAGTGAATCAATAAAGTCATAAACTTCAAAGTGGGCGTAGGCAAGATCGCCGAACCACTATAAATCCTGTGTTTCTGATTGTTATTTCTGAATTGTTGTGCTTGATACTGCTTAGATCTGAGAATTGTGTTTGAATATTGCTGATTTGTATTCATATACTGGTGCTTTCACGATACTGGGGTTTGTGACCATTTTTGGTGCAAACAGAGATATAAAGCTGGTTTCTATCAAATGCATTTCTATTTGTTGGCGGAGAATTTATTCTCTTAGCTTAACACCTTTCTTTGGTACGTACAAGCTCAGAGGTTATGTAGTTAATAGTTATTAGTGATATATTCCCAATTTGGTAATGTGGCATGCTAAGTGTTGAGCATTGATTGATCGAAGCATGGATTTTGTGTAAAGTGTAGCTTTATGGGACGAGACTTCATCGAGCCTCACAGCCCGGGAAATGGTCGAAACAGGAAGGATGCAGCAAGGTTATAGGGTTCGCGACCCTAAGTGTATGTGCATTTCCTTATGGATAAAAGTGGTATTATGGTATGGAGCCCAGATATTTCACTTATGTGGTTGTTGGAATTTGAGGGGCCTCGATAAAGGTCGGTTGCGACCGGGGGATAGCATACTCGTGACAGTTAGTTACCTAGTTACAGAGGTAGCCTGACCTTATGTTGGCAGAGTTCCGGTTAGGTTCTCGGGACGTCCCTCTAGAGGCGTACCCATTCGGATAAATGAAGTTCCTTAGCCTTGGCCATTTGTTGGAAGTCCAAACGAAACAATATGAGCCCTTTACAATTTCAGTTGTAGAACCTGCCATTTAACATGGTAGTTATAGTAAGCATACTATAATGGTACGTATGCTAGCTAAGATTAGTATTATACTTGCGAAATGGTTTTCCACACTATGCACTAAAAATAATATCAAAAAGGATTTTCGCGTACCAAGCATGTTTGACTACTATAAGGAGAAACCTTCCCCATGTGTGCGATTGAATTTGAGTGTGTACCGGGAGACCTTATGGTAGTTTCAATTTCAAAAGCATGAACGGATTTTTTTACACACAAATCACTGTTTTAAGTTCTCACACCAGTCCCATGACTGACTCAGAATTTATTGTTCCCTTTGCTAAACTCTGGGTGCCCTTAATTTCGCACGCAGGCAACCTAGAGTCAGGTTATCAGTTGGTTCTGGAGCTAAGTCAGGAAGTAGATGTGGATTTGGAAGTCTTTGGTTTGGAAGCTTATGCTTTCTAGCTTTTTGGTTTAGACTTTGGAGCTTTGGAAATGAAGATGTAGTATGTTGGACTCTGCTGGAAGACCATGTTGATGTTATTTTTCCGCTGTTATGTTGTATTCTGCTATTGTGTAATTTATAGGACTCTGATGATGATGGACACTTGTTGTAAGAATGTTGTAATCCATGAAGTGAATGAATGAAAGTTATTTTGTTTCCATTGTGTTGTTATTATCTAATGTGCTATGACTCCAGCGACCGGACTTCAGCGTTTGAATCTCCGACATTTGAATATGGGTGATGTATTTGATGCCGATTTTTGAAGGTTGAAAGTCTGGGCCGTCACATTTTATCTTTCCATTATTTTAATAGTTGTACTATCGATTATAGTTGCACGTATCTTCATTTTCAAACATGTCCATTTTCTTCCTCTAATAGCTTGCGTTCCTTTCTCTCTGCAAACCCATTGCTAATAATATAAGATATATTATATTATATCTATGGCCATGTTATATATATAGTGGTTCTTCAGTTTCTATTCTTGCCTATACCTGCTCCTATCTCTAACTTTTGGTCGCAAACTCATTTGGCTCGGCCTCACGCACCCTCTTGTCCCATGCTCCTCTTTCCATGTGACCCCTCCACAACCCGCCACCACCACAGCCTTGGTCCGCCTTCCAGTCGCTGCTAGTACATTCTCCCCCTGTATGCTCGGCTACCCAGATCTCAACTCGGCCGTGTATATTTCTATGTGAGTATATATGCATATTTAGTTATTTCATACGTGTCAGTTTATATATGTACTAAAAATGCCACTGTATATATATAATTATTTACTATATATCATATTGTATACTTAGGCTTAGTTTATATATATGTGTTAATTTATATAAGTATATTTGTTGATTTCAAAGTATGCATAACAGTTGTTAGTACATATAGACATAACTGTTTTCTTATATTTAATGTGTTCAATTATAATGTATATATATATATATGTTTATTGCAGTATTATATACATTATATGGTTATATATATTAGCTTGTAAGCTACCGTATGTATATATAAGTTATAAGGTTTCACTTATTTTGTAGTAAAGAGTATATATTATTGCATGTTTGCTATTGATATATATTAGTATATTATATGTATACTTTGATTTGTTATATATATAGTTATAAAAGTTGTTTATGTATAATCGCTGATAACACTATATATAAATGTTTTGCAAGCTGTTTCGCTATATGGGAATATTTATAGTCTCATGAAGGTTTGCTGTAATTATATTTCCCTTTAAAAATGTTATAATATATATGCTTTATATCTAGTTACAGTAAGTTTATTTTTCAAAGTTATAATATGTTGCTTTATATGTATAAATGACAGTGTTGTTTTATAGTGTATAAATATATATTTATACAAGATTACGTGTCTTCCCTGTAGCACCTCAATCTTCTTTATTTATATATAGTATAGTATTGTAGCCTTGGTTTGTTGTGAAGAAGAAAAGAAACAGTAATATAATTATACAAAGTTATGTTTTGCTACAATATCTTGTTTAAATATTGCTATATTGTTAGTTGCATATATGAGTTAGGGTTTTGTTATATTCAAAGCATGTATATATGACAGTCATGATAGTCAAATAATTATATATATATATATATAAATATATATGTAAAATATGGAATGTTTATATTGAAAAAAGGTGTATTTCTAAATTTAATTTTTAGCTTTATATAATATATTTCGTTTTTGTTATATCACAACTGATTCTAATTGGTTCTCATCACTTCACATTTTATCAGCCTTTGGTCTATCGTGCCTGTTTCCTTCATCGAACTCATACCCATCGTAGTTTGCTCTGGATTCATAGCTCATTTTTGTATCAGGTGAGCAATAACTCATGATTAGCATTCTTATATTTATTAAATTTGATTTCAATTGAAACGATAATTAAAATATGCTGCTGTTAGTTATTTACGTTGTTATATATACGTTGTTATCTATATTTTTCACCTGTGACATCTGACACCATTATCAGTTGTTTATATTGATAATATATGCCTGTTTTATTATTATCAAATCTGTTATCACTTTGCAAGTTCCCTGTTAGTATAAAATTCACTATGGGTTGGAATGATACGTACCCGAACGATCTGTAGAACAGGAGAAAATCGTTATGGGATGAAATGATAAACCCAAGTGATTTTCATTAAATTTAATTTAGGATTGCAGGTTGAAATGATATATATCCGTATATATTTAAATTGTAGATTGAAATGATAAATATCCGTATCACTTGACCATATGATAGAAAATTATATATAGACACCTTTAGTCTATATATAAATATTTTGAAAATTATTTCTATGGTTTTGGAAAAGAAATTATGGTTAATAAATATTAATTTTTATATATTATATATATATGTATGTATTTTATAAAGATTTAAATTTTATATTTTTATAATTTTATGTTTGAAAATTGTATAGTTTTGAAATTATAAATTTTAAGAATTTATTTATAATTTTTCTATTTTAAGAATATATAAATAGATTTAAATTATAAATAAATTTAATATATGTTTAAGTATTATTTAAAATTTTATTTTCAAATATAGAGTTTATAATAATTTTAAATAAATTAAGGTTGGAAAGATAGATTTGAAATGGTATTTAATTAAGAATTTTATTTAATTAAATCGATTTGAGATTTATTAAATTTGGGATTTTAAAGATATGATTTTATAACTAGATTTTTGATTAAAAGTGACTCAAATGAATATTTCAAATTTACATAAATTGAAATGGTATATTTAATTTTATTTAGATTTGAAATTCGAAGTTTATTTAAATGTTATTTGAATGATTAAGTAAATATTTCTAAATAAACAATAGTAAAGTGAATTTGATATATATATATGGAATTATCAAATCTAGTTTTGAAATGTTTGAGTATTTAAAGCTTCGAAAATATTAAAATTGAAATGGTTTATTTTGTGATTAAAAATCTGTATTTGAAATCGATATAATTTGAAATGGTTTATTGAGAAACTGAATTGAATTGAAATTGATGAATTGAGATTGAATAAAATTTGAATTTTGGAATTCAAGTTGATTTAAATCGATTTGTGAAATTTGAGAAAACTATTTTATTATATAAAGTATTTTTAAATTATATTTGAAACTATTTTATATTTTACTTTATAAATTATTCTAATATAAACTATTTTAATATAAGTCATTTTAATATAAATTATTTTTAATATAAATTATTTTAATATACTAATTATTTTAATATAAACTATTTTAACTCATAACTCTTTTGTATAAATTATTCACTTTATAAACTATTTTATTATATATACTATTTTAATATCTAAATTGTTAAGTGGTGGAAGTTGTGTTTTCAAAGTTATGAATTTTAACGTATTATGTTTTGAAAGTGTTGTAATTTCAAGTGTTTGGTTTCAAAAGTGTTATAACTTTGAAAGTGCTATGATTTTGGAAATGGATATATTTGAAATGGAAATGATATCGCATTGATATGGTTTTGAAATGGCAATGATATTTGGTTTTGAAGTACAAACTATTTTGAAATGACCGTGGTGTTATAATAACGTTTGGTTGTTAATGAGACCGGGATCGGAAGTTGCCATACTCTCTGCCAACTTCGAAAACCACTTTAACAACCGTGTATGCGGTGGAGATTCCAGAATGAAGTAGGATGGTGGTGACGTTCTATTGAGGTATATACGTGGACCCCACTCCCATGAGTTTGCATAAGGTGGCTTAAATAAGAGCGATTCTCGGACCAAGTGAGGTCATTCCTCCAATCGGACACACTCCTTCGTATTCCATTCTATTACTTTATGATTGATTTGGTGCACATCTTTGATTTTGGAAGTGTGGCTCGAGGTAGGCGGTAGCTGCGACTATGCGTTACCACCAGCTCGGATGTGTAATTGGTATATCTACCGTGGCATTGCCTTGTTGTGCCATGTCACCTTCCTTATACAAGTTTGTTTTGCACCATACCTATGGAGTGCCCTCTGACGACGTCCAGTACGGGGGAGATTACGGTACTGTATAGACTATGGGAATATATAAAATATGTTAAGGAGGATATGGGTAACACCTTAAACACTATTTTAATAGTTTACTTTACTTTAGACATTATTATAATAGCGTATATTACTACACAGTAGATAGTTTAACGGATCCTTAGAGGATGGTTATCCCAAACATCCTTTGAGTTACTTGTATTTCCGTTTGATATTTCACTTGAGTTATATTTATTGATATAAGAATGTTAATCCTGACTCGAGTGTTTTGTGTTTGGCTTTACGCTCGGGTCAGACCGAGTAATATAGCTTTTGAGACTCACCCTAGGAGTTGGAGCTTTGTTTGGAGATCCATCTACATCTTTTCAACTTGTAGTTATTCAGTTGATTCCAGTAATGTATTATGATCTTCTATTTGACTATTGTATTTGAGACTTCTGTTGCATCATATTTAACTTTGCTATATATATAGTAGCTTCATGAACTACTATTCTTTTGTTTCCGCTGCTTATTGTTATATTACTCTATGTCTGTATTCTATGATTTATTTATTTATTGTATATGCTGAGTTTTGCCAAATATAAACTAACAATCTGATATTTTAAGCAATTCAAGTCCGACATATGCGGATGCGAATGGTTGAAAATTTCAGGATGTTACATGTGGTATCAAAGCTTTGGTTTTCAACAAAACTTAGCATATAAAGTAAATGTAGTTACAGAATTACTTTCGTTCGAGCTTGAATCTCTTCCTCTTTGACTCGGTTTCTTTGAATTTTGGAACTCTCCCTTCGTTCTGAAATTCACTCTTGTCTTCCCTTATTCGTATTTTTTTGATTCCAGAGTATCCCATAGCTCCACTGAATGATTTTTAAAGCGGTGAACTCCTTTACAATCGCATTGATTCACCGAAGATTTCTGTATCCTCCATTTTGATGTTGATATCTCTTGATATGCCAAAATTTTATTTCTGGCAATCGGATGTCGATTTGCCTCAGAATTCTACATCAATCTTATTCTCGAAGTCACAGTTGACCTGGTTAAGGTCTCCCGCGATTAATATAAGTATATCCATCTTTCTCTTTTGTTATTTAACCTTCTCATCTTCGTTTCGAACCTGTCTCCGAATTAGAATTCTCTTTGATTAGAGTCCCCTTGCATTTGAATCTCTATCCTTGCTTTGAAATCCATCCTTGTATAATCGAGTGAGAGAGTGTATTTGTATTAATATAAAAATGTTTTATATATTGTGTTGATTGAGTTGTTAATGTTGATTTGGGTTTTCAATCGATTCGCCTGATCAACGCTATCGGTAGAAATTTCAACACAGTTGAAGAGAGCAAACCGACACAATATTGATTTCAAATTTGGTAAATGAAATAAATTTTGTATGATTTTATTATATATATAAGTACAATTTTTTTTGAAATTAGACAGTTAATTGAATTGATTGTTAAAACGATAATATTTGTTTTATTATTTATAAACCTTTAGCTATAGCCAAATGATAAACAAATGAACATATAAGCATGGTTTATAAATTTATTTGAAATTGAAATAACTTTAAATCAAGGGTTAAAACTTAGGGTAAGTTATTCAAAAGTATTTTCGAATAGAAATGGATTTTAAATAATTTATAAATGATTAAATTGGTGCAATCTTCTTTTGTCGCTGTAAAATAATTTCGATGATGGCGGCCGCATCATCGACATTCATTTTCGAGTTTCGTAGTGGAGAGACCCATTTCGTAGCTTTGCTACACTATGTTTTGAAAAACGAAATTGATTTGAAATTTCTAAAGTATGACTTGATTTATAATATATATTAGTATATGATTATAGATTTGATTGGATATATATATATATATATATATATATATATATATATGTTTATCTCTAAATTGTTTGAAGTTAATCAGAAATTTAATTCTTAAATTTTATGTTAAAGGTGATTTCAATAATAAAATGAAGTCAAATTTTGAATGAATATTTAAACTTGAATAATTGAATTAGAAATCTTTAATTGTAAAATACTCAATTGCATTCCAATATAACTTACCTAAATTATTCAGGAGTTGATTATGTAATTGAATAATATACATTTAAAAATGATATTAAAAAAATTTGTTCATAAATTTGAGAGTGTCAATATACTTAAATTTTGATTATAAAAATGTTAATAAAGGTAAATAGAATAATAAGTTAATTGAATAATAAATGAGATAGGTAAAATAAATTTTGTTTTGAAGGAATTTATAGACTGAAATCAAATCAACTTAATGAAATACCTTGAATTTAAAATCAATTGCTAAATATTAATTAATTTAAATTGAAAGTTATATGGTTTAAATTAATGGTTTTATTTTGTTTTTCTATCTATTCTTTCTTTCTGGTTGTTTCTATTCTCCCACCTCGTTCCTTTTCGGGGACCAAAAGTTTTGAGTGGTGGAGAGTGTAATGACCCGAAAATTTTGGTGGTTTTATTTATTTAATTTTATGAAATTATAAATAATAAGATTTTGAAATATAAATTTGATATTTGGAATACGTTTACTTAAACATAGCAGATGGTAAATTTTCATCTTATAATATGGAAGTTTATCTTCTTGTGTAATTTTATTTGAATTTAAATCTGTTAATATTGGATGATAATAAAATGTTTTCCAAAGAAAAATATTTTTATATAATAAATTAGTAGATCATCTTCTGAGTGAGACATCTTATTTCGTTTCTTCAATTTTGGACTGCTATTGCTCCGTTTATCTTATTTTCGGCAGATTTGCAGCATTTTCGGTACCGATTATCGACTTTTGGCCGGATAATCGTACCACTAATATTTGTGTACCATTTTGATCGTATCATCGTACTGATCTCTATGGTATATTCACTTCTCTGTTTCAGAGTTTCGATACGGGGCGGAACCCGCAAAGCAGTCAACCGTATCGGTACCCGTTTGTAATATGCTCTATGACTTTTCATTACCCTCCGTGTAAATAGATAGCCTTTATCATTCCCAAAATTCACGCATCTGACCCTTGTGATTCCGTGACCTTTTATCTTTCCATTATTTTAATAGTTGTACTATCGGTTATAATTGCACGTCACTTCATTTTCAAACATGTCCATTTTCTTCCTCTAATAGCTTGCGTTCCTTTCTCTCTGCAATCCCGTTGCTAATAATATAAGATATATTATATCTATGGCCATGTTATATATATAGTGGTTCTTCAATTTCTATTCTTGCCTATACCTGCTCCTACCTCCAACTTTTGGCCGCAAACACATTTTGCTCGGCCTCACGCACTCTCTTGTCCCGTGCTCCTCTTTTCATGTGACCCCTCCACAACCCACCACCACCACGGCCTTGTTCCACTTTCCAGTCGCTGCTAGTACATTCTCCCCTTGTATGCTCGGCTACCTAGATCTCGCCTCGGCCGTGTATATTTCTATGTGAGTATATATACATATTTAGTTATTTTATACGTGTCAGTTTATATATGTACTAAAATATGTCGCTGTATATATATAATTGTTTACTATATATCATATTATATACTTAGGCTAAGTTTATATATATATATATATATATGTTAATTTATATAAGTATATTTGTTGATTTCAAAGTATGTATAACAGTTGTTAGTATATATAGATATAACTTTTTTCTTATATTTAATGTGTTCGGTTATAATATATATATGTTTATTGCGGTTTTATATACATTATATGGTTATATATATATATTAGCTTATAAGCTACCGTATGTATATATAAGTTATAAGGTTTCACTTATTTTACAGTAAAGAGTATATATTATTGTATGTTTGCTGTTGACATATATTAGTATATTATATATATACTTTGATTTGTTATATATATAATTATAAAAGTTGTTTATGTATAATCTCTTATAGCACTATATATAAATGTTTTGCAAGCTGTTTCGCATATATGGGAATGTTTATAGTCTCATGAAGGTTTGCTGTAATTATATTTCCCCTTTAAAATGTTATAATATATATGCTTCATATCTAGTCATAGTAAATTTATTTTTCAAAGTTATTATATGCTGCTTTATATGTATGAACGACAGTGTTGTTTTATAGTGTATAAATATATATATATATATATATATATATATATATACATACAAGATTACATGTCTTCCCTGTAGCACCTCAATCCTCTTTATTTATATATAGTATAGTATTGTAGCCTTGGTTTATTGTGAAGAAGAAAAGAAACAGTAATATAATTATACAAAGTTATGTTTTGCTACAATATCTTGTTTAAATATTGGTATACTGTTAGTTGTATATATGAATTAAAGTTTTGTTATATTCAAAGCATGTATATATGATAGTCATATAATTATATATATAAATGTAAATGTAAAATATGGAAAGTTTATATTGACAAAAAGTGTATTTCTAAATTTAATTTTTGGTTTATATAATATATTTCGTTTTAGTTATATCAAAACTGATTCTGATTGGTTCACATCGCTTTCCATTTTATCAGCTTTTGGTCCATCGTGCCTGTTTCCTTCATCGAACTCGTGCCCAACTTAGTTTGCTCTGGATTCGTAGCTCATTTCTGTATCAAAATTTCTCTAGCCTCGAAAGGTGAGCAATCACTCTCAATTAACGTTCTTATATTTATTAAATTTGATTTCAATTGAAACGACAATTGAAATATGCTGCTGTTAGTTATTTACATTGTTATATATATGTTGTTATCTGTATTTGTTTACCTGTGACATCTGCCACCATTATCAGTTGTTTATATTGATAATATATGCTTGTTTTATTATTATCATATCTGTTATCACTCTGCAAGTTCATGGGAACAAAAGAATTCACTATGGGTTAAAATGATACATACGCGGACGATCTGTAGAATAAGAGAAAATCGTTATGAGTTGAAATGATAAATCCAAGCGATTTTCATTGATTTTAATTTGGGATTGCGGGTTGAAATGATATGTACCCGTATATATTTAAATTACGGATTGAAATGATCTTGACCATAGGATAGAAAATTATATACAGACACCGTTGGTCTATATATAAATATTTTGAAAATGATTTCTATGGTTTTGGAAAAGAAATTATGGTTAATAAACATTGATTTTTAGATACTATATATATATATATATGTATGTATGTATTTTATAAAGATTTAAATTTAAGATTTTTAAAATTTTATGTTTTGAAAATTGTATAGGAATTTATTTATAATTTTTCTATTTTCAGGATATATAAATAGATTTAAATTATAAACAAATTTAATAATATGTTTATGTATTATTTACAATTTTATTTTCATATAAAGAGTTTATAATAATTTTAAATAAATTAAGGTTGGGAAGATAGATTTGAAATGGTATTTAATTAATAATTTTATTAAATTAAATCGATTTGAAATTTATTAAATTTAGGATTTTAAAGATATGATTTTATAACTTGATTTTTGATTAAAAGTGACTTAAATGAATATTTCAAATTTACATAAATTGAAATGGTATATTTAGTTTTATTTAAATTTGAAATTTGAAGTTTACTTAAATGTAATTTGAATGATTAAGTGAATATTTCTAAGTAAATAATAGTAAAGTGAACTTGATATATATATATATATATATACATGGAATTATCGAATCTAGTTTTGAAATGTTTGAATATTTAAAGCTTTGAAAATATTGAAATTGAAATGGTATATTTTATGGTTAAAATCTATATTTGAAATCGATATAATTTGAAATGGATTATTGAGAAACTAAATTGAGTTGAAATTGATGAATTTAGACTGAATAAAAATTGAATTTTAGAATTCAAGTTGATTTAAATCAATTTGTGAAATTTGAGAAAACTATTTTATTATATAAAGTATTTTTAAATTATATTTAAAACTATTTTATATTTTACTTTATAAATTATTTTAATATAAACTATTTTAATATAAATCATTTTAATATAAACTATTTTTAATATAAACTATTTTAATATACTAACTATTTTAACGTATAAACTATTTTAACTTATAACTCTTTTATATAAACTATTTACTTTATAAACTATTTTATTATATATCCTATTTTAATATCTAAATTGTTTAAGTGGTGGAAGTTATGTTTTCAAAGTTATGAATTTCAAAGTACTATGTTTTGAAAGTGTTATAATTTCAAGTGTTTGGTTTCGAAAGTGTTATAACTTTGAAAGCGCTATGATTTTGGAAATGGATATATTTGAAATGGAAATGATATCGTATTGATATGAGTTTTGAATTGGCAATGATATTTTGTTTTGAAGTATAAACTATTTTGAAATGACCGCGGTGTTATAATAACGTTTGGTTGTTAAAGAGACGGGGATCAGAAGTTGGCATACTCTCTGCCAACTCCGAAAACCACTTTTACAACCATATACGTGGTTGAGATTCTAGAATGAAGTAGGATGGTGGCGACGTTCTATTGAGGTATATACGTGGACCCAAATCCCGTGAGTTGGCATAAGGTGGCTAAAACAGGAGCGATTCGCGGACCAAGTGAGGTCATTCCTCCGATCGGACACACTCCTTCGTATGCCATTCTATTACTTCGTGATTGATTTGGTGCGCACCTTTGATTTTGAGAGTGTGGCTCGAGGTGGGTGGTAGTTGCGGCTATGCGTTACCACCAGCCCGGATGTGTAATTGGTATATCTACCCTGGCATTGCCTTGTTGTGCCGTGTCACCTACCCTAGCGTGCCTTATATGAGTTTGTTTTGTACCATACCTATGGAGTGCCCTCTGACGACGCCTAGTACGGGGGAGATTACGGTACTGTATAGACTATGGGAATATATAAAATGTGTTAAGGGGGATATGGGTAACGCCTTAATTCTATTTTAATAGTTTACTTTAGACATTACTATAATAGCATATATTACTGCATAGTAGATAGTTTAACGGATCCTTAGAGGATGGTTATCCCAAACATCATTTGAGTTACTTGTATTTCAGTTGATATTTCACTTGAGTTGGATTTATTGATATAAGAATTTTAATCCTGACTCGAGTGTTTTGTGCTTTGCTTTATGCTCGGGACAGACTAAGTGATACAGCTTTGAGACTCACTCTTGGAGTTGGAGCTTCGTTTGGAGATCCATCTACATCTTTTCAGCTTGTAGTTATTCAATTGATTCCAATGATGTATTATGATCTTGTATTTGACTATTGTATTTGAGACTTCTGTTGTATCTTATTTAACTCTGTTATATATATAGTAGCTTCATGAACTACTATTTTTTATTTCCGCTGCTTATTGTTATATTACTCTGTGTCCGTGATTCTTTGATTTATGTATTTACTGTATATGCTGAGTTTTGCCAAATATAAATTAACAATCGGATATTTTGAGCAATTCAAGTCCGACATGTGCGGATGCAAATAGTTGAAAATTTCAGGATGTTACAGCTCACCTCTATGTGACTAGGAAATTTTTTGAGAATCGTAGATCCTCTATTCCACGCTTCGGGAACTTAGAATACGTTTAGTCTGCAGTCTGAGGACTTAAAGAATTTTGGGTCGTCTATACTCTAGTCCGCACTCTGGGGACTCAGAGTACACCTATCCGCACTCTGGAGACTTTGAGATTTTAAGTCATTTATGCTTTAGTCCGCACTTCGGAGTCTCAGAGTACTCCAGTCCGCACTCAGGGGACTTGGAGATTTTAAGTCGTTTATACTCTACTCCGCACTCTAGGGACTCAGAGTACTCCAGTCCGCACTCTGGGGACCTGGAGATTTTAGGTCGTTTATACTCTAGCTCGCACTCTGGGGACTCAGAGTACTCCAGTCTGCACTCTAGAGACTTGGAGACTTTAATTTGTTTATACTCCGGTCCGCACTTTGGGGACTTAGAGTACTCCAGTGCGCACTCTGGTGACTTGGAGATTTTAATTCGTTTATACTCTAGTCCACACTTTGGGGACTCAGAGTACTCCTGTCCGCACTATGGGGACTTGGAGATTTTAAGTCATTTATAATCTAGCCCGCACTCTGGGGACTCAAAGTAATCTAGTCCACACTCTGGGGACTTGGAGATTTTAAGTCGTTTACACTCTAGTCCGCACTCTGGGGACTCAGAATACTCCAGTCTGCACTCTGGGGACTTGGAGGTTTTAATTCGTTTATAATCTAGTCCACACTCTAGGGACTCAGAGTACTCCAGTCCGCACTCTGGCGACTTGGAGATTTTAAGTCGTTTATACTTCAGTCCACACTTTTGGGATTCAGAGTACTCTAGTCCGCACTCTGGAGACCTGGAGATTTTAAGCTGTTTATATTCTAGTCCGCACTCTGGGGACTTAGAGTACTCCAGGCCGCACTCTGGAGACCTGGAGATTTTAAGTTTTTTTGCACATTCGTACGCCAGACATAATAATGTAACTTTAATTTTTTCCATAGAATTATCACACACAGAAACATCAATAATTCATGGAAAATATGGCTTCAAGCCTTTATTAATGGAAACAAACTGAATTGTCTTATTACGTGCCGAAAACTAAGAATCAACGAAATAAAAATACATTGGAAGTACTTAAAACTAAAATGCGAAAGAAATAGACTAAGTATAATAACGCCGCAGATGCTCGCTATTCCATGCTCGGGGGAGTGTCGTGCCATCAACGGTCGCTAGCTTGAAAGTTCCCTCTCCAAGCCTCCATTCAATGACGTATGGCCTTCCCATGTAGGATTCATATGCAATGGGACCGGGAAAACTCGCTTCAAAACGAGATCTCCCACATCAAAGACTCTTGGTTGGATTTTTTCATTATAATATCGAGCGACTCGGTGCCTATATGCGAACGCCCTTAAATCAGCTTCTTCACGCTTTTCATCAACAAAATCCAGTGATTCCAGCAAGAATCCCGATTCATCTTAGGGTCATAATGAGTTACCCGATGTGAAGGAACTTCAAGTTCCACGGGTATAACTACTTCCATGCCATATGCCAATGTGAAAGGAGTGTGGCTAGTCGTGGACTAGTGGGTGGTTCTGTAAGTCCAAAGTGCTATTGGATGTTCATCCACCTACTTGTCTCTAGCCTTCTCCAGACGTTTTTTCAATATGGACTTGATTATTTTGTTCACGGCTTCTACTTGTCCATTGGCTTTTGGATGAGAAACTTCTGCAAACCATTTCTCAATGCCATACTTTTGACAAAATTCTTTGAACTCCCTACGTTCGAACTGAGTTCCATTGTTCATAATGATAGTTCGCGAGATGCCAAAACGGCATTTGATGTTTCGTACAATGAAATTAATGACCTTTTTGGTGGTGATTGTAGCTAAGGGCTCTGCTTCTGCCCACTTGATAAAATAATCAACAGCAACTATTGCGTATTTTGCGCCACCTTTGGAGATAGGTAAGGAACCGATTTATCGATTCCCCATATTGCAAATGGACGGGGACTAACCATTTGTGTGAGTTCTGTTGGCGGAGTTCTCGGGGTTTTTGCATACTTCTGACATTTGTCACATCTCCTTACATAGTCTGCAGCATCTCGATTTACAGTTGGCCAATAGTATCCATAGCGGAGGATCTTTTTTGCTAGTGTCTACCCCTAGTATGGTCACCACATTCTCCTATATGAACTTTCTTCAAGACTCGTTTTATCTCACCGTGGGCAATGCACTGGAGTAAGGGGACCGAGAATCCCTTTCGATACATTATTCCATCCTGCATTACATATTGTGAAGCTTTGTGAATGACTTGTCGTCTTTCGCTCTTTCTTTCGGGTAAGACCCCGTGTAGCAAATATTGCTTGAATTGGGTTATCCATGGCTCCTTCTCGATTTTCGTTTCTAACACAAAATCTACCTCCATCTTATTTATACTCGGAGCATGTAACGTTTCGATGGGAACCAATCCCATTTGCTGTGCATCGCTAGTACTTGCAAATTTTGCCAATGAATCGGTTTCTCTATTTTGTTCACGAGGGACATGCGAAATATCGTAATATTCGAGATCTGCTAACAGCTCTCGAACTCGAGCAAGGTATGGGGCAAGCCTATGCCCCTTTGCTTGATATTCCCTCGGCCCCTGGTACACCACCAATTATGAGTCACAAAAGATTTCAAGCGATTTTACTTCAAGTTCTCTGATAAGTTTAAAGCCAGCAATCAATGCTTCATACTCGGCTTCATTATTTGTAGTTGGGAAATTGAGCTTCAATGTGTAACAAATTGATCGGTTTCGGGAGTTACAAGAATTATACCTGCCCTAGAATAACAGTCGTAGGATGCCCCATCGGTGTATAGTTTCCATCGAATAGGGGGAATGACATCATGGCTGTTTGGTTCGTATGGTACGGTGAATTCTGCAATGAAGTCTACTAGCGCTTGCCCTTGTATGGCCCTTCGTGGAAGGTAGGTAATATCGAACTGACTCAACTCGATATTTCATTTTAACATCCTTTCAGAGGTTTCTGGTCGTTGGAGTACCTGTCGTAAGGGTTAATCGGTATAAACACTGATCGAGTGTGCCTGAAAGTACGGACGAAGCTTGCGTGATGCAATCACCAAACAGTAGGCCAGCTTCTTAATTTTAGGATAATTTCTTTTTGTCCCCGTCAGACGTTTGCTGACATAGTACACCGGCTTTTGAACTCGTTCCTCCTCGAGAACCAAAGCCATACTGATGGCATGTTGAGATACAACCAAATATACATACAACAATTCATGGTCTACAGGCTTCGATAACACCGAGGGACTTTCCAAATGCCTTACCAGAGCTCGAAACGCATCCTCATAGTTGGGCGTCCATTCGAAATTTCTCTTTCCTTTCTTTATTATATCGAAGAAGGGAATACACTTATCTGTCGCTCTGGACATGAATCGACTCAGCGACGCCACTTTTCCGTTCAAGTTTTGTACTTGCTTTATAGTTCTGGACACTTGTATGTCTCGAATAGCCTGAATCTTTTCTGGATTAGCTTCAATTCCCCACACATTAATAATGAAACCCAAAAACTTCCCTGACGCAACGCCAAAGGAACACTTTAGAGGATTGATTTTCATTCCATAATATCTGAGTATATCAAACATTTCTGCCAAGTCTTGAATGTGGTCGTTTGACTGTCGTGACTTCACGAGCATGTCATCCACATAGACTTCCATTGTTCTACCAATCTGGTCTTTAAACATCCGATTCACTAGGCGTTGATAAGTTGCTCCCGCATTTTTCAATCCAAAGGGCATCACCATGTAACAATACATCCCAACATCTATGACAAAACTAATGTGTTCTTGGTCAGGAATGTGCATCTGGATTTGATTATTCCCTGAGTACGCATCCATAAATGACAATAACTCGTGCCCTGCCGTTGAGTCGACCAGCTGGCCAATTCTGGGTAAAGGGAAACTCTTCTTAGCGCATGCTTTGTTTAGATCAAAATAATCTATGTATGTTCTCCATTTTCTTTTCTCACTAGCACGGGGTTAGACACCCATTCAGAGTAGAGGGCGTCACGGACAAATCCATTGTCTTTGAGTTTGTCTACCTCCTCTCTGAGAGCAGCGGACCTCTCTGGGTCCATGCCTCTCCTTTTTTGCTTCAGTGGTACATACCTCTGGTCTATGTTCAACATATGACTCGTAATGGCGGGAGAAATCCCACACATATCAGAATGCGTCCAAGCGAAAACATCCAGATTCGTTTGGAGGAAATCAGCGAGGTCCTCGACCGTCAAGGGGTTGAGTTGTGATCCAATCTTAAGCACTCGCGATGAGTCATCTCGGTTGACTGGAATGTCAATCGTCAGCTCAGCTAGTGCTGCTTTTGCCTCCCTAGGTTCCTCATCACCATCTCTCAGATCCATGTCTCTATAGATTCGATTATGTTGCCCGAGCCAGGGCTCGGGCACTACTTGTCACTTTTCAGTGCCTCGGGTGTGGACGGAGCTGTCTGCAACCTTTCCTTTCTCTCTTTGTTGGGCCTCTCTCAGCTCAGCCACATAACACGTACGACCGGTCGCAAGATCGCCATGAACAACACCAACTCCTTTTTCTTTCGGAAATTTCAAAGTTAAACACCAAGGGGCCAAAGCTGCGCTAAACTCTACCAGGGCCGGTCGAACCAGAAACACATTGTACGGAGAATCGACATCCAAAACGATGAAAGGAAAGATTCGCACCCTCCCATGTTTACCATGCCCAAGTTCAACTGGCAATTCAACAAAACCCATTGCATTGGTAGCTGCACCATTAAAGCCGTGGATACGGGCTTTAGATGGTTTTAAATCCTTTGTCTCCATCTTCATTTGGTTATACGCTTTTTTGAATATGATATTAACAGAACTTCCACAATCAATTAAAATTCTTTTCACAAATGCTAGCCCGATTGATGCAGAGATGACCATCGGGTCGAGGTAGGAGCCTTCACCTGATCAGCATCTCTACTCCTGAATATTATATCGTCAGTCATCGTTCGCTGCTGCTGAGCTGGAGATCCATCCTCCGTATTTGAACAACATTAAAAATTTGCATGCCTTAGTGAATTAACATACCGCTCCATTTCTTGCTAATTCTTGTCTGTAGGGTGAGGTCCAACGACTATCGTGTTTATGACTAGTCTACCTACAGTTCGAGCAGGTTCCTTCGGATGGCATGGAGCTTGCCCGGGACAGGGGTCTGATGTTCCTTGTCTACCTTCCTACAGGTTCTTGACAAACTCCTGCAGCTTTTTCTATCAAATCGGATTTTCTATGGCATCATGGAGGTGTCTACACTCCTTGGTATTGTGCCCGTATGTCTCATGGAAGCGGTGATACTTCCCAGTCCGCTTTTGTTCCTCTGTGGACTCTTTTGGGCATGTCTTTCGGTTTTGAAAAGTATTACAAGTCGATAGGTAAATATTTTCCAGGGATGCATTCAGAGGAGTGTATTTATTGTAAGTTGGAATCCTTGGTTTCCATTTTCATGCTTCCCTTTTCTTTCTGGGATTTCCTCCTCCGGACCCTTTAGATTGCCTTAGCTTGTTCTGGACATTGACCTAGACCTTCCCCGGGTTATCAATGGATTGTTTTACAGCAATGTTGCTCTTCACAGTTTTCTTGCCAGGCCCTGGTGCATTGTCTCGCCTCGTCCATTTGGCTTCCACTCTTCTTATGAATTGTTGTGCCTTGGAATAGAATGTTCTAGTGTAGTTGGAGGCTTTCCAGCCAGCCAATCGCCCAACTTTGAATCCGGATCTACCCCCCGCATGATAGTTGTAACGACCCAGAATTTCTGTCAATTGAAATTCGTATATTTAATTGATTTTAAATATTAACAAGTAAAATTTGTAAGCTGAATAAATTTTATTTTGAATATCTAGATTTAATTGGATAATTAAATCGATAATTTAATATTGAAATAACAGAAATAATTGGAAATTGGGTTTAATGTGATTTAAATGATTTATAAAGTTGTATTAAATCATATTGGAGTTAGAATGATGTTATAGAACTTTTAAAATCGAATTAAAAGTTAATTTGTGGAAATTGAATATTTTAATATTTAATTGACGAGTAAAAATAGCCATTTTTCAAAAAGTCTCGGATTTCGACGAAATTAGTTTCATCGGATCTGTAATGTTATATTATTATATGGTTTCAAATTTCGTGTCAATCGGACTTACGGTTTGTCCGGGGCAAGCTAAAACGCGTAGAAATCGATTCGAGTGAATTTTGAATTTAAATAATACGATTCGAAAACTTATCTTTCAAATATGATCAAATTAGCTTCCAAAACATGTTCCATTATGTCCGAAACGCGGGGTAAACCCTAGAAACGCCAGCCAACACGCTTCGTTTGGAGTTCGGAAAAATTTCGGGTGAATAATGTCGCGTAATTTTCTATAAAAGGCCACCATTTCTCAAAATTTATACCAAAACCCTAATGGCAAACCCTAGCCGCCAGAAACCAATTAATGGCCGAAATTGCATCATTTTCTCCCTTCAATTTCTTCAAATCCATCGACATTTATGAGAAACCTCCAACACGAATATTGTAGAGCACGTAGAGATCTTCGATCTCAACGGTTGTGATCGAATATAATTGGGTGGATCTTCGGCAAATCTCAACCAAAGTCATGATGTTCAAGCACGAAAATCAACGAGATGGTGGGGCCGAGAATCACAAGGCTCTGGCCGAGCAAGGAGTAGGCGACGTGTTTTCATTTGGAAGTAGCCGATCATCTCCTCGACGTCTATGGAAGGTGCGACTACTAGGGTTCGAACGGCGTTGTTGGGTTCGAGCTCACGTTTTTAAACGGGATGAAGGAAGAAAGTAGGCACGGCCACGATCTGTTGAACAAAAGTCAGTGGCCCAGATTTGCTGTAGGTTTAAAAATTAAAAGAAAATATAAATTAGTTATATTAAAATTTGTGTAAACTTTGTAATGCTATATCTTTTTCATACGAGGTCGAAAACGCACGAAACGAATTGCGTTGGGTTCGTATGGACGAACACTACGCGATGGAGCTGAATTGAAATCGGTTGGAGCTAGTGAAAATTTTGGATAAAATTAAACGCGCGTTTAATTTTATTCGAAATAAAACACTACGACTATTATTGGAAGCAAGGTGAGAACTTCTCACTCAATCGAATCTGTTTCGATTTAAATTTTAAATAGTTAGATTTAAAATTGCTTGATTATATGATTAAACGATAAATTATTATCTACTGTTTTGAAATAGACCCTATGCGCCGTATATTAAGCGGATGTTATTTACTAAAAACATATACCATGATATTTCACCTTGATGTGGAATTGGTATTATATATGTACTTGGAGTTGATTTTCCTACATTATATAGCGGATGAGACCCTATTGGGCCGCATAATAGCGGATCATATTTTATATGAACCCATGTACCGCGATGTTCCGTATTGGAACGGATTGGTATTGTGCTAACATCTGTGGATGCAGGGAAACAGGTTGGAGGGATCCAACCGGATTCCTCACCCGTATTGATTTATTTACAGATATTGTGATATATTCTGTTATCATATTATATATGATGTTTTGGATGCCGTGATTTTTATATTTAGTGTTGTTGCAGCATTTGGCCTATTTTTGGAGTTTTAAAAATGTTAAAGTAACGATTTCGAATTTAAAAGGATTTTCAAGTGATTTTTGAAAGTATACATTTTATTAAATTTTGGAATTAATTCATTTTAAATAAATAAACGTTAAAATTTTTATATTATAATAATTATGATTTTTGTGAAATATAACCGAAATGTGATTTTTGAAATAAGTAGTTGATTAATTTGTAAAATGGTTTAAAATTGGGATTTTTGAATTTTTATAAACGGTTTATATAAAAGATTTATAAAATTTATATTTATAAATAAAAAAAATATTGGAATTATAAAACGAGCTTTTATAAGTGTTAAAATGAAGTATAAATGGATTTCATAAGTGAACGAAGTTTATGAACTTATAAATTGGACTTTGGCATTTAAATGAGATATGCGTAGGATTTGTTAATTAAGGAATTTTATAAGTCGAAGTTTTAATAAAATTTATATAGATCTGAATTTATAAACGTTGTTTTATAAATCCGAAACCAATTGAATTTGATAAGTAAATAGGAAAACTTATTAAAGGAGATATATCCACGATTTTGGACAGTGGATAATCCTTTAGATAAAATGTGTAGAAAATGTTGAATTTGGTTAACGAAATATATTCACGATTTTGGACAGTGGTTAATCCTTTAATTAAATATGTAGAAGTGTTGAATTTGGTAAACGATTTATATTCACGATTTTGAACAGTGAATAATATATTAAAGAAATGTTTTAGGAAGTGATCTTTGGAATAGAATTTAAAACGATTTGAAGTTGTTTTAAAATGTATTAAAGTATCGAAACCATAGATTTCAACATTCATTGTTGAAATAGACGTTTTCGAGAAATAAAAAGAAATGGTGGACTATAACACTGTTGTTATAGTAAATGATTTTCGAAAGGAAATGTTTTATATAGTATTGGGGCTTATATATATCTGTCTTAATTTCTAATCCCTATACTAGTGATTTTGGGTTGTCGTAACGATGTTTTTAGCAACTTTCGTTTTGACTCAAATAAATGTGTTTAAGAGAATGTTTTCCTTAAAGAATGAAATATATACTTAATTGTGATTTAAGTATATTGAATATTTTCCAAATGTTGAAAATAAATAGATTTGTGAATTACTTATTATTAAATAAGTATGGAAATGTTTTTCCAATATGAAGTGAAATGTTTTGAGATTATATCTTTTAAAGATAAATTGAAAAGTGATTTGAAATTTTTTTTCAAACTGTTGAAGTGTGGAAAAATATATATCTTCTAAAGATATTTTTGGAAAATAAATAATTTGGAAAATTATTTGGAATCTGGTGATGTTGTGCATGTCTATTGATAGTTAAATAACCGACTATCAATATTTACCTTTAGATGGGTATTTGTTGTGATTTGCTTGAATTTGAATGCTACACTTATTTTAAAATAAACGCTCATTATTCGGTTTAGCCGAGAGAGGACCTTTGGGTCATAAATCCCATTCTGAATAGTGATTCGTCGTAATGGATAGCATTTGAAGACCGGTGTTGAAGACCGGGTATTTGCGAGAACGATAGGATGACCTATCGATTGTCTCTGCACTGAGTTGCTCCGGTATAGAGATTTCCTTTGTGATGGGAAGTCCGATCGGGATTGTGAATACCCGGATTGCAAGGGCTTCTTTGGAAGTGCCTTCGGTTCTGTTCGAACCCAGAACAGACTTGTATGGATGGTACTGTCTGACATTACATTTTGAGATATAAAGCAGATTTCTTTCAAATACATTCCTGTTGGTGGCGGAGAATTTATTCTCTTATCTTAACACCCTTCTCTGATACGTACGAGCTCAGAGGTTATGTAGTTGAAGGTTATCAGCGATATATTCCCAATTTGGTAATGTGGCATGCTGAGTGCTGCTGATCATTTGTTGATAAAAGCGTGGCTTTTGTGAAAAGCGTAGCTTTGTGGACGATACTTCGTTGAACCTCACAACCCGGTAATGGTCGAAACAGGAAAGATGCAACAAGGTTTCAGGGGTAGCTTCCCTAGGGTATGGCCATTCCTTTTGGAAAAGGGTAGTATCATGGTATGGAGCCCAGATACTTACTCATGTGGACACTGTATTTTATTACTTTGTGATGTTGTTGGTTTAGAGAGCTCTCGTATAAAGGTCCCAAAGGACCGGGGGTGGCATATCTGAGGTTTTGTTTATTCCCCGAGAAGAGGGGTAGCCGACTTGTGTTGGTAGAGATCCGGTTAGGAGTCTCAGGGCATCCTTCCAGGGGCGCATCCATGTGGAAATGAGAAGTTCCTTGGCCTGACCATTAATTGGAAATCCAAAGAAACAATACGAGCCCTGTACGGTTTTAGTTGTATAACCTGCCATGTAATGTGGCGGTAACCTGCTATTGAACATGGTAGCTATAGTAGGCATAAGTGCGAAATATCTATGCTGGCTAAGATTTATATTTTACTTCTGAAATGTTTTCCTGCACTTTGCACTTATAATAATAATATTGAAAAGAAATTTGCGTATCAAGAATATTTAACTATCATAAGGAGAAATCTCCTTCAATTCTGCATTTGCATTGTGTGTGTGGTGGGAGGCCTTATGGTAGTTTCTTTTTCTAAAAAAAAGCATTGCGAATCCATTTAAAAATATTTCTTTGTTTACTTTTTAGATAAACTGTTTTAAGTTCTCACACCAGTCCCATGACTGGCCTGAAGTTTATTGTTTCCTTCCTAAACTCTGGGTGCCCACCAATTTTAACATAGGCAGTCTAGAGTCAGGTTATCAGGTCATTCTGGAATTCATGAGTTGCTGTAGAGATTTGGAGGCAAGCTGGATGGTATGGCGTATCAACTAGTATATAGTATTTCTTTTCCCCTGTTTTTTGTTGTAAACTCTGATAATGTAATGTAATGTAATTGATGTAATGTAATAACTGATATAGTTCTTTGTTTTAAGGATATTCATTTATCTATTATATGTTGTTCCGCTGCGATTGTGAGATTCTGATATTATTCTGTTTCTTTTTCTTTCTTTCTTCTTCTATCTTTTTCTTCTTCTTGAACCCTAAGGGTTCGGTTTTTCGGCATTCGATTGCTCGGCAGTTGATACAGTGGACTATTAATGTCGACCTTCGTGAGTCAAAGAATCGGTTCCTTACAACAGCCATCAGAATGGCATGGTCATTTGGGTTATTAACTTCAGTAGCTGCAACATGAAATATGTGTATGTACTCCTTTAACAACTCCCTTAGAGCCTAGATCACGCTGGACAAGGACATCACGTCCTTGGGACGAGTGGCATGAATCCTGAACTGTTCCACAAATTTCGTCGCTAATCCATCAAAGTTGGAGATAGACTGCGGAGGAAGTAGGGTGAACCACATGGTAGCAATTCCGGATAAAGTTATTCGGAAGCATCTACATTTAGTTGCATCATTTGCTCTAGCTGAATCCATCATCCATTCATATCTCATCACGTGCTGTCGGGGATCAGTCTTCCCTTCGTAGGCCGAAATGGTTGACATGTTAAACTTCTTGGGGTACTCGGGCTGTAGAATAGTATCTGTGAATGGAGTATGACTCATGGATATCCCCCAATCATCATTAGTCAAGCCTTGATTTTCTCTCATCAGCTGTCTGACCATAGCCGATAGATCTGGGGTTTGTATGGAGGACGGTTGGTTGGAATCTATCCTACGAGACCGTTCTGTTTGGTGTCACCTCTGATGGCAGTCTACCAAATGTGCACCCCGGGGACCATGTTCATTAGTACCTTGGTGGGTCGGCCGTCCAGCTTCCACTCGTGCTCCAGATCCTAAGTTTCCTGCTCCTGCTTGGGTGTGATTCCCTTGATGTAAGTGAGGTGCTATGGCTCCAGGGATGGAACCTGGATCATTCTTGGTTGATCGATCAGCAATACCTGCTTGTGTTGTTTAAGTTCTGCGGCATCTACGCCTGGGAGTTTCATCGGACGAAGTCGAGCTGTCAGATTAGGAATAAGGAGCGGGGCTACCTCTAGCATTCTGATGCCGTTGTTGAGTAAGCTGAGTCATGAGGTTGGCGTTAGCTCTGAATCTGTTTGCTAAGTTGTCTTCGGCTCTCCATGAGTTCCCTCATCAGGTCGTTGAACTCTGTTCTAGTGACAACTTTCATTTGGTTTTGGGCGGTGACATTCCCTGCGCCTGGATTAGCTTGTTGATTGTTGGGTCCTACTTGCTGGACACTAGCAGTTTCGCTGACGTCCGCGTTGTGTAAGGCTGATCTGGTACGAGGTCTTTACAATGTAGAGTTACTGAGAAGAACTCTGAGTAGAATCAACAGACTTCCTGTAAATGACTTGGATCTCCTTCGGGGGATTTCTTCAATCCAGTAGATACAAAGTAGATCCTAATAACATGAGAATGCGATTCTCGGTGAAAGCACCAAAATGTTAGCAACAGAATTGGTCACTAACACCCAAAGAAGGATTTGTGTAGAGAGATTAATGAAGATAGAAAATTAAAATAGAGGAATATATGAAGAATTAATTGCAAAAACTAGAACACCAGATTTATAGTGGTTCGGAATAACAACCTATGTCCGCTTTGAGTTTAATCTTTATTGCTTTTTCAGATAATTGAATACAGATACAATCCATACACCAACGACTTGAATACAAGTTCTAACTGAAAAAGAATAAGTATTGAAAATGGCAGAGTTTCTCCAGTGTTGTCCCAAAAAAGGTCCCTTTTCACTGCGCCCCTGCCCCTCTATTTGTAGGCGAAGATAGGCTAGACATCCCTCACGGGCCCAGGAACAAGGTATCTCGACCCACAGTAGGTGACTTCTACGCACCGAGCCAGGCATGCCGAACGAATCATGCCGAGCGAGAAATGTCGGTCGACAATTGCCTGGTCGTTCATCAAGTGACTCGAAGTAAACCTTCAGGAGTACCAAAGCAGTAGTGAGTTGATTCTCGAAGCGAAGTCATGTCGATCGCCCTTACTTTATTGTGGGCTTGATAACCTGTTAACACCACTAGTATGCACCGAACCAGGCACGTCGAACTGTCATGACCGGGCGTAGTTGCCAAGCGACATTGGTCGGCCACCATACTCTTCCCATCTTGGTCGAACGTCGAGTCTTCCCTTCAGACCGAACGACGTATTAACAGATCTGAATGTCGAGTCTTCCTTCTAGGCCGAACGATGTATTAACAGAGCCGAACACCGAGTCCTCCTTCTAGGTCGAATGACGTATTAACAGAGCCGAACACCGAGTCTTCCTTCTAGGTCGAATGACGTATTAACAAAGCCGAACGGCGAATATTATTTCTAGGCCGTGCATTTGAAGAGGACTCAACTGGGCGTTCCTTCCTTTTACTGGGCTATACGGAAATGCTGCAACGTATCAAATATACCAAAACCTTTAGACGTCTAGCCTTTCCTTAGTTAGGAACCTATATGATGCCAATTATCTCCTTTGCAACTATTGTCTCGTAGCCAGGCCAGGATGCCGAGTAACATGGAGAATGTCCATAAAGGCCATTTTTCAAAATTTTAGAGTCATATGACCTCATATGAATAAGACAAAAACATTTTACCATCCTCTATTATGCAAAATATGGGTCGTTACACTAAAACACGCTTGATACATATGCATTTAACCAAATACTTTATATGCACCATATAAACTTTCAAAGCTTAAACAAATACATCATCCTTTTCTCACTAAATTTCAATCAAATCAAGAATATACTAGCATATAATCATCATTCAAATCATCACAAAGCAATATATAAGGCATGCATAAGCAAAGAAAGAAGTTACAGCCACTAATTTGATATCTTGAAGCTTAGAACTCCTCTTTCTTGCTTCTCAAACCAAATCAAAGTCCTAACACTTATCGACCAGATATAAAAATTATAATAAAATTCAAAATTTATTACAAACTAATATTAGGTGTTATTTCGGTTAGGAGCAACTCACTTTTGAATTTCGACACAAAACTAACATGAAACTGCTCAATTTGGTAAAACCCTAGGTAGGTCTACCATTAGGGATAATTTTAGAGCTTTGAAATAATTTTAGAAGATGAGAATGGACAAAGAGATACTTCTTTGGTTAGTTAGATAAAAGAATGTGGGTTTTGGGCTTGTTCCTAACCTATTTAGGTCCATTAGCACTTGAAAAAAAAACATTTTCACCTAATACAAAGGTTACTATAGTTTTTGCTTATAAATCAATATAAAGATTTTAAGGATCCCCCAAACCATTAAAAAAAATTTCCAAAATTTTATTTTGATTAAAATAATTTTTCCAATGGCTAAAATTTCATTTTTGCCCCTTGAAAAATAATTTTAAGCACTTATTTATTTATCAAAATATTTTATACTTACTTTTATATTTTTATTCAACAAATATGAAATTTAAATCAACTTTAATCCATAAAACATACATTAACTTTTGATATGAAATTTAAATACAATATTTAATTAATTTCACATAAAAGATTTAAATTGCTACTTAACCTAACTTGTTTCAAATAAAAGCCCTAAATAATATCTTCAACCTAATTTACCAAATACTTTACCTTTTGATTTTATTGAATCATTTTCCAAAATTTAAATCGAGCCATATTCCCAAAATCCCATACTTATATTAAAGTTTCCAATTTAATCTCAAAACCGTACTATATTATATTTATTTATTATGCACCTGATCGGGATGTCACAAGTTCTTTCCTTAAAGAAATTGTGTCCTCGTACTTTAATAGGAGAGTACTATAACAAGTCTTACCATTATCATCAAACAAGCACACATAATCATGCACACAACCTAGTATAAATCTACACACATTCACATACACAAGCACACCTCAAATCATTGATCCAATTCAACCGTTCGTATCAATTCAAAATAATGCAATTATTCTTGTGTGCTTATTCAACCATTCAATCCACATAAAATAATCCATTAAACCATCATACAAATATATAGCACAACTCACCAATTTAATAATCATAATGACCCTATAAACAATCTTGATTTCTTATTCAATTTACATCATTGATGCAACCATAAACGGAAAAAATAAACATCTCGTGCTCGACTCCATACAATTACACTGCATCCTAAACAGAGAGAACAATATATACATCTTTCAAAGTACATTAGAAAACTTTGCTTCAATTTCAACATTATACTTTTTGAAAAAATTGTGAGGTATCAAAATTTTGTAAAGATGTCAACCAAACCTCCTTTGTATGGAGAGCTCCCTGATAAAGACATATCATAATAATATATATACACGTCAATCAAAATAAGTTCGTAAACCACATATGTATAAAAAAAATTCCACATGGCATAAAATCCACAATATTTATAACGCATGAGTAAAAACATACCTTCTAGCATTTTTTGCAAATTATGTACATTTGGGTGAGCATAAGAATGAATGCAACAAGTCTCAACTCCAATAGCCCAAAGAGGATATGCTCAACTCATAAAAATCAATTAATGTGAAGTATACATAGCTTGAAAGTCATTTCAAAATTATTTATTTAATACTTATATTCAATCGACTTTCCAAAAACATTTACTGTTAAAATACAATATAACTTTATGCTTCAAAAAATAAATTCATAAGATTATCAACAGTCTTTGGAATCATTTCTCGAAGATTTAAAACTTAAAGTACTTTAATGATAAATAATCATATTCTCTTAACAATTTTTTTTTGAAATTCCTTTATATGTCATGAACCCACTGTTTTAAAATGGATAATTGAAATAAAAATTTGACATGACACTCAAAACAAAAGTTTTTCTATACAAAACACAGCTTTCCAACAAGCATAAAACTGTAAAAATCGAATTAGAAGTTCAAAAGATATGAACAAGTCATTTTTCACTTAAGTTCGGGTTTTAAACCAAATAAAAATTTTGTCCTATGTAAAAACAATTATTTATCAATAAACACCATTATCCCAGTGGTTGAGTGATTCGACGTTGGTGGGAGAGGTCATAGGTTCAAAACTTATGTAGCGTGATTCGAACTTATATTGTCATGTGATATGTTGTCCTAGTGACACGTTGTATATAAAGTACCAACTCAAAAAAAACAATTATTAATCACAAGAAACTTCAAAACCTTGAAAAGTAATAAGCGTAGTTTTTTTTCATCATACTAATATCTTTCAACTAAAAAGAACTGAAAACCATCCAAAACATATAAAGTTATGTTTGCTTTACCCCGACACTTTTGAAATGTTAAAACTTCTAAATTTTGTCCATGTTTTTCCTCTTATTTCAAACTAATTTTTCACTTTGAAAATCATAAAATTTGAAAAAGTCATCATATCATAGTTATTTACCTTTAAATCTACCTTTTATCATATTAACGATCCCCAGAATTTGATTTCTCACTTAGAAGTTAGGCTTTTAAAATGAAAGATGGGTTTTCAACTTAATAATATAGGACTTGAAAATTGTTTTTATAACTTGATCTCTTCTTTAAATAATATTTTCAAAAATACTGTTTCGTGACTCTTCTAAAATAAAGCTTAGTTATCTCGTTTAAATTCAAAATTATATTCTCAACAGTTGTCAAATTTCGCATATCCACAATTTGCAAATCTTTGTTGAGGTATGAATTAAACATAATACCTCTTTTTGAAAAATTCCTTTTTAATTTCAAAACATATTATTACTTCCATAACATAGAATTTTACTTAACCGCTTGAAATGAATATTCTCCACCTATACATACTTATATACAAAAAATACATATTGCTCTAGCATGATATAACTAAACTTCAATTCATTTATGTATACTTCAAAATAGTTCATTCCTAATTTCTTATTTAGAAACTTAAAGCCATTTGTATCTCAAAAGTACATGCCTCCATTTTTATTAACAAAAATATTTTGATTCTTATTCATGGCATATATTTTATTACGAACTTTTCAATATTCAAAATACACTTTGTACTTCCTATTATTGGAGATTATCCTTTTCGCTTTTCATAAAAAAATTCCTCTGAACCTCTTCTTGCTTTTATTATTTCATTTACCATTCCAAAAACCATTTTCATTATCATTTCTACTATATAAAATATACCTTCCTTAAATTATATGTACATTTTAAAAATAATTAGCACTTCAACTTCAAAATATTTTTAAATAATCTTTGTTTATATACTTAAACATATTTTCCACTTCTTTCTTTAAAATTTCTATTTTTCAAACACTCATTATTTTTATAAATTTTATTTCTTCTTCATTTTCAAATTACTTATACTAGTCTTTAACTCATTTCGTTATAGTAATTATCTAAAAAATAAGAATGATCATATATTTTATACCCAATATTTAGAAGACTTGTGCATTTACCTAAAACCACTCCTTAAATTTTAAAACCCGTACATATATTCATATATCAATGTTCGAAAGGCATAAGCATTTTCACACACTTTTTAAATTTAGACTCATACATAAGATTCTATCAATATATTTTCATACATATATACAAACCATCAATTATTAACATTTTATATTTATATAATATGCAACACACCATGTACAACGGAAATAAAAGCAAAAATTTCCACAAACATCATCACTCATAGAAAACTTAACCAGTTAACATATAATTAATAATACGTCATTGCCTTGCCATGGTCTTAGTTATTACTTTCACTGATTGGCTGTAGTGCCAACCATACAAGAAAATATATTAACACTACCTTGTCATTGACCTCAACTTTCTGGTAACACCCGATGGCTGCAACGTCGTATAAAACCATTTAAAATTGGTAAATCAAAGAATTAGGTCCATTTTGGATCTCCGAAACGGGTCTAATTTTCAACCAATAAAAGTCAATTGAACCTTAGGTCCATTTTGGATCTAGTTATTAATTCGTATAAATAAACAATTTATAGAGCTATCTATCTATGATTTTAGAATCTTGCATCGAAAAGAATAAAATATAATAATCAAATAAGTATCTATTCCATAATATCCATGTCTAAGAAATACGATGTATCAAAACACATAAACCAAGTTAAATACATTGGTTGGGTACATCAAAGATAAATAGATAACTACTACTGCCACTAGCTCTTTGTCATTTTCTTCTCCACTCCCATTGTCAAATCAAACCTGTATTTAGTAATGAGTAGAGGGTCAAAAAAAGAATGTTTGGTGAATGAAAATCTCAAGTTTTACAATAATAGTATATGCGCGGTAAGTATTCAGATAAGTGCTATGTCTTACGTATTTGTTATATTTTTTCACATATACCTCTACTATGGGCATTTCTCTACGTATATCTCCACTATGGGCATTTCTCTATAACGGGTGTTTCCGTATGCATATCTCCAATTCTGGCCAGCGGCCTTACAAGTCCTAATTTGTGACTATAAAGCGGATGCACACAACTATGAATAGTATTATATTGGGTTCAACAACCCTTTTCCTATCCATTCATATCCTAATGATGCTAAGGAAGGAAGTGTCTGGTCAACTTAATACCCTTAAATTAAGAAATAAGCAGGTCCCTCATTATTTAATACCTAACTCAGGAAAACCTCTCCTAGTACTCCTTAACCGATATTGTACGAAATCTCTTCTAGGGCACTTAATACTTCTTACTTTGGAAAGAGGCAGAACCTAACATAATCGTTTAATACCTCAATACGAAGCAAATCTCTCCCAAGAGATTCCATTTAACACATATAAGTGATAATTCTGACCATCTAATATGCACCTATAAGATATTTCCATCATTTAAAAATATTACAGATTTTTTAGGATTTCTAATAGTGGCTCCACTCTCTTCTCCTAATGCCTCAGATCCACTCAGCCTCAAAGACCATGACACGGGACAACCCCAAAACGGAGGAGGGAAAGCAGGAGGGCTACATGACAGTTAAAGCAGGGGATGGAACGTTGAAAAAACAGGGAAAAGAGGGATAATTTTAGACCATACGGATATTAAAAGAAGGAAAGTAGGTTTCCATTTAAGCATGTGAATGTAAGGTATAGCTCAAAATTTTCGCATCTAGGCAAATAGGGAATCCAAGTTGATAGTATTTCTGATAATCTAGAAAACACATAGGAAAGGAACTTGGTAATATCTAAGGCTTGGAATACTGTAGTTTCAGAGGAAGGGTCATCGTTGCTCACCCCTATTCCTTATTACCCGCCTCGTCTACATAACAATCTCAAATGTGCAAAATTGACTTCTCAAGTGGTGAATAATGCTAGGGATCAATGAGAGCTTCCCAAATCCTTATCTAGAATTCTAGGCTGAAGAGGGTATTGGTAGAGTTGCTTCTGTTATGGAAAACCTTTAAAACTAGATCAAGTTACTAAGGGTATGATGCGAATTTCCTTTGGTAGATTTTAAATGAAGTGGATGCTTCTTTCACATTCCCTAATAAAGTTCCAATACTAGATGATAATGACCATCTAAGTTGGCAAAAAGTTGCGTACGAGTGGAAACCACTCATGTGTGAAACATGTAAAAGTGTTGGCCACTATAGTAAATCATGTAACATTATTCAACACTGGATTCCAAGATAACAAGTCAATGTGGTAGATTCTAATAACACTATGCAAGTGGATGCTGATATTGCTACCCAGTCCACATTAGATAATACCCCAAAGGATTAGAGACAATCGCATAATCGTTTATCAGAATTAAACGATTCAGGCGAGCTAACACAATCAAAATGGAAAATTTCAAACACAATTCAAAGCCGAGTTCAGTCCTGGTTTAAATACAATGAGAAGTCCTAAAATAATAACAATGGAAAAATATACAATAAAGGGACATAGGTACACTTAATGTAAATCGAAATTCGGACAATACAGCAAACAAGAGTTAGATAGAGACATCCTTGAATGTAGACCATGAACATATGGAAGAGGACACGACAATAAACAATGCTTTACCATCAATAGAACTAATGATAGAGCAGGCAAATGCCTCGGCTGTAACTGATACGGTGGGTTCAACGGGTTTTCAGGAAGGCATATCAAATAAGGCCATAGGTAGTAGCTAAAAAAAATCCCTAATGTAGCTAATAAAGCACCTTTTCTAGGACAAACCAGAAGGATAAGAAAGGTGGACAACCATTTTGAATTTAAAGCCAGTGCTACTTCGGATGTAGTCGAAAATCATGCATGGATGAAGACGATAAACCAATATAAGTCAAAAGTGAAGAAAGAAAAAGTAAAGCAAGTGCCCCGAGGGGCTTGGATAACGAGGGAAACATTCCTATTATCAATCAATGATGTTCCTTGTTTGGAATGTAAGGAGATTAAACTCTCCAATAAGAAATTATGATGTAATAAAGCATACTAATAAATCAAAATCATAGATAATTGTTATTCTGGAACACAAACTCAGTAGTGAAAACTTAAATACCTTTTTAAAAAGTTTCAGACAAGGCTAGTGCTATTAAAAAAAATTACATAAATGAGTAAAAATAGAACAGTGTTTTTATGGAATCCTTCGGTGTGGCAGTGCAACCGTTTTAGCAATGAAGATCAATTCATTACATGAGTTATGTAACCATGAAGGATTCTCCCTTCCTGCATATATATGCTATATATTAGGCAACAGAGCATAAGATTATGGAATCACATGAAACAGTTTGCTAACAGTATATGTTCTAGGTGGATGATTGTAGGAGATTTTAACCGTGTTCAATATAACTCAGAGAGAGAATTGATCCAAATAATAATGCTCAAAATGCTAACGATGAATTCAATAATACTATTATTTCTTCGGGTTTACACAAAATGCAATACAAAGGTAACTTCTTTACTTGAAGGGAGGGGGAAGATTTATTCACTCACAGCAAAATTACAAGGATATTTCATAATATTCCATTCCAGTCTAGCTTTCCAAATTCATGTGCGACTATTCTAATCATTCTACAAGCTATCATTGTCTGATCGTAATTAACTTAGTCAGTAGTAGGACTGAGAATAAAAATATCTAGTTTAAATATAATAATGCATGACATCGGTTAAATAGCTATTTGGATGTTGAAATTGTGCTTGGAATATAAGTATGGAAGGTAGCTTTCTATCTAATTTCATTCACAAGTTAAAAATATGAAAAAGAACTTAAAGTATAGAATAAATGCAACTCAATTATTCACAAACTAGTGGGCAAGCTTAGAGAAGAAAATAATCAACTATACCTTCAAATGATATCTAACACACAAGATACTTCAATTATCCAGCAATATAAGGTTAATGTGTTTACTCTTGAAAGTATCATGCATAGTCAAGCAATTCCAACAAAAATCTTAAATTTGTTGGCTAAAGGACGGGGATCAATGTTCTAAAAAAAATTCATGCTCATATGACATTTGTAAAAAATAGGAAGGACATGAAACACCTTCTTGATGACCATAGACATCAAATAATGGAGGAAATCATGCTTATAAACAATGCAATGGAATTTTTTTTTTACTTCCTTACACATTTCTGAAATATCTCACTTACACTTTCCAAATATTACATGTAAGAAAATCCTTTCAGATCCGGCGAGACTGAAATTGGAGGAAGAAGTAGACGAAGATGAGGTCAAAAGAGCAACATTCTAGAGAGATAATGATAGCAGTCCATGGTTGGATGAATTTGGCGCCAACTTTTTCAAATTGCATTAGGATATGCTAAAGCAATAACATTTGGCTGCAAATCAAGGCGTTTTTAGTAGTGGGCACATAATTAAAGAAATTAATCACACATTCATCACCCTGGTCCCCAAAAATGATGGTCCTAATTCCATATCAGATTACAGACCCATCTTGTATTGCAATGTCATTTTTAAGATTATATCAAATATCCTTTGCAACAAAGTAAAGGGTTATCTTGATGAACTGGTTTCTTATAATCAAAATGCTTTTATCCTAGGCAAAAATATACGTGAAAACTCTCTACTGACCTATGAGATGGTTAGAACCTTTAATCTAAAGGATCTAACAATTTATGCCTTAAAGTGGACCTTCAAAAGGCTTATGCTAATGTTAGCAGTGAGTTCATTTGCCACATCTTGGCTTCTATGGGGTTTCCTCATAGTACCACCAATTTAATAAGAGAATGCATTTCCTTACATACCTTTTCTATTCTGATAAATAGGTCACCTTGTGGGTTCATTACTAGCAATCAAGCGCTGCGTCAAGGGGATCCACTGTCTCTTGTTGTTTGTTCTTGTCATGGAGTACTTATCAACTCTGTTTGATGTAGAACACGCTTCAGAAAATCTTACTCAGATTTAGAAAAGTAATCTTATTATCAATCATTTACTCCACGTAGACTGATCTCTTGATATTTTCTAAAGCTATAAGTGAGAATACTCATTCTATCAAATTAGTAATGAACAAACTGGAAAAGTATGCAGGGCTGGCCGTGAATGACCAAAATCCAAAGTCATTTTTTAGTAAAAGGGTGACTAGCGAATCTATTTTGTCAACTATTTAAGGAGTTGAATCACATTCTCTCCCAATCACCTATCTAGGCACCCCTCTTAGTAGCACAACTTTAAAAAGGGCTGATTTTAACATGTTAATTGGTAAAATTAAAAGCAGGTTAACTGGTTGGGGTGATAGACTATTAAGTATAAGTGGCAGACTCGATTTAATTAAAACAGTGATTCAATCTACTGTCTTATTCTAGTTACAAATATGATGCCTAAAAATGTGATAAATCAAATAAAAAGCATATGCCCGAATTTTATTTGGCAAGGCAGGGAACGCTTGGTTGGATGGAACACTGTATGTTGGCCAAAAGGAGGGGTATGAGGCTGAGGAGTTTACATGACATAGCCGATTCTTTCTCATTCAAATTGGTTTGGAGGTTTCTAGAACAAAAAAGTATACAGGCGAGGTGGATGCTTCATAAATATTATGGTAGATATAATTTTTGGAATTTACAGGAGGACATGAATGCATCAGCTACATAGAAAGTGCTATTGAGGGCGATGGTCAAATGTAGAAGCCAAATTAAAAGATTGTTAATGGAGCTAGCACAAGTGTTTTGTTTGATTCCTGGATCGAGGTGACTCATTGATCAGAATTTTAGGATGGCGATATTTATGCTACACAAATGATACAAACATAGTAGTATCTGCATTAATCTTAGATGGAGATTGGTGCCTCGACAACACCAGTCTACCTCTTAGTATATGCAATAGAATTCGGGAAATAAACATCCACAATGCAAGGAAAATTATTTTTAGTGGTGGAAACCTTCACATAGCGGTTAGTTTAACTTGAAATCGGCCTGGAATTGCATTCAAGTTCATGATCTAGTTCAAGTGGTATTTCATCATACATGTATAGAATAAAACTATTTGTTCGAAAGTTTCTGCATGCTTATAATTAGCATCACTCATTAGACTAAGCACTTTAGATAAAGTAAGTAGATAGACAGTGGTGCAATCCCTATGGCGCAATCTATGTGATAAGGAGCTGAAAGCATAAGTCACCTATTTTTTCAAAACACTTATGCAGCTCGGATTTGGTATATCATGAAATAGAAAATTCAATTATAGGCTACGAATATAGACAATATTCAATCTAGCCTAGATTTCATTACCTGGAACTTCAAAGACAAAGATTTTCACACATATTTGGTTGACATTATTTTAAGGGCTGCTATATGGCATATCTAGTTAAAATGTAACCAGCGTATATTCCAGAATATATTTTTACCTACAAATGTTATTATATTACTGATTGAGGATTGCAGAGTTATTATCACGAAATCTAGACATTTGCAAGAGGCGCAAAATAAAAGAAACAAATTTTATAAGGAATTTGGTCTTATCTAAGCGTGTAGCATCAGATATGCTTCCCATCAACAATTTGTTTGCCACCAGAGTAGAAATCATTTCTGATCTAGGGATTCCAACGACAACTCTCCATTATCTGAGTTTTGGAGTTTCTAAAGCCGGGGTAGTTTTGAAGGCTGTGATGTTTAGAAACTTGGTTCTGCCTGAAATTTGGAGTAATTATTATTTTAGTAACTATTTCCTCGAAATTTGCCTTACACACCTTGGTTAGTTAAAAAAAATTTACTCACCCTTCTATTTTCTTTTAACCCCCAGTTTATTCCATAAATAACCTCATTGTTTTCAATTTCCAACGTCAGTTTTTAAAATAAAAATCACGTTCCGACCGAGCTTTGTTTTATATAAAAGCTCACTTGGATCAAGCAATGTTCCGTATGAAACCTTGTTCGGACCGAGCAAGGATTTGTAAGAACGAGCGAGGTTTTGTATAAAACCACGCTTGTACCAAGCTAGGTTTTTAATTAAAAACACGTGCAATGTAACGAGTTAGGTTAGCTCACTCGCTTCAAACTTGGTTTATTAGGTTTCCTCACTCGCTCCATGCTTGATTTTTTGTCGCTTGAAGCTTGGTTTTTTGTGTTTCCTCACTCGTTTGAAGCTTGGTTTTTTATATTTCCTCCCTTGCTCTAAACTTGATTTTTTAAAGACCTAACTTTGTTGTTTTTACGATATACAACAACAAGGTAGAGGGCAATTTTGTCAAAATAATTTATTTTAAATTTACCGGGGGTGAAAAACAAAATAAGGAGTGGTTATAGATGCTCCCTTTAGTAAATTCCTAATTTTATCGATAAATTCGACCATTATAGTAGTCCAGTAACAATTGTTCGGTGGAAAGATTAATGAGCAAAGTATATTAAATAAGTAGTTCAGTTCAACATTGGATGAGGAAGGAAATTTATCTATTTTGGTCTACTAAACCACAAAAAAGGATACAACTATCTGTTCCAATAGACATTTAGTCATGTTTACTTGAGTTGATTCTTCTAGTATGGATGGTTTTTCCAACGTAGACATCACTTAATTTGGATTTCATTTCATCTTTGCAATTCAAGTAAATTGTACGTTAATATATGGAGAAAATATATACTTTTTTCCTTATAAGACACTCATTTAGGTTAGGAAGGTTATAAGGTTTTGATGAGGGATATTATCAAAGTATATGAAATTTCATTTGTTAATTAAGCATCCATTTTCCAAAAAAATCCGATTAATTCATACTTCTTAAATAGGGAGAGGCCGTAACACAGCCATTTAATGTAGAGCTGACCCAGCCCACAGAAAGAAAGAAATGTGTGAATTTCTAATTTTTTAACATTTTAGACTTTATTGGGCCTATGAAGTCTAAATATAGATCTAATCTAAATTTATTCTAAATAAAATCCTTATTTTATTTAATTTGTAAATAAAATTTTGTTTTGATATTATATTTATGTTATATAACATGAAAAGGTGTATCATATACATATGTGTGTGTACGTGCACGCTGCAACATATATAATGTACATGGTTCAACATGCCAGTATAGAAGTGCTGAGATTTACCTCGCAACAGATATATTAGCCCCTTCATATACATATGTGTTGTCTTATATATATATTACTTAATGTGATATAAAATTATACTTACAATGATAGAAATATACATACATACATATATACATACACACACACACACAAATATATATATATATATATATATCAAAGGTATATTTGTATTTAAGTAAAAACCAATGAGGTTTAAATAGGCTATTAATAGAAAGAGGAATGAGTGGAGGTTTAATTAAATTAATTAGGATTTAAGAAAGTAATAAACAAGAATCAATAAAGAGATCTTTCTCCTTTCTTTTATTACTCTCTTGTCTTTTCAAATAAGATTTAATATCTTTCACATCTTAGTCTTGAATAATTTGTTTCCATTTCACCTTTTACTTATAGAAAAAATAGATAGTTGCATATGTATATGGATATATATGGATAGAAAATAATTTCATGATATATATGTGTGTGTGCGCGCGTGCATGTGTAAATTTATGCTTATTAAATATACATACAAACACACACAAAAAAAAACACAAATATGTCTTTCATTTGACATACATATTAGAATAATTTATTATACTACAAATACATACATATATATATATATATGTATATATATATATGTATGTATGTATGTATGTAAATTTAAAAATTTGATATATATATATATAATCAAATAAAGTTGTGATTCCTTTTTATTCTAAAATAATGACATATATACAAGTAAGTGCATGATCTGACAAATTCTATGTACAACCACATACTTTGCTCTTATGTAATTAAAATTAATTTGTTAAAAGTCTCTTTCAAACATTGTCAATTTTGAAAATTAAAGAAGGAAAATTTCACCGTTGATTCAATACCCAAAATCATATGTCCAAACGTATATATACACATATACATACATATACATATACATATACATATACATATACACAAGAAATTTATAATCAGACACACATACATATACATATTCACATCTCATGTTGACAACACATACAAATAGGGATCCGTGATAAAAACTAATCTATCTAAAAATAAATGATATGATGATTAAGTGTATAACTATATAAATCGTAAATATGGATAGTACCTTGCAATTTCCCAAGAATACACATTGAATGTTGAATCTTAATAAATCCTGAATCTCTATTCAAATCTTCCAAAAGGCACAATGTAATTGTTAAAAGCACACACTGTCCTTTTGATTTTAATTGAATTTATGTTTGTTTGTTTTTTTGGTGTGAATTTTTGAAAGAAAGAAGGGTAGATTTCGGCCAGAAATCATATAGGGAGATGGAGGCTAAAAAACTAGAAAGAGAATAGAGAAACAGAGTGGCTAGAGATGTTTAAATAACATAGGAAAGAAGGGGTTGAAAGAGGTAAACATATATTTTCTTTCCTAACCATTTCACACCTTTTTGTAATCAAACTCCAAACCTCTTCCCACCATCATGGCCTGCCGTATACACCCCCTATTGGGTCTCAAAATAATTCAAGCTTGATCGGGTATTTTATATTCAAATCAAATTTAAACATACATCGATATCATATATCGACATGTGTGTATACAACTTATATTGACTATTTTTAATACCGATCAACACAAATCAAATAACTTTTATAATTAATATTTCATAAATATTAATTTATTTAATTAATTATAAAAATTATAATGAATTAAATCAAGTGGTAGATGGAAGATTAAACATTGCGGTTGTGTTGACACTTGGTGCAAATTTTGTCAGTGATTAATATCAAACAATTCCAATAAAAACAATTATTATTAATTGAATAGCTCTGACTATAGACTTTAATTTTGAGTAGACTACAGTTGACCGTAATACTAATCTCAGATCTTTAAAGACGTATCCTCTCTTGAATAGTGTTTTACTTTCAATACTTCAGCTCGACCCAACCATAGTCATTCGATGGGCATCGTGCTATGATAACTAAAATCAAAGTGGAAATTCGACATTGAGGATTAATAGTATTCTTAAGATAAGAGAGCTATGTAATATTGTCACATCGATATTTTATATTTGACCTTAGTTATACTAACCAATAGAAAACTACCGAGTGAGCCATTCCATAGTTATCCAATAACTAACAATATGTAACCCTTTGGTGCCCCCCAACAGTAATGAGTAATACACTGTCCAATGTTTGGCGAGCTTTACATACTCTAGTCTCAACAGATTCATAAATATCCAATCTCTATACATCTTGATTAGGAATATTTAAAGCGTTTTGTTTATTTTGTTGTGATAAATCACTTATGGTTACAACGCATTATAACTACAAGCATAAAATGTACCATTTATGGATTTCTATTAAATATACTTAACATATTATATCAAGTGTACTATATAAGAAAACACTTTTATTTCAAACGAGATTGGTCTTCTATTTAGATTTATGTAAAAAATTACATAATTACCCTCAGATTATACTCCTAACTCTAGGACTGTTCCACTTGCATTTGGGATCAATTATGGAATCTTATTCCAACTCTAATCAGTTTCCCCAAAACCAATCAGGTCATCCCTCAGTAAACAGGCATGCTATTATGTTTCAACTATATACTATGTCAATCAACTCTCTCCGGTGCCGACAAAATGCCTTTATCATATGGAACAATTTGGAGTATGTCTCTCGACCTTGAGTGAGCTTTAGGTTCTATTACAAACTATATCATGACATTATTATCATATAGCAATGTTATGGGATTCTCAACATTTGAAATCATTTTTTGGCTCAGTTATAAATTTTTACATTTACTATGTATATACATTGCCTTTATTATGGTGCTATTCAAGGCGATTTACTTGGCCTTAACAATCAACAGTGTGTTGTTCTCTTATGTTAAGAAATATCAATGTACCTACAACATTCTTTCTTATGGGCAGACGCTTCTTTTCAGTTTTATTAAAATCGAATTATTTGATATTTCTATCAAAATACTTCTGCTATGCTTCGAATATGAGTATAGAAAGTAGCTTTTTATTTAATTTTATTCACAAGTTAAAAAATGTGAAAAAGTATCTTGACGTATGGAATAAATGCAACTTAAGTATTCAAGAACTAGAGGGAAAGCTTAGAGAAAAAAATAATCAACTATATCTTCAAATGCTATCCAACGCAGAAGATACTTCAATTATCCAATGGTACAAAGATAATGTGTTTACTTTTGAAAGTGTCATGCATAATCAAGCAATTCCAACAAAAATCTAAAATTCGTTGGCTAAAGGTTGGGGATCAATGTTCTAAAAAATTTCATGCTCATATGACATCTAAAAAAATAGAAAGGACATGAAACAGCTCTTGGATGACCATGGACATCAAATAATGAGGAAAACATGCTCATAAATAATGCAGTCGAATTTTCAACTTCTTATACAATTTTTACATATCTCACTTACACTTCCCTAATATTATATGTAAGAAAATCCTTTCCGATCAGGCCAGACTAAAATTGGAGGCAGAAGTAGATGAATATGAGGTCAAAAGAGCAATATTCCAGATAGATAATGATAGCTGTCCATGGTTGGATGGATTTCGTGCTAACTTTTTCAAATTGCATTAGGAGATGCTAAAGGGAGAACTTTTGCTACAATTCAAGGGGTTTTTAGCAATAGGCGCATAATTAAAGAAATTAATCACAAATTCATCGCGCTGGTCCTCAAAAAAGATAGTCCTAATTCCATTACAGATATAGACCCATCTCATATTGCAATGTCATTTGTAAGATTATATCAAATATCCTTTACAAATAAATTTAGGGTTATCTTGATGAACTAGTTTCTTATAATCAAAATGCTTTATCCTAGATGGAAATATACGTGAAAAATCTCCACTAGCTAATGAGATGGTTAGAACCTTTAATTGTAAAGGATCTACCAATTTATGCCTTAAAGTAGACATTCAAAAAGCTTATGATAAGGTTAGTGGTGCATTTATTTGCCATATCTTGGCTGCTATGGGATTTCCTCATAGCACCACCAATTTAATAAGAGAATGCATTTCCGTACCAACCTTTTCTATTCTGATCAACAGGTCACCTTATGGGTTCATTACTAGCAATCAAGGGCTGCGTCAAGGGGATCCATTGTCTCCTTGTTTGTTTGTTCTTATCATGGAGTACTTATCAACACTGTTGGATGTAGAACATGCTTCAGGAAATCTTACTTAGATTTACAAAAGTAATCCTATTATCAATCATTTACTCTACGCAGATGATCTCTTGATATTTTCTAAAGCTATAAGTGAGAATGCTCAATATATCAAATCAGTAATGAACAAACTGGAAAAGTATGCAGGGCTGGCCGTGAATGACCAAAAATCCAAAGTCCTTTTTAGTAAAGGGGTGACTTAAAAAAAATCTATTTTTTCAACTATTTCAAGAATTGAATCACATTCTCTCCCAATCACATATCTAGGCAACCCTCTTAGCAGCACATCTTTAGAAAGGCATGATTTTAACATGTTTATTGGTAAAATTAAAAGCGATTAAATGGTTGGAGTGGTAGACTATTAAGTATAAGTGGCAGACTTGAATTAATTAAAACAGTGATCAATCCACTATCTTATTCTGGTTACAAATATGCCAAATGCCTAAAAATGTGATAAATCAAATAGAAATCATATGCCCGAATTTTATTTGGCAAGGTAAGAAACACTTGGTTGGATGGAGCAATGTATGTTGGCTAAAGGAAAAAGGGGTATGAGGCTGAGGAGTTTACATAACATAGTCGATTCTTTCAATCAAATTGGTTTAGAGGTTTGTAGAACAAAAAAGTATATAGGCAAGGTGGATGCTTCGTAAATATTGTGATAGAAATAATTTTAGTTTTTCACATAGAAAGTATTCCTTTTCCTTGTAAGGCAGTCACGTAGGTTAGGGGGGTTATAAGGTTTTGATGAGACATATTTTAAAGTATGAAATTTTATTTATTAATAAAATACTCATTTTCCAAAAAAAAATTCCAATCATTTAGCACTTCTTGAAAAGGGAGAGGCAGGCCCTAACACATCCATTTAATGTTGGAACCGAGCCAGCCTGCAGCGGAAGAAATGAGTCAATTTCAAAATTGTTACCATTTTGGATCTTTACTGGACCTATGAAGTCTAAATTCATGTAGATCTAATCTATATTTATTTTAATCAAAATCGTTATTTCATTTAATTTGTAAATAAAATTTTGTTTTGGTATTATATTTATGTTATATAATATGAACACGTGTATCATATACATATATGTGTGTATGTACGCATGCAACGTATACATTGTTCGTGGTTTAACATGCCTGCAAATGATATGTTAGCCCCTCCATATACATATGTGTTTTCTTATATATATACATATGATTTGATGTGATGTAAAATTATACTTGTAATATATATATATATATATATATATATATATATATATATGGTATCAAAAAATAGTTATATTTATAAATACCGATTTAAATATAAATTTAAATTGATACATATAGTTTTGCTTATGTTTCTATACATACATACATACATACATATATAAATATAATCTTATAAATTAGTTTTGACTATTAAAAGGTTTATTTGTATTTAAGTAGCAAGCAATTAGGTTTAAATAGGAAACTAACCAGAAGAGGAATGGGTGGAGGTTAGGATTTAAGAAAGTAGTAAATGAGAATCAATGAAGAGATCTTTCTTCCTCCTTCCTTTATTACTCTGTTGTATTTTCAAATAAGATTTAATATCTTTCACATCTTAGTATTAGATGATTTATTTTCATTTCACCTTTTAATTATATAATAAACAAACATTTACATATGTATATGTATAGAAAAAAATATCATGATATGTATGTATGTATATAAATTAATGCTTATTAAATATACATATAGACATACAAAATTGTGTATTTCTCTTGACATACATATTCGTACAATTTATCATACATACATAGTACATACATACATACCTACCTACCTACATACATACATACATACATACATATATAATTTTGACATATGCATAATCAAAAAAGTAGTAATTCCTTGTTACTCCAAAATAATGACATATATAAAGGCAAATGCATGATCTGACAGATTGTATATACAACCAAATACTTTGCACTTATGTAATTAAAATTACTTTGTTTAAAGTCTCTTTCAAACGTTTTCAGTTTTGAAAATTAAAAAAGGTAAATTTTACTTTTGATTCTATAGCCAAAATCATATGTCCAAACGTGCACACACACACTCAAAATAAATTTGTAATTAACACATGCACGCGCCCACACATAGGTATATATATCTATATATTGTTGACGTCAAAAATGGACATCAACACCCATAGAATCTTATGGATATCAAACAATGAACGAAACCTAAAGAACAAGGCATAAAAGAAAATGAACATGCAGATTTTATAGTGGTTCAGCAATCTTGGCCTACATCCACTTCATACTTTTATTAATCTGTCACTAGATTTCAATTACAAAAACAGTTGGATCAGCTAGGATCCATTTATACAAGTTTCAAGAAAAATAAATGACAGAGCCTTCGTAGCAGGAAGAAGAAGACAAAGTCCCCCTTTCTGAAGCTATGCCTGCTATATGTATGGTAGATGAAGCGCGTGGATCAGGTTGAAACTTTGCAAGAAGGTTCCCTTGGTCTAGTGGACCCCACCATACCGATCAGCCGTGTTTACTCAATGATTAGTAACGATCGACACGTATGTAGCCGATCCTTTCTATTTGCTTTAAACAACTCTCGACCATTTTTGGAGGATCATAATGGCTTTCTGATATTGCTTCTAGAATATGAGATCATTTTGGGTTGTAGATTGCAAGTTATAGGTTGTTTTAAGTCGAAGGAAGAACATAGATCGAAATATACTGATTGTTTTGTTGTGCCCATCTATAACGATCAGCCTATATCGATCGGCCATCCTCTCATCTCCATTTTTAGAAGCGCAATCGTCATGGTATGCTCCACTTTCCACTTTGTTGATCTGTTGGAAATCTTACATGGATTGGCTTGATGGTTGTCAAGATATTAAATATTCATTGGTGACTTGAGCTATTTTCCTTGATCGTTCTCTGTTCAATCCAAACAAGTCGTCGTCTCATCCATAGCTTATGTACATGGACTTCAATCAATTCAAAACTTGAGATGTAACTTCTCGGGATAAGGCTGGTGACTTCATGTTTGCTATACTTCGATTTGGTTCTGATTCGAATCCGTTCGACTATCGTCTATAGTACTATATATAGCCGGCTCTTCAAGTTATCGACTATCTGTTCCTGGACGAATCGATGATATCACGGCTTCGCCAAAAGGTGGGATTACATTTGCCCACCAAAGTACGTCTTATGCATAACATGTCGTGCTTTGAATCGGAAAAGCCTGAATCGTCATGAAGGAATCCATTCAGCTTCCTGATTGATTGCTATTCCTCTATCATCTATCGATGGTATAAATCCAAAGTATATTCTGTTTGCATATACAAATTTGGTCATAGGGAATCATCATATCCTTTTTTTCTGATCCAATCTCAAACTTCACTATTTCAGGTTCAATTGCGATCTTTTATTGATTTAAAAGGTTGAATTTCTAAACTGTTTTTTATGCGTATTCATATATGTGTTCATGTTGATGACTCTAGGTCATATTCGTGTCCACGGGTCGTTGCCAGCTTTTATGATGTTTTGACTATTAACGTACGTAATCGATTTTCTGTGATCACTTTCCTCACTCACCACATTTTCATTTGCTTCATCATCTTTTAATATTTTTGTAGATCAAAATTTCAAATCATGAACTGATCGTCCTAAGGTATAGATAAGTGACATAAGAGCCAGGGTGGATCGGCGCATGGTGGAATGGTTGGAAGATGGACTAAGAATGTATCGATAAACACATTGTTTAGGGATGGATTGGCATAGTCATTGGGTATGAAACGATCGGTGTAGCCCTCCAAGTGGAAATCATCGGCTAAATCCTACAAGGCGAAAAGGATCGGTAAAACCTATCTATATATAAGGCTTGAAACTTAGCCGTTCTCTTCACTTTTCTTTTCATGCTTTTATCTTTAAGTTTTGAAACGAGATGATTGCCTTCCCCTTTCCATTGTCGATCCTCACAACAGTATCCTCTTCTTCCACACTTGGTCTTTGAATCATTTTCGAATCTTCACTCTTTCAGATCTCAAACATAAGTAAAACATTACCTGAATTTTTCGCATAACTGTTGATACGATTTCGAATCTAGGACTGTTGACATGGATTATAAGTTTTTTTTTTGTAATCGTGCTTAATGAAGGCAAGGTGGCTCGCCTGGAAGAAGTAAGCGAGCTACAATCATCAGGCCAATCATGCTTGGAGGGAGATGAAGATGTGAAGATGAAAGGATCGAAGTGGTGGAGATGAACGAGTCTTACTATCGTTCATGGACGATCGGTGAAGTTATGCATGGTTGGAGTTAAAGGACTGTGAGAAATGATCAGATATGACAACTTGGGGAACGTTCCATGGGTAGGACGATTGGCTATGTTCGCTTTTTTGAACATTCGGCATACACACGATTCCAAAACGCTCAACCCTTAAGATATTTAAAACAATTGAACTACAACCATCACTGGAACATTCGGTCTATGCATGAACTTGGTGCTTTTACCCATATATAAGAATATGACTAATAACATGAACACGGTTTCGAACTAAGCAATGAGCTTCAGTTGCTCGTACACATTTAGACATGAACATATGGCCTTATAACAAATGTCATGAATTAAAAGGTTTAATTACACATGCTAAAACATATCCGTAGCTTAGGCAACAATTTGATTTTCGTTGGCTAATAACTTTTTATGAAACTCAACCTGCATCTCTTTGAACAAGTTTTTATGTCTTTCATCTCTTCTCATCTTCTGTTTTACATAACTCGTAATTGTAAGGACCCGATTCTTCGACTTCCGAAAACCGACATCAATACGTTCACTGTATCAACTGCCGAGTACTCGAATGCCGAAAAACCGAACACTTAGGGTTTTAAGAATAAGAAACAGGTAGAAGAAGAGGGAAAAAGATAGAATATATCAGAAACAAATAACAACAGAACAATATCAGCCTCTCACAATCGCAGCGGAACAACATATAATAAATAAATGAATAATCTTTAAACAAAGAACTATATCAGTTATTACATTACATTACATTACATTTTCATCAGAGTGTACAACAACAACAACAACAACAGCGGAAAAAGAAATACTATATACTAGTGAATACGCCATGACATCCAGCTTGCCTCCAGCAACTCCTGAATTCCAGAATATCCTAATAAACCTAACTCTTGACTGCCCGTGTGGAAATTGGTGGGCACCCAGAGTTTAGGATGGAAAACAATAAACTCCGAGTCAGTCATGAGACTGGTGTGAGAACTCAAAACAGTTTATTTATTTTTAAAATCAAAATAGAAGAATATTTTTAAAATAGATTCGCCATGCTTTTAAAAATGAGACTACCATAAGGCCTCCCGCACACACACACAATGCAAACGCAGAATCGGAGGAGATTTCTCCTTATGATAGTCAAAGATGCTTGATACGCATTAAAAAGAACATTTGATATTATTACTAGTGCATAGTGTAGAGGAAATCATTTCGAAAGTAAAGATATAAATCTTAGCCAGCATAGGCATTCCGCACTTATGCCTACTATAGCTACCATCCAAACAGTGGGGCGCCACCATAAGTGAATGATAGGTTCTACAACTAAAACCGTACAAGATCGTATTGTTTCTTTGGATTTTCCAACAAATGGTCAGGCCAAGGAACTTTCCATTGCCACATGAGAACGCCTCTGGAAGGACGTCCCGAGAACCTAACCGGATCTCTGCCAACACAAGGCCGGGTTACCCCTAACTGGGTAACTACTGACACGAGTATGCCATCCCCCGGTCCTTTAGGACCTTTATCCGAGCGCTCGTAACCAACATCACACAATGATAAATAAAGTATTTCAACATGAGTAAGCATCTGGGCTCCATACCATGATACCACCCCTTTCCAGAAGGAAATGCACATACGCTAAGGGGCGCTACCCCCAATAACCTTGCCGTATCTTTCCTGTTTTGACCATTCCGGGGTGTGAGGTTCGACGAAGTCTCGTCCACAAAGCCATGCTTTGGGACAAAGCCATGCTTTGGGTCAACAAATGATCAAAGAAATGATCACAAAGATAAGTGATCAAACAAATGATCATATCACAAATGATCAAACAATGATCATTTCACAGTAACACTCAGCATGTCACATTACCAAATTGGGAATATATCGCTGATAACCATCAACTACATAACCTCTGAGCTCGTACGTCTCAGAGAAGGGTGTTAAGCTAAAAGAATAAATTCTCCGCCACCAACAGAAATGTATTTGAAAGAAATCTGCTTTATATCTCAATTTGTAACGTCAGACATACTATCCATACAAGTATGTTCTGGGATCGAACAGAACCGAAGGCACTTGCAAAGAAGTCCTTGCAATCCGGATATTCACTAATCACGTTCGGACTTCCCATCACATATGGAGTCTCTATACCGGGGACCAGTCGATGCAAAGACATTCGACGAGTTGTCCTTTCGCTTTCAAAAATATCCGGCCTTCAACACCGGTCTTCAAATGCAATTCATAACGACGTATCACATATTCAGAATGGGTTATACGACCCCAAGGACTTTTCCCGGCTAACCCGAATAGTGAGCGCTTATTTAAAAATAAGTGTGGCATTCAATTTCAAGCAATCACAACAAATACCTATTCAAAGGTAAATATTGATAGTCGGTTATTGAACTATCAATGGATATGCACAACATCACCAGATTCCAAATAATTTTCCAAATTATTTATTTTCCAAAAATATCTTTACAAGATATATAATTTCAATACTTCAAAAATAAATCAATATTTATTTTTAAACAAATTCCACTTTCTTTTATAAATTCCATAGTGAATTTATATTTCACAATATCTGCTGATATACGATTTTCAATAGGTTTCAAATATTCATTTTCAATTTATCTTCAAAAAGATAAATTCTCAAAATATTCACTTTATATTGGAAAACATTTCCATACTTACTTATTAAGTAATTCACGATCGTTTTATTTTCTACACTTGGAAAATATTCAATATGCTTAAATCGAAATTAAGTATATATTTCATTCTTTAAGGAAATCAATCTCTTAAACATATTTATTTGGGCCAGAACGAATGTTACGTAAAACATCGTTACGACAACCCAAAATCACTAGTATAGAGATTCAAAATTAAAATAGATATATAAATCCCAATACTATACAAAACATTTCCTTTCGGAAATCATTTACTATAACAACAGTGTTATAGTCCGTCATTTCCTTCTATTTCTCGAAAACATCTATTTCAACAATAAATGTTGAAACCTATGGTTTCGAATCTTAACACATTTAAAACATCGTTAGATCGTTTTAATTCTATTTAAAATATCACATCCAAAACATTTTCTTTAACATATTATTCACTATTCAAAAACGTGAATATACTTCGGTAACCAATTTCATTATTCTATTCATTCAATTTTAAAGGATTATTCACTGCCTAAAACGTGAATATAACTTCATTAATAAGTTACAACAATTTACTTATCAAAATAAGTCGTTTGCGGATTTATAAAACGATGTTTATAAATTCCATTTCTATTTGTTTTATAACAACTTCCTTTTATAAATCTCCTTTATTAACCTACTCAATTTGTAACTCGATTATAAACCAAAAGTCCATAATTTAAGTTAAATACTTATAATTTATTTGTTTGCAAAATCGTTCCTTTAACTTCCCAAATTATAAATCTTATAACTTATAAGATTCATTTATTCACCTAAATCTATTCTTTTAATAACTTTACAAATTTCATAAACCTACTGTTTATAAAATTCCATTTATAATTTCACCGTTTATAATTCTATAAATTTCATTCATTTATGAAATTCATTCACAATTCATTCTAATGCTTATAAAAACTCGTTTTATAATCCTAATATTTTAAATTTACAAATATCAGTTTTATAAACCTTTTATATAAATCAATTTATATTATTCTTTTAAAACGTCTTTAAACTCCTTTATAATTTCATCATTCTCTTTGATTTATAAAATAATCAAATTTCATAAATCCTATATTTAAACTTTTTACAATAAATTCAGAAATCCCAATTTAAACTATTTTATAAAATTATTAACCCCATATTTTCAAAAATCAACTTTTAACTATATTTCTCAAAAATCATAATTTTCATAACATTAAAATTATAACGTTTATTTATTTAAAATGAATCGATTCCAAAAATATTTTATAAACGTATACTTTCAAAAATCACTTTAAAAATCCTTTTAAAATTCCCAAATTGGCCCAATGATGCTACACACCAAATAGTCAATCACGACAACAACAACATCATATATCGATATGATAATCAACGAATATCAAAATATCCATAATCAAATAAATACCGTTGAGGAATCCAGTTGGATCCCTCCAACCTGTTTTCCTGCATCCAAAGATGTTTGCACAATACCAATTCCGTTCCAGTACGAAATTATCGCGGTATATGCGATTTAAAATATTATCCGCTTAATAGGCGGCGCAATAGGGTCTCATTCGCTATATAATGCGGGAAATCAACTCCAAGTACATAAACAATACAAATTTCACTGTACTGTGAAATATTCGCGGTATGTAACGACCCGCCTTTTTGGATAGTTTAAACCGACGATCAAATACACATGCCGGTTCCAAACCATTAAAAAAAGGCAGATGGTTATTGGGGTAATTAAGAAAAGAAAAGAAATAAAAGAAATGAAACAACACAGAATCTCGCAGCGGAACGATAAAATATAATAGTCAAATAAACAGTTCATGAAGCTGTTTACTATACTTAGACAATTATTTATACAACATTTATCAGAGTTATACATATACAACAGAACAAATAAATAATGCAACAGACAACATGATGCACAGATAATAATAGTAATAGTATACCAAATCTTCGTCTTCGTCCTCCAGAATAGATCTTCAAAAATCTGAAAACTCAGGACTGACCCGAGCGTAATGAAAAGACAAAACACTCGAGTCAGGACTAAAATATCCATATGAAAGTTAAATCAATCGTAAATAAATATGAGTGTGACGGCGTCAGAGATGTTTACGGGGTTTGACATCTCATATCCAGTGTCAACGTGCGTGCAATAACTTAAGAGATGTTACGGGATTTTCCACCTTTCAAGGATCCGTTAAACTATCTACTAGGTAGTAATGTACGATAAGTAGATAATGTCTATCAGTAATATAAAGTATCAAAATAGCGTTAAGGCGTTACCATAATCCCCCTTAACACATTTTATATTCCCAAAAGCATATACAAGACCGTAGTTTTCCCAAAACCGGAAGTCACCAGAGGGCAATCCATATACTCAAGGTACAAACCAAAACGTAGTGGTCGCGAATAGGATAATCAGTATGACAAGGTACATGAGGCGATACCAACTAGGATACTAGTAGTTGCGTGATCCGGACTGATGTTGAGCATAGCAGCTACTAACTCAACGCCGCGAAACAACACTCCCAAATCAAGGGGTGCACCCAAATCAAATCACAAATGTAATAGATATGGTATCGAAGAAGTGTGTCCGCTAGAGGTGGCGAACCTCAATGGCCCGGCGCGGCTCCTGTTTTAGTCATGTCAGGGGTCATCCAATATCGTTCTCTTTCTTCAGTCAACGCGTTCACCAAACCATCTACTTCATTCTGGATCAACACTCCGCGTATAATAGTTATTAAAGTGGTTTTCGGTATCGACAGAGAGTATGTCCATATCCGATCCCGGTCTCTTTAATAACTACGTATTATTACACTAATGGCTCTTTTATATTTCAAATTGATTCATGATTGATAACAAAATATCATATTCGCTTTAAAATCAAATCCATTTCAAAATCATCATATATTCAAAATTATCAATTTTGTCCGATAAATCAATTTCACTTCAAAATTTGATTCGAATTCAATTTAGGTTATAATCTCTACTTTAACCTAGTTCGTATTTAAACCAAAGGTTTAAATATAAACATTTCCGTCTCTTTAACCAGTTTGAATTTAAGAAAATAGTTTAAATAGTTTAAAATAGTTAAATAATTCAAAATAGTTTAATAGAAAATATTTAAATAGTTTAATCGAAAATAATTTGAATATAAAATGGTTTATATATAAAATAGTTTGGAAAAAATCAAAAATTATTTGATAAATAATTCCAAAGTCAAACCGGTCAACTTCCCAAATTTCCTATCCAAATCAAATCCAAATTCCATTTCGATTTAATCGATTTATTCCAATTTCAACTTGAATAAATTTCTATTCCACGTAAATTTCGATTTCAATTCACAAATTTCTTTAAATTTCAATTCAATTCCAAATTAATTTAAATCTAAATTTCAAATAAATTTTCAATTCCAAACTCAAACTTGAAATATCATTTCATATCAATTTTCTTAGAAATATTCAGAGTTCGATTAAAAGTCCAATCTTTTAAAACAAATCAACTTTCAAAAATTTACACCGTATTTCAATTTTCAATTTAAATCTAAACTTCGATTTTATTTAATAATTTCGTTTACCAAGTTTAAATTCTAACATTTCGAGCTCCAGTTCAAAATAATTCAATTTCCATAAATTGGATTTTATTCTTAAAATCAATTCATTTAAATAATTTCAAAAAAACTTTTAAAATCATTTAATTTATCCAACTCGGTGTCCGTATATAATTTTCTAACCTATGGCCAAGTGATTAGTTATTACAATTAAATGTCAGGGATGAATATATCATTTAAATCAATCACAGTGTCATATGTATGCATAGCAGGATATATATAAACAAATAAACATCCAAACATTTAAATATCAACCAATAACATCCATCGAAATACATCATCCAATATGCAATACAATTCACGGCAATTTCATATTTATCAATGTCAGGTAATTTAATCGCAATTCAATTTTAATTTAAATTTAACTGTCAATTTAATTTTTTTAACGGTGAATTCAAATGACAATCAATATGATAATTAAATTTTATCAAACAATAACAAATAAAAATCATAACTATGCATAATGTCAAATTTAACTAGCATAAAGATATTCAGTACGTTGTGAGCGTTATAAAACACTCACCTTGATTTTACGATTTTAAATCAAATCGAACGACGTTCGTTTTAACATAAAATTTTAATGAGCTCCAAACACTTTCGGATTTGCACTGCAGCGCAGCTCTCAGCTCCGCGATTCCGGCGCTTCTTCCCCAACGTGAAATTCACGTATGCAAACCCATTAGCCGCCGATCTTCAAGCAATTTTCACGACCACCTCGTCGACTTCCAGAACGATCAGCTAGCGCCACCACGAAGCCCTTCACCAGAGCCACCTACGCGCCAAGTTTCATCCCGTCATTCGCCGTCGTTTGCACGCAATCCAAGGAAATACGTACACACTTCCAAGTCAGATCTGGACGAATCCATGAAAAATTAGCATACATCAACCGTATGGATTTGAAGAGATCGTCGAGATCTACACTTTTGCTTTTGGAATTTTTCGATTTCGTCGAACGGATTGAGAGATATTAAGGAAAGAAGATCGGCAATTTCTGGCCATGTAATAGGTGGCGGCCATGATTTAGAATTAGGGTTTCTGAATTAAAATAATAATAAAACTGTCTCGGTTTGCGTGCGTATTTATATAGGTAGGTCCAAAATCATCCGAACTCCAATCGAGACGTGCCGCCAGGCGTTTATAAGGTTTTACCCCCATTCCGGACGCAATGGAACTAGTTTGAAGGCCTAATTCGATCATATCTGGAAGATAGCTTTTCGAAGTCGATTATTTTAATTAAATTCGAAATTAAATTTCTACGCGTTTCAAGCTCGCACGGCCAAACGACAAGTCCAATTGCTACGAAAATTGAAATCCTACCATAATTTACTATTACGGATCCGATGAAACAAGTTTCGTCGAAATCCGAGACTGTTTGAAAAATGGCTATTTTAACTCGTCAATTAAATATTAAAATATTCAATTTTCACAAATTTACTTTTAATTCGATTTTAAAAGTTCTACAACATCATTCTAACTTTAATATGATAAAATAGAATTTTACAAATCATTTTTAATCATATTAAACCCGTTATCCAATTATTCAAATAATTTCAAATATTAAATTATTCAACAAATTACATTAATAATCATTTTCCTTCAATAACCACCTTAAATTTTCTAATTAAAATAGCTAAAAATACGGGTCGTTACACTCTCCCCCACTCAAAACTTTTCGTCCCCGAAAAGGAAAAGAAGGAAAAAGGAACTAAGTTTAGAATTCAACATTAGATATATTTTATTCAAAGTTACCAACTTATAAAACAATGAAATTCCATTTATAAAGTCATAACTACGCTTCCACAATGTTACTCCGAACGGCTTTCTAAATTTAAAAGTTAGTTATCAAAACAAGTTATAAAATTTAAACTTGAAAAATTTTCTAACACCCGGATTCACGGAAAATTTCGGCAGGGACTCCTTTGCGCGGCTCGATCGAAAATTTTTACAATTCAATATATAACACAAATATAACCAATATATATCAAATATACATCTCATCTCAATGATGAGGCATCCCATATCTGCGGAAACAACATATATATATCACCAATACCATATAAAACCATAAGCGTACCTTTTATTTAGCATTTATTAGCAGTTTACTTACATTTTGTATTTAGCACAGAAGCGAGCTCCACAACGAAGCGCAACCCCTTTGCTACCTACTAAAATGCTCAATAACTAAGTTAGAACCATGCATATAAAGATAGATCGATATATTTAGCCTACACAACATATATATAACCTATTTAACTTCAAAACTGAGATTCCAATTTCAGGACAGCAAACAAATCTCAGTTTTAGGTCACCTAAACTATAAAATTTGGCAACAGAATCTAAACAAAAGTTGTTGTATTCATTTCAAGCTTTCCGGAATGTCCAAAATCATCGAATTCGGACTATACATTCAAAAGTTACGGCCGTTTTACTTAGATGATACGCCTCAGCCTGGGCAATGAATTGCGCAGGTCAGCGACGTTCACCCACGTTTTCGACCTTCTAAACGATATCAAAAAACAAAACACTTAAAACAAAAGTTTTAGCTTAAGTTCTTTTCTTTCCATAAAGTGCAAGATCATCAAAATCCGATAAACCAGTCAAAAGATATGGCGAAAATACTAAGGGTGTATACTACTGATTTTACTTATTTTTACACAGGACAGCGAGTAACATTCAAGTTTTTAACCAAGCAGACGAAGGAATTTTCTCAAGTTATCTAAACAATAGTTGTGCTATAGTTTCTAAGCTTTTCGAAAAGTCCAAAATCGTCGAATTCCGTTCAGCCATTTAAAAGTTATGGTTGTTTTCGTTTCAGCATATATTGGACAATGTTGGATTTTTTTTTCCAAAAATTTGCTTTTATTATTTCAAAGTACAAAACATCAAAACTTCAAATTTTCTAAAGAACAATCATAAACACAAAGTCATCTATATTCTTATTCATCCATGCAATAGGTTTACATTCAATTTGTTTCCAATTTATTCAAGTTTGTTTCATTCACATTTTTAATTCAAGTCAATTTGAATTTAATTATTTAAAATTTTATTCCGTTTATTCAATTCCATTAACACTAATGAATTCTACTTAATCAATTATCATCCATCTAACAACCAATGCATATCAAACATTAACATCCATCCAAAATCTATACTAAATCAATTATACATTTCCAAGTCAATTTTAATTTCATACACTTCCAAGTTTATTGACATTTAGTTATATTCAAATTTAATTAGTTTCCATTTACCAATTTTATATTTCATTAAGTTTAAATTTTATTTATTCACTTATACATGTATCATTCATTTTATAGCTTAAATTTCTTTTATATTTACAACTATCAATAGATCTTTACATTTTATTTTTCACTCTCACACTGGTATATTATTTCTCTACTTATCCTTATTAGCATTTTAAACCCTTTAAGTATTTGGTAAGTTATAGTTATGCAAATAGAATGTAGTTAAACAACATACAACTTCTTTTCATTTAAAGTTGAATTTTCAATTTATCAATTCTTAAGTCATTACTTAAATTTCACTATAATTTAATTTCACATTTACATTCACATATAGTATTTTCATTTTATATTAACATAATTGTGAATCACCTTTAAATGTTAATTTAAATTCCAATTATTTACTAACAATTTTATTTATATTTGCAAACCATTAATTAAATGCATATTTCATTATTCAAACCTATACTTGTATATTATCCAATTAACAATTCATATAACAATTTTGAACTTCTTAAGTATTTTGGTAAGTTATATCTAAGCTATAGAATGAAATTTAATACCATGCGAGTTTTACAGTTTCAATTTTATTTTAAGTTCATAATTTCCTAATTCTAAGGATTTCTACTTCAATTGATATTTTCACTTAGCTCTTAGGTTCATTTCTCATTTCACAATTCAGAAGTTCCTTAACGATTCAAGTCTAAATTCATTTCAATCATAAAAAAAAATCATTAATTATTAAAGAACTTAAGAATTCCAATCCCGGTTTCATTTCAAATCAAGGTTTGAAATAATATTTTATATAATTTATATATCAAATCATACTATATAGAATGCAAAACAAAATAAAATTTGAGTCAAAACAAGGTTTAGACAAGCTATTAAGTGGTCTCCCCCACTCGGACTCTCGAAAATAAACGCCAATGATGCGTGCACACATCGTCGAAATCATTTTCTAGCGTCAAGAGAAGGGAATATAACACTTATCATAAAAAAAATCCTTCAAAAACAATTTCAACTCAATTATACTATCATATAATGCTCATATTATATTTTTCAAATTCTTGTAAGTCAATCTCAAACACCGGAATTTAAATTCCCAAATCCAAGTTAAAATTCATTTATATTCATTATCAATTGTGTTTACAAGATTTCATTTTCCTAAATCCATTGTTATTTAATCAATTGTTGTAAATATTGACTGATCAAACAATAACGATAATAATCTAATATTATCATCTCCTAACAATCAATTCAATCAAAATGAATAAATATTCAAATAATTCTTTTATATAAAATATATTCCAAAATGATATTGTGTTGGTTTGTCCTATTCGAGTGTTTAGAAATTCCTATCGACGCCTTGGCGTCCCAAGTATCGACCAGAATTCATAAATACTCAACGGAACAAATTAACACAATATAAAACCATTTTATATCAAATAACAAGTACGCTCTCTCATATACACTCAACTCATTCATATAGTTTACCACTATTTCAATGAGTTATTCCCCACTAGAGCCAAGGTTTATCGCTAAACCAAAGCTCTGATACCAACTGTAACGACCCGCCTTTTTGGATAGTTTAAACCGACGATCAAATACACATGCCGGTTCCAAACCATTAAAAAAAGGCAGATGGTTATTGGGGTAATTAATAAAAGAAAAGAAATAAATGAAATGAAACAACACAGAATCTCGCAGCGGAACGATAAAATATAATAGTCAAATAAACAGTTCATGAAGCTGTTTACTATACTTAGACAATTATTTATACAACATTTATCAGAGTTATACATATACAACAGAACAAATAAATAATGCAGCAGACAACATGATGCACAAATAATAATAGTAATAGTATACCAAATCTTCGTCTTCGTCCTCCAGAATAGATCTTCAAAAATCTAAAAACTCAGGACTGATCCGAGCGTAATGAAAAGACAAAACACTCGAGTCAGGACTAAAATATCCATATGAAAGTTAAATCAATCGTAAATAAATATGAGTGTGACGGCGTCAGAGATGTTTACGGGGTTTGACATCTCATATCCAGTGTCAACGTGCGTGCAATAACTTAAGAGATGTTACGGGATTTTCCACCTTTCAAGGATCCGTTAAACTATCTACTAGGTAGTAATGTACGCTAAGTAGATAATGTCTATCAGTAATATAAAGTATCAAAATAGCGTTAAGGCGTTACCATAATCCCCCTTAACACATTTTATATTCCCAAAAGCATATACAAGACCGTAGTTTCCCCAAAACCGGAAGTCACCAGAGGGCAATCCATATACTCAAGGTACAAACCAAAACGTAGTGGTCGCAAATAGGATAATCAGTATGACAAGGTACATGAGGCGATACCAACTAGGATACTAGTAGTTGCGTGATCCGGACTGATGTTGAGCATAGCAGCTACTACCTCAACACCGCGAAACAACACTCCCAAATCAAGGGGTGCACCCAAATCAAATCACAAATGTAATAGATATGGTATCGAAGAAGTGTGTCCGCTAGAGGTGGCGAACCTCAATGGCCTGGCGCGGCTCCTGTTTTAGTCATGTCAGGGGTCATCCAATATCGTTCTCTTTCTTCAGTCAACGCGTTCACCAAACCATCTACTTCATTCTGGATCAACACTCCGCGTATAATAGTTATTAAAGTGGTTTTCGGTATCGACAGAGAGTATGTCCATATCCGATCCCGGTCTCTTTAATAAATACGTATTATTACACTGATGGCTCTTTTATATTTCAAATTGATTCATGATTGATAACAAAATATCATATTCGCTTTAAAATCAAATCCATTTCAAAATCATCATATATTCAAAATTATCAATTTTGTCCGATAAATCAATTTCACTTCAAAATTTGATTCGAATTCAATTTAGGTTATAATCTCTACTTTAACCTAGTTCGTATTTAAACCAAAGGTTTAAATATAAACATTTCCGTCTCTTTAACCAGTTTGAATTTAAGAAAATAGTTTAAATAGTTTAAAATAGTTAAATAATTCAAAATAGTTTAATAGAAAATACTTAAATAGTTTAAGCGAAAATAATTTGAATATAAAATGGTTTATATATAAAATAGTTTGGAAAAAATCAAAAATTATTTGATAAATAATTCCAACGTCAAACCGGTCAACTTCCCAAATTTCCTATCCAAATCAAATCCAAATTCCATTTCGATTTAATCGATTTATTCCAATTTCAACTTGAATAAATTTCTATTCCACGTAAATTTCGATTTCAATTCACAAATTTCTTTAAATTTCAATTCAATTCCAAATTAATTTAAATCTAAATTTCAAATAAATTTTCAATTCCAAACTCAAACTTGAAATATCATTTCATATCAATTTTCTTAGAAATATTCAGAGTTCGATTAAAAGTCCAATCTTTTAAAACAAATCAACTTTCAAAAATTTACACCGTATTTCAATTTTCAATTTAAATCTAAACTTCGATTTTATTTAATAATTTCATTTACCAAGTTTAAATTCTAACATTTCGAGCTCCAATTCAAAATAATTCAATTTCCATAAATTGGATTTTATTCTTAAAATCAATTCATTTAAATAATTTCAAAACAACTTTTAAAATCATTTAATTTATCCAACTCGGTGTCCGTATATAATTTTCTAACCTATGGCCAAGTGATTAGTTATTACAATTAAATGTCAGGGATGAATATATCATTTAAATCAATCACAGTGTCATATGTATGCATAGCAGGATATATATAAACAAATAAACATCCAAACATTTAAATATCAACCAATAACATCCATCGAAATACATCATCCAATATGCAATACAATTCACGGCAATTTCATATTTATCAATGTCAGGTAATTTAATCGCAATTCAATTTTAATTTAAATTTAACTGTCAATTTAATTTTTTTAACGGTGAATTCAAATGACAATCAATATGATAATTAAATTTTATCAAACAACAACAAATAAAAATCATAACTATGCATAATGTCAAATTTAACTAGCATAAAGATATTCAGTACGTTGTGAGCGTTATAAAACACTCACCTTGATTTTACGATTTTAAATCAAATCGAACGACTTTCGATTTAACATAAAATTTTAATGAGCTCCAAACACTTTCGGATCTGCACTGCAGCGCAGCTCTCAGCTCCGCGATTCCGGCGCTTCTTCCCCAACGTGAAATTCACGTATGCAAACCCATTAGCCGTCGATCTTCAAGCAATTTTCACGACCACCTCGTCGACTTCCAGAACGATCAGCTAGCGCCACCACGAAGCCCTTCACCAGAGCCACCTACGCGCCAAGTTTCATCCCATCATTCGCCGTCGTTTGCACGCAATCCAAGGAAATACGTACACACTTCCAAGTCAGATCTGGACGAATCCATGAAAAATTAGCATACATCAACCGTATGGATTTGAAGAGATCGTCGAGATCTACACTTTTGCTTTTGGAATTTTTCGATTTCGTCGAACGGATTGAGAGATATTAAGGAAAGAAGATCGGCAATTTCTGGCAATGGAATAGGTGGCGGCCATGATTTAGAATTAGGGTTTTTGGATTAAAATAATTATAAAACTGTCTCGGTTTGCGTGCGTATTTATATAGGTAGGTCCAAAATCATCCGAACTCCAATCGAGACGTGCCGCCAGGCGTTTATAAGGTTTTACCCCCATTCCGGACGCAATGGAACTAGTTTCAAGGCCTAATTCGATCATATCTGGAAGACAGCTTTTCGAAGTCGATTATTTTAATTAAATTCGAAATTAAATTTCTACGCGTTTCAAGCTCGCACGGCCAAACGACAAGTCCAATTGCTACGAAAATTGAAATCCTACCATAATTTACTATTACGGATCCGATGAAATAAGTTTCGTCGAAATCCGAGACTGTTTGAAAAATGGCTATTTTAACTCGTTAATTAAATATTAAAATATTCAATTTTCACAAATTTACTTTTAATTCGATTTTAAAAGTTCTACAACATCATTCTAACTTTAATATGATAAAATAGAATTTTACAAATCATTTTTAATCATATTAAACCCGTTATCCAATTATTCAAATAATTTCAAATATTAAATTATTCAACAATTACATTAATAATCATTTTCCTTCAATAATCACCTTAAATTTTCTAATTAAAATAACTAAAAATACGGGTCGTTACACGGTATATATTTTTAATAAATAACCTCTGCTTACTAACGGCGCATAATGTCTATTTTAACAATCAATAGATAACAATCATCATTCAAACATACATTCAAGAATTTCAAATCTAACTATTTAAAATTAAGATCGAAACCGATTCGATTGAGCGAGAAGTTCTCATCTTGATTTCAATTTCGTTTTCAGCTTTTATTTCGAATATCCAAAATTTTCGCTAGCTCCAATCAACTCCAATCCAATTCCATCGCGTAGTGCTCGTCCATACGAACCCAACGCAACTAGTTTCGTGCGTTTTCGACCTCGTATGAAAAAGATATCGCGTTACAAAGATTACACGAATTTTTAATATAAAAATTACAACTTTTATTTTCTTTTAAACCTAACTTAAATCCTGGCCGTTAGATCCTAGCAAAGCCATCGGGCCGCAACCCCTCTCTCTTCTCTTCTTCGCTCTTGCTCCAGTAACACACGCGTACGATGAAACCCATAGAGCCGCCCCTAGGGCTTGATGCCGCGACCACCACAAACCACTTCAACTCGATCAACTACCACCAAATTGAAGCTCATCACCACCTCAACCTTCGGCCGCAACCATAGTGAGTTCGGTCAAGTCATGGCCGTGAAAAACGTGACCGAACGCCCCTCCATCCATCGCCATTTTCTGGCCATCCAACACTCGAAACACCATCAAGTCCGTATGGATCTTTAGCTCTCACTTAGATCTACAACTTTCATGTTGAAGATTTCTCGAATTAATTGATGGATTAGAAGAGATTAAGGGAGGAAGAAGATAGATTCTCGGCCATTGAATGTTATTGGAGGCGGCCTGCAGTTTATTGAAACCCTAGCCTTGTTTTGATGCAAATGAGAAAAGTGAAGGGCTTATATAGAAAATTTCCAAAAACACTATTCATCACGGATTTTCCGAACTCCAAACGAAGCGTGCCGGTTGGCGTTTCTAAGGTTTACCCCACGTTTCGAACACAATGGAACGTGTTTTGGGAGCTAATCCGGTCATCTGTGCGAGTTATGGCAATAAACGTTCGATTTAAAATTAAACCGATTAAACGATTTTCTAGGCGTTTTGGCTTGCACCGGACAAACGATAAATCCGATTGACATAAAATTTAAAACCATACAATAATATCACATTACGGATCCGATGAAACTAGTTTCGTCGAAATCCGACACTGTTTAAAAAATGACTATTTAACTCGCCAAATAAATATTAAAACAATTTCGATGCGTTTCGGGCTGCCACGATCAAACGAAAACTCCAATTGCTACGAAAATTGAAATCCGATAATAACAAACTATTACGGATCCAATGGAACTAGTTTCGTCCAATTCTGAGACTGCCCGAAAAACGGCTAATTTCACTAGTCGATTAAATATTAAAATATTCAATTTTCACAAATAAACTCTTAATTTGATTTTAAAAGTTCTATAACATCATTCTAACTCCAATATGATAAAATAAAATTTTACAAATCATTTTCAATCATATTTAACCCAATTTTCAATTTTTTCTGTATTTCACATATTAAATTATCGATTTAATTATCCAATTAAATCCAATTATTCGAAATAAGAATTTATTCGACTTATAAATTTCACTTATTAATATCTAAAATCAATTAAATATACAATTTTCAATTAACAGAAATTCTGGGTCGTTATAGTAATTATACTGATCAACACTTTGTCACACTATCACTCACTATGCACTAGGGGGTACAAGTTGATTTTTCTAATTATGATTTTTACTATGTTTGATAGAAAAGGAATTTAGGTTTTTTTGACACTCTGCAATCATGCCAGCTGGATCTTCTTCTCATAGGGCCAATTCGGACGTAGAATCCGGTTCAGCGTTGAATCTGATAGTCTGCGCTTAGTCATAATTTAGGATAGCCTGAATGCTCGGGTTTCTATCTTAATCTTTCTGAGATTGCTCCCGTCCTTCCATCGAAAATCATCGAACCACCGTCTGATACTTCAGAAGATGCAATCATTCTTAAAAATCCTTCTGATTTAGTAGCTTTGAAGATGAAAGAAGATGCTCTCTAGAGGATTTGCATAAGGCATGGGATTCCTTAGGGTGACGTGTTAGTTCCGTCATGAGACGACAGGGCTCATAGACATCCCGAAGGGTACACAACATGTAACAAATTCATGTGCTGGATGGGATACATCCCGCCATTCAATTCATATATCCAAGGTGTGACGACCCGAAATTTTTGGATGTTTGAAATTGGAATATTTAATTGATTTAAATATTTAAAAGTTAATTTTTAACTTGACTTCAATTATTATTATTATTTAGCAATTAAGTTATTGGATTTAATAAACTGTAATCGGGTAAATCACTGAATCTTCAGTTTTAAGCCCGTTAAAAATAATTTGAAGGTATGTAAAATTTATATCGATAGTACTGAAGATAGTAAAAATATTGAAATTGAATTTGGAAGTGTTTTGTTAATTTTTGAAATTATATCGTTTAAATTGATATTTAAAAATAGCCTTCCGAGGCACAGTCTCGGAATTTGACGAAACCAGTTCCATTGGAGTTGTGGTATGAGCGTACGTTATATAAACGTGTTGAAATCTATATCGAAAATTAAATATAATAACTGGATTCAAAAAGCTATCTTCTCCATACGATCGAATTAGGACTCAAAACCTTTTCCTTTGCGTTCAAAATAGGGGTATAACCTTATAAACGCCTAGCGGCACGCCTCGATAGGAATTCGGGGTTGTAAGTTGCATTTATCGAGACGATTTGAATTTAATTTAAAAAAATATATACCCTGGTCACCGCCAGCTGAAATTATTTCACTTCATAATTTTTTCCTGTCGTGTCAAGACCACTGCAGCTAGGCAAAGCTTCTCACGCAAGGTATCTTCCTTCTTTTATATTATCTGCCGAGCCTTCTTTCTAAACCATTCATTCAAAAACAAAATAATGGCTGAGAGTTCAACACAAAATCTCGTCCCTCAGTCGAAAATATAAAATCGTGTGCTTTCTTTCCCTAATCCATGACCGCGCGATCTCATTCAAGATCAGAAATCGCGAATCCCAGAAATCGCGAATCAAATCACGTTTTCCATTTATTCTCTACATCCTCCAAATCGAAATCAAATTTCCAAACGAATCAGCTTCGTTTGAAATCCAGGATTGAAGCACCGTTCACTTTTCGATGCGAGGTGCGGCAGGGAAGCGCTCGAGGCCAGGTCGGGGTGGTTCAATTGGAAGCTGGGCGTACATGGGCTCGTTTTAGGGACGAGGGGCGACGTGATGATGGTGCTGCAGCTTGAAGTAGGGTCGCGACTTATCATCGATGGGTCGGGGTCATTGGAGGACTTAGGTGGTGAGAGGGTGGATCTGGAGTTGGGTTTGAGGAAGGTGGGATTTCTTTGGTAATCGTTTAGCCTGATTTTTCTTGCTTAAGCTAATTTTAGTTTAGGAAAATATGCAAAGTATAAAACAGATAATTTCTACAGTAAAGAAATTCTTTATCTGTTAGGCAGTTTCTAATTTGTAGGTTAATCCAAATTTAATTTAAATATGTTTATGTAAGACAGTAAAATATATGTATAGATTAGAAATATATAATACTTCAACTTACTGGTTCAGATAAAAACAAAAATAATAAAATAATATATATACACACACTTTTAAATCTACCTGTTATTTTGAATAATGTATTTTAGTGATTAATTTGATTAATAAACTTATTTAATTTATTTAGCCACTAAAGGATTTTAAAAGGGAAATCATTGGTTAATTAAATTTATAAAATGGAAATAAAATTTTCAATTTATTTCAAGGTGTTAATAAATCGTATAATTGTTTATACAAGGTTAGAAATCCTGAAGGAAACAAGCTGGTTCGGATTGGATTTCAAAACAAACAAAAATCAAAGGTGAGTTAATCTCACTCATCTGGATTATTACAGTAAATTTAAATAATTGGTTGAATGATTGAATTGATTGATGTGCAATATCACATATAGTAGTATATATATTAGTATAGTTGGAGTGAGTAATTTCCCGCATTATATAGCGGATGAGACCCTATGCCGCATTATAGCGGATGATATGATATAAAACCCATATACCGCGTTATTCCACCTCGAAGTGGAATTGATATTTTATGTTGTGCTAACATCTGTAGATGTAGAGAAATAGGTTGGAGGGTCAAACCAGATTCCTCAAAATTATTTAGATTGTTTAATATTCTGTTTTATGAATATTTGGTATTCTGTGATGAATTATATTGATAATTAGATATTGAATTTAAAAATGAATTTGGTGTTAAATTCCTTTAAACTTCTTTTATAAATGAGTAATAATTTATTTAATGAAGTAAATAAAAAGGTAATTAATTACAGGTTGAGATTAATCAAGAGTGATTAATATTTTTGGTTTAATTAATGATTAATTACTTAATGTAATTAATTTAGATTAGGATAAATTAAAATGTAATTAGAAATCATTAATTTATATAATTAATGATGTAATTAAAGGTTGATTAATTAAGATTAATTAATTAATAATAAGAGATTTATGATAACTTAATTAATATAAGTAATTAAGGATTAATGTAATTAATTATAGTTAATTAATTTGTGAAGTAATTAATGATTAATTGCTGTTTTTGGGTAAGAATAATAAATTTGCGTAATTAATTATAGATAATTACTTGAATGTAATTGAAGAGTAATTAATCCAGGGTGATTAATTAAGACGGATAATTAAGGGATGATTAATTGATTGATTTGAAATTAATTAATGTCAAGTGAAGGAATCTAAGTGATTGAGGTTAGTAATTCAATTAGAAGTGATTAAACTTATTTTGGAAGTGACCAAGTTTGTTTATGGATGATTAAATGGTATTGGATGCCTTGAATGAGTTGATATCTCTGATATGAAATGTTTTGTAATATCATATGTTTGGGCGGACAGGATATTGTGGTTATCTATCAATGATGAATTGTTGTGTAAAGTGACATCCTGTATTTAAAGTTTGATGTGTATTTCATTTGAATGACTTGGGTTAGGATGACATGGGACTCGAAAAGACCGGGGTCGGGTATTAGAAATACCCAAAACCACTTCGAATTTTTATAGATTGATATGTGAAATCAATAGGCTGGAATGAAATGATTTAAGTGAATTGGACTATTTAATCTAAATTTTGGTACTTAGAAAATTGACGTGTGAAGTAAGTGATACCTATAACAAATTGTGAATTTTTAATTAATACGAGTTACCCCGGGTTTTATATAAGTTGTATGCTTTGTATTCCATGTTAGATGGGTTTACTCACGCTGGTTTCCAGCCTAACATGGGTGTTACTTTGATGTAATGCCCGGGTCAGACCGAGTATTACAGATTTTCAGGTAAGGACGTTCTGGAGCTCAGGAGGCGAGCTGGATGGCAAAAACGTATCGAGTGTCTCTGCTATATTACATTGTTGTATATCTGAGACATGATGATTATGTATATCCAGTGTCTGTATATATGTGTAACTCCGATGTATTATAAATGTATTGGACAGATACAGAATTCTTTTGTAAACTGTTATTATTTGATATTATATTTTGATCCGCTGCGAATGTGAGAATCTTTGTTGTGTTTCTTCTTCTTCTTCTATCTCTTTCTTGTTTCCCTAACTATCTCGAATTTTTCGGGATCGAAAATTCCGGGTTGTTACAGTTGGTATCAGAGCTGAAGGTTAAGTGAGAACCGTGGCTCTGTTGGGATTACTCATTAAGGATATGGTCAATGGTACCCTTGAATATGTTTTATATATATATAGGCACGTACTTGTTATTTTCTTATTTAAAGATTTTAAATGATTTTATATAAGCTTATATTTTGATATATATATAAAGCAATATTTCTTACTAATAATTGTTAAGGTAATTGGTTGTTATATTATTTGAAAATTTTAATAATGAGAATTAAGTGGTAATACAAATACAACCAAACTGAAAATTTAATCTTGAATTTGGGAAAAAGTTTCAGAATAAGATAATAATGAATTGGTTTCCAGTTGTAATAACATTAGTTATTTTCCTAAAATGATGAAATGATTGTTAATGATTTAGCAAAATAATAAAATGTTTAAAGAAGTAAAACATTTAGGCAAGTATGACTTATAAATTGGAACTGAAGTTGATTTGAATTGTGGAGTTTTAAATCTGGGTCCAAAATTTGGAATTTTTTTTCAAAGTAATGAAGAAATAATAAATAATGTTATTTAATATTATTTAATTGATAGAGCTTGATTCAACAAGAGTCGTTTGAAAATTTTAAAGGAATTTGTTTGAATTTAAAATCCAAAGGTGGTTTAAAATTTAAAAGTAACTTGGTGTGTAGAGAAAATAAATATGAAATAAACGCTAAAGTTGAGTTTTGAATTTTCCTTGGAATGTGATGTGTAACCCAAAGTGAAGTAAGTTTTAAACTTAAGTGGGAAGGTTATTAATCTGAAGTATAACACTTGAATGGAAATTCAAATTGTGTAAATTTGACTGGATTAAGTAAATTGAATTTATATTAGAGGAAGTTAAATAAGTTTGAATGGATAACCTGAATTGGAAATTGAACAGTTTGGCTTTGGAATGTTTTCAGAATAAATTGTTTTAATATAAATCTATTTTTCCAAGCTATTTACTATATACAATCTTTTTTTTACAAAGCCAAATTATTTTATATTTAATTTACAATTATTTCTAGAACTATTTAACAATTTTTCAACTGTTTTATAAACTAATTTCTATTTTTCAACTTTTACAAATTAATTACTATTTTTCAACTATTTTGCAATTATTTAAAATTTATATAACTATTTAACAATTTTCCAACTATTTTACAGCTATTTTGCAAACTAATAATTATTTTTCAACTACTTATCTATTTTTAAAATTTTCAAGCTATTTTCTAAATATAAACTGGTCGGAGTTCAAACTGTTATTGATTAAATATCCAACTGAGATAAGGATTGAAGTGATTATCCAAATGAGGATTAAGGCAAATGTGAATAAGTGAATAAAATCAAAGGGAGGACGAATAGAAAAGAAATTGATTTGGCTAATAACCAATGAAGTTAAATACGTTGGATGTACATATATTATTCTATTCGTAGAGTGATTTTATCTAGACTCGAGCATATAATTTCGAGATAGTTATATCAATCTGAGTTGGGATTTTTCACTCGATTTTCGATGGCGAACCTGGATATGGATTGTTGATTGGTTCTGGATATTCTTTATCATAGTTTTGGCTATGCAAGAAGAATGACAGTTTCTGATCAAGAAATCATATCTGTGTCCGCACTAGAAAGTCGGGTGGACGATACTAGTTCGGAAGTATAATTGTGTGATCGAGTGAGCGATCAGATTGGTATAGTGTACGGATGATAGGTATACATCGTACGGATTTGAATGAAATTGATATTGAAAAATTATGAATAAGAAATGTGAAATGGTTTTTGAAATGAAAGGGTATATTTTATGAAACATATGATGAAGTAAAGTGGAAATTTGATATTTCTATGGTAAAAATTTACTTTATGGAAGTAAGTAAAATGGTAAGTGACTTTATAGAGTAATCAAATTGGAATATTTGATTTTGAATAAACAAAGTTGTATATCTTTGTTATATAAGATAAATCTCCCCTTGTAGAATCTAGTGCCGGAAGGAAAGGATTTTGAAATTGTTTGAAGTATAAGGAGTTTTATACAAGTTTGAAATGATCCAAAGTTTTTTAAAAAAATTATATATATATATATATATATATATATATATGTAAAGGATCTTATGAGGATTTTGGAAAAAGGTTTTGGGAACCTTTGGATTTGGAAGGCTTTTGATTTTTGGGTAAAATCAATATTGGAATTTGGAAAGCCTAGTTTGAGAATTATCGATTTTGGGATAATCGATTTTGAGAAAGGAGATTTATTTGAGATTCATACTAGGTGTATGATTTGGAGGATACTATATGTGTATAGTATAAAGTGTTCTGAAAATGGCTCTGGGAAGAAAGGCGCTCCCTTAAAATGAACTTCTCAGGAGTGTCATAGGTTGGTAATGCCTTGAACCCTAAGGGAGGATTCTAAAGTTGATCCTGTGAGGAGTCTGGACAAAACTAGTTCCTGAGGATTATGAGTAGTGTGTAGTGAAAGTCGAGGGCGCTGATGCCTAAAGAGGCATTTGGGTTATGCTATGACGACAGTGTAACTCGATGTCACTGCGATCTACTGCAGACCATAGAGAAAGTCATGTGTGCCGCTTGGAGCCAACAATCTACGTTTGATTTTATATCGGTAGACTGCGACCTATGATAACATAGCGAAAGTCGTGTGTGCCGCTTGGAGCCAACAGTCTATGTTTGATTTAATATCGGTAGACTGCAACCTATGATAACATAGCAAAAGTCGTGTGTGCCACTGAGAGCCAACAGTCTGCGTTTGATTTTACATCGGTAGACTGCGACCTATGTGGGAGTGGAGAAGTTTTATTTTTGACAGCGAAAATCGAGGGTGCTGATGCCTATAGTTACATGGACTTTTGTGCGATGGCAACGTAACTCTGGAATGTAACTGCGATCTGTTGTGGGTTCCATGGCGTAATCGAGGGGCATGGAGTACCTAATTTACATGGACTTTAGCTGCGATGGCAACGTAACCCATGATGTAACTGCGACCACGGATGTGGGTGATGATTTCCAGAGCATTCTCATCATAGATATTTCCTCTATTTTCAAAAACTGTTTTCTATATTTTCAATAAAATTATTTTCCCAAGTATTTTCACTGGGTGTTGAAAACGGGTTTACCAAGTACTTAAAGATTTTTAGTCCTACGCCTGATCAACGTATGGCCGAATTTCTATGAGAACAAGAATGGACGGTTGAGACATCGAGTTATAAGAAGTACTTTTATAAAAAAGCTATTTTAGTAGCATTATGTGAATTTAAAAGTATTTCTAAATTTTTGAAATAAAGGAGTAAGAGAGTTAGCTAAATAAATTAGTTAAGTGAGTATGTTAGTAAGATTTAAATTGGTTAAATAGAAGTTGAATTGGGAGTTAATTAATGGAGTTTGGAAATGAAAACTTGAGTTATAAATTAAATTTGACTTTAATTGTTAGTAAACTGAATACAATTGAAATATTGTCGAATAAAAAGGAAGTTGGATTGAAACAGAAATAGTTTGAATTGCACATTAAGTTCAAGAAGGTAGAAATAAATTGAAATGGCTTTGTAATTAGTTAAATTGTCGTGAATGAATTGAATTTGGAAATTAAATTTATAATAACTAATCAAATAAATTTGTTAATTGAAATAAGACTCGATTGAAATAGAACCAAGTTAAATTGAAAAGGAAAATTTATTTTGTAAATGAAGTAAGCTTAAGTTTTGAAGTTAGACTAAATTAAAGTAAATTAACATAAGTTTAAAATTCATAGAAGCTCGACTTCAAGTAGGAAGGGTGGACTATTAAATAAAAGCTTGGGTTGAATTAATTTTGGAACGGTTAGTAGCATACAAGCATGGAATGTTAAATAAAATGGTTGTGAATGAATTAAAAATGGAAGGATTAAATATAAATTGAGTCAAAATCAATTTAAATTGCTAATAAAACATAAGTAATTATTTATCCACATAGATATCATCAAAATTGCATAGATTGAATTGTCGTTTGACGTAAACGAAGGTAATTAAAATTCTATGAGTTGATAGGGATAAAATAAATTGATTTTGAAATCAATTGAATTGAATATGAGCTTGTTTGGATTAAAAATAAATTGAATGTAAGAAAATTGAATTGTAAACAATTAAAATTGAATGAAATGGCATATGAATTGGTTGAAAGCAATTGTATTAGCTTTAAAATCATATAAGTCGCTTATGGGAAGTGTTTGGTGCATGTTGCTTATGAAATGCATGTGTTTAGCTATTGAAAGTAAGTGAAATGTTAATAAATTTCATATATTTAGTACTTACATATTTAAATTGAGTAAGTACAGGTACCAAGAAGCCGTTTGGCTGGATTTGGTTGTGCTAATTGCTAAATTAATAAGCCACTTGCTTAAAATACTAAATAAAGGTACGCCTACACAATAAAAATAGGAAATATGAACTATTTTTATTTTGCCGACCGTGCGGGTCGATGTATATATATTTATATCTCTTGTCAAATTGCAAAAGCTCCTCCGTACAAAGGAGACTCTGCCAAAAAAATTTAATAATTTTGGGAGTTAGAAAATTTTTGGAAATTTTTGGGAAAATTTTTTGTTAGCGACAAAGATTTCAAATTGAAAATTGAAATAAATTAATGGATGAAACTAGTTTAAAATAATGATATGAATCAGTTATAAATGGAAGATAAAATTAAATATTCAGAATTGAAGATAAATTAAATTCATATGGAAATAGGAAAAACTAATTTGAATAGAAGTAGATATGAAAACTTCTGTAAGGAAATCTATAAAATGATTTTAAAGCCATGATTGGATATTATTGCTAAGTAGGATATGCAGGTATTGTAAAGGGAAAGGAAAGTTAGTTTTGATTTCAGAAGATAAAGTTGAATTGCTCGACAAAAAGGTATGTGTTTAAATTTCTGTATGAAACTTGATTAGGTTTTTGATCTAGCCACTTGGCCTTTTGTTTTCTTTTGGAATTTAGGAGCCCGTAGATGCATTTTGTAGTTGTACCGAGCTAGCCGCGCAAAGGAGATGCTGGCGGAATTATTTGAAAATTTAGAGAGTTAGAAATTTTTTGAGAAAATTTTGATAATTTAAATTTGAATACATGGAGTAAATAATGTTGTTGGAAACTATGGAAGGCTTTGGGAAGTTGGTAGAAGTAATAGTGGGTATTTAATAAAAGATATGTTTTGGCAAGTTGATAAAACTGTTTGGTTTTGGAAAATAGTAATGGGTATTGGATCATTCTTTTTAACTAGTAATTTCAAGGATGAAATTCTTTTAAGGGGGAGGAATGTGACGACCTGGAATTTTTGAATGTTTGAAATTGGAATATTTAATTGATTTAAATATTTAAAAGTTAATTTTTAACTTGAATTCAAATATCATTATTATTTAGCAGTTAAGTTATTGGATTTAATGAACTGTAATTGGGTAAATCATTGAATCTTCAGTTTTAAGCCTGTTAAAAATAATTTGAAGGTTTGTAAATTTATATCGATAGTACTGAAGATAGTAAAAATATTGAAATTGAATTTGGAAGTGTATAGGTAAGTTTTGAAATTATATCGTTTAAATTGATATTTAAAAATAGCCTTCCGAGGCACAGTCTCGGTATTCGACAAAACCAGTTCCATTGGATCCGTAATATTGTATTATTATCGAATTTCAAATTTCAGAGTGTTTGGAGTTGTCGTGTGAGCGTACGTTATATAAACGTGCTGAAATCTATATCGAAAATTAAATATAATATTTGGGTTAAAAAAGCTATCTTCTCCATACGATCGAATTAGGACTCGAAACTTTTTCCTTTGCGTTCGAAATAGGGGTATAACCTTATAAACGCTTAGCGGCATTCCTCGATAGGAATTCGGGATTGTAAGTTGCATTTATCGAGACGATTTGAATTTAATTTAAAAAAATATTTATATCCTGGTCACCTCAGTTGAAATTATTTCACTTCATAGCGTTTTCCTGTCGTTTCAAGACCACTGTAGCTAGGCAAAACTTCTCACGCAAGGTATCTTCCTCCTTTTATATTATCTGTCGAGCCTTCTTTCTAAACCATTCATTCAAAAACAAAATAATGGCTGAGAGTTTAAAACAAAATCTCATCCCTCAGTCGAAAATATAAAATCGTGTACTTTCTTTCCCTAATCCATGGCCGCGCGATCTCATTCAAGACCAGAAATCGTGAATCAAATCATGTTTTCCATTTATTCTCTACATCCACCAAATCGAAATCAAATTGCTGAATGGATCAGCTTCGTTTGAAATCAAGGAGTGAAGCGCCATTCACTTTCGACGCGAGGTGCAGCGGGGAAGCGACTCGAGGCCAGGTCGGGGTGGTTCAATTGGAAGCTGGGCGTATGCGGGCTCATTTTAAGGACGAGGGGCGATGTGATGATGGCGCTGCAGCTTGAAGCAGGGTCGCGACCTATCATCGGTGGGTCGAGGTCATTGGAGGACTTAGGCGGTGAGAGGGTGGATCTGGAGTTGGGTTTGAGGAAGGTGGGATTTCTCTGGTAATCGTTTAGCCTGATTTTTCTTGCTTAAGCTAATTTTTGTTTAGGAAAATATGCAAAGTATAAAATAGATAATTTCCACAGTAAAGAAATTCTTTGCCTGTTAGGCAGTTTTTAATTTTTAGGTTAATCCAAATTTAATTTAAATATGTTTATGTAAGACAGTAAAATATATGTATAGATTGGAAATATATAATACTTCAACTTACTAGTTCAGATAAAAACAAAAATAATAAAATAATATATACACACACTTCTAAATCTACCTGTTATTTTGAATAATGTATTTTAGTGATTAATTTGATTAATAAACTTATTTAATTTATTTAGCCACTAAAGGATTTTAAGAGGAAAATCATTGGTTAATTAAATTTATAAAATGGAAATAAATTGTTCAATTTATTTCAAGGTGTCAATCAATCATATAATTGTTTATACAAGGTTAGAAATCCTGAAGGAAACAAGCTGGTCGGATTGGATTTCAAAACAAACAAAAATAAAAGGTGAGTTAATCTCACTCATTTGGATTATTACAGTAAATTTAAATAATTGGTTGAATGATTGAATTGATTAATGTGCAATATCACATATAATAGTACATATAGTATAGTTGGAGTGCTTGATTTCCCGCATTATATAGCGGATGAGACCCTATGCGCCACATAATAGGGGATGATATGATATAAAACCCATATACCGCGGTATTCCACCTCGTGGTGGAATTGGTTTTTTATGTTGTGCTAACATCTGTGGATGTAGGGAAACAGGTTGGAGGGATCCAACTGGATTCCTCAAAATTATTTAGATTGTTTAATATTATGTGTAATGAATATTTGATATTCTATGATGAATTATATTGATAATTAGATATTGAATTTAAAAAATGAATTTGGTTTTAAATTCCTTTAAACTTCTTTTATAAATGAGTAATTAATTTATTTAATGAAGTAAATAAAAAGGTAGTTAATTACGGTTGAGGTTAATCAAGAGTGATTAATATTTGTGGTTTAATTAATGATTAATTACTTAATGTAATTAATTTAGATTAGGATAAATTAAAATGTAGTTAGAAATCATTAATTTATATAATTAATGATGTAATTAAATGTTGGTTAATTAAGATTAATTACTCAATAATAAGAAATTTATTAGAACTTAATTAATATAAGTAATTAAGGATTAATGTAATTAATTACAGTTAATTAATTTGTGAAGTAATTAAAGATTAATTACTGTTTTTGGGTAAGAATAATAAATTTGTGTAATTAATTAAAGATAATTACTTGAATGTAATTGAAGGGTAATTAATCCAGGGTGAATAATTAAGATGGATAATTAAGGGATGATTAATTAATTGATTTGAAATTAATTAATGTCAAGTGAAGGAATCCAAGTAACTGAGGTTAGTAATTCAATTAGAAGTGATTAAATTCATTGTGGAAGTGACCAAGTTTGTTTATGGATGATTGAATGGTATTGGATGCCTTGAATGAGTTGATATCTCTGATATGAAATTTTTTGTAATATCATATGTTTGGGCGGACAGGATATTGTGGTTATCTATCAATGATGAATTGTTGTGTAAAGTGACATCCTGTATTTAAAGTTTGAAGTGTATTTCATTTGAATAACTTGGGTTAGGTTAACATGAGACTTGAAGAGACCGGGGTCGGGTATTAGAAATACCCGAAACCACTTCGAATTTTTATAGATTGATATGTGAAATCAAAAGGCTGGAATGAAATGATTTAAGTGAATTGGACTATTTAATCTAAATTTTGGTACTTAGAAAACTGACGTGTGAAGTAAGTGATACCTATAACAAATTGTGAATTTGTAAATTGATACGAGTTACCCCAGGTTTTATATAAGTTGTATGCTTTGAATTCCATGTTAGATAGGTTTACTCACGCTGGTTTCCATCTGACCCGGGTGTTACTTTGATGTAATGCTTCGGTTAGACCGAGTATTACAGATTTTCAGGTAAGGACATTCTGGAGCTCAGGAGGCGAGCTGGATGGCAAAAACGTATCGAGTGTCTCCGCTGTATTACATTGTTGTGTATCTGAGACATGATGATTGTGTATATCCAGTTTTTGTATATATGTGTAACTCTGATGTATTGTAAATGTATTAGACAGATACAGAATTCTTTTGTAAACTGTTATTATTTGATATTATATTTTGATCCGCTGCGAATGTGTGAATCTTTGTTGTGTTTCTTCTTCTTCTATCTCTTTCTTCTTCCCCTAATTATCTGGAATTTTTCAGGATCGAAAATTCCGGGTTGTTACACAAGGGATCTTACATTATTTAAGGATTGCTCCTACACAACTCCACCCAAACGGCCACGTGCTCCTCAATTGTACATATATAGTATTTATAGAGTTTCTGCACCATCCGCCTACTATCGAGGACATCCGATTTCTTTTCACTTTTAAACGAAGGATAGGGAGCCTAACATTCACTTTTATTGAGTTGTAAAAAAGATTCCATATTTTTACTAGCACATGGAATAAATTAAGTGCCTTCAAGAGCGAGTGGTTCACCATTATCTGCCCGTCGGGCTACGCTCGACTATGGCTAGAGAGACATAAGTGTTTCTCACTAATTTAATAATAGGATAATAAAATAATATCCAAGTTGTATTCTAACGATGTTAATCATTTTCAAGTGTCGTTACTCGGACCAGCGGTGTTATCCCATTTTTTGGTCAAAACTGGAATATCGACAAACTGGCAAGGAATGATGGAGGTCGGGATTTCACTCATGGTTCAAGGATAAAACTCCATTCGGTGTCAAGGGTTTAAAGTTACATTCGGTAGTGTAAAGTAAAATCACATCCGGCCTTCCCTTAGTCCATTCGGCACTCCCAAGTGAAGGTCATTCGGCATTCCCCTCTCACCACCGAACCAACTCCACATCCCCTCCTACCAAACCAAAGCCAGCCTCCACCGGTCCAGAGCCTCACCGGACCGACCAACCACTCTCTCCTACTACCGGTCCACCCACTGCCGGTCCACCATTCCATCACCGGACCAGCACTCCTCCGAACCAAACAACTCCAGAGCCTAGCCGAACCAACCTACCTACCACCTACCACCGTCCAAGACCATGCCGAACCAGATGTGCCAGGCCAGATTGCAGCAGCCCAGGCCCACCAGCAGCTATATACATCCAAGACCCCTGCCCCCAGCCTCACTCTATAAATAGAGGGGCAGGGGTACAACAATGGGGGACAAGTTTGAGAGCTCAAACCTGGAAGGAACTTTCAAACAACTTTCATACACTTGTACTACAACCTTTGTACTTGTAATCGGATTGAAAAAGGAGAATAACATATAAAGTGGACGTAGGCACATTTTGGCCGAACCACTATAAATCTGTGTGTCTTTTACAGTTTAGTCCCTGCTTTTTACGTATTTGCATAAACCACCTAAATCACTACGAACAACATAAAATCAACTAAATCATACAACTTGGAGCTGTTTGCCCATCTTTTGTGCAAACGTATTGGGTTATTTGCTGAGATCTATGATTTGTGTTTGAATATCGCTGACTTATATTCATACACTGGTGCTTTCACGGTATTGGGTGTTTGTGATCATTTTTTACGCAAACATTTTGGTGCTTTCACTGAGAAGGACCAGCACCCGCTACATCGGATAGAAGTTTGGATTTGGAAGACAATGACTAGGCAAAACAGTAGAAGGCTAAGGGCTGAGAGAAGCCAACAAGGAGGAAGTCAACAAGCATCCTCCGGAGGTGAGGTAGGACCGGCTTCGATCTACATAACCCGGGATGAAATGGAAGTCATAACAAATTCACTACAAGAGAGGTTGTTGAAAAGTCAACAGGAAATGATGCAAACTTTCTTGGAGCAAATGAGAGCTGCAGGGATGCAGAACTTAGGAACAGCTACAACGGCTGTGGATGCAGGACAGGAAGCTAGGGTTATGGAACCCAATGAAGGACAAGATACGGAGCCAGGTGGCAATCAACAAGGGCTTGGGGGCAGGCCCACAGGATTCAACACAGGAGAGCCCACAGGATTCAACACAGGAGAACCTTTGGAAGGAGTTCAACAGGCTAGAACCAACGTTGCTGCTAACGAGCCACACGAAGAGTATGTACCGGAGTTCCCTCGGGGGCAACCCCCGACAGACAACGGTGGATTGGTAGATATAATCAGGAAGACTGTGCGAGGTGGTTTGACCAACGGAGACTTGGAAGGAGTAAACAGGAGTCCGTTCACTCGGGAAATAAGGATGGCTCAGAATCCACCTAAGTTCAAGCTACCTAGCGTGGAGGTATACAATGGCAAGGAAGACCCTACGGATCACTTGATGAGATACACCAGACACATGGAGGTGCTGGGGGCATCAGAGGAGGTGATGGCCCGATGCTTCCCTTTGTACTTGACGGACTTAGCTGCGATGTGGTTCAGGCAGCTGGAAGAAGGATCTATCAGGACTTGGAGGGAATTGGTGGAAAGGTTTCTGGGACAGTTTCGGGTTCATGTCAAGAGACCGAAGAACGTGATGACATTGACATCGGTAAGGCAAAGGATGGATGAATCGCTTAGAGCTTTTCTAACTCGATTCAGTGCCGCAGTTGCTTCGGTGGATCAGCCCGATCCATCGATGGTTTTAATGGCAGCAGTATCAGGAGTCAGGAAGAACTCGGATTTCAAGGTATCTCTGATACGAGATCCCCCACGGAATCTCGACGAATTCTTTCATGAGGCAGAAAGGTTCCTTCGTCAAGAAGATGCGAGTACGGATTTAAAATTGAAAAAGGTTAATGCAGTTGAGGGGGGAGGACCATCCAGCAATGGTTCGGATAAAAACAAAGGAAAAAGGAAGTTGGACGGTGATTCTGGAAATGCAAGAAAGCAATGGAAGGATCCAAAGTTTTCCACATACACAGGATTGAACGAGACACTGGAGCGGATATACCTGGATACTCGAAATCGCCTTCACTACCGAAGGCCGGCTAGGAGAGAACCAACAGAACGGGAAAGGACATCAGGAAGGCACTGTCTCTTCCATGATTTGGATGGACACGACACCAACAGCTGCAGGCACTTAAAGGACATAATTGAGGAACATGTAAGAAGTGGACAACTGCCGCAATATGTTGGACCTCGGAATGCAATGGCGAGGCAGGAGCAACCGCCGCCTACCTCAAGCTACGATGGTGGGAGGCCCAGGAATGATGGTCGGTTGATCGTCCCTTGACCAGGTTAATATGAAATAAGTAGCAAACTATTGGCAAGCAACCAAGTCATTTACACATGTACGGGGACGGAGATAGCCCCTAGGCATGCTCTGAATGATAATAAACTGCGATGCTATGGTTTGTGAAATTTATCTTTTGCTTTTGGATTGGACACTGCTTTTCTTTTTGGTTTTCGGTTTTGGAGCTTGGATTGAGCTCCTGGTTTTTCTTGCTTTTTGATTTGGATTTTCCTTTGGATGATTGTTTTCGGTTGTGGATGCTGGTTTGGATTTCTGATTTTCTGGTTTTGGATTTGAATTTTGGATTTGGATTCTGGATTTGGATTTCGGATTTGGATTTTGGATTTGGATTGGATTTTGACTGGATTTTTATTTGATTTTTGGTAACGGTCGTCGGGTATGGATTATGCCTGGCAAGGGGTGAGTCACTTTGACCGAATGTGGTAAATTGACTCATTCAGGTCGTCGAGTATGGACTATGCTCGGCAAGGGTCTGGAGTGACCAGGATTCGGCCTAGGACTTAGGCCCTATATTATCAATCGTTATTTTCAGGTCGTCGAGCATGGACTATGCTCGGCAAGGGTCCGGAGGGACCAGGATTCGGCTTAGGACTTAAGCCATGGCATTGTACAGCGTCCAGAGACACTGGACCAAGGTCGTCAAGTGTGGATTACGCTTGGCAAGACCCCGGAGAGGTTAGCTCAACGTCCAGGGACACTGGACAAAGATCGTCAAGTGTGGATTACGCTTGGAAAGAACCCGGAGAGGTTAGCTCAACGTCCAGGGACACTGGATCACGACCGTCAGGTGTGGATTGCGCTTGGCAAGAGCCCGGAGAGGTTATGAATTTGGATATCGACCCAGAGAGGTCCTGGATTCGGTTGTTGGCTATTGGATAAGGATGGTTTGGGACTCGGTTGTCGAGTTCGGATGGACATGGAATTGGCTCAAGCTTTGGTTATTGGATTTGGAACTGGATATCGACTCGGAGCAGTCAAGGATGATCTACTCGGGCAATATGGCTATGAACTTTGGATTTTGGATTCGGAACTATTCAAAACACGCCTTGTTATCACAAGGCATGTTTTGGGGGGCAAAGTGTTATCCCATTTTTTGGTCAAAACTGGAATATCGACAAACTGGCAAGGAATGATGGAGGTCGGGATTTCACTCATGGTTCAAGGATAAAACTCCATTCGCTGTCAAGGGTTTAAAGTTACATTCGGTAGTGTAAAGTAAAATCACATCCGGCCTTCCCTTAGTCCATTCGGCACTCCCAAGTGAAGGTCATTCGGCACTCCCAAGTGAAGGTCATTCGGCACTCCCAAGTGAAGGTCATTCGGCATTCCCCTCTCACCACCGAACCAACTCCACATCCCCTCCTACCAAACCAAAGCCAGCCTCCACCGGTCCAGAGCCTCACCGGACCGACCAACCACTCTCTCCTACTACCGGTCCACCCACTGCCGGTCCACCATTCCATCACCGGACCGGCACTCCTCCGAACCAAACAACTCCAGAGCCTAGCCGAACCAACCCACCTACCACCTACCACCGGTCCAAGACCATGCCGAACCAGATGTGCCAGGCCAGATTGCAGCAGCCCAGGCCCACCAGCAGCTATATACATCCAAGATCCCTACCCCCAGCCTCACTCTATAAATAGAGGGGCAGGGGTACAACAATGGGGGACAAGTTTGAGAGCTCAAACCTGGAAGGAACTTTCAAACAACTTTCATACACTTGTACTACAACCTTTGTACTTGTAATCGGATTGAGAAAGGAGAATAACATATAAAGTGGACGTAGGCACATTTTGGCCGAACCACTATAAATCTGTGTGTCTTTTACAGTTTAGTCCCTGCTTTTTACGTATTTGCATAAACCACCTAAATCACTACGAACAACATAAAATCAACTAAATCATACAACTTGGAGCTGTTTGCCCATCTTTTGTGCAAACGTATTGGGTTATTTGCTGAGATCTATGATTTGTGTTTGAATATCGCTGACTTATATTCATACACTGGTGCTTTCACGGTATTGGGTGTTTGTGACCATTTTTTACGCAAACAAGCGGTAATGTTTATGAAGAGGCGTCCTCTATTTTAAAGAATGCTCCATCCAAAGACAAAAAAATTAAATTCTTGCTTAGGGACGAACATCTCATTGTTTTTGGCTTGATAGAAGAGGGCTTTAGTGTGGGGCTCACTAAAACTACCCAAACAGCTGGGACCAGATCACGAGCCGCAACAGATCAAAGAAACTTCAATCTGGCCCCGTGGTGCCCCAGTCATGATCACTTAAGAGTCTGCTGATATCGATGCTGGAGGATGCAGTGAAGATGTACCTGGTCATCATGATGATAGACCTAATCTCAAGGCTAGTGTCAGACCCTCACAAGTTTCTCATTCCCCGGCCACAGGAAAAAGGAAAAAGAAAGCGGTCACATATAATCCTCTAAGAAGTCGTCTTTCCGACCTAATTAAGTTGTCGATGAATCTACCACTAGATCCCCTGTCCGATCTACCAATTCCACATGATCTTGATGCTTATCCTTTCACTAATGTAAGCATCGGCGGATCAGAATCTCCCATCAGAGTTGGCTCAAAGATCCCTTCTTATGAAGGGGAAGTTACACCAACGGGTAAAGCTCCTACACCTGGTCTATCGAGGGTTGCACCAGGACACTTACACATAATTGCACGTTCAACACTGCACTGTACTTAAATCATACTCCCTAGTACTCAAAGTTGTCTAATTATCTGCTTTTCTCAGCAAAAATAATGGTGAGGAAAAGGAGCGTATTTGATTCCCTTTGGTATGTACAACATCAATCATCTGGATCGTGATCCAGCTCTTACCGTGGAAGTCGTGAATATTATGACACAAGCTATCGCCCCAGCCGTGATCGCAGTTATCAAGTGAGGAATGATAGGGACAGGCCTGCTCAGGACATTCACGGATCGAGATCATGATCTCCACATTCAAGGGGTCCTGAAAAATGAGTTGAACGCAGGGACTTGCCCATCGATCCTCCTCGTGGCTCTCCTACAGCTCCAATGCCTCAAAGATCCTTGGTCCCATCTCAGTTTTAGTGGCCGAATGATCACTGGCACCATGGTGAACATACTGCAGTTCACAGGCCTGACAAAGAGAGTACTGGGGTTGAAACTATTTCTGAGGATCTCCCAATTGATCCAAATGTTTGGATGGCAGAACTTCGAGAGGAATTCACGAACTTATGCTTTGACGGATTCTACTTTCTTCCTAATCTAAAGAGGGTTTTGGAATATGTTCAAAGAATAACCATTAATTGCATCACCGACATCCATATGCAATATTGGGAATGGATGAAAGACATGGAAAAAATATTAAAAATTTCCTTCGAGTGCGCAGCAGAGATCGAGAAACTAAAACAAGTGGCCCAAGACAAGAGAATTATCGAAGCTCTGACAAATGAATTGGAGGCCTCTAGAACCGCCTTAACCGAAGCTGAAGGAAAAGCTGATGTCGCCTTAAAATCCATGCAGGAGATTCAAGCTAGCCAACTTGATATAGTCCAAGTATCGCACCGCTGAAATCAAGAAATAACATTTGAGCGAGAGGCGACTCGAAATAACGAGTCAGCAGCCTTGAAGGAAATTGCCAAACTCAAGGCCAAGCTAGAGGACGTGATAAAAGAAAAAGGTGGCGCTAAAAAGATCGCTCAAGATTCAAGAGCTAGTTCGCTTCAGGCTTGAGAGAGATGTTGCTATAGAAAAAGCTAAAGATGTCGACAAGCTCATTCAGCGTGAGATAGAAACGATCACAAACAAGGTGAGAGAAGATGTGCCGAATGAGATGGGCCCGCTTCTCATTCTCTACAACACCAACATTCTCAAACATAGAATTTTGCATAGCTTGGCGAAGACTACCCCTACCAGCTTCATCGTGCCTTGGAATATCTCGTCGTGGAAGAGAAAAGGCTTCATAGCTCAGAGAATGTCGATGTAACCAAACTCAAACGTGAAGTGCTATTGGGCGATGAACCCAAATATTACATGACATTCAGATTTCCCTTCAGAAAGAGTTTGTGACTGCTCCTTCGCATGAGATGGGTGGAGGATCTGGGTTGACGCATTCTGACATTGCAACTAATTTACCCTTGGTGTCTCAAGTCTTTACTAGTTCTACAACGAGCTCCTCGACTATTCCCGAGAACGATCGAGACAAACAATGACTATCTCCGATCCTTGAGCCTAGTTCTGAGGATGATTCGGCCCAACCTGGAATCCAAACCGCAGAAGGTATTTTGTCGATTTTCCATTCTCTCATAATTGTCGGGATGTTATTCATCGATCTTTCTAACCTTTTCGCCTCTCTATTTCTCAGCTTTGGACTCATCGAATATTGCTTCTCTCCCTCCTGGAGGACCTCAGCTGGAGTTAAACGGCCGCAATAGAGTTTGTTACAGTTATAACTTTGGCCGCCGCTCAAAGTGCTCATGAAGAGGCCTTCGTTTTTGACGATCATTTCATGGAGGCATTAGTATAGAAGAGAGGAGACACACATCATGAAATCCCTTTCAACGTGGAAGTGATTATCACAGGCTCCTCCAATCCCATTGGCAGGCTCGGTATGAAAAGGAGGATCGAGTGAGAGGAGCCCAAAAAAGGGAGGTGAAAGGCGAGCCAATTGATCCAGTCCCAACTGAACCGATACCTTCCCCTTTTCAGATGATCCCTCCTGAGGGGATTATTCCTTTGAAAGGTGTTTCTCGTCCTTCTGCTGATGAAGATGTCCCTATCTCTCCTACCTCTAAAGACGATACTGCCTTGGTCCAAACAGTTGATGAAACTCCTTCCAAGAAAAGCCGAGGTGGAAAAGGATCGAAGAAGAAGGCAAGTGGTTATTCGGAGGAAGCCACTCCAAAGAAGCAGAAAAGGGATAAGAAATCCAAAGAATGACCTCCGGACATGCAAATAATCCAAATAATCATTTTTTTGTCGGTTATTTTTGCTTAGGAATGGCCTTTCATTTTTTTCCTGCATCTTGTACAACTGGTTTGATGTGAATAAAAACTCTTTTGTTCTTGCACGTGACTTCTACATTTACTTGTTTAAATATCCAAACTGTAGCAATTTTCATTTTATGTACCTACGACTTTCTGGTTGTCGAATCGACCACTAATTTAATTAATCCATCTCAAGGCTTCTCAACGATCGTGGTCTTGAATCACTGTAAACATAGGATATGGGCCGCAGTGTTGAGCTATCATAGACATTTCCTAGATAATCACACTTCTTTCCTCGGTATTCGGGTCGATAAGTGTACTACGTGGAGGGTCGAGTTCTTTCCCCAGTCTTGATTATGCTCTCACATTATTTCCAGAAGATTTAAAGGAGACTAAAGAATGGTCGTTTCGCATCCATCGTGTTTTTATCTCGTGCCCCTAAGTCCAGGGCATACATTAATAAGTAAGAAGGCAGGTTATGCTTGCTTTAGCCTTATACTCTTTCCTGTCGAATCGTGGGACCGAGCTAGTGGATAGAAAACTGGGTCATGCATAATCTGGTCTTTAGCAGTTTGTATTCCTTATGTCATTTTCAAGTCGAAATTATAAGAATAGAGAACGATCAAAATCCACTCATCTATTCATGGATTTTGCATTCTAGTTAGTATTCTGGGAATTCAGAGTTATTCTACAAGCGATCGACTCATGCCCAATTTGTGTTCGTACTTCAGTCCACACTACGAGGAATTAAAGTTTTTCCATGGGCAATCGCGCTTCTTCCGAATTGTTTCTACTCCTGTCTGCAGTCGTGGACTTAAGATTTTGTTGGATGGTTTACAATCTAGCCTGCAGTCAGGGACGTAGAGTACTCTAGTCCGCAGTCAGGGACGTAGAGATTTTTTCGAATGGTTTATACTCTAGCCCGCAGTCAGGGGCATAGAGTACTCTAGTCTACAGTCAGGGACGTAGAGATTTTGTTCAATGGTTTATACTCTAGTCCCTAGTCAGGGACGTAGAGATTTTGTCGAAGATTTATACTCTAGTCTGCAATCAAGGAGGTAGAGTACTCTAATCCGCAGTTAGAGACGTAGAGCACTCTAGTCCGCAGTCAGGGATGTAGAGATTTTGTCGAATGGTTTATACTCTAGTCCACAGTCAGGGACATAAAGATTTTGTCGAATGGTTTATACTATAGTCGGTAGTCAGGGACGTAGAGTACTCTAGTACGCAGTTAGGGATGTAGAGATTTTGTCAAATGGTTTATAGTCTAGTCCGTAGTCAGGGACGTAGAGTACTCTAGTCCGCAGTCAGGGACATAGAGATTTTGTCGAATAGTTTATACTCTAGTCCGTAGTCAAGGACATACAGTACTCTAGTCCGTAGTCAGGGATATAGAGATTTTGACAAATAGTTTATACTCTAGTCCGCAGTCAGGGACGTAGAGTACTCTTGTCTACAGTCAAGGATGTAGAGATTTGTTTCAAATGATTTATACTCTAGTCCGCAATCAGGGACGTAGAGATTTTGTCAAATGGTTTATACTCTAGTCCCCAGTAAGGGATGTTGAGTACTCTAATCCACAGTCAGGGATGTAGAGATTTTGTCGAATGGTTTACACTCTAGTCCGTAGTCAGGGACGTAGAGTAGTCTAGTACAAAGTCAGAGACATAAATATTTTGTCGAATCGTTTATACTCTAGTAGACAGTCAAGGACATAGTAGAGTACTCTAGTTCGCAATCAGGGATGTAGAGATTTTTATCAAATCGTCCATACTCTAGTCCACAATCAGGGACTTAGACTACTCTAGTCTGTATTCAGGGACTTAGATATTTTTGTTGAATAGTTTATGCCCTAGTTTGTAGTTAGGGATGTAGAGTATTCTAGTCCGCAGCCGAGGACTTAGAGATTTTTTTTGAATCATTTATACTCTAGTCCGCAATCAGGCACTTAGAGTATTCTAGTCCGCAACCGAGGACTTAGAGATTTTTGTTGAATCATTTATACTCTAGTCAGCAATCAGGGACTTAGAGTATTCTAGTCCGCAGTCAGGAACTTAGAGATTTTTGGCGAGGATAGTTGTATTTTTGACCGTTTGATTTGTACTTCATTTACCGCGACGAGGCAAAATTTGTCGAATGAATGGGCGAACCATGCTCATTCATGGAATGGGACTCCGCACCCAACATTCAGGATGAAACTTGGCAAACATACGATCAGTTCTCATCCACTTGGTAGTTGTGGCTCTTCCCATTAAGTCGAGGAAGGTGGTAGGTAATGGATGATTGGATCATATCCGCGCTGGGATTGGATAATCAAGTCTTGCCCAATTTGCCTCGTACTTTTTCCTAGAAAATGAAGATAGTGCTTTATTGAGCAAGCAAATTAAGTCGCATCTGTTTCAGGCTGCAATCGAGTCCATTTGCTGAAATCCGTTGTTAATAAGTAGGCAATAAATCATGGATTCTTCAAGTCTAACATGAAGGTGTCTAAACGAATAGTCAGTCATGTCTACGTTCTATTGGACTCCGAACTTGCCGAGTTCTTTATTATGTGCCTCGGAGTCCCAAATCAGGGGCATACAGTAACTGATGGACGGTCGAATCATACTCGTCTAGCTAAAAGCTCTACAGGTTCTATCACGATCTGTAGAGATTGGTTGGCATCAAACTCTAGGCTCTCAGATACCTGCATTGTATGCATGTAGTTTAATTCAAGTCGATCACAGTTTATATAACATAATTGAAATTGAAATTATAGTAAATTAATTAAAAAGAGATCAAAATAAGTCTCATAGATAAGCAAAGCAGCATTATGTGCTCGCTCTCCCACTTTGTCCATAGCTCCTTTCAGCGAAATCTTGATCTTCAATAGTCCAGTTGATAATCAGAGTTCTTTATTGATAGGGTTCGAACATTTCGGTCATCATCAAACCAATATGTTCTTCGGCTACTTTTTATGCTCATGTAGAACATCTCCATGTACAAGAATTGTGTAAGGCTGAATGTTCCGGAATTAATGGGTTGTGGTCAATCACTTGGGGTTAGACTCGGGAAATCTGAAAGTCGCTTGGAGTCAGCCATTGGGTCGCTTGGGGTCAGAAAATGGAAACGCTTGGTAATAGGCACTCAGGGTCTGTTTGGGATTTGCTTTGAAAAAAAACCTCATATAACCCCAGCCCTGCTTTGGGTCACATCTAGGGTTATGAAATCTCTCTTGTACTTGTCAAAATTCCCATTCAAGTCCTTCATGCAAGCTTTCCTACAAAGTTCAAACTTACAATCCCCAGCCTTGAAAAGCTCCAAGCATTTCGTCTAAGAAGGTGGTAAATATACTAGTTTGGAGAGGTGAAAGAAGTTTCCACTATTGCTGGATCGACCTCAAAGCATAAGGCCATGGATCGAAGTTTGTAGATGGATATATGAATAAGATTGACCTGCCATGCTTCGTGAGCTTGGAACGATCGTAGCAGATCGATCGTATAGAAGTGATAATATTTCCATCTTAAATTGATAGAGAGTTGAACAGAAAATGATCGGTCAAAAGGATGAGGGTGGAAGGATCGATTCGATAGCTATTAGAACGGTCGTACAAGAAGGTCATATTAGAATGTTCACATATTATCAGCCGGCTAAAGGTCTAGCTGGAACGATCGTGTAAAACGATCGTATAAGGATAAAGGACTGTGTTCAATAAGCAGAAGTATCAACATAGTAAGACGATTATACACAAATCAAAACATTCGACCCCAAAAATAGGGTTGAAAATGATTAGATGATGGATGATTGGAGATAAGCGATCATTAAGAAAAGTAAGTAGACTCTAACTTATTGGTAGAATGACTGATGTGGACCATTGTAAAGAATGATCATGTAGGATGTTGGAGTGAATGAATTCATAGTGAACAACTGTTTTCCTAATGAATAAAGTCCATAGTCAACTGTCGATTATTCCTTCTTCCATTAAAACTTGAGAATGCAAGGACATTCATGAACCTTATGACTACTTGGTCACTGATCTCATCATTTCTTCCTTTGGCAAGAGTAGTAAATGTAGTTTCATGGCCTTGTAAAGCAGGTTCCATCTAGACTTCTTTCAAATCTGAGAAGAATAGGAAACTTATCAATCAAAAGCTGGATCTATCTCGAGAACATGGAAATTGCCGATAGAAAATGAGATCCGATCGAGTTGAGAATTCATCTCTCAGTGAAAGCACCAAAATGTTGACGCCAAAAATGGGCATCAACACCCATAAAATCTTATGGATATTAAATAATGAATGAAATCTAAAGAACAAAGCATAAAAGTAAACGAAAACGTAGATTTTATAGTGGTTCGACAATCTTGGCCTACATCCACTTCATACTTTTATTGATCTTTCACTAGATTACAATTACAAGAACTATTGGATCAGCTAGGATCCATTGATACAAGTTTCAAAAATAAAAATGGAAGAGCCTCTGGAGCAAGAAGAAGAAGATGAAGTCCCCCTTTCTGAAGTTATGCCTGCAATATTTTTAGTAAAAGACACGCATGGAACGGACTGAAAATTTGCAAGAAGGTACCCTGGCTATGGTGGATCACACCATATTGATCGGCCATGTTAAATCAATGATTAATAACGATCGGCGCATACATAGCAGATCATTTTTATTTGCTCTAAACAACCCATGACAATTTTAGGAGATCCTAATTGCTTTCTGATATTGCTTCTAGAATATGGAATCATTCTCGGTCGTAGATTTACAAGTTATAGGTTGCTCTGTGTCGAAGGTAGAACATACATCGAAATATACCGATCGTTTTGTTGTACCAATCAATAACGATCAGCTTATATCGATCGACCTTCCTCTCTTCTCAATTTTGGGGTGTGCAATCGTCATGATATGCTCCACTTTCCACCTTGTTGATGTCTTGGAACTCTTTCATGGATTGGATTCATGGTTGTCAAGATATTGAATATTCATTGGTGACTTGAGCTATTTTCCTTGATCGTTCTTTGGTCGATCAAAACAAGTCGTCATCTCATCCGTAGCTTGTGTACATGGACTTCAATCAATTCCAAACTAGAGATATAACTTCTCGGGGCTAGGCTAGTGACTTCATGTTTGCTATACTTTGATTTGGTTCTGGTTCAAATCCATTCGACTATCGTCTGTAGTACTATATATAGCTAGCTCTTCAAGCTATCGACTATTCATTCCTAGCAGAATCAATGATATCACGGCTTCGCTAAAAGGCGGGATAACATTATATACACATAATCACATATTCACATCTCATGTTGACAACATATACAAATAAAGATTTGTGATAAAAGCAATCTATTTGAACATAAATCATATGATGGTCAAGTGTACAATTATATAAATTTGTAGACAAGGATAGTACCTGGATTTTCCCAATTATACACCTTAAACGTTGAATCTTAATAACTCCACTTGAATCTCTAATCAACTCTCCAAAAGGCACAACCCGATTGGAAAAACTACACATGGTTCATTTTATTTTAATTGAATTTGTTTTTTTATATTGCTTGAATTTTTGAGAGGAAGAAGGGTAGATTTAGACTAGAAATAATGTAGGGAGATGGAAGCTAAAAACCTTAAAAGAGAATAGGGAAAAAGAGTGGTTAGAGATGTTTAAATAGCATTGGAAAGAAAGAGTTAGAAGAGGTAAACACATCTTTTCTTTCCTAAAACATTTCACACCATTTTGGAATCAAATTCCAATCCCTTCCTAGCCACCATGGCTAGCCATACACAACCCTATATTGGGTCTTAAAGCACTTCAAGCTTGATCAAATATTTTATATTCAAATCAAATTTAAGCATACAATAATATCATATATCGACAAGTGTGTATACAACTTACATGCACTATTTTTAATAATGATCAACACAAATAAAATAAAATTTTGTAATTAATATTTCATAAATATTAATTAATTTAATTAATTATAACTATTATAATTAACTAAATGATAGAGGATTCGACATTACGGTTGTGTTGACTCTTTAGGTGCAAATTCGATCAGTGGTTAATATTGAACAATTCATATATTATCGTTCATGCTTTACCCTAAGTAACGGTTCGACGTTATGGCCAAATTTATTGCTTACACAGCTTCAGTAAAATCTGATTTTACAAATTTAAGCGTTAGATGACAGCGACAATTATTTACACCCATTCACTTCGTCAAAACTATATCACTTTGGACATACGGAATTTGGTAATGGTCAACTTTCTAATGTTTCCATATTCAACTTTATAGTCCAAACGCAAAGTCCTTGGTTCAATAAAAACAACATTATTAACCAAACTGCTATGACAATAGAATTTGACTTTGAGTTGACTTTAGTTGACCATGATACTAACATCATATGACAGAAAAAACTAATCCTCCTTTGAATAGTATTTTACTTGCAATGTTTCCACTCGATCCAACTATAATCATTTGATAAACGTCGTGCCATGATTTAACTATAATCAAAGTGGAGCTTTCACATTGAGGATCAATAATATTTTCAATCCAAGTGAACCGTGTAATATTGTCACATCGATATTTTTTGTTTGATCTTAGTTATATTAACCAATAGAAATCTACCAAGTGAGCCATTACATAATTATCCAAAAACTGTTAATACATAACCCCTTGGTGCCCCAACTTCATGAGTAAAACATTGTCCAATGTTTGGAGTGTTTCACGTACTCTAGTCTCAATGGATGCATCAATATCAAGTCTCGAATCATCTTGATTAGGAATGCTTAAAACGATATGTTTATTTTGATGTGATAAATCACTTATGGTTACAACGCATTGTAACAACTATCGAAAACATACCATCTATGGATTTTCTATCAAATACACTTTTAATTAAATTAATTAATTAATATAACAATTATACCAGTATATAATAGAAAGAAAACACTTCTATTTCGAGCAAGATTGGTTATCGAGTTATGTTTATGAAACAAATTACATAATTTCTCCTAGGGCATATGCCTAAGTCTATGAATCTCATACTTGCATTTAGGATCAATTATGGAATCATATTCCAACTTCTCCAATCAGTTTCCCCAAACTCAATTAGGTCATCCCCTCAGTAAACATGTATGAGCATTATCTTTCAATTATCTACCATGTTAGTCAACTCTCCTGACGCTGATTAACTGCCTTTATCATTTGGAATAATTTGGAGTATGTCTCTTGGCCTTGAGTGCGCTCTAAGTTCTGTCACGAACTATATCATGATGTTGTTGTCAATTAAAAATGTTATGTGATTCTCAACATTTGGTATCATCCTTTCGCTCAGCTATAAATTTGTGCATTTACTATGTATAACATTGCTTTTATTATAGCTCTATTCAAGGCGAAGTACTTGGCCTTTTATTGAGTCATCCATAGTCTCCCACTTGGAACATTTCCAACTAAAAGCTTCTTAACCAAGCTTTAAATATGAATTTTATAATGGCATACCATACATACTTAATATCACATATGAAGTCTACATTTGAATATTCCTCCATAAGGAGTTTGTTGTCGCTACGAACAATTCTCCTGTATTTCAAAAATATACGAGAACACTCTATATACCATTTAGTGACCTTAATCTGAATTTGATATTTTCTTCATGTATAAAATACATTAACAAATTACAATATTATAGACAGCATAACATGTATGATAATTCCTATAGCTGATGCACAAGGAATCCATCTTACATGTTTCTTATTAAACATTTTAACAAGATGATTTACATATTGTTGTTTGCGTCAAAATTGATCACAAACACCAATTGCAGATGAAATCACCAACCCACAATCATATATAATAGATAGAAAATATGTAGAGAATATAAATATGAAGAACACTCGAAATTTAAAAGGAAAGCAGTAAAAAGATAAGATTTATTATGGTTCAGCATTGTAGCCTACGTCCACTTTGAAGATTCACTGTTTTACTAATGATTCTCAACTGGTTTACAACGGTACAAGCGATAGTATTCAAGTTACAATGGAGTTCCAACAGAGTAACAGCGTAGAAGAACTAAAAGTCCATTTTCCATTGGCACCAGGCTGCTATTTATAAGCCTAGGCTGGAAATATCTGACTTGGATCTCGGAATACCCCTTCTCATACATGGGTGGTCCCATGTGATCGATCCGAGCAGGTTTGGAATCAATCCCTATGCATTTCGTATCGATAATGGTCCAATGGTGATGTGATCGATCACGAACGTTCTTTTGGTAGTATGCAAGCTACAGTGAAAATTTGAAGGCATTTGGACTTGTACATCTTAAGTTACGATCGATCTAAGATTTATATTGTAGATATACGGAGGGTTCATATCAATAGCCTCGTACCGATCCAGATTCATATCGGCCAAGAGGATGACGTAGAGCGATTGTTTAGGAGGGATCCATTTTTCTTGCTTGCTGACTGCTTCCTTTGGCTTGACCATGCTTTTCGTATCCATCATGTACCATTCCTTTCGTATCAATGCTGGCATGTACTCTTCGTATCGATCATTTGGTGTTGGCTTTCGTATCGATCATCTTGTTGATCGATACGAATCATGTATCAATATGATCGATACGAAGTGAATGACTGTGGGCTGCTTCATATCGATGGGAATAGTTGGTTTCATATCGATCGTCGAGTTGATCGGTACAAAATATATATCAACATGGATCGATATGAAGTGAATGGCCTTGATCGATCTGAAAGATGAATTTGCCCGATGGATATGAAAGGGGCGAGTGCAAACTTGATGGATACGAATAGGATGGATATGAGATTGATTATGACCTTGGTTGCTGATCGATCCATGGCTCTGACCCGAAGTACACCTGTTACTGACTCAAAGCATGGTGCCTAGTGACTCGGTGTGACTCGTAAATATGCTAATCCATCAAAGACCCAAAGCAAGCACTTCTCTGACCCAAAGCAGCATGCCTGTAAACCCGAAGCAAACCCAGAGATGGCTCGAAGCAAACTCCAAGCAACTTGAAGCGACTCAATCTTTATTAAAACCATATTTTAGACATCTTGCGCTCTTTTACGTCAACTATGATATGTTTTGTGCAGTTGTTTGGGTTAAATCCGCCTATATGTTGCCTTGCCAAAAGGCTGGTTAACACTTTGCCTTCCAAAACATGCCTTGCGATAGGAAGGTGTGTTTTGTAGTTCCATAAGCTCAATATTCGTATCCTGTTAATGACGTGTAAAGAGATTGATAATCTTAACCTGACTGTGAATAGAAATCATTCGAGATCGTATGCTGTTCGAAGTGATATGTGATCGTTCGAGGTCATATGCCATTCATGGCGAATTATGACCATTCGAGGTCGGGTGCCATTCGTGGCGATATGTGACCATTGGAGATTGGATGACGTTCGAGGCTGGATGGTGACCGTTCGTGGTCGGGTGTCGTTCATGGTGAATTATGACCGTTCAAGGTTGGATGCAGTTCAAAGCGGATTGTGACCGTTCATGGTCGAGTGCCTTTTGTGGCTTATGGTGACCATTCACGGTCCTGTGCCGTTTAAGGCAAATTGTGACCATTCGAGGTCGGGTACCTTTCGAGACGAATTACGACCATTCGAGGTCTGATGCCGTTCGAGGCGAATTATGAAATTATTAACAATAGAATTACATTCAAATGAGTCTTACAACAAAAATTTCCAACTAAATCAAGTTCATATGAAAAAAAATAGAAAACAAAAGCAAAATAGAAACGTCAAAGTGCAAAATCCTCCACTATGACGATTTATAGTCGTCTCAGAGCATGCCTGAGGAGCATTCTTGATTCCGTACATGTGTTAGCAACTTATCCATTTGTAGTATGGAGTTTGCTACTTATTCGTCATTTCTCCAATCAACCGATGATAAGCTGACGATGCCTAGATCATAAGCCATCCTTATTTGGTGGTTGGTGGTCGCTCCTGCTCTACCGCCACTGCTCGCTTTTTACGTACTGCAACAACATGCTGTTCAGGATATGTCCTTCAGTCTCATCCTTCAAGTGCCTACAACTGTTTGTACTATGGATGCTTACCTCGTGGAATAGGCAGTATTTGTTTGATTTTCCTTCATTATCGGTTGGATCTCTCCTGATTGCCCTCGATAGGGAACCTGCCCCTTAGTGTCTTGGTAGATTCGTTCCAAAGTCTCATTCAACTCTATATAAGACGTGAATCTTGGTTCCTTTTGTATCCGCTTTGGCTCATCACAGCTATCCCGTGCCTTTTGTTTCCCTTCATCCTTGCCTGAATCCTTTCGGGGCGGATCTTCGCTTTTGACTGCATAAACATCAACTCCCTCTCCTTCCTCTCTCTCAACATTTGGAAAACCTTTCTACCTAGTGGTAAAACTCTCCTAGATCTATAGGTGGATCCTTTGTCAATGAATTCTTGAATTCTGTGCCATCAGCTATGCCAGATACAGCTGCCATAAAAACCATTGACGAATCTGGACGATCTACCGATGTGGCCGCTCCATTAAATCATGTTAGAAAACTCCTCAAACACTCCACGGTTTTCTGCTTCAGTGCTATCAAACTCATCACATTCTTAGTCCTTGAGATGTGAACTCTGAACTGCCTCATAAACTTTTCAATCAACTCAATCCACGTTCCAATCAAACCGCTTTCCAATTGTTTGAACCACAATGCTGCTATGTCTATCAAATACAGTGGGAAGCGCCGGGTCATGACCTCTTGCCTCATATACCTTATTAGATGAACAGTAGGTTATGTCTTTCCATCGTACGTCTCCAGTGTTTTTAGCTTGAATTCAGGTGGATTCCTAGCCTCTTATTCACATCTTCTAGATCTCTACTCACAAGTCCTCCTCTCATGGCCCGTTTGACCATCGCTACCAATCTATCACTGTCTCTATGCGGTAGTCCTTGTCCGTTGCCTCCAATCTACCCCCCGAGTTCACAAGGAAATCCTAGAATTTGCTCTCCTAGACGAGTATCCATTTCTCTATCAAAGCCATGTTGCATACTTCCACCTAGTATACTGCCCGAGATTGTATCAACGTGCTCCAGGGATGTGCCCCCTAGCTCAGGGGCTGCTCCAGATGGTCCCGCTCTATTCTGAATCTTGGTTGTTCCATGCTCCCGCTATTTCCAACACTTCCTGCAATTGCATTCTCTTGATTCTATACTCTATCTTGTCCAATCTGCTGGAGTAGGTTCTACATCATCTCATCCCGCCTTTTAAGCATCTCTTCCCGCATAGCCTCCATCATCGTCTCCATCTTATCTTTGGTGATGAAAAATGAAGTCTGATTAGCCCCTAAGGATGCCTCCTGGCTTCTGTCATGATGACACATTTCTGCTCTTTTTCTCCTTATTGATTGCTTCATCATAGCTTTCCAGATCCAAATCCTTAAGTCTTTAGATCCAAAATCCAAGCTGTAGAATCCCTAAAAGCTAGCCTTCTCAATGAAAGCACCAAAATATTTGCGTCAAAATTGGTCACAAACACCCAATTGTAGATGGAAGCAGCAAATCACAATCGCAGATCACAGATCACATATAGACAATATGTAGAGAATATAAATGCGAAGAACACTCAAAATTTAAAAGAAAAGCGGTAAAAAGACAAGATTTATAGTGGTTCGGTGTTGTAGCCTCCATCCATTTTGAAGATTTATGGTTTTATTGATGATTCTTAACTAGTTTACAATGGTACAAGCGATAGCATTCAAGTTACAATCGAGTTCCAGTAGAGTAACAACGTAGAAGAACCAAAAGTCCTTTTTCCGTTGGCATTGGGCTGCTATTTATAGGCGTTGGATGGAAATATCTGACTTGGATCTCGTAATACCCCTTCTCACACATGGGTGTGCCCATGTGATTGATCTAGACTAGTTTGGGATTGATCCCTGATCAATCCCTATGCATTTCGTATCGATCCCAAAATGATCCAATGGTGATGGGATCGATCACGAACGTTCTTTTGATGGTATGCAAGCTATAGTTAAAATGTGAAGGCATTTGGGCTTGAAGATCTTGAGTTATGATCGATCCAAGATTGATATTGCAGGTATGCTGGAGCATTCGTATTGATAGCCTCATATCGATCCAAATTAATATTAATCAAGAGAATAACATGGGGCGGTCGTTTAGGGTAGATCCATTTTTCTTGCTTTCTGACTACTTCCTTTGCCTTGACCTTGCTTTTCATATCCATCCTGTACCATTCCTTTCATATCGGATTTAGCATGTACTCTTCATATAATTTGGTGTCAGCTTTCATATCGATCATCTAGTTGATCGATACGAATCATATATCAATATGATCGATACGAAGTGAATGATTATGGGCAGCTTTGTATCGATGGGATAGTTGGTTTTCTATCGATCTTCTGGTTGATCGATATGAAATATATATATCAACATGGATTGATACGAAGTGAATGACCTTGATCAATCTGAAAGATGCATTTGCCTGATTGATATGAAAGGAGCGAGTACAAACTTAATGGATACGAATAGGATGGATACGAGATTATTGGGGACCTTGGTTGTTGATTGATCCATGGCTCTGACTCAAAGTAGCCGCCTCCTTGACCCGAAGTAGACCTGTTATTAACTCGAAGCATGGTGCCTGGTGACTCGAAGTGACTTGTAAATACGCTAATCCATCAAAGACCCGAAGCAAGCCCTTCTCTAACCCGAAGCAGCATGCCTGAAAACCCAAAGCAAACCCAAGGAAGACTCGAAGCAAACTCCAAGCAATTTGAAACGACTCAATCATTATTGAAACCGTATTTTAGACATCTTGCGCTATTTGTTCGTTGACTATGATATGTTTTGTGTAGTTGTTTGGGTTAAATCTGCATGTATGTTGTCTTGGCAAAAAGCGGGTTAACAATTGTCTAGGACAAATGCCCTTTAACTCACTATGAAAGACATAATTTGCAAATCCAACATCGATTATTAAAAAAATAAAAGATGATTTTTAATGCAAGTACATCATTAACAATCACCAATGTGTTGTTTTATTATGTTTAGAAATATCACTGTACCTTCAATGTTCTTTCTTATGGACGCATGCTTCCTTTGAATTTTGATTGAAATCAAACTATTTGATATTTCTATCAAAATACTTGTTAAATTTTGATGCTTGTCGAACTCGTATCGGTCCTTGGATCATATCCAAAATCCAAAAACTCAATGTCACTCTTATTGACTTCTAAACACTTTGATTGTTTTGTGCAAACAATCTAGTCTAAATCTTTATTTAAAATTCTCTGTTTTCAACACATATGTACCAAAACACAAAGTCATACCGAGTGATAATGTTGTGAGTAAATCCGAATGAACTTGAGCATATTGAATAACAAATCTATTATGCTAATTTCAATAATTGAAATTCATGATGTTATTCTTATCAGTGTGGCTTACTATATTCCAACTACATTTGTTTTTCTCTTAAGGACACATTTGTGACTGATGGATCTTATCTCTTTGGGCATGAATATCAAATTCATAATTTGATAATGTACTTGGAATATATTTTGGATTTGTGCATCGTACCATATCATAGAGTTAATACTCTTAATGGTTTAATTAGACAACCGAGAATTATTTATTTTTGACATTGATGAGAAACTCGTTTCTCTTTTACGTGCAAGAATACCTATTAGACAGTATAATGTGTTGTGTTCATTTAGATTTGGTTGATTTCAATTCATCGCTTGTAACTAGTCTTAACCTTGGATCATATCTATATCCATTTTACTACCAATAAATTCTCAAAGGAATTCCTTTGCTACCTAGTTGCTATTTTTGAAACAATAATTGCTTCTTATTGCAATAGAACAGACATCCATAAATATTTTATGAACTGCCTATACGTAAAATTAGTATGATACTAGTTTACTATATTTATGTTCATAACATAAATCAGTCATCCAATGAATATCATCCCAAACTTCTTTAGACTCACATAACCCACCACCTTGGCCTCGGACATAATGGTGTTTTTTTAATGATCCATTATCTTGTATGATATTGTAGACTATTCTTTGCATGATATTAATTTTTCCCTATGATAGAAACAACTATAGAAAGAATTTAACTCAACTTCACTCAATATAAATCATGTTTTGTCCAACAAAGTTCGATCACTACATATTAATACATCATTGTGTATTATGGGGCGAGTAACTCTTGAGATAGAATCTATATTCAATTTAGGTACATTTGGAACTTTCCAATATGCTTACACATTCGATCAAATCGAGTCATTTCTTTTGCATGTTATTTATCTTACTTCCGTTTTATGTTCTATGAACTTATCATAGACATACTGTATATGTATCAAATACATACATTTATGCTTGCAATAATTCATTAACAAATATAACAAAGTATATGAAAATATTTTGGTATTGTCATGCTTGTGATTGCATACATCTATGTGTATCAACCCTAAGAGTTCATCAACTCTTATGATGCTTCCACTGAATGGGTACAATGCCTTTAATTATCCAAGGTATAATTCACTAGTGTCATATGATTCATAATCATAAGATCGAAGAATTACTTCTTAGAACTATGGCTTAGTCCGTAATTCTAAAATAATTGTAAATAACTTTAGATACTTCGGTATTTTCTAATGCATCACTTTTGTTATGAGAACAAATGCCACATTATAGTTTGTTTCATAACGAATATGCATAATATCCCATTGAAATAAAAATATGCCTACTACTTAGTCGTTGTAAAGGATAGATATTACTTCGTAAAGAATATGCAGTTTTATGAAAGTAATTTTCGTAACCTAATGTAATCAATAAGTGCTATGTGGCATGCCCCCACTATTTATGCCATTACTCTAATAGCATAATATATATAGAGGCCCATCATTCACTTTATATAGACTATTTATTTCATATAATGTAACTAGTATACAGTGGGGAGTTCTTTAATCAATTATCTTGAACAAAGAGAAAGAAATGACATAGAAAACAATTTTCTATATAAAAATTCATTTTTGAATAGAAATCATATTTCTTATTTCAATGTTAAATATCAATTATTATTTTACAAGTTTCATTTTCGATGTTTTCTTTATGAAGAAGAAGTGACCATTCACTCTCTTCATCCCAACTATGCCTTTAAGTTACATCCACTCTTATACGTTCGAATTTCTTTTTAAACAGTCAAAGCATTAAAGGGAATCCTTGCTAAAATATCACAATGAACGCTTTGCAAAAGTGCATTTGGTCCTCCCTAACTTTTAAGGATATCAAGTAAATTACACTTAACGTAAACTGATCAAACTGACATTTCGGTGATCAAACTCTTAGATCCATCTTGTTGCCTTTGGTCTAGTGTTACATTTAACACAATAAGATTATTATTATAATTAATTATATAGAATACACGATCTCACAATATAATTTACTTGCTTATTTCAATGAACTAATTTCATCGAGGATTCGTACATTACGAATTATGATCATTCATCATATAACAGTGATATGTGATCGCATATGGATTAAATATCCATATTCATATATTGCTTTTAAAGTTCAAAATACATTGAAGACAATACATAGTCTTGAGCAAGTAAACTCATAAATGGTCAAGATACGAGTATTAAGTGGTCGTATAATTAGGCACTTGCATGCTTCAACATGCAAAAATTTATTGGTAAGTATATTTTACATTTGTCAATATTAATTCAGTTCCTTTATATATTCTAATTGACGAAAACTTTGTCAATTGTATTTATGCACAAATTTATCAACGTAGATTATTTTAATTATACATAGCTATTTCAGCCAAAATTGGTCACAAACCCCAAAGCCGCGAAAGCACCAGTGATTACACACAAATCCACAATATTCCAATACAGATCTCGGATCCAGATAAAGTAGAGAATAAAAATGAAGAAACAGTATAATTAAAATGGAAGAAAGCGGGAAAGAACATAAGGCTTATAGTGGTTCTGCAATTAGGGCTACGTCCACTTTGAATCAATCCTTTTTATTCCTTTTATATTTTAGTTACACTTAAAAGCCTTTGAAAATCAATAGCAAAATGGCAGAGCTTTGCTTAGGAGAGAAGAAGAAGATCCCCTTTTTAGTTGCCATAGGACTCCTATTTATATGTGTAGATCCAAAAATATCCACCCCCAAAACCTGGAATACCTCTTCTTTTTCGCAAGTGGGCCCACCAGATCGATCTAGAGCGATTTGGAATTGATGCGTATTCAATTCGTATCAATCCAAAATTGGTCCAATCGAGCCGAGATCGATCATGGAGGTTTTTGAGTGCGTCAGGAAGCTCCTCTAAAAAATTTGTATCATTTGGACTTGTTGATCATGAGTTATGATCGATGCAAGTTTGTGTTCACCGGTTTGTTGTCGCATTCGTTTCCATGAATCTCGTATCCATCACTTCATGTCCATCACCCATTCCCCTCTTCGTATCGATCGGCCACTGTCCTCTTCGTATCGATAGGCCACTGTCCTCTTTGTATTAATCGACCACTGTCCTCTTCGTATCGATCGACCACAGTCCTCTTCGTATCGATCCTTGATCACTCGAAAACCACATGCCTTCGTATCCATTCAACCTGCTTCCTTCGTATCCATGTTGTTTGTATCGACCCAAGCTTTTGTTATGGATTGATATGAACAAGACCGGCATGAATTCTATCTTCGTATCCATCCTCCGAGTATATCCTTCACATTGATCAACACTCAATCGATACGAGTTGCTCATCCAGACTCCCTGTGGCCATTGTTCTGCTCTTCGTGTCGATCCCCCTTCGGTCGATACGAAGTATTTTGCCAAACTTGTATCGTGTCCAACCATATCGATGCATATTACATCGATATGAAAACCATCGACTCGAATTGAGCTGCTGGATCCATCTTTGATCGATACAAAGATATCGATCTAGAACCATCGTGCACCAATATTGATCCATCGATATATCGAGCATACAAACTTTGGTTGACCTGAAATTTGAAATGTATCCTATTTTAGCCTTATTATCGTTCCCAATCGATCCCGTCTTGATTGGAATTCGGCTAAATTTTGACGACATCGATCATAGCTTTGTTTCCAATCGATCTCCAATCTTGATATCCATCCATTCCAGCTAATCTATTAATATCCCGACCTTGACCAAAAGGTGGGATAACATTTACTCCCCAAAACATGTCTTATGGTAAGAAGGTGTGTTTTGTAAAGCTTCGGTTCCAACATCAGAAGTTCATATTCCATCCATAGCCATATCATCCGATCCATAATCCAATCCATTACCTATTCATCCTATCCGAGCGCCACAGCCATATCCTGATCCAAATCCTCGACTGCTCCGAGTCAATGTCCGATTTCGAATCCAATAGTCAAATCCTTAGCCAATTTCATATCCATTTGAATCCGACAACCGAGTTCTAATCCATTCATATCCAATAACCGAATACAGGACCTCTTTGGGTCGATATCCAAATCCGAGACTACTTCCACACCCCTGTTTATAGCTGATATCTAAATCCATAACCTTTTCAGGTTCTTGCCAAGCATAATCCACACTCGAAAACTTGTATTGAAGAACACCTTGGTGTCCTTGGTTTAGTGTCCCTGAATGTTGAGTAATACCATAGCTTAAGTCCTAAGCCGTATCCTGGTCACTCTGGACCCTTGCCGAGCATAGTCTATACTCGACGACCTGTAATAATAACAGATAGATATTATGGGGCCTAAGTCCTAGGCCAAATCCTGGTCTCTTTGGACCCTTATCGAGCATAGTCCATACCTGACAACCCAAATAAGCCGATTCGCCACGTTCGAACGAAGAGACTTACCCCTTACCAGGCATAATCCATACCCGATGACCATTTACCAAAAGCCAGATAAAAATCCAATCCAAAATCCAGATCAAATCAGAAAACCAAAAATCCATACCTAAACCAGAAAACAAGCATCCAAACTAACCAGAAAGCTAACAAAACAGGAGTTCAAACCAAACTTCAAAACCAAACCAGAAAAAAGAAAATGTCCAAACCAAAAAAGAAAAAAGGATTCACAAACTATAGTGTCATAGTTCATCATCATCTCAAAGCATGCCTAGGGGCGATCTCCTTCCCCGTACATGAGTAAATGACTAGGCCATTCCCCAGAGTTTGTTACTTATTCCATATCGTCCCTATCAATTGATAACCAATTGACCATCATTCCTGGGCCTCGTGCCATTGTCGTTTGAGGTAGACGGATGATGCTCCTGTTCCACCGTCGCATTTCGAGTTCCAACATATTACCGCAACTGACCACTCCTTACATGCTCCTCGATTATATCCTTTAGATGCCTACAACTATTGGTATCTTGCTCGTCTAGATCATAAAAGGGACAGTGCCTTCCATAGTCCCTCTCGCGTTCTGAGGTTTTCCTTCTTGCCAGACTTCGATAAGGAAGGCGATCCCAAGTTTCCACATATATCCGTTCCAATGTTTCATTCAGTTCTGTGTAAGTGGAGCATTTTGGTTCTCCCCAACGTTTCCTTGCCCTGCCAAAGTTGTCATCCGACTTCCTCTTTCCTTTATCCTATCCTTACCCGAGCTTTCGCCAGATGGTTCTCCATCCTTGACCGCATTTACTTCCTTTAACTTCATATCCGAACATGCATCCTCCTTTCGAAGAAATCTTTCGGCCTCATGAAAGAATCCCCCGAGATCCATTGATGGGTCCCGTATCAATGATACTTTGAAATCCAGTTATCCCCAACTCCTGACACTACCACCATTAAAACCATCGATGGATCCGGTCGATCCATCGAAGCAATAGCTGCATTGAACCGAGTCAAGAAAGCCCTAAGCGATTCCCCTATCCTTTGCTTAACCGACGTTAGTGTCACCACATTCTTTGGCCTTTTGATATGAACCCGAAACTGCTTTAAAAACATGTCCACCAATTCCATCCATGTCTTGATAGATCCATCTTCCAATTCCCTAAACTACACAGCAGCTATATCCATCAAGTACAAAGGGAAACAACAGGCCATAAACTTCCTCCGATTCCCCCAGCACTTCCATATGTCTTGTGTATCTCATCAGATGATTGGTAGGATCAGCCTTGCCATTGTATATCTTTAGAGTAGGTAGCTTGAACTCTGGTGGATTCTGGGCCATTCTGATTTCACGGGTAAATGGACTCCCGTCTACTCCTTCCAGATCTCTATTTGCTAAACCTCTATGCATAGTTCGCTGATAATCTCAGCTAATCCAATGTTGTCTACCAAGGGTTGCCCCCAAGTCCCTGAGGGAATTCTGGTACATACTCTTCATCACGTACTCTTGTGCTTCTGCCAGCATCTTGTTGTGTGGTGTCACTTAGAATTCCTCCATGAATCGGTCCATCGGTGCCAGGTGGTGTACCCCCGAGTCTGGATCCGTCCATATTAACAGTTATGTGCTGATTAGTGGCTGCGCCCTGTTGAGCTACTCCATCCAATTGCCTGTTGAGTCCTTCTGTTCCATCTCCGTGGATCTGAAATCTAACAGCTCCAACTGTTCATGCCTATCCAAACTGTCTGAGAAGGTTCTACATCATCTCCTCTTGCCTCTTCAATAATTCTTCCTACATAGCTTCCAGCATCATCTCCATTTTATCTCTGGTGATGAAAGCTGAGGTCTGATTTTCTCCTGAGAAAGCCTCCTGACTCCCTTTGTGATGACTTCTTTCTGGTAATGTCTTTCTAGCTGATTACCAAACCATGGCACCTTTAAGATCTTGTCCGTTAGCTTTCAAAATCTAAACTTCGAATCTGGTATAGAGGGTGCTAGTCTTCTCAGTGAAAGCACCAAAGTGTTTGCGTCAAAATTGGTCACAAAGCCCAAAAGCCGCGAAAGCACCAGGGATTAAATACGGATCCACAATATTCCAACATAGATCTCAAATTTAGATAAAGTAGAGAATAAAAATGAAGAAACAGTATAGTTAAAATGGAAGAAAGCAGGAAAGAATACAAGATTTGTAGTGGTTCGGCAATCCAGCCTACGTCCACTTTGAATCAATCCTTTTTATTCCTTTTATATTGTAGTTACAGTTACAAGCCTTTGAAAATCAATAGCAAAATGGCAGAGCTTCGCTTAGGAGAGAAGAGGAAGATCCCCTTTTTAGTTGCCACGGGACTCCTATTTATAGGTATAGATCTGAAAATATCTACCCCCAAAACCTGTAATACTTCTTCTCTTTCGCAAGTGGGCCCACCAGACCGATCCAGAGCTATTTGGGATCGATGTATGTTCAATTCATATCGATCCAAAAGTGGTCTAATCCAGTCGAGATCTATCATGGAGGTTTTTGAGTGCATCAAGAAGCTCCTTTGAAAATTTTATAGTGTTTGGACTTGTAGATTGTGAGTTATGATTGATGCAAGTTTGTGTTCACCGGTTGGCTGTCGCGTTCGTATCCATGAATCTCGTATCCATCACCTTCGTGTCCATTGCCCATTCCCTTCTTCGTATCGATCGACCACTGCCCTCTTTGTATCGATCCTTGAGCACTCCGAAAGCGCATCACTTCGTAACCATTCAACCTACTTCCTTCGTATTCATGTTGTTCGTATCGACCCAAGCTTTTGTTATGGATCGATACGAACAAGATCGGCATGAATTCTATCTTCGTATCCATTTTCCGAGTATATCCTTCACATCGATCAACACTCGATCGATACGAGTTGCTCATCCAGACTCGCTGTGACCATCGTTTTGCTCTTCGTGTCGATCCCCCCTTCGGCCAATGCGAAGTATTTTTATAAATATTATCATGTCCAACCAGATCGATGCATATTACATCGATACAAAAACCATCGACTCGAACCAACTGCTGCATCCATCTTTGGTCAATACGAAGATATCGATCTAGAACCATCATGCACCAATATTGATCCATCGATATTTCGAGCATACGAACTCCGATTGACCTGAAATTTAAAATGTAGCCTCTCATAGATTTATTCATCGTTTCCAACCGATCCCATCTTGATTGGAATGCGACCAAATTTTGACAACATCGATCATAACCTTGTTTCCAATCGATCACCAATCCTGAAATCCATCCTTTCCAGCTAATCTTTTGATATCTCAGCCTTGACCAAAAGGTGGGATGACAATAGCATATGTTCTTAAAATATTATAAAGATAAAATGGTACCATTTCATTTTTGTAATAATGCTCTACTAGTCTTTTATGTTTCTTCAAACCCTAAGATGAAACATAGAAGTCTTTCGCCTTCATTAGTGGGTGTTAAGACTCGAATGTCTTGGGATTCTAACCTTGAGTTTGCTCAACAAGTCATAGCCCCATAAATGATGGATAACTCCTTATCGGTTTATCATATACAATTCCTAACCTATGGTCCTTATTCTGATCTCATTTCGATCTTGAGTTTGCTCTACAAATCGAAAAAGATTATTCATTCGAACCTACAATTTCGCAATGACCTAAGTATATTATATGTACCTTAAATTTGCTTAACAAATACATTAATTATCTTACCACGTCTATTAAATATATTAGTAATACTACACACAACATCTCTAGCTTGAGTTAGCTCAAAATCCAAAGAGTATGTGTAACTCTCCAAAATTTTTATAAAAAATCAATTATTTAATAATAAGGTTAAGAATGAAAATCTCATAATGTTAGAATTTAGCCATGAAAGTTACACTATTGCATTTATGGAAATTTTATAATCAACTTTCATATATAAAGCTATGTAATCGGAGCTCAAAAGGAAAAGTTATTGGCGTTTGAAGTTTTTGAATTTAAAATAATTCGAAGTGAATTTAGATTTATATATTAATTTATTAAACTTTTGAATTTTAAAACACTAATAAATATTTTAACCTTGATGAGAATCTTAGGGTGTAAGGAAATGTTAAATAAATGCTAATGTTAAAATTAAAAAGGGTAAGAAATCAATTAAAATGGCAATAATAATTTTGTTCCAAAAACACTAGGACCAAATTGACCGACTTCCTAAGTTTGGTCAACCGGTGCGGTTGAGGTAAGTTGGGTTTTCTAAGACATGAACGGTCTAGATTTTATATTTTAAGCCGACTTAAACCCACGATCTAGACGCCTTCTAACTACTATAAATAGTAGGATTGCCCTCTCACTTTTACTCATAAAATATTTGGAATGCTAACGAAGCTTTGTCAATCTTCATCCTTGACTAGATTCAAGAATTCAAATTCAAGAAAAAAAGGTAATAGGTTTATATATATATATATTCATTCTTCTACTTTTATTCTTCTCTAATCCCTGAATTTTGAATCTAATTTATATATAAGCCAACTGCCATGTATTTCAAAAAGAAGAAGTCTGAAGGAGAAATTAGGAGTTGGGCAGTAATCAAATCCATAGGAAGGTGGGCAAATTATTCACGAGAGGAAATTTTATTTTTTTCGCAGTTTAGTATTTGTACAGTAGAAGTTTGGATTTGTTTTACGCCTTGGGGAATTTTTATTCATGAAAATCCTAAAACTAAATCCCTAAAATTTCCCTAAAATAAAATGTTAATTCTTACATGGAATCTCAATTATTTTATATTAAAATAGCTGAGTTTGTTTTGTTATTGCAATTTGAATATTTTATATTCTATTCCCTTCCAACTTTTTTCCATTGATGTTTTAAAGGTAACTAAAAAGAAAATAAGTTAGGAAATGATGTGTAAGATATGAATTCTCTAGTTTGTAGTTTGCACTGCCTATTTCCATAGTTAAACATGAATCTCTTTTTCACTTCAACTTGGTGTGTATAAAATTTGAATAGAATATAAATGGTTTAATTGTAAGTTATGTTCCTTGAAATAGAGATGCTGATTCTACCGTATTAACATTAAAATAAGTTTAGTACTTGATTCGATTTTATTAATGGAAGTATATTGTTTGGCGAAGGATATTAGCCAATTTGTAGGTTATTTTATGGAGTTAGACTTGCACAAATTTGGAAGCTTTTACATTTAATGATTAGTATAGGAAGCGGAAATCTTCACATGCTTAGGAATATCTGGTAAGCCTATATTACATACGTATAAATATATTAGCATATAAATATTTTTTAATGTATAATTAATAATGCATAATTAATAATGTATTAATCGTGTAGAATAAATAGGTTAGTAAATATCATTAAAACCATAGGAAGGAAGTTAAAGATAATTATGAAAATTAATCCATAATTAAAGGAGGAATAAGGAGTTTTCCTTATATGGTCTTCATGCGAAATGCAGTGAGGTATATATGGGGGTATGTTCTTACATGCGGTCTTTTGACTCGCATAATTTGCCAACCCCTTGGCCTAGGATATGTAGGATTTCTTATAAACCCTTATCTTATATAATTTTGTAAAATATTCTTTGGACGATATTAATTTTAACCTTGTGCACCACTCTTAAGCACATGCCTTATAGAAAGAATTTTAACTCAACTTCACTCATCGTTAATCATGCTTTATCCAACAAGGTTTGATTACTCCTTAACAATACATCATTATGTATTGTAGGAATGAGTGACCTTATATACTAAATTTTTATTCATATTAGGTACCTACAAAACTCTTTCCAATATACTCACACATTCGATCAATTCAAATCATTCTGTCGCATGTTATATTATTTACTTTCATTTATATTCTATAAGCTTATCATAGATTTATACATGCATGTCAAATACACATATTCATGTCTATGATAACTCATTGATGAATATGACAAAGTATGGAACCGTTTTGATGTTAATAGACATACAATTGCATAATTCTATGTGTATTAATTCGAAGAGTTCATCAACTCTTATGATGCTCCCACTAAGTGGGTGCATACCCTATAATTGTTTGAGATATAATTGACTATTATCATATGATTCATAATCATATAATAAAATTATTTCTCAAAACTATGGTTTAGTCTGTAATTCGAAATTAAATGCAAATAATTTTAGATACCTCAGTATTTCCCAATGCACCATATTTTTTGTCAAAACAAATACCACATTATAGTTTTGTTTCATAATAATTATTCATAATATTCTCATTGAAATATAACTATATTTATTATTTAGTCCATACCTAAAAATAGTCGATGTTTCATAAATAACGTGCACTAGGTTTTATGAAAACAATTTTCATAACTTGATGAAATTAATAAGTGTTATATGGCATGCTCCCACTGTTTTCAGCATTACTATAATAATGTATTAAATTCGAAGATCCATCATTCACTTAATATAGATTATTTATTTCATAAATTATAACTAGTTTACAATGGCGAGTTCTTTGATCAAATATCTTGAACTCAAAAAAATAAATCTTATATAAACAATTCTCCATATGAATTTACATTTCAGAATAGAAATCATATTTCTTGTTCCAATGTTAAGTATCCATCATTACTGTTGTGATTCTCGTTTTTAATGTTTCTTTATGAAGTAGAATGGCTATTCACTCTCTTCATCCCAATTGTACCCTAAATCACAACTGCACTTGCACACACATTTTTCTTTCTAAATGGTTGAATCACTCAAAAAAATAACTTTACTACTACATCATAATGAACTCTTTACAAAAATGCACTCGATTATCCTTAAAATTTAAGGTCATCAAATATGTTACACTTTGCGTAAACCGAATAAACTGAATAAACTAACATTTCAGCAATCGAGTTCTTAATTCTGTCTTGTAGTATTGGTCTAGTGTTACATTTAATACAATACATTCTTTTGTAATTGATCAAATTGGATACTCGATCTCACATCACTCTTTATTGGGTTTTTTCAAATGAACTAACTTCATCGAAGTATTATACACTATGAACCATGACCATTCATCATATAACATTTATATGCGATTTTATATGGATCTAATATCCATTGCCTTGTATTGCTTTTTGAGTTCGAAACTCATAGAATGAAATACACGGTCTCGACCAAATAAACACATAAGCGATCAAATTACAAACGTATTTAGTAGTTGTATAATCAAGCTCTTGCATAGGTATTAAAAATATTAATATGCAAGAAGCATTTATTAGTAAGTATATGTTATATTTCTATTTATCAATCTTCAGTTCAGTTTATTTGTATATCAATTGATAAAAAATTATCAATCATATAAAATACATAATTTATCAGTGTAGATTATTATAACATTATACAACATATGTTCTTATAATATTAGAAAGGTTAAATTATTTCATTTCATTTGTAATAAGGCTCCTACTAGTCTTTTATATTTCACTGAACCTTAAGCTAAATGTAGATTTCTTTCAATTTCACTAGTGGGTATTAGGAGTCCTCTGTCATGGAATTCCGACTTTAGTTTGCTCAACAAGTCAGAACCCCAAGAATGATGGATAACTCATTATCGATTGTATCATATACAACTCCTAACCCTTAGGTACCTTGTGCTAATTTCAATTTGACCTTGAGTTTTCCTAACAAATTATAATGAAATTTTTCACTAGTGCCTGCCATATTTTGATGGCCTAAGTATAGTATATGTACCTTGAGTTTGTTCAACAAATATACCTCATCTATGTAATATATTAATAATACTACACATAACATCCCTAGCTTGAGTTTTCTCAACAACCAAGGAATATGCAAGTGGTGAAGGTGTGGGTGCTGTTCTAATGCAGGAGGGTAGAGTGATTGCCTATGCGAGTAGACAATTGCGACCACATGAGAAGAACTACCTGATCCACGATCTTGAGCATTTGGCAGTTATCTTTGCTTTGAAAATTTGGCGTCATTATCTTCTGGGTGAAAGTTTGACTTGTTCACCGACCATAAAATTTTAAAATACCTCTTTATCCAAAAGGATTTGAATTTAAGGCAGCAACGTTGGTTGGAATTCCTAGCATCATACGACCTAGATATTCAGTATACACTTGGTAAAGCCAACGAGGTAGCTAATGCTTTGAGTAAGACATGTTGTTCTTGCTTATCTTGTTGTCAGCCTCACTCTTCTTGATAAGATTGCTAGTAAGCAAAAAAGAAGACAAATTTCTCTGAGAAATTTATAGAAGAATACGTCGAGGTGAAGATTCCAGCTTTGAAACCAATAATGTTGGAATTATAAGACTAAAAGGGAGGATTTGTGTTCTAGACATCCTAGATCTCAAATGAGAAGTATTGGACGAATGTCAAAAATCCAAGTGTAGTATCCATCCAGGGGTTAATAAAACATATCGAGATATTAAGAGGACTTTTTAGTGGAAAACAATGAAGAGAGACATATCCATTTATGTTAGTCGATCGCAACTTGTTAACAAATAAAGAGTGATCAAATGAAGATAGTAGGTTTACTCCAACCGTTGGAAGTGTCAAATTAGAAATGGGACCAAGTGTCTATAGATTTCATAGATGGTTTGCCACGAACTCGAAAGGGTAATGAGGCGATTTCGGTTATTGTGGATCGTCACGGCAACAAGTTTGGCAGAGTTGTATGTGAAGGAGATTGTTCGACTCCATGGAATACCAAGTAGTATAGTGAGTGATCATGACCCGATACTCACTAGCAGATTTTGGAAGGCATTTCAAGCCGCACTAGGAACCAAGTTGAACTTCAGTACTGCTTACCACCCGTAGATTGATGGGCAAATTGAGAGAATAAATTGAATCTTGGAAGATCTTTTGCGTGCTTGTATTCTTGATTTTAAAGGTTCATGAAAGGACCATTTACATTTGGTTGAGTTTTCGTATAACAATAGTTATCAGGCCAATATTGAAATGGCTCCTTTTGAAGCATTGTATGGTCGTCCTTGTAGATCACCAGCGTGTTGGATTGAGTTGGGTGATAGGCTTGTTCTTGGTCTGGACATGATAAGGGATGCTACTGAGAAGGTTTATTTCATTCGGAAGAATTTGAAAACTTCCTAGAGTTGACAAAAAAGTTATGCCGACCTCAAAAGAACTTTAGAGTTCCAGGCTGGAGATTCAGTTTTCTTAAAGGTTTCTCCAATGCGTGGATTTTTGAGATTTGGAAAGACGGGTAAGCTGGCATTGCGATATATAGGTCCTTTTCCTATACTTGAGAGGATTGGTCCTTTGGCTTATCGAGTGCAATTACCTAATTGGTTAGTTGGCATACATAATATGTTCCATGTTTCATACCTTCGAAAATATATGCACGACCCAGATCATATCATTGAGGTGGCCGCTCAACGGGATTTGGAAATCACACCCAACTTGGCAGTGAAAAGAGAACCATTGAAGATTATTGATCGAGATGAAAAGCGGCTATGGAATAAAGTGGTGAAGTTAATGAAAGTTCAATGGAGTGGAGATCCGAGTGATTGTACTTGGGAAACAGAGGAAAGTATGCAAAAGTCCTATCCCAAGTGTAGGATAGATATTTCGGCTTGATTTGGTAAGCCATTTCTCTATCTTTTTATGTGTTCATATGTTCTTTGTTTATTTCCCTGTCTATCAAATTTCGAGGACTAATTTTTATTAAGGGGGAATTTGTAATGATCCTGTTTTTAAACCAAATTTAATTTAGTAATTAATATAAAATTTTGCAATTAATTTGTGAATTAATTTGAATTTTTCAAAACAAATAAGATATGTATATATACATATAAATAGATTGTAATTTGAAATTGATTTGGAATTCAAAAATAAATATCTTAGAAAAAATAAATTGGATTTAAAAATAATATATATGTGATTTTTTTATTAGTGTATAATTTAGTTTCAAAGCATTTTCTTTTGTGGTTATATAAATATAAATAAAGGAAATGTATTCACTAAGTTTGAAAATAGAATATAAATTAATAAAACATATATATAAGTATAAAATTAAAATAATATAATATAGAAAACTATTATTAACATGCAAAATTACAAGTGTTAAAATTATAACATAAATTTAACAAGTGTTAACTTAAATATATCATGCAATTAAGAAGTGTCAAATTTTCTAACTTTATTTTATTTTTAAAAAGAAAAATAAAAACAAGGCTATATATATTTCCTCTCCTACTCTTTCTATTTTCTTTCATATATTTCAAAACAAAAACCTGTACAAACCAGAGATAAGGGAAATCAAAGTTTTCAATCATCAAAACAAAATTCAGACATTTCAAACAAACAACCTGAGAAAATTCAAAGGACAACTTCAAATTCAACTCAACTAAGCAAATCAAAACATCAAGCAAAGATTCAAGTTCAAAGATCATCTCAAACAGTCAAGAGCAAATCCCAATTTTCAAACCTCAAAACCTGTTACTTTGTTTGCTTAAACCTGTGAGTAAACTACTATTTAAAAAATTGAATCTGGGTTAAATCTTGATGCATGTGATAAATGATAGATGTAATGTTGTGAGAAATGCTTGCATGTATATAAATACGCAAATGTTGTGTATGCATGTCAGTGTACAGGCAGATATGCCTCTGTTTTAAATTTACAGGCTTTTGACAAATTCAAAATTCAAATCCTCAACTCCTAGTTAAAACAAAAAGTGTTTGAATTGACAAGATCAGAACTTTAAAAATATTTTTAAGTACTATTAGCTTGAGTATTTTTAGAAATTAGAGAACACAGTAAAACTCAATGCATATTGAATTCAAGTTTCATGATTTCTTGTTTCAATTATATCATCTTGTTCGCTTTCGAAAACGATGATTTTTCAAAGTGGAATCATGATTTTTAAGTTTGTATTCATGGAGAAATTGCAAGATGAACGGGAATTGGTTTTCTGTCAAATTCTGATGACCGGTGAGGTGTAGGTGGTCGTGATCATGGCTGGAGGGAGCTTTTGCATTGGGGATCACGTGAAAAATACTCAATGAATTTTTTGATCACCATGGAGGCTGAATTGCGGAAATCTATGGTTTTAAGACCTGATTGGGTCGATTGAGTTTGCAAGGCTGGTTTGTCAATGTTGAGGCACCGAAGTTGATCAGAGGAGGGGGAATCGGTGCGTAGGTCTTTGGTGAAGCTTTGGTCGGAGTTTCAGATTTTTCGGTAGCCTGAGGCAATGGCGCAAGGCATTTTGGTTTATCAGGTTTGGGTTCCTGTAGTGCTTGTCGAGTTTGATTTCGATTTCAAGATTGGTTCTAGGCTTTGGTGGACGGAATTAAGTGAGGAGATAGAGGTTGACTTGCTAGCGATGGCATCGGTGACTAGAACGCCGGCGATCGCTTGTGCACGTGTACGTTCAACTGTCTGTCGGTGGGATTTGAGGAGAGGGTGTTATCGGGTTTTGTCTCGGGGAGGAGAGGGATTTGCTCGAGTAGGCTTTTGGGTTTGGGTTTTAATATGTCAACAGTTTTTAAAATTTGAAAACATAACAGGAAAAAAAAGAAGTTGGGAGTTTTCTCGGGTTTGGTCTCGGGAGGATGATAAGTTAGCTCGGGTTTTGTCTTGGGTATATGAAGCGGTAGTTTTAGAACTTTAAAACTAAATCAAGTTTAAATATTCCTTAATTAGTTCTTTTAAATAATTGTTTTGTTAAGTTTAGACTTAGTTAAAGGTTTTAAAATAAATTATTTAAATTAGTTAAGTTTAATTTTTTTTAAAATATATACATAACCTTTATTTTAAAGTTTGTTTTAAATAAATTTAATATTTTAATTAAATAGTTGATTAAGGAAATGAAATGTTTTCAATTATTAATTAACTTAAGAATATTAAGTTAAAACATATGTTAATGATAATCAATTTTCAAGTTTTATTAAATAAAAATTTAAATGATAATTAAAATAATTAATTAAGATAATGGTTTATCTTTTAATAAATTAAGGTCTTAAGTAATTAAAGATTAATTAATTAATGAAAATAATTAAAGGATAATTACTTAAAGGATAATTACTTAATGTAAGTAATTAAAGAATAATTAATTAATTAATAATATAGGTTAACTAATTAGTAATTAAGGTTAATTAAATAATAATCAAAGGACTAGTTAATTAGTAATTATGGATTAATTAATTAATAATTAAGGGTAATTAATCAATAATTAAAGGATAATTAATGAAAGTAATTATGTGATTAATTAATTCAATAATTAATTAAAATGATCTATAATTAATTAATGATTAATTAAGTAGGGTTAGGTGATTAATTCATAAGTAACTAATTTATTTTGAATAAATTATGGCTTGCCTATAAATGATTGAATTATATTGAATGCCTTGGATTGTTTGATATCTCTAATATGTAATATTCTGTGATATGAATTCTTTGGATTGAGTTGTGATATCTATGATATATTATTGTATGGATGTGAACTTTTGATTGAATTAAATTTGTTTGCTTAAAAAACTTGGCCTTTAAAATAGCATTTGAATTTCGATGCGACCAGGGTCGAATTCCAAATGGTTATCCGAAAACCACATCGAATCTTAAAAAGTGGATCTTTTGTTTAAAAGATTAAAAATGGAAATTTGTATCCACATGTTTTTAAAATAAGCGCTCATTATTCGAGTAAGCCGAGAGAGGACATTAAGTCATAAAACTCATTCCGAACAATGATCCGATGAAATGGGATTGCATTTGAAGACGGTGGTTGAAGACCGGGTATTTTCGAGGACGAAAGGATTGCCTGTTGATTGTCTTTGCACTGAGTTGCTCTAGTATAGATATTTCCCTATGTAATGGGTAGTCCGGTCGGGATTGTGGATATCCGGATTTAAAAGGACTTTTTCCTTAATAGGACGAAGTGCCTTCGGTTCCATTCAGACCGAGGATGGAGTTGTATGGATGTATGTTTGACATTACACTTTAAGATGTAAAGATGATTTCTATCAAATACATTTCTATTTGGCGATGGAGAATTTATTCTCTTAGCTTAACACCCTTCTTTGAGACGTACTAGCTCAGAGGTTATGTAATTGATGGTTATTAGTGATATATTCCTATTGCTAAGTGCTGACCATTGGTTGATCGAAGCATGGATTTTGTGAAAAGCATAGCTTTGTGGAACGAGACTACATCGAACTTCACACCCCAGAAATGGTCGCAACAAGAAGGATGCGGCAAGGTTATGGGGGTCGCGCCCGCAGGGTATGTGCATTTCCTTCTGGATAAAAAGTGGTATTCTGGTATGGAGTCCAGATATTTTTCTTATGTGGTTGTTGGTTGTTGTGGGGCCCCGGATAAAGGTCGGTTACGACCGGGGGATGACATACTCGTGATAGTTAGTTACCTAGTTACAGAGGTAAACCGGCCTTGTGTTGGTAGAGATATGGTCAAGTTCTTGGGGCATCCCTCCAGAGACATACCGATTCGGGTAAAGGAATTTCTTATCCTTGGCCATTTGTTGGAAATCCAAACAATCAAATACGAGCCCCATACGGTTTTAGTTATAGAACCTGCCATTTTTAAATGGTACCTATAGTAGGCATACTATAATGGTACGTATGCTGGCTAAGATTAATATTATACTTTTGAAATGTTTTCGCACTATGCCCTAATAATAATATCAAAAGGGTTTTCACGTATCAAGCATGTTTGACTATCATAAGGAGAAACCTTCCCCATGTGTGCGATTGCATTGAGTGTGTGCCAGGAGACCTTATGGTAGTTTCATTTTCCAAAAGCATGAACAGATTTATTTTTGTGTTTTCTTTTTATACAAACAACCGATTTATGTTTGCTCAAACCAGTCCCCTAACTTACTCTAGGTTCCCATAACTTTCCACATGGGCAGCCTAGAATCAGGATATCACTAGGTTCTAAAGCTAGCTTGGATAGTAGATATGGATCCGAAAGTCTTTGAAGCTTTTGGTCTTTAGCTTTTGGTTTTTGAGCTTTTTGGTTTGGAGCTTTGGAGCTGTTGGAATGAAGTCGCAGTATGTTGGATTCCTTTGAAGACATTGTTGTGTTATCTTTCCGCTGTGGTGTTGTTTCCGCTGTATTCTATTGTATCATATATATTGTGCTCTGATGTTGGTGGTCATTTGTTGTAATCAATGTTGTATCTATGTTGTGTATCAATGAAAATCATTTTTTTCCCGCTATATTGTTATCATCTAATGTGTTATAAGCTCCAGTGAACTGGACTCCAACGTTTGAATCTCTGGCATTCGAATACGGGTGATGTATTGGATGTCGATTTTCGAACACTAGATTCCAAGTCGTCACATTTGGTATAGGAACATTATATTGAAAATTGATAATCTTTAATATATCATACCGAGTGACATCGACTTATGAAATAATGTATTTCTTATAAAATACCCTAGTGATTGAAGTGTCGGACACATCGGAAATCATGGTTTACATACATTTACATATGTATTTTTTCGTTAAATCTCATACCTACCATATTGCAGCAGCCTTAGTATAGTGTATGTACCTTGAGTTTGTTCAACAAATATATATAGTTATTTTACCTTGTCTATTCAATATTTTAATAATACTCCACATATCATCCCTTGCTTGAGTTTGCTCAACAACTAAGGAGTATGCAAGTAATTTAGTAATACACACACACACACACAAGGCAGAGGACAACATTAAATTGGATATTCATAATCTTTAATATATTATATCGAGTGATTTTGAATTATAAAATAATGTATTTCTTATGAAAACCCTTGTGATTCAAGTGTCAGACACATTGAAAATCATGGTATACACGCATTTACGTATGTATTTATTCCTTGAATCTCGTACCTACCATTTCATAACGGCCTAAGTATAGTTTATGTACCTCGAGTTTGTTGAACAAATACATATAGTTATCTTTCCTCATCTACTCAATATATTAATAATATTACACATAACATCCTTAGCTTGAGTTTGCTCAACAACTAAGGAGTATGCAAATAATCTATCAATATATTTATAGTAGAGGACAACCTTATATTGAAGATTCATAATCTTCAATATATTATATCGAGTGATATCTACTTATGGAATAATGTATATATTAAGAAATACCCTCATGATTCAAGTGGTGGTCACATCAGAAATCACAGTATACGTACATTTGCACACACACACACACACACATATATATATATATATGTATATGTATGTATATTTATGTGAAAATAAGGGACACATTCCTAAAATCAAACTTAATACACAAAACATCCTCCTCATAAACAGTTATAAATTATATCCCTATATTCAAATACTATAATTTTCTTCCCTATAATGACCCTGTTATCCATTGTAGCAATGTTGATTCGTCATATATGGATGTTATTCTCATATCAATAATTAAAATTTGCACCGCATTAATTATCAACCTTCAAAACATAATAACTTCTTGTAGAAACGACGGATTAACAAACAATTCTCCCCATTAAATCACAAATTTTATTATCTTTCTAACGAGTGACATTTTGCACCTTTACTGCATACATGATTTTTTGGTATCAACAATGGATCTCATTTTAAAGATCATAATTTTTTTTGATTTTTTGATAAAAACGGTATGCTAATTCGATATTTCTACAGAAAGTTATACATGTTTGAAATATTAAAAACGTAAAAGGTATTTGGATCTTTGGTGCGCACATGAACTTTGAAACCTTGCTAGGGATGTACGCCAAATGCACCCTATATTTATTCCTTAAGTCTATTTAGGATTTCTTAATATTCCACCTTTAATTATACATTCGTATTATATAAGTTTTATTATTATATAATTTATATATTTCATATTACTTATATAATAATATTATGTATAACATTATATTAATCAAATCTTCTTTAATTAATTAACATTTTATTTATTTTATATTATCTAAATATAACATTTATATTAAATATTTATTATATACTACAAACTTTATAGTACAACGTATATATCGTATGCATATGTGTATATTATTTAGTCGATTAACCTTTTAATTTATTTATTTTTAAACTATTTGAATTAAGTATATTAATTTCGAAATTCATTTATATATATACATGTATACTTATGTTATTTTAACATTTTAAAATAGCATAACATATATCATAATATATAATATATGTATATATTTATTAATTAACTTATTTATTAGCCTCATTAATAAATCTATAATTTTTGAAATTAATTGTATTAATTTTCAAACACTTTGAAAATTTTATTATATGATAACTTTTATAATATATGTATATCTTATTTTGAATTTAAATTTTAGATTTTAGATTTTCAAACAATTTTGAAAATTAGCCTAAGGCTCAATTCAAATTGGGCCTTTTCAGCTAGGGGCTATCTTTGGCTCACATATCTGTTCAGGTTAAGCTGGTAGCTAGGTAAGGCAGAGTACTTGATTACCCAAACCTAATCCTTTGGCACTACTTTTTAGATACAGTAATATTTGAGTTATGAGCTTAATATTTAACCATGACATGACTAATTTAGATCGTATATGCTATTGGGCTCTGATACCATTGCTTGAACTGGGTCGCCCTGCAGCGAAAGTTATGGATGAATTTCATTTTTTTTCTTTATTGGATCTTTAGTGGACCTATGAAATCGAATTTATTTAGAACATTTCTAAGTATTATTTAAATAAAATCTTTTATTTTATTTAAATTCATAAATTATACAGTTTATTTAATTTATATATTGATAACATATATATATATATATATTTGTGTGTATCATATACACATACATATATGTATGTGCATATATAACATATCAACCCGCGCAAGGTATAATATATCTATGTATAGATGTTGGGATTTACATCACAACGGACATGTTAGCTCATTCAATATGTAAATATATGTTGTCTAAATAAATATATGTATATAAACTATAATTTATATATAAATATTATATATATGCTAAGTTTGTTTAAATAATTTTATATAAGTGTATGATATATTTAAATATACATACATTCATATATGTTTGTGTACATATAATCTTATAAATCAAATAGTAATATTATATATACATATATTATTATAATGTATTTATTTAAAAATAAATTATTTATTTAAAATATCAATTTTTTAAATTGTGAATAATATATGTATACATACATATATCATAAAGCAATATTTTTCAATATACATACACACACATAAATATATTTATAATATATATATATATATATATATTAATTAATAAAGTTACTCAAGATAAATTATTTTATTTTACTTAACTCTCAGGTCGTGCGCAATACTTAGAAATAACTTTATATATATAATTTTTAATTCCAAATTCATTTTAATTAAATATTCATTTGAGAATTAGTAAAATATTAATAAATAAATAATTTTGAAAATTTATATTAAATTTTAAATTTGTACTAAATATTAAATGATATTTTAAGTTTTAAATTTTTGTCCATATTTTTCACGGTTTAAATTGATTTATTTAAGTTTAGTTGTTTTAAGCAATTAATGTTAAAAAATAAAAAAATTATTTTATTTTTTCATTTTTGTGCCAATAGCTTATCTGGTGCTAATATAATTTTATAAAATTTAAAAATACTGTCATAACTAATTTGAATTAATATAATTTATTTATGAAATAAATTGATTTAAATAATAATAAAATATTTATAAAAATTATTTTTTACTTCCAAAACTTAAGTTTTCTTTAATACATTGTATATACAATTATATGATCGATTTTAACCATAATGTGATGTTATAACTAATTGTAAACTATATATTTAAATAATATATATTTATATATATATATATATATATATAAATTTATAAAATATAAAATTATACTATATTTCATATGGTTATACTGACCTGACATATACGATATAAATAACCTTTCTAAAAATATAAACATGTACATATATGTAACCAAAAATATTTTGTGACAACATTACTTACATATTAGAATCGTCACCTAACTAATAATATAATATGATTACATATATGATAAAAACATTATACTGAAAATCATTATTTGTAATCTTATAAAATCATATGTTAATTCTAAAGTCTTGAAATACACCTTGAAAAGATAAACCCTCCCCATTTGAAACTCTTTCCGATTTAGCATATTGCTAGACCTTCAACCGTTGACCTTCAACCATTAGATAGTGATCAGATCCGATTTGGTTTCTTGTAGTGATTGATAGGTAAGGGTGTAATTTTAACCAACAAGTAGATTAGGTTAGACGCTTCCTATAGTCCACTAAAGGTTAGGAATAAAGATGCTTATATAGAGGAGAGTAAAGAGATATTTTAGAATCAAGATCCTAGATCATCTCTTACCAATTCTCTTCCATCTTAGCCCTTCATCTCAAAGTCTATGTTGCACCATTTTATGGCAATATTAACCCCTCTTTATGGTCAAATTTTCCAGCTTCCTTCATGGGATTTTAACCCATTTAGAGCCCAAATTAAATATTTACAATTAAATCTAATTTAATTGCTTATCCATATCTATATCGATTGATCTATTATAAATAAATCTAATAATATTTATTCATCAAATAATAATCAATTTTACAATTAATAATTCATAAATATTACTTAATTTAGTTAATTTATACAATTATAAATTAATTAAATCATTTCTGTTGTGTGAATCGTGGGGTGTAAATTTGGTTAGCGATTAATATCAAACTATTCGAATATTTATGTTCAGACGTCACTTAGCAGATGGTGTGATATTTCGAGCAAATTTTTCGCTTACTTAGCTTCAGTAAAATCCATTTTTACTTTGTTAAGCATTACCGGTATTGACTTTATTTACACCAATTTTCTTTGTCAAAACTATATCACTTTGAACTTATGGAATTTGGTAATGGTCAAAATTCCAGTATTGTCCATATTCAATACTATAGTCCAACAAGTCCTTGGTTCAATGATAATAATTATTATTATTATTAACCAAAATGCTCTAGTCAAAGACTTTGAATCTGAGTTGACTTAAGTTGACCATGGTACTAATCCCATATAACCAAGAAGATAAATCCTCTTTTGAATAGTGCTTCACTTCCAATACTTCCAATAAACCCAACTATAGTCACTCGATGGATGTTGTGCCTTGATTTGGTTATAGTCAAAGTGCAAGTTTCATATTGAAGTTCGACAGTATTCCCAAGTTGATAAAACTATGCAAGTTGGTTACATCGATATTTTCTGTTTGACCTTAGTTATGTTAACCAACAGAAGACCATTGAGTAAGTCGTTCCATAGTTATCCAATAATTATCTGTACATAATCCCTAGGTTCCCCCAGTAATCATGATAATACACTACCCAACAGTTATGTACTCTAATCTCAAAGGATACATCAACATCAAATCCCAATGCATCTTGATTAGGAATATTTAAAATGGTATATTTGCTTTCATTGTGATAAATCACTCACAGTTACAAGACTTTGTAACTACTATCATAAAACACACATCTATGGATGTTCTATTAAATATACTTCTAATTAAATTAACTTATCAATATAACAATTATAACAAGTGTATAATAAAAACACCTTTTATTTAGAACAAGATAAGTTATCGAGTTAGATATACGTAGCGAATTATATAATTTCCTCTTGGGCATATCCCTACCTTTATCATAGTCCGATTCGAAGTTGATATATTAGTGGCTATTATAACATCCACCTCTTCCCATAAAGAAGTATTAAGTGGCCTGATGAGATCTCAAGTGATGTCAGTAAGGGAGTACTAGAGAGGGTCCGCCTTCGATTAGGTAATAAATTTCGGGTATTTGCCTATGTTATAGGTATTAAATGGTCTAAGTCTTCATATTCCTGTTAAAAAGGTATTAAGAGACTCACTTACTTTCTCTCACATTGTTAGAACATAATTAACGATAGTTGCATGGGACTAGATCCGACATTTGGCTAATAGTAAAAGGTATATTATGGAGTTGGTCTGGAAGAGCCATCGGGCTTATAGTTGGAGGCATATTTATTAGGATATTGTATGGAATGCACAAGACATATTTCTTATGTAAATGATACTGCCCAAATACTATTATGGCATGGCTTGAGATTTTCATTCAGTAGACATTGTTGTTCTAACCCCTTTCTCATTACAACACAGAAGTTAGTGGGACGATGCTGATTTAGAATATGAAGATGGAGGCAAAGTCTTATGGCAATTTATCTCTATTTGTTTTTTATTATATTTTGATATACCAAATTTCAGACATGTTGTTTTTGAGATATTGTATTTTAGAATTTAGATGGTATATTGTATTTCTGCGATTTGGATTTTTATGAAGTGGGTACTTATTTTTGATATTATATTTTATCATTTCCGCTGTGACATTCTTATAGCATAGATAGATCTGTATATTGTTCATTGTATCAATCTTACCAATCAATAGCCAGCTTTGGAATGGGCCTAAGGTTCGATGGGCTTTTATTGGGTCGAAATATAGGTCCGTTTCGAGTTGGATTGTTACATTTTATATCAGAGCTTAGGTTACCCAATCAACGAGGATAGGTATATGTAGGAGTGTGTAATTGTTGTTTTGAAAGTATTTTTCAAAAACCCCGCTGTACATATACACTTACTTATTAGAGCATACACAAACACACTACGCAAATCTTTTATTTCATTAAATGATACTATCTTAGAAAGTTGTTACTAGAAGCTCAAACCTACGATAGTTGCTTATGGCTAAAATCATTCCTCTGATGCTAGAAACCCCTCCACCCAAAAGATACCCATTATTCGAGGGATGCCAGAATAGTTCAAGAAATACTTAAGGCATGTAGGGCAACTTCTAGTTCCTCAACAAGCTGCACTAGCAGCACTTGCTACCCCACCTACTGAGTAGCACCTCGACTTCTAGATTTTCCCAAATTATGTAAAGACTTCCAGAATATGGGAGGATGGATGTATACGGCACCTAAAGGTTTCATGGGGACAAAGTCTTAGATCAATTACTATGAATGTATACTTTAGAAGCTTGGATGGGAAGACCGAGGCAAAAGGAGGATGGTTTCATAGTATCTCAAAGGAAAGGCACTAGTTTGGTGGACTATAGGGATAGAGTTGGCAAACTTATGCCATTGAGGCTATACCTCTTTTGAGTAGACCTCCTGTTAGAGATCAAGGAAAAGCTTCAATGGAAAGTACAGCTGTTATCTCTGAGAATAGTATTCATACCTTTTTTTTACTCAGGAGCATCACATTCATTCATAGCTAGAAATATAGCTAAGTTCTCAAGTCTAAATACCCAAGTTGTCACCAACCCAATATTTATATCAAATCCTATTGAGGGCTCGACACACATTCTTTTATTTGCAAAGTCCTAGTTGTGCATATATGTAACATCGATTGCACATGTAACATGAATGTTCTTGGTTTTGAGTGGTATGGACTTAATCTAGAGATGGATTGGTTATCACACTATGGGCTGTCTTAGATTGTGATAGGGGTTCGTATGTTTAAGGAGTTGTAAAGGGTGAGAAATAAATGTTCATTGTAACCCTTGAAACTCAATCGAGTTATGTTATTTATATTCACTGAGTCTATCGCAAGATGAGCTCTCATCTATTGGTGGTATGGACTCAATCAAGTTAAGTTTTTTTAAAGATGTTTCGGGTCTTCCGCCTCGAAGGGAGATATAGTTCTACATTGGTTTGAAGAAGGATGCTAGACCTATCACTCTGTCATTAAGACATATTGCCTCCAAAGAAAGGCGAGAGTTGGACAAGCATATCTCTGAGCTATTCAAAAGGGACTTATTTGTCAAAGTACTTTTGAATGGGTATTCTTTACCTATAATAGACGACTTGGTTATTTGTTTACAACAGGGAACACAATAAGTTGACCAAGAAGAATAGGTATCCTTTACTTATAATAGATGACTTGGCTGACTCGCTTACTGCAACCAAAATCTTTTCTCAATTGGGCTTAGCCACTGGATTTCATCAATTCAGGACAACTGAGGATAGCGAGTAGAAGACCACATTTCACACATTGAACGGACAGTATGAATGGGAAGTAATGCCTTTCATGTTGATGAGCGCTCCTATGTACTTTATAAATTTCATGAGTAGAGTCTTTAGTGGGTAGTTAATCAAGTTCTTTGTAGTGTTCATAGACGATATAATGATACTCTCTAAAAGTAAAGGTGAGCATGAAAATCACTTAAGGGAGGTACTAAGGACTCTAAGAAGGTACTAACCATAAGCCAAATTCTCAAAGTTTCACTTTTGGAAGAAGGAGGTGGGATTTCTCGATCATTCTATTTCCGAGAAGGGATTGTCCGTGGATTCCATGAAGGTTGAAGTCATTCAAAACTGGAAGATTAGGAAGAATGCCATGGAAGTTAAGAGTTTCCTTGGTTGGCGGGTTACTACAGGAAATTTATCAAGGACTTTATGAAGACAGCAGTCTAACTGACTCGCTTAACCAAGAAAAAATTAGTCTTTCCATAGGATGAGATATGCACAGAAGCATTCAAGAAGTTAAAGGAGTTGTTGACTAGTGCGCCTATACTTACTATTCCTAATAGGACGAAGCCTTTCACTGTTTACACTAACACATATGGCATGGGATTAGGATTTATTCTTATGCAATAAGGAAGAGTGATAATGTATGCAAGTAGGCAATTAAAGGACCATGAGAAGAGGTACCCAACTCATGACTTGAAGTTAGCGGCTATTGACTTTGCTTTAAAGATGTAAAGGCACTATCTTTTGGGAAAAAAATTTGAGCTATTCACCGACCATAAATACCTTAAATGCCTATTTTCTAAAAATATTTGAATCTTAGATAGTAGAGGTAGATGGATTTTATAACAGCATATGAATTTGGAATACGGTATACCTACAAAAAAGGGAATGTTCTCACCGACGCCCTTAGCCGAAGGCATGTTACTCTTGGTGCCATATATATGAGTGGAGGCTGTTGGAGTTCCTCCTAAATTTCTGTTTCCAACCACCAATAGAACCCACTCTAGGCTACTTAGCAGCAACGGAGGTCAGGCCAGCTCTAATGGTCCACATTAGGCAAGAGCAGAGGAAGGATGTGATGATAGTATATATTTTAGGCAAGTTGAGTGGAGGAGAACATTTCCCTCATGGCGGTAGTTATACAATTGATGAAAGGGGATGTTTGAGAAGAGATGGATGCCTCTTTCTTCATATGGCAGAGGATGTTCTAGAGGAAATTTTGGCTATGTAACACCCAATTTTTAGATAATTAAATAATCAAATAACGATGAATAGTGAAAATAAATTTTATTGGAATTTTGAGAATATGACCTCGAAACTTATATCATTGTGTCTGTGGTGATTTTTTGATCAGTTTCCATATATAACTTATCGAAATCCGAGTTAATACGAAGCGGTTACAAAAAACCAAGAAAGTATGTGTGTGTATGGGTCGGCCAACAAAGCCACAGGTTAACTCTAAGGTCGACCCAAAGAGAACACATGTCGGCTTATAGGTCGACCCGCTTTTGCCCTAGACGATGAATTATCCAGGGACGTGTCGAACCAAGTAGATTTTATTTTTATTCAATCGAAGCCATACGTTGATGTATCTGATGGCTCCAAACGACACGTTATACGACCCTATAACGTGGTGGCTCTAGATACAATCCAAAAATCCAATAGTCTAAGATCCCCAAACTCCACTACAAATAGGACCCTAGGCCTAGCTATTTTCTCATAATAAGATTTTCTTCCAGTTGAGTTCATTGGCCAAGGCTGGACCCTAAATAGAAAATATTTCTAGGGAGAAGATCTTCGTAATAAAAATATTTGACGCCTTAGAAAGGGATCTAGGAAGGCCGTGGAGAAAAGCTAAGGACGACAAGTGAGTGGATTTAAATTATATATCTTTTACGTTTATGATACATTATCGTTAGATTCCCGTTAAATATTTAAATCCAACATTTATCTTAATAATTAGTTATAATGAAATTGTAAATTTTATATGAGGAACTTACATTTAATTATTATTTATACGGAAAGGAAAGAAAAGAATCCAATTAAATATGAATATTATTAGTCTTAACAGTTATAATGAAAGGCATAAGCCTAAAGGCAAGAAATTTACAGTAAATTATGCTAAAAGGGGAGATATAAATTTGTTAGCTTGGTTTGGAAGTTAGTAATAGATTAGCTGGTTGGTTTAGAAAAGAAAATACATTTCCATAGTTTAATATTGTATGAATAACGATAAAAGTAATTGTAAGAATAAAAGAAAGAAAAGGGAACTAGTGTAAAATAGGGACATTTCTGTATTTTGCATTACCTAATAATTAAAGATACAATAAAAGAGATATCTTGCAATTACGAGTTATTGTTTATAGCATTATTTAGTATTAAAATATAGGAATGGACTTTTAGCATAGTTTTTGTAACCAACCAAATAGAATAGAACTACTTCCCAGAATAAAAGAGAATAAAGTGAAGAGTTAAATTAAAGAAGAAGTCAAGTTAATTATTTGACAAGAGTAGAAACAAAAACAGAAATATGCCTAGATATGCATTTACTGCGGATGTAGTAGAATAAAAGCAAATAAGTTATTATGATAAGTAAATTTGTGACAGTGGACTTAGTCGCAAGCCAAGATTTGTCATATAATATAAGAGAACTAAAGAGAATTCAAATTCATAATAAAAGAAGACAGACTAGAATAGAAAAGAGACACTCGTAATTATATTTATTACATGTAAATTATAAAATAATATAGAAGTAATACTTTAACATAGGTTATAATTAGAGATAACAGAAAGGCTTATTTTAAAACTTACACTAAGTTAATAAGCAAACATAGAAGAAAGGCCCATACCAACAGCATTCCCTTTTAGTCAGAAACCGATGGTCTCACAACAGTTAGGTGAGGCTGGGAAAGCTTGTGCTAATTAGAGTAAATAATTAGCCAATATAATTAGAAAAATAAATGCATAAAAAAAATTAGACGTAGGGTCTAATAAAATGATAATATGTGTTTGGAGTAGCCTAAAGGATGAAGAGCCTAACGAAGTAGTTCATCACAGATTTCAGCACAAAAATAGCATGTCCAACTTAGTTAATTTGGGCTAGAAAGTAGTATGAGACTTCAACGGAATGTGAGGGTACTCTAGGATGGCCCTCTAGGGTAGGCCTAACGAAGCTGGATCCCTGAAGGTAGGTCTGTAGATGTTCCATCAAGAGAGTATGCCTTGACTACTTTTGTATTGTAGGCCTAACAAAGCGGACCTTTGTAGGCAGTCAAAAGGTTGATTAATTGAGTAGGATATTTGTATGACATCATACTCTGACTTGTGAGTAGGTTTTAGTGGGAAAGACCCATGGGCAGGACCCAAAAGGATAGTCGCTTGCAGAGATCAAGCCATCATCCACCAAGAACAAGTTCGGGAAAGACTGGAGCAAAACCAACAGGCCAATGATTCTTTCACTATTGAGACATTAGATGAGGGGCGTAGCCAATTGGATGTTTAGATTGTTTGCATTAGGGAACAACCACTTAGCTCTTTAGAGTTCTTTCGATTAGTTGAGGGGTGGCTGCGTGGGGTCATAGCCACGATGAGAAAAGAGACAGGCCAAGTATAATATCTATATTGTAGGCACAACAAAGCTATCCTTTATTAGATATAGAAAATCCCTGACTGAGTTTCGTATAAGGTAGACCTTGTTGGCGGGATTCAGAGAGTAGACAGAACGATTACATATATTCCACAAAATACACACTGGATGGTACATTATGGATGTCTGAGCATTAGTATAGGATAGTGCGGATTTAGTTTTACTTTTTCATGGTAGACGACGGAACATTAGTATTGTAGGCCTCATGAAGCTGTCCTTTACAGATGTAGTTACAACATGCTCTAGGAGCAAGACGACGGAGTCTTTTTTGAGGAGGATACAGAAGGTACAAGGGTAGTACCTAGAACCAGTGAGGTAAGTTGGAATATAGCTACATATATATTAGTTATTAAGTTTTAATCTACTAGGGAGTATATGGGTACGATTCAAACACAGAGGCGAGAGTATTATAAAACCAATAAACCTAATATAACATAAAATGGAAATAAAACGGTATATGTAGAATTAAACACAGAGGTGTATAATTTGTCCATTCACCAGAACTTTAGTACCGACCCCCTCCTCGTAATATCCCACAGGTTAGATAGATGGCAGAGACTTTCCAGCTTTGAGACACTTGTTTAGAAAGTGTTAATATCTTAGTGAATATTTACTTACTATTATAATTTAGTCAATTTCGCTGTGAGATATTTAATTGAGCTCTGATATATTTGTCTTTGCCTATTTGCAGGATACCAGATACCCAACTCAGGTTTTAGTGGGCTTGGATTTTAACATTTTTGCGAAAAATCCGGACCCACTAGAAATCGGGTTGTTATAGGCTAAGTGTCACCATGTTCGGATGACCATTCACCCTGGTGGAGATAACATGTAAAAGGATATAAAGTGTATTTTCTATAAGATGTGAATGAAGAAGACGGTAGTAGGGTTTGTCCCTAGGCGTTTAACACGCCAAAAGATAAAGGCAGAATAAGGGAAACCCGGAGGGTTGTTATTGTCATCAGAGGTGCCGACTTAGAAGTAGGAGCATATATCGATGGACATTATAGATGAATTGCCTAGGAGTTAAAGAGGCAATGAAGTTATTTGGGTTATAGTGGATAGACCCACTAAAAGTGCCCACTTTATTCCAGTTTGGAGCAATAGGTAAAATGACCTGTATTACGATAATTAAAACTATTAAATTTAATAAGATTTTAGAATTTAATATTGGGCGAAATCAAAATTTATGATTTATAAGTGGAAAGGATTATTGGAATGTAATTTAATAATTTTGATTTTATGTAATTGACAACTATTTTAATGTAACTTCATTCAATTAAAATAATTGTAAAGTTAATTTGGTTATAATTGTAAATAAGGAATAAAATAATCGTTGGAATAAATGTAATTAAATATTGCAATTGATATGGTAGAAGATGATAAGTGTAGGATATGAATGTAATAAAATGTACACTAATGTTAATTATATTCATAAAGTAATAGTTGATTCAATAATAAGAGTGAAAATCCAAATAAAAGAAATTGTTGGAATTCAAAATATAAATAACTAGGATTTTATTAATTTTGAAATTGAACGTTGACAATTAGTGCAATATTTAAATAGGGGATTTAATATGGAAAAATATTTTAATAGATTATTAATTTCTATGTAATCTAAAATGATGAAAATTGTTAACTTTTAAATTTGAATTTAAAGGTGATTAAATCAATTTAATAATAATTTATTTAATTAACATGAAATAGCCATTTTGCCCACTGTCTCGGATTTCGATGAAACCAGTTTCATCGGATCTCTAACAACGATCAGACTTGTCGTTTGGCCATGCGAGTTTGAAACGCGTAGAAATCAGTTAAAGAATTTAGATGAATATTATCCGATTCTAAAAGCTAACTTCTGTATACAATGGAATTAGGGTTTGAAACTAGTTTCATTGAGTTTAAAAATATCGAAAACCTATATTTTGATATATGAGATGACCTACTTTCGTTTCAAACGAAACGGGCCTTTTGGATTTTTGTTATCGTTTCGATCCGATTCAATCAGTCCATTCGTTCTTGTCCATTTGTCTATATAAATAGATACCATTTGAAATCCTAGCAGCTTTCTGATTTCATTTCTGTATGTACTTCTCATCTGCTTCTTTCTCCTTCCAATGGCTATCATCCAAAAACCCTAATCCCCAATTCAAAAATCAAATCGAAAACTCAATTTCATCGAACCCTATCAAATTATATACCGTTTCGAAGTTCTCGATGAATGAAGTCAGCGTGTGGTGCTTATTGGAAATAGCTCTTGTATTAATCGGAAATCATGGTCAAAGGTGCTGACGGCGAAGTCAAAGGGGATAATTTGGGGTTTTTTTGATCGGAGCATCAATTGGCGAAATCGACTTCTGGGTATTGTAGAGCTCGATGAGTAGATTCCAGATCTAGTTTGGATTTTAATAATGGAGCAATGGTGTGGCAGGAATTTGACCTAGAAGTTGATCATCGCTGCAACTTTGACCGTCGATTGGCGGCGATTGAAGCGTCTATATATGATGTTGGCAGTTCAGTTGCGTAGAGGAGATCGGTAGTTTTCAGATGCAAGTGGTCTCATGGAAAATGGAGCTCTGAGGTGACAGGAAATCATGGTCAAAATTGACTGGGCGAAGGTGATCTTGGCGTTGACCACATCTAGCCAGAGGGTAATTTTGCAAAAAAGTCCCTGTAATTTTTTTATTTGCACATTTGACCTTGAAACTTCTAGCCTTAACAACTTTTGCATACGAACTCAGGTTTGGACGCGGTTTCTTCCGTTGTGATCGTATAGATATTCCAAACAGCATGGAACTAGTTTGGTTGGATGTGAAGACTATTGGATTTTTGGACTTTATTTGGATTTTAAATCGACGATAAATCAAAGGTGAGAGATTTAAACCACTCACAAATACTGTACCTTCTTATGTTAGTTGAATTAAGTTTATGATGGGATAAAAAATTTATTGATAAATGTTTAGTAATTTAAATTATCATTTAGATTTAATTTGAATTAATTTTGAATTAATTTGCTATTTAAATTAATATCGAATTTAAACTATTAGTTAAATACCTGATAATGATAACCAATTAATTGTTGTGATTTATTAGCTGATTTGGATATCGATTGCGGTGGATGTTTATTTGTTGACATTTTGGATGATTGGATGTTTATATTCCTGTTATCACTGTGGGTTGAAATGATACATACCCGAATGATCTTACAGATTAGGGAAAATCGTTATGGGTTGAAATAAAAACCCGAGCAATTTTATTGATTTGGGAATAATTAATTCGGGATACGGGTTGAAATGATATGTACACGGAAAATTTAACTATTTTGGGGTTGAAATGATACATACCCTTTCACCTGACCATATGGTAGAAAACCATATACGGACACCGCTGGTCAGTTTTAAATTATTTTCTAAATAAGTATGTTTGATTTATAAATTTTATTTTTAAAATTTTATTTAATAATTTTATTTGAAATTTATATTTGGAAATTAATTTATTTTATATGTTTTAAAGTTTCAAATTATAAGTTAATACATGGTTTTAAATGTAAATTTAAAATTTCAACTTATGATTTTATTTAGTTTTAAAAATATTTTTTTAAATAGTTTAAAATTAAATTAAATATAATATATAATATAATTTTAATATATATAAAATTAAATTAAATTTAATATAATAAATATAGATTTTATAATAGTTTTAAAAAATAAAAATGTAAGAGGTTTGTAAAGAATTTATAAAAGTTTTGTAAGAGATTTTATAAAAGAATTCTTAAAAAGGATTTTTATAAAGGATTTTATAATGGTTTTATAAAGGTTTTAAAGGATTTTATAAAGGGTTTTTATAAAAGAACTTGTATAAAGGGATTTGGAAGCGTATAAAGGAATTTGTGTAAAGGTTTATGATAAAGGGAAGAGTTGTAAATTATTTTGGGAATTTATAAATAACATTATAAATGGCTTTAGAGCATATAAATAGTTTATAAATGGTTTAAGGGAGATTTTATTTTCGAAACTGATTGAAAGAAATCTTCCTTGGTATTTATGAATATATTAATACTTTTGGAATAAGTATCTGGATATTTCGATATTAAGGTATAAACTATTTTCTGGATTTATTATTAAAAATGATCATGGTGTGAAAAATCTAAGCGTTTGGTTGTTAAAGGGACCGGGATCGAATATTGTCATACTCCCTGCCAATTTCGAAACCACTTTAACAACTGTGCACATGGTGGAGAATTTAGAACAAAGTAGGATGGTTTGGCAAATGCTACTTGATGAGGTATGAACGCAGCCCTGACCTCGGCGGGTCAGCTTGATATGACTAAAACAGGAGCTATCCCGGGCTAGGGAGTCGCTCCTCCTATCAGACGTGTCTCTTTGATGCCATATCTATTACTTTGTGATTGATTTGGTGGCCACCTTCGATTGATTATGGGAGTGTGTTTCGAGGTGGGCGGTAGTAGCTGGTATGCGTTACCACTAGTCCGACATGCAAAATGGTAGAATCCTACTCTAAGCATTGTCTCGCCTACCTTGTCATATACCTTATCGACCCCACTATGATTTTGATTTGTGTCGTACCTATGGAGTGCTCCCAATTAGCCCACCAGTTTGGTGGAGTTTACAGTATTGTATAGACCGCGTCATTTATAAAATGCGTTAAGGGGGATATGAGTAACGCCTTAACGCTATTTTAATACTTTACTTTACTGATGTACACTGTATATGTAGCGTATATTGCTACACATAAATAGTTTAACGGATCCTTAGGAGATGGAAATCTCAAACATCTCTTAAGTTATTGCACGCCCGCTATGCATTGGATAGCAGATGTAAAATCCCATAAATATCTCTGAAGCCATTACACTCATATTTATTTGCTGTGATTTAACTTACATAAGATCTTTTAGTCCTAACTCGAATGTTTTGTTTTTTTCATTACGTTCGGGTCAATTTGAGTTTTTTGATGTATTGAAGACCATTTTATTTGGAGGATGAAGGTGAAGATTAGTCTACTATTTATTACGTTTATTTCACCGCATCAAGTTGTTCCGTTGCATTATCTTACTATACCTCATGTATGTATAACTCTGATTATATTGTAAAAGTGTAATCAAATGTCTTAGTAAAACAACTTCATGAACTGTTTATTTAATTATTATTTTTTGTCATTCCGCCGTGAGATTCTTTATTTTGTTTTTTCCTTCTTTTCTCTTATTTTCTTATTTACCTTATTAACAATCCTCCCTTTTGAACGATTTGAGTTGACATGTGTGGTTTATTATCAATTTAAACCGTCCAAAAAGGTGGGTCATTACAGTTAGTATCAAAGCTTTGGTTTAGTGATAACCTTAGCTTTGTGGGGTTTAACTCATTAGAGATAGGGTTATTAATACTATAGAATGAGTTTGAGAGTATATATATGAGAGAGCGTACTTGATGGTGTTATAAAATGTTTTATGTTACGTTAATTTGTTCTACTTAGTGTTTATAAATTGTAGTCGGCACATAGGACGCTATGGCATCGATAGGAATTTCTAAACACTTAATAGGGCATACCGATATAATATTGTTTTGAAATATACAAAAATGAAATAATTTTACCTAGTATTCTATTTATAAAAGAATAATTTTTTTATAAGTTGGTATAGTTATATGTAATATAGAATTAAAATGGTTATTTGGGGGTTCGAATCTGTATTTGGAATTTGATTTGTGAAATTTAAGAAGTTATTTATCATATAAAGTAATTTAATATTTAAACTGTTTAAGTGGTGTAGTTATGTTTCAAAGTTTTGAATTTCAAAGAACTATAATTTGAAAGTGTTATATTTCAAGTGGTTTTTGGTTTCGAAATATATAAATTTGAAAGTGCTATGATTTTGGAAAAAGAATATATTTGAAATAAAATGATATTATATTGATTTGAAATAAAAAGAATATCATATTGATTTGGGTTTTTAAAATGGAAATGATATCATATTTATATGGTTTTGAAAGGGATATTATATTCTGTTTGAAGTATAATTATTTTAAAACGACCGTGGTGTTATAATAGCGTTTGGTTGTTGAAGAGACCGGGATCGGAAGTTGTCATACTCTCTGCAACTCCGAAAACCACTTTAACAATCGTGTACGCGGTGGAGATTCTAAAATGAAGTAGGATGGTGACAGCGTTTCCTTTGAGGTAAATACGTGGACTTGACTCCCGTGAGTTGGCATAAGCTGGCTAAAACAGGAGCGATCGACGGGCTAATGAGGTAGCACCTTTGATCGGACACATCCCTTCGATATTATACTTTGACTTTTGGATTGATTCGGTGGCCAGTTTTGATTTTTGATTTGGGGGTATGGCTCGAGGTGGGCGGCAGCTGCGGCTATGCGTTACCACCGGCCCGAAAGCGTAATTGGTATATCTACCCTGACATTGCCTAGTTGTGCCGTGTCACTGTAACGACCCACCTTTATGGACAGTTTAAATCGACAATAAACTACACATGTCTAATTCAAACCATTCAAAAGGAAGGATTGCTAATGGGGTAAATAAGAAAATAAAAGAAAAGGAGGAAAAATAAAACACAGAATCTCGCAGCGGAAGGATGAAATATAATACAAAAAAATAAATACATAAATAGTTCATGAAACTATTTTCAACAAAATCAGAATTTACACTTTTTTTCAGGCAGCATAAACAATTGCTATAATAATAGTAGATACGGTCCTCGACTTCGTCTTCCGAAATAAGTTTCTTCGCTGAACTGAAATACTCCATCTGACCCGAGCGTAAAATAAAACAAAAACACTCGAGTCAGGACTAACATTCTTATGTAAGTAGGTTAACTCAAGTGAAATGTACAGATAACTCAATAAGTGAAATACTTAGGTTTAAATAAACATCGTCTTTCACACTATAAATCGGTTCAGTTCAAATACCGACTTTATATTCATTTCCAATCGCTTTATTATCAAATCTAACTTCAGATTTCAATTCTTCTCTTAAAGCTATTAAGTTATAAATCAAACAAGTTTAAATCCAAATAAAAAATTGATTAAATTTCAATTTCATAATTTTAAGTTCAAACATAAATTCAAAGTTACAATATTTCAATTTTATTTCTAAATCAATTAATTTAACCTAAAGTTGTTTTATATCGGGTATACATCATTTCAATCCAAAAAGATTTTGTTAAAGAGAACTTGAATTGTGAGAACAATAATAACATACATAACATAACATGTCACTGATCAACATGCGTGCATAATTAACAACTTAATATATACACATGCATAACTAACATACCACATATGTCACATATCGTAAACAACAAAAGTGAATATTTCAGATTCTGACATGTCATACACTAACATAACATATAAACATATATCACGACATATATACAAGGAACTTGCAAGGTGAAATAACATGGCATCACATTTTTCCCAAACATAACACATTATTTACATATAGCATAGGTGACATATTATTAACATAGTATGTATAACATATGATTTTTTTAACTAACTCATTTTTTTTAACAAAGCATATGTGATGTATTTCAATACAAGGCATAAAAAATTTCTAACATAACACATGTTTTTACATATCATATGTGAAATATTTAACATACATATGTGGAAATCAATCAAATCAACATAATATACTATTTGTGACATATAAAACAACATGGGCATGTAAATGTTATAACACAATTTCATGGGAACATAACAAAATATATCACATATTCATATCTAAAGCAAACATTTCAATCAATGTTATTTACCTAACAATAAAAATGTTAATCATGAGTGATTGCCCACCTTTTGAGGTTAGAGAGTTTTTGACAACACAACTTGATAGATTCTGGATGAAATCCAAACACGACAAGCTAACTAATCCTATCCATAGCAACAATCCAATAGCAAAGCAAATCACGACAACGCAAGTCGAACAAACTGAGTTTTCTTCTTCTTCTTTTTCTTAGAGAGATGAAGCAAGACAGGATGATGCAGTTTGGCGTTTGAAAAGAGAAGGGATGGAGTTTGAAGCTTGGAAATTAGTGGATTTGTGGATTTAGAAATTTTGAAGTTTCTATATTTATAAGGAAGAAGGAGAAAGTGTGAGTAGAAAGCTTCAGATAGAGTAATGAGAAACAATCTGTGCGTACTTTGGTTTTGTTCTCTAGTGGAAAAACCAAAAGAGGCATGTATTTAATAAAAGAAAGCAATAAAACCAAAATGTGGAAATAGTGGCAGGTGTATTGAATAATAAGGAAATGAAGGGACCACTTAGGATTTAATTAATTGCATGTTCCACTCAATTAAATATAATAGCACCAAATATATTTTTATACACCTGTTTAAACAAAATTAACATATAATAAATAAATTTGAATACAACAACCAATGTAACGTTACAGAAAATAAAAGATGATCCGAAACTCAAATTCAAGTTATATGAAATATTAATAAAATAGTGTATATATATATACAAATTTAATAAGAAAATATATAAAATAAAACATTTATTGGCTCATATTACCAAATTCCTAGGGGAAGGATTGAAAATTAGGCACTCGTGCGTATTCTTTTTGTTTAAAGCATGCAGTAGGTATAAATGTTGGAAGAAAGAGACAAAATAAAGAGAATGAGAAGAAACAAATTTGAAGGAGCAGCATAGTTTTTGAAAGAAGGAGGTGACAAAAGAATATAAAAATACAGTAAGCTTTTTAAAGAAACGATGTGGTTATGTGTTTAATAAATATAAACATGAACATGCTAGTATGAATGATGCATGTGCATTAAATATGAATTGTTAATAGATGAATTAGCACAGGCAGAAGTTATGAAAAAGAACGAATACTAAAAGTTGTAACATGCAATAATAAATGCTTAGATGCAAATACAAGAGGTATATAAGAAATTGGCCTAATAAAAGTAAGTGGGAGAATGTATATCTAATAATAAGAATGGAAAATGAATATACAGAGGATAAATGAAAGTTTTATGAAATAAAGAGAGATGTATTTTTTAAATATTTGAAATGTGAAAGTGAACAAGGCAAAAAAACATAATGAGATAGTAGTTAGAAAAAAAGCAATAGAATATGAAATGTGCATGAATATGAATTCGTGATGAACGTCACCTTTCATACTTCAAAATGAATATAATGCCAATCCAATATGGAAATATATTTCAATTCAATTAATTTCGTTAATCCCAAATCAACTCAAATTTACGCCTATTTAAATTTTTTATTAAAATACAATTAAAAAAATTAAACACACCAACCAAGGTAACGGGGACCACCGCTACATAAAATAAAAGATGAACCATGATTCCAAATTCAAATCGAAGTCGGCGTTTTTCTCAATGCACAATCGTGAACATAAAATATTTAAATTATTCTAAATTTTACGATTAGCATTATACCTATATACTATCAAAGACTACTATTTAACGACCGTAAAATGTTGCTTCAATATTCAATTTTTCTCTTTTATAAAATTACGCTTACTTTAAAAACAATAACATTCATTTTGTTTTCATTAAAACATCCTTTTTATTTTAACAATAACGTATGTTTCTTTCGTTAAATCCATTAATTACAACTAATGTATTTCTTTTTTTTGCCTTTTTAATATTGAAAGATTCCAAATCGACATAATTATAATTAATTTCAAAATTACACTTTAAAGCGGATCCTAACAAACGTACATTTCTTTCATCAAACATCATTAATTTCAGTTAAATTCTCTTTCCCTTCTATTCAAAGGTTCCAAGTTAAATTGACGGCAATAAATTTCAACATTAGAATTTAAAACGGAACATAATTAATGGATAGATAATTAAAACAATTGAAATATTTTTACAGTAACTTAAATACATTTATGGAATTGTTGTTTATACATAAGATAATTAAAATAATTGGATTCTTGTTTTTACAGTAACTTAAATACATTTGTAGAATAGTTGTTTACATATAAGAGTTATAAATTAACTTTCTTAAATAGTATCAATGACATACAAACAACAAAATTTATATTTTTATATTTTATTATTATTGATAATTTCACCAAACTTCAATAGTTTAAATTCGATTAAATTTAGTAGAGTTCTTAATTAAATACAATTTCAATTAACTCAACTTTATGTTCTCAATTCCTGAATCGTTTAACTAATTAAGTCTTATTAAATTAAAACTTATACTTCTTCCCTTTTATGTAAAATCCAATTATACTAAATTTTATTAACAAATTAATTTCAATAGGTTGATATGTAAGATGAGCGAAAATCAAGACTAAAATTTAAATAAGTTTGAATACATAATTATACATTTATTGTTTACAAATAGATTAGAAGCTAATTTACAATTAAAACCCAATTCTAGTTAATTATAAATTGATTTCATGCTTTACATAACATTAAATCTATCCAATTAAACCTTTATTAAACCATACGTTTGAAATCACATAAAATAGTTGCCACTTTATTAAATCAAAATCAGATGTTATAATTCAAAGTAAATTTTATTTAAAATCATAAGTTTTTAATTTCTAACTGTATTAAATTTTGAATTTTCTTCCTTTCGAAAAATACGGGTAGTTACACTCTCCCACACTCAAAACTTTTCGTCCCTGAGAAGGAAGGAGGTAGGAGAATAGAACAACCATAAATAAAAGTAGATTGAAAGTCAAAATTAACAATTAATTTGAAACTATATTAATTTTACCTGAAATATTCATACTTTTCAAAACCCATTTGTAAAATTTCCTGCTTCCTCTACAAATATTATTTATATGTTTAAATAATACCTTTATAAATATATGAAAACTATTTGAAAACAATTATTTACATCATTACTTATATTTACAAAGAAGCTATTGAAAACATTAATCCATAATTCATAAGTTTATAAATTTTATCTCAAGATACTTTTCAAATATTATTAATAAATCAATAATCATTTACTTTAAATATGTTTAATTTAATTAATAACTTATAAAATATTTATAACACTAAAATTTTCTATTAAACAATGTAGCATATAAATGAACAATATTTAAAAAGGATATAGTCAATAAGGAAAAGAAGGTAGATTCGAAAAAACAGAATATAGGTGAATAAATAAACTGAGCAGATAAGGTAACTTCAAAAGAGTAGTATCGGGCGCGAATAGTTAATCCAATACAAAATTTCTTTGTTGGAAATACCATTATAATAAAATACCTTTATATCAAAACAAATTTTCCTTTCGAAAATACTTCTATAACTCGATGTTTCAACAAGTTTATCCTCGTTCTTGCAGACTCTGGCCATGCGTTGATCATGCGCAAAGCTAGAATTCTTCAAGTACTTAGTAGACTTGTTTCGACACCCAGTGAAAATACTTGAAAAACCTTCAAAACCGATATATAAAGTACAATCCAAACAAATCAACCAAACCATTTATCCAACTATGGATCGCAGATACACAAAGATTACGCCTGAATCCCCTAGGAAACATCTGTATCCGTAAGCTTTCTCAACCCTGCGAATTTTGCCATGATGACTAGTAGACCACAGATACACAAAGGTTACGCCTGAATCCCCCAGGAAACATCCGTATCCGTAAGCTTTCTAAGCCCTGCGAATTTCGCTACTAAAAACGACCTACGTAGACCACAGGATACACAATGGTTACGCCTGTGATACACAATGGTTACGTCCGAATCCCCCAGGAAACATCCTTATCCCTGGGCCATCTCAGCCAGGCGAATTACGCTATGCAGTCGGGCCAAGAAAAGGAAAACCATGGGTTACGCCATGGTAGGACACTCGAGTATCATATCCGGAAAACCAAAATCAGAGAGAATAATATCGATAGAATGAATCCACAATGTGGCCACAAAGCGGATATCAAGCAGAAGGCACTTTCCATATCATTACTTCGAAAATATATATATCGTATAATTCCTTTTCAAATCACTTTCAAATATCATATTTATATAAAGTCCATTATATATAAGATTTCATTTTCAAATCGAATACTTTATAAAATCAGTAGTATATCAAATCACACTTATATATACTTCACCTATATAAGATTACACCTTTCAAATTGAGTACCTTTCCAAATCAATAGTTTTCAAATCAACTTCATACTTATACAAATCAATTTTATATAAGTTTGATAACTCCCAAATCAAGTATTTAGTAAAACAAGATTCTCAATTTCAATTTGTTTCAATATCGTTTCGGTTTCAAAATCATATATGATTTCATCAAATTATTTCCACCATGTTTAATGTCTTCGGTTTCAAAATTTTCAAATAATAGGTTTAGAAAATAATCCTACTTTCCAAATCAACATAATTTAGGTCAATCAAATTCATTTCCAAAATCATCATATAAATACTGGGTTTTAAATTCCAAATCTTATTTTTCGAAACCAAATATTTCTAAAATCAATTATACTCAAATGATTTCCAAATTTATAACGATCCCTTTAAAACCTTTGAACTATTTATTTTTATTTGAAATATCCAATTTACCTTTCTGAAAACTATTACTCTATATTTATGATTTTATAAAAGATGATAGTAAGTTAAAACATTTAAACTAAATTTTATTCAAACATTTCAAACTAAGTTTCATATCAGTATAGTTCAACTTATTTAAATTATATAAATTCATACTTAAATATACCAACTAAACTTATATACCATATCAAATGATTTATACTTTCAAAATTTCTTAGCTTTGAAAATTAAACCATGATTTGGAAGTGTTCGAACATTCAAAATAGTTGGAGAAATCAAATTTACAATTCAAGAGTTCGAAATCAACAACCAATCAGTAAATTAATTTCCAAAACATAGGTTTATACCAAATCAGAATTCGAAACTCGAGGACTGAACATTGGGCTCACTTTAAATTGTTTCAAATATATACATATATCTTTCAAAAATATCAAATTATACTCCGGAATTTGAAATCAAAATTGGTTTCACAAAATCACTCGCATAGCGAAGCTATTAAAATGGCCTCTTCCCTAGTTTGAAACTCGAAAATCAATGTCGATGATGCGTGCACTCATCACCGAAATTATTTTCCAACGACATAAGTGAGTTCTGAACTTCTATTTTTTTCAAAACTTCTTTGAATTTTTTTCAAAATCATTGGAACCCATTTATAGTCATTTGAACATTTCTTATTCGGAAAATACTTTAAATCGTATTATTATATATTTTCAAAATCTTAAAACCAATTTCCAAGATACCAAAGTTCAATCTCTCAAATTTGAAATTCGAAACCCTTCAGTTATAAATCATTTTTATATAAATCAAATTTCTTATAAAATCCTCAAATTTTCAAATCCATTTGAAACTTCTATATATAGAATAAAATCATACTTCATATTTGTTTCATAGAATTTCTCCTTTTGATATAAACATTAATGCTTTTATTTCTCTTTAATTGAAATTAAATTCATTTCACATGTAATATTCTCATTTATACTACATTTATTTGCAAATCATTTCATAAGGAATTTTCTTACGTTTATAACCAATTTATTAAACTTAATTCCTTTTTATAAGATATTGTTCGAGTTTAAAGTTATCACAACTTTATTTATAACCATTTATTGCAACATCCATTTATTTCATAATAATTTACAAGTCATGGCTTTCATTGTAGTCATTTCAATTTTAATTCATATTTGCTTATTCCATTTAGTTTCACCTTTACCTTTCAATTTATTACATTTCATAAATGTTAATTAAGTTTATAAACATATTTTTCCAATTTAATCTCATTTACAACATTTACTTAATCACAATTTCAATTTAAAGATCCCAAGGCTTAAAGTTCAAACTTGTATATTATTACATTACATGCCAAAAATGTATACCCAAATTCTATTCATTTACGAAACATAGATATAACAAATTAAACCTTGTTTTGCTTGCTTTAAAATTAAGGTTATCAGTTCAACTATATAATTCAACCCAATTATCAAGTTTCACTCATATATTAATTCAAAAGGTTTTGATTATCCAAAATATCCAAATATTCCATTTTTTCAATAATTGAAACTACATGTCAACAAACAACAAAATTCACAACAACATTTCAATTTCATAAACAAATATCCTAATTATTCATTTCATTCTCTTTAATACACTATTATTAACTAATGTTTAGTCCATTAATTCAATCGAAAATAATTAAACAATGTTTATAATTTGATTAAATACAACAAGTCAACAAAAATGGTAATAATTAAATATTACCATTTCATAAATCAAACACATTACAAATAACTACATTAGTCATAAAATATTATTCCTTTATATATATCATATAATACTAGGAAAAATAATTTCATTTCAAAATTTATACAAAACTTTTTTATAACACTAAAAAATACGCGCTCTCGTATATACACTCAAATAACTCTTTCTAGGGTATTACTACCCTATCCCTAATGAGTTAACACCAACAGGATAAGGTATGTCTAAACCAAAGCTCCGGTACCAACTGTAACGACCCATCTTTTTGGACAGTTTAAATCAACAATAAACTACACATGTCTAATTCAAACCATTCGAAAGGGAGGATTGTTATGGGATAAATAAGAAAATAAAAGAAAAGGAGGAAAAATAAAACACAGAATCTCGCAGCGGAAGGATGAAATATAATACAAAAAAATAAATACATAAATAGTTCATGAAACTATTTTCAACAAAATCAGAATTTACACTTTTTTCCAGGAAGAATAAACAATTGCTATAATAATAGTAGATACGGTCCTCGAACTCCGTCTTCGTCTTTAGAAAAAAGTGTCTTCGCTAAACTGAAATACTCGGTTTGACCCGAGTGTAAAGTAAAACAAAAACACTCGAGTCAGGACTAACATTCTTATGTAAGTAGGTAAACTCAAGTGAAATGTATAGATAACTCAATAAGTGAAATACTTAGGTTTAAGTAAACATCATCTTTCACACTATAAATCGGTTCGGTTCAAATACCGACTTTATGTTCATTTCCAATCGATTTTTTATTAAATCTAACTTTAGATTTCAATTCTTCTCTTAAAGCTATTAAGTTATAAATCAAACAAGTTTAAATCCATATAAAAAAATTGATTAAATTTCAATTTCATAATTTTAAGTTCAAACATAAATTCAAACTCACAACATTCCAATTTTATTTCTAAATCAATTTATTTAACCCAAAGTTGTTTTATATCGGGTATACATCATTTCAATCCAAAGTGATTTTGTTAAAGAGAACTTGAAGTGTGAGAACAATAATAACATACATAACATAACATGTCACTGATCAACATGCGTGCATAATTAACAACTTAATATATACACATGCATAACTAACATATCACATGTGTCACATATCGTAAATAACATAAGTGAATATTTCAAATTCTGACATGTCATACACTAACATAACGTATAAACATATAATACGACAATATACAAGGAACTTGCAAGGTGAAATAACATGGCATCTCATTTTTCCCAAACATAACACATTATTTACACATAGCATAGGTGACATATTATTAACATAGTATGTATAACATATGATTTTATTAACTAACTCATTTTTTTAACAAAGCATATGCGACATATTTCAATACAAGGCATAAAAAAATTTCTAACATAACACATTTTTTTACATCTCATATGTGACATATTTAACATACATATGTGGATGTAACAACCCACATATTTTACGATTGTGTATTTAAATATTTTATTTAAATACAGCATCGTTAGTCGGATTATAGTCCAAAATGCTACTTTTTGCATACAGTCGAATTAGGACTCGGGACCACTCCCATTGAGTTCAAAATGCCATTTGCAACCTTTTTGAGTATAAACTTCGATATATTTAGAGCTAGCTAAAGTTTGACCTATGCACTTTGGACTTTGGGTTTGGGTTAGCCTAAATTATTAACTCTAGCCCCACCCCCACTTCTCTTCATTCACTTTCATTTCCTAATACCTTTAAGCTTTCATAAAAATGGGGGAAGAAAAAGAGAATTAGAATTCCTAAGCCCTCGTTCCATTGCAAATCCAAGTTCTAACTCCAAATTCAAAGTGAAGCTATTGGTAAGCATCCTCTTCTTCTTCTCCAACTCATTTTACCTTCAATTTCAGAAATTCCTAAAGTCTAACTTAGGAAATGTTTTTCTTTTAAGCTTAGATTCAAGCTTCTTGGGTTGAAATTGAGGAGTGATTGTTTTTACCTTCCTCTATAGCTTATTCTTTCTTGTTTTTGTGCAAAAGATGAGATTTTTATCTCACATCTAGGTCTATAACTATCTTTGGTTGTTAGGTATGAATTCTAACTTCTATTCCGTGTTCATTGGCTTTGGATTGAATTGGTTTTATGAATGTTCCAAATTTTGGTGTTTTGAAGTCAAATCCTTAAAAATCCTAGCTTTGTTGTTTGAACATGTTTTTGGTGATGCATCGAAGGGCCTATAGGGCTGGGTTGTCGATTGACATAAACCCCTAACGCACATTGCTCGTCCGATCGCGAATTGGCTTGTGATTGCTATTCATTTGATAGGCTGAAAAACAGCCCCAGTGCCAGTCAATCGACGGGCTGTAGCAAACGAGGGTTCCTGGGATTGTTTGCAGAGGCTGGAAGTCTCTATTTCATGCAGTCAGTCGACTGGCCTCTGTAATCAGTCGATTGACTGTAGGAAATGAAACTTCCAAGTTTCTGGATCAGTCGACTGGCCTTTGCAGTCAGTCGACTGAGCTGCTTGCTTTTGCCTATTCAGCCTATTTTGTTTAAATTTCCAATTTCTATCGATTCGTGGTTTTTCAATTTGTTGTTATTAATTATCGAACTTGATGACTTCTATTTTGGAATTTTTGGGTATATCCATTTTGATGGATTTGGAATCGATTTCTTTGGATTTAATTCACGTCTTTGAAGTGAAATTTTGGCGATTGATTATTTTTACAATCATCTTCATGGATTGTCACTTCTAAATACAAAGGTTTCTACACTGGTAGTAAATATTCAAACACTTCCACAAAGATGATTTCAACTCTATTTTTAATATCAAACTCGTTTATAAAACCGTTTTTCAACCTATTAGTATATACAAACCTTTACCTCACTCATATGAGAAATCTAATTAAACGGCTTAGTAAAACAAGTGGTATGAAACGCTTGCGTTTATTTGTCGGTTAATTTTTAGACTCGTTCGATTGAAACTCTTGTGACAACTTTCGAGTGGAGATTTACAATTTGTTCGTAAATACTTAAATTAAGCAAGTGGTTATGGGACATGAAGCTAAACTCATTTATTTACTAGCTTAGTGTAATTGATTCTTCTTGATGATCGATGAGGATTATTTTTGTGGTTTTGACTAACGATGTGCGATATCACTTTGTCTGTGAGGGAGACTAAACCCTGTTTTGTGGAGTTTCGACTCAAATTAGTGGGGTAGCGACCCATGGTCTTCAGGCCGTTTGCGGAGCTTCGGCTCAAATTGATGGTTAGCAACCATGGAATAGCGTTTCGTTTGTGATGCACGTGTTGGTGAGCATGCTCCCGTTTTGTGATAGGCCTCCCCCTTTTTGTGATTTCTAGATTTTCATTGATGATTTCTAGAATTTGTGTTTCACCAAAATTCGTGATTTATATTGATAAGCTTTATCAATATTTGTGCATTGGTGAATTTGTGTTTCACTAACTTTTGTGAATTTGTGTTTCAACAACTTTTACGATTGGCATTGATAAGTTTGTCAATATTTGTGGTTTGGTGAATAGAGTAAAGAATAAGACATTCTTTTTTATGCTATGAGATTTCATTAGGTATTGTATGATTTTTGTTGTTGTCAAATATATACTTTTCATATTATGACATTATTGTTATCGTACGTTTTGTTATATCTCTTATTCCATCTCATTTTATCTGATATTTATAGCCAGACTGATCCGTTTATTATTTTCTTATTAAATAATACCCCGGTCAGACCGAGATGTTACAGGTGCTTCTACTTGACTCCTCATCTGTGAGTATTTCCTGACTTTTGGCTAACTACACTATATTAGTAGTTTTTGTTGTTATACATTCGAGATAGAGACTCCTTGATGTTTACATATTCTTTTGTCTAGCACTTGTATCTATTCTTTTATTATATTATGGATCTTGTTTGACCACTACTCTGATAAACACTTCTAAGTGTTATATATTCATATCTATTTCCGCCTTTGTGATATGGATATATGTGACTGATTGTGTTATGTTTATTCCTATATTTGTTTCCGAAGATCATATATAGCTACTGTGTAGTAGCTTTGGATTTGTATCGGTGTGTCGGATTTCCTCTTGAAATGAAATGCATGTTATACTATCTGACATATCGGTGCTCGTACAAGGCAATTACATGGATGGTCGCTCCTCAACAGCCTTATTCTTCGTGCTAGTTGACGGCATTACTCCGTAGTGTTCTTGGCTAGCGTGAGTATAGAGGTGGGGCATCACAGCATGGTATCAAAGCCAAACTTCGGAACAATGTAGAATAGTTTAACAAGGATCATCGTCCTAAGTCCATCTTAGGAGTCGTGCCTTAGGATTTTATTTGAGTCATTGGACCCATTCTATCCTATTTTCTTTGTGATGCCTTATTTTATCAATCAAGATTTGTTTGATATTCATTCTTGGATTAACCGTTTTCTTCTTCTTTCTTTCTTTCTTTCTTAAAGAAGAGAAATGGTTAGACCGGGCCGTCCCAGTGTCGGTCAATCTAGTGCTACTCCCCAGGACGGAGTATTTATATCTGCCCAACAGCTTCTTGATCTTGTAAAGAATGCTCAAGCTGTCGGACCCATTTCAGAGCCTACTCACCCTAAATCTGGGTTTACACGTTTGTGCAGTGATTATACCAACTTGGGTGGGAAGCCATTCAAGGGTACCGAAAACATCATTGAAGTCCAAGCTTGGCTTGGAACATGCGATCGCATCTTTTCTCGCATGAATCTTATTGGTCTTCATCGAGTCCAAGTGGCTTCTAGTATGCTCCTACAAAGAGCATTAGATTGGTACGAACTTCTGATTTCTAAAATTATTGAAGCGGATCTTACTTGGGAGCAATTTCGGGAAAGATTTCAATCGAAGTATGTACCAGAAGCTGAGAAAGTGACTTTAGCCCGTCGTTTTATAGACCTTGTTCAAGGTGAATCTTCTGTGGCAGAATATGTCACATCTTTTGAATCTCTCTCTAATTATAGGGTCGAGTATATAAATACCCCATTGAAGAAAAATCAGAGATTTGTCTATGGCTTGAATAAGAATCTCAAGAAGCCATTACTTCTGAAATTGGAGGTTGCTTTCGATCAGCTTGTTGATATCGCTCTTCGACTTGAAGAGGCTGATAAAGAGGGTGATGTTGAATTTGTGGGTGCCAAACCAAACTTCAACAAAAACAAGAAGAGGCCTAATAAGTTCAAGGGTCCTTATCCCAACAAGAAAGGGAAACATGTAGCAAAGACTCCTAACTCTAGCCGTGAAGAATGATACAATTGTGGTTCTAAGGACCATTATACAAATAAGTGTTCAAAGCCCCTTACTTGTCACTATTGCAAAAGCTCGGGCCATTACATATCTTCATGTCCCAAACTTCAGAGTAAGAAGGAGGGAAAGCTAAATGTTGTACAAGCCCCTAGGGACACTTCTCATGGTCAAGGTATTTCTCATTCTATCCCTGATGGCATGATTATGTTTTGTGAACAACCTATTCGAGTTCTTTTTGATACGGGTGCATCCCATTCTTTTATACCAAAAGAACTTGTTGATACTTTTTCGTTAAGTGTTATGGCTTTAATGACTTCTTTGAGAATTACGAAACCGGTCGGTGGATCCACAACACTTAGTTTGCTTTGTAAAGATGTCGAGATTATTTTGTGTGCTTTTTCTTTCCGAGCTGATTTGCATGTCATGGATTACTTGGGATTCGGAATGATTTTGGGAATGGATTGGCTTAACCGTTACGAAGCCCATATCCTATGTCCTAAGCGGACTATTCATCTTCGACATCCTCAATCTGTTAAGCAGATTTCTATTATTCTTAAAGATTCGGATTCCAACCTTGCAGCATCTTTATATTCTTTAAACGCTCACGATGACGATAATGATGATGAGGAAGATGTCATTTCTCTTATTCACGTTGTTCGTGAATTTTCCCACATATTTGATCTCATTTTAGGATTACCACCTAAGAAAGAAATTGAGTTTAGAATTAATCTAATTCCTGGATTACCTATTACTCGTCCTCCTTATCATAAGTACAATAAGGAAAATGAGGAGATGTGTAAACAATTATCCGAATTGGAGACGAAGCAATTTATTCGCTCTAGTTCCTCTCCTTGGGGAGCTTCGGCTATTTTTGTAAAGAAATCCAATGGTATACTTAGGCTTTGCGTTGACTACCGCAAGCTTAATGATCTCACCATTAAGAATAAATATCATTTACCTCGGATTGATGATCTATTTGATCAACTTTGTAGTGCTAGAGTCTTTTCACAATTAGACTTAGCAACCGGCTTTCTTCAGCTTCGTGTTGCAGAGGATAGTATTCCTTTGACGCCATTCCGTACTTGTTATGGATCGTATGAATGGTTTGTTATGCCACTTGGTTTAACGAATGCTCTAGCTTATTTCGTTGACCTTATCCATCTAGTTTTCAAAGACTTCCTCGATCGATTTGTTCTCATCTTTATAGACGATATTCTTGTTTATTCCAAAACCAAGGAGGAGCATGAAAACATCTTCGAATTGTGTTAGAAACTCTTAGGAGTAATCAATTGAAAGAAACTTTTTCTAAATGCCACTTTTGGAAACTTCGTGTGAAATTTCTTGGCCATATTATTTCTGAATCTGGAATTTCCGTGGATCCTTCAAAGATTGAATCAATACAAAATTGAAAGAGACCGAAGAGTATGATGGAAATCCGTAGTTTTCTTAGATTGGCGGGCTATTACCATCATTTTATCAAAGACTTTTCTAAAATTTCCGCGCCTCTTACGAGCTTGACAAAGAAAGAAGTTAAATACATTTGGTCGGACAAATGTGAAGCTTCTTTTCAGAAATTAAAAGAACTCCTTTCCGATGTTCCAATTCTTGTGATTCTCGAAGGGAATCAAGATTTTATTGTTTATACCGATTCTAGTCATGTTGGTTTGGGAGCCGTTCTTATGCAAAGAGAACGCGTTATTGCTTATGCTTCTAGGCAATTAAAGCCTGCCAAGACTAGATATGCCACTCATGATTTAGAGCTCGCGGCTATTATTTTCGCCTTTCGAATTTGGCGTCATTGTCTTTTGGGAGAGAAATTTGTTCTCTACACTGATCATAAATCTTTAAAGTATTTATTTTCCCAAAAGGAATTCAATTTGCGTCAACAACGTTGGCTCGAGTTCCTTGCATCTTATGATCTTGATACTCTTTACACCCCCGGAAAGGGAAATCGTGTTGTTGAGGCCCTTAGTCGTAAGCAACAAGCGGTTGTGTCTATGATGATATCCAAGTGGAATGATCTCGAGACTTTATCCATTTGTGAGATTCGAGATCGTGAATCCGATTTATGTTCATCTCTCATTTTATGTAGCCTTGAGGCTAATCCTTCTCTTTTAGACCGCATCCTTGAAGCTCAAAAGCTAGATCCCGAACTGGCTTTTCATAGCCAAAATTTTAGGGATAAAATTGATATTGAAGGTTTGAAAGACTTTGATATTGAATCTCGTGGCGGTATTCGAAAATTTGGTAGGCTTATCGTACCAAATATTAGCGATCTTCGTAAAGATATTTTAGAAGATTCTCATCGTTCTAAATTTACCATTCATCCCGGTAATAGTAAAATGTATGCGGATATGAAGCGATTTTATTATTGGGATGGGATGAAATCTGATATTGCTAACTTTGTTAGGCGTTGCATGACTTGCCAGCGAGTTAAAGCCGAGCACCAAAGGCCCGGTGGGTTATTGCAACCTTTGGACATTCCAATTTGGAAGTGGGACCAAATTTCTATGGATTTTATTGACGGTCTTCCCCGTTCTCGTTCGGGTCATGATAGTCTTTGGGTGATAGTTGATAGTCTTTGGACTTACCAAATCCGCCCATTTTATTCCCGTTTGGTCCAATCGGACCGTGCCTCTTTTGGCCAAACACTTTATTAAAGAAATTATTAGATTACATGGAGTTCCTTCATCTATTGTTAGCGATCGCGATCCATTGTTTACTAGTGGATTTTGTAAGAGTCTTCATAAAGCTTCGGAAACAAAGCTTAATTTTAGCACCGCTTATCATCCTCAGTCCGATGGACAAACCGAGCGTGTGAATCAAACTCTTGAAGATCTTCTTCGTGCATGTATTCTTGATTTTGGTGGAAGTTGGGAGGATCATATTTCTCTTGTTGAGTTTTTCTATAATAATAGCTTGCAATCTAGTATTGGTATGGCGCCTTTTGAGGCACTCTATGGAAGGCCATGTCGATCTCCTTCTTGTTGGCTTGAGGCCGGTGAGAAGCTGGTTTTAGGTCCAAACTTTATTCGTGATTCCACAGAAAAGATTGACCTTATCCACCATAGGATGAAAGAAGCTCAAAGTAGGAAAAAAATCCTATGCCGATAACCGAAGAAGGAAATTAGAATTTTCTGTGGGAGATTTTGTGTTTATTCGTGTTTCACCTATGAAGGGTGTTGTGCGTTTCAGTCGATTGAGAAAATTAGCACCTCGATATATTGGTCCATTTCCCATCACCGAACGTATTGGTTCCATGGCTTACCGCCTTTTATTACCGGTCAGTTTTCTGCTATTCATGATGTGTTTCACGTTTCTCAATTACGGAAATGCCTTCGAGATTCCGATTCTATTCTTGAGCTATGTGTTGTGGAAGAAATTGAAGTTTCACCTAATTTGACTTATGAGCAACATCCTATTCGTATTATTGCAACGGAGGTTAAACGCCTTCAAAATAAAGATGTCCCTCTTGTGAAGGTTCAATGGTCCGTAAATCCTAAGGATTGTTCTTGGGAATCTAGAGAATTCATCGAGCGAACACATCCAGACTTACTTTCTTGTGCTCTTTGAGGTGAACTTTTTAATTCAAATTTCTCTTGTGCTGATATGTTTTTATGGTTGTTACTTTTTATTTTCTTCTTAAATATTGCGAGGACGCAATTTCTTTAAGGAGGAGAGTCTGCAACAACCCGCATATTTTACGATTGTGTATTTAAATATTTTATTTAAATACAGCATCGTTAGTCGGATTATAGTCCGAATGCTACTTTTTGCATACGGTCGAATTAGGACTTAGGACCACTCCCATTGAGTACAAAACGCCGTTTGTGACCTTTTTGAGTATAAACTTCGATATGTTTGGAGCTAGCTAAAATTTGAACTATGCAGTTTGGACTTTGGGTTTGGGTTAGCCTAAACTATTAAATCTAGCTCCACCCCCACTTCTCCTCATTCACTTTCATTTCCTAATACCTTCAAGCTTTCATAAAAATGGGGGAAGAGAAAGAGAATTAGAATTCCTAAGCCCTAGTTCCATTGCAAATCCAAGTTCTAACTCCAAATTCAAAGTGAAGCTATTGGTAAGCATCCTCTTCTTCTTCTCCAACTCATTCTACCTTCAATTTCAGAAATTCCTAAAGTCTAACTTAGGAAATGTTTTTCTTTTAAGCTTAGATTCAAGCTTCTTGGGTTGGAATTGAGGAGTGATTGTTTTTACCTTGCTCTATAGCTTCTTCTTCTTTGTTTTTGTGTAAAAGGTGAGATTTTTATCTCACATCTAGGTCTATAACTATCTTTGGTTGTTAGGTATGAATTCCAGACTTCTATTCCGTGTTCATCGGCTTTGGATTGAATTGGCTTTATGAATGTTCCAATTTTTGGTGTTTTGAAGTCAAATATTTAAAAATCCTAGCTTTGTTGTTTGAACATGTTTTTGGTGATGCATCGAAGGGCCTATAGGGCTGGGTTGTCGATTGATATAAACACGTAGCGCCCATTGCTCGTCCGATCGTGAATTGGCTTGTGATTGCTATCATTTGATAGGCTGAAAAACAGCCCCAGTGCCAGTCAGTCGACTGACCTTCGCAGTCAGTCGACTGGCTGTAGCAAACGAGGGTTCCTGTAACTGTTTGTAGAGGCTACAAGCCTTTGTTTCCTGCAATCAGTCGACTGGCCTCTGTAATCAGTCGACTGACTGCAGGAAATGAAACTTCCATGTTTCTGGATCAGTCGACTGGCCTTTGCAGTCAGTCGACTGAGCTGCTTGCTTTTTCCCATTTAGCCTATTTTGTTTAAAATTCCAATTTCTATCGATTCGTGGTTTTTCAATTTGTTGTTATCATTTATTATCGAACTTGATGACTTCTATTTTGGAATTTTTGGGTATATCCATTTTGATGGATTTGGAATCGATTTCTTTGGGTTTAATTCACGTATTTGAATGTGAAATTTTGGTTATTGATTGTTTTTACAATCATCTTTATGGATTGTCACTTCTAAATACAAAGGTTTCTATACTAGTAGCAAATATTCAAATTCTTTCACAAAGATGAATTCAACTCTATTTTCAATATCAAACTCGTTTATAAAATCGTTTTCCAACCTATTAGTATATACAAACCTTTACCTCACTCGTATGAGAAATCTTTTAAATGGCTTAGTAAAACAAGTGGTATGAAACGCTTGTGTTTATTTTGTCTGTTTATTCTTAGACTCGTTCGATTGAAACTCTTGCGACAACTTTCGAGTGGAGATTTATAATTTGTTCGTAAATACTTAAATTAAGCAAGTGGTTATGGGACATGAAGCTAAACTCATTTATTTACTAGCTTAGTGTAATTGACACTTCTTGATGATCGATGAGGTTCATTTTTGTGGTTTTGACTAACGATGTGCGATGTCTCTTTGTCTGCGAGGGAGACTAAACCCTGTTTTGTGGAGTTTCGACTCAAATTGGTAGGGTAGCGATCCGTGGTCTTCGGGCCGTTTGTGGAGCTTCGGCTCAAATTGATGGTTAACAACCATGGAATAGCGTTCTGTTTGTGATGCACGTGTTGGTGAGTTTTCATGCTTCCGTTTTGTGATAGGCCTTCCCCTTTTTGTGATTTCTGGATTTTCATTGATGATTTCTAGAATTTGTGTTTCACCAAAATTCATGATTTATATTGATAAGCTTTATCAATATTTGTGCATTGGTGAATTTGTGTTTCAACAACTTTTACGATTGGCATTGATAAGTTTGTCAATATTTGTGGTTTGGTGAATAGAGTAAAGAATATGACATTCTTTTTGATGTTATGGTATTTCGTGAGATATTGTATAATTTTTGTTGTCGTCAAATGTATACTTTTCATAGTATGACATTATTGTTATCATATGTTTTGTTATATCTCTTATTCCATCTCATTTTATCTGATATTTATCGCTAGACCGATCCGTTTATTATTTTCTTATTAAATAATACTCGGGTCAGACCGAGATGTTACAGGTGCTTCTACTTGACTCCTCATCTGGGAGTATTACCTGACTTTTGGCTAACTACACTATATTGGTAGTTTTTGTTGTTATACATTCGAGATAGAGACTCCTTGATGTATACAAATTCTTTTGTCTAGCACTTGTATCTATTCTTTTGTTATATTGTGGATCTTGTTTGACCACTACTCTGATGAACACTTCTAAGTGTTATATATTCATATATATTTCCGCCTTTGTGATATGGATATCTGAGACTGATTGTGTTATGCTTATTTCTATATTTGTTTTCGAAGATCATATATAGCCACTGTGTAGTAGCTTTGGGTTTGTATCGGTGTGTCGGATTTCCTCTTGAAATGAAATGCATGTTATACTATCTGACATATCGGTGCTCGCATAAGGCAATTACACGGATGGTCGCTACTCAACAACCTTATTCTTCGCGCTAGTTGACGGCATTACTCCGTAGTGTTCTTGGCTAGCGTGAGTATAGAGATGGGGCGTCACAGCGGAAATCAATCAAATCAACATAATATACTATTTGTGACATATAAAACAACATGTGCATGTGAATGTTATAACACAATTTCAAGGGAACATAACAACATATATCACATATTCATATCTAAAGCAAACATTTCAATCAATGTTATTTATCTAAAAATAAAAATGTTAATCGTGAGTGATTGCTCACCTTTTGAGGTTGGAGAGTTTTTGACAACACAAATTGATAGATTCTAGATGAAATCCAAACACGACACGCTAACCAATCCTATCCATAGCAACGATCTGATAGCAAAGCAAATCACGACAACGCAAGTCGAACAAACTGAGTTTTCTTCTTCTTCTTTTCTTAAAGAGATGAATCAAGAGAGGATTGATGCAGTTTGGAATTTGAAGAGAGAAGGGATCGAATTTGAAGTTTGGGAATTTGTGCATTTGTGAATTTAGGAATTTTGAAGTTTCTGTATTTATTAGGAAGAAGGAAAAAGTGTGAGCAGAAAGCTTCAGATAAAGTAATGAAAAACAATATGTACGTACTTTGGTTTTATTCTCTAGTGGAAAAACCAAAAGAGGCATGTATTTAATAAAAGAAAGCAATAAAACCAAAATGTGAAAATAGAGGCAGGATTATTGAATAATAAGGAAATGAATGGACCACTTAGGATTTAATTAATTGCATGTTCCACTCAATTAAAAATAATAGCACCAAATATACTTTTTATACACCCGTTTTAAACAAAATTAACATATAATAAATAAATTTGAATACAACAACCAATGTAACGTTACAGAAAATAAAAGATGATCCGAAACTCAAATTCAACTTATACGAAATATTAATAAAATAGTGTGTGTATATATATATATATATACAAATTTAATAAGAAAATATATAAAATAAAACATTTATTGGCTTATATTACCAAATTCCTAGGGGAAGGATTGGAAAAACACTAAATTAGGCACTCGCGCGTATTCTTTTTGTTTAAAGCATGCAGTAGGTATAAATGTTGGAAGAAAGAGACAAAATAAAGAGAATGAGAAGAAATAAATTTGAAGGAGCAGCATAGTTTTTAAAAAGGGGAGGTGACAAAAGAATATAAAAATACAGTAAGCTTTTCAAAGAAACGATGTGGTTATGTGTTTAATAAATATAAACATGAACATGCTAGCATGAATGATGCATGTGAATTAAATATGAATTGTTATTAGGCAGAAGTTATGAAAAAGAATGAATACTGAAAGTTGTAACATGCAATAATAAATGATTAGATGCAAATACAAGAGGTATATAAGAATTAGCCTAATAAAAGTAGGTGGAAGAATGTATATCTAATAATAAGAATGGAAAATGAATATACAGAGGATAAATGAAAGTTTTATGAAATAAAGAGAGAGGTTTTTTCTAAATATTTGCAATGTGAAAGTGAACAAGGCAAAAAAAACATGAATGAGATAGTAGTTAGAAAAAAAGCAATAGAATATGAAATGTGCATGAATATGAATTCGTGATGAACATCACCTTTCATACTTCAAAATGAATATAACGCCACATTAATCCAATATGGAAATATATTTCAATTCGGTTAATTTCGTTTATCCCAAATCAACTCAAATTTATGCCTATTTAAAAGTTTTATTAAAATACAATAAAAAAATTAAACACACCCATCAAGGTAACGGGCACCACCACTACATAAAATAAAAGATGAACCATGGTTCCAAATTCAAATCAAAATCGACGTTTTTCTCAATGCACAATCATGAACATAAAATACTTAATTTATTCTAAACTTTACGATTAGCATTGTATCTCTATACTATCAAAGACTACTATTTAGCGACCGTAAAATGTGACTTCAATATTCATTTTTCTCTTTAATAAAATTACGCTTACTTTAAAAACAATAGCATTCATTTTGTTTTCATTAAAGCATCCTTTTTATTTTGACAATAACGTATGTTTCTTTCGTTAAATCCATTAATTACAACTAATGTATTTCTTTTTTTTGCCTTTTTAATATTGAAAGATTCCAAATTGACATAATTGTAATTAATTTCAAAATTACACTTTAAAGAGGATCCTAACAAACGTACATTTCTTTCTTTAAACATCATTAATTTCAATTAAATTCTCTTTTCCTTTTATTCAAAGATTCCAAGTTAAATTAACGGCAATAAATTTCAGTATTAGAATTTAAAACGGAACATAATTAATGGATAGATAATTAAAACAATTGAAATCTTTTTACAGTAACTTAAATACATTTATAGAATTGTTGTTTACACATAAGATAATTAAAACAATTGGATTCTTTTTTTTTACAGTAACTTAAATACATTTGTAGAATAGTTGTTTACATATAAGAGTTATAAATTAACTTGCTTAAATAGTATCAATGACATACAAACAACAAAATTTATATTTTTATATTTTTTTATTATTCATAATTTCACCAAACTTCAATAGTTTAAATTCGATTAAATCTAGTAGAGTTCTTAATTAAATAAAATTTCAATTAATTCAACTTTATCTTCTCAATTCCTGAATCGTTTAACTAATTAAGTCTTATTAAAGTAAAACTTATACTTCTTTCCTTTTATGTAAAATCCAATTATACTAAATTTTATTAACAAATTAATTTCAATAGGTTGATATGTAAGATGAGCGAAAATCAAGACTAAAATTTAAATAAGTTTGAATACATATTTATACATTTATTGTTTACAAATAGATAAGAAGTTAATTTACAATTAAAACCCAATTCTAGTTAATTATAAATTGATTTCATGCTTTACATAATATTAAATCTATCCAATTAAACCTTTATTAAACCATACGTTTGAAATCACATAAAATAGTTGTCACTTTATTAAATCAAAATCAGATGTTATAATTCAAAGTAAATTTTATTTAAAATCATAAAATTTTAATTTCTTTCTGTATTAAATTCTAAAATTTGAATTTTCTTCTTTTCGAAAAATACGGGTCGTTACAGTCACCTACCCTAGCACGCCTTATACGCTTTTGTTTTGTACCGTACCTATGGAGTGCCCTCTGACGACGCCCAGTATGGGGGAGATTACGGTACTAAATAGACTATGGGAATATAAAAGTGTGTTAAGGTGGAAAATGTAAAACCTTAATGCTATTTTCAGTATATTATACTTTACTTTAGACACTATTATAATAGCGTATATTACTACATAGTAGATAGTTATAATGGATCCTTAGGAGATGTGAATCCCGAACATCTCTTAAGTTACTGCACTCACGTTAGACACTGGATATGAGATGTCAAATCTCGTAGACATCTCTGACGCCGTTCCACTCATATTTATTCTGTTGATTTAACTTACATAAGATCTTTTAGTTCTGACTCGAGTGTTTTGTCTTTTCAATTCGCTCGGGTCAGCTTGAGCATTTCAGGATTTAGAAGACCATATTATGAAGGACGAAGACGAAGATTTATTATAATATTCCACTACATTCATACTGTTCCGCTGCAGTATTTATTGTTTTCTCGTATGTGTAACTCTGATATGTATTGTATAAGTAAAATCAAAAATTTTGCAAGACAACTTCATGAACTGTATATTATATTTTATCGATCCGTTGCAAGATTCTATTTTTCTTTCTCTGCTTTTTCTTATTTACCCCATAACAATCCGCCCTTCTATATGGTTTAAGTCTGACGTGTGTGGTTTATCGTCGATTTAAAGTGTACAAAAAGGCAGGACGTTAAATCTGGTATCAGAGCTTTGGTTTAGCGATAAAGCTTAACTTTGTGGGGTCTGACTCTTCATTAATAGAGTAGTAATACCCAATGATGAGTCGTTGAGTGTATATATGAGAGAGCATATTTGTTAGTGTTATAAAAAGGTTTAAATATGGTGCTACTTTATTCCTTTTTGTATTTATAGATTCTGGTTGATTGATGTGTTGCATCTTTTTACCACCATATTAATTCTATTTAAATTAAATAAATGATCATATGGGGTATTTTAACTTGTTTTAACCAAAATCCATATTAATTCCAAATTGTCACATATCTATCTTCATATAGGAGAAAAACGGTCATTTGTGTGCATATATTTCTTTGAGAAAAATTAATTGAAAATCTATATATATTTGTGTAGGAATTTGATCTCAAATAGGAGTGGTTTCATGAAGACACAAGCATGCACAACATGAATATAAAGGAATGAAGATGGAAATAATTCAAAGTGAAGATCATGGAGGACCCCACCTACCCACCTACCTTAATGTACAAATTAGAGGCTAATGCACATGCTTAGGAATTAATGGCTTCATGTACACTTAAATGGGGATTATGATATGATAATGATTACTTGGTGGCCACACTACCTCAAGGGCATTTTGGGCATTCCCTAAAAATATGAATTAGGGTTTCATACATGAATAAATGCCCATATGTTTCATGTAAACTCTCTTCCTTAGTCTCTCTTCATTAGTTTAGGCTCAAAATAAAAGAAAAGCTTCTCTTTCTTTTCATGGCTACTTAGTCATTTATCTTTATGTAATTTATTTTTTTATGCAACTTCAATACATGTTCTTTTATTTTTTATGCTTATATACTTTCATGTTGTAGTGTAGATTTATTTTTCTTGCAAGTAGAATAGTTTTTCTTTATCTTGCTTTCTTATACCTTTTCCTTTTCTCTAATGTTGCAAGCTACATTTGTTGTTTTAATGACAAATATGAGAGGCTAAACCCCTTCAATTCAGGGGGTAATGAAGCTCTCTAATTATGTAGCTTCAATTATTTGTTGATTCATGCTTTCTTTTTGTGCTTGATGATGATGATGGAAATGATTTAATTGTTGTTTTTGCTTTGAATTTGATATCCTATATTGTTGATATCAAATAGACTATGCTTAAACAATCACTAATACAAATGCCTCTTCATAAAAATATGATTATGGCATAAGAAAGTGATTTGAAATTCAAATTTGATGGTCTATATTTCTAATCAATAGTTAATAGACCATACTTAAAATATATTTCATTTTCATTTTCTTTGTCAAGTTTCATGAAAGTTAGTAAGTGCTTTAAGGGATGTGTTATAGTTTGATGGCTTATGTTGGCTAATCAATAGCACAAATATGTCATACTTATGATAAGCACATCAATTAAAGCACTAACGACCATAAAAGAGAGATCATGATTTCATATGTGTTGAACTACATGATCTAGAGAGTGGATTTATTTCCTAAATTGTCACTTAACTCTTGTATTTGCTTCTTTTTTCTTTTAGTTAGTTCTGTAATTCTCTAGCTTAACTTTCATTCGACTTTGGTTTAATTTGATTAAATAGAATTTTAAAATCATCAATTCCCTGTGGATCGACCTGTATTCTCCATGTGCTACATTCGTACACCGTGCGCTTGCGGTTATTTTTATTTCTAAATTTTTCGATGGTTTTCTAATCCGATAGAAATTCCGTCGATTAACAAGTTTTTGGCGCCGTTGCCGGGGAATTTCTTTGTTTTTTATTTTCTATTCTTCGAACTATTTTTATTTGATTTTCATATGTTTTATTTTGTGTGTGTTTTCAATATATATATAGTGTGCTTGTGTCATGTTATTTGCATTTGATTTGTTGTTCTAGTTTGCATTGTATTTTGCATTTCTATTTTTTTTCAAAAAAAACATCACAATTTCAAAACCAACCAAAAATATTTTATTCCCTTTGCAATTTCCATTTCATTTTTTTACATTTTCATTTGTACATATATTTTTTATCCTCTTTTCACTATTCTCAGTTACAATTCTTAATTCTCTGTTCTATCCACTGTTTACAACCATTTCACCACAAACTTCTCCAAACAGAGCACATACCACTACAGCATAGCCTTCCTCCCTCCCTTTTACATTCCTCCACCACAGCAGAACTTCACTTCATTATCACCTTCTCTTCCCATAACCAGTCATCACACTTCACCACTTCACTCACACTTGTGTGCATATATTTCTTTGAGAAAAATTAATTGAAAATCTATATATTTGTGTAGGAATTTGATCTCAAATAGGAGTGGTTTCATGAAGACACATGCATGCACAACATGAATATAAAGGAATGAAGATGGAAATAATTCAAAGCGAAGATCATGGAGGAACCCACCTACCCACCTACCTAATGTACAAATTAAAAGCTAATGCACATGCTTATGGAATTAATGGGTTCATGTACACTTAAATGGGGATTATGACATGCTAATGATTACTTGGTGGCCACACTACCTCAAGGGCATTTTGGGCATTACCCAAAAATATGAATTCGGGTTTCATACATGTATAAATACCCATATGTTTCATGTAATCTCTCTTCCTTAGCCTCTCTTCATTAGTTTAGGCTCAAAATAAAAGAAAAGCTTCTCTTTCTTTTCATGGCTACTTAGCCATTTATCTTTATGTAATTTCTTTTTTTATGCAACTTCAATACATGTTCTTTTATTTTTCATGCTTATTTGCTTTCATGTTGTAGTGTAGATTTATTTTTCATGAAAGTAGAATAGTTTTTCTTTACCTTGCTTTCTTATTCCTTTTCTTTTTCTCTCATGTTGCAAGCTACATTTGGTGTTTTAATGACAAATATAAGTGGCTAAACCCCTTCAATTTAGGGGGCAATGAAGCTCTCTAATTATGTAGCTTTAACTATTTGTTGATTCATGCGCTCTTTTTGTGCTTAATGATGGTGATAGAAATGGTTTAATTGTTGTTTTTGCTTTGAATTTTATAGCCTATATTGTTGACATCAAATACGCTATGCTTAAACAATCACTAACACAAATGCCTCTTCATCAAAATATGATTATGGCATAAGAAAGTGATTTGAAATTCAAATTTGATGGTCTATATTTCTAATCATTTGTTAATAGACCATACTTAAAATATATTCCATTTTCATTTTCTTTGTCAAGTTTCATGAAGGTTAGTAAGTACTTTAAGGGATGTGTTATAGTTTGATAGCTTATGTTGGCTAATTAATAGCACAAATATGTCATACTTATGATAAGCACATCAATTAAAGCACTAATGACCATAAAAGAGAGATCATGATTTCATATGTGTTGAACTACATGATCCAGAGAGTGGATTTATTTCCTAAATTGTCACTTAACTCTTATATTTGCTTCTCTTTTCTTTTATTTAGTTCTCTAATTCTCTAGCATAGCTTTCACTCGACTTTGGTTGAATTTGATTGAATAGTATTTTAAAATCATCAATTCCCTGTGGATCGACCTATATTCACCCCGTGCTACATTCGTCCACCGTGCGCTTGCAGTTATTTTTATTTCTAAATTTTTCAACGGTTTTCTAATCCGATAGAAATTCCGTCGATTAACGTTGATGCTTGGAGCTATGACATCAATAGGGATTTCTAAACACTTAATAGAATAGACCGACACAATATTTGTTTTGAATATAAGTGAATGAAATAATTTTGCCTATTATATTTTCTATATATATAAAATAAATTTTTTTATAAATAAGATATATATTTGGTTGTAATATATTGGTTGTTAGGTAATGAAATTTATAAATAATAGTTGAAATAAGATCGAAAATAAAATAAATGAAAATTGGGAATTTAGAACATAAGTTCCGAGATTTTTGGAAATTTCTTTCAAATGATTTTGGAATATAATAATATTATTATTTAGAACTATTTTCTGATATAAATATTTCAATATAATTTCAAAAGAGTTATTTTAAAAAAATAATTTTTTTTTGAAAGAAATAAGTTCTGTACTCCCCTCTCTGTCGCTGGAAAATAATTTCGGTGATGAGTATACGCATCATCGACATTCATTTTCGAGTTTCGAAGTGGGAAGGCCACTGTAGTAGTTTTACTACGGATTTATTTGGTAACCAAATAAAAATTTTACTTGTTTTAAATATAATTAGATATAAGTTTTAAGTATACATTTATTTATTATTTTTTAATGATTTGAAACTTAATCTGGTATTTAATTCTTAAGTTTCCATTAATTAATAGTTCCAATTGCTTTAGTGAAATGAAATTTAACTAATAATGGAACCTCTAAAGGATATAAGAGATTTAATGCAAAGTTATAAATTAAATAAAAAAAGAAAATTTAAATTTGTAACATATAAAACAAAGGATATTATTATTGAACATTTAATTAATTAAAAGAATTGAAAATACTTGCATAACTTTCAATTACATTCTTAAAGGCATATATATAACTTACCAAAAGATATAAAAAGTTGAAATGTTAATAAGAAAATGTAATAGATATTATACAAGTAATAAACTTGAGTTAATGAAAGTAATTAATGAAATTCTTTAATAAATAAGAATTTGGTGTTGTAGTTGTTATAAACTTAAGTATAGTTGAAATACTACTAATTAAATATAATAGAAGGCAGGTATTGTAAGTAAGAAAGTTTAAACTTAAGTAAATAAGTTGAAGTTATTTCTAAATAAAATTGTAAGAAATAAATGTAAATTAAAAAGATAAATCATTATATGAATGAAAAAGAGAAATCAAACAACAAATGTATGAATGGATTAATAAGGATAAACTTAATCTATTGTTTGAAATTGTTGTTGTTTGTTTTGGTTTATGGTTGTTTGTGTAAGGATACTTTAAAATTGTCTGAATGTATGAATAATCTATTTAGCTTCATCAGAGGCTGTTGAGTAAATGGTGCGCTCATAGTTTATTTTTCATTCTGTACAATTTGAAATTTTGAATCCAAACAACTATTTGTTTTGTTTGATATAAATGAATAATTTATTTGTTGTTTATGGTTGAAACAACTTTAAATATTTCATTTTATATAATTATTAATTCTTCTGGATTATATAAGTGAAATACAGGTTATAGAAGCAATTGCTACTGCTTTTGGTTCCACAAAATATGCGCAAATTGCCTGACAAATAGGTACGTTTTCGGATTACGGTTTATAGCGTTATTATATTATTACTCTCGGGTTGGGATATGTATTATTTTAGAAAATATATGTCGTATATTGTTATTTTTGATATTATATTTTTTCCCAAGTCTCCCCGTACAAAGGAGACTCTGCCAAAATTTTCCGAAAATTTTGGACTTAGAAAATATTTTGAAATTGTTTTCCAAACCTTATTAATTTGAATATAAAAGATTTAATTATTTATAAATTTATATGTTTTATTTAAATTATCCTATTATGTAAATTTATTGTTATAAATATAATGTTTTGAATAATATATATTGATTTATAAGTTACTCTTTCCCTTCTTTTCCTTTTCGAGGACGAAAGTTTTGAGTGGGTGAGAGTGTAACGACCCGTAAATTTTCAATAATTAAATTTGGTTATTTTAATAAAAATTAAGTAATTAAATTTGGAAGAAACAAAAAATTTATAATCTAATATTGAAATGAATGCTGAAATGAAATATAGCAAGGGTAATTAAACTAATTATTAGTAAATTGAATAAAATCCTAACAAATGAAGTAGTGAAAGTGTTATACTTGGCTATAGATTGAAAAAAATTGATTAATTAGTATAAAATTAATGATAGTTGGATAAGAACAGTGTTATGTGATCAATTTTGTTATTTAATATGGGAAGGAATAAAAATTTGTAATCCATTAATGAATTTATAACGGGTATGGAACGTAAGAATGTTGATGTAAGCTAATAAATAATTAATTTAGCGCAATCCCAATTAATTGAAATAAATGTGAGGTCATAATTTGTTGTATTTAGTAAATTTGGAAAATAAATTTCAATAAATGTAATAAAGTTTTTGAAATGTATATTGTTTTCATAAGATAATATAAAGAAATGAAAACTTGTGACCTATGTATGGAATAATGAGCAAAATAAGTGAAATAGTGTTAATGTAAGTAAATTTGTAACAAATTGAATGGACTCCCATGTTAATTGGAAATTTATATATGTTACAACTAGGTTATGAATTCAATATAAGGTAAGCAAGTGGAAATATTATAGTTTGTTTATAAATGAAATATAAGAAAAAAATGTAAGTATTGAATTAATTGATGAAATAATACGCAGTAAACTGTAATTTGACATAATCAATGTTAGGTAAGTAATTATATTTTTGGTCATTTGATAATAGCATATGAATAGGATTAAATCAGGCAAATTGTGATAATTATTAATCGTTTACCTATTTATTTAATTAGATCTAAATCCATTGCAATTGAACGTAATTAATTTCTACATTAATTGTACTACTATAGCCAAAGACTTTGACTTTGAATTGACTACAGTTGATTGAGATACTAATCTCTTATAACTGAGGAGATGAATTCTTTATTGAATAGTGTTTTACTTTAAATGCGTCAACTCTGAACCAAATATAGTCACTTGATGGATTGCCACGTCACGGTTTAGTTACAGTAAAAGTGGAGTATCCACACTGAATGTAACTATCCGTAAATTCATCACTTTAGAAAATTTTCAGAATATTCAAAAATAAGATTTATAAACCTAAATGATAATGTTTTAAATAATAAATAGCATTGGTAATCGTATTTTGAAGAAATATATATATAAAAACGAAAATTAAACACTTGGGTAAATATCGATAAAATGATTAGAAACCATTTTATCGATAAACAGCTCTAAAATCATAAAGCATCACGCACGGAGTTGGATACATACACTTATTTTTATAATTGAAAAAGAATATGAAATTAAATTACTTATTTTATTTGGGAAAATAAAATGTGTTTATGACATCATCAGTGATGCTCTTATATTTAAATGCAGATTTATGAATTTAAAATTGAGATTTAATGAGTTAATAATTATTACAATTATTTAAATACTTATTTTAAAATGATGATAATTCATTTTAATTAGTTATGAAGTGATAATATATCATTTATAATAGTTTTATAAAGATATATATATATTTGATTTGAAAATATATAAAAAAAATGTATCAATTCTTCGATATAATAGCGATTTTTGTACATATTAATTTATATGATTTTATAAATAAAATATGATTATTTTAATTAATTAATAATGATGAGAATTTTCAAATATTTTTAACATTTATCTGTAAATTAATTTTAAGTAAAAATGTGACCGGGAATCAATTTTTCGATTTTCAATGGTTTGTCAAACAGAAGTTGTTCAAAGTCATTGAAACATTATTTATTCTCTTATGCATTTACATGTATATGTATATGCATGTCACATGCACACATAAACATGTATATACATACATACAACACACACACACACACAGATATATATATATATATATAATATATATATATATATATAAACACATATAAGAAAATGTCTAAAATATTTTCACAAACTTCATCGTTAAGTCATCTAAAGTCAACGCATATGGCTTGGAAGAGAGTGAAGTGATGGAGCACATGGAGGGGGGAGGACCAACAGTGAAAGGAGGTGAAGCACATGGGTGATGGGAAGGTGACGAAGTAATGGAAGATATTTTCCATATTTTTCCTGTAAATACCACCCCTTTTCTCTGCTTCTTCTTCCTTCTTATAAGCTTTCTAAGAGCCTCTCTAATTGCTTCTCTTCATACAAAAAATAGTAAGAAAGTTATGCCAAAATAGTGCAAATATTATGAACATATGAAATACATATCCATACATCTCAAAACCAAGCCAAATCACCTTCTTTCCACCCTAACACTCCATGGACACCCTCTTTACAAGCCAAAGGACGAACCTTTCCTATCTCCCAAGTCATGGTCATGAGCACCCAAGCATCCAAGGGTCAAGGACGAGCCATCTAGGAGCAATAATCCAAGTGATCGTGAGCATGGATTTCGAGTTAGCGAAGCTATAGCCATTTTTAGGTCAATCGTTTAACCCAAGGTGAGAAACTCCTAAACTATAGTTATATATACACTATTGGATGATAAATAAGTTTTAATATGATTATTAATGATGGTTGTTTAATACGGTTGTTAAATATATGTGTGTAAGTCACATTAATACACGTCAATAAGCACAAAGGAAATCACATTCCTTTATTGAATGAAATGTTCTATATGGAATGTTTAAACCTCTTTAAAATAATATGAATTAGAAATATTTTATAGACATTTAAAAGTGTTTTGGAAAAGTTTAAACGAATATTGAAAATTGAATCAAAAATAGGCACGTCGCGTAACCGTAGTTCATGATTTTGCATCGTAAAGGTCAAACGAAAATATATAATGGAATATAGCTCGGAATTCTTTGAGATAAGAATTTTCCAAACCATAGATTTCAAATAAAGAAAGAAAATTGAGATTTCGATAAGTAGATTTTGAAAATTGAGTAAAACAAGTTTTTGGAAAAAACGCGGTTTTGCAGTTCGAAATCCATAAATGGATTTCTTTAAAAATGATATTTTAAAATTGTTTGAAAATATGAAATAAATTTTAAAAATATTTAATAATGTTTTAAAAGTGATTTAAGTTATATAAAAAAATTCAAATGATAGAAAAGTCGTTTTGATCGATATGGCTTAAAAAGCACTTTTCTTTAACTTTTGAAATATGGTTTTAAACTTAACAATTCTTTTCCAAATCTTTTATAAATGTTTTAAAATAATTAATTAAATGTTTTAATAATAATTTGGAAGTTTCTTAATTTATTTATAAAATTTTAAATAAATGATTTAGAGAAAAGCTGTCAAAAAATCAAGTGATCTAATCTTGCCTCTAAAAGTAGACGAGTAAACTGGATTTTACTATTCATGAGATCTAGATGAGGTGCTTAAACTAAGGATACGTTCAGGATACTGTGCCCTGGCTCATCTGGCCTCTCTTAGGTGAGGGATAGATAAGGTCGAAATGTCGGAAACGCGTTAAGTATAAAAGAATAAATTTTCCAAATTTGAACAGCTTGAATTTTATGGAGATAATATTCTTATACTTGGTGTTAAAGCCCGAAGAGGGAACTCTTACTGGTCGTGGAATCTAAAAGGTGGTTTCACTGTGATTCCACTCATAGTACTTGTTGGATACTGGAATTGATATTGAGTAGAATTAGATGATTTCTATAGATTCTGCTCACTTATTATTATTTATTGGTTTTGGATTAACATCCTAGATAACATGACTTCAACTCATAAACATTTTGATTTGAATTAAAAAATATTTATTAAGATTTAAATAAATAATTTTCCAAAAAAGAGGTTTAATGATTCTGTATATACTGGAAAGAATGTTTTAAAGATATATATCTCCAAAAGATATTTTGATAATAATAAATTAATCAATCAAAGAATAGTTCCCTATTCATCTAACATCTTTATATCGATGGTTGGTTCGAACGAACTGGGGTCGGATTTGAGTTATTCTCATCTAGAAACCACTTAAACCAATTCACATATTCAAAGTGAAGACATGGGAATGATTTGGAGATGGAATGTAGGGCTGCTTGTCACCGACCGTCGGGGAAATTTCCCTTATCATATTATTTAATGGTAGTTCTTCATTTAAGATCTTAAATGTAAGGACTTATCACTACTAATCCTAGGGGTAATCCTCGATAGGATGTGGTAGCAGAGTGCCTTCGGTTTATCTTGTTCCTGGATAACTTGTATGGACGATTATCTGACGTTGCATTTCTAATTACATTGATTGATCTCTATGGACGTATCATCTGTTTGGTGGCGGAGAAGACAACTTCTTTTAGCTTAATACCCTTTCTTGAGACGTACGAGCTCAGAAGTTATACATTCATAGAAATCAATTGTGTGATCATGGAATGGCAGTGTGGAATTCAAAGTGGAATATTCTATGTGAAAGGTAAAGCGCTACCTCGGGTCTTATCAACCGAAAATGGCTAAAGCAGGGTAGATGAAATAGAGCTATGTGGGTTGTGCCTACTAGGAGACCGTCATCACCTTTCTAGATTACTCTCTATATGTCGATTATGTGATGTGTGCTTCAGGATCCTATTAAAGGTTGGTAATGGCCGGGGTGATGTCATATTCGTTGCTATCCAACAAGGGGTAGACCAGTTCTATGTTGGTATAGGCATTCAGTATCTGGACCCTAGGTATATACCTTTAGAGGTATATCATACAGAAGGTATTCCCTCACCTTGTCATTGTATGGGATCCATTTTTCGAACGAGCCTTGTAAGATTTTGATTGTAGAAAATACTTTGTAGCTAGTATGCTGGAATTAATAATGTAACAATTTCGGCTAAGATTCATTAGTTTATTTGCAAACGTTTTCAAAAGAATGTTATTAAAAATAATATTAAATGATTTTACATAGAAAATGTTTTTGGTTATCATAAAGTAAAAACTTGTTCCGTGTTTATATACGGCGTGGTCTTATGAGATACCCGTTTGTTTTCATAATATATGTATTTTGAGTTTCTCATACCAGTCCCATGATTGAACCGGAGTTTAATTTTCTTATCCCTTAAACTATAGGTGCACTAATTTCCCCGGGCAATCAAGTAGTTAGGAAAGCTTGGAACATTTTGGAATGGAGCATTGAACATGGAGCATTTTGGACATTCTGAAGAAATTATCTATATTCCATTGTTTTTGTATTATCACTTGTAAGGATAGATCGTTATAACTATTCTTACTGGGTTAGTACATGCCATAACTCTAATAAATTACTTGGAGTGATTGTATGTATCTTCCATATGTAAAATTATAAGTTGTTTTAATGCGATGTGAGATTCTATTGTTTTATCTTCTATCTTTATTTTCTTTTACCCCATGATTATCTGCCTCTCCGGCACTTGAATTTGTGGTACATGAATACTACGGATGTATTAGTATCAATCTTCGAGGGTCGAGGAGGTAGGTATTCTCATTGAAGTTTCATAGTATTCTCATGTTGAGGGAACTCTGTAATTTCATCACTTCGAGATCTCCTATTTGACCTTAGTTATGATTAATAGTAATAAACTCTCATTTAAGTCATTCCATAGTTAACCAAAAACTATCAGTTTGTAACCCCTTGGTAACCCCAACAGCCATGAGTAATACACTGCACAACATTTGGAGAGAGTTATATTCTCTAGGCTCAATGGATGAATCGATATCCTTTCTCGAAACATCTTAACTATGAATATTTAAATTATATGTTATCTTAAGGTAATAAATCTCACATGGTTACAACACATTGTAGTTAATATCATATAAAACATCATTTAAGGATTTTCTAAAATATTGTTTAAATTAATTACTTAATCAATTATATCACAATATGACAAAGTATATGATAGAAATCAAACAGCTTTATTATAAACAAGATTGGTTATCGAGTTAGATATATGTAACAAATTACATAACTGCCTTTAATGCATACCCTAAATCTATTAGAAGCAAAGAAAACTGCAAGAATCGTGTAACATCTTCCGTTTTAAGGCTAAAAAATAAGCGCCACTGATGTTGCTATCGTAATTAATATTCTACATGGACAAAATACGGTTATGTTAATCATATCAATAATGTCAGAAACACATGAATATGAAAGTTTCAAAACATATTTCATTAAATAAACCATCACACTACATTTCAGGATTAAAATTTTCACATGCATTACATAATCCCATTCGTTGCCCTCGTTCAGAGAAAATAAAATAATTAAAAAATACTGCATGAGCGACATATAAAAATGCCCCTTGGTTGATCATAGTTTAATACTTGATAGTAATAAATTCTGTCATTACATCCACTTAAACATGGCATAAGATTAAAACTGCATAGCGGAAATAAAAACTTCTACTATTAGATAGCTTGACTCCTATACGGCTCCGGAAGCTTATTTGTCTAACTTGAAAATCCCTGCTCTCAACTAACTCAATTAAGTACCCAAGAGTTTAAGGGGAAAACAAAAACTTCAAGTCAGAACAAAAGTCCAATGTGAATAATAATATGCCATCTCGAAGCAAAATAGATATCTAGTGAGACCACACCGCTTAGCGGAACTAATTTTCCCCTCACTGGTATCTTATCCAAATATGTCAAGCATAAATCTTGCACCTGCAACCAAAATGGTTAGAATAATCATAACATGATCATATGCACATATGCAGCATGGCTATGTCTGAGTAATCTATCCTCTTAGGGATATACACACCCAAGGTTTACCCATCCCAAATAGACTATCTATGTCAAATCAAAAGCACTGTCTGTTTCAAATCAAATGGACTATCTATCTCAAATCAAATGTACTATATTTCCGGACTCATAGTTTCTACGGTATCACTATGAACCTATTAGTTTTCATTAATAACATCTCTTACAATCATAGTTTTCACTGGATCACTATTGTGACAACCCACAAATCTGTACCCTCTGAACCGACAATAAACCACACACGCCGACCCAAATCGAACAGAGTTGCAAATGACCATGAGAAAGAAAAGAGTGGGTGAGAAGAAAGAGAGAAGATAGAAGAAGAGAAGAAGAAGAAGAAGAGAGAAGAGAGAAGAAGAACCCAAATAATACATAATCTCACATCACATTGGACTAACATATAATATAGAAAATAATTTTTACAAAGAGAAACTGTAATATACATAAATCAAAATCAAAGCACACAATAAGCAATCATTAACTATGACAGTTATAATAACATTTCCTCACAAATGCTGATAATTTATAACGACGACGATGCAGTGCAATGCAGCGGAAAAATAACCAGATACGTGTATATGACATGAAGATCTCCAGCTCGCCCGTTGAAGCTCCAAAAGCACCAAATTTGAACCTGTAAATATACTCGGTCTGACCGGAGCATTGAAAGGGAAGAATTCCCAAATCAGCCTGGTAAACTAGCATGAAAAAACACATCTCAACTGAATTTATAAAGTTATCAAAAATTTTCCTTTATCAAAACAAAAGGTATCTCGTAAGACCACGTCCAACATAGATTGGTTTTTTCTCTTACGATAACCAAACAATTTCATATCAAATCATGTTATATAATAAGAATATCTATTATACAAATAATAATCAACATAGCTGAAATTGTTATATTATTAAATTCCAGCAATACTAGGCTCTACAAACAAAATGGTGGCCACGTAATGGATTTTATATTTCCATACAAATGACTAGGTGAAGGAACTACCTTTCCGAATCAAACTCAGTACACCTCTAGAGGGATGTATATAGGGTCGAGATACTCGGTCCTAAACCAACACAAGACCGGCCTACCCCTTCCTGGATAGTACTGAGTATGTCATCACCCTGATCGTTACCGACCTGAATCCGTGGCCACAAGCATACATCGACAATAATCAGATACACGATGTCATAGCATGTAAAGATACATCTAGAAGAGTGATGACATCTCCTAATGGGATCGGCCCACTTAGCCTTGCTGCTTCTATCCCTATTTCAGTCATTTTCCGAGGAGTGAGGCCAAAAAAGGTATCGATTACCTTTCACATATCACATCATCATCATCCTTGAATGCCACATTGTCATTCTCGTTGACTACTAGTTGCCTTCCATAAAAATACAACCCTTGAGCTCGTATATCTCAAAGAGGATGTTAAGCTAAGAGAAGTTGCCTTCTCCGCCATCATAAGATGTACGTTTGTAAAAACCAATGTATGTAATCTTAGAAATACAATGTCAAACACTCATCCATACAAGTTGTCCAGGAGCAGGACAAACCGAAGGTACTCTCCTACCACATCCTATAAGATTAGTAGTGACATCCCTTGCAATGGATATTTCATAACGAAGAGACTATTGCTACTATATGTATATTGGGATATTAAGCCCAAATGATCAACAAGCAGTCCTTCATTATGAAAATCCTAAATATCAATATCATCGACAACATTCACAATTGCCGCATATATGTTGGTTCGAAGTGGTTTTCAGATAAATTTGATCTCGATCTCTTCGCACCAACAACGCAAAAGTGTTTCTCAACTTCACACAGAAACCAAGTCTCATAGATTTATCACATCTCCAACTTCCAACTTGCTATCCTTCGGCCAAGAAGGAAGCTCGATAGATTGGATTAATCACTCCGCACTACATGAATCAACATTCTCGGCACAAACAATAATCAAGCCTACAGAATTAGTTATGTACTAAGTGTAGGACTAATTAGTTCCTGCATCAAGTCGAGAAACTAAAATGGCCAAATTTGATAGTCGACTATTAACTATTAAAGTAACAAACAAAATCTAGCACATAAGTAGTCACTGGGCCTGATTTTATTAATCGTTTATAAATCAAACCACTTTCCAATTATTCACTTTAAAATATATTTAAAAAGATAATATTCGAAACCATTTCACTTATTGGATATTTGGAAAACATTTTCATATACTTATTTTAATAATAAGTAAATTTACAAACCATTTCATTTTAACACTTAGAATATATTTCATATACTTAATTCAATGATTAAGTATATATGGATTCTTTAAGAAAACATTCTTCAAAACATATGTTATTTGGGTCAAAATGAATGTTGCATAAAACATCCTTACGACACCTAGAAATACTAGTATAGAGATTCAACTAACTATATTCATATTTTCTTCCGAAAATCATTTACTATAACAAAAATGTTACAGTCCATGCCTTCCTTACTTTTCACGAAAGCATCTATTTCAACAATAAATGTTGAAATCTATGTTTTCGATATTCAACACAAATTAATTCATTTTCAGAACCATTTAAACTCCATTTATAAATATCACTTTCAAAACATTTGCCTAATTGATTATTCACTTTGAAAACGTGAATGTAATTTCTTTATAAACTTCCATTAAGTCAATTTCACCTTTATAAAAACAATGTTACATATCTTGTTTGTATTTTATAAAAACTCCCGTTTTGTACGTTACTTATATTTATAAAATTCTAATTTATAAATCCATTCCTTTCCCAATCTCATTTGTTATAAAAATCCAATTATAAACTCTTTTCACAAAAAATCTAATTTAATTATATAAATCCATTCAAAAAATATTGACTTTAAATCCAATATAAAATATTAGTTTCAAATCCCATTATAAAACTATTCATCATATTTCAATTTCAAATCCAAATATATAACATCGTTTAAAAGCTATTATGCTATATATGAAATATACTTTTATAAAACCATTCGAAATCTCTATTTAAAGTATTTCACAATACTATAATTTAATAACATTGGAAATCATACCTTTATTTATTTAAACAAAATCCTTTCTCTTTTAAATCCATTCAAATTATTAAAAAGTACATAATTCCAAAATCATTTTGAAATCCATTTTTAAATAAAAACATCATTTTATTATTTTAAAATTCCAAAATATGGCCCAATGCTACAACAACACTAAATAAGGTGATTCATATAGATAAAAACAATCATGGCATCCAACACAACAAAAATCAGATGATACGGCATATATATTAATATCTGTAAATAAAATCAACAATAATGAGGAATCCTGTTGGATCCGTCTAACCTGTAACCTACATCAAATATGTATATTGTCTGCTTCGAGGCAGATGCGCGTACAAAGGGCCATTAGCTCTACATGGGAACATATAGGGTCTCATCTGCTCCAATAGGTAGGGATACATCCAACTACAAATAATATAATATAACATCCAAATATCATCAAACTTCATATAATAAATTTATTCCCGCTTATATAAAAGTATAAGCGGGCCAGAGAGGGTGAGTTTTACTCACTTTGGTAGCAGTCATCATTGCTGCGTTTATTTCGATTAAAAACAAACAGTCATTCGAATTTAACTAAAATACTTTCTAGCTCTAAATCCATTCAAACTAGCTCTAAAATGTAGTGCTTGTCGACACAAACCCAATGCAATTCGTTTCGTACGAAACGGACCTCGTATGAATAAGTTATGACATAAATAAGATTACACGATTTATTATAAAATAAATTACAAATTCGTTTTTTTATTCTCAAAATAAATCAAACCGTTGATTTCAAGAAAATAGATCTCGGCCCTTCATACTTTTTTCCTTCTTCCCCGTTCGAATCCCTCCACAGCCGAATTTAATTGTCGCGGTGTAACGCCCTGCCTTTTCGCACGCTTTAAATCAACACACATGACGATTCAAACCATACGGAAGGGCGGATTGTTATGGGGTAATTAAGAAAAAGCAAGAAAAGAAAAAAAATAGAATCTTGCAGCGGAACGATAAAATATAATAATCAAACATACAGTTCATGAAGCTGTTTATAAAATATTCGATTATACTTATACAATACATATCAGAGTGCACATACCAGAGAATAATAATTAATGCAGCGGAATTAAATGGTGTAATGGAATAATATAGTAGATAATAGTAATATAAATCTTCGTCCTTGTCCTACAGAGCTAAAGTCTTCGAATCCTGAAATGCTCAGGCTGACCAGAGCGAATTGAAAAGACAAAACACTCGAGCCAGAACTAAAATATCTTATGTGAGTTAAATTAACAGAAATAAATATGAGTGCAGTAACTTAAGAGATGCTCGGGATTCACATCTCCTAAGGATCCATTAAACTGTTTACTATGTAGTAATATTTCGCTATTATAATAATGTCTAATAGTAAAATAAACTTACATTTTTCTTAGCATTAAGGGGTTACATATATAGCCATTAACACGTAATAGTCCCAGTAGTCCATCCAGTATCAGCGCATCTCCAGATCGGGAGACTACCCTAAATACTCCACGGGCTACGGGAGAAAACCAAACTCGTACAAGGCGCGATAGGGTAGGTGACACGTCACAACTAGGCAATGGCAGGGTAGATATACCAATTACGCTTCCGGGTCGATGGCAACGCGTAGCGCGCAGCTACCGCCCACCTCGAGCCACACCCCCAAATAAAAAATTGAAAGTGGCCACCGAATCAATCCAAAGGTCAAAGTATAATATCAAAGGGATGTGTCCGATCAAAGGTGCTACCTTAATTAACCCGTCAATCGCTCCTGTTTTAGCCACGTGATGCCAACTCATGGGAGTTGGGTCCACATATTTACCTCAAAGGAAACGCCGCCACCATCCTACTTCATTCTGGAATCTCCACCGCGTACACGGTTGTTAAAGTGGTTTACGGAGTTGGCAGAGAGTATGACAACTTCCGTCTCGGTCTCTTCAACAACCAAACGTTATTATAACACCGCGGTCTTTTCAAAATAATTTATACTTTAAAACCAGAATATAATATCCATTTCGAAACCATATAAATACGATATCATTTCTATTTTAAAACCCAAATTAATATGATATCATTTTATTTCAAATATATCTTTTTTTCAAGAAATCATAACACTTTCAAATCTATATACCTTGAAATATATAGCTTTGAAACATAACTTAATATACTTTAATGGTTTAAATATTAAATTACTTTATATAATAAAATAGCTTCTTTAATTTTTGCAAATAAATTCCAAATACCGATTTGAACTTCTAAATAAACCATTTCAATTCATATATTTCAAATCTTTAAATATTCTACCATTTCAAAACTAATTCTTTGATAATTCCATATATATATATATCAAATTCACTTGCTATTATTTAGATTTGAAATGTTTACTTAATAAATCAAATGTCATTAAAGTAAAATCTTTAACTTCAAATAACTGGATATTCTTTAAATTAAATTAACTTGATAAATTCATTTATCTCAACTTTATATTCATTTAAATTACTTTATACCCAAATCAAGTTATAAGAATCATACCCTTTAAAATCTCCATTTTATTTAATTTCAAATCAAATTTATTCAAGTACAATTCTTAAATAATTCAATTTAAACCAATTCCATATTTGTCTTCCAACTTAAATTTCATTTAAGTCATTTAAAAACTCTATATATACATTATCTTATATAGGTACTAAACCATATAATATAAAACAATCAAACTCCATTTTTAAACTCATTTTTATTAATCAATTTTATATATAGCTTAAATTCAAGAATTTACTATCTATAAAATAATATTTATATAACATCAAAAATTTATACTTATTAGACCGTATATTCTTTTCCAAACCATAGAAAATCACTTCAAAGTATTTATATATATATATATACCGTGGTGCCTGTATATAATTTTCTATCCTATGGTCAAGTGATACGGATATTTATCATTTCAATCCGTAATTTAAAATAAAATTACGGCTATATATCATTTCAAACCGCAATCCCGAATGAAATAAAAATGCATAATAACTTGCAGTTTATAATAATATATAATACACATCCATTCATCCATCAACAGATCATACATCCATCACAATCATTATCCAAAACAAACAATAACATCAATAAATAACCATTAATTACTAGCAGCGTATTATTCAATATAACTTAATTTAACTGGCAGTTTATATGCAATAGTAAATTGAATAACAATTTAATTCAGATAAATGCAATTTAACTGAGATGATGATTAAATATATGCCAAACAGTTGTAAATAAATATCAAATCATATCATAATTAAATTTAACAAACATAAGAATTTTTAGAAGGTGTGAGTGGGTTAAAACACTCACCTTTTGGATTTAAATTGAAATTATATTCAATTTAAACCCAAAATTTTAACCGTCTCCAAATCCATTCAAACTGGCGTTAAAATCTCCGGAATTCCAATACGAACCTAGCAGAGAAAACCGCGTGTGAATTGGATCACGTATGTGAAAGTTATTCGAGTTAAATCGTTTGAAACAAAATTAAATTAAACAAAATAAAACTCACCCCTTTCCCTACCATTCCACGCCAGCATCATCCCTATGCTCCAGAAAACACGCAACTCCCCATTACAGGAAACACATGCACGCGAGACCCAAACACGCACGGTCAACCACGACTTTGACAGCAGAATTCATGCACCTCATGCCACCTGGCGACCGCCGACCACCTCCAAGCCCTTCGCCATGCTAAGATGACCACGCCGTGCCCTATGCTTTCCACAAAACCCATGCGCAGCCGTAGGGTTTTCACCCTAATTGAATTTTTGCGGCCAATCTGATCGTCATCTCATCGAACTACCACTCTGATGAGATCCCTCTCGACTCTCTACGTCCCCATGCCTTCGATTTAACGATCAAGAGAAATTCGTCGTCAAGCGATGAACGGCCGAAACTAAAAGCCCAATTTCTGGTCAAACCACAAACCAAATCAAAAAACGAATTGCACCAGAAGATTAGCACTTCGAGAGCTTCAACATATATTTTTTCCAAATTTTTCTGAGGAGTTTGTAATTTTAGCTTTGGATTGAAATTTGAATTGGATAGATTAGGGTTTACAGCCTTTAAGGAAGAGGAGCACAGAAGTTTCCGTACATATAGAAATGAGGAATAGAGGCTGCTAGGGTTTATAACAGAGTATTTATAGAGAAAGTTGAAATAGAATGGATCGGATCTATTAGATATACGCGCTAACGACAAATGGCCCAAAAAGCCTGTTCTGACTCCGAAACGAAATTGAGTCAACTCATATATCAAATAGATGTTTTAAATTATTTTAAACGCAATGGAAAAGGTTTCAAGTCTAAATTCCATTGTATGAAGAAGTTATGCTAAAATCAATATTTTCAAACGGATTTTAATTGATTTCAATTTCATTGATTTCAAGGCGTTTCGAGTCCGTACGATCAAACGACAAGTCCGATCGCTACGAAACTTGAAATGCTACAATAATTCACCGTTACGGGTCGGATGAAACTTGTTTCGTCGAAATCCGAGTCAGTGGCCAAAATGGCTATTTTTATATTAATTAAATAAATTAAAAATTCATTAATTAAATCACTTTTCCAATTTCGCTTCAAAAATTTACAAATCTTATCAGTTTTGTTTTCATAAACAATCTCAGTGATTTAAACCAATTTAGATGTCAATTTAATGTTGATTCAATCATAAATTTAAGCGTAAATTCAAATTTCATTATATTCATCAATTATAAATTAACTTTTCAATAATTCCACTGAATTCACTACTCATTCTTATTATTCAATCCATTATAGTCAAATGGATGAAATTAGCATTGGGTTCAAATCTATTACATAAATATTTTCAAATTTCAACTTAAATTTCAATTAACGTAATAATAAATGTTTAATTCTACTTGATTGCAGTAAACTCAATTACCTTAATTCTTTACATTCAAATAAATTAACATATCTTGATTTACAATCTTTTCATTAGCCAATAGTCATATTATAAGTAGAATTTACATTATCTCCAATCATTAATTACCATCAGTTAAGATCTTAACATTTGTTCCATAAATTTATTTGCCCTAAATTAGTTACTGCATTTATAAGTTTTGTTTACAGACACAAATTACTCATTTACCTAATTCCAATTTCGTAATCACATTCAATCTGTTAATTGGTATTGCATTGACATTTACATTTATTAGCTTATATCAACCCTTATTATCATTAATTGCAAATGGATTACCAATTTTAGTCACTACCCTAAATAACTAACGTATATTAATCTACATTATTCCCAACTTACAGATTTTGAATTAATTACTATTTATTATTATTGCTTCACTGATTAATTCAATATTTGCATTGGTTTTTCTTATATTAAATTTATTACCCAATATTCCTATATTCATCTTAGATTTGTTTAAATGGCTATATTTCAAATGTGAAATCTTGTCTATTACCCATATTAATTAAGGTTTTAAAACAATTAATAAAATTTCCTTAGTCCAAGCCTTTTTATCAATTATTTCCCTTCTAATAAATTCATCTTTCTATTTAATTTACATTCACACTTCCGTTATTATTTTAACAATTAATAAAGTAATGTTTATCCTCAACAACAAACATTATGATCAATTGTCTAACATTGATTGTATAAATTTTCCATTTATTACGTATTATTGTATCAATGGATAAAATTTTAAATCTATTCCCCAAATCTACTACTTTCAATCGATTAAAACTTACAATTGTTTAAATCAATTGGGATTACACTACATTTATTATTTATCAACTTTTTCTAACCTTATTACTTAAATTTACGTTCAGTTACTATTGAGCGATACTATTTCATTTAATTCAATAATTACACTTGTTTTACTCAAATTTCCGTTATTGTAAACCTTTATTTGTTCATTAAAATTTAATTTCAATTCCAATTCAATCAACAATTTCAACATGTAACTTAAAATAATTGTTTACAAGTATGAATGGAAATAACATTAATTTCAAATATTATCTTAATTTACATTAACATAATAATTAATTACCTTTAATGAATTTTATTCCCCAGTTTATTAAATGCAATCAATTTGACCTTACATATCTCAACATTCCCATTTTTATCTTAATTCCAATTCACTATAGTATCAAATTTCAATTTCTTGTAATGAGCTCATTTATTACAAATTTTCATACCAATAAATTTAGTTTCCAATAAATAGGATTGATTCAATTCAACCTTTTTAATTAAGTCTATATTAATCAATATAATATTTCATAGGTTAATTCTTAACATTTACTTCATTATAAATTTATAAAATTTTTATTTCTTTATAAATTTAAATTCCTAAATCTTATTAATATGACAAATTTAATGAACGAAATTTACAGATCGTTACACTCTCCCCCACTCAAAATTTTTCGTCCCTGAAAAGGGAAAAGAAGAATTAAGAAATCAATATATCTTATTCAAAACATTAACTTTATAAACAAATGAATTTACAAAATTAATTATTTTAGATAAAAATATACCAACTTATAACCATTAAATCCTTTTATACTCAAATTAAAAAAAAAATTGGAAAACATTTTTAAAATATTTTCTAAGTCCAAAATTTACGGAAAATTTTGGTAGAGTCTCCTTTGTACGGAGTGGCTCGGGAGAAAATATAATATCAAAAATACCCATATACAACATATATTTCCAAAATAATATATATCCCAGCCCGGGAAAACAATATAATAACACTATAAACCGTAATCTGAAAACATACATATTTGTCGGGCAATAACGCTTAATTATGTAACCAAAAGCAGTAGCAATTGCTTCCATAACCTGTATTTCACTTATATAATCCAAAAGGTTAACAATTATATAAAATGAAATATTATTTTTGTTTCATCCACTAACAAACAAAGCAATGTCAAACACAACAATCACTTGCAATCACAACAGACAACCATCATAGAAAATCAACATAATCAACCATTCATTCATATCAAACAAAACAAATAGTTGTTCGGGTTCAACTTTAAATTGCACAGAATGGAAAATAACTACTTAGTGCACCATTTGCTCAATGGTATTAGATGAAACTAAATAGATTATTTATTCATCCAAACAATTTTAGAGTATCTTTGCCCATACAGCTATAAGTCAAGCAAACAACAATTCCAAGCAATAGATTAATTTCATTTTTATTAATTTCATTCATACAATAATTTGTCTTTTTAATTTGCATTTTATTTCTTACAGTTTCATTTACTTTTACTCATTTATAACAAAATATCATTTTCACTTATTCATATCATGGAATTTTCCTTTTTATTAAATACATTCATTTATTCGCTGCTTAATTTATTTATTTACAGTGTTCATCTTTCTGCTTATTTTCAAAATAAGTAACTTCAATCATTTACTTAAGTATAAAATTTCTTACTTATAATACCTTCCTTCTATTATATTTAATTAGTATTATTTCAATTATACCTAAGTTTACTACAACACCAAATTTTTATTTATTACAGAATTTTTATTTATTACAGAATTTCATTAATTAGTATTATTTCAATTATCACCAATGACACAGTAACGACTCGTAAATTTCGATAATTAAATTTGTTGAATTATAAGAATTTTGTAATTAAATTTTAGAAAGAAATAAAAATTTATGATTTATAATGAATTAAATGTTTAGAACGAATTGTAGCAATGGTTATTAAAAACTAATTTTTGACAATTGAATTGGAAAGAATTAAATAAAATGAAATAGTGTAAATTGTTGCACTTGGGAATTAAATTGACAATAAGTAAATAAATGTTAAGTGTTGTATAAATAAAGGAATTTATACATAATTAATAGTGATTGAAGTGGAACTTAAATTAAATAAATGAATATAAACAAAGGTTACAATAATGGGAATGAGAATATGGCAAGTAAATGAAAGGCAAACAATAGTAACCAGTTTATAGCGTAACAATAGGCATAATATAAAGATGGGAATTTAATTCAAATCAATGGAAATAATGTAGATGTTATACTTAGCTACAAATTGGATATGTTGAAATAAATGTAAGCATTCAATTAATTAATGAATTTGAATTTCAATAAATGGTAACTGAATAAAGGTCAATGTTTTGTAAGTAATCATATTATTTGTTTGAAAGTAATAAATATAAAGTTAATTAAATTTTTAATGGTTACAATTGTATAAGTTACCTATTTGTTTAGTTCATAAAAAATTAATTTGAAAGCAATTGCAGTAATTGACTTAATTAGTGGTGATTGAATGAATTCAAAATTATATTAACCGATGAAGTAATACGTAATAAATTGAAAATTTATACAATCAATGTAGATAAGTAATTATAATGTTTGTTGCTGATAATAAACATTACCTTAATGGTAATTAATAAAACAATGGAAGTATGAATGTATAAATTACATAGAAACTAATGTATGTATAAGTAATAAATTGGTATAAGAATGGAATTAAGATAAATTCATTAATTGGCTTTAACCATTAATTAATGTCTACAATTGATAGAAGTACACATTTAGAAATGTAATATTTATTCAAATTAAGATGTAAATAGGCATATATTAGTGCAATGGGAAATAAATTTCATTTAAAGGTAATTAAATATTATCTTAATGTAAATTGAGATAATATTTGAAATTAACGTTAATTCCATTCATAGTATAACAATTATTATAAATTACCTAATTTATTGGTCAATGAATTTATTGGAAATCAAGTTCATTTAAAAGTTAAGTAAATGAAGGATAAACAATAGAAACTAGGTATAGAGTAATAATGGACTTAGTATAAAGATTGAAACTAATCAAATCAAAGTTATTTGGAATTTATTATAATTAATTGGAACTCAAATTTTAATAAATGAATTTATTATAAATGAAATTTAATTTATTAAGTTAATGGAGACTAAGATGAAATTTGAGGATAATAATGTAATAAACCATAAACGAATGTTAATTTCATTCGGTGGATAATAATGAATTGAATAATAAGAATGAAAAGTAAATTCAATGGGATTATTGAGAATTTTAATTGTAATTTGTGAATATAATTAAATTGAAGATTTAACACCGAAATTGATAAGTTTATCAACTCTAAATTGACATTTGAATTTGGTTAAATTAGTGTAAATGATTTAGAAAGTTAAATTTGATGAAATTTGTTAATTATAGAGTTGAAATTTAAAAGTGATTCAATTAATTTATTTTTAATTTATTTAATTATATAAAAATAGCCATTTTGGCCACTAACTCAGATTTCGACGAAATCATTTTTATCGGATCCGTAACGGTGAATTATTATAGGATTTCAAGTTTCATAGCGTCGGACTTGCCGTTTGATCGTACGAACGTGAAACGCCTTGAAATCAATTGAAATCAATTTGAAAAAAATTGATTTTAGCATAATGTCTTCATACGATGCAATTTGAATCTGAAACCTGTTCCATTGCGTTTAAAATATTTTAAAACATCTATTTTGATATATGGGTTGACCCAATTTCGTTACAGAGTCAGAACGGGTTTTTCGGGCCATTCATCGTACAGCGCGTTTATAAACCGGGTCCATCTATTCTATTTCAGCTTTGTCTATAAATACCCTATTATAAACTCTAACCTTCCTCTATCTCTCATTTGCATGTGCGTAAAATCCCTCTTCACCTCCTTCTCAATGGCAGACAATAAAATTCTAGATCCAATTGAAATTCCAAATCAAATCCAAAGCCAAAATTTCAAACTCCACAATATATGCCAAATTTTATATCAATTCGAAGCTCTCGAAGAGCATAACTCAGATCTGAAACTCGTTTTTCGATTCGACGCATTGTTTATCTAGAAATCGAAGAATCGTTTTCGACCGTTCATTGCGCGTCGATGAACATCGACGAACCATTTCTAGATATTGTAGAGTGGACTGAGGGGATTGCATCGGCATGGTTTGTTTAACGTTTCGACGGCTAGATGGTCAGCAAAAATTCACTTAGTACATCAATTTTCGAGTGGCGGCTGGGGGTCTTTGGGCTATGGGTCGTCGCGCGCGTCGACGTTAGGTCACGGAGGGGCAGTGACAGTTCGGCAAGGGCAAGTGGCGACGACCGTTTCTGGAGGCGCGGCGCGAGAAAGCGATGGCGGTTGATAGCCTCGTTGTGCTAGGGTTTAGTTCGAATACAGGAAGGTAAATGCGTGCGCATGAAGGGGTGACGTGGCAAGTGTCGGGGGAGGTAATTGGTTCTTTTTTTTATTTTAAAATTGAAATTCAAACACAATTATCGCTATAACTTTTACATACGAACACCAATTCACGCGCGGTTTTCTCCGCTAGGTTCGTACTGGAATTCCGAAGATTTTATTGCTCGTTTGGGCAAATTCTGAGACTATTCAATTTTTGGGTTTAAATTGGATTTAAATTCAATTTAAATCCAAAAGGCAAATTTCATCCATTGGATAATAATGAATTGAATAATAAGACTGAAAAGTAAATTCAATGGGATTATTGAGAATTTTAATTGTAATTTGTGAATATAATGAAATTGAAAATTTAATGCTGAAATTGATAAATTTATCAACTCTAAATTGACATTTGAATTTGATTAAATTAGTGTAAATGATTTAGAATGTTAAATTTGATGAAATTTGTTAATTATAGAGTTGAAATTGAAAAGTGATTTAATTAATTTATTTTTAATTTATTTAATTAATATAAAAATAGCCATTTTGGCCACTGACTCGGGTTTCGACAAAACCAGTTTCATCGGATCCGTAACAGTGAATTATTGTAGGATTTTAAGTTTCGTAGCGATCGGACTTGTCGTTTGATCGTACGAACGTGATACGCCTTGAAATCAATTTGAAACAAATTGATTTTAGCATAACTTCTTCATATGATACGATTTGAACCTGAAACCTGTTCCATTGCGTTTAAAATATTTTAAAACATCTATTCTGATATATGGGTTGACCCAATTTCGTTACAGAGTCAGAATGGGCTTTTCGTGCCATTCATCGTTCAGCGCATTTATAAACCGGGTCCATCTATTCTATTTCAGCTTTGTCTATAAATACCCTGTTATAAACTCTAACCTACCTCTATCTCTCATTTGTATGTGTGTACAATCCCTCTTCACCTCCTCCTCAATGGCAACAATAAAATTCCAGATCCAATTGAAATTCCAAATCAAATCCAAAGCCAAAATTTCAAACTTCACAATATATGCCAAATTTTATATCAATTCGAAGCTCTGGAAGAGCATAACTTAGATCTTCAACTTTTTTTCGATTCTATGCATTGTTTGTCTAGAAATCGAAGAATCGTTTTCGGCCGTTCATCGCGCATCGATGAACTTCGATTGATCGACGAACCATTTCTGGGTATTGTAAAGTGGACTGAGGGGATTGCATCGGCATGGTTTGTCTAACGTTTCGACGGCTAGATGGTCGGCAAAAATTCACTTAGTTCATCAATTTTCGAGTGGCGACTAGGGGTCTTTGGGCTGCGGGTGGTCGCGCGCGTTGACATGAGGTCGCGGAGGGGCAGTGACAGTTCGGCAAGGGCAGGTGGCGGCGACCATTTCTGGTGGCGCGGCGCGAGAAAGCGATGGCGGCTGATAGCCCCATTGTGCTAGGGTTTAGTTTGAATACAGGAATGTAAATGCGTGTGCACGAAGGAGTGACGTGGCAAGTGTTGGAGGAGGTAATTGGTTCTTTTTTTATTTATTTTAAAATTGAAATTCAAACACAATTATCGCTATAACTTTTACATACGAACACCAATTCACGCACGGTTTTCTCCGCTAGGTTCGTATTGGAATTCCGTAGATTTTGACACTGGTTTGGGAAAATTCTGAGACTATTCAATTTTTGGGTTTAAATTGGATTTAAATTCAATTTAAATTCAAAAGGTGAGTGTTTTAACCCACTTACAACTTCTTAAATTTCTTATGTTTGTTAAATTAATATTTGGTGTGATTTGAAAATTATTTTTTGCTATTTGGTATATTTTTATCATCATTCCAGTTAAATTTTACTTTATTGAATTGAATTGAATTTATTATTGCATATAAACTGCCAGTTTGATAGATTGTTTAATTTATTATAGACAGTCAGTAATTATCTGTTATTTATTATATGCTCTATATTGATGTTATTGTTTAAATTGGATGATGATTGTAATAAATGGTTGATGATTGATATTGGATGAATGGATGTTGTATTTTATATTGTTTTAAACTGCAAATTTGTTATGCACTTTATTTCAATCGGGATTGCGATTTGAAATGATATAACCGTATTTTTATTTTAAGTTACGGACTGAAATGATAAATATCCGTATCATTTGACCATAGCGTAGAAAATTATATACAGACACCGTGGTCTATATATAAAAGTATTTTGAAATGATTTTCTATAGTTTTATAAACAAATATATGGTTTTATGAGATAGTGATTTGGATATTTTATAAATGTTATTTATATATAGTTAAATTCTGGTTTTTATGCTATGTATAAAATTTATTTAAAGTATAAAAGAAGTTAATAATTAAGTTTGATTTTATTAATATAAAATATGATTAAGCATTTATTTAAATTAAATTTTTGGAATTTATAATGACTTAAATGAGAATAAGGTTGGAATATGAATGTGGAATTTATTTGGAATTTAATAAAATTTAGAATTTTAAAGGGTATGATTTTTATATCTTGATTTTTGTTCAGGTTGATTTAAATGAATATATCAAGTTAAATAAATCGAAAGGATATCCACTTGCTGAAGTTAAAAGTTTTACTTAAATTATATTGGATTTATTAAGTTGACATTTCAAATCTAATTAATAGTAATTAAATTTGATATATATGGAATTATCAAAGAATTAGTTTGAAATGGTGGAATATTTAAAGCTTTGAATTATATGGAAATTGAGATGGTTTAATTGGAGGTTCAAATCGGTATTTGGAATTTATTTGTGAAATTTAAAAACTATTTTATTATATAAAGTAATTTAATATTTAAACCATTTAAATATTCGAAGTTATATTTCAAAGCTATTGGTTCAAGGTATATAGATTTGAAAGTGCTATGATTTTGGAAAAAGAATATATTTTGAAATAAAAATGATATCACATTGATTTGGGTTTTTGAAACGGAAATGATATCGTATTTATATGGTTTTGAAATGGATATTATATTCTGGTTTTGAAGTATAAATTATTTTGAAATGACCGCGGTGTTATAATAACGTTTGGTTGTTGAAGAGACCGGGATCGGAAGTTGTCATACTCTCTGCAAACTCCGAAAACCACTTTAACAGCCATATACGCGGTGGAGTTTTCAGAATGAAGTAGGATGGTCGCGGCGTTTCCTTTGAGATAAACACTTGGACCCGACTCCCGTGAGTTGGCATAAGGTGGCTAAAACTGGAGCGATTGACGGGTTAAGAAGGTAGCACCTTTTATCGGACATATCTCTTCGGTATTATACTTTGACTTTTGGAATTATTCGGTGGCCACTTTTGATTTCTTTGATTTGGAGGCGTGGCTCGACATGGGCAGTAGCTGCGGCTATGCGTCACCACCGACCCGGAAGCGTAATTAGTATATCTACCTTGGAATTGCCTAGTTGTGCAGTGTCACTGTAACGACCCGTAAATTTTCGATAATTAAAATAGCTAATTTAATAAGATTTCGTGGTTTAGTGTTAGAAAAAAATTGTAAGTCGTTCGGAATAATAATAAATGTTGAATCTATTGGGATTATAATAGAGTTAATAAGATTTTGAAATTGGAATTTATTGGATAATTGAATAACGAGTTTAATATGATTAAAAATGATTTGTAAAATTTTATTTTATCATATTACAGTTAGAATGATGTTGTAGAACTTTTAAAAACGAATTAAAAGTAAATTTGTGAAAATTGAATATTTTAATATTTAATTTTCGACTGGAAAATAGCCAATTTTTGAACAGTCTCAGAATTGGACGAAACTAGTTCCATTGGATCCGTAATAGTTAGTTATTATCGGATTTCAATTTTCGTAGCAATCGGAGTTGTCGTTTGACCGTGGCAGCTCGAAACGCGTTGAAATTGTTTTAATATTAATTTGGCGTGTTAAAATAGTCATTTTTCAAACGGTCTCGGATTATGACGAAACTAGTTTCATTGGATCCGTAATGTGATATTATTGTAAGGTTTCAAATTTCAAGTCAAACGGATTTACCGTTTGTCCGGGGCAAGCCAAAACGCATAGAAATTCGTTTAATCGGTTTAATGTAAAATTGATCGTTTATTTCCGTAACTCTCACATACGATCGAATCATCTTCCGAAACCTATTCCATTGTGTCCGGATCACGGGGTAAACCCTATAAGCGCCTAGCGGCACGTCTTGATAGGGGTTCGAGATTTCGAGTTGCGTAGATCGAGGTATTTTGAAATTTAAATAAATATTTTAATTAGTCAAATCTCCTTTTCAGCTGCTATCCCATCTTTTCACTGTACCTTTGACCCATTCAACACGCAAAAAGCTTCTCATTTCCTTTAATAACCCACTCACGCAAGCTTCAGGCAGAAGAAGATAATACGTCAAACTTCAAAAATTTCTTTCTCCTCAAATATTCGATTAAAAATCACGAAACCTTCTCTAACAATCCTATTTCATCGTTTGCTTCGATCCTATATGCTTTTGGCCTGGTGCGACTTGGAGTTTGGGAGCGCGACAGTGAAGGCGTAAGGGGTCTTGAAGCTAGGGTTAAGCTTCACTTTGTTTTCATTCATCGATTCGAGAAATAAAGCTCGTATTTGGATTCTCCTCGTCGAATAGCATCTGGACGCGCGTTTTGATGGAGCTCGGTGGTGTCTTGGGGTGTGCGACCTGATCATGGTCGAGAGGAGAGCTTCAGGTCGCATCTTTCTAAGTGGGGCCGCACATGTAGCTTTGTGGTCGTGATGGTGGAGACTTCGAAGAGAAGGAGTTTGGCGAAGACGGCATGTCAAACGGAGTATCGGAGCTCCGTATCACTGGAGATTGGTGCACGGCAATGGTGGGTTTGTGCATTTTTTTTCACGTACAGGGAGTTTGGGGAAGAAGAAGTTAAGTGGGCTGGGCTTTATTTGCTTTGGGTATGAATTCATTTAAATATAATATAAATTGTTTTATAAATTCAAATGTCGATAACTTATAAAATGTATAACTCTCACATACGAGGTCCGATTGAGACGAGACTTTTTGCGTTGCGATCGTGATGGCGAGAGCTTCGAAATGAAATTGGTTTGGATGTATTTGAAGATAGTCGAAATTTGGGCTAAATTTGGGAGTCGTCCGGTCTAGTTCCAAACCGGAACGTCTCGGCGACAATCGTAAAATCAAGGTGAGTGTTTTATAACGCTCACACCGTACTAAATATCTTTATGCTAGTTAAATTTGACATTATGAAGTGTTATGATCTTATTTGTCGTTGTTTGATAAAAATTTAATTGTCATATAGCTTGTCTTTTGCATTAACCGTTGAAAATTAAATTGACAGTTAAATTGAAATTAAAATTGAATTGCGATTAAATTACCTGACATTGATAACTATGAAACTGCCATGAATTGTATTGTTTATTGGATGATGTATTTTGATGGATGCTATTGGTTGATAATTGAATGTTTGGATGTTTATTTGCTTATATAGATCCTGTTATGCATACACATGATACTGAGATTTAATTTAAGTAATATATACTCATCCCTGACATTTAATTGAAATAAATAATTACTTGGCCATAGGATAGAAAATTTTATACGGACACCGAATTGGCTAAATTAATAATTTTTGAAATCGTCGATTTGAAATTTATTTAAATGTTTCGATTAAAAGTGATAAATAGAAATCAATTTATAGAAATCGAATTTGTCGAAAATTTGAGTTGGAATGTTGAAATAAATTTTGGTTAAAAGAAATTGGTAAATAATTTAAGTTGTGACTTTAAAATTTAAAATTTGGATACGATTGAATTTCGAAAATCTATTTATTTTAAAGATTGAACATTATTTCGAGCTTTGAATATTACTAAGTAAAAGTGATATGAAAATGATATTTTGAAATCGAGTTTGGAATTGAATCATATTTGGAATTTGGATTTAAACTTGAATATTGTTGGAAATTTTGTTAAGTGTTATAAATTGATATTTTGAGAAATCAAGCTCCAAATCGATATAAATTGAAATTGCATTAATTAAAGGTGAATGTAGAATTGAATTGATTTGAAGTAAAAGTTGACATTGTTTTGAATTGAAATCGAAATTGAATCGGTAGAATGGAAATTGAAATTGATTTGAATTGGGAAGTTATAATTGAAATGGATTGATTTTGAAGCTGTTTTAATTTGTTTTCAAAATTTCTCTGTTATATAAACCATTTTGAATACTTAAATTATTTTAATCTATTTTAAATCTACTTAACCCAATTTAAATTATTTTAAACTAATTTATCTATTTTAAATCCATTTTAAAGATTTTAAGTGTTTTTAACTATTTTAATTATTTAAAACTACTTTTAAACTACTTAAAACTATTTTTCCAAAATCCTAAGCTGGTCAATAAGGTGAAATGTTTATATTTAAATCTTTAATTTAAATATGAAATCTGATATTTTGAAAGATACGATGATATTTGAATGGATTTGATTTTTGAAGCGAATATGATATTTTGATATCAATTATGAACCGATTTGAAATATAAAGAGCCAAAGGTGTAATAATACGTAGTTATTAAAGAGACCGGGATCGGATATGGACATACTCTCTGTCGATACCGAAAACCACTTTAATAACTATTATACGCGGAGTGATGATCCAGAATGAAGTGGATGGTTTGGTGAACGCGTTGACTGAAGAAAGAGAACGATTTTTGGATGACCCCTGACATGACTAAAACAGGAGCCGCGCCGGGCCATTGAGGTTCGCCACCTCTAGCGGACACACTTCTTCGATACCATATCTATTACATTTGTGATGCGATTTGGGTGCACCCCTTGATTTGGGAGTGTTGTTTCGCGGTGTTGGGGTAGCTGCTGGCTATGCCCAACATCAGTCCGGATCACGCAACTACTAGTATCCTAGTTGGTATTGCCTCATGTACCTTGTCATACTGATTATCCTATTCGCGACCACTACGTTTTGATTTGTACCTTGAGTATATGGATTGCCCTCTGGTGACTTCCGGTTTTGGGGAAACTACGGTCTTGTATATGCTTTTGGGAATATAAAATGTGTTAAGGGGGATTATGGTAACGCCTTAACGCTATTTTGATACTTTATATTACTGATAGACATTATCTACTTAGCGTATATTACTACATAGTAGATAGTTTCACGGATCCTTGAGAGATGGAAAATCCCGTAACATCTCTTGAGTTATTGCACGCACGTTGACACTGGATATGAGATGTCAAACCCCGTAAACATCTCTGACGCCGTTACACTCATATTTATTTACGATTGATTTAACTTTCATAAGGATATTTTAGTCCTGACTCGAGTGTTTTGTCTTTTCATTACGCTCGGGTCAGTCCTGAGTTTTCAGTTTAGGTTGAAGACCATTTCCTTGGAGGACGGAGACGAAGATTTGGTATATTATCTACTACTATTATATTCATTCCATTCCGCTGCATTGTTGTATAATATTTGTTGTGTATGTAACTCTGATAAATGTTGTATAATAATAATCAAATGTATTCATTTCAAATGTATTCATTTAATTAACAGCTTCATGAACTGTTATTTTATTATTATACTTAGCCTTCCGCTGTGAGATTCTGTGTTGTTTCATTTCCTTTATTTCCCTTCCTTTTCTTTTCTTAATTACCCCAACAACTATCTGCCCTTTTAATGGTTTGGAATCGACATGTGTATTTGATCGTCGGTCTAAATTGTCCAAAAAGGCGGGTTGTTACAGTTGGTATCAGAGCTTTGGTTTAGCGATAAACCTTGGCTCTAGTGGGGAATAACTCATTGAAATAGAGGTAAACTATATGAATGAGTTGAGTGTATATGAGAGAGCGTACTTGTTATTTGATATAAAATGGTTTTATATTGTGTTAATTTGTTCCGTTGAGTATTTATGAATTCTGGTTGATACTTGGGACGCCAAGGCGTCGATAGGAATTTCTAAACACTCGAATAGGACAAACCAACACAATATCGTTTTGGAATATATTTTATATAAAGGAATTATTTGAATATTTATTCATTTTGATTGAATTGATTTTTAGGAGATGATAATATTAGATTATTATCGTTATTGTTTGATCAGTCAATATTTACGACAATTGATTAAATAGCAATGGATTTAGGAAAATGAAATCTTGTAAACACAATTGATAATGAATATAAATGAATTTTAACTTGGATTTGGGAATTTAAATTCCGGTGTTTGAAATTGACTTACAAAAATTTGAAAAACTTAATATGAGTATTATATGATAGTATAATTGAGTTGAAATTGTTTTCGAAGGATTTTTTTTTATGATAAGTGTTATATTCCCTTCTCTTGACGCTAGAAAATGATTTCGGTGATGAGTGCACGCATCATCGGCGTTTATTTTCGAGAGTCTGAGTGGGGGAGACCACTTAATAGCTTGTCTAAACTTTGTTTTGATTCAAATTTTATTTTATTTTGTACTCTCTATAGTATGATTTGTTATATAAATTATATAAGTATATATTATTTCAAAACTTGATTTGAAATGAAACCGGGTTTGGAATTCTTAAGTCCTTTAATAATTAATGATTTTTTTTAAATGATTGAAATGAATTTAGACTTGAATCATTAAGGAACTTATGAATTGTGAAATGAGAAATTAACCTAAGAGCTAAGTGAAAATATCAATTGAAGTAGAAATCCTTAGAATTAGGAAATTATGAACTTAAAATAAAAGTGAAACTGTAAAACTCGCGTAGTATTAAAATTCATTCTATAGCATAGATATAACTTACCAAAATATTTAAGAAGTTCAAAAATGTTATATGAATTGTTAATTGGATAATATACAAGTATAGGTTTGAATAATGAAATATGCATTTAATTATTGGTTTGCAAATATAAATAAAATTGTTAGTAAATAATTGGAATTTAAATTAACATTTAAAGGTGATTCACAGTTATGTTAATATAAAATGGAAATACTATATGTGAATGTAAACGTGAAATTAAATTATAGTGAAATTTAAGTAATGACTTAAGAATTAATTAATTGAAAATTCAACTTTAAATGAAAAGAAGTTGTATGTTGTTTAACTACATTCTATTTGCATAACTATAACTTACCAAATACTTAAAAGGTTCAAAATGCTAATAAGGATAAGTAGAGAAATAATATACGAGTGTGAGAATGAATAATAAAATGTGTAATAGTTGTAAATATAAAAGAAATTTAAGCTGTTAAATGAATGATATATAAGTGAATGAATAAAATTTAAAATTAATGAAAAATAAAATTGGTAAATGGAAACTAATTAAATGTGAATATAACTAAATGTCAATAAACTTGGAAGCGTATGAAATTAAATTTGACTTGGAAATGTATAATTGATTTAGTGTAGATTTTAGATGGATGTTAATGTTTGATATGCATTGGTTGTTAGATGGATGAAAATTGATTAACTAGAATTCATTAGTGTTAATGGAATTGAATAAACGGAATAAAATTTTAAAATAATTAAATTCATATTTGAAGCAAAGTGAAATTAAATATTATTGAATTCAATTTAAATTGAAGCAAATTGACTTGAATTTAAAATGTGAATGAAACAAACTTGAATAAATCGGAAACAAATTGAATGTAAACCTATTGCATGAATGAATAAGAAAATAAATGACTTTGTGTTATGATTGTTCTTTAGAAAATTTGAAGTTTTGATGGTTTGCACTTTGAAATAATAAAAGCAAATTTTTGAGAAAAATCCAAATTTGTCCAATATATGCTGAAACGAAAACAACCATAACTTTTAAATGACTCAACGAAATTCGACGATCTTGGACTTTTCGGAAAGCTTAGAAACTATAGCACAACTTTTATTTGGAGTGTCTTGATAAATTCCTTCGTCTACTAGGTTAAAAACTTGAATGTTACTCGCTGTCCTGTGTAAAAAATAAGTAAAATCTGAAGCATACAACCTTAGTATTTTCGCTATATCTTTTGACTGGTTTATCGGATTTTGATGATCTTGCCCTTTCTGGAAAGCTAAGAACTTAAGCTAAAACTTTTGTTTTAAGTGTTTTGTGTTTTGATGTAGTTTAGAAGGTCGGAAGTGTGGGTGAACGTCGCAGACCTGCGCAAACACTGCCCAGGCTGAAGCGTATCCCCTAAGTAAAACGGCCATAACTTTTGAACGGATGATCTGAATTCGATGATTTTGGACATTCCGGAAAGCCTGAAATGAATGCAACAACTTTTGTTTAGATTCTGTTGTCAAAATTTACCGTTTAGGTGACCTAAAGCTAAGATTTGTTTGCTTTCCAGAAATTGAAATCTCAGTTTTGAAGCTAAATATGTTATATATATGTTGTGTAGGCTAAGTATAGCGATCTATCTTTATATGCATGGTTCTAACTTAGTTATTGAGCATTTTAGTAGGTAGCAAAGGGGTTGCGCTTCGTTGTGGAGCTCGCTTCTACGCTAAACGCATAATGTAAGTAAAATGCTAATAAATGCTAAATAAAAGGTACGCTTACGGTTTTATATGATATTGGTAATATTTATATGTTGTTTCCCCACATATGGGATGCCTCATCATTGAGATGAGATGTATATTTGTGATATATATGCTATTATATTTTTTCCGATCGAGCCGCGCAAAGGAGTCTCTGCCGAATTTTTCCGTAAATCCGGGTGTTAGAAAATTTTTCAAGTTTAAATTTTTTTTTATAACTTGTTTTGATAATTAACTTTTAAGTTTAGAAAGCCGTTCGGAGTAAGTTAGTGGAAGCGTAGTTATGACCTTATAAATGGAATTCCATTGTTTTATAAGTAGATAATTTTGAATAAAATATATCAAATGTTGAATTCTTTACTTAGTTTCTTTTCTCTTCTTTTTCCTTTTCGGGGACGAAAAGTTTTGAGTGGGGGAGAGTGTAACGACCCGTAAATTTTCGATAATTAAAATAGCTAATTTAATAAGATTTCGTGGTTTAGTGTTAGAAAAAAATTATAAGTCGTTCGGAATAATAATAAATGTTGAATCTATTGGGATTATAATAGAGTTAATAAGATTTTGAAATTGGAATTTATTGGATAATTGAATAACGAGTTTAATATGATTAAAAATGATTTGTAAAATTTTATTTTATCATATTACAGTTAGAATGATGTTGTAGAACTTTTAAAAACGAATTAAAAGTAAATTTGTGAAAATTGAATATTTTAATATTTAATTTTCGACTGGAAAATAGCCAATTTTTGAACAGTCTCAGAATTGGACGAAACTAGTTCCATTGGATCCGTAATAGTTAGTTATTATCGGATTTCAATTTTCGTAGCAATCGGAGTTGTCGTTTGACCGTGGCAGCTCGAAACGCGTTGAAATTGTTTTAATATTAATTTGGCGTGTTAAAATAGTCATTTTTCAAACGGTCTCGGATTATGACGAAACTAGTTTCATTGGATCCGTAATGTGATATTATTGTAAGGTTTCAAATTTCAAGTCAAACGGATTTACCGTTTGTCCGGGGCAAGCCAAAACGCATAGAAATTCGTTTAATCGGTTTAATGTAAAATTGATCGTTTATTTCCGTAACTCTCACATACAATCGAATCAGCTTCCAAAACCTATTCCATTGTGTCCGGATCACGGGGTAAACCCTATAAGCGCCTAGCGGCACGTCTTGATAGGGGTTCGAGATTTCGAGTTGCGTAGATCGAGGTATTTTGAAATTTAAATAAATATTTTAATTAGTCAAATCTCCTTTTCAGCTGCTATCCCATCTTTTCACTGTACCTTTGACCCATTCAACACGCAAAAAGCTTCTCATTTCCTTTAATAACCCACTCACGCAAGCTTCAGGCAGAAGAAGATAATACGTCAAACTTCAAAAATTTCTTTCTCCTCAAATATTCGATTAAAAATCACGAAACCTTCTCTAACAATCATATTTCATCGTTTGCTTCGATCCTATATGCTTTTGGCCTGGTGCGACTTGGAGTTTGGGAGCGCGACAGTGAAGGCGTAAGGGGTCTTGAAGCTAGGGTTAAGCTTCACTTTGTTTTCATTCATCGATTCGAGAAATAAAGCTCGTATTTGGATTCTCCTCGTCGAATAGCATCTGGACGCGCGTTTTGATGGAGCTCGGTGGTGTCTTGGGGTGTGCGACCTGATCATGGTCGAGAGGAGAGCTTCAGGTCGCATCTTTCTAAGTGGGGCCGCACATGTAGCTTTGTGGTCGTGATGGTGGAGACTTCGAAGAGAAGGAGTTTGGCGAAGACGGCATGTCAAACAGAGTATCGGAGCTCCGTATCACTGGAGATTGGTGCACGGCAATGGTGGGTTTGTGCATTTTTTTTCACGTACAGGGAGTTTGGGGAAGAAGAAGTTAAGTGGGCTGGGCTTTATTTGCTTTGGGTATGAATTCATTTAAATATAATATAAATTGTTTTATAAATTCAAATGTCGATAACTTATAAAATGTATAACTCTCACATACGAGGTCCGATTGAGACGAGACTTTTTGCGTTGCGATCGTGATGGCGAGAGCTTCGAAATGAAATTGGTTTGGATGTATTTGAAGATAGTCGAAATTTGGGCTAAATTTGGGAGTCGTCCGGTCTAGTTCCAAACCGGAACGTCTCGGCGACAATCGTAAAATCAAGGTGAGTGTTTTATAACGCTCACACCGTACTAAATATCTTTATGCTAGTTAAATTTGACATTATGAAGTGTTATGATCTTATTTGTCGTTGTTTGATAAAAATTTAATTGTCATATAGCTTGTCTTTTGCATTAACCGTTGAAAATTAAATTGACAGTTAAATTGAAATTAAAATTGAATTGCGATTAAATTACCTGACATTGATAACTATGAAACTGCCATGAATTGTATTGTTTATTGGATGATGTATTTTGATGGATGCTATTGGTTGATAATTGAATGTTTGGATGTTTATTTGCTTATATAGATCCTGTTATGCATACATATGATACTGAGATTTAATTTAAGTAATATATACTCATCCCTGACATTTAATTGAAATAAATAATTACTTGGCCATAGGATAGAAAATTTTATACGGACACCGAATTGGCTAAATTAATAATTTTTGAAATCGTCGATTTGAAATTTATTTAAATGTTTCGATTAAAAGTGATAAATAGAAATCAATTTATAGAAATCGAATTTGTCGAAAATTTGAGTTGGAATGTTGAAATAAATTTTGGTTAAAAGAAATTGGTAAATAATTTAAGTTGTGACTTTAAAATTTAAAATTTGGATACGATTGAATTTCGAAAATCTATTTATTTTAAAGATTGAACATTATTTCGAGCTTTGAATATTACTAAGTAAAAGTGATATGAAAATGATATTTTGAAATCGAGTTTGGAATTGAATCATATTTGGAATTTGGATTTAAACTTGAATATTGTTGGAAATTTTGTTAAGTGTTATAAATTGATATTTTGAGAAATCAAGCTCCAAATCGATATAAATTGAAATTGCATTAATTAAAGGTGAATGTAGAATTGAATTGATTTGAAGTAAAAGTTGACATTGTTTTGAATTGAAATCGAAATTGAATCGGTAGAATGGAAATTGAAATTGATTTGAATTGGGAAGTTATAATTGAAATGGATTGATTTTGAAGCTGTTTTAATTTGTTTTCAAAATTTCTCTGTTATATAAACCATTTTGAATACTTAAATTATTTTAATCTATTTTAAATCTACTTAACCCAATTTAAATTATTTTAAACTAATTTATCTATTTTAAATCCATTTTAAAGATTTTAAGTGTTTTTAACTATTTTAATTATTTAAAACTACTTTTAAACTACTTAAAACTATTTTTCCAAAATCCTAAGCTGGTCAATAAGGTGAAATGTTTATATTTAAATCTTTAATTTAAATATGAAATCTGATATTTTGAAAGATACGATGATATTTGAATGGATTTGATTTTTGAAGCGAATATGATATTTTGATATCAATTATGAACCGATTTGAAATATAAAGAGCCAAAGGTGTAATAATACGTAGTTATTAAAGAGACCGGGATCGGATATGGACATACTCTCTGTCGATACCGAAAACCACTTTAATAACTATTATACGCGGAGTGATGATCCAGAATGAAGTGGATGGTTTGGTGAACGCGTTGACTGAAGAAAGAGAACGATTTTTGGATGACCCCTGACATGACTAAAACAGGAGCCGCGCCGGGCCATTGAGGTTCGCCACCTCTAGCGGACACACTTCTTCGATACCATATCTATTACATTTGTGATGCGATTTGGGTGCACCCCTTGATTTGGGAGTGTTGTTTCGCGGTGTTGGGGTAGCTGCTGGCTATGCCCAACATCAGTCCGGATCACGCAACTACTAGTATCCTAGTTGGTATTGCCTCATGTACCTTGTCATACTGATTATCCTATTCGCGACCACTACGTTTTGATTTGTACCTTGAGTATATGGATTGCCCTCTGGTGACTTCCGGTTTTGGGGAAACTACGGTCTTGTATATGCTTTTGGGAATATAAAATGTGTTAAGGGGGATTATGGTAACGCCTTAACGCTATTTTGATACTTTATATTACTGATAGACATTATCTACTTAGCGTATATTACTACATAGTAGATAGTTTCACGGATCCTTGAGAGATGGAAAATCCCGTAACATCTCTTGAGTTATTGCACGCACGTTGACACTGGATATGAGATGTCAAACCCCGTAAACATCTCTGACGCCGTTACACTCATATTTATTTACGATTGATTTAACTTTCATAAGGATATTTTAGTCCTGACTCGAGTGTTTTGTCTTTTCATTACGCTCGGGTCAGTCCTGAGTTTTCAGTTTAGGTTGAAGATCATTTCCTTGGAGGACGGAGACGAAGATTTGGTATATTATCTACTACTATTATATTCATTCCATTCCGCTGCATTGTTGTATAATATTTGTTGTGTATGTAACTCTGATAAATGTTGTATAATAATAATCAAATGTATTCATTTCAAATGTATTCATTTAATTAACAGCTTCATGAACTGTTATTTTATTATTATACTTAGCCTTCCGCTGTGAGATTCTGTGTTGTTTCATTTCCTTTATTTCCCTTCCTTTTCTTTTCTTAATTACCCCAATAACTATCTGCCCTTTTAATGGTTTGGAATCGACATGTGTATTTGATCGTCGATCTAAATTGTCCAAAAAGGCGGGTTGTTACAGTCACCTACCCTAGCACGCCTTATACGATTTTGTTTTGTACCATACCTATGGTGTGCCCTCTGACGACGTCCAGGACAGGGGAGATTACGATACTTTATAGACTACGGTGAATATAAAAGTATGTTAAGGGCTGTATGGGTAACCCCTTAATGCTATTTTCAGTATATTATACTTTACTTTATACATTATTATAATAGCGCATATTACTACATAGTAAATAGTTTAACGGATCCTTAGGAGATATGAATCCCGAGCACCTCTTAAGTTACTACACTCATATTAGACACTGGATAGGAGATGTAAAATCCCGTAAACATCTCTGACGCCGTTCCACTCATATATTTATCATTGATTTAACTTACATAAGATCTTTTAGTTCTGACTCGAGTGTTTTGTCTTTTCAATTCGCTCGGGTCAGCCTGAGCATTTCAGGATTTGAAGACTTTATTTCTAGAGGACGAAGACGAAGATTTTATTACTATTATTTATTATATTATTACACAGCATCACATTGTTCCGCTGCATTATTAATATTCTCTGGTAAGTGTAACTCTGATATGTGTTGCATAAGTATAATCGAATATTTTGTAAAACAGCTTCATGAACTATATATTTGATTATTATATTTTATCGTTTCACTGCAAGATTCTATTTTGTTTTTCTTTCTTTCTCTGCTTTGTCTTATTTACCCTATAACAATCCGTCCTTCTGTACGTTTTAAGTCTGACGTGTGTGGTTTATCGTCGGTTTAAAGCGTACGAAAAGGCGGGACGTTACAGACGCCTCTCCAATCATAGTTTTCATAAGAACACTATGAACCTATTAATTTCCACTAATAACCTGTCTCGTATCATGGTTTTCATGAGATCGCTATGAACCTATTAGTTACCACTAATAACATTTTTAAATCATATTCTTTTGATCAATTTTGGACATCCTAACATACTAGATCTATTTGATCTCCTGGATATAATTCTACTCACTTAGGAGTTAGGTCTGACTATACTCACTACTGGGACAATCTAACTGGTTATTTTATCCTTAAATCCCCCGAATGCAATGATGGGTCATGAGAATATGAGTATGAAAATGATAATTATGCAAATGCAGCTAATCAAACCGTAATATGAATATATAACATCATTCATTAACATATGTTCAATCAATAGTCATTAGCATCACAAGTTGCTCAATTTAAATAATGCTTCTTTTAGCAATTTCGCATAGACTTAGGCTAAATGCCACTTTAATTCCTTGAGAACATTTTCTTTATTGAAGATTAACAACTTAAAAATCTTTCTTTGAAACAAGAAAAACATAGACCATTACTTAACCAAAACAACGCTCTCTTTAATTAACCTTTAAATCATTAAGTATCGAAAATGAGGTTGTCAAACCTCTAAAATAGATTTCGAAAATAAATAATTTCGATTTATAAAGCATAAGTTATAAGGTCGAACCAATGGTTATCGAATTTCTAATATACATAGGTTGTCGCACCTAAAAAACTTAGCTTTTGATTTGCATAGTATAAGACTTATGTGCCCAAAGAGTAAAGATGTCGAATCTGTAAGTTTACAACATCCTTGCTATAAAACAGTAGTTATAAGAAATATAGACTTATGGCATCATGGCCACAAAATAACTGATGTCAGAATTGTAAACACACAACATCAATGCCACTTAGAATGGATGTTGGAAATAAAGGGTGTCGCATTTAAAAAGACCCTTTTTGGGTTACGAAATCATAGGGGTGTTGAATCTCAACAACTAGAGTTACCAAAATCCTATATGTATCTTGGTATCAAACTTCCATATGAATAGATTCATTACATACTTACCAAGTAGTATATGTTTATATATGATTTTGATTACTGTTCTGTGATGTGCTTTACATTTAGTTATTGTATTTTGTTCTGATAGATTCGTTAGCCATCTATAGTTTTGGATTAAGCATTTACTGGGTATGTCGATCCACTTGAGATAGAAAAGAATAATCATATTGCATTTATCAACGTATTCAGTAGATGTTTAAGAAAAAGTTATAGATGGTATCCCTTTACCAGCCCTATACTCCACTTTAATAGATGGAATTACTCGTTAATTCTCTTTACTAAGGTCGGTCTCTGGATGAGGCGTCACAGCATGGAAAATGAGCCTACAGTGATTAGTTTCTCATTTCTTCATTCAGGCTGAGATCTTTTTTAATCTAAAGTAAAATTCACAGGTAATCATATTCCAAAACCTAAATACTCTCATCCAATCTTATTTTAGAGAAGATTGCATGTTAATTGTCTCTTCTTATTTGCATGTTTCTGTTTGTAATTTCTATAGGTTCTAGAGGCCAAAATCTTCTCAAAGCTTCAACCTTTTAGCTGCAAATCCGAGTCCTTTCATTGCAACACTAAGGTGAGCCCTAAACTCATAAATATCTAGCTGATATAAGAGTTTGATAGCCATAAAATGCTAAAATTATTTTATAATGTTGATTTTCTGAGCGCTGCAAACACTTCCTGGATTCAACTTTGAGACATCATATCTTTCTCATACCTTATCCATATTGCATGATTCTTTTTGCAGTTTAAATTGTAGCTGTTGAACTTTATGCATGCCAAATTTCAATTCATTTCGAGCTATATAGATTATAAAAATATGTTGCCGAACTTTGATTCGGAGCATTACCCAGATTTTTACAGTGAAAACACTGCCTGGGTTCTACTTTGAGACATCATAACTTTATCATAGCTTGTTCAAATTTCATGATTCTTTTTTTAGATTCAATTATGAGTGTTAAACTATGTGCCTACCAATTTTCAACTCAATAAGATGTCATCTATTCCTCTTTTTAGGCCTGTAATTTGAACCTAAGACGGTTTCAGGCCTTTACATTTTTGGTTTTTGAGCTGTTACAAACATGGCATGAGTCCATGTTTGAGACAGTGTAACTTTTTCGTTTTCAGTCGGAATATATTGATTCTTTTTTTTAAGTTGAAGTTTTCTACTATATGCACCTTTACTTATAGTTCAATCAAAGATGGTTAGACCACTTATTTCCTGCCCGAAATTTGAACCCAGAGAAGATTTGAGACCTGGGTATTATTTCGCCTTAGCATTTCTATGTTTTTTTAGCCCGACTTTTGACATTTACTTTAGTTTTTGTAATATTTATGAAGTACTTTGAGGGATATGATGCCTATAGATAGGTTAGCCCAGTTTTGACGAATTCAAAATTCAAATTTTGAATTATTTGCATTTAATTTGAATTTTAATTTGAATTTCGGTTTGAGTGGAATTTTGCTTGTTTTTTGTTGTTTTCGAGCACGGTTTTCTCCAAATCTTTTTGAAATGATTTTTAAAATTTAGGGGATTGAAAAATAATTATTATACAATATTTTAAATTATTTTCATATATAAAACTTATTTATTCTTTATAATAAGGGAAATTTTCAAATATGGTTTCCAAATGGTTTTCAAAATTGGTTTTCAAAGCTTATTTTCAAGGGAAATTATTTTCTATAAAAATTACATGTTTTTGCACTGTCGGGCAAATGAGAAGGAGAGTTAAATGATTGGGTAAAACACATAGTATGGGATATGTGCGTTTACCCTTTCGGTTAATTTCCAACTTGTCTGTTTGATCGTTTTGGCCTACGGGTCTAGTTTACCTATGATATGAAGTGAACCTTTTACTACTTCGAGTATGAAATTTACTAGCGGTTAGAAAACCGTTTAGTGCTAACGGGTGGTATGGGACGCACATTAACAATTTTCGGGTTCCTTTTTGAGAGTTTGTGACACATTTGCTGTTGGCGTGCCAGTACTGGATCTTCAGATCATTTGCCATTGTGACATATTTGTCTTCGGATGTTTTCCATTGTGGCGTATTTGTCTTCGGATGTTTTCCATCGCGGCGTATTTATCATTGCAGCGTATTTGTCTTTTGACGTTTGCCTTTGGGAGAAGTACCTACTGTTTGAAACAGTACTCGGCAAAAAATAACACGTACAAAACCTTTTTGAGATGATGTTTACCCGTGCGTGTCGTCATTTTAGAATCGGTCCTTTGAACCATTCGGTGGCGATTACCTTGGGATTTTGGACTCTTGGGAGTATTTTTGAGATTTTCATTGCCTACACTGGCGTGTTGAGATTTGCCTTTTGGCGCATATATATATTGAGATTGCCTATTGGTGTTATTTATGGGATTTGTCTTTTGGCATTGTATGAGATTTTTATCTCTTTGTTGACATTTGCCTTATGGCTTATGTCGAGATGGTTTTTTCTTATGTTTTCCTTAGAGTTGCCGATATGGCGGGTTTGATAATTACTCTTTTAGGAGTTTGCATCATATTATTCCCTAAACCATTCTTATTTGATTTATGATTGCCGATGATATGAGGCATGCTATATTTTAGCAATTCATGAGATTTTTGTCTCCTTTGTGTTTTAAGCTTATTGAAGCAATAGTGTTCTATCACCTAGTGTAATCATATATGCCATACATAATATGTATCATCTATATGTCTATGGTTAGCTTTCTTAGTGTTTTTTCTTGTTTAAGAAGAACGTCGCTATACTAATATGCTCTATTATTCTGCTATTACCTTTACTGATATGTTTTGCTAGACTGACCCATGTATTCATTACTCCGGTCAGGCCAAGATGTTTCAGCTTAGGTACTTATGGACTTAGCCTATTTTGCTTCTGCTTGGATCCCTATTGCTATGGTTTTTGGGTTTAGCTTTGAGAGTCCTTTTTGCTGCTACTCTGATATATATCTATATGTTGATTCATTTTGACACGTATATGTATATAGTGGTCGTCATACCAATTGACTTGTATTATTTTATGTAATGCTGATGTTGTACCCGTGCATAGGTATATATGGATATGTGATAGATTGACTATTTTGTGATGTATTTACATTTGAGTTGTTGTGTTTTGTTCCGTTAGATCCTACAGCCACCTATGGCATTGGATTAAGATTTATTGGATATGTCGACCCATTTGAGTTGAGGAAATATATATATATATATATATATATATATATATATATATATATATATATATATAGCATTTGTTGACGTATTCAATAGATATTTAAGACAAAGCTATAGTGGGTCGCTCCTAACAAGTTCTGTTCTCCGCTTTGGTAGACGGAATCACTTGTTAATTCTCTTTACTAAGGTGGGTCTCGGGGTGGGGCGTCACAGTTTGGTATATTGTATATTTCTCTTCATATATATGCCAAATTTATAGCTTTGATATCTTATATAATCCAGATATAGGTTATAACCGGGATTTTGGCCCTTTATGTTGACGCTATGAAGATTCAATAAATAAACTTAAAACCGATTTATTTCTTTATAAAGACATTTCTTTTCACCTACTCTTATCCCTTGTCCAATTTCTATTAGTCAATAAAATACTACACCAGTTTCTTTTCAGAAAACAACTGGAAGGATAGTTTACCTTCCCTAAATTAATTTGCAAACTCATTTAAATTATATTATCAATTAATATTTATTAAAAGCTTTTCTAGCTTAATAAATCATACAAAATCATAGTCGCTTGGGAAAAATCCCAAAAAATAAGAATTTACTATTCTTTCTCATGTATAAATTTCAGGGCTAGAATAATTATTTAATTATTTTTAACAATTAAAACCCGAAATAAAGACCTTTTCAATCTTAATAAATTCATATTCACATTCACTTGGAAAATTATGAAATTAAAAACCCATCTTCATAATAATATTTTACGCATTATATCAGAAAATCAAATCAATTAGAGATAAATAACTTAGGTTTTACTTTTAAAACCTATTAAAATAATTTCATAAAAATTCTAATAAACCATCATTCCATCCAATAATGATATCAATCATCAAATCATAATATATTATCGTAAACAACTTGAAAATCAATCAACAATCCAAAATCGAAACACAAGCAATGAAATGGATATTATTATTCCTTAGATTGGATAAGAGATTGATATTTTTTGTAGATTGATTTTCCTAAGTCTTTCCCTTGAATCCCTTAGAGTTTTTCCCTTTTTATTCTCTTTTTAATGGTCGGCCTTGTTTTTGTTTGATTTGATTTAGAAAATGTTAATAAATAATGAATGTGAGAGGGAGTGTTTATGGAATGAATGAAGGAACAATTTCCATTATGCCCCTCTCATTAATCTCTTATTATTCTTAGTTTTAAATCCTTCTTATTAGTTCGTTAATTAAGGCTAAACCTAATTTATTATTAGATCTCGTTTTCTTTATCCCCACATATTTTCTATTTAATTTATTTAGTTAAATCTCCTTAATAATGTTAAAAAGAAATTAAGGGTGTTTCAAATGGTGGACAAAGGAGAAGCTGGGATGGTGTCGTGAGCTTAGTTGGAAATAAGGACGGTGACAAAGCAACCATCGTAGCAATCCTGGTAGATCGTCATGCGAAGGGCATACTAGGAATCCATAAGTCTAAATACGAATTCATAAAAAGAAGCATCATATAAGGTATGCTTTACATTAAATATATGAATATAAATGTCGCAAAATAACTATCTTGGATCGTTAAAGTACGATATCTAATGGACGTTGACGTGTGCCGACCAGCTAGATACTACACTTTGACCGAAGGAAAATAGTGTCCCAAATGTGTGTATACAACATATAACATGCAACGATGCATAATCTATTAGAGTTAGAAGTATGCCCTGTGGGCAATATGTAACTTGTTACATATATCTAACTCGGTAACCAATCTTGTTCATAATAATGGTTTTTGATTTCTATCATTTTCCCTATTATATGGTGATATAATTATTCTTTCTTGAAAAGGCTCACACTTCCTTTATAAAATAAACCAAAAGTTGTACAAAAAATATTTACAAGTTCGGCCCACAAGTCCAAAAAAGGCAAAAAGAAAGAAAATCTGGTTTGTATAGCATAACCCAATCGCAAATCACAAAACTTCAAACTAATAAAAGAAGATGCACGTTACAATACTTCAGAACCCTCATTCCTAAAATAAAACTCACTCATGTCAGTTACTAATCTCAAAACAAAAATGACACCATTCTTCTTAGAGAAGTCTCTCTAGATTAAAGAGAAATATTAAGCATTAGTTTGCTAATCCATCATTTCATCATCTCTACTAAAAATCATCTTCCATCTCTTTAGTTCTGGCATTTGTATAAAGGTTATTTTACTCTTTAGCTTAAGCAATCTGAAATCATGATTTCCCATTTCATGGTTGCTTCTACTAAGAAAATGATAACCTTGAAAAACATATATGTTGCCAATGAAAGGAAAAAAGGAGTTTAGTAGCCAAATTTTATGCATGTAAATATTTTTTTCTCTACAAATGTTAATCACTCAAAAGTAAATTTATTGTGGTCAAACTCCGCTAAGAGCTCATTGTTGAGATGGAGACAAAGGAATGGATCTGCATGCAACCAAGAACCATCAGATAAGTGCAGCTGATTAGAGCCAAAGCAAAAGATTGTCTTTATGTCTCTAGCTAGCTCCTTTGAATTTGACAAAGGAAGGTGATTGAAATAAAACAAAAACAGGAAAGCATAAAGAAGTACTTTAAGATCTGAACAAGGCCGCCGAGAGTTATCAACCTAGTCCCATGAAGCATGATCGATTCATCTCCAACAAAAACCAGTCTCCAAGAGATTGGGGATAAAATTCTTTAACTCCACTATAGGCATATATCTTCATCTTGTTTATTCGAAAATGTGTTATGCTTAGGTCTGGACAAACGACCCTTAACATGAACAGTAGAACATCACATAATTCTCGTTTAAACTTTTTTGTTTTAGGTTGAAAAATACAAGAGTTGCGTTCTTGCCATATGAGCCAAATATGCATCGAATATGCTAATTCATTAATATCTCTTCTTCTACACTTCAAATTAAATTTGGCATAAGTGGAGTTAACTTCTGAATCAATAGATAAATTTTCTATGTGACTAGTCAGCCACAGAATCATTATCCTAACCAATTTCCAAAGATAAGCACTAAATTTACAATGAAAAAATAAATAGGCTTTAGTTTCTAGTTCAGTGTTGCACAGAGCACACATTGGGTCAATTATAATATGTTTATGAATTAAGCGGTCCTTTATAGGCAAAAGATTTCAAATTGCCTTAAAAGTATAGAATGTAGATTTTGGATAGTTAATTCTACCCAGGACCAATTTAAACTATGTAACTTAATCAAACCTATGCCTTAGAGTGTTTATAATCACTTTCAACTTGTTCCTACCATCGTTAACACCCTACAAGGCCAAAAATCTAATTCCACATTCCCATTAGTTTTAATAGCTTCAATTTCGAGTTTAATATAGTGATATAATTAATTAAAAAATTATTTTAAAACAACGTAAATAGAAAATCCTTAAATTATATGTTATGTAATAGTAATTATAACATGTTGTAATCATGAAGAATTTCATAACATTGAAAAATAATGTATTTTTTAAATATTCCTAGCCAAGATGTTTTGGGAAAGGATATCGATTCACCTGTGGAGATTAAAGTACGTAATGCTCTTCAAATGTTGCACAGTGTATTACTCATGGTTGTTAGATGCACCAAAAGGTTACATATTGATAGTTATTGGATAACTATGGAACGACTCACTCAAGATTTTTTTTTGTTGGTTCAGATAAATACGGTCAAACAAAGAATCTCGAATTGACAATTTTACGTAGTTCTCTGGAATTTAGAATATGGTTGAACTTCAATTTAGACACTCCACTTTGATTATACTTAAATCATAGCAAGCATCCATCGAATGAAAATAGTTGGGCTGAGGTAAAGTATTGGAAGTGAAACACTATTCAATAGAGAATTTGCCTTCTCGGTTATATGAGGCTAGTATCAAAGCCAACTATACTCAACTCAGAGTTAAAATCTCTAGCCAAAGCAACACGGTTAATAATTATTACTATAATTAACCAAGGATTTTGTGTTTGAACTAGTTAAGTTGAATGTGGACAATGCTGGAATTTTTACCAAAATCAAATTGGATAAGTCCTAACATGTTACAGTGTCAATGAAGAAAATTGGTGTAAATGATTATTACTACAAGGTACTGCTTACAATGGTAGAATTGGAATATAATATAAAGATATGTAAGCAAAAAATTCAACCAAAATGTTATAGCACTAACTAGGGTAATGTATGAACGTTAATATTTGAATTAATCGGCATTAATCGCTAACTGAATTTACATCTTTGAGTTGCACAACCGTAATGATGAATACTCAGAATAAATACGCAATTTAATTAATTTACAATTATTATAAATTAATTAAGTTAATTAATATTTATGAAATATTAATTATTAAATTTTATTTGGTTTGTATGAATATCATTAGTATTTAATAGAATGTGTATACAAAGGCTATTTATGCACGTATCGATATATCGATAGAATATTTAAATTGAATTTAATTAAATTAATTGTTAATTAGGTTTACAAATTTTTTGAGCCCATATTGTCTTTTTATGGTTGATCGGCATATGGAGAAGGGGAAAGGATGTGATGAGATTTAATAAGGAATTATAGAGGGAAGGTTTTAAAGGAGGGAATTGGAAAGTTTTCAATGTTTCCATTAAGACAATTTTTCTTCCATTCATTCATCGATTCACCCAATAATTCATTTTTCTTCTTCTCTCCTCTCTCTTTTTGGGCTAAAAATCCATAGCTCTTAACCCGTGAAAGTCCCAAAAATAAAATAAATTCAAATCATATTAAATAAACACAAAGGTTGCATTTAGATCATTGCAATTTCTAAAGATGATTCAATCGGATTTAGGAGTTTTATTCTTTATTCAAGATGCAATTTCATATTCATCTTAAGGTAGTATTTTAATTTTATGTTACTATATATTTTTTGATATCAATACAATTTAGATCTTCTCATGTTATTCTCTTTTTATTATGTGCTCGTCCTGTATGTTTTGTTTAAAGCTCAAACTTTTTATGCCAAATATATGTATGCTTAAGTTGTCAGATCTAATTTTAATTTTGATGGGATATTAATTGTTAAGCAAAAGAATTGATTTGGAAACTAATTTTAATTTATCAATATAATTATGTAATCTTTCTTATATACAAACCTAACAAATTACATGTTTTGAATGGTCGAGATCATTTTCAAAAGTGATTTCATGTTTTATATGTTTGTTGTTTTTGTTTGTAAATTCGTTTGGTTGTTTCATAATTTTAAGGGTGTGTCAATTTAAAATTTCATAAGTGGAATTTTATGCAAAATTATAAACCTACTTTGAATCCTTCATAAGTTAAGGCTAACTCTCTATTAGTTAACTTTAAGTTTTAAAACATACATATAAAATCACAAAGTTTATAAATTTACGTTGTCTTTAAAATTTAAAACATTGTATATAATTATTTATACATGTATACATATATGTTTTTTATTTTAATTTAAGGTTTATTAAAGGTACTTTTATGCAAAATGTAGATTTAATTTTAAAATCTTCCTACATTAAAATTAGATTTAAAATTGTTAATTGTAGAATTCAAAACATTTAAAATAGTGAAAACAATATTTTAACAGACGCACACACATATGTATGTATGTATGTATAATTGTTAACATATGTATAAAAAAGTTATTGGACAATAAAGGCATGTATAAAGGGATAAATTTGTCTGTTGCGGCGTAAATCTCAGTACCTATATAAGGTCATATTAACCATGTACATTTTATATTTGTTGCAAGTGCACTATACACATATAAGTGTATTCGATACACTTATAAATCAAACTTCGTTTAATTTAAATTAAGTTAAATTGCCTTTAAACAAATCAAGTAAAATATGGTGAATTGTTTATGACAACATAAAGTATTACTTATGATTAACTACACATTCATTATTTATAACCTATTAAATAGTTTACATAATTAATAACTTGACACTTCACTTACTTAAAATAATATTTCAATGCAATTAATTATCAGACACATATATATACAAGAGTATATTTATTATACTCTAATTTATATAATCATAAAATTTATAAAACTCCATTTTGAATAATTTAAATAAAATGATATTTTATTTAAAATAATAAATTGTACATAATAACCATTTGAACTTCATAGGCCCAATAGATCTAAAATAGGAGAAAAAAGTCTTCCTATTTCACCTGCTTCCGACTGATTTATTCCCTTTAATAGTGTTAGAGCCCAAATGATCTATATAATATAAATAAGCAATGTTAGAGCTCTGATTAAAGCATACCCATCTAGTAGGGTGTCCAAAAAAGTAGTGTTGAAGATTGGATTTGGGTAACATGTAATCTACCCTACCAGGTCACTAGCCTAGCCCGAATGATGAAGTAAATCCAAATGTTATCCCCAATATAATGACCTAAATTAACTTTTTAATATAGGCTAATCTTCGAAGTTGGTTTGAAAATTTATAATTATATATTAGATTTAAAAGTTAAGTTAAAAATATAAAAAGGAAATTTTATAAAAGTTATAAACTTCATCAAAAATATTCAAAAAAATTTAAGAAATTAAATAATTATTTTTAAAATTTAAAATTAAATTAATATAATTAATTAGTTTAAATTAAATAATTAATTAAAATTTAAATAGTTAAAATAGATATATATTGATATATATATATATATATATATATATGAATAACTATTATTGTTATAGTTATCGATTTATCTTAAAATTGTCTATGATAAATTAAATTAAAATTACAGATTAATTAAAATATTTAATTAAAGTGTTTAATTAAATAAAAAATAGAATTTAACAAATAAATTTAAGTAAACTTTAATTAATTAAAATGTATACATATATTGATATGTATGCATAAACAAACTATAAATGTTATAGTTGATTAACCGTTTTAAATAGTTTAAGTGAGTGATAAAATTTCAGAAATTTTATATGAATTAAATTAAAGTAAATTAAATTAATAAAAAATGATCTAATTAATAAGAACTAAAATTAATTAAATAATATTTAGTCAATAATATATATATAAGTAAATTAAATTGTAAATGTCATAAATAAGTTAATATTACATAACTATATATGTATAAAATTAAATGGAACTGGAAAGAAAGCTAAACGAGATTTAAGAAATAAGTGCATATGGATAGTACATATATCATGATTTCAGATGTGTCTTATACTTGAATCATGAGGATATTTCACAAGAAATATGCTATTCCCTAAATCGGTATCACCCATTATATGTATATAATAAAGATTATGAATCCTTTAATATAAGCTGTCCTCTACCATTTACATGTTAGTAGATCACTTGCGTACTCTTTAGTTATTGATATTCCTTAAACTAGTGATGTTATATATAGTATTATTAATATATTTACTAGAAGGGGCATGATACATGCACGTATTTGCTGACATTCCTCAAGGTACGTGCATTGTACTTAGGTCGTTATGAAATAGTGGCATAATTGAATAATCTCTTTCGATTTGTTGATATTCCTCAAGATCAAGATGAGATTAGGATAAAATACCATGGATTAGGGGTTGTATATAGTACAATCGATAAAATGTTATCCATCGCTCATGGGCATATGATTTGCTGAGATTCCTCATGGTCAGAATCCCAAGGAAAGCGAGTCCTAATACCTACTAGGGATCGAAAGATTTCTATGTTTTTCTTAGGATTTCGAGAAAGATAAAAATCTAGTAGGAGTCTTATTAGGAAAATTAAATGGTAACATTTAATCTTTCTAATTTTATAAGAATGTATATTATACAAGTTGAAATAATTCCTTTGATAAATCTGTGCAACTAATAGAATTAATAAAATATGTATCATTTAAATTATACAATTGAACCAAATCAAGGTTGAAATAAATATAACATACACTTACCAATAATTCTTTTGATATGCTAAGACCCGTGCAAGTGACAAAGTTATACAACTATTAAAAATATTTGTGTCTTCGTCATGTAAGTAATTGTTTGCCTACGACTATATATTGTCTAATATAAGTTTCAAACTCTAAACTAATATAAGAATATGAATTTTTGATCCATATTAGATCACATACATAAGTTCTATGGTGAATAATCGTTTGTAATATACAAAATGCCGATGAAATCGATTCAACTGAAATGAGAAAATAAATAATAATGCAAAATCATGTATACAATATGATGGAATGCGATAAGAATTTTGTAACAACAGAAGATCAAACACTAAAGACCAACCTAGGAAGTCGGTCGTTGAATTTTCAGTTTTGATCGGCTTAGTTAAGTGCAACTAATTCAATATTCTTAACATGTTAAGAATATCCATGTGCACTTACATAAATAATTTGGTGCGACATTATAGCAAAAATTTCTTTTAAATAGTTTGACCATTTGAAAGAAAAGTGCATGTTTGCGAGTGGATATAAAATAAGTACGGTTGGGATAAAAAAGAGTGAACTGTCACTTCTCCTTTATAAAGGACATTGGGAATGAGAATTGTTTAAAATTAATAAGATACTTATTATGAAACGATAAATGTGATTTCTATTTCAAATGTATTTTTAATATAGAAAATTATTTTCTATAAAAGTTATTTCTTCAAGCATAAGATAGTTGATCTAAAACTTACGATTGTAAACTAGTTACAGTGAATGAAGTAATCCCATAATAAATGGTTGAATGGAGCTTCATATTTTATACGCTACTATAATAATGGTGGAAATAATAGGAGCATAACATATAACACTACTTATCAGATGCATCAAGTTACATATACTGTTTCGTGAATATATCAAATATTATTTATGAAATAGTAATTATTTTCAGTTTTGACAAAAAATAGACATAGTTTTATTTCGGTACGAGTATTATGAATATTTGTTATAACATAAAACAACAATAAATGTAGTTTTTTTAATAACAAAAAAATGCATTATAAAATATAGTAGTATTTGAAATCTTATAATTATTTTGGAATTATAGTGTAAGTCATAGTTTTGAGAAATAATTTTTTAATCGTGCGATTATGAATCATATGCTAGTAGTGAATCGTATTCCAAACGATTAGGACAAAACACTCATTCATTGGGAGTGATACATGAGTTGGTGAACTATTATGATTAATACATATAAATGTATGAAATCGTAGGTCTAACAATACAAAAACGGTTCCACATACTTTGGTTTGCTAATGAATTATCGTAGCCATGAACATGTGTATTTGATACACATGTAGTATGACTATGATAAGTTCATATAATCCAAAATGGAAGTTGTAATGACCTAGAATTTCATTCATTTGAATTTGAAATGTTTAATTGATTTTAAATATTGAAAGGTTAATTTTATAAGTTAAATAGATTAAATGTCAAACATAAAGGTTATTTGAATAAGTGGAATTATTTAAATAATTGAATCTTAAATTTAATGGGTATAAAAATGATTTCAAAAGCTGATTTAAACTCAATTTAAATAAGAATGAAGATAATAAACTTTTGAATTTAAGTTAAAAGTGAAAAACTAATTTTAATAATAATTTGTTTTAATTAACGGGTGAAAATAGCCTTTCAAGCCATTATCTTGGATTTTGATGAAACTAGTGTCATTGGATCCGTAATAATGAATTATTATATGCCGTCAAATTACATGGCCAACGAACATACCGTTGTGTTGTATGAGTTTGAAACACGTAGAAATTAATTAAAAGAATTTTATTTTATTTTATTTTGAAAGCTAACTTCTGTAGATGATAGAACTGAGTCTCGATATTAGTTCATTATGTTCGAAATAGCGGTATTACATATAGAACGTCAAGTGGCATGCCTTGATTGGAGTTTAGAAATATTTGGCATGAATAGTGTTTAGATATTTTAATTTGCTAGAAATAGGACCCTAAGATTTCACAATCTGGAGAAACCCTAATCAGCAAACATAGCCGCCATCTCTTCCCTCTTATCCAAAGGCCTAATTTGATTGGAGCCACTTCGTCCGTTTTCAGCTTTCAACCTAAACTAGGAAAGTATAGGGCTCGACGATATGAAGCTATTCAATGGTCACGATCATTATCGGCGAAGCATGGCAGCATCGAGGGCCCTTCGTTTGTGGCAGTTTTTATTGGTTCACGGAGGTGATTCACAACATGATTGGAAATCAGACCCTCGACGTTAAACAAAGTGGAGTCGGGGATAGTCACGACGGTGGAGCAGGGTTCTCCAACGTGGCCGAGGTGGAGCAGTTTGAAGTTAAACGGAGTCGATGTCGGGATGTATAGTCGTGATCTGGAGATAGGGTTAATGGTCAAGATAAAGTTAATTACGGTGATTAACATTAATTATTGTACTTAAAAAAATTATTTTAATTAATTCGAATGCTTATAAAATGTATAACCTTTTCACAAGAGGTAGAAATTAAACAGCAGGTCACATTGCGCTCATTACAACGAATACTACGTTATAGGGTTGGATTGGATTTGATTGGAGCTATTGGAATTTCGCATTTTTAGATGAAACTGGAACACTTTAGCAATAACTGGAATCAAAGTGAGTTTTAGCCTACTTATATTTTGTGTAAGTGTGGTATTTTTATTGTTGCTATTTGTTGCTTATTTGGATGATTTACTGTTTATCAGTTGGTTGTTCTTGCCACTGGAGCGGATGAGACCCTATTACGTTTCCGTGTAAGAGTGGATGACCCTTTGTATATAATTTCGCCTCAAAGCGGTTGATTACATTTTATGATATATACTCTATGTGATGCAGGGGTTCAAGTTGGAGGGATCCAACTGGATTCTTCACCCAGTTGATTTTACTTTTCATCTACTATGATATACGATACGTTGGATGTCATATTTGATGACATGGATGATTTTCCCTGTTTAGTGCTACAGTAGCACCGGGCCTTATTTTTAGTATTTTGAAGTACTATAAAATAACGTTTTTGAATTGAAATAATTTTAAAATGATTTTCGAATTTCATATGTTTTTAATAATTATTATCGAATTATTAAAAGGAATGAATTTATTTTAGATAAATAAAAATGTATGATTTTTTATGTTATAAATTATAGTTTTAAGAAATACTTTAAATAGAGATTTTTGAATGGTTTAAAAAAAGAATTTATAAAAACGTGATATTTTGTAAACAAAGAAATAGATTTATAAACGTAGTTTATAAATATTTATAAAAATGGATTTGTAATCGATATTTTGTAAAGGGATTTATAAATGGGATTTTATAAATAAAAGGGATTTATAAAGAAATGAATTTATAATAGAATTTTATAAATAAACATATTTTATAAAAAGAAGTTTCATAAAATAAAATGGAGATTTATAGACATAGTTTTAAAATATAGAAATGAATTACGTTGAGATTTAAATATAGACTTAATCGTTTTAAAAATGTTTTATACTTAAAAGCAATGTTTTGAAAATAATGATTTCAAATGGAATTTAGTGGTTTCGAAAGTAATTTAAATTGTGTTAAGTGGAAAAAAAATAGATTTCAACATTTATTGTTGTAATAAACATTTTCAAGAAAGTGACAAAGGCATGTGCTATGACATTGTTGTTATAATAAATGATTTCCGAAATGAGATATTTTATATAGTATATGGGATATATATATGTATGTATGTATATGTATACATATACATATATATATCTACATATATATGCATACACATATCTGTGCATATATACATATATGTGCATATATGCATATATGTGTGTGTGTATATAATTATGAATCCCTATACTAGTGTTTTTAGGTTGTCGTAACAATGTTTTACGCGTCATTCTTTTTGACCCAATAAAATGTGTTTTGACCTTCCATTATGGAATACACGAATTGGTTCTTATGATCGTACTAAAGGTTTGGTGGTATATAGCATTGCTTTTTATACTTAACACCGGTCTGGTGGCATTTGAACTTGAGAGTTGTACGGTTATAGAAATCTATTTAGTGTGTCTCCGAAATAGTTGTGTTATTAAATATACTTATACCATTAATATAAGGATATAGAAATGTTTTCCAAATATCGAATAGTTGAAACGGTTCTGAGAATATATCTTTTTAAAGATAATTTGAAGTAAATATTTGAAAAGTGATTTAATTAACAAAAGATTAATTAAACAAGCCCAGTGACTACTTATTTGGATTTTATGCTAGATTTTGTTTGTTGCTTTGATAGTTAAATAACCAACCATCAAATTTGGCCGTTTTTGGTTGCTTGACTCAATGTGGGAACTGATTAGTCATGCACTTAGCACGAAGCCAACTGAGTAGGCTTGATTATCGTTTGGTGTTAAGATGATGTTTTGAGTAGGGCGTAATGACTATGGTACTCCAATCTATCGAGCTTCCTTCTTGACCGAAGGATGGCAAGTTGAAAATTAAAAACGTGATAAGCCCATGGGATTTTGTTTCCATATGAGGTCGAGGGTCACTTTTCGCTGTTTGTTCGGAACGACCGAGATCAGATTTATCTGTAAACGACTTCGGACCAATATATGTGTTCGAAAGTGCAGGGTTATGACGATGATTTTTGAAGATGGAGATCTTCATGACGTAGGGTTACTTGCCACTAGACCCGCGATTTCATATTATATATTGGTGGTAGTAATGCTCTGAAAATCTTCGATGCAAGGACTACTCGCTGCTAATTCTAAGGTTGACTCTCGATAGGATGTAGTAGGAGAGCTCCTTCGGTTTGTCCAGTTCCTAGACAAAATTTATGGACGAATGTTTGACATTTCATTTTTAAGAACCGCGTACATTGGTTTTTGCAAACGTACATTAGTTGGTGGTATAGGAGGTAACCCCTCTTATACTTAACACCCTTCTTCGAGATGTACGAGCTCAGATGTTGTAGTTTTATGGAAATCCATGTGTGTTGTTGGAAATAGCAACGTGGCATTCAAAGTGGAATATGTTATGTGAAAGGTAAATGTTACGTTAAGCCTCACATTCAGTAATGGCTTAAACAGGGTATGCCGTAAGACTAAGTGGGTCGCTTCCATTAGGGTATGGTCACCACTTTTCTAGATTATCCTTTGTTTTTCGGGTATGTTTTGTATGCTTATGGCCACAGATAGGTCGTGAACGACCGAGGTGATGTCATATTCGGTTCTATCCGCCACCAGATAGATCTGTGGGTAGGTCAATCTTACTAGATGCAGAGGTTTCAAAGTTGTTGATCCTCGGTACATTACTCTAGAAATGAACTATACGGAAGGTAGTTCCTTACCTGCTATTATATGGAATTCATTCTCCAATGTGCACCTGCCATTTTGTTTGTAGAACCTACTTTGTAGCTAGTATGTTGGAATTTAAATAACGTAACAATTTCGGTTATGATTAATATTATTTGTATACTAAACACTAGTATAACATAATAGAATTTATATGAAATATTTTGGTTACCGTAAAGTAAAAACCCATCCATTTTTATGCATGGCGTGGTCTTACGAGATATATTTTGTTTTTCTAAAGAAAAGTTTCTAATAATTTTAAAAATTCAATTAAGATGTGTTTTCTCACACTGGTTAACCAGACTGATCCGGGCATTATTCCCTTGCAATGCTGAGCATATTTACATATTTAGATTTAGATTCTTTGGAGCTTCAGCAAACAAGCTGGAGGTCTTCTGGTCGTATTCACATATAGGTTTATTTTCCGCTGCATTGTTGTTGAAATTATCAGCATTTATAAGGACAGATTATTATAACTGTCCAGATTAATGATTTACTATTCGTGTACTCTGATTTGATGTATGTATATTACAGTTTGAAGATTATTGGTTTATATTATATATTGTTCTGCTGTAATTGTGAGATTCTATGTTGTTTTAGTTTCCTTTTCTCTTCTTCTACTCTTCTCTTCTTCTTTCTTCTTTCTTCTTTCTTCTTTTTTTCTCATAACTATCCATCTTTCCGTTTAATTTGGGTTGTATGTGTGTGGTTTATTGTCAGCTTGAATTGTGCGGATTTGCAGGTCGTTATAGAAGTAAATGTTATTCGTAAGTACATAAAAGTGTAACGAATTCGATAGTAACTTCAAAAACGTTACTTATCCCTTTATAAGTTTTGTAACAGCAGAAAAGCGTTACTAATTGTAAACAATAGCAACAGAAAAAAGCGTGACAAGGAGTATAAAATATTGTGACGGTACAGAACCGTTACAAACGATATTAGTATGAAATACCTAAATGTCCGAGTCCAGATAATATCTGTTTCCTTGAAACAATATTGCCCCCTTATACGCACCAAAGGATACGAGCAATTTGTCTCCTAGGATGAAACGGACCGGCTCCGGTTGCTGTGCGGGCAGACGGAGCGACGACGAACTGAAGGAATTATATATATATGTGCACAGAGTTCAGAGAGGAGGGAAGAAGAAGCAATTTTCTGTCTGTATATCTATGTTGCGGGCCCCTATATATAGGCTGGAGGAGGTGCCTATTCGGAGCGGTCGTGACTGTTCGAAAGGTTGCGACCCTTTAACGGACAGACGCGCGCGCACAGCCGCAACGGTCCAATTTCGAAGTTCAAAATTAACCGTTTCAGCACAGCAAGCCCAAGTGGCAGACGTAGGCCCATCTAATCACGAGACCCCAAGAGCCCCGAGCCCCAAGGCCCAATCTTTGACATTTTAATATAATATGAAGGCCCAAAGCCCATATGCCCAATGCCTTGCTCACATTTCAAGTCTTCATGTCTTCTTCTTTTCCTTTTGTAATAGCATGTTAAGAGATAGTTTATATAGTGGTATTGGAATAAATATTCCACAATGTGGGACTTTGTTCCAATATACACAATACCAAACACTTATTTCCTCTTCACTAACAAATGCACTCATTCATTTTTGTCCAACAATCCCCCACATGAATGAGTAGTTGTTCACAGTTTGACAAGACATTTATCGTATCGGTTTAAAGTAGCACAAGGGCCTTGAACTTTCCTAGTGTTTTACCTATTTGAATCACGGGCAAATCAGTAGACTTAGATGGTCCTTGAACTGTAAGCCGTTTGTGTAATTCTAAAATAGATAGCACGCGATAAATGTTTCTTATAATCCTTCGTTCTCAGTTTGTGTTCCTTTTTGCCTTGAACACCTGCCTGGTCTCATAAGTGCTTAGAGAATTAGGCCTATAATTCTCTTTGAAGCGGCGCCTTCGCACTTACGTAGGTGATTCTCTAAGGATTATTCGTAATTCCTCAAGTACAGACATCATTAAAAGTACTAATACTTATCCTATTTTCCAACAAATAATGCACTGACTTATCATAGGAATGGTTTGTGTGTAACAGTGCTATCAAGTTTCTCTTGAACTTAATTGTCCCTTTGAACCTAGATCTTGGGATCTCCAGTCAACTAGGGTTTCCATTTTAGAAAAACTTTTAGTCTATCGGCCTTAACCCCATTCCCATCGATAAGGTTTGAACTTTCTCTCTTGGCAAGCCTTTTGTTAGTGGATCCGCTATGTTATCCTTAGATCTTATGTAGTCTATAGTGATAACTCCATTAGAGAGAAGTTGTCTTATTGTCTTATGTCTACGACGAATGTGCCTAGATTTACCATTGTATAATGTACTATTAGCTCTTCCAATTGCTGATTGACTATCACAATATATACATATTGGAGGCACGGGTTTGCTCCAATTTGGAATATCTTCCAAGAAGCTTCGAAGCCAGTCTGCTTCTTCTGCGGTCTTGTCTAGTGCAATAAATTCCGATTCCATCATAGATCTAGCTATACAAGTCTGTTTGGATGATTTCCATGATATTGCTCCATTTCCTAATGTGAACACATATCCACTTGTAGACTTTGTATCTTGTGATCCAGTTATCCAATTGGCATCACTATATCCTTCCAATGTTGAAGGATAGTTTATATAGTATAGACCATAGTTCTGCGCATACTTTAAGTATCCTAAAACTCTGATTAATGCTTTCCAATGATGTTTACCAGGATTGCTGGTAAATCTACTCATCTTACTTACAGCGTATGCGATATGATACTTCCTAGTATACGAGAGTATTCAAGTTGGTAGATACCATCACCAGTGTTCTTTACCCAAGATTGCTTGTATACCTGCTCAAGCGACTTACTGCATAAGCTATATCTAGTCTTGTGCAATTCATGAGATACATGAGACATCCTATTACACGAGAATATTCCAGTTGCATTACACTCTCATCAGTGTTTTTATGCAGTACTTCCGATGGATTAAAAGGTGTCCTCGCTCCTTTAATTCCATACTCTTGGAATTTTTCATTCCCTTTGTCTACATAGTGTGACTGAGATAGTTCAATTCCATTAGGTGTTCTTATTATTTTGATTCCCAAAATAACGTCCGCAACTCCTAAGTCTTTCATATCGAAATTGTTGATCAACATTTTCTTTATGGTCTCAATTACTTGAGTATTTGGACCGAATATTAGCATATCATCCACATATAGACAGATCATCACATATGATTGTCCAAGTTGTTTATAATAAACACATTTGTCACATTCATTTATACGAAAACCATTTCTCATCATGACACTATCAAATTTTGCGTGCCATTGCTTTGGAGCTTGTTTTAGTCCGTATAATGATTTGACTACTCTACAGACTTTGTTTTCATTTCCTTTGGAAATAAATCCCTCAGGTTGCTCCATGTAAATCTCCTCATCAAGATTTCCATTTAAGAATGTTGTTTTTACATCCATCTGATGAATCTCTAGATTATAGATGGATGCAATTGCTATTAGCATTCTTATAGAGGTTATTCGTGTTACCGGCGAATATGTATCAAAAAATTCTACTCCTTCTTTTTGACGATATCCTTTGGCTACTAATCTGGCTTTATACTTGTCGATAGAGCCATCTGCTTTCATTTTCTTCTTGAAAATCCATTTGCAGCCAATTGGTTTTATTCCTGGTGGAATATCAACAATTTCCCAAGTTTTATTACTTAGAATTGAATCAATCTCACTTTGGATTGCTTCTTTCCAACATGAGGATTCAGAAGATGACATTGCTTCCTTGTACGTTTGAGGTTCTTGCTCTAATACATATGTAAAAAAGTCCGAACCAAATGTTTTGGAAGTTCTAGCCTTTACGCTTCTTCTTGGTTCAACATCCTCAATTTCATGATGAGTTTCATCTTTATGCGAATCATTTGATTCTTCCCTTGTCCTTTTTGGGACATTATTTCCTTCATTCCTTTTGTGCGGAAACACATCTTCAAAGAATGAGGCATCTCTTGATTCCATGATTGTATTTACATGAATATCAGTTATATCGGACTTGAATACCAAAAATCTGTAGGCACTACTATTTTGGGCTGGCCCAAGATAATAACAATCTACTATTTTTGGTCCAAGTTTGACTCTCTTGGGAGGCGGAACTGGAACTTTTGCCAAGCACCCCCGCACTTTGAGTTATTTAAAGCTTGGTTTGTGTCCTTTTCATATCTCATATGGAATTGTTCCCGTTTTATTGTAAGGAACTTTGTTTAATATGTGATTAGACATATTTAAGGCTTCCCCCCACAAGTTCGTTGGTAAACCAGAAGTTAAAAGCATGGCAGTAATCATGTCTTTTAACGTTCTGTTCTTCCTCTCGGCTACACCATTTTGTTGTGGTGAATATGGAGCTGTTGTTTGATGAATTATACCATTTTCGGCACAAAACTTTTCAAATGGTGATTCATATTCTCCACCTCGATCAGATCTTAGTATCTTGATCTTTTTATTTAACTGATTTTCTACCTCGGCCTTGTATTTTATAAACACTGTTATTGTTTCGTCTTTACTATTTAAAAGATATACATAGCAATATCGCGTATAATCATCAATAAAAGTAATGAAATACTTTTTCCCACCTCTTGTAGGTAGTGATTTAAAATCACATAAATCTGTATGTACCAAACCTAATGGTTCGGTGCTTCTGTCAACAGATTTAAATGGTTGTTTGACCATTTTTGCGTCTACACATGTCTCACATTTGTAGTTCTTATCTACTTGGAATTTTGGAATTAATCCCAAGTTTGATAGTTTCTTCATTTTTCGGAAGTTTATGTGTCCTAATCTATCGTGCCAAAGTAAAATTTCTTGCTCAAGCAAGTAAGAAACTTCAATTTTATTAATAGTACAATCAGAATACATAGATTTATTGCCGCTAACAGCTACGTTTGCCTTAAATAGGCCATCACATAAATATCCCCTTCCGATATACATTCCAGCTTTGAATAGAACCATTTTGTCTGATTCGAACACAATTTTGAATCCTTTCTTTGATAGCACTGAGCCGGAGATCAGATTCTTGCGTATGTCTGGAACGTGATGCACGTCATTCAATTTGACAGTTTTTCCAGAAGTGAACTTGAGGATAACTGTGCCACTGCCTTCGATCATGAAAACTGCAGAATTACCCATGTAGAGTCTTTCTTTCTGATCGAATTTCTGGTATGTTGAAAACATGGATTTTTCAAAGCAAACATGACGAGTAGCTCCTGTGTCAACCCACCATTGGTTAGAGTTCTGAACCAAATTGCATTCAGAAATAACCGCTGAAAAGGTGGACTTATCCATTTTCATGTTGTCAACTGTTGCCATCTCTGTTTTAGTATAAAACAGTAAAATTCTTAAGATGTTATACGTCTAGTATACCAAAACAGAGAACAATCAATTATAAACTCGTCGCACAAGTTTATAACTCAGATTTCCACTACATTGGAATTCTGTAGTAATTATTATAACAATATGAATGTTGTAAATAAATTACAACAACAGTGTTATACTATTTTGAATAAATAGTATAACCAGAATAACAGATAGAATGTAGAATAATGTATATAAATATACAATCTGACTAGAATTCTAACTGAATTATGTCTGAGGCTCGTCGTAACGATTTCCTTAAGAATTTTATTTCAAAATTCTCCCAAGATACAGCAGACGTATTCTGCTCGAGAATGTAATGAGTATATCACTCTGTGATTTGAATATAAGGACAGCAATAGTTATCAGAGGAGAAGAGAGATTCGGTTAAAAAATTGAGTGAGGAAAGTGATCAGTTTTCTTTCTTATTTATAGTTGGTCCGTATCTCTTCCGAACGGTCGTGTCTGCACCCATTCTCTCAAACCGTTGCGTCCGTACCACTTCGTACAGTCGCACCCGCCTGTCCGAGCCACTTCAATCGGGTCGCACCCGCTCATGCCGCATCCATTCGTCCGCGTCTGCTTCTGTTCGCATCTAACGGCCGTCCGCTTTATGAACAGTCTCGTCCGTCTTCACCCGGCCGTTTCTCTTTAAATTACAGGCCCAGCCCAGTTTCAGCCGAAGCCCAAAACCGTTAAACGATGGCCTAGCAAAAGAATAGTCATTTTTAGACCCGAGCCCGGTTCGTTCGGATGAACGGCGGCGTGCGCGTGTGTGGTGGAGATGCATGATCTCCCTCCTCACAACGAAGCATACATTTGGGAGTCCCAGGCCCCCAACCTCCTCATGAGAAATCTATTAATATAGTTAGATTTCTTAGTATTTTAGGCGCTGTGGGACTTTATGTATTTTTCATTCACTTGTTCTTTAGGAATTCCAACAGTAAATAACACGATGTAAAAAAAATGATTTGATCAACATGTGAGTGTATCGGAAAGAAATTCCAAATATATCTAAAAACAAATAGGATTCATCTTGGGAATTCAGATTCATCATCTTCTTGTGAGTTTTATTTTACTTTTCAACATTTCTGTAGTTTATGTTTCCAAAATAATTAGATATTCTTGGGAATGCGGGTTCATCACTTTTTACATTCTTGTGAATTCGGGTTCATCATCTTCTTGTGAATCTTAAAGAATCCGAAAGTTAGCATGCACAAGCAACAGATTAAGTTTATGCTTTTTATTTCACATTGGTTGTAATGGTCGAGTCAAAAGGAATAGGGCTAAACAAAATAAACGTGAAAGCTGTTTACATTAACTAGCTTGTTGAAGAACAGTGAAGGTTCTTCTAGTAAGCGAATTCCTACAAAGATTAAACACAAAAGAAAATAAAAGTAAATGCTTGATCTGTATCATTATCTCAACTGAATATATCTAAAATAATTAACTATTATGATGATAGATATGTAGAAACTTGAGATGTTCCCATTTATGCTAGAAGCAGAGCAAGAAATGAGAGCAGTAGTAGTTGTGCTGATTTCATTTTTCACTGAAAGAAAATAATGGAATTTTGTCCTACTTCTTACTGAAATTGTATGAGATTGTGACATACTTTTATATGTGGCTGTGTACCTACATACAGTCTTGTTTTAACATAGATAAATGTCTCATATGGTTGATTGTTTGTTTACATTATTTTGAAGTTGGAAGTGTATATTTTAATGAATAATTGTCGTTCATTCGGGAAAAATGTTTCCTGTTAATTTGAGAATTGTTTACTCATGCCTCAGTGCTATTACACTAACTATACTTGGCCTTTGAGTAGGGGTTTAAGCCTACATCTTCAATACGTTCTAGATTGATCTATGCATTTTAATGTATATGCAGAAAAAATAAAAATAAAAAAGCTAGTAAAAAACATCAATTAAGTTGAACCATTAGATCTTTGGATTGACAATGAAAATTAATCAATAAATGGTCAGATGGTCTTTTGGTTGCGGAAATAGCTGCTAATAGTCTATCATGTTTGTAAATTTTCAAATTATTGTAGCGCGCATACATAATGTAAATTAAAAAAAAATGTTAAGGTTTATTATATGTACCTACATGAAATGTACCTTGTACTTGCAAAACTACCGACCATTTCTTCAAGTCCCAAATCTGAATAAATTTTCGAATTCTTGTTTGAGACATGTTCAGTGTTATATTTTCGAATTCTTGTTTGAGACATGTCCAATTAGAATGTCCAACTCGACTGCGATGGCAACATATAACTCTAAGTTGCAGCTAGGATACACCGTATAGACATCTTTAGTCTTTATTTTGATATTCAATTGATTGTTCTTTGATTGATATACTCCATATTAGGATAGTAGTCTTTATTAGGACTCGTATTAGGATAGTAGTCTTTGTTAGGACTAGTATGGACTCATGCTTCGCACACGGACTGTTTGTATTATTGTATACGTTCATATTTGGTTTGAGCCATTAGTTATACAAATTGAAAATTCTTTCATATGATAGTAACCGTATGAGCATAGACATGTAAATGGAAAACGGAGGCATTTTTAAAATTTCAAAAAGACACCGAGTAAATTAGTTCAACAAATTTTCAACAATTTTCTTTATTAGTAGTAGAGATATTACGTTTCGATTGGTTTGCATAGTGTCAAATATAATCCATGTATACTTATTATATATTTTTTATTATTATTGTATGTCTATCCTGACCTTAGTTATTCAGGTTTTAGTTTGACGATCCATGCTTTTAGACATTTAGACATCAGTTTTCAACTACTTGCATTTAGGCTTGATGTAGAACAATTTACATAAGATTTCATTGTATAGTGATTGCCTGCATTCTCCCGTTAATAATTATGAATTACATACATTTTTGAAAGTTATGAATTTGACCCATTTGCGTGTATATAGCAACAATCTAAACTCAATGGCCTCTTTAGTTTGCATTTGATTATACTCAATTATATATAATGTGTTACTATTAAACAACTGAAGTATATTGCACATTTTATTTGTATGATTTGCCTGTTTCAATCACTTACGCGTTTTATTATTCTCACATGTGTGTACTGTCCTTGGTTGTTCAGATATTATTTTGATGATCCATGCCTTTGATTAGTTAGGTATTAAATATCAAATGCTTGCGCTTTACCTGGTAGAACAATTCATATAAGATTCAATGTTCAGTGGGTGTTTTTTTTAATAAGTTTTTCATTTTATGCATATACTATAAACAAATGAAAAGGGAATTTCATGAATTTATTCACTTGCAAATCTCATTAAGGTTGTAACTCTTTTGAAAAATTAGGACTCTTGTCTGCTGTTTATGGTCATATTTCACGGCATTGCTGATGGAATGCTACACATTTTTCAATGAAAAATATACTAAGAGTGTAGCAAATGATTTGAACAGTTAATGATAAGCAGCAGTGCCTTAATCAAATCCAATATGGATCCCTTACTATATTTTATTATGATATGCACATATTTTTACATGTCTCTAAATCAGGCTTATCAAATACGAGGTAAAACAAGATCTAATTTAAAGTTTACTTATTTGATATACATACATATATATATATGTGTGTGTGTGTGTGTGTGTGTGTGTATGTATGTATGTATGTATGTATGTATGTATGTATGTTACTCATTATCATGTATTGTCTTGTATGCAATAAAATGATGTTAAAAAAAAAGAACGAGGCGGTTTCAAAAGGATGAAAGTTCAAATCCAATGGCTTTCCCATTCCATGCTATTACCACACAGAACAGAATCTGCAAGGAAAAATGAAAAGAAATTAAGGATAAAATGGAAAACTAATATCAACAATATCTACCGCTAATCATGATTTTTGTTCGGACTAATTTATTTACTGCAACTTGCAAGCATCCTATATATTTAGGGTTCAAATAGGTTTCAAACTCCTTATAACTGAAAGAATGAAGTATTGACCTGTGATTCTTTTATTTAGATTGGTATGGGGATAAATCCACTTGAAGAAACAGCACTAAGTATTTGTTAACCTCTGCCAAAAAGTGTTAGTTTTGAAACTTATTGTCAAACAAAGCTGGTTTCGTCCAGTCTGCAGCCAACTTAGCAGTTTTATAACTGTCAGGATAAAGCGCAACTATGAGTTGTGCTATTTTTTTTAGGGTGCAACTATGAGTTGCGCCCTTAATTTTTTTTTTCAATTTTTCCGTTTACAATTTTTTTTTGCGCGCAACTCTTATTTGCGCCACTACTGAAAAAAAATTGAAAAAAAATAGCGGCGCAACTATGAGTTGCGTCTAGAAAAAAACGCGCAACTTATAGTTTTGAAAACTGCTGAATTGGCTGCTAACTGGGTAGAAACCAGCCTTGTTTGGTAATAAGTTACAAAACCAGCTCCTATCACGAAATAGTTTTGAAAACTAGCATTCTTCCAAAATTTGTCCTACATAGTATCCAAAATTTATATGGGAACTTATGAATAGTTTTGGTTAAGTTTTGTTTAAATGATCATATATATTTATATTTTACCATACTTGAATATGTATAGCAGCATGCAGAAATATATAATATGCAGTTACCCAACATTTCACTTATGCAAAGACAATCGAAATATATTTATAAATAACTATGTGCGTGCAATTTTAAATGTACTGCAGTTCTAGCCTTAGCTCCACATGCTTAAGAAAACAATGTCATACAAAAATATAAATCACACCCACGCATACTAGCAAAAAATAAATATATGTGCCAATATTGCCCTGTACTGATACGAAGGAATTCATTCATTATTAATAGAAATGAAAACAATGTCAATTAGCAAAAGAAATCACAGCAGTAAAGATATGTTTAAAATAACACACCATAATATAATATAACTTAAAACATTTCAAAGTAATGAACTAATATGAATTTTTGCTTCTGTACTTGAAGAAAAAAGGAACAGCCGAAATAAAAAAGTCGACTATCTCCTCTCTCGGTAATGTAAGTAAATAGTACTATAGAAGTCAAATACATGCACTATACATAATATATTACTGGTTATAAAAAAACCATTTCAGGTATTATAAAAGCTATTATTGTATAAGACAAAATGAACAGATAGTAATAATAAAGAGAGAGAATGCGAATATCATGGCAATAATGTCCCATGCTCAAAATTTTAAATACAACAAAACAATATTATATTCCAGACTTCTTATATACCTATGGATAATTTGTTAATTTAGACCAATTTTAAAAACTAATTACAAATTTAAATCTGTTTTATAACTTATTACAAAAATAAATCACTTTACGCCACATCAACACCATGCGTACTGGCGGCGTTTCAAATGCCGCCAGTACGTTTTTTTTTTTAAGTTTGGATGGCATTTGAAATCAAATGCCTTCAGTGTGCGGTATTTCAAATGCCTCCTGGATTTTTTTTTTACAGAATAGTTTGCCGCATGTGAAATGCCGCAAACTATTTTTTCTTTATAAAATGTACCGACGGCATTTAAGATGTCGTCAGTACACGTAGCGCTGATTGGTATAAATTAATCTATTTTTGTAATAAATTTTATAACTAACCTAAATTTGTAATTATTTTTTAAAATTGGGCTAAATTAAAAAATTATCATCTATATGTGACCAGAACAAAGAAAGGTATAAGGAAATCAGATCACTTATATCTATAGAATATAGAAATAGTGAATATTAGGCATGCATCCTAAAAGCAAACTTAATTCACTAAAACTTCTCCCGCAAGAAAACATAAGTTGCAGGTCCCTGTTTTTCATTTCGGCTGTTTTTTCCCTAAAATACCGCTCCGCTTCTTGAATGATTGATTTTAATAACGAGTTTTATCTTTCTTGGTTTCATCTTCGTCTTCATTGGCGAACTTATGTTTCTTGATGTCATCTTCTTCTTCAATGGCAAGCTCAGCTTTCTCGATTTCAATGAAAAACTGCAATTATAGACAATGGTTGCAGAAATGTCTACAACTATGTGCAACAGTTGCAGACATTTCTGCAAGTATATGCAATAGTTGTATTTCTACAACTATATCATATAGTTGCAAACATTTCTGCAGTTATACCATATATGCAAATGTTGTAAATTTTAAAAAAAATCGAAAGTGTTCAAAATTTGCTGAATTTTCTGCAAATATATGAAATAATTGCACCTTTACAACAAATATGAATTTTTGGTATCAACAATGGATCTCATTTTAAAGATCATAAAATTTGTGATTTTTTTATAAAATGGTATGTTGATCCGATTTTTCTACATAAAGTTATACGTGTTTGAAATGTTAAAAACATAAAGGATATTTGGGTCTTTTTGCATGCGCGAATTTGAAAATAGGGACCGGAAATGTAATTTTAGTTTGGGAATGATGTTTTCTCTATTTTGAAGCTTTGTAGGGACGTGAGCCAAACTTACCCTTAGAAATATATATTTAAGTTAGTTTAACATTAACTGTAATTAGACACATGTGTATTCTAGTTACAAATCTCAAAAGCAGATGTCCAAATGGTTTTGTATATAAACTCACTTGCAGCACACTCACAGGCTGCCCAAATGCTTATAAATACACGCAGTGCCGGCCCAAAGAATCCGTTGTCCAAGCCACCCTTGAATTTTGTTGCCCATTCCTATATACATATCCATACGTTTTTATACATATAAACGATACATATAATTATCAAACAACAAACGTGCATTAAATAAAAACATCAAACAAAATACAATAATAATTCATACATATTCATTGTCCAAAGACCATAACATACAAAACGACCACTTTGCATTCAAAAGACACTACATGAAGTAGGTTACAATATTCAAGTAGTTCAAAGAAAAATGCTTCTTCTTGCATTTTTTATAGCAAATTCTTCAATCAAATTGTCATAATTATGTTTATCCAAAAACGCACTTTCAATTGATATCATTGCAAGTCCGTTCAATCTTTCTTGTGACATAGTATATCGAAGATAATTTTTAATCAATTTCAACTTTGAAAAACTTCTCTCAGCGGAAGCAACTGTAGCCAGAATAGTTAACAAAATCCAATAAGCAACCCATGCACATTGGAAACCACTATCTTTTACATAAGATCTTATAAAATCAAGATTGTCAATTGATTTGGTTATTCCCTTTGGTAACATAGTTTGCAATGCTTTAAGATCTTGAAATAGATCTTTTCCATATATATCATATTGTTCATTGTATTTCAAGTAGCTTTCCAAATGAATGCAATGCTCCATTAACTCCTCTTTGCCAAGATTTACAAACTTTGCATTTAACAAAAATCCAAAGATGTTGTCATAAAGTTCAGTTTGTTCGAATCGATCTTTGAATGATGTTAAAGCTTGGTCGATGATATGATGAAGTATGTGACTCTAAAAATCTCTTTTGGCGATTGACTTCCTTCATTACTAGTTGCAATATCCACATCAAAATGTTTTTTTTCTACGAGCAACTCTTTTCACCTCAAATTTTGGTTCAATACCAACATCCATAGCAAGTTCATTAGCCTCTTTCACCATTTCGTCAAACCCATGTTCTCTAAAATTTTGGAAGAATTCAATAAGTTCTTTTAATCTTGTAACTGCATTTTCTAAATTCATATCTTCATGTTGAAGTTCTTTGCTTACTTGATTCACTTTATTTAATAACTTGTACCAAATACAAAGACTTATCAAGAACTCAAAATTCTCTAAAACATTAACACATAAGCCTTTAGCTTCCACCATCATCATATCCTCTTTAGTTTTATTACCAATTTCAACTAAAGCATCTCTTAGTATTGACGGTTGAAATCTAATAGCTATTACACTTTCAACATGACTTTCCCATCAAAGTAGCCAATAACGTTTTTGGTGCTAAACCTTTCACATATCTTTTTAAAACATCCCATCGATGAGTAGATCCCGAAAATAATGTAAAAAATTTTTGTACGAATGCAAAAAATTTTTTTGCCTTAACACAAGATTTAGTCATATCACATAATGCAAGTGAAAGAGGCTATGCGGTAGGATCGTGTAATATGGAATAACGAAATTGTCTAGGTAGATAAAGTAAGTAAAAGAAAGGTAGACACAAGGATTTTATACTGGTTCGGACCTCTAGTCCTACGTCCAGTCCCTAAGCTTCACTTAGGAATTCCACTAACTAAAACCCTCACTTAACCTGGAGGAATAGGTTTACAACTTACCCGAACAACCGAACGGGATTTCATGCCTCAACTACCAAAGAGGACTTCAACTCAATTACTAAAAAACAATATTCAACTTGTTGTGTTCTTGTCAACACTAATGAGTCTAATGTAGTACAATATTCCTATAATCTTATCCTCGAGAGTATGCAATGCGTTTGTGAAGATTTAGGAAATGTGAATTGCTATGAATCAAAAGAATGTTAAAAACAAAGCAGTGATTCAAGCAATAGATTTGTGATTGCTTTGAGAATTTCTAGTTAATATGTTCAAGAAAATAGTAAGATTAAAGCAAGATAATTCGGTGAATTGAAGATGTTAGAATCATGTATTTATACTTGTAAAAGAGGTGCATCTGTTGGCTAAGGGTGCAGACAAGATATGCTTCCATTTCCATTGGAGAATGGTTGCAACTCTTGGGAGGAAGAATGTGTCCATTCAGAGAAGATTCGCAGGTTCAAATTCAGTCGACTGAACAGTGAATTCGGTCAACTGAAAATATGAACTAAAATTTTCAGGAACAAATTCAGTCGACCGAGCAGGGTGTTTCAGTCGACTGAAACTGTACATGTTTGTATATGTGTAACATGTTCAGTCGACTGGTCATCCCTGTTCAGTCGACTGAACTACTAAATTGTGCATAGTGAATGTTTATTAAAAAATGAAATTTATAAAATGTGTTCTAGTGTTTGTGCAAGTCTCTTGAGGATAGATTTTAACAATAAATCTAAACTAAGACCTATATAAAAATCATACTTATGTTTATCCTTGGTCTTCATCATTCTTTCTTTAGCTTTGCACATGTCTCTCCCTTTTTGTTGAAGCACATTATCATTGATCAATATCTTAGCGTATCAACATTCTCCCCCTTTTTGATTGATGACAATACTCATGTGTGTAGAGAATATTTCCTGCCCCTAAATATATGCACTATCTTTTCTACAAAATAAGGTTAGTGACATAGATTTCTCCCCCTTTGTCATCGACAAAAAGGAAGTAATAATCGCAGAAGTATATTGTCAAAACAATCACTGATATGCATGTCTATATTTTAAGAATGTAGCATTAAAACGTAGCATGAGAAATAAAACATAGAATTTTGCATGAATGAATAAAACATAAAATGTAGCATGAATGAAACATAAAAGGCTATTTATACAAGCCATAAGAAAGTTATGAAATAAAACATCAAACCACAAGAAAATTATTGATCTTTATCCCAATCATATGAGCCTTCTCTTCCTCCCTCTGGTTCACGAATGATTGGTTCACCGGAGGGTGGTCTATAGCTTCCTCCTTGACCACCACTAGTATCACTCGTGTTGCTGCTTGTATGTTCTTCGGATGATGTCCATATGAAAGTAGGTGCAGGACGCTTACCGCGTGATGTTGAAGCGGTAGTGGAAGTTGAGCATGAGATGGCATCCCATAATTTATTGAAGAATTCTTTAATTTTATCAAGTTTGTGATCTACCATTTTGAGGCGTTTATCAAGAATTCGTTGATTTCTTGATAAAATTCCTAACTATTGATTGGTAGTAAAACTTGGCTCAATGATACGAATTTCATCTTCTTGGTCGAAAGGTTCTTCATGTGGAGCTTGTGGAGGTTGTTGCTGTTCTTGATGCCTAGCTTCCCATTCGGCAAGAGATATAATGCGAGGAGGTCTATCCGGGAGTTGCATAAGGCTTATAGTCCGATGATTACTTTGATGAACCATTGTATTTTCGGACTCGGGTAATGGCGTATCAACATTGAGGAGAAGTTTCATGATATATTCTCCAAAATATATAGTTCGCATTTTGCCATTATTAAATGTGAGAAACTCATCAAGAATTAGTAGGACCCAATTGACTTGAATATTGCCCCAAATAGCGTATAGAGCTCGATAATTGATTGGGTAGGCAATTTCATATGAACCCGTACGTGGAGTAATTGTTCTCATTAGAGCTTTGTGAAGGATTCTAGCTCTAGGTCGTAGGAAAGTGGATTTAAAATCTCGAATGTTAACATTATCATCCAGAAATTGATGGTTTATGTTATCTCGAATTTGTGGATTGAATTCTACCTCGTCAAGCTTTCTCCCTACATTAGGTGATCCTAAGATGTGTGCAATTCGATCTATGGAGAACCAAACTTTCTTCCCTCACACCATACTCCAAACACTATCATTTGGATTTCTTAGAGTTTGGTGTCCAAGATTAAGATTTGCATAAAATAGTTTGACCATGACATGATTTATTGCATGGTCGTTTCTTTTTAAATCCAAGAGAGAAGTTAAACATGCCCGGTCCGTTAATGCTTGGATGTTGTATGTATGAAGGCTTTGAAAATCAACGAAGGAGTGTTCGAAAATGCGAGAATTCTTCATTTTATTCCACCTCGTTACAGCTACGCTATCATAGAGCCATTGTGCAATTTGAGCATCAATTGGCTCGGAGGATGAAGAAGAAGAAGCTCTTGATCTTTTTGGGTCCATTTGTTGTGATATTTGAGAGTAACTTGTGGATTAGGGGCTAGGGTTTTGGAAAACAATGGGGAAGAGAGAATTTTTGCAATGTAAAAAGTGAAGGCAAAAAGGTGAAAACTGGTGGATAAAAGGGAAAAGTTGCTTGGGAATTGGCATTCAGTCGACTGAAAAGTCTGTTCAGTCGACTGAAATTTTGGCCGAAATTTTTCTGTGTTAAATTCAGTCGACTGAACAGAGTTTTTAGTCGACTGAACTATTGTATAGTTGTTTTCTGCCTTGCGTTCAGTCGACTGAGCAGTAAGGTTCAGTCGACTGAACCTTGAGTTTTTGGAGTTCTAAATTTTAAAAAAAATTCAATAAACGATTACAATTGTATAGACATAATACAATATAACAACATGATTTGGCCACCGAAATAATCATTTCTTTGGAGATGGACTATTTTTCTTTTTGCGTTTTATTTCCTTCATTCGCCATATAGCTTTTGTCCCATGAATTTGGACTATATTGAGGTGTTTTTGGCGACATCCAAGGATTCACGGGATCGGCTGGTGTACGATATGACGAAGATGGATCATACGAACTAACTAGTCGAGTAGAGGCTCAGTCACTTCGTTTTTCTTTGAGCTACAAAAACGTAAACCGATTTGCTCTAGGAAGCTTAATCGTCTAGCCGTTACTTTTTGTTCGAAATATAATTCTCGTTGAAGATCAATTTGCTGTTGTTGAAAGTGATGAATCTCATCAATCTTTCTTTTCGTATCTGGTGAGATAAAAAGACCACGTTTAGCCTTCTTCGATTTCGGTGTGTAGCCAGTTCGATAGTTGTCCCATTTATAGACTGGCTCATGCTTTGGTGTTGGAGTAGGAAGTTTTGGTGATGTTGGTGAGTTATCAACCGAAGAGGTGATGTTGATTGGGGAGTATGAGTTGTTTGAGGACATTTTTATATCGACTTTTCAATAAGTGAAAATGAGTTGTGAAAATGAAAATATGTTTAAACGTTTATTTATAGGATGAATATTCTAAAAATATTGTGGTGATAATTTATTAAAGTTTTTTAACCAATCAAAGATTTAATGGTTAAAATAAATCAGTTAGAATCGTATGGATTAGAGATAACCCTTATATCATTATTCATTATGTATCATTATTTGAAAATATAAATTGAAAGTCATAGTTTTCTTCATTCAGTCGACTGAGAATATAGATTTAGTCGACTGAATTATATAAAAAAAATTTTAATAACTTTCTCTATAAAATATCTTTAAAAGAGATTATTCCTAATTCTCGTCGTAATTTTATAAAGGAGTTTTCTAATAAAGGTTTAGTAAGTAAATCGGCAATCTGATTTTTGGTAGAAATATGTTCTAAATTTATGATACCTTTTTCAATATTGTCACGTAGAAAATGGTGACGAATATCAATATGTTTTGTACGAGAATGATTTACCGGGTTTTTAGATAAATTTATTGTACTTGTATTATCACAATATATTGTAGAATTTGTTAAATTTATATTAAAATCTTTAAGTTTTTGTTGCATATAAATGACTTGAGTACATGCTAAGGCGGCTGGTATATATTCTGCTTCACACGTGGAAAGCGAAACACAATTTTTTTTCTTGCTAAACCAAGATACAAGTGATTTTCTGATGAGATGGCACGTACCACTTGTACTTTTTCTATCTGTTCGAGATCCACCAAAATCAGCATCACTGAATGATACTAACTCAAATGGACACTCTTTTGGATTGAAAAGACCAAAATCTTTAGTATCATTAAGATATCGCATAATTCGTTTTACCGCTCTTAAATGTGATTCTTTAGGATTAGATTGAAAACGTGCACATAAACATACACTCATCATTATGTCTGGTCTACTAGCGGTTAAGTAAAGTAAGGAACCTATCATACTCCTAAACAATTTTTGATCTATACTTTTGCCATTTTCATCTCGATCGAGATGAGTAGTGGTACTCATAGGAGTAGGTTTAGCAGAAGTGTTCTCCATTCCAAAATGTTTAATTAGATTAGCACAATATTTTTCTTTATTTATGAAAATTCCATTTGTTAATTGTTTAATTTGAAGTCCACGGCAATATGATAATTCTCCCATATGAGACATTTCGAAATCCTTAGTCATTATATTTGAAAATTCTTTACATAAATTTTCGTTTGTCGAACCAAATATAATATCATCTACGTATACTTGAATTATTAAAATATCTTTAGTAGTATTTTTAATGAAATGTGTTTGATCAACTTTTCCAATTTGAAATCCCGAATTTAGTAAGTAATTTTTAAGTCTTTCATACCAAGCACGAGGTGTTGTTTAAGACCATATAGTGCTTTCTTTAATTTATGGATATTTTTCATGTATAAATAAAGGAGGTTGTTCTACGTATACATTTTCTTTTATAAAACCATTTAAAAATGCACTTTTAACATCCATCTGATAAAGTTTAAAATTGTGAAAACATGCAAAAGCTAATAGAATACGTATTGCTTCAAGTCTTGCAATGGGAGCAAAAGTTTCTTCAAAATCAATACCTTCTTCTTGATTATATCCTTGTGCTACTAGTCTAGCTTTATTCCTAGTTATATTACCTTGTTCGTCTATTTTATTTTTGTAAACCCATTTTGTTCCTATAACAGATTGATTATTTGGACGGGGAACTAATTCCCAAACATCGTTACGTTCAAATTGATTTAATTCTTCTTGCACTGCAATAATCCAGTTTCGTCTTTTGATGCTTCTTTAGGATTTTTAGGTTATATTGTAGAAATGAAACCTATATGTCCCATTTGAATTAGTTGATTTCTTGTCTTAACTTGAGAATTGATTTCACCTATTATGTTTTGCGCAGGGTGATCTCATAATATTCTTGGTGAAGATCTTAGTTCATTATTACAATTATCAAGATTTGTATTTTCTATATTTATAAATTCTTCATCATCTTTTATACGTAATTCTTTGTTGAAATTCTCATCAAAAGATACATGTAAGGTTTCTTCGATTACGTTTGTTCGTTTATTAAATACTCGATATGCCTTACTTCGTTCTGAATATCCTACAAAAATTCCTTCGTCGGCTTTTGGATCAAATTTACTTAGTTGATCTTTTGTATTTAAAATAAAACATTTTGATCCAAATATTTTGAAATAAGATATATTTGGCTTTTTGTTGTCGAATAGTTCATATGAAGTATTTTTAGTTAACAGTCTAATTGATATTCTATTCAATACATAGCATGCAGTAGCTACGGCTTCTGCCCAAAAATGTTTTGGTAGAAAACTTCCATTTAATAATGTCCTAGCGCATTCTTATAATGTTCTATTCTTTCTTCCTACAACTCCATTTTTTTGATGAGTTCTAGGAAATGAAAAATTATGATTTATTGCTTTCTTCTCACAGAAAGTTTCAAAAGCTTCATTTTCGAATTCGCCTCCATGATCACTTCGTATATTTTTAATCTTCAAATCTTTAGTGTTTTGAATTCTTTTGACAAATGTTTTAAAATGCTCAAAAGTGTCACTTTTATTTTTCATAAAAATAGTCCATGTATATCTTGAGAAATCATCAACTATTACAAACACGTATCGATTATGATTAATGGATTGAACTTGTGTTGGTCCAAATAAATCCATATGTAGTAATTCTAATGGTTGTAAAGTCGAAATATTTTTCTTAGATTTGAAAGATGATTTCGTTAATTTTCCTTTTTGACAGTCATCACAAAGATTTTTTATTTTAAAGTTTATTTTGGGTAAACCTCTTACTAATTCATTTTTGAAAAGTTTTCTAATAGTTTTAAAATTTATATGACACAATCTTTTGTGCCATAACCAAGATCATTATCTTTGGCTAGTAAACACATGCTTGTATTATGATTAATATTCATATCTAGAACGTAAATATTCCTATCTATGTTTCCTTCAAAAAAAAAGATTTTGGTTTTGATCAAAAATACTACATTTATTTTCCGAAAAAAATATTTTAAAGCCTTTGTCACAAAGTTGACTTATGCTAAGTAGATTATGTTTTAGATTTTCAACTAATGAAACATTTGTTATAAAAAGTAAAATTGATGTACCGTAATTGCTCACATCTCCTTTTCCAATGATATAGCCTTTTGAATTATCTCCGAAGGTAACCGAGCCACCATCAAAGTATGTGATGTTTGTAAGCATATCTTTGTCTCCGGTCATGCGTTTTGAGCAACCACTGTCTAGTATCCATTTCTTCTTTTTAAGTGGGACTTCAGATTCTTGAGCCATGAAGCATACATTTGCCTGTTCATTGTCGCTATCATTTTCACTTTCGGATGAAGATGAATCCGAATCATCCCATGTTACAGAGAATGCCTTCTTTTTGAATTTCTCTCTCTTGTTTTTGTCGTTGAGAGCTTTCTGATTCTCCTTCTTTTGCTCTGGGCAATCCTTGTGCATGTGACCTTTCTTGTGACAGTCGAAACATTCTATATTCGAGGATGTAGGTTTGTTCAGGAAATTCTTTTTGAGTCCGTTTTTGTTTCCTTTTCTATATCTTAAGAATTTCTTGAAATTTTTGGCTACGAACGCTAAATCCTCATCTTCAGACTCTGATTCTTCCTTTTCCGCATGAAAAGCAACATTCGTTCTTTCTTGAGCTCGATCTTTCTTAGCTTGCATATTTGCTTCATACGACATAAGATTTCCAATCAATTCCTCTGGTTTCATTGTAGATAGATCATTTGCTTCCTCGATTGCTAGTACTTTTCTCTCCCATTCATCCGTGAGTGAATTTAGAACTTTAGACACAATGTCAAAATCTGTGTATTTTTCTCCTAGTCCGATTAAAGCATGATGAATGTCTTGAAATATCGAGTACATGTCATTGATGGATTCATTTTGTTGCATTCTGAAGTTTTGGAATTGATTCTTCAGCATGGATATCTTTGTTTGTTTAACCTTGTTTGTGCCTTCATGCATGACTTTAGGTGTTTCCCATATCTGATATGCAGTAGTACATATGCTAACACGATTGAATTCGTTTCTATCCAGGGCGCAAAATAGCATATTCATAGCTTTGGCATTTGCACTAGCTTCATTCTTTCGAGTTTGTGTCCATGTAGGATAATCGGTTATGGGTATAACGAACACTACTTGAGTAGCATTCCAGGCTTCGAAACTTGTTGCTTGCATATAAATCCTCATCCTTGTAGCCCAATAGTTATAGTTTAGTCCATTGAATAGAGGAGGTCTTTGGGTAGATTGTCCTTCCGCAAATGTAGAACTATAGGAGATGTTGTGCTTGTACTTGCGTTATTTTCCATATTATCAATATGCCTAATAACGGTGTTATGGTTATAGGACGGCCTTGGTTTGATACCAATTGAAAGAGGCTATGCGGTAGGATCATGTAATATGGAATAACGAAATTGTCTAGGTAGATAAAGTAAGTAAAAGAAAGGTAGACACCAGGATTTTATACTGGTTCGGACCTCTAGTCCTACGTCCAATCCCTAAGCTTCACTTAGGAATTCCACTAACTAAAACCCTCACTTAACCCGGAGGAATAGGTTTACAACTTACCGGAACAACCGAACGGGATTTCTTGCCTCAACTACCGAAGAGGACTTCAACTCAATTACTAAAAAACAATATTCAACTTGTTGTGTTCTTGTCAACACTAATGAGTCTAATGTAGTACAATATTCCTATAATCTTATCGTCGAGAGTATGCAATGTGTTTGTGAAGATTTAGGAAATGTGAATTGCTATGAATCAAAAGAATGTTAAAAACAAAGCAGTGATTCAAGCAATAGATCTGTGATTGCTTTGAGAATTTCTAGTTAATATGTTCAAGAAAATAGTAAGATTAAAGCAAGAGAATTTGATGAATTGAAGATGTTAGAATCATGTATTTACACTTGTAAAAGAGGTGCATCTGTTGGCTAAGGGTGCAGACAAGAGACGTTTCCATTTCCATTGGAGAACGGTTGCAACTCTTGGGAGGAAGAAGGTGTCCATTCAGAGAAAATTCGCAGGTTCAAATTCAGTCGACTGAACAGGGAATTCAGTCAACTGAAAATATGAACTAAAATTTTCAAGAACAAATTCAGTCGACTGAGCAGGGTGTTTCAGTCGACTGAAACTGTACATGTTTGTATATGTGTAATAGGTTCAGTCGACTGGTCATCCCTGTTCAGTCGACTGAACTACTAAATTATGCATAGTGAATGAAAAAATGAAATTTATAAAATGTGTTCTAGTGTTTGTGCAAGCCTCTTGAGGATAGATTTTAACAATAAATCTAAACTAAGACCTATATAAAAATCATACTTATGTTTATCCTTGGTCTTCATCGTTCTTTCTTTAGCTTTGCACACATCTCTTCCTTTTTGTTGAACACATTGTCATTGATCAAAATCTTAGCGTATCAACAGCAAGGTTTAAACTATGACAACCACATGGCATATAAAATGCTCGAGGATTTATATCAACAAGTCTTTTTTGTACACCTTGATGTTTACCTTTCATATTAGATCCATTGTCATAACCTTGGCCTCTTACGTCATCAATGTTAAGTTTAATTTCATGTAAAACATTTTCAAGTTGTTTGAAAAGGCCAAGCCCCGATGTATCATCAACCACTATAAATCCGATAAAAAACTCTTCCACCTTCACCTCACTAATATCTTCAATATCTACACATCTTATAATGAGTGACATTTGTTTTTCATGACTTAAGTCCGGTGTGCAATCAAGAATAACTGAAAAGTATTTTGCTTTTAAGATCTTGGTTATTATTTTCACTTTGATCTCATTTGATAATAGAATTATTATCTCATTTTGAATCTTATGACTAAGATAATGATGTTGAATTTCTTTATCTACTACACGTCAAAGATGATCTTGCATAATTGGATCAAATTTAGCAAGGAACTCAATAAGTTGGTAAAAAAGTCCATTATTCTTCTCATATATCTTCTCATTGCTTCGATGAAATGGCAAACTATTCTTAAAAAGTGTTTTCACAACTTCAATAATTCGAATTAATATCATCTTCCAATGGATTTTCTCCTTTTCAATTTGAGCTTCCATTTTTTTAATCCACGGTTACTTTTAGTTTTAGCCCCTTTTGCAAATCAACTCATTTCACAACATTTTCACAATGTTTCGGATTAGTTTCATGCTCTCTAAGTTTGCGTCGAAGATTATGCCAATCATCTATACCATTTTATGATAATTTGCTTTCCATTAGTTTATTTTAGAATAACTTGCAACAAAAACGAAATACTTTGTTCAATTCATTTGAAAATATTAGCCATTTCCTTTCATGTTCTTCACCATTTGGAAAACGATGAATATAATGCTTAGATGAGAAACTTCTAATTTTCCCAAACTTTATTACGCTTGGAAACTTGTCATTTTTTTATAAAATTTTGATTGGGCCCATTTGAACAATCATTATTCTTTTAGTATCACTTATGAGCCCCCATAAACTTGGATCACGATCAACATCAACGTCTTTGTTCAAATCAAGCACACTTTCTTCCTTTTCGTCACTTACTTCATCTACATCAATGTCGTTGCCCAAATCTACATCTACATCAACATGATTATCAACATTTTCATCAATAGCTTCGCTTGCTTCTTTAATTTGACTTGAACCAATTGATTATTGTACTTTTGCATTGAATAGTTTAGAAATTGAGCCCACTAACGATGTAGATGTTGCATCTTGACGTTGTGTAACGTCCCGCCTTTTTATATGCTTTAAATCGACGACAAACCACACACGTCAGACGTAAACCATACAGAAGGGCGGATTGTTATGGGGTAAATAAGAAGAAAAAAAAGAACAAAACAGAATCTTGCAGCGGAATGATAAAATATAATAATCAAATATACAGTTCATGAAGCTGTTTTACAAAATATTCGATTATACTTATTTAATACATATCAGAGTTACACATACCAGAGAACAATAAATAACAATGCAGCGGAACAATGTGATGTAGTGGAATATAATAAATAATAGTAACAAAAATCTTCGTCTTCGTCCTCCAGAATAAAATCTTCAAATCCTGAAATGTTGAGGCTGACCCGAGCGAATTGAAAAGACAAAACACTCGAGTCGGAACTAAAAGATCTTATGTAAGTTAAATCAACGATAAATAATATGAGTGGAAAGGCGTCTGAGATGTTTATGGGATTTGACATCTCCTATCTAGTGTCTAACGTGAGTGCAGTAACTTAAGAGATGCTCGGGATTCACATCTCCTAGGGATCCGTTAAACTATTTACTATGTAGCAATATTTCTCTATCATAATAGTGTTTATTAGTAAAGTAAACTTACTTTTTAATAGCGTTAAGGGGTTACCCATATAGCCCTCACCATGTAATAGTCCTAGTAGTCTATCCAGTATCAGCGCATTTCCAGATCGGGAGACTACCTTAAATACTCCACGGGCTACGGGAGAAAAACAAACTCGTACAAAGCGCGCTAGGGTAGGTGACACGACACACAAGGCAATGCCAGGGTAGATATACCAATTACGCACACGGGCTGGTGGTAACGCGTAGCGCGCAGCTACCGCCCACCTCGAGCCATACCCCCAAATCAAAAAATCAAAAGTGACCACCGATTCAATCCAAAAGCCAGAGTACAATATCGAAGGGATGTGTCCGGTCAGAGGAATGACCTCATTGGCCTGAGATCGCTCCTGTTTTAGCCACCTTATGCCAACTCACGGGAGTTGGGTCCACGTATATACCTCAAAGGAATGTCGCCAGCATCCTACTTCATTCTGGAATCTCCTCCGAGTACACGGTTGTTAAAGTGATTTTCAAAGTTGGCAGAGAGTATGGCAACTTCTGATCTCGGTCTCTTCAACAACCAAACGTTATTATAACACCGCGGTCATTTCAAAATAATTATGCTTCAAAACCAAGATACGCTATCCATTTCAAAACCATATAAATACGATATCAATTCCCTTTCAAAACCAAATAAATATGCTATCATTTTTATAAAACCCAAATCAATATAATATCATTTTTATTTCGAATATATCCTTTCCAAAATCATAACACTTTCAAATTTAATACCTTGAAACCCATAACTTTGAAACATAAATTCCAATACTTAAATGGTTTAATATTAAGTTACTTTATATAATAAATTAGCTTCTTTAATTTCACAAATCAATTCCAAATACAGATTTGAATCCTTAAATAAACCATTTCAATTTCCATATATTTCAAAGCTTTAAATATTCCATCATTTCAAAACTAATTATTTGATAATCTCATATACATAAAATTCAATTACTATTATTTAGATTTGAAATGTTTACGTAATAAATCCAATATCATTTAAGAAAACTTTTAACTTCACATAACTGGATATTCTTTAAATTTATTTAACTTGATATATTCATTTAAATCAACTTTATATTCATTTAAATCACTCTAAACCAAAATCAAGTTATAAAAATCATACCCTTTAAAATCTCAATCTTATTTAAATTTCAATCAAATTTATTCGAGTATAATTCTTAAATAATTTAATTCAAATCAATTTCATATTTATCTTCCAACTTAATTTTTATTTAAGTCATTAAAAACTCTATATATACAATATCTTAAACAGGTACTTAACCATATAATATAAAACAATCAAACTCCATTATTAAACTTATTTTTGTTAAACAAATTTATACATAGCTTAAATTCAAGAATTTAACTATATATATATGTGTGTGTGTGTGTAAAATCATATTTATATAATATCAAAATTAATATTTATTAAACCGTACATTTCTTTCCAAAACCATAGAATCAATTTCAAATTATTTTTATATATATAGACCATGGTGTCTGTATATAATTTTCTATCCTATGGTCAAGTGATACGGATATTTATCCTTTCAATCCGTAATTTAAAACATAAATATGGTTATATATCATTTCAAACCACAATCTCGAAAAATAAAAATGCATAACAACTTGCAGTTTATAACAATATAAAGTACAACATTCATTCATCCAATATCAATCATCAACCATATATCGCAATCATCATCCAATTCAAACAATAACATCAATATAGAATAGATAATAAATAACAGGTAATTACTGGTAGTTTATATTCAATAACAAATTAATTTAACTGGCAGTTTAAATGCAATAATAAATTGAATAACAATTTAATTCAATAAATTAAATTAACTGGAATGATGATAAAATATACCAAATAGCAATAAATAAATTTCTAATCACATCAGAAATTAATTCAACACACATAAGAAATTTTAGAAGTTGTGAGTGGGTTAAAACACTCACCTTTTGAATTTAAACTGAATTTAAATCCAATTTAAACTTAAAAATTGAACAGTCTCGGAATCCATTCCAACCAGCGTGAAAATGTCCGGAATTTCAATACGAACCTAGCAGAGAAAACCGCACGTGAAACGAACCTCGTATGTGAAAGTTATACGCGTTAGAACATATTAAGATTAAAAATTAAAATAAAATAAAACAGCACTGCAATACCCAGTCACACACATCCACATCATCATCTCTCAACATCCAGTCCCCAAACGCGCACGCATAGTGTTAGGGATGCGGATTAAGGATCTTAAGGCAGAAATAACACTAGAGGGGGGGTGAATAGTGTTTTAAAGAATATATGAACTATATGACTAAATTAAAACTTTCAACACAAATCTAAACAGAATTCTAACACAGAATGATCACATAACATATAATAAATGCAAATAGTAAAGTAAAGCAAGTAAAAGGAAAGAACACACCGGATTTTATACTGGTTCGGAATCCTCCTACATCCAGTCCTGCACCAAGGCAATATCCTTGTACATATTTTTATAAGCCAATATCCAAATTACAACCCTCAATTTCTAAGGCCTTGAGGAACCCCCCTATCTCCGAGTCTGGGGTAAACTCTCTTGATTTACGGGACACAAGATCACCCTAATACTTCTTAATAACAATCCTTTTGAATGGATAGACTATATGGACTTTTTGAATACAAATTAATCTTATAACTCTGAATAGCATTTTGATCTTTAGTAGAATGATGGAGAATCAAATAGAGAGAGTATCTAAATGATTTCCTATTGTGAATTTGGCAGAATGATGGCACGATCTTGAAAATATAAAGTTTTATGGATATGGAATGGTGGAGAAGAAAGAGTGAAGAAAATAAGAAAGTAGTTGTTAAAAAAAATTCATTTTGGAAGCCTTTATATAGATGCACAACAGTCATAACCATTGGCGAAAGTTTTTTGAACGAATGGACACTTCTTTTGAAAATTGAATTTTGAATCCAACTGTCACCATGTCGACATGGGTATCCCCTTATGTCGACATCCCTCAATTCAAAATTGTAGAGATGTTGTTTTGTAAAAGCATTTGAATTTAAAACAAGTTGAAACTTCTTTGAAGCAAAATAAAGTGTGTAAACAATATTTTGAGATAGAGAATGAATATAAAACATTATTTTAAATATATATATATAATTGATATAGACCGTCAATTATATAAGTAATATTTAAAATCAGAATAAGTTTTGATGTTTTAAAAATAGAAGTTTTTAAAATCAGAATGGAGGAATATTTCAAGGCTAAAACAAAGTTTGAAAACAATTTTGAAAACATGATTTTGAAAGCTAAAACATTTTGAAAACAGATTTAAAAACATTTTAAAAAATCTATTCAAACTGAAATTGCAAGAACCTTCCTACAGAGCTCCTCCATAGGACTCGAGAACTTGTACAAAGTAGTTTAAATGATTTTGATTTTCGTGGGTTTGTAAGCCACTTGTCGTAGGTTTGTAAGCTACTTGTCGTGGGTTTGTAAGCCACTGGTTTCGATAGAAATTGGGTTTCATCCCAAAAGAAAATTGGAAGAAAGATGAGAGTGCTATTATGAAGTTTTAACAAAATACTAGACACTTATCTTGAGATCTTGAAATCTTGATTCTCTAGAGTCTTGAATCTTGAATCTCTAATCTTCATCTTGATGCTTGAGTCTTTATACTGATCAGTCATCGATAATACCTGCATATACTTCCTATATACATATACATATATATATATATATATGAAAATGTTAGTATATATTTTATAAAGTAAAGTATAATAACTATATAAGGTTGTTGTCATCAAAACATCATCAACTCGGTTCCTAACAATCTCCCCTTTTTGATGATGACAACCTTTATTTATAAAATATTCTTACCATACCATAAACCCCCTTACTCCGTGACTTCTTCTAAAAACTACAACTCCCCTTACTCCATGACTCCCCCTTACACCAAGCACATATATTTTTATAACTTTCTCCCTCTTTGTCATCACTATTAACTACTTAAGAATTCAAGAATGATTAGTATGAACAAATAATATGTATAGAACAAGCATGAAACAATGAGTATAAGTGAACACATTTTAGTTATTACAACATATATAAGAACATACATAAACACGAACAAACAAAACAATTTAAAACAAAGAATAAAATGAAGGTACGCTTTAATGGCGATCCTTAACTATAGGAGACTTATGAATCGAACAATTGGGGTAGTGGAGACAAAAGTTTCCACGTTGTTCAATTATGTTTCCATTAGTATCAACAAGGATCTCACCAACGCAAATAACGCTCTCGTCCGTATACATAGGGACTTTGGGTTGAGGTAAAGGTGGATCTTCCTCTTGGTCTTCTTGTGGTTCTTCCATAGGTTCTTCTTCCTCGGATTCCATGGCTTGTGAAGATTCTTCAATATTAATAGGAATTGTACGGTTATCCATAAGGAATTTTTGTACATTCCTAATAATATTCCCTTGCCTTTGTTGTTCTCTAGCCATCCTAAGTTGACTTACTTGAATTTCAGTCATCAATTGAAGGATATCTTTCATCTTCTCTTGCAATTTGATCACTCGAGCGTGCGTAGTTCGTTGAAATGGACCAGAATGAGGAGATGTGGTGAAGTGGGTTTGTTAGTAGAAGAGGAGGCCATTATTTTATTGTTTCAGATGTTATTTACAGAGAATATAGTGAAGAAAGAGGAGAGAAAACGAAATAAATAGATAAATAACCAAATAACTAACTTTGGAGGGAAATTCAATTTTCAATTTTTGTTGGGTATGTCGACATCATGAGATGGAGCATATCGACATGTCCTTCAGAAAAAGTATAATTTTTATTTTGAATTTTAATTGATTATTATATTATATTATTTTATATTTCAGATTTTGAACAAATACCTAATTCTCTTCTAAATTTAGTAAACTGTTCGGTTAATGGTTTAGTTAATATATCAGCAATTTGTTTTTCAGTATTTGTATAATCTAGAGTTATTATTTCTTTAGTTATATTATCTCTAAGAAAATGATGTCTTATATCAATATGTTTAGTTCTAGCATGATGAGTTGGATTTTTGGATAGATTTATTGCACTAGTATTATCACAATATATTGGTGATTTACTTATGTTAATTCCAAAATCCTTTAAAGTTTGTTGCATATATATGACTTGTGAACAGGCCAGAGCAGCAGATATATACTCTGCTTCAGTTGTTGATAAGGAAACAGTATTTTGTTTCTTGCTGAACCAGGAAACCAGTGAATGTCCTAGAAAGTGACAAGTTCCACTTGTACTCTTTCGGTCTGATTTACAACCAGCATAATCAGCATCACAATATAATATTAAATCTAAAGTATTATTTTTAGAATAAAATAAACCAAAATATAAAGTGTATTTTACATATCTTAAAATTCTTTTAACAGCTTTTAAGTGAGTTTCTTTAGGTTGTGATTGGTATCTTGCACAGAGACAAACACTATGCATAATATCAGGACGACTCACTGTTATATCGAGTAGTGAACCAATCATTCCCCTATATAAAGTTTGATCAATATCTTTTGATTTATCTTCTTTACTTAAACCTGCATTTGTTGACATTGGAGTTGGTTTCCCACTAGAGGTGCTTAAACCAAATTTATTGATTAAGTCTTTAGCATATTTTTCTTGACTTACGAAGATTCCATTTTCTAGTTGTTTAATTTGAAGCCCTAAGAAGAAACTTAATTCTCCCATGTGACTCATTTCAAATTCTATAGTCATTATATCTGAAAATTCTTTATTCATTATGTTATTAGTTGATCCAAAGATTATATCATCTACATATATTTGAACTAGTTGAATATCTTGATTATTTCTTTTAATAAAAAGTGTTGTATCTACTTTACCAATTTCAAAACCAGATTGAAGTAAATAAGATCTTAGTCTTTCATACCAGGCTCTAGGAGCTTGCTTTAGACCATATAGAGAGCTTTCTTTAACTTGTATACATGGTTTGGAAATTTATTATCTTTAAAAAGTGGAGGTTGTTCAACATAAACATCTTCTTTTACAAAACTATTTAGAAAAGCACTTTTAACATCCATTTGATGTAATTTGAAATTATTATAATTAGCGAAAGCAAGTAGAGTTCTTATAACTTCTAATCTTGCTAGCGGGGCAAAGGTTTCATCATAGTCAATTCCATCTTCTTGACAATAACCTTGCACGACTAAACGAGCTTTATTTCTTACGACCTCACCGAGTTCATTCATTTTATTTTTATAAACCCATTTAGTTCCAATTATACTTTTATCCTCAGGTTTAGAAAAAAGTTTCCATACATCATTTCTGGTAAATTAATTCAATTCTTCTTGCATAGCAAGAATCCATGAATCATCAGACGATGCTTCCTTTGGATTTTTAGATTCAATTGTTGATATAAAGGCTACATTACTCATACTATTTAATTGATTTCTAGTTCTTACTACAGATTCAATATTTCCTAAAACATTTTCTATAGGATGATCTTTTGATATTTTAAATCTCTTATTAGGTTGATTTATTTCACTAATAGTTTCATTAGATTGATTTAAATTTATAAAATCTTCTTCATCATCTATTTGTACAATATCTTTAAGATTTTCATCAAAAGATACATGCATAGTTTCTTCAATAGTATTAGTTTTTAAATTAAAAACTCTAAATGCTTTGCTTCTATTAGAATAACCAATAAAGAATCCTTTATCAGTTTTTGGTTCAAATTTATCTAAATTATCTTTTGTATTAAGTATAAAACATTTACTCCCAAAGACTTTAAAATAAGCAACTATAGGTTTCTTATTATAAAGTAATTCATATGGAGTTTTATTTGTTAATGGTCTAATTAAAATTCTATTTAATATATAACAAGCTGTAGAAACTGCTTCAGCCCAAAAATGTTTAGGTAAATTACTATCAGAAAGCAATGTACGAGCACACTCTTGAATCGTTCTATTCTTACGTTCTACTACTCCGTTTTGTTGTGGAGTTCTTGGAAATGAAAAGTTGTGAGTAATTCCCTTTTGAGTATAGAAATTCTCAAAATTTTCATTTTCAAATTCACCACCGTGATCACTTCGAATAGTTTTAATTTTGAAAGAATGTTGTTTTTGAATTCTTTTAGAAAAATTTTTAAATATTTCAAAAGCATCACTTTTATGTTTTAAAAAGATTGTCCAAGTATATCTTGAATAATCATCTACTATAACAAAAACATATTTACTATGGTTAATTGATTGAACTTGAGATGGACCAAATAAATCTAAATGAAGTAATTCTAGAGGACTAGAGGTAGAAATAGCATCTTTTAATTTAAATGAACTTTTCTTAAGTTTTCCTAATTGACAAGCATCACAAATACTATCTACTTTAAAGTTTAACTTGGGTAGACCTCTAACTAAGTCAAGTTTTGATAGCCTAGATAATAATTTGAAATTCAAATGGCCAAATCTTTTATGCCAAATCCAAGGGTCACTTGTATTAGCCAAAAGACATAGATTATCATTTGAAATTTTCATACTAAGGATATAAATATTTTTCTTCCTAATACTTTCAAAAATTATATTAGACTTATCATCTCAATGTGACATTTATCTTTTCCAAATTTAATTTTAAAATCTTTTATCGCAAAGTTGACTTATACTAAGCAGATTATGTTTTAAGTTCCTAACTAATAAAACATCAGAAATAAGTAAAGTTTTAGAGTTACCGACATTGCCGACGCCAACCACATATCCTTTAGAGTTGTCACCAAAATTGACTAATCCACCATCTTCATAAGTAATGTCCTTGAGTATCTCGGGATTTCCAGTCATGTGCCTCGAACAGCCACTATCAAGTATCCATTTATCTTTCTCAATTTGCACAGTTTGTCCACTGGGTGTTGATTCGTCAAAAGCCATATAACATGTCTGTCCCTGCATAACACACCAATTCGGTAGATAACTTGATTTTTCAAAATAACTATATGTAGACTTATGATACTTTGATGAAATGCATAGATTCAAAACAATTTTAACACAATTTTCCAAAAATGCCATTTTTATATTTTTCAAGTTTCAGATTATGAAAACAATGAAAACCAATGCTCCGATACCAATTGTTAAGGATGCGGATTAAGGATCTAAGGCAGAAATAACACTAGAGGGGGGGTGAATAGTGTTTTAAAGAATATATGAACTATATGACTAAATTAAAACTTTCAACACAAATCTAAACAGAATTCTAACATAGAATCATCATAGAACATATAACAAATGCAAATAGTAAAGTAAAGCAAGTAAAAGGAAAGAACACACCGGATTTTATACTGGTTCGGAATCCTCCTACATCCAGTCCTGCACCAAGGCAATATCCTTGTACAGATTTTTATAAGCCAATATCCAAATTACAACCCTCAATTTCTAAGGCCTTGAGGAACCCTCCTATCTCCGAGTCTGGGGTAAACTCTCTTAATTTACGGGACACAAGATCACCCTAATACTTCTTAATAACAATCCTTTTGAATGGATAGACTCTATAGACTTTTTGAATACAAATTAATCCTATAACTCTGAATAGCACTTTGATCTTTAGTAGAATGATGGAGAATCAAATAGAGAGAGTATCTAAATGATTTCCTATTGAGAATTTGGCAGAATGATGGCACGATCTTGAAAATATGAAGTTTTATGGATATGGAATGATAGAGAAGAAAGAGTGAAGAAAATAAAAAAGTAGTTGTTAAAAAAATTCGTTTTGGAAGCCTTTATATAGATGCACAACAGTCATAACCATTGGCGAAAGGTTTTTGAACAAATGGACACTGAAAATTGAATTTTGAATCCAACTGTCACCATGTCGACATGGGGTATCCCCTTATGTCGACATCCCTCAGTTCAAAATTGTAGAGATGTTGTTTTGTAAAAGCATTTGAATTTAAAACAAGTTGAAACTTCTCTGAAGCAAAATAAAGTGTGTAAACAATATTTTGAGATAGAGAATGAATATAAAACATTATTTTAAATATATATATATATAATTGATATAGACCGTCAATTATATAAGTAATATTTAAAATCAGAATAAGTTTTGATGTTTTAAAAATAGAAGTTTTTAAAATCAGAATGGAGGAATATTTCAAGGCTAAAACAAAGTTTGAAAACATTTTTGAAAACATGATTTTGAAAGCTAAAACATTTTGAAAACAGATTTAAAAACATTTTGAAAAATCTATTCAAACTGAAATTGCAAGAACCTTCTTACAGAGCTCCTCCATAGGACTCGAGAACTTGTACAAAGTAGTTTAAATGATTTTGATTTTCGTGGGTTTGTAAGCCACTTGTCGTAGGTTTGTAAGCTACTTGTCGTGGGTTTGTAAGCCACTGGTTTCGATAGAAATTGGGTTTCATCCCAAAAGAAAATTGGAAGAAAGATGAGAGTGCTATTGTGAAGTTTTAACAAAATACTATACACTTATCTTGAGATCTTGAAATCTTGATTCTCTAGTGTCTTGAATCTTGAATCTCTGATCTTCATCTTGATGCTTGAGTCTTTATACTGATCAGTCTTCGATAATACCTGCATATACTTCCTATATACATATATATATATATATATATATATATATGAAAATGTTAGTATATATTTTATAAAATAAAGTATAATAACTATATAAGGTTGTTGTCATCAAAACATCATCAACTCAGTTCCTAACACATAGAACCCATGAACCCTATATGAGAATATGAGCCGCCACTGCTATCTATAAACACGCCGCCAGCAGCCACCGCGGCCACACCGCCGCCGCCTTAGTCCCCATCGACGCCGAGACACCTCCTGCGATCGCTAACGGTCATGAAAAAATAGGGTAGCTACCATTTATTTGAAACCCTAGCAGAATTATTAGCGACAATCCAGCCATTGAAACGAAAAATGCGGCATGCCGATGGACTACACGCGACTATCTCTACACGTCGGTATCCTTGATTCGCCAATCAATCCATGATCATCAACTACCAACGAACGGCCACGAATTGTTCTCAAAATTATGGACAAACAAAGATTCAGATTAGAAAAGGATCACAGATCTGAGATGCGCTCATCGAGAGCTTTCCAACGATATAAAATATGATATTGTTTGTAGAGTTTGAAATTTTGGCTTTGGATTTGATTTGGAATTGTATTTGGGAATTAGGGTTTGCAACCATTGGAAAGAGAAGCTAATAGAACGCACAGAAATGAGGAATAAGAAATGAATTAGGGTTTATAATAGGGTATATATAGACAAAGCAGAAATGGAATAGATGTACACAATTGATATACGCGTTGAATGATAAAATGTCCCGAAAAGCCCATACTGACTCTGGAACGAAATTGGGTCAACCATGTTTTAAAATATTTAAAATCAATGGAACAGGTTTCAAGTACAAATTCCATTGTATGAAGAAGTTATGCTCAAATCAAGTTATTTCAAATTGATTTCAATTTCATTGATTTTTAGGCATTTCGAGTATATGATCAAACGACAAGTCCGATCGTTACGAACTTGAAATCCTAAAATAATTCACTGTTACGGATCCGATAAAACTGGTTTCGTCGAAATCCGAGTCGGTGGCCAAAATGGCTATTTTCTAGTTAATTAAATAAATTAAGAATTAATTAATTAAATCAAACTTTCAATTTCAATTCTATAATTGACAATTCTTATCATTTTTAATTTCTTAAATAATTACAGTAATTTGAACAAATTTAGATGTCACTTTAATGTTGATGCAATCATCAATTTCAACGTTAAATTTTCAGTTTCATTATATTCAGAAATTATAAATTAAATTTTCAATAATTGCATTTAATTGACTTTTCATTCTATTATTCAATCTATTAGTATCAAATAGATGAAACTAACATTGGATTTATACTTTGTTACATAAATATCTCCATGTTTCATCTAAATTTATATTTACGTAATATTTAAATATTTAATTTCATTCATTTGCAATTAATCCAACTATTGGATTTTGCATTTCAATTAAATGAATAAAATCTGGATTTCCATTCTTTAAATCAACCAATTGTCATATTATAAATGGAGCAAATGAAATGCAATCACAGAATCACAGACACAGAAATGTCAGAATAACTCACAGCGGAAATTAAAATACCATAGTAGTTCATGAAGCTACTATAACAACCTCTCAAAACATAATACATAATATCAGTCTGAAAAACATATACAATAGAAATCTCAAATACATAACATGTTATAAATACCGGAGCTGAAATAGAACAACTGAAACTGAAAGGGAACAGATAACTAGACAAGCATAATCTCCAACGATTCCTAGCTCCGGAAAAGAAATCCAAAGCTAAGCTGCAAATACTCAGGCTGACCCGAGCGTAAAGTAAAACACAAAACACTCGAGTCAGGACATATATACTTATATAATGTAAACCAACTCAAGTGAACTGTAGTAGTAATGCACTATAACTTAAAGGATGCTTGGGATCGCCCATCCTCTAAGGATCAGTTAAACCATAAATTAAATACGTCCCGTGGTTAAAATTTAAAAATAGTAATTCATACTTCAAAATCAAATATCATTTCAAAATTCAATATCATTCAAAAATCCATTTCAAAATATCAAAATAACATACCTTTTCAAAACCACATTCATTTTTATTTAAAATACCATTTCAACACACATTTCAAAATAGTTTATATTTCAAAACAAATTACTTCATTTTAAATTATTAAAAAGAAGTTATTATATTTCATAATTAAATTATTAAATTTTCAAAATTTAAATCTTTTAAAGTTCATTTATTCATTTAAATTTATTAAAACAATGAAAATTCAACTTTAGCAGCATTTAGAAAATGCTATGGAAAGTTACTTTTAAAACAATTCAATTTAACAAAAGACAGCATTTAAAAATGCTGTAATAGGGTTACTATAGTTCAAATAAAACCTTAGTTAATTTCAGCAACTACGGCACTTATAAAGTGCTATAATAGCCCTTAATTCAATTTAGCCATTTAGTTCATTTCTATCAACCACAACATTTATAAATGTTGTAATATCCTTTACATTAGAAATAATAACATTTCAAAAATGTTGTTAATTAAATTCTAAATATTCAATATAATTTCACAAACAATATAATTTTTATTTAAACAATTTTAAACTTATAAAATCATATGTTTTCACTTTTAAAACAATCATTTAATACCCTTATATGTATGATTTTATAAAGTTAAATTTTCATTCAAAAATCAATATTTAATAATAATTCACATATTAAATTCACACATTCAATTTCAATTCTTATAATTAAAGTTTTAAATTAACACTTAAGTTTAAATTTTCAAATATAACTTATTTTTCATCTTATATACTTAACTTAAAATTCACCTTTAAACAAAATTCACAAATTTCTAGTTTAAGTTATATTTCAAAATTCAACTTAAATATTCATTTATTTCACCTTTTAATTTATTCAAAAATCATTAATACTTTATAAAAATCATTTAAATTCATTTTAATTCAAATTTAAATCTATTTATCATATTTCCTACTTAATTTAAATTCCATTTATAACCAAATCATAATTACCAAAATAACTTATATTTCAAATTTCTAACTTTACCATTAATTTATTTTACTTATAAATTTTTAGAAACTCCATAATGCTTTATAAAATCATTTTTAATTAAGTTTAAATCAAAGTATTATAATATTTACATTTCTAAAATATTTTAAAAAATTTAGAAAAATATATTTTAACCACGGGTCTGTATATCATTTTCTAGCCTAGGTAAAGTGATACGGATAATATATCATTTCAATCCGTAATTTACAAAGAAATTCCGGGTTCTATCATTTCAAACCCGCAATCCCAAGTAAAATTGAAATAAATAAAAATCATTCAGGCCTATCATTTCAGCCCATAACGATTTTTCCCTATTCTAAAGTCCGTTCGGGTATGTATCATTTCAACCCATAGTGATTCTAATCTAAAAGGAACTTGCAGTGTGATAAACTGATATAAATAAATAGAACAACATTATATAGCAGTAACAGATGGTATAACAGGTAAATAAGCATGGGTGAACATCATATGATCATAACATAACAAATATAGCATGGTGATATGTTTACAGATTCAATTGTGATCAGTTTACTAGTCATATAAGTATAAATTTGTCTGATGAGAATTACTCACTTGTAAAGCTGGAGATGATAACCAAATGCACAAACAAGGAACTTCAAAGGCACGATAACACGACAATGATTCAAGTATGGAAGAGCCAAAGTAGTTGTCTTGTGCATATGAAACAAAACAATACATATAACATGAATTTCAACCCAGAATATAACATTAAACAAGCCAGAATTAATGAACAACAATTAATCAAACACTTGCACTTGCTTCCACAAATCTCATGCTCGGCCTGTAGGATGATAAGGCACTACCATGGGGTGTATTTGGTCAGGTATTGGTCAAGTATGGTCGGCCTAGCAAGGGTAGTGAAGGTATGGAAGTTGTTTGAGTGATTAATGGCATAAATGTACAAACACAAGGCAAATGTGCATTTTTATGTAACAACAAGTCACGGCTATGGCCTTATGTGGCATGGCCAGACCTGCTGGAGGCTAGGGCATGGTGTGGCAGTGGCTTTGGGTCAGGTAGGTGCTGGTGGAAGTGATGCAAGAGGTGGCCAAGGGGTGTGGTGAAGTGGTCAAGGCCATAGGAGCTCGGCCATGCATATATAGGAAGTGTTGCTTGCATTTTTGTGTGGATCTTCATCATAGATGGTCATGGCCATGGAAGGACAATGGACTGGAGGAGATGGTGGCTGGTTGTGGTGATGGTGGAGGTGGCTATGGTGGAGGAGGAGGAAGGGCCGAACAAATATATGAAGAATTCAAGGCAAAATCATTGGAAAAAAAAAAGAAGATGATGAGAAAAGAGACCATTGCTTAATAAAATTTCAGAAATGGGTTTTTGGCCGAGACTTTGCTGAAAGGAGAAGCTTTTCTCATGTGAAAAACAATTAAAACTCACGGCTACAGCTGAAGGGAAGAACGGCCAAAGTTAGACGATGAAAAGGCAAGCAAATGAAGAGACTAGAAAACAAAACGTCACAAGTTTAAAAGTTTTTGTCTCTTCAATTTCCACATTATTTTATATACAAAATAAACAAATAAAAATTCAGTAAATAAACTAAAACAAAATGAAAATAAAGTTAAGAAAAGAAAATAAATAATTAAATTTTAGGAAAATAGGAAAATAACTAAAGAAAATAGCTTATATATTGAGAATAGTTTTAAAATTACAAACAAAAATACACTTAACTTTGGAAAATTACAACTCCACTTAAAATGGTTTAAAATAAATCTTTGAAATACAAATTAAAGTGAAAATGAAAATAAAATAATGCATTAGGTAAAGTAGAGATAAATAAATAAAGAAAATACTTTATTTAATTGAGAACTAGAGTTAAAATCTGTAAACAAAATACAGTTAACATCGGAAAATTTCAATTATACTTTTAAACTGTTTTAGAATTAAAATGTATATACATAACATGTCATGTTACACATGTAAATATAAATTAGAACATGACATGACAAACAAAATTTTATTTATCAATTAAAATAGAAATTTTTTGTTAAATAAAACAATTTACACACAATGTTGTAAAAAGCATAACTTTCACAATATAAATCCAATTCCAACGAAACAAAAAGCACTATTCTTGAAATTAAATTTATTTTCATAATAAAGGATAAAACTAAAAATTTAAAATATTTATATTTTAAATTTAAAAGTCAAAGTTTGACCAGATTGACCAAAAATCCACTTTTCTGGAAATATTCAATTTATTCAGGTTTGAAATTATAATTCACACAAAAATAAAAGTTTATATTTAAAACAAAAAAATTTATTCATATTAATAAATAAAAATAAAGTTTTAAAATCAGGAATTCAAATAAAATAATCGAAATAAACCATTAAAATAATCACAAAAATACAGGGTTGTTACATATAAGTTATAATTTCCAAACAATTACATGCAGAACATTGATTTTATTCAGTTGCTATTTATTATAATTATTACTTCATTGATTAATTCAATATTTGCATTTTTTTTCTTATATTAAATTTATTACCAAATATTCCTATTTACAATCAATTATAACCCTGCAATTGTTTCAATTAATTGGGATTGCATTGAATTAATTATTTATTAGTTTACATCAACATTCTTACATTTCATTCCCGTTATAAATTCATTAACGAATTACAAATTTTTATTCCTTCCAATATTAAATAACAAAATTGATTACATAACACTGTTCTTATCCAACTATCATTAATTTTATACTAATTTATCAATTTGTTCAATATCTACTCTTGTTTCCTTATATTCAATTCATAGTCAAGTATGACATCTAAATTATTTTAGTAAATTGGAATTTTATTGAAATCGTTAACGATCAACTTTAATTAACATTGTTACGGTTTTTTAGCTTTCACTTCATTATAATTTATAAAGTTTTTATTTCTTTCTAAATTTAATTATAAATTTTTTATTAAAATAACCAAATTTAATTATTAAAAATTTACGGGTCGTTACACTCTCCTCCACTCAAAACTTTTCTTCCCCGAAAAGGAAAAGAAGGAAAAAGAAGAATTAGGAAACCAATATATCTTACTTAGAACATTAAATTTATAAACAAATAAATTTTACAAAATTAATTAATTTAAATAAAGTATACCAATTTATAACCATTAAATCTTTTTATCTTAAATTTATAAAGTTTGGAAACATTTTCAAAATATTTTCTAGGTCCAAAATTTACGGAAAATTTCGACAGAGTCTCCTTTGTGCGGAGAGGCTCGGGAGAAAATATAATATCAAACATAATAATATACAACATATAATCTCCAAAATAATATATATCCCAACACGGGAAAATAATATAATAACGTTATAAAACCGTAATCTGAGAACGTACCTATTTGTCGGGCAATTAACGCTTAATTATGAAACCAAAAATAGTAGCAATTGCTTTCATAACCTGCATTTCACTTATATAATCCCAAAAGGTTAACAATTATATAAAATGAAATATTTAAAGTTGTTTCAACCACCAACAGACAATCAATACAAACAACAACCACTTGCTATCTATATACAATCATCATACAAAATCAACACAAATCAATTATCTATTCATCTCAATAAAACAAATAGTTGTTCGGGTTCAAAACTTTAAATTGTACAGAATGAAGAATAAACTACTAAGTGCACTATTTACTCAACAGACATAGATGAAACTAAATAGATTATTCATACATTCAAACAAATTTAAAGTATCCTTGCCCAAACAACCATAAACCAAACAAACAACAATTCCAAACAATAGACCATGTTCATTCTTATTAATTTCATTTCATAATATTTGTTGTTTGGTTTCCTTTCTTTCATATAATGGTTTACCTTTTTAATTTACATTTATTTCTTATAATTCTCCATTTATTTACATTCATTAATTTATAGTATTCATGTTAAATTCAATTTCTTAGCATATCAATTCATTAACTCAAGCTTATAATTATTTATTTATAATACTTACCTTTCTATTATATTTAATTAGTATCATTTCAATTATACTTAAGGTTATAACAACCACTACATCAAATTCTTATCTATTAAAAATTTTATTGAATGCTTTCATTATTTCAAGTTTTACTTGTATAATATCCATTACATTTTCTTATTATTAGACATTTCAACTTTTAAATCCTTGGTAAGTTATATATATGCTTTTTAAGAATGCAATTGAAAGTTACACAAGTTTATTTTATTTCTTTTAATTAACTTAATGTTCAATACTAATAGCCTTTATTTCATAGGTTACAATTTCGAATTTCTTTTAATCCCCTTTTGTAACTTAGCATTTAATCTCTTATTTTAATTAGAGGTTTCAATTATTAATTAGTTATATTCCATTTCACTACAATAACTGAAACTATTAATCAATGGAAACTTAAGGACAAAATACCGGGTTAAATTTCAAATTATTTTAAAATAATAGATAAACGTATTTATATATCCAATTATATTTAAAACAATTCTAAAATTTATATTTTTTTATCAAAATAAATCTGTAGTAAAACTACTACAGTGGCCTTCCCACTTAGAAACTCGAAAATGAATGTCGATGATGCGTGCACTCACCACCAAAATTATTTCCCAGCGACAGAGAGGGGAGTACAGAACTTATTTCTTTCCAAAATTTCTTTCAAAACATTTCTTTCAAACTATATTGAAATATTTATATCATAAAATACTTCTAATAATATTATTATTATATTCCAAAATCATTCAAAAGAAATTTTCAAAATCCCGGAACTTAGGTCCTAAATTTTCGATTTCATTTATTTTATTTTCTTTTCAAATCTTATTTCCAACCTATGCTTCTAGATTTCACCACCTAACAATCAATATATTACAACCAAACATAACCTTTATAAAAATATTATTTTATATATAGAAAATATATAATAGGCAAAATTATTTCATTCACCTATATTCAAAACAAATATTGTGTCGGTCCGTCCTATTAAGTGTTTAGAAATCCCTTTTGATTTCGTAGCGTCCTATGCACCAATCAGAATTTATAAATACAAAACAGAACAAATTAATACAATATAAAAACCTTTTTATAACACTAACAAATACGCTCTCATATATATATATATATATATATATATATATATATATATATATATATATGCTTAGTGACTCATCATAGGGTATTGCTACCCTATAAATAAAGATTCAAACCCCATAAAGCTAAGGTTTATTGCTAAACCAAAGTTCTGATACCAGATGTATCGGGCCGCGCCAGTGGGGTAACGCCCACCGTAGCATACATTGGTACCTGTGTCTGCCTTTATGGCCAGCCTCTCGGCTGCACCACCAACCCCATGGGGACATGTAGGAGTAAGAGTCAACCACTCGCTACCAAACCAGGAAGAGAGAACCCCCTATCATGCTGCACCCTCCAAGTGCAATGGCAGGCACACATGTCATACTTAAACCATACAGGAGAACGGATTGTTATGGGGCAAATAAGAAAAAGCATAGAAAGAAAAAGAACAAAACAGAATCTTGCAGCGGAACGATAACATATAATAATCAAATATACAGTTCATGAAGCTGTTTTACAAAATATTCGATTATACTTATATAATACATATCAAAGTTACATATACCATAGAACAATAAATAACAATGCAGCGGAACAATGCGATGCAGTGGAATATAATAAATGATAGTAATAAAAATCTTCATCTTCATCCTCCATAATAAAATCTTCAAATCCTAAAATGCTCAGGCTGACCCGCGCGAATTGAAAAGAAAAAAACACTCGAACCAGAACTAAAAGATCTTATGTAAGTTAAATCAACAGTAAATAATATGAGTGGAAGGGCGTTAGAGATGTTTACGGGATTTGACATCTTATATCCAGTGTCTAACACGAGTGCAATAACTTAAGAGATGCTCGGAATTAACATATCCTAAGGATCCGTAAAACTATTTACTATGTAGTAATATTTCGCTATTATAATAAGGTCTAATAGTAAAATAAACTTACTTTTTAATAGCGTTAAGGGGTTACCATATAGCCCTTACCACGTAATAGTCTCAGTAGTCTATCTAGTATCAGTGCATCTCCAGATCGGGAGACTACCCTAAATACTCCACGGGCTACGGGAGAAAAACAAACTCGTACAAAGCGCGCTAGGGTAGGTGACACGGCACACAAGGCAATGCCAGGGTAGATATACCAATTACGCACACGGGTTGGTGGTAACGCGTAGCGTGCAGCTATTGCCCACCTCGAGCCACACCCCCAAATTAAAAAATCAAAAGTGGCCACCGAATCAATTCAAAAGTCATAGTATAATATCGAAGGGATGTGTCCGGTCAGAGGAATTACCTCATTGGCCCGAGATCGCTCCTGTTTTAGCCACCTTATGCCAACTCACGGGAGTTGGATGCACGTATATACCTCAAAGGAACGTCGCCACCATCCTACTTCATTCTGGAATCTCCTTCGCGTACACGGTTGTTAAAGTGGTTTTCAGAGTTGGCAGAGAGTATGACAACTTTCGATCCCGGTCTCTTCAACAACCAAACATTATTATAACATCACGGTCATTTCAAAATAATTATACTTCAAAACCAGGATATACTATCCATTTCAAAACCATATAAATACGATATCAATTCCCTTTCAAAACCAAATAAATATGCTATCATTTTTATAAAACCCAAATCAATATAATATCATTTTTATTTCAAATATGTCCTTTCCAACATCATAACACTTTCAAATTTAATACCTTGAAACCCATAACTTTGATACATAACTTCCAATACTTAAATGGTTTAATATTAAATTACTTTATGTAATAAATTAGCTTCTTTAATTTCACAAATCAATTTCAAATACAGATTTGAATCCCCAAACAAACCATTTCAATTTCCATATATTTCAAAGCTTTAAATATTCCATCATTTCAAAACTAATTCTTTGATAATCCCATATACATCAAATTCAATTACTATTATTTAGATTTGAAATGTTTACGTAATAAATACAATATCATTTAAGAAAACTTTTAACTTCACATAACTGGATATTCTTTCAATTTATTTAACTTGATATATTCATTTAAATCAACTTTATATTCATTTAAATCACTCTAAACCATAATCAAGTTATAAAAATCGTACCCTTTAAAATTTCTATCTTATTTAAATTTCAATCAAATTTATTCGAGTATAATTCTTAAATAATTTAATTCAAATCAATTTCATATTTTTCTTCCAACTTAATTTTTATTTAAGTCATTAAAAACTCTATATATACAATATCTTAAATAGGTACTTAACCATATAATATAAAACAATCAAACTCCATTATTGAACTTATTTTTATTAACCAAATTTGTACATAGCTTAAATTCAAGAATAGATTTTATATTATAACCTATATACGTATGTAATTTGATTTTAATACATATAGATTTTTGATTTGGAGATGTGTATATATGTTTAACTTGATATTGATGTTCATATATATATATATATATATATATATATATATATATATATATATATATATATATATATATATATATTTTAAAGATATTGGTATGTGTTTGAATTAAGAATATAATTTTTATACATAGTTATATATCGGTATATATACGTGTTCACTTATACCATTATCTTCATCGATCCATTTCTGATTTGATTTCGTCTATCCCTATTTATCAGCTTGTCCGTCGAACTCAAGTCCATCGTGATTTGCTTTGAAATTCGTGCTTGGATCTGTAACTCATTATATTGTATATTCTCTTTAGCCTCGAAAGGTGAGCAATCACTCACGATTTACGTTCTTTTATTTATTAAATTTGATTTCAATTGAAACGACAATTGAGATATGTTGCTAAAATTCAACCGTTAATTGATTAAATCGTTATGCATTTATATGTAATTGTTCACCTATGGGATATGACACCATATCCTTTTGTTTATATTATATTTTTATTGATGATATATGCCTGTTATTGTTATTGTCATATCTGTTATCACTCTGTAAGTTCCCTGTTAGTGTAAAATTCACCATGGGTTGAAATGATATATACCCGAACGGACTTTAGAATAGGAGAATTTCGTTATGGGTTGAAATGATAGACCCAAGCGATTTTCATTGAATTGAAACTGGGATTACAGGTAGAAAGGATATCTACCCCTATATATATATATATATATATATATATATATTACGGATTGAAATGATAAATATTCATATCACTTGACCATAGGATAAGAAATTATACACAGACACCATTGGTCTATATATACATATTTTGAAAATAATTTCTATGGTTTTGGAAAGAAATATAAGATTTTAATAAATATTGATTCTTAAATATTATATATAAATGGAAATATAATATATAGATTTAATAATAATATTTAATTAAATGGAGATTGATTTAATACATATAATATGCCCAAATACTTATTTAAATTTATAAATTTTGGTAATAATTTGAATAAGTTAATACTGGGAAAATAAATTTAAATGTATTTGAAATTGTATGTAATTAAGAATTTTAGTAAATAAACATCGATTTGGAATTATGGAAATTGAAATTTAAAGATATGATTTTTACTGGATTTTTGGATTTAAGCGACTTAATGAATATTCCACGTTAAAGTAAATTAAAGGAGATACTTAGTAAGATTTAAATTAAGGTTACTTAAATGATATTGAATTTTAATGAGGGAATATTTCAAGACTAAATAATAATAAAGTTAAATCAGGATATATGAAACTATTAAATTTAGCTTTGAAAATGTGAATATTAAAGTTTTGAAATATATTAGAATTTAAATGGTTTATTTTGAGATTTATTTCTGCATTGGAAGATGATATATTTTACAATTGTTTATTAGGAACTGAATTGAATTGAAATTTGTTGAATTGAGATTTAGTTAAATTTGAATTTGGAAGTTGAGTTGATTTGAATCGTAACTTTGAAAATGATAAAATTTGGAAATATAAAAAAATGGAAATGATACTCTGGTTTTGAAGTTTTAAGTTAATTTGAAATGACCACGGTGTATAGTGTATATTTCTACATTGTCATTAGTTCTATGGATCCTTAGAGGATGGTTATCCCAAACATCCTTTGAGTTACCTGTATTTCAGTTGTTATTTCACTTGAGTTAGATTTATTGATATAAGAATGTAAATCCTGACTCGAGTGTTTTGTGTTTTGCTTTACGCTCGGGTCAGACTGAGTGATACAGCATTTGAGACTCACCTTTGGAGTTTGGAGCTTCGCTTGGAGACCTAACTATCGTTTTAGCTTTCAGCTCTTTCAGTTGATTTGTTCAGATAAGTCATCTGTTGCATTGGAGACTTCACTGTATTTGAGACATTCTGCTGTATTTTATTTCTAACTCTGATGATTATATAGTAGCTTCATGAACTACTATTTATTGATTCCACTGTGTATTATTGTATTACTCTGTGTCTATGATTCTGTGATTGATTTATTTACTGTATATGTTAAATTTGCCAAATTTAAATTAATAATCTGATATTTTGAACAATTCAAGTTCGACATGTGCGGATGCTAATGGTTGAAAATATCAGGTCGTTACAAAAATAATCTCCCAGATTACACCCTCGGTTTCAAGGCTACGAGGTACACTCTCCTATATTCGAGTTCAGGGAAACTCTCTTGATTTAACCAGGTTACACGATTACCTAATTGATTTCCGGGGCACATTCACACCCAATTGATTTCAAGGCTCAATCGCACCTTTTACTCAATAGTTTGATTTACAAAAGATCCTATAACTTTGAATAGCACTGAGATCTTATGAAAAGAGTGGTAGAGAATCAAACAAGAGATAATCAGTTTGATTCATTTGGTATTTCGGCAGAGTATAGTTTAGGATTCTTTGGAATAAATGTAGAAGATGAAGAGGAAAGAAAACAAGTAAAATATGATAAAAATTCGTTTAGAACTACTGGTATTTATAGAAGATCAACAGCCATTTCTATTCGTGAAAGGGTACGATGAATAGACACTTCTTTTGAGAATTTGAATTTTGAATTTAACGGGCACCATGTCAGCATGGGGGTTGAAGGATGTCGACATGCTCTAGGCAAAATGGATAATTTTGATTTTCATATTAAAATTGGTTTCTATAATCTGTTAAAACAATTTCTAAACTTTGTAAATATATTTGAATATAGTTTAAACATATAAAAGTAATTTTTAATATATATAATCTTAATCTATAAAGCGATTTAAAAAACTGAGTATATTAATATTCAAAGGCTAAATATTTAAAACAAGAGATAGTTTAAAATCAAGGACAATTTTGAAATCAAAATATTAAAAATGGTAAAGATAATTTTGAGGCTAAAATATTTCAAACAAGAGAGTTGTCTTTTTGAAAAGAAGGTTTTGAAAACATTTAAAATAAGAAATATTTTTTTGAAATGCATTTTCATAAAATTAGTGGATATCAAAATAGGACTACTATATGTTCCATTAGATATTGTCATAGGTACCATCCCACTAGTGTTCCAATCCTTTAACAGGCTCGAAGTGGATTCCATTCCACGAATAAATTTCGAATAAAGATGTAAGTGTTTTCAAGAAGTTTTAATATAATTCTAGACTCAATACTTATCTTGTATTCTTGAAATCTTGAACTCTTAATATCTTGATACTCATGAGTCTTCAATCTTGATATCTTCAGTCTTGAATCTCTATACCATATAGTCTTCATTCTTGGTACTGGCATGTTTATATCCTGCATATACATATATATCTAAACTATAATGTTAGTGTTTATATTTTATAACAAGTCCTAAGGTTGTTGTCATCAAAACCATCATCTCAAGGACTAACACTTATTTATAAAATAATATTCTTACCTACCAATCATATTATAGCTTAATTTCACTTAATTGTTTAATTAAAATTAAGTTTAGCTCATGTATATAATTTCTGTACATGCATACACATACATTTAAAATTCTTTGGTTCTAAATTTAATATATCCTGTTATAGCAATATACTGGATTTTACAACTTTATCAAACCATATTAGGTAATAAAATTCTTATTTTGTAATTTCTAACTTCTGATTGGTGATAAAATATGTATACTAAGATATTACTCCTACTTAGAGTTCTGATTAATTTGTAATCACACTACAAATTAACATCTACTCCATCTAATTCTATTAGCTAAGAATAGAATCTAATATCTACATATACGGAATATTAATCAATTATCCTGAATATTAGCGGTAAAATATATAATAATATTTCTATCGCTAATACAACTCCAATTTAGAGTTTAATTAATTTATAACCACTATACATTAATATCATCACTATATAGCTCTATTCGACATAAATATAATAGAATATAAATATATGAGATATTAATGAATTATCATGGATATTTACTCAAACAAATCCAGTCAAATAGGGAAGTAATTTCATATATGTATATATTTTCTACTACTACTGGGTAACATTTTCAATGTATAAAATTATGGGGATTTGCAATAAGAATTTTTTTTAGATTTATAATTTCGCTCACCTAAACCATAAATTTTCAAGTGCTCGAAAGTCCACTACTATCCCATGTCGTAGAGAATCTCACTAGGAGCACAATGACGAAGACCGCGTCTCGATTAGACCTCGTATGCCAAAGATACAAATTAAATATAAATTAAGGTAATCACTTGATTAATTGACCTTAATTAATTCCCTAATTACCTTAAAACCTAATCATGTTTGTTCCTAAACCTAAGCTGCCCTCTTCAATTGCATGATGCCGCATTTATCAGTTCCCCAACGTCGCCACAGGTGACTGGACGACGCCGCCCACCTGCCATCGATAGCCCTAGCCCAAACGAGCTCAAGGACACCAACCTCGACTCGCCTCATCGCCTGTTGCACCCCCGTCAAACCAAAACCAAGCCCTGATCAAACCAAGAGCCATACCACCATGCCAAAATCCACGACGATCCAACAAGCCAACCTTCACGCCTTCCCTAGCTGCACATTTTCTTAGTTGGGACCTAAGCCCAGTTCGGCCTCTAGCGGTGCCGATGAGCATGGCCATTGGATTAGGCGGGCATGGATTAAAAGGGAGAGAAAATTCTTATTTATGAGAATAAAATTAATTAAAATCATACTTATTCAATTTTCACTCCATGTTTTCGACTCACACGAGCTTTAGCAAGCTCGGATCGAGCCGATTCTCGAACCGCGTGACTCCATGCATTTTTCCAATCTCATTGGTATAAAATATGACACCATCCTAGATTGCTCACTGGATGATTAATTTTGCACATATCGATCACAAATATCTATCGAAAAATCTGCAACTCGAAACGAAGCGTGCTCCATGTCGTTTATAACCAAATACCTCTATTCTAGACTCAATGGAAAAGGTTTCAGGACCTAATTCCATTTTATACAAAAGTTAGCCTTTTGGATCGATCTACAAATCAAACGCAGGCTACTAGCTAAAAATCCATAGGTGGAAATATATCAATGCTTATACTCATCCTCAATCGCTCGGACGATCTAGACTCAATGGAAGTGGTCTATAGTCCTAATTCATCCATTTGTGAAAGTTTAGTTTTTAGTCCATCGATTAAATTAGCTATTTAATATTTAAATAAATTAATTATTTAAATATTCTAGCGCATAAAAGTTTGGGTTGTTACAATTTCGGTTCTAAGAAAGCTTTTGAAAAGTGCTCCGAAGTGGCTTTTATTGGCCTAGGATTTTCAAAGATGCATATGAATTTGTAAAGCTTGTGATCGCTGTCGATTTAGGAAAAATCTCTTGATGAAACATGATGCCGTTGACCCCCATCCTTACGATCGAAATTTTCGATGTATGGGGAATTGACTTCATGGGACTATTTCCTAACTCTTTCGGAAATCTTTTTATTCTTCACGAAGTCGATTACGTTTCTAAACGGGTTGAAGCTATTTCGTGTAAAACTAACAACCAAAAAATGTTGTGAAGTTTTGAAAGAAAACATTTTTTCCAGATTTGGCACACCTTTCATGATAATTAGTGATAACGGAATACACTTTTGCAATCGATCGTTTGAAACATTAACGTCGAAATATTCAATAACCCATAAGTTATCGACTCCTTTTTATACACAAACTTGTGATCAAGTTGAGGTGTCAAACCAACAAATAAAATAAAACTTAGAGAAAACTGTCAATAAAAATCGAAAAGATCGTCTCAAAAGCTGTTAGATGCGTGGCTTACAGGACTGCTTTTAAAACCGATCTTGGGATGTCCCCTTTTAGATTTGTATATGGTAAAGCTTGTCACTTACCCATCGAGCTTGAATATAAAGCATTATACGCAATAAAGAACATAGACTTTGAACTTGAAATTGCTGGTGAAAATAGAAAAATGCAACTCAATGAATTAGAAGAGATTAGGAACGACGCGTATGAAAATGCAAAAATTTACAAGGGAAAACAAAAGTATTTCATGACAAGTCAATCCAAAGAAAAACATTTTTGTCAAATCAATTTTTTTGTATGTCTCTCGACTTCATTTATTCCATGGTGAATTAAAATCAAGATAAGCATGGTACGTACTGTTTTTCCACATGATGCCAAAGAAAGAGAAAAACCTAGGGATGGATCAATTTTCAAGGTCAATGGTCATCGTTTAAAGCCTTACTTAAAATTGGCAGGTGACAAAGAGGAGGAGCTCGTGATTATTCATGAGCCATACCATGACTTGTAAGGAATTTTAATCCTTTCTTGTAAATACGTATATATTCAGCTCATGATTATTCATGAGCCACACCATGACTTATAAGGAATTTTAATCCTCTCTTGTAAATGTATATATATTCTTCTCCTTTACACTCATTATTCATGCATTGACTGTGGGGACACAGTCAAAATCAAATTCGTGTGCGCGGGAGAGGGGGTTCTCGTGTTTATTTTGAATTTACATGGTTTGATTTTTGCATTTTTTTTCCTTTCTTTGTAATTTTTTGCATATTAATTTATGTTTGAAGAGGCATGAAAGATTAAGCATACATTTTGGTTATTAGATTGAAATTTTTGAGAAATACTAATCTCAAAAAATAATAAAAAGAAAAGTTTAAACTACAAGCTATTATGGTGTAACTAGTATATAGAGAGATTCATATGTGATGGTTATGAAGTCTATTCTAGATTGTAGACTTCATTTAAAGAGTGATTGATTTAAAGTATGCGCGTTGACATTTTTAGTTTTTAAAGTTAAGTGGTGCTCAGATGATTTTGCATAAGTCTCTCTCCTTAAAAAACACACCTTGAGTTAGGTGTACATACATAAGTGTATATCCTCGCCATGCTCTGTACTATTCTCACGTAAGCCCATAAGGCAGTACATAGATGGTATACCTGGCCTTAATAATCCTAGTTAGGTGCATATGTATAAAAATAATAATCATAAACACCTAGAGTCAGGTATACACACGTAAGTGTGTACATTCACCATGCTTTGTACTACTCTCATGTAAGTTCGCAAGGCAGTTCATAGATGACATACTTGACCTTAGTATTCTAAGTTAGATGTATGTAAATAATAATAATGTTAATATTAATAGAGATAGTAAGCAATGAAGCCCAAGCATTACCCTTACTTTACTAATTTGACTTGTTAACGAAAAGAAATGGAGATAATACTTTGTAAACTCTAAAAATCAATTAAAGAATTTATTTCACAGGTGCACTATGTTATCAACCAAAACAACTAAGAAAGCTAGAGTCCAAATGTGATGAAAACTTAATTTTTATTGGAGGTTTTGATTAGTAAAGAACTAAAATTTCCTTACGATGTCCGAGACTTGTACATTATTATCTCATGTCAATTTAAAAATAAATTCTTTATGTAAACAAAACTTGCATTCATATCTTTTGCATTAAGAACTTTGCATAGTGCATTTGAATTTTGTGGTTGTATCCCTAAAAACCCTCATGAGACAACGCTCATCCTACTAGGGATACCTAGAGGTTAAATGGCTTATTGCATACGCTCAATGCAATCGTGCTTCTTACAAAAGTGGACTTATCTTAGTTTTACATTATTTGAGGATGAATAAAAAGATAAGTGTGGGGTTACTTAATGTGCATGTCAAAATGTATATTTTTACTCTTATACTTAATCTTGTTCTATTAAAATAATGGACATATTAAGGTATTTTTAAACGGTTTGACCAATACATAAAAATATTTTCAAATCATCATTCACTCATTTACATATGGATAAAACAGTAATTTTGTGTGTATGCATTAATTTTGAGAAAATTTGTTTGCACATTTTAATTTTATTCGAAGGAAATTAAGTGCAAATTGGAAGAAACAATATGGATTTATACATGCACGTTGGAAGCCCAAAAAAATTGATTGTTCATGGAAGTGCCCACCTACGCATATGCAGATGGACCACAATTAAAAGAAAAGCACATGTTAGTAGTAATTGATTAATTATTAAAGGTTACTTGGAGACCACACAAAGTGAAGGGTAGTTTTGGTAACAACCTAAAATATATTAGAGTTTTAAACTTGTATTAATACCCTCTTATGATTTATGAAAAGAGATGTATGGTTTTAGCTACAAAATTATAAATAAAAAGCTCTTCTCTTCTTTATTTTAGTCGCTTCTTTGTCTCTTTTTATGTTATTTTATTTCATGCTTCTTTTTTATGTTATTTTATTTCATGCTTCTCTTTTTATGTTATGCAAGTAGATTAGATTTCTTTTATGCAGGTTAGTGTAGATTTACTTATATGTAATTAATTAGCTCTCTTCCTCTTTAATAAGCATTTCCTTTCATTTTGTTAATGTTGAAATCCACTTTTGTTGAAATGAATTCGAGAATGGGAAACTAAACCCTTCAATTTAGGGGTAATGAAGCTCTCATAATTTATGTATAATCAACATGATGGATTCATTTATTATCTCTTATTTTTGGGCTTAATATAAATTTAGATATAGATAGAGTTTGAAGTTTATAATTGAATTTGATAGCATAAGTTGTTAACCATAAATAGGCTATACATACTCAATAATAGTTACATCTTCATCTAACTATTTGATTTACACAATGAAGTTAAAAGTAGAAGAAAGTTTTAATGATATATGTCACTTGATCTAAAATTGTAAATAGATTATGCTTATAAATTGCATTTCTAAGTTCATAATCATTTTCATGAAATTCAGTAAGTAGGTTTAGTTGACGTACTAAAATTTGATGGTTTATGCTATTCCATTTAATATCACAAATAAAACATACTTAAAATAAATACATTAACTAATTTTATTTGGATTAAAAGGAGAATATAAATTTATTATGTGTCGATTTATATGAACGTGTAAATGGATTTATCTCTAAATTGCCTTTTTACCTCATTACTTTTACTCTAGTTTTTCTACGATTTTTAGTTAAAAGCATCTTCAAAATATTTGAGATAATTTAATTGAGTAGGTTGAAATTCTTGTTTTCCTTGTGGTTCAATCCGTACTTGCATACATACTATAATTATGCTCCGTGCACTAATGGAAATTACAATGACAAAATTCGATGGTTTTCTGATTGATAGAAAAATGTTCCGAACATTGTTCTTTACCTAGTCTCTCGGATTGGGAAAAATGTGTCCAATTAATTTATAAATTAATATTATGGGGTAATCAATCTCTGTTAATGTTTTGAATTCAGTATGAATTATCATGTTCAAGTGATTTTTAATATTAAACATTCATTCACAAAATACAAATTCAAACGTCCAACAAATATCACAATATCCATCCCACCAAGCAACACAGCCTTCCATCCAACGTAGAGCATGCCTAGAGACTAATTGAGATCCCATACATGAGTAAGTGGCTTGACTGAAGCAACACATCATTTATTGAAAACAAAGGCAAAGTGAAAAAATCAAACCTAACTCCCCACTGTCTCAATTATGAGTTAGCCATTCTCATCCTTGATCCGAGGTCGGTTCCATTTACTATAGATGATGGCTGCTCCAGCTGCATCACAACAGCTTGGTTCCTCATGTACTATTGCATCCGAGTTTTCCTAACCAGCTCCTCAATCAGATCACGAAGGTGCCTACAATCATTTGTTTCATGCCCCATCTATCTCATGGAATAGGCAATACTTTCTCGATCTTTTTTCCCAATTCGTGGGTTCTCTTGTAACGACCCATAAATTTTTAATAATTTAAAATTGTTAAATTGATAAAATTTTGGTAATTTAATATGAAGAAAAATAAACTTTGTAATAAAATAAGGAAGGAATGTTAAAGTGGAAATGCATATTTTATTCATAAGGTAATATAAAAGAATGAAACTTATCCGAATGAATTTATTTGAGGATTCAATCATAATAAATGTACACATTTCACAAATTCAATATAATTAAGAACAATTGTTAATACAAAGGAAAGAAATTAATTAAATTCATCAGGTCATTGCTAGATTTCTTGCCTTTTTCTACATGGCCTCTTTATTTCTTGCTTTAGCATACAAACTCTTTTCCTTGCCGTGTATTTCTCCTTTACAAATCATGTACAAGAAGATTTATTTCTCATTTCAAAACTCCTCATTTTCATTTGCATTTAAGAATAAAACATGTATACGTTTCTTTCTCCTTAACTTATGTATTTTCTGTTTTTTAGCATTTACCCTCACTTCGCTTGCCGTCCAAACCATCTATGTATCAACCCAAAATTTTTAATAAATGTTTTATTTATTTAATTTAGATAATTTTGTTATTTAAAATATAAATTTTGATGTGGATTATAATTCCACACATGAATTAATAGAATATTTTCCGGAAAAGTGAATTTTGTCGATATGGTCAAACTTTGACTTTTAAATTTAAAATTTTAAAAGTTTAATTTTTTTTTGAATTTTATCTTTATTTTGAAAGTAAATAAAATTTTAAGAATACTGCTTTTTGTTTCGTTGAAATCTGATTTATAATGTGAAAGTTATGCCTTTTTAACTATTGTGTGTAATTTGCTGTATTTAACAAAATTGTTTACTATTATATAAATAATATTTCATTTGGTTATATAATGTTCTAATTTATGTTTTCAGGGATAAAATAACTTGTTTTGTATATATTTTGGTTTTAAAACATTTTTAAAAGTGTAATTGACATCTTCCAGTGTCAGTTGTATTTTGTTTACAATTTCTAATTTCCAACTTCAATTAATTTAAGAAATTCTTTATTTATTTTTATATTTTTTTCTTAAGAACTTATTTTATTCTCATTCTCACTTTATTTTGTTTCTCAAAGATTTATTTTAAACCATTTTTAAGAAGAGTTGTAATTTTCCAAAGTTAAGTGAACTGTGTTTACAATTTTCTTAAGCCAGTTTCAATAAATTAAGCATTTTCTTTATTTATCTTTCTATTTTCCTAAAATATAATTATTTATTTTCTTTTTCACTTTATTTCAGTTTGTTTTGTTTTATTCACTGATTTTTATTTGTTTTAAGGTGAGGTAGAAATTTTTCCAAGCTAGTGTGTAAATTTTTAAGCCTTGTTTCAATTTAATAAACTATTTCTTTAATTCTTTTCCATTTTTTTCTCTTGAAATCATTGCCCAAAATTTTAATAATATAGACAATTTCTGATTTTGGTTAAAGTTTAACATTAATTGGGATTTTAAATCTTTAAACTCTAATTTTCAATTCTTTTAATTAACTGAATATATTTGTAATAACATTCTATACTTTACTTTTGTCCGTTTAAAAATTGGTTTTACACCTTTAATATAAGTAATTAATATTTATACACATTTGTTTCTTAGTTCAATAAATAATAAATAAAATTTTAGATTGAATAATATAGATGGTGTATAAATAAGCTTTATAAAAGACACGTTTTAATTTGTACGTTTATACCCGTTTTGATTAATTTAGTGGTATAAATAGTACGTATTTAATGAAATACTCTTTAAACATATATTTTACTAATACAAGTAGCAAATAAATAGGAAAACGTATAAATTTAAAAACGTTATTTTCATTATATTTTGGGCATATTTTTTATTTAAATTATTGCGTCGGTTTTACGCATCTCTAAAATTCTTACCTTGTCTTTGAATAATTAAATTAATCCATAGGCGTACATTTCTAAGTGGGAAAGAAATGATTTCCCTAGCCGTTCAATTTCTTTAAAATCTAGCTTTGATAAGTTACGTGTAAATTTCTACACTTCTCTTTTTCTTCATTTTTATAATAGGAATAAAATCTCCAAATTCGCATAGCCGTTTCAAGCAAATTTATTTCTCTTTAGACGTTCAAAATCATTCTCAAGATTTCTTGAAGTTCACGTGTAAACTTTTACACATTCTTTTGCTTCAGTGGTTTTAATTGTTATGAAATCCTTCTATTTTCTTACCATTCAAGCATCATTATTTCGTGCGTTCTTTAATTTATTTATTAACACAATTGCCTCTTCATTAACTAAATCATCGCGCAACAAAATTATCTATACTTCTTCTTGGCTTCCTATTTTATAATAGGAATAATATCCCTTCAAATGTACGAATCCAAATCAATAAAAAGAAAAGGGAAAAAAAATTAAATACCTTACCAATCCTTCCTCCTAAATCAACGCATACCTTCCAGTAAAATTCAAAATCTCACGTACATTTTTTCCATAGCCGTTCCAATATCTTTATTTCTTGCCACTTTCTTCCCTTGATTTGAGCCACTCCTCTAATGAAACTTTATATAACACATGCAATATTCATTTCTCATCAAATTATCTTGCATGTGGAAGCTTGCATCAGGTATGGCGATCTTTTTTTCTTCTTTCTTTTTTTTTCTTTTTCTTCTTTTGTATTTTCTTTTTTTTCGTTTGTTCCCTGTCTCCTCCTCACTAGTACTCGGCCCTTCTTTTGGCACGACTCCTATCGGTACTCGCACAAAGCAATTATACAGATGGTCACTCCTCAATGGCCTTATTCTCCGTGCTAGTTGACGGCATTACACCGTAGTGTCCTTGGCTAACGTGGGTATAGAGGTGGGGCGTTACAACTCCCCTACCTCTCCACCATCACAGCGGCAGCCACTACCACCATCATAGTGCGCCGACGAGCATCTCTGATGCAGCTGAATTAAACACTTGAACCCATAAAAAATTTCGTCACCTGTGTTTAAAAAAAATGATGAGAGGATATGATTGCATCACCTTGTATTTTTCACTGCATATATGCCTTGCATGCATGTCAGACCATGCATTTGTGCAGGCCAAGCATCTTTGATGCATTTGACCAAAAATCTTGAATTAACGTTAGAAAAAAAAAAGAAAAAAAATATTTATAATAAAAAATAAAAATAAGAACATGTGCCACCTGTACAAAATATCGCAGCCTATATATCCCTCTAAGTGCATGTTTTAGATGTTGAAATGGCAGAGCCGAGCATGGAAGAGTGGGTTGAGTTGTGTGGGGGAATGGACGAGCCACTATGGTTCGAACTGATTCCATTCGTTCCAGTTGTTTTTATAATTTCTTGTTAGAATTTTTACTTAGATTTGATTTATAATTGTTTCATTTCCTTTTCAAGAATTAAATCTGGTCGTCGCCTCCGCAACAATTTGATCGTGCTTTCTGTACGTTTCTTTTTTCAAATGATGCCATCGCTTTTAAATCTAATCTTCTGCGGCATTAAGGTGAGTATTCTCACCCGACAAGCATACTTATGGATCTGTAAATTAATAACAAGTGTAATTGTAAAATGATTTTAGTTTATATTTTTCGTAATATACCCTGTTATCAAATTGACACATCATCAGTTATATTATCTATTGTTATATTTATACTGTTAGTGTTTATTTATTTACTATTATCACACTGCAAGTTCCCTATGGAATAAAATCGTACGGGCTGAAATGATAGGCATGAACGATATTTATTATTTATATAGTTATTTATACAACCTGGGATTGCGGGTTTGAAATGATAGAACCCGTATTTTTCTTTGTAAATTACAGATTGAAATGATATATTATTCGTACCACTTGACCTAGGGTAGAAAATATTATACAAACCCGTGGTATATATATATATATATATATTTCTGGAAAAAATTAACTATTTTTAGATGGGTATATTATATTATTTTGATTTGAATTGAATTAAATGATTTTTATTGATTTTATACAAGTTAAATATATAAATAAATAAATGGTTAAGTTGGAATTTGAAATATAAATTTATTTTGAAATTTGATTTTTGTAAAGAAATGAAATTCAAGTTAAGTAAATAAAATATAATAAATTTTATATAAATTTAATTTAAATGGAAATAAGGTGTTATTAAGTTTCTATGAATTAAATGGTGAAAGAAATAAATACTGAAAATGAAACTGAATTATATCAAAATTTAGAAATGGAAATTTGGGTTATGAATAAAAAGGTTGGTTAAGAAATAAATTTAAAATTTAGTTATATTTTTAAGTAATTAAACTTGTTGGTTAAACTAATTTTGAATACAAAGAATAAACTTGTGTATTGACTATAAGTAAAACTTTAAGAAGTTGATATATATTTGTGAAATTTACCTTATATAAATCATAAATTTTGAGTAATTTAAATAACTATTTTAAAAGTGGAAATATGATTTTATAAGTTAAATTGGTTTAATTGAAGTTTAATTTTTTAATAATTTATATTAAAGTCTGGAATTTAATTTACTTAAAATCTGTTGTAAGGGATATTACCGCACTTTGTAAGTGTCATAGTTGATACAAATAAACTAAAGGCTAAAATTTATTTAAAGGCTATTACAGTACTTGGTAAATGCTATGGTTGTAAAATTTAAATCTAAACCTGAATAAATAAAAGGGCTACAGTAGCACTTGTTAAGTGTTTCCGTGGGCTGGAATGAGATTTTCGAATATTTGATTTGTAAATATAATAGCTTCACTTTTGAAAGTTAAAATGAAGTATTTTGATCTAACTATAAACTATTTTTGAAATTTATAATCACGGGTAATAATAATAATAATTGGTTGGCAAGGAGACCGGGATCGGATATGGGCATACTCTCTGTCGATACTGAAAACCACTTTGACAACCGTGCACGCGGTGGAGATTCCAGAATGAAGTAGGTTGGTGGTGACGTTCTATTGAGGTATGTACGTGGACCTAACTCCCGTGAGTTGGCATAAGGTGGCTAAAACATGAGCGATTCTCGGGCCAAGGAGGTAGCCCCTCTTTTCGGACACATCCCTTCGATATTATACTTTGTCTTTTGGATTCATTCGATGGCCACTTTTGATTTTTGATTATGGGGTGTGGCTCGAGGTGGGCGGTAGCTGCGGCTATGCGTTACCACCAGCCCGGATGCGTAATTGGTATATCTACCCTGCATTGCCTAGTTGTGCCGTGTCACCTACCCTAGCGAGCCTTATATGATTTTGGTTTTGTACCATACCTATGGAGTGCCCTCTAACGACGCCCAGTACGAGGGAGATTATGATACTGTATAGACTATGGGAATATATTATGTGTTAAGGGGTATATGGGTAACCCCTTAACGCTATTTAAAAGTAAGTTTATTTTACTAATAGACACTATTATAATAGCGAAGTATTACTACATAGTTAATAGTTTAACAGATCCTTAGAGGATGGGCGGTCCCAAGCATCCTTTAAGTTACTTGCCTTTATATTACAGTTCACTTGAATTAGCTTACACTGTATAAGTATGTATGTCCTGACTCGAGTATTTATGTTTTATTTTACGCTTGGGTCAGCCTGAGTTTCAGTTTGGACTTCATCCCCAGAGCTAGGACTTCTGTAGATCCTCTTTTTAAGCTGCCATCTATTTCTTGTTCAGTCCTTATTTTAGCTGTTGTAATCGAGACAATTGAATATTGAGATTTCCTATGTTTGTTCCAAACTTTATTGGTTTTAAGACTATGTAATTCGTACTTATTTTGAGACTATTGATAGTGGCTTCATGAACCACTAAGTTATTTTTAAATTTTGCTGCGAGTATTCTGATTCTGTGTCTGTGATTCTGTGATTATTTATTTACTGTATATTCTGAGATTTGCCAAATTTTATTTACAATGTGGTATTTTGAACAATTTAAGTCTGACATGTGCGGATGTGAGTCGTTGAAAATACCGGGTCGTTACAACTCTCTTCATCGGTTTCTGATAGGGAATCTGCCCTTGCGTTTCTTGGCAAATCTTTTAAGAAATTTGTTTTAGTTCCTTTCGATGCCCCTTCGATCCTCTAAATTCATCATCGACTTTTCGCTTCCCTTTGTCTTTTTCAAATCTTGGTTTGAAGGTCCTCCATCATCCATGGCATTAACCTCTAGTTTTGCGGCCTATTTCTCATAACTCGTCTAACTATCTCAGTCATCCTACCATTATCATCTTACAGAAGTATTTATTCCACATTTTCATTCCGCCCCCCATTTTTAGGGGGAATTCTGGTACATATTCATCCCGTTGCACATTTCCATTCCAACTCATATTCTAGTGTTCAACATTGTTTCCCAAACATGTACCATTTTGCTAGAGTCTAAATTCATCATACCCTAATGCCCTCTTTGATAGGTTCTGACTTGTGCTTGGGGATTGGTACTGAGTTATGGCATCTCTTCGGGGGTCGCTCCATTTTGCTCTATCATGTTCCTAAGTGCATTTGTTTTGGCCTCTGACCTTTGGTTCTACTTTGTATCAATTCTATCAATTCCTAGTTGTCTCGTCCTTCTGAAAAATCCCTGCATTATCTCTTCTTGGCAAGTTATCATTATGTCCTGCATTTTTATTATCATCATCTCCATTTCGTCTTTGATTATGTGGATGGAAGGGGGGTAAGATCCTAAGGACGCCTCTTGGCTACACCCAAGTTCTTGTGGCTTCCTCCAACAGCAGTTCTCCTGGTTAATGATCTTGTCTGTTAGGAAATCAAATCAACGGTTTCGATGACAACAACTATACAATAGAAATCGAATATACATATATATTTATATATACAAGTACTTTATAGAACAACATCACTAGAAAGACAGGAACAAGGCTCAAAGGACACTATAAGAGACTACAAGACGATAGGAATAAAGAAGAACAAGAAAAAAACACAAAATGATATGCACAATATCAGACGTCTGGGTGCACAAGACAGACGTCTGAAATAGTTCTTTGGAACAACAGACAGGCTGAACCAGACGTCTGGCAGTTGCACTCAGACGTCTGATCTACTGCTACATTCAAAAATATATATAGTATCAGACATCTTCACATATCCCAGACATCTGATTTCAAACTCGGATTTCAAATGGGAACTTCAACTGCCACATTCGAATGGACATCTTCACTTCTCTTCGCTGCAACTCTTCATCAGCAATAGAAGCAACTGAAGAACATTCGTTAATGGATGCAATTACTCAAGATACCTATCTACAACTATATATAACATCAAGAATCAAGAGAACAGTACTCAACTCACTTATGCTTTCTGGTTCTATACTATATTCTTAATCTCTGCACTCTAGTAATTCTTACTTGTATCACTCTTCCATATACACAGTTTCTCATAGATAATATTCCTTAGAGATATATTAGAAGCAATTGTACTAATAGGTCAACATCCGTGTTATATTAGAACACATTTGACAAGAACAACTTATTATAAGCAAGCCTATTCCTCTGGACGAAGCGAGGTTGTTTGAGAGTAGAATTCCAAAGGGGAGCTTCGGGACTAGATGTAGGACGATAGGTCCGATCCACTATAAAATCCTAGTGTTCTTATTCTATATTTACTTAGATTAATATTTTTTTAGTTGCATCATACATTTTTTAACATATAATTGCATATACATCACACGATCCACCCCGTAGACTTGCAATTTGGCATCAGAGCAAGGTTTGATCAAAGTACAGTAAACGTAATTAAATCACTTTAATACGGCAAGTATGTTTCAAGAAGGACAATCCACAGCACATCCCCTACTCTTTAATGGTTCTAATTATGCATATTGGTCAACACGTATGAGAATTTTTATGAAAGCTAATGGATTAGAAATTTGGTCAGCCACTCAAAATAAATATGAAGCACCTGACACTGCTATGAACAAATGGAATGATGCATAAAAAACTGCAGCTTCTAATAATTCCAAAGCTATGAATGTTTTATTTTGTTCATTAGATAAGAATGAATTTTCATGTATCATATTATGTATCACTGCATATGATATTTGGCATACCTTACAAGTTACACATGAAGGCACAAACAAAGTTAAACAAATTAAAATTTCAATTTTACAAAATCAATTTTCATCATTTAAAATGAAACAAAATGAATCTATAGTAGACATGTACTCTAGATTCCAAACCATTCAACAAGATTTAATGGCACTTGGGGTCAAATTAACAAATTTTGACTTAATATCTAGAATACTCAATTCTTTAACTCTAGAGTGGGAAAGAAAAGTATTAGCTATCGAAGAAGCTAATGATCTCTCAACATTCTTAGTTGAAGAATTGATAGAAAATTTAATGTCCTATGAAGATAATTTGCAGGCAAGAAAAGAACAAAATTCAGAGAAGCAAAACATATCATTCCCAGCAACAAATGAAGACTATGACTTAGACGAAGAAGAAATCGTATTTATTACCAAAAACTACAACAAATTACAGGAAATTTAGGGAAATGACCAGATTTCAGAAAGGAGAAAAATCAAGCTCTACAAATCAAACATCAACCAAATGCTATGAATGTGATCAATTTGGACACATGAAGAAAGATTGTCCCAAGCTCAACAATGATAAAAAGAAGAACAAATTTGAAAATTTCAAAAAGAAGAAAGCTTTCAAAGTAACATGGGATGACTCAGATTCATCGTCATCATCAGACAGTGACAACGATAGTGATGGAGAACAACCAGATGTATGTTTTATAGCATAAACTGATGAGGTATATCCCGAACTTAGCTATAATGAATTATTAGAACTTAGCATGGAATTAGATGATAAATTTAGACAAATTAAAAAATTACATAAAGAACACATAGCCAAACTAAATAGATTAGAACTTGAAACAGGAATGTTAAAAGTAGAAAAATAGGAGGAACTAAAATTATCTCAAGAAAAAATTAAAAGTAGTTTTTGAAAATGAGACTATATTTAATGATTTCGGAAAAATTAGACTAGAAAAGGATAACTTGTTAAAAGAAAATATCAACTTGAAAAGTAATATAGAAACATTGAAAATTTAAAATTTAGAATTAAAAGAAAAATTAGATAAACTTACAAATAATGTTTCAAAATTTAATAAAGGAAAATAAGATTTGGAAAATCTTATCAAAACTTCAAAACCGTCAGGTAATAGAAATGGAATAGGATTTAAAAATATTCCTAAACAAAAAGGGAATAATATTAAGAAATATAGTTTTATTTATGAAAAGAATAAAGGACCACCTAAGTCTAATATGAATTCCAAAAATATAAAAATTTGGATACCTAAGACAAATAATAAGTTGATTAGACAAAAACATATTAACAATTTTTTAGATAATGTCATCTATAATAATAATTAAGTTCATAAAGGTACCAAACCTTCTTGGTTATGGCTACCTGCTTCTTCCAACATCTAGGACCCTAACAAAGTATATATGTACCAATTAAATCATCTTTTATTTTTCAGGTACCCAAAATAAAAAATAAGGAGAAATAGATAATTGATAGTGTGACCAGAAATTCAAAAATATTATAAAATATAACATACATCGATGGTGGAATGGTAATTTTTGGAGATAACTCAAAAGGATACGTCATTGGCATCGAAGAAGTCATCAACTCTGGTATTTCTATCTCTCCTATTATTGCTAATATTTTGTTGGTAGAAAATTTAAAACACAACCTACTTAGCATTAGTCAATTATGCGATAAAGGTTTTCAAATAAATTTCGAAAAAGACAGATGTAATAGTTTCAACAATAACAAACAACTTATCTTTGAGGGTCTTAGAAACAAAAATATTTATGTCTTAAATATGAATATAAATCAAAATTCAAATTTGTGCTTAACATCCAAACATGACAATCCATGGTTGTGGCATAAACGACTCTATCATATTAATTTTAAATGTATCAATAAATTAGCAAAACATGAGCTAGTTAGATGTTTACCTAAAATAAATTATAAAACAGAAAATTTATGTGATGATTGTCAAATCGGAAAACTAAAGAAAAGCTCTTTTAAATCTAAAAATAATACTTCTATAAAACAACCATTAGAATTATTACATTTAGATTTATTCGGTCCAACTCAGGTACGATATATAAATCACAACAAATAAGTTTTCGTAATAGTTGATGATTTTCAAGATATACATGGACTTCATTTTTAAAACATAAAAGCGACACCTTTGAAATGTTTAAATTTTTTGCTAAAAGAGTTAAAACTCAAATGGATTTGAAAAATCAAGAATATTCGAAGTGATCACGGCGGAGAATTCGAAAATGATCTTTTTACCAATTTTTGTAATAAAAAGGGCATAATTCATAATTTTTCTTTTCCCCGCACACCTCAACAAAATGGTGTAGAAAGAAAAAATCATACGTTACAAGAAGGTGCATGAACACTATTAAATAGTAGTGGTTTGCCAAAACATTTTTGGGCTGAAGCTACTACTATGGCTTATTACGTTCTAAATCGAATAACCATACGACCTATGACTAAACAAACTTGTTTTGAAATATTCTTTGGAAGAAAACCTAAAGTATCATACTTCAAAATTTTCGGATCAAAATGTTTTATACTAAATACAAAAGATAATTTTGGAAAATTCGACTCAAAGGCCGATGTAGGAATCTTTGTTGGATATTCGGATCGTACATATAGATTTTTTATAAACGTACTAACACAATTGAAGAAAGTTTACATGTTTCATTTGATGAAAATTTTCTAACCATCATACTAATGACGATGAAGAAATAATTCCAATAACAAATACAACAAATTCTTCTAATAATGAGATAAATGCACAAAATAATACTTTAGTGTCATCTCATAGAATTCTAAAAGATCATTCAAAAGATAATATCATTGGAGATCTTAACTCCAGAGTAACTAGAAATCAACTTAACCAAATAAGTCATATAACATTTGTGTCAAATTTTGAACCAAAAAATTATAAAGAAGCTTCAAACGATAATTTTTGGATAATAGCTATGCAAAAAGAATTAAATCAATTTGAACGTAATAATGTTTGGGAATTAGTAAGTCCATAAAATCAATCAGTTATTGGAACAAAATGGGTATTTAAAAACAAAGCAGATGAAAACGTAAATATAGTTAGAAATAAAGCATGTTTAGTCGCTCGGGGTTATAATCAAGAAGAAGGTATTAATTACGATAAAACTTTTGCTCCAGTAGCAAGACTCAATGCCACTACATTACTTGCTTTTGCATGTCATCACAATTTTAAATTATTTCAAATGAATGTCAAAAGTGCCTTTTTAAATGGTTTTATTAAAGAAAACGTATATGTTGAACAACCTCCATTATTTGTTCACGAAAAATATCCCGATCATGCTTTTAAATTACAAAAGGCCTTATATGGTTTAAAGCAATCCCCAGTTCCTGGTACGAACTTCTTAAGAATCATTTAATTACGTCTGGTTTTCAAATAGTTAAAATTAACACGACTTTATTTGTCAAATGAGAAAGTTACGACATCTTAGTTGTACAAATCTATGTAGACGATATTATTTTTGGTTCAACAAATTAAAATCTTTGTACTCAATTTTCAAATATTATGAAAACGAATTTGAAATGTCTCACATGGGAGAATTAAATTTCTTTTTAGGTTTACAAATAAAACAACTTGAAAATGGAATTTTTATTCATCAAGAAAAATATTGTAACGATCTATTACGTAATTTTGAAATGGATAAAACTTCAAGCAAACCAACACCAATGAGTACTACTGTTCACTTGGTAAAAGATGATAACGTAAAAGATTTTGATGAAAAATTATATCGTAGTATGATTGACTTCTTATTTTATTTGACGGCTAGACGACCCGACATTATAATGAGCGTATGTCTTTGTGCCCAATTTCAAGCAAAATCAAAAGAATCTCACCAAAGAGCTGTTAAACATATCTTACGATATCTATCTAATATTAGAGATTACGGTTTGTTTTACCCTAAGGGATCATCATTTGAACTTGTTTCATATAGCGACACAGATTTCGGTGGATGTAAAACAAATCGTAAGAGTACTACGGAACGTGTCACTTTATCGGACAATCATTAGTTTCATGGTTTAGAAAGAAGCAAAATTGTGTCTCCTTATCCACTTGCGAAGCCGAATATATTTCAACGGCTCTAGCATGTGCACAAGTAATATACATGCAACAAATGCTTAAGGATTTCGGTAAAGTTATCGATAAATCACCAATACATTGCGATAATACGAGTGCAATAAATCTATCAAAAAATCCTGTAAATCACTCACGTACTAAACATATAGATATACGACATCATTTTTTACATGACAATGTAGAAATTTGAACTATTACATTAGAGTATGTAAATACAGAGAATCAAATAGCAGATATTTTCGCAAAACACCAAATGAACAAACATTTGTTAAACTGTGACGCGATTTAGGAATATGTTCTCTTAATGATCTTCTCAACCAATACAACATTTTCATTCATTCTATTTTTGGCTAAAATTCTTTTATCCACAAATCAAAAGTGTTAACACTAACCAACAATTTTTCAAAAATTTGTTTTCTGAAATTACTTATTATTAACCTCTAAAATCATGTATAAATAGCCTTTTTACAAAACAAAAGGTAAAGAATATATAGATTTCATGTTATTTTTTACACAAGAAAATAAAAGCATGTCTTCCGACAACTCTCATCTCTCCTTCTCAATACCAACAACGGTAGTTCAGCGGATACACCTCATCACCTTCCGACTCCTACACCAGATCAGGAACCGACAGATAAGTGGTCCTTCTACCACATGTGATTCACTTCCAATACAAAGAGGTCCAAACGATCTCTGTTTGTCTCTCTAAACACAAAGGAGAAAATCGATGAGATACATCACTACCAAAAGCAACACATAGATTTACAAGGAGAATTATACTTTGAACAAAAGGTCATTACGCGGCGATTAAGTTTTCTGGAGAAAGTAGCAATCAAATTTTGCAATTCACGTAAGAAAGATGTACATGAACCACTTCCGATTCCTTGCAATCCTTTGGATCCCTCTACATCTTATCGTACACCTTTGAATCCTTCACCTAGGCGATTCTCTGGTTCCTTGAGAGCCAAAGAACATGGAAATATATGGTCTCCACTCAAGCCATGGAGGAATGACAAGTCTGAAGATCGCAATGCTCCATCATCATCTAAATAAATTTACTTATTCTCATTGTATTTTTTATCTACGTATATTTGTATTCTGTTTCAAAAATAATAATATTATATTTTAATAAAATCAATCTCTCGAAAAATAAGCAACACCCTTCAAAAATAGGCCATCGTTAGACAAACTGGCCATTTCAGACGTTCGAACAATGCCATCAGACATCTGACACTCTTGTATCACACAATTTTTTAAACATCGTGCATATATCAGACGTCTGATATAACCTTACAGACGTTTGAAAATTCTTTATGCCTTATAAAAAACACAACGGCCTATTTCAGATGTCTAAAATTTGTTCCCAGACGTCAGAATAAACTTTCTGTCCTTCAACATAAAAACATGGCCAATTTCAGACGTCCGATTATACTTCCAGACGTCTGATAGAACTGTCTGTCTTTCAAAATTTACAAATCGATCAATTCCAAACGTCTGCCACCAACAACCAAACTTTTGATTCTATCTTCAAATTAAGTTAAATCTGACGTCTGATTCACCTTCCAGACGTCTCAAATTCAATCGACACTCTTAAGTACCCTGATAACGTCATTTTTTTCTTAATTTTCTAACTTACATTTTATTTCATTTCTACTGCAAAGTTGATTCTCTAATTCTCAAACTCGCTTTCTCCTCCAAACACGCTCGAACCTCTTGGCTCCTAAAATGAAAAACCCTAAATCTCTAAGCGTAAGCAAGACCAAGCTACTTCATGCAATTCACAAGTTTATATTGACGATCAAATTGAGAGATGGATGAATCGTGTACACATTCAATTAAAAGATGCAAGGATATTCAAAAGAAGACGCTCCATACAGGTCCAGTTTATAGTTTGCTAAAGTTCCCATATGATTTGGACGAAATGTGCGAAAGTGCTGGGTTAGAAACATTGATTTCCTTCAATCCAATAATGTCCTAATTGATCAGCTTTCCATATTTCTTTTCAACGCTAATTTAGATAGCACAGCCGTTTGGATCACCGACAACGATGATAATTGGCTATGTCAAGTGTTTACGACAACACAATTAGACTTACTCCAGGGATGATAGGCCGAACTCTCGGATGTTCCGACACCGGAGAAGATTTATATAATATTCTGGATATGTGTCTCAAACCGAGAGATAATATCACACATCGAATAGGGGAAGATGAAATGCCTAGATTTGCATCAAAATACCTAAGACCTAAGGCGAACTTCTTACAAGAATGATTATCAACATTATCATTTCTCGTCATCGTAGTCATGAGAAATTCACGGAGTTAGAGCACAAGGCTCTATATGCTATATACAGTGGAATAAGGGTTAATCGGGCAAAATTTATATTTGACGAGCTCAAACATTTTTGGACCCGATCATGCTCATCCATCATCCACCCAACATACATCATGCGTCTTCTACGAGCTCACAACATCCCTTCATATTTATCAACCTTTGAAGAGATTTCTCCAAAATATACGCCCACAAAATTTTTCTCTCTAATGCACTTACCTGGAAATCCTCCGGATTTTATATCATTTGAAAAGTGGATGCAAAGTCATGATGCCGGACAAGCTACGCCTCAACCCCAAAAACAATCTGAACCATCACAAAAGGTAGAGCAATATCACGAGAGTACTCCTTCTCCTGCACCCTTTGATTATACGTACCAAGATGACATTTTGGAGACTCGCACTGAGACAAATCCAAATGGGAGTACTCGAGACTTAACACTCCAACATCAACTCATTCTATCACGAATTCAAAAATTATTGGCTAAGCGCATTAATAGTTTTGAAACAACGTTTTCTTCATGCCTAGCCATAGTTGAAGCTTCACTTTCAACTACATTATCCGTTCTAAAAGAGGTTCTTCAACGGGTTCATGATCCTACACCACCTTCAGAAGATTGGCCTACTTTAGTGCCTTCTCCTCCTCCTTCAAAACATTCCAAACTTTTTTACGAGGAAAAAAGAACCTCTCGAACACACTCTGACATCTCCTGCAAAACAACCTAGTACTTCAAAGAATATAGATGAAGGAGATGCTCAAGCTAAAACTTCCCCAAAAGATCCTTAGATTTTTTAAGATTCCATCTTTTGTATAAAAATGATAAAAAATCTATGCATGTAATCGATTAACATGATTAATGAAAATTGCTTTTTTGAGTGTTATTTCTGTGTATGTTCATGTAACCTTACAACGATTGGTAAATATTAAATGGTATGAACATGATATCTACAATTAAAAATTATTAATTATTTTTTGATAATGCTAAATGGGGAAAAATAATAAACAACGTAATAAATAATAGAAAGTACATATTCAGTGGGAGATTTATAAAATTATATATATGTACATTATATAGTTGTTATCATTAAAAAGGGGGAGATTGTTAGGAAATCAAATATACGGTTTCGACGACAACAACTGTACAATGGAAATCGAATACACACATATATATATAGGTACTTGCTAGAACAACATCACTAGAAAGACAAGAACAAGGCTTAAAGAACACGACAAGAGACTACAAGATGATAGGAACAAAGAAGCACATGAAAAAGAGCACAAAAACTGATATACACAATATTAGACGTCTGGGTGCATAAGCCAAATGTCTGAAACAGTTCTCTGGAACATCAGATAGGCGGAACCAGACGTTTGGCAATTGCACTCAGATGTTTGATCTACTACTATATTCAAAAATATATATAGTATCAGACGTCTGAAACATATCTCAGACGTCTGATTTCAAACTCGGATTTCAAATGAGAACTTCAACTGCCACATTAGAATGGACATCTTCGCTTCTCTTCGCTGCAACTCTTCATCGTCAATAGAAGCAACTGAAGAACGTTCGTTAATGGATGTAACTACTCAAGATACCTATCTACAACTATATATAGCATCAAAAAGCAAGAGAACAGTACTCAACTCACTTACCATTCTCATTTATGCTTTCTGATTCTATACTCTATTCTTGATCTCTGCACTCTAGCAATTCTTACTTGTATTCACTCTTCCATATACACAGTTTCTCATAAATAATATTCCTTAGAGATATATTGGAAGCAATTGTACTAATAGGTCAACATCCATGTTATACTAGAACATACATTTGACAAGAACAAATTATTGTAACCAAGACTATTCCTCCGGGTGAAACGAGGATGTTTGATAGTAGAATTCCGAAGGGGAGCTTCGCGACTGGACGTAAGACAGAAGGTTTGAACCAGTATAAAATTCTGGTTTGCTTATTCTATATTTACTTGGATTAATGTTATTTTAGTTACATCATACATTTTACCACATATACTTGCATATACATTACACGGTCCATACCGTTGACTTGCATTGTCATCTTCTTAAAGTCAAGTTTCAATGTGTCAGATCCTAGTTCTCTCGGTGAAAGCGCCAAAATGTTTATACCAAAAATTGGCACAAACACCCAAGATTAAAAGTAGAGAATAAAGAGAAGAAAATAAATTGAAAACGAGGAAAATAAGACCACACAGCAATCATAGTGGTTTGGCTAATAAGAGGCCTACATCCACTTAGACTTCATTAAAGTTTCTCTTGACTTTTTACAAGGTTGTCCTTATGGATCCGCGAGATTAAAGAAAAAGTATAGAAATTCGCTAAATGAGCTAAAATGTCCCTCAAACAATGCCCTTCCTCCTCTCTTTATAGTTGAAGGTCGATGGAGTTCTCTCCTCCATGTTTATACCCACGTTCTCCAAGTCCTAAAGTAGTTGAGTTGAGACACTACACCAGAACAGAGGATTCCCAACGAGTATAAGCGTTGCCAAGATTTTCAGTAACACTTATATATGTCGCTATAGGGGCGTGGAAATTTATTTGTAATGCTTATACACGTTAGAAGATGTTTTTCCCCAATGCTTATAAATGTTGGGAAAAATATCTCAACACTTATAAGTGTTTTACAAATACATGCAAACAAATAACCGCTTTTCGGTATTGTGAATGTTGAAAGATATGATGTAAATTATATTTAATATGAAATATAATCTTAATTTAACAAATTAATTATAACTCAATCAATATCAATAAACAATATTCATAATCATGGTAATAAAATAGAACATCGATTAACAAAAAAGAAGTTTAATACATAGCTTGTCAATTCCACATTTATATCAAATTGCAATAACAAAAGATAAGACAATAGTTGAGGCAATAATTTTTCTTTAGTTGTTTTATAGAAGAAGTAGAACTAACTGCTCGACAATAATTTTTCTTTCGATCGAAACCAAAAACTTTCGCAATTGGAACATTTTCAAGATTCTTCTACTTCACCATCACCACTAGAACTACCATCCAATTTTCTTTTTTCTTCTGCTTCTTCTACAAATGCCTACATACATTCAATACAATATCAAATTGAAATTTATATTAAAAAGGACGACAAATTGTAATCAAAGTGATAACATATGATCTGTTCACTCCTTTTAGTTGCTGTTCTTATTTCAGTTCATTCTCATTGCATTGTGTTCTTATTTTATTTTAAAAAAACTCAATTGCAAATTTTTTGCGCATTTTGCGTTCCTGTTGGATCAGTTTTGATATACTATGCACCGGTGCATTTGGTTTATCTAAGCTTTGTGATTGAATTGCAATTAATATAAAAGAAAGAGCTTAACATTGCACTGTTTCTCACTAGTTTTTTAGCATAAACCCACATTTTGGACCTGTTTTGGGCCGGTTCTTGAAATCAAGATTTTATCTAAATTCCAGATGGTCAGTTAGCAAGCTTTGTTTCTAGTTTACTGTTTTAAATAATAAATATTGTAGCATTTTTTTTCTTTGCCATCTTGCTATTTTCTAGAGATAGTTTACATTCCCTAAATTCCTTTTAGTATGTCATCTTATGCTAATTTTACTTTTATTTTTTTATATTCAAAATACTACATTAATGTTATTTTTCCGCCTTCTTCTTGAAGCCATCAAAAACCCAATTCTCTTCACTTTAAAATTCAAGCGTATATTGTAGAAATCAAAATAAAATGCAGAATATTGATATATGTATCTCCAAGCATGTATGCATCTACATCTAATAGAGAGGCTTACGCAACATTGTCTTGGAGAGCCAAATGAAGATGGCGCTGTATAGGTGAGTATTCCACTCACGTAAACTATGTTTAAAGATATGTAGCGAATATATATATATATATATATATATATATGTATGTATGTATGTATGTATGTATGTATCTATGTATGTATGTATGTATGTATGTATATATATATATATGAATAGGTTGATGCTTGGCTGGAAATTACCTTAAAGTAAACTGGAATTGGTCGACTTAGGGGGAGAGAGACGCGTTAACTGGCGAATTACTGGCAACGAAGGCTAGCGGTCGGCCAACTGGTGATGGTGACCGATGGTTGAGTGCCTTCGCCTATTCACTTTCGTGCACATTTGTTTTGTGAGCGTGAGTCAGTGGAGTTTGTGCATGCATTTGCTCTGGGTATGTGTGTTCTTCATATGTGTGTTTGTGATGAAGAGTATACATATAAATCTTTCTGCTGCCGTTTGATTTCAATGAGTGCATTCTTCCCTACTGAGATGATTGTATTCATTCCTTCCACCTGTGAGCATGCGTAGAAGTTAATATTTACATTTGAGCTCCTGTTTGTATTTTCCTATGTACATTTCAAACTATGTTTCCAATAATTCACTAAACTATGTTATGTTTTATTTTTACAGCCTATGTTTATATATAACAGTGAAGATTTAACACCATGGGTTATATATACACACACACACCATTATATAAAGTACTTGTATCATAAATAATAAATTGTATGTCTACTTTTATATTTGAACAGTCATGATTGTATGTTATATATATATAGAGGGTTTTCTTTTGCTGTTATCTTTATATTATAACTTTTCCTCGTCAATTTGTGTTGGTATGTACGTGTATTCAAAGCCGGTCTAGGGGGAAGCCCACCAAACCCATGGGCTAGGGCAACCCCCTAGGCTAGGGTAAAAAAAATTCGTATTCTCATTTTCACTTTCTCCAAAGCCCGTGTGCAAGCCAGCCTCCAGTTCTAAACCTAAGTCCTCCTCGTGTTCGCATTTCTCAATTCAAAATTCGCGCAGAGCTGAAAGCATTAGAAACTAAGGTTACATGCTTACAGCGACACTGCGACATTGCGATTGTCGTTTTAGATCCCTCTTGCTCGGTCTTTCCCAGCGCTTGTTGCTGCACCTACGACTTTGCAAGGTGATTTTGGCAAGATGATTAACTTGTTTTACGGTTGATTAAAATTAACAAATTGAAATGTTATGTTATTAGTTGGTTAGTTGAGTAAACTGATTAGTTAGTTGAGTAACTTGATTTATTAGTTGATTCGTTGATTTGATAAGCTGCTACTAGGTGATTTATTTAGGAAATAGTTTTATTTTAAATGGCTTTGTGATTAATATAGCTCGATTTTAACCATTTTTTTTGAACTGGTACTTTATATACAACAAATCATTGGGACAACATATCCCATGTCAAATAAACGTTCGAAAGCAAGTTTCGAACTTGTGACATCCTGCACCAAAGCCTAATCAATTAACCACTTGGACAAAGGTGCTTGTCGATTTTAACCAATTGTCTTTTACCTTAAACAACATATTATAATTTTTGAGATTAAATGAAAAATAAAATTTGTGGTAACATAATTTGCTTAAAATGTAGATCAGTAAGTTCTTTGCTCTGTTGCCATTCTTACTTCCACAAACTTAGATTATAAGTGACGGTTATGTCATTTAGGAGTTGCCTGTCTTTGTTTTTGCACTTTATTTTGCCTGCTTTATGTCTTCAGTCTGTTTACATTTGTTAGCTGCACTTGATTCACTAGTTTAAATTACATATAATGTATATCACATACAGCGAATTGTTTTCCCTATGTATATATTATTTGAATCACATTTAAACGCCTTAATTGTACTATTGCTTAACTATTGCTGTTTTGTGTTTGCTTAATGTTTAAAGTGGTTTTTGTTCATGGAGCATATAAGATTCTTGTTTGTGGTCAGTATTTGTTTATTAATTTATATGTTAATTAGTTTAGTTGTTAATATTGTCAGATAGTGGATAATATGACAAAAGAGGAAGACGATAAGAAACGATTCAGAAATAGAAAGTAAAACTCCGGAGCTTACAATAGAAGGGTAAAACAACGTGTAACGACCCGTAAATTTTCAATAATTAAATTTGGCTATTTTAATAAATAAAAATATAATTAAATTTAGAAAGAAATAAAACTTTATAAATTATAATGAAGTGAATGCTAAAAAAACGTAACAATGTCAATTAAAGTTGATCGTTAACGATTTCAATGAAATTCCAATTTACTAAAATAATTTAGATGTCATACTTGACTATGAATTGAATATAAGGAAACAAGAGTAGATATTGAACAAATTGATGAATTAGTATAAAATTAATGATAGTTGGATAAGAACAGTGTTATGTAATTAATTTTGTTACTTAATATTGGAAGGAATAAAAATTTGTAATTCGTTAATGAATTTATAACGGGAATGAAATGTAAGAATGTTGATGTAAGCTAATAAATAATTAATTCAATGCAATCCCAATTGATTGAAATAATTGCAGGGTTATAATCGATTGTAAATAGAAATATTTGGTAATCAATTTAATATAAGAAAACTAAATGCGAATATTGAATTAATCAATGAAGCAATAATAATAAATATTAATTGAATAAAATCAACGTTCTGTATGTAATGTTTGGTAATGAGAACTTATATGAATATGATTAAGAGTTGGTGGCAACAATTATTATAAAGTTATCATTTATTTAGTCCATTAAATAAAAATTTGTAATCAATTGCAATGAATCTCAATTCAATGTTATATTAGTATAAATTATGGAAATACTTGGAAATAATGTTAATTCTATTTATAATATGACAATTGGTTGATTTAAAGAATGGAAATCAAGATTTTATTTATTTAAATGAAATGTAAAATCCAATAATTGGATAAATTGCAAATGAATGAAATTAAATATTTAAATATTACGTAAATATAAATTTAGATGAAATTTGGAGATATTTATGTAATAAAGTATGAATCCAATGATAGTTTCATCTATTTGGTAATAGTAGATTGAATAATAGAATGAAAAGTCAATTAAATGGAATTATTGAAAATTTAATTTATAATTTTTGAATATAATGAAACTGAAAATTTAACGCTGAAATTGATGATTGAATCAATATTAAAGTGACATCTGAATTTGTTTAAATTACTATAATTATTTAAGAAATTAAAAATGATAAGAATTGTCAATTATAGAATTGAAATTGAAAGTTTGATTTAATTAATTAATTTTTAATTTATTTAATTAACTAGAAAATAGCCATTTTGGCCACCGATTTGAATTTCGACAAAACTAGTTTCATCGGATCTGTAACGATGAATTATTGTAGAATTTCAAGTTTTGTAACGATCTGACTTGTCGTTTGATCATACAGTCTCGAAATGCCTAAAAATCAATGAAATTGAAATCAATTTGAAATAACTTGATTTGAGCATAACTTCTTCATACGATGGAATTTGGACTTGAAACCCGTTCCATCAATTTTTAAATATTTTAAAACATCTATTTTGATATATGGGTTGATCCAATTTCGTTCCGGAGTCCGAACAGGCTTTTCAGGCCATTTTATCGTTCAACGCATATATCAATCGTGTCCATCTATTCTATTTCAGCTTTGTCTATATGTGCCCTATTATAAACCCTAATTCATTTCTTAATCCTCATTTCTGTGTGTTCTATTAGATTCTCTTTCCAATGGCTACAAACCCTAATTCCCAAATACAATTCCAAATCAAATCTAAAGCCAAAATTTCAAACTCCACAAACAATATCGTATTTTATATCATTGGAAAGCACTCGACGAGCGCATCTCAGATCTGTGATCCGTTTTCCAATCTGAATCTCTATTTGTCTAGAATTTTGAGAACAATTCATGGCCATTCGTTGGTGGTTGATGATCGTCGACTGATTGGCGAATCAAGGATACTGGCATGTAGAGATAATCACGCGTAGTCCATCGGCATGTCGCGTTTTTGGTTTCAAGGACTGGATTGTCGCTAATAATTCGACTAGAGTTTCGAATAAATGGCGGCTTCCCTATTTTTCGTGACCGTTAGCGATCGCAGGAGGTGTCTCGGTGTCGGTGGGGCCTAGGGCGGCGGCGGCGTGGCCGTAGTGGCTGCTGGTGGCGCGTTAATAGATAGCAGCGGCGACTCATATTCTCGTACGCGAATGCTAAGGTTCATGGGTTTTGTGCGTGTGCGTTTTGGGACTGGGTGCTAAGAGATTATGAGGTGGACGTGTGTGACTGGGTATTGCAGTGCTGTTTTATTTTATTTTAATTTTTAATCTTAATATGTTCTAACGCGTATAACTTTCACATCCGAGGTCCGTTTCACGTGCGATTTTCTCCGCTAGGTTCGTATTGGAATTCTGGATATCTTGACGCTGGTTGGGATGGATTCTGAGACTGTTCTATTTTTGGGTTTAAATTGTATTGAATTCAATTTAAATTCAAAAGGTGAGTGTTTTAACCCACTCACAACTTCTAAAATTTCTTATGTGCGTTGAATTAATTTCTGATGTGATTTGAAATTTATTTATTGCTGTTTGGTATATTTTATCATCATTCCAGTTTAATTGAATTTATTGAATTAAATTGTTATTCAATTTATTATTGCATATAAACTGCCAGTTAAATTAATTTATTATTGAATATAAACTGCCAGTAATTACCTGTTATTTATTATCTGTTCTATATTGATGTTATTGTTTGAATTGGATGATGATTGTGATAAATGGTTAATGATTAATATTGGATGAATGGATGTTGTACATTATATTGTTAAAAACTGCAAGTTGTTATACATTTTTATTTTTCGAGATTGCGGTTTGAAATGATATATAACCGTATTTATGTTTTAAATTACGGATCGAAATGATAAATATCTGTATCACTTGACTATAGAACAGAAAATTATATACAGATGTCGTGGTCAATATATATATAAGTAATTTGAAATTGATTCTACGGTTTTGGAAAGAAATATACGGTTTAATAAATATTAAATTTTGATATGATATAAATATTATTTTATATATATAGTTAAATAGGAAAATTTGAAATCAAACTGCCAATAATAAAATATAACAAAACACATATATTGGTAGACATGTAATTTTTTTCATAGTACGCATTATATATATTTATATGCAACGCCAAATGCAAATATGCTAATAACCTATACTTATGTAACCCAGGAAATATAGTACATACTGTATATGCAATTACATAAGCGTTAATATTATAGACATATTATTAATATATATACTTTTCAAAAGCCCCCGCTTTTTTTTAAATTTATAAAACCAATACTCCCATTCAAAAGATTTTCAAATATTAACATCACTATTCCTCAGACAATACCAAATATCAACAAAATTTCATACGAAATATATGTAATCAGTTATATCTAACGTATCAAGTGCAAGTTATAGTGGATGTATATAATAAAACAATAAAGAACTGCATACTTACTACTCCTTTCTATCAGTTAAATATATGTATCCAAAAACAAATATATTTTCATTAATTTAAATAAATAGAAAATAGTATGTATACTATATGAAACACCAACTACGAATGTTAATGAAATCAATAGTTAAAACTAGTATTTTACACGCATACAAATATATAAAACAACTCAAAACTAAAACAATATATATATATATGTATGTATTATGTATTTCTGCCATAATATAACTTATATTATATACGTGTATACACCTTTATATGAAGTCACATGCATTAAAATTCCTATCTACATTTTAAAACCCATATGCGAATATATATACTACAGTAGAAAAAAACGTAAACAGTGATAACACCTCCTCTAAAATATAAAACATGCTATGTTCATACACTTAAAAAAAAATCAAATATATAGATATGAAGTAAATTATAAATTTTTATTGTAAATGTATATTTTTTTAAAACCAAGTATATACATGTATTTTCACTTAGATATAAAATGCGAAAATCAGCTGTTATGGTGAGCCAACAAACGAGCGGCTTCAGGAAAACAAGGCTTTGTATAAAAACTGGTGCTCTAAATATATTATATGAGTATTTACTTACAAATTGCAAAGGAGGAACGAGTCGCTGCTGCAAAATAAGGTAGAGGCAGTTGAGGAGAATAAGGGCGGTGGCGACGGAGATTGAGCGGCAATGGTGGTCAGCGCTTGTTTGAGAGCAGGGCGTGAGCAGGCTACGATGGAGGTGGAAGATGAACGTGCGTCTTCTTCTATATGTATTTATATAAATTTACAAAAGATAGGGGAGGATAGCCATGAACAGAAAAACTTTATACTTGAAAAGAAATAAAACTGGACAATGGATTTTATAAATGTGAATGAATGTGAACGGTTATTAAAGAAAATTCGAATAGTTTCGAGATAATGAATAATTTGCAGCAATAAAATAGCAACGGTTAGAAGCATTGATTCAGGAAAGATTATTAAAGTAATAAATTTGATTGGACAGGAATTTTTGAATTTTTTTAAATGGAAGGAGATTGAAGAGTCAAAATAAATGCTTCAGGTAAGAGAAAAGAGAAATAATATAAACACATACGAAAATTAAGCAGGTGGAACAATACACAAAGAAGGCAACCTATATTTCTTTTCGAAAGCAACAGAGAACTTGAAATATATAAACAAAATAATGGTAACGGTTCAATCCCCTTGATTGATGCGTTTGTTGAAGCCAATAGTATATAAATCAAGGAATGAAAAAGGCAACAGGGAAAAGAACGGAACAAATAAAAATGAAACGTATCAATTTAAATATGAGCAGTTTTAGAAGCAACGGTCACCCATTGATTTAGATGACAAATATTAAAGCTATTGATTGATGCGCGTTTAAATTTTAAAACGCAAAGGAAATAAATTTATTATAAAGCCATTACCTGATGTATGAATTTTAATTGAAACGTACGCTCAAATAATTAACAATACGTGATTAGAAACTATTCGTTTCTTATTTATTTATTTCATATATAGTTAGTACAATATACGCTAAATTTAAAACAAAAGTAATGTATCTAAATTTATACATTACTTATTTATTCTCTACCTATTTTTAGTAAAATATACGTTTTAAAGAATATTCATTAGCTACGTACCATTTATATGCTAACTTAATAAATCAAAACGGATATAACGTTCAAATTAAAACGTGTATTTTAAATAGCCTATGTATACTCTATTAACTTTAAAATTTATTAACTTTGATTTGTTTACATTGGTTTGATTTACTTAACATTTAACAAATAACTGATGTATATACGTAAAAAAAGAAAACACAAAAATTTATTTCCTATATATTATTCAGTTTAAAATTTTATTTATTAATCAATTAACTAAGAAACAAATGTGTATACGTATAAAGTTTATTTCTTTTATAGAATATTAATTACTTGATTTAAAGGTGTATCACCAATTTTTAAAAGAACAAAAGTGGAAATAAAATGTTGTTACCAATATATTCAGTTAAATTAAAAGATTTGAAAGTTAGAATTTAAAAGATTTAAATTCCAATAAATGTTAAACTTTAACCAAAAATAAGAGTTATAGAATTGGCTTATATTAATAAAATTTTGGTGACTATTTATAATTAAATTTTAAAAAAATCAACTTTTTTTTGTAAATTAAAACCCCAAAGTTTATAAATAAAAGAATAAAATACTTGTTAGAATTTTTGGGTTGTTACACTCTCCCCCACTCAGAACTTTTCGTCCTCGAAAAGGATCAAAGTAGGAGAACAGAAACAACCAGATGAAAAATTAGACTTTGGAAAACAAATTAAACAATTTATTTAAAACCATAATTTTTTTTAAATTAATTAATATTTAATAGTTTGGTTAAACTCATTTTATTAAATCCATTCAATTATTTATGAGATCGATTATTTATATAAAACACTAAAAAAATTACTATTAAACCAAATAATATTTTAAAGGATATATTCAAACGATGGAAAGAAGGAAAGAAGATAGATTCGGAAAACATAATATAGGTGAATAAATAAAGCTGGGCAGATAAGGTAGATTCAAAAGAATAGTATCGGGCTCGAATAGTTAAATCAAACCATAATATTTTAATCCCAAATGTTAATACAAAATTTCTTTGTTGGAAATACCTTTATAATAAAATACCTTTATAATAAAATACTTTTATATCGAAACCAATTTTCCTTTCGAAAATACTTCTATAACTCGATGTTTCAACAAGTTTATCCTCGTTCTTGCAGACTCTGGCCATGCGTTCATCAGACGCAAAGCTAGAATTCTTCAAGTACTTAGTAGACCCGTTTCAACACCTAGTGAAAATACTTGAAAACCTTTAAAACTGATATGGAAAGTACAATCCAAATAAATCACCTGGATCGCAGGATACATAACAATGGTTACGCCTGGATCTCCCAGGAAACATCCATATCCTTTAAGCATTCACTGCCTTGCGAATTACGCCATGATAACCAAAACCCATGGACCGTAGGATACATAACAATGGTTACGCCTGGATCCCTCAGGAAACATCCATATCATTTAAGCAACCTCTGCCTTGCGGATTACGCCACGACAACAAAACCGGTAGACCGCGGGATACATAAAAAAGGTTACGCCTGAATCCCCCAGGAAACATCCATATCCTTTAAGCAATCTCTGCCTTGCGGATTACGCTACCCCAAAAAAATGACCGTGGATTACGCCACGGTAGGACACTCGAGTATCACATTCGGAAAACCAAAAATCGGAGAGAATAATATCGATAAAATGAATCCACAATGTGGCCACAAAGCAGATATCTAGCAGAAGGCACTTTCCATATCATTACTTCGAAAATATATATCATATAGTACATTTTCAAATCACTTTCAAATATCATACTTATATAAAGTCCATATATATATTATTTCATCTTCAAAGAATACTTTCCAAAATCGATAGTATATCAAATCACACTTATATAGATTTTGATTATATAAGGTTACACCTTTCAAATGAGTACCTTTCCAATCAATTTCATACTTATACAAATCAATTTTATACAAGTTCGATAACTCCCAAATCAAGTATTTAGTAAAACAAGGTTCTCAATTCCAGTTCGTTTCAAAATCAGTTCAGTTTCAAAATCATATGCGATTTCACCAAATTTTCTTTCAAATTTAATGTCTAAATTCCAAAGTCCCCAAAATAATAGGTTTAGAAAATAATCCCAATTTCCAAATTAACGTAATTCAAGTCAAACAAATTCATTTCCAAAATCACCATATAAGTATTGGTTTTAGTTCCAATCTAATTTCAAAACCAAATATTTTTCTAAAAAGCAATATTACTCAAAATGGTTTCCAAATTTTTAATTATCCCTTTAAACCTTTAAACTATTTATTTCTATATGAAAAATCCAATTTTCCTTTTTCAAATTATTTATTTAACCAAAGTTTCAAATTTACTTAAGTCATACTCTTCATACTTTAAACATACAAAACTAAACTTATATTTTTTATCAAATATTTTATACTCTTCGAAATTTCTTAGCTTTAAAATTTTAAACCTTGATTTGGAAGTGTTCGAACCTTCAAAATAGTCGACGAAATCAAATTTCAAATCCAAGAGTTGGAAATCAGCAACAAATCAGTAAGTTAATTTTTATAAATAGAGTTATACTAAATCAAATCGGAAACTCGAGGATTGAACACCGAGCTCACTTCAAATCATTTCAAATATATACATATATTTTTTGAATATTGAATTATACTTCGTAATTTGAAATCAAAATTGGTTTCAAAATTCACTCGCATAGCAAAGCTACCAGAGTGGCCTCTCCCCCACTTTGAAACTCGAAAATCAATGTCGATGATGCGTGCACTCATCACCGAAATTATTTTCCAGCGACAAAAGTGAGTTCTGGACTTCTATTTTCTTGAAAACTTCATTGAAGTTTCTTCAAAATCCTTGAAACCCTTTTAAGTCGTTTGAAACATTTCGTATTCGAAAAATACTTTAAATCCTATTATTATATATTTGAAAATCTTAAAACCAATTTCAAAATACCGATTTTAAATTTACCCTTTGGTTATAAATCATTTTTATATAAATCAATTTCTTATAAAATTTTCAAAATTTCAAAACCTTTTGAAATTTCAAATTCTTGTTTTAAAAGGTATATAATCCTTATCGAAAACATTTAACTTTTATATATAGAATAAAATCATAGTTATCAAAATAATAATTTTGGTATAAAACAATTTCTAAAATACAAACAAAACCCGATTTTCAAAGGATGATTTAAGAATGGATTTCCAAACAAAGATAGAGATACAAATTAGAGGGACTCTAATCAAATAGAATTTTGATTCGAACATAGGCTCGATCGATGATTAGGTAATTAAATTACAGAAATAGAAGATGGATATACTTATATAAATCATGGGCGACCTTAACCGGGTCAACCGTGACTTCAGGAATTGATCGATGCGGAATTCTAAGGCAAATCGACATTCGATCGCCAGATATAGAATTCGGCATATCCAGAGATAGCAGCATCTAAATCGAGGATATATAAATCTTCGATGAATCGATGCTATTGTAAAGGAGTTTCACCGCTTTACAAATCATTCAGTGGAGCTATGGGATACTCCAGAATTTAGAAAACACGAATAGGGCAAGACAAGAATGGATTTCGGAACCGAGGGACATTCCAAAATTCAAAGGAACTTCTAATCAAGAGAAAGGATTTCAAGCTCGAACGAAAGTGATTCCGTAATTAAATTTACCATACATTCTAAATTTGCCTAGAGCCAAAGCTCTGATATCAAATGTAACGACCTGATATTTTCAACCATTAGCATCCGCACATGTCGGACTTGAATTGCTCAAAATATCAGATTATTAATTTAAATTTGGCAAACTTAACATATACAGTAAATAAATCAATCATGGAATCACAGACACAGAGTAATACAATAATACGCAGCGGAATCAATAAATAGTAGTTCATGAAGCTACTATATAATCATCAGAGTTAGAAATAAAATACAGTAGAATGTCTCAAATACAGTGAAGTCTCCAATGCAACAGATGACTTCTCTGAACAAATCAACTGGAAGAGCTGAAAGCTAAAACGATAGTTGGGTCTCCAAGCGAAGCTCCAAACTCCAAAGGTGAGTCTCAAATGTTGTATCACTCAGTCTGACCCGAGCGTAAAGCAAAACACAAAACACTCGAGTCAGGTTTTACATTCTTATATCAATAAATCCAACTCAAGTGAAATAACAACTGAAATACAGGTAACTCAAAGGATGTTTGGGATAACCATCCTCTAAGGATCCGTGGAACTAATGACAATGTAGAAATATACACTATACACCGTGGTTATCTCAAATTAATTTAAAACTTCAAAACCAGAGTATCATTTCCATTTGTTTATATTTCAAAATTTTATCATTTTCAAAGTTAGGATTCAAATCAACTCAACTTCCAAATTCAAATTTAACTAAATCTCAATTCAACAGATTTCAATTCAATTCCTAATAAACAATTGCAAATTATATCGACTTCCAATGCAGAAATAAATCTCAAAATAAGCCATTTAAATTCCAATATATTTCAAAACTTTAATATTCACATTTTCAAAGCTAAATTTAATAGTTTCATATATCCTGATTTAACTTTATTATTATTTAGTCTTGAAATATTTCCTCATTAAAATTCAATATCATTTAAGTAACCTTAAATTACATCTTACTAATTATCTCCTTTAATTTATTTTAACATGGAATATTCATTAAGTCGCTTAAATCCAAAAATCCAGTAAAAATCATATCTTTAAATTCCAATTTCCATAATTCCAAATCGATGTTTATTTACTAAAATTCTTAATTACATACAATTTCAAATACATTTAAATTTATCTTCCCAGCATTAACTTAATCAAACTATTACCAAAATCTATAAATTTAAATAAGTATTTGAGCATATTATATGTATTAAATCAATCTCCATTTAATTAAATATTATTATTAAATCTATATATTATATTTCCATTTACATATAATTTTTAAGAATCAATATATATTAAAACCTTATATTTCTTTCCAAAACCATAGAAATTATTTTCAAAATATTTATATATGGACCAACGGTGTCTGTATATAATTTCTTATCCTATGGTCAAGTGATACGGAGTGATACAGATATTTATCATTTCAATCCGTAATATATATATATATAGGTAGATATCCTTTCTACCCGTAATTCCAATTTCAATTCAATGAAAATCGCTTGGGTCTATCATTTCAACCCCGAAATTCTCCTATTCTAAAGTTCGTTCCGGTATGTATCATTTCAACCCATAGCGAATTTTATACTAACAGGGAACTTACAGAGTGATAACAGATATGACAATAATAATAACAAGAACATATCATCAATAAAAATATAATATAAACAACAGGATATGGTGTCATATCCCATAGGTGAACAGTTACATATAAATGCATATCATACATATAACGATTTAAATAATTAACAGTTAAATTTTAGCAACATATTTCAATTGTCGTTCCAATTGAAATCAAATTTAATAAATAAAAGAATGTAAATCGTGAGTGATTGCTCACCTTTCGAGGCTAAAGAGAATATACAATATAATGAGTTACAAATCCAAGCACGAATTTCAAAGCAAAGCATGATGGACTTGAGTTCGACGAACAAGCTGATAAATAGGGGTAGACGAAATCAAATCAGAAATGGATCGATGAAGATAATGGTATAAGTGAACATGTATATATACCGATATATAACTATGTATAAAAATTATATTCTTAATTCAAACACATACCAATATCTTTAGAATATATATATATATATATATATATATATATATATATATGAACATCAATATCAAGTTAAACATATATACACATCTTCAAACCAAAAATCTATATGTATTAAAATCAAAATACATAAATATATAGGTTATAATATAAAATCTATAGGAAAATTTGAAATCAAACTGCCAATAATAATATATAACAAAATGCATATATTGGTAGACATGCAATTTCTTTCATAGTATGCATTATATATATTTATATGCAACACCAAATGCAAATATGCTAATAACCTATACTTACGTAACCAAGGAAATATAGTACATACTGTATATGCAATTACATAAGCGTTAATATTATAAACATATTATTAATATATATACTTTTCAAAAGCCCCCTCTTTTTTTTAAATTTATAAAACCAATATTCCCACTCAAAATATTTTCAAATATTAACATCACTATTCCTCAGACAATACCAAATATCAACAAAATTGCATACGAAATATATGTAATCAGCTATATCCAACGTATCAAGTGCAAGTTGTAGTGTATGTATATAATAAAACAACAAAGAGCTGCATACTTACTACTCCTTTCTATCAGTTAAATATACGTATCCAAAAACAAATATATTTTCATTAATTTAAATAAATAGAATATAGTATGTATACTATACGAAACACCAACTATGAATGTTAATGAAATCAATAGTTAAAACTTGTATTTTACACGCATACAAATATATAAAACAACTCAAAAATAAAACTATATATATATACATATTTCTGCCATAATATAACTTATATTATATACATGTATACACCTTTATATGAAGTCACGTGTACTAAAATTCCTATCTATGTTTTTAAACCCATATGCGAATATATATACTACAGTAGAAAAAAAAAGTAAACAGTGATAACACCTCCTCTAAAATATAAAATATGCTATGCTCATACACTTAAAAAAAATCAAATATATAAATATGAAGTAAATTATAAACTTTTAATGTAAATATATATATATATATATTTTTAAAACCAAGTATATACACGTATTTGCACTTAGATATAAAATGCGAAAATCAGTTGCTATGGTGAGCCAACAAACGAGTGGCTTCAGGAAAACAAGGCTTTGTATAAAAACTGCTGCTCTAAATATATATATATATATATGAATATTTACTTACAAATTGCAAAGGAGGAACGAGTTGCTACTGCGAAATAAGGTAGAGGCAGTTGAGGAGAATGTGGGTGGTGGCGATGGAGATTGAGCGGCAATGGTAGTCAGCACTTGTTTGAGAGCAGGGCGTGAGCAGGCTACGGTGGAGGTGGAAGATGAACACGCGTCTTCTTCTATACGTATTTATATAAATTTGCAAAAGATAGGGGAGGATAGCCATGAACAGAAAAAATTTATACTTGAAAAGAAATGAAATTGGACAATGGATTTTATAAATGCGAATGAATTTGAACGGTTATTAAAGAAAATTCGAACAATTTCGAGATAATGAATAATTTGCAGCAATGAAATAGCAACGATTAGAACCATTGATTCAGGAAAGATTATTAAAGTAATAAATTTGATTGGACAGGAATTTTTGAATTTTTTTAAACGGAAGAAGATTGAAGAGTTAAAATGAATGCTTCAGGTAAGGGAAAAGAGAAATAATAGAAACGCACGCGAAAATTAAGCAGGTGGAATAATACACAAAGAAGGCAACGTGTATTTCTTTCCGAAAGCAACAGAGAACTTGAAATATATAAACAAAATAATGGTAACGGTTCAATCCCCTTGATTGATGCATTTGTTGAAGCCAATAGTATATATAAATCAAGGAATGAAAAAGACAACAGGGAAAAGAATGGAACAAATAGAAATGAAACGTATCAATTTAAATATGAGCAGTTTTAGAAGCAATGGTCACCCATTGATTTAGTTGACAAATATTAAAGCAATTGATTGATGCGCGTTTAGATTTCAAAACGCAAAGGAAATAAATTTATTATAAAGCCATTACCCGATGCATGAATTTTAATCGAAACGTACGCTCAAATAATTAAAAAAAGTAACGTGATTAGAAACTATTCGTTTCTTATTTATTTATTTCATATATAGTTAGTATAATATACGCTAAATTTATAGCAAAAATAACGTATCTAAATTTATACATTACTTATTTATTCTCTACCTATTTTTAGTAAAATATATGTTTTAAAGAATATTCATTAGCTACGTACCATTTATATGCTAACTAAATAAATCAAAACGGATATAACGTTCAAACTAAAACGTGTATTTTAAATAGCCTATTTATACTCTATTAACTTTAAAATTTATTAACTTTTGATTTGTTTACATCGGTTTGATTTACTTAACATTTAACAAATAACTGATGTATATACGTAAAAAAAGAAAATGCAAAATTTATTTCCTATATATTATTCAATTTAAAATTTTATTTATTAATCAATTAACTAAGAAACAAATGTGTATACGTATAAAGTTTATTTCTTTTACATAATATTAATTACTTGATTTAAAGGTGTATGACCAATTTTTAAAAGAACAAAAGTGGAAATAAAATGTTGTTACCAATATATTCAGTTAAATTAAAAGATTTGGAGGTTAGAATTTAAAAGATTTAAATTCCAATAAATGTTAAAATTTAACCAAAATAAGAGTTATAGAATTGGCTTATATTAATAAAAATTTGGTGACTATTTATAATTAAATTTAAAATAATTCAACTTTTTTTGTAAATTAAAACCCCAAAGTTTATAAATAAAAGAATAAAATACTTGTTAAAATTTTTGGGTTGTTGCAATTTTGAAAAGAGATTCGTACGCTTGTACGGGACTGAATGTAGGATAACTCCGAACCAGTATAAAATCCTGGTGTGTTCTTTCTTTTATTGCTTTTATTTAGTATTTTCATCTGTGTCTGATTCTGTGATTATATCTATGTCTATGAATTGCATTTGTTGGTGATTAAATTACACAAGTTTCAAAAAGATTTTGAAAATTCACAAAACACTATTCACCCCTCTCTAGTGTTATTCCAGCCTTAAGATCCGTAATCCGCATTTCTAACATTGGGGATCAGAGCAAGGTTTTCAAAGTTTTCATAATCTTAATTTTGAAAACTTTTTTAAAAATGGCACCAAAACTAGTTCTGTTAACACTATCTCTACTTCATTTGTAGAGGTTCAGTCTACTACCAAACCACCACTTTTTAATGATAGTTACTATGCATATTGGGCATGTAGAATGAAAATATATTTACAGTCGATAGGATTAGACACTTGGAATATCACACAAACTGAATATTCTGAACTCACAACTAGTTTTGCACAATGGACTACAGAGCGAAAGACTATTGCACAGAATAATTCCAAAGCCATGAATATTTTATTTTGTTCACTTCATAGGAATGAATTCAATAGAGTATCTGTTTGTAAGTCTGCATATGATATCTGGAAAACTATGCAAATTGCTCATGAAGTAACAAGCAAAGTCAAACAGACCAAAATATCCATACTCACAAATCAGTTTCAATTACTCAAAATGAATTCTAATGAGTCCATTTCTGATATGTATAGTAGATTTCAGGATATTATTTATTCTCTAACATCATTGGGGAAAAAATTTCTGAAGAAGATCAAGTCAAAAAAATTCTAAATTCTCTTACTCCGGAATGGAATCAGAAAACTCTTGCTATCAAAGAAGCAAATGATATCAGTACTTTAAAGGTTGAAGAATTGATTGGAACTCTAATGTCGTTCGAAGTACAAATGCAAGGGAGAAGAGGCAGCAAGGCATTCGAAAAGAAGTCAATTGCGTTCAACGCATTAACAAATGGATCAGACTCGAGAAGTGATGATGATTAAGAAATAGCCTTTATAACAAAGAATTTTCGAAATTTTCTGAAATACAGGAAGAAGAACAACGTCAAAAAAGAATGATCACAAGAATTCCGAAAATCATAATGAAGTATCAAACCACATAAAATGTTTCAACTGTGACGAACCAAGGCATCTCAAAAGAGACTGTCCGCATCCTGATAAGCAAAAGTTTCCTACAGGCAATGATTACACAAAGAAAAGGAAAAGAGCGTATACCGCTACACTAGACGACTCAGACTTAGACTCATCCTCAAGTGATGGTGATCAGAAGACGGAAAATTCAAATATGTGCTTACGGCTATTCATGATTTCGATGATCTTGGAGATACGAATCTCGAAAAAGGTACACGTTTACAATATATTGTTTGAAATTGTTTTGCTTAAAATTGGTTGATTGTTTGACTATTTTTGAAATTATATGTCGTTTGAATTTTTATTTTTTTAATATTATATTTATTTTTATTTTTTAATATTATAATATTTTATATTAAAAGAGTATTATTATATTAATAATTACTCAAAAAAATGTAGACATTAAAAATTTTATATATATATATATATATATTAAAGTATATAAGAAAAGATAAGTCACGTGAATTCACTGACCCTTTTCGACATGGTCCTACCCATATATCGACATTCCAGTCAGAAATTCGAAATTCAAGTTTGAATTCAAATCTTTGAAATTCCCTCTACCTTTTCACCAAATCCAACGTTCTAGAAATGTACCTCTTGACCAGAGAACATGTCTACTGAATATTTATTTATTTCCATTATCTTTTCACTTTTATTTTAAAATTCAAACTCTCTTTCACTCTTTCAAACTTTCTACTCTCTTTAAAAATGGCTTCTTCAAGCACTCTATCCACATTGAGGCTATCTAAAACCATTAAAGAGTATCTCTATAATGATCTAGAAGCAATCATGGCTTATATAAGCTACGCTAATTACGGAAAAGTTCATACGGGAAAGTTTGCTATCTTTAGCGATCTATCTACATATAAAATCAATACTCTTCTTGAAGAGAACCATATTCTTAGCCTTTTTGACAATTCTGAAAATGGTTTTGTTTGTTATCCAAATCTTTTAAAATGTTTTATGCGAATTTGAATCGTGGGTTTTATGAAGGAAATGAAAATGAAATTTAGAGTAGTGTTAAAGGCAATAAAATTGTTTTAAATTATGAAATTTTGGGCAACATTCTCAATGGGAATGGATCTTTCTACTTTTAATATTGATGAACATGATTGTGAGACATTTCACAACATTTTTGAAGGAGATGACAACTTTGAATATAAAAATCATAATTTTCGTCTGAAAGCACGTATTATCGAACTTCTTTTGCAATATACTATTACTCCTAGATTGGGAAATTTCAATAACCCGACTTTAAAAGTTTATAAAGCTCTTTTTGCTATTTATGACATTAATTGGGCGCAAGTGATTATGGATGAACTTCATCCTAAGAATTTAGAAGGTAAGAATACTTTGTATCATGGAATCTATCTCACTCGGATTTTTAATTATATTGGTGTTGATTACAAAAGGGAAGATTTGTTTCAAGAAAAGTGTTTAATCATGCCAACATTTCTCTCATGAAAATCACTTTCATATTTCAACAATATGAATCTCTTGCCGAATAGGATGAAAGATTGGCACATGAAGATATGGAGGAAGAAAATGAGGAACAAGAAGAAGAAGAAGGGGAGGAAATGGAAATTGAAGAAGAGAATGAAGATACCTCCTTGGAAAGTATTGAATATCCTACCAATACTAACAATCCTTCCAACAAAACACTCCTCAAAAATCAAAAGGTCATAGTGGAAAATCATCGGATTCTCAAATGATCCGTTAGTAAGAAATTGGATAAAATGTCCTCTAATATGAACAAATTCTTTGCTAAATTTGGTCGAAAACTTGGCTTATCATCATCCTCCTCATCCTCTAGCACATTCTAAGAACTAGGTTGTAATGTATTAGTTTGTTTTGTGTGAGCTTGTATTGTTTTTTTAGTCATGTTATGTAATATCTTATGTAACATCTCATCTATTTATAAAAATCAACTATCTTATGTTTTTCTACTTTATTGTGTCTCTGAAATAAATGTAATATAGTATATAAGTTTATATATATACATACTTATTCACAAAACAAATAAGATACATATATTAGCATACCCATATCGTCATACCCCTAACTCCTATGTCGACAATTAACTGTCTGATTTGGTTGTTGTTATTTTTTTAAATTTTGAAATTAAAATAACTAACTTGTGTCTATTCATTTTAAATGAATTTTTGCCTATTTAAACACCTGTTTCTTCCAGAAATCTGTAATCTCTTCATTTCTACTTATCTTTATTTGCATCTCTTAACTACTTATCAAAAATGGCTTCCTCTTCTCGAACTCTAAGTGATAATCTTGAAGAAAATCTCAATTCATTCAAGAATGTACTTACTATTATTCTCCTCAATCAAAGGCACTTAAAACTAAGTCAAATGCAGATGATAAAAGAACAAGAGAAGTATTTCGATGCCTTCCGTTGGATGATTTCTGCCCTAAACAAAGATGATCTCGATCCAAATCATGTAGAAACTTTGATTTAAGATAATGAAGACTTGAAAGATATTAAAAGGGGTCCTATCTTTGAAGAATAAGGATGGTTGAAGCTCCTAGAAATATTTAATTTCCTTATGATTTGAATTGCTTGTTTTTGAATCGTTTGAACTGATTTGCTTTGATTAAAATTGATTTGGTTTGAATAATTTGTATAATATTAGATGAAACATAGTATATATTGGGTTTAAACTTTCATATTTATCATGTCTTTATTATTAACTCATGTTATTTTATATATACTCTATCATAATTTGTCACAGGTACGCCAGTATAAGACTAAGGGGGAGTAATATCAGTTTAGGATTAGTTTTTGTTGATGATAAAGGGGGAGAAATATAAAATAGAGTAGTTAGAGTAGTTAGGCTTAAATTAAGGGGGAATTATTAGTTGTACGGGGAGTTATTAGTTTTAGGGAGAGTTATAGTAAAGGTGAAGTATATTTATAAACATAGGTTGTCATCATCAAAAAGGGGAAGATTGTTAGTCCTTGTGATGATGGTTTTGATGACAACAACCTTAGGACTTGTTATAAAATATAAATACTAACATTATAGTTTAGATATATATGTATATGCAGGATATAAACATGCAGGCACTAAGAATGAAGACTGTATAGTATAGAGATTCAAGACTGAAAATATCAAGATTGAAGACTCATGAGTATCAAGATATCAAGAGTTCAAGATTTCAAAGGACAAGACAAGTATTGAGTCTAGAATTATGTTAAAACTTCTTGAAAGCACTTACATCTTAATTCGAAATTTATTCGTGGAATGGAATCCACTTCGAGCCTGTTAAAGGGATGGAACCCTAGTGGGATGGAACTTACGACAATATCTAGTGGAACATATAATGGTCCTATTTTAATATCCACTAATTTTATGAGAATGCTTTTCAAAAATATATCTCTTATTTTAAATGTTTTCAAAACCTTCTTTTCAAAAAAGACTTCTCTCTTGTTTGAAATATTTTAGCCTCAAAATTATCTTTATCATTTTTAATATTTTGATTTCAAAATTATCCTTGATTTTAAACTATCTTTTGTTTTAAATATTTAGCTTTTAAATATTTATATACTCAATTTTTTAAATCGCTTTATAGATTAAGATTATATATATTTAAAATTACTTTTGTATGTTTAAACTATATTCAAATATATTTACAAAGTTTAGAAATTGTTTTAACAAATTATAGATACCAATTTTAATATCAAAATTACCAATTTTGCCTATAGCATGTCGACATCCTTCAACCCCTCATGTTGACATGGTGCCTGTAAAATTCAAAATTCAAATTTTTAAAGAAGTGTCTATTCGTCGTATCCTTTCATGAATAGATATGGTTGTTAATCTTCTATAAATACCAGTAGTTCTAAACGAATTTTTTATCAGATTTCACTTGTTTTCTTTCCTCTTCATCTTCTACATTTATTCAAAAGAATCCTAAACTATACTCTACCGAAATACCAAGTGAATCAAACTTGATTATCTCTTCTTTGATTCTCTGCCACTCTCTCCATAAGATCTCAGTGCTATTCAAAGTTATAGGATCTTTTGTAAATCAAACTGTTGAGTAAAAGGTGCGGTTGAGCCTTGAAATCAATTGGGTGTGATTGTGCCTCGGAAATCAATTAGGTGATCTTATAGCCTGGTTAAATCAAGAGAGTTTCCCTGAACTCGAATACAGGATGGCTTACCTCATAGCATTGAAACCAAGGGTGTAATCTGGGAGATTATTTTGAAAAGAAATCCGTACTCTTGTACGGTACTGGATGTAGGATAACTCCGAACCGGTATAAAATCCTGGTGTATTTTTCCTTTACTCCTTTTATTTAGTATTTGCATTTGTGTCTAATTCTGTGGTTATATCTATGTTTGTGAATTGCATTTGTTGGTGATTAAATTACACAAAGTTTCAAAAAGATTTAGAAAATCCACAAAACACTATTCACTCCCCCTTTAGTGCTATTCTAGCCTTAAGATCCGTAATCCGCATTTCTAATAATAAGTTTAGGATTTTATAAAATAATACGAAGAATATATAGTTTGAGTAAATAAATAATCTGATAGTTGAATTTTTAATTCTCAAGTGAGATGAATTTGATTGAATTGGACATTAGGATTTATAGGATGTCCTTAATGTTGTCAACGGGATGATTAGTCTATATAATTGTATAGTATGGATTTTATCAAACCATTAAATTTGTTGAATAAGTAAAACTACATGAAAGAGTGTGTGTACATTTATACATAATCTATATATACCAATGTAAGTCCACGGAAATACATGCAGTGAAGTTTGATATTCAAGAAATATATTAGGATGAGCTAAATAAATTAAAGGGGAAAATGTCGTCGATAATGATCTAGTTTCCATGATCGGGTATCGAGTTCCAATGGCAAGATGATGTAATAGATATAGTAGAGACGATGCTCAGAACGAGGTAGAATGTGTATGATCCTTTCACTCGATGTGAACGAGACGTTATCCACGAGAGGTCATGATAATATAACTTATTAGGTGATACTAGAGTTATATGTTAACTTTGGTGATTCGATACGAATGTGTAAGAGAGGATACGTTCTATATGGCTTTAGTGGATTGACTTGAGCTGCCAAGAGCATGTTATATGGGATATGCCTGTTATTTATATAATATGGATATGTAGCGATTACGAAGATAATCCATGATACCACAGGAGAACGGCACGACTTGCATACAAGATTTCAGAGCTTGTTTGGAGAGAGATGGCGATGACCATCTAAAATAAATCACATATCACCCATGCTTGCAGTAGAGCTCAAGATGAGATCTATATGAGTCTATTGCATTATGGTACGATTCAGAGTCTATATTATATTTAGATACTGACTTATTTTGGTCTATTCTCTAATAGGTAGTCAATGGAAGGACGACAAGCAATATATCATATAGTAGACGATTAGTAATGTATCGTACAATAGACAATTTGTAATACATCATATAGTAGGTGATAGATACTATAATATATAATATACGATTAACAGTGTATCATATAATAGATAGTTTAAAATGAACATTAGATGGTATGATTCTTTTGCAGAGTTTCGTATACTTGTGAAAATTGCTTGACATTAGAGGTGACCTAAATTAGGATTCCTATACCATCACTAGTCTTGAGTGAGTGTAGTTTTGACCTTACACTCATACATTAGGATGTGCCTCACATTTCATTCTTGTGCATGCCAGTTTTTAGTCACAACATTATATCCATTATAGATTTATTTAAGAAATTAGGAAGAAAGAAAGCTAAGGTATAATTCTTTATCATTTAGGAAGAGTTTACTTTACTTGTCTATTAGCAGTTCGGATTTCGAGCCATGTTTACTGAGAGGGTCTGCTGTTATTTACCTATCAATATTTATTTGTATATAGTTTAATATACTATTATGAAATAGTTCCCCTCACACCAGACTTTATGTTTGACCCACATTTTGTCTTTATCTTCTTATGTCATGACAACTCTCAAGTACTCGATTGAGTAGTTTGAGAGTTAGGTGCTCTTGGTGGTACGCTTACAGGATGTAGCTGGAGCATTTTAGAGGCACGGTATCAAGATTTTGAGATATATGTGTGTGTGTGTATATATGTATGTATATGTGTATATATATATGTATGTATATGTGTATATATATACACACACACATTTGTAGTACATGGAAAACTTATGTATTATATATAAGACCGTCGTGTCAGATATTTATTCATAAAACCATTCTATTGGGAGTTGATGTATTCTGATTTTCTGTGCTGATATTAATTTATCGGTCACTTCCACTAATGTGGTCTCTTATATATTGTTATCTTATTCTATTCATGTATATTCAATGTATTATATGTTGTCATTTCATTGTGAGATCTTATCGATGTCTTGATTTAGTGTTTTGTTTTAATTTTACCATGACGGACTATCTTTTGTAGTATTCAGGAAGATGTTGCCATTTAATGTTGATTCAGCATATTACGAAATGTGGATCACCCCATTTGGTATCAAAGCTTAGGATCAACACTTGGACCAAGTAGACCAGTTTGAGTTAATCAATCTAGTAGTAGGAGATACATTGAGAGAGCATACATATATCTTTCTACAATATAATACTATACACACTGCTTGTCTTTTGGACTTAAATTATTTCTACCGCTAGTTAATAAGGTATTTTCTTCAAGCTATATGTATGAGCAAATGGAATACATGAGCGAATGTGGATAGGTAGTTTGAGATGCTTATTAGTTAGGAGACTATCTAGCTACTGCAAAAGGTGTTCCGTCGCCCATGAACATTTCCAACCGATTGCGGTTGGCGTCGGAAGTTGTGTGGCCTTTTGGGCATCAATATTTCTAACTCCACTAAGTTTAGAATCTTTCGAAGAAGTACCAGAATTTCCCTGGCCTTGGAGAGGAGCCAAATATGAGTCCTGAGACTATTCCTGAGGCGCGATCTTGGATACAGGCATGAGAAGGCTTCCATCGGAATAGGTCTATGGAATATTCTACCAAGGAAAGATTATTTTTCAACGTTTGGGAAGGTAGATTTTGGCTAGGTAGCAAGTAGTGTTTTTGTGCTGATAAGCAAACTTGTAATTCATAATATATTCAAGAGTTGCTTTGGTTCTTAGTTTATTTTGAAGATCGAGAAGAGCATGTAGCTTGAGAATTCCATACATCTTGAGCAGGACATATTGTTTGTGAAGGAGTGATGACCAACTTAACCCTTCTGTTTTGAGATTTGAGGTAATCGGTACTTCATTTTTATAAGAAATGAGATTTTCTTATGGTCCTAAGCATTAGTTGGGAGTTTATTGCTTAGCCTTATTCCTAATAGGGTCCACTTTTGAATATCTCGTTGGGAGGGTTCTCCTCGGTGAGAATTTCCATGAGTTGCCGTTGAGGTAATGAAAGTGGAAAGCAATCGGAACTCTTACCGAAGCATAAAGGCCACGACACTTGGAAGATCGAGCTTGTTCGAAAATGAAAAGCTGGCCTAGAATGTCACTTTTGTAACATGTGGGAGGCATTTCACTTTCAAATATGGCCTAGCTAAAGAAAAACATAAGTGCTTCAATTGCGATTAGCTTGATCACTTGAAGAAGGACTGTCCTACATTTTCGAAGAGTGTGTAAGTGATGATGACTTGAGCCTCTTAGGCATAATGGGTCCTAGTGGGCTTACAGCGTAGGAGAATCAGAAAGAGTTTATGAAGTGAGGTATGCTCTATTTTTAGGAACTCTCTTATGTCCCTTCTGACACTTGACCAGTATATTTTATCTAATGTTAATTACTCGGTGAATAGGCTAAACTTAACACCTTCCGTAGTTGGTAAATTCTTTGGTAGAGATGAACCTTATATAAGACACCTTAGTTGCAAAACTAAGACGGAGCGGCCGAAGTGATATCGTTTGAACTTGATGAATGAGCAAGTTGAGTGGGTTTGGTCGGTGAAGCATGAATTGAATTTATATCTAGGTAGGGTTCGGTGGATGCTCAGCCATGAGCAAAGAATGGGCAGATAACTTATGTGTGTTTGCCTAGATTCTTTCGTGTTATAATTTTATTCCTTTGTGTCAATAATCGTTAGGTGATGGGAGTAATCCCATATGCCAGGAGGGACATTTCCTAAAGATTTTTCCATTCACATGCCAATTCTTAACCTATAGTTCGAGCGTAGAGTTTCTATGTGATTTTCACCAGTTAGGATAGAGTTTTTCACTTGATTGTGATAGACGAGCACTTGAGTCGGATTCTTGGGACGACTGAAAGATTTCCAAAGCACGACCTTGGTATCGTGCAAGGAGATTTCTATAGTCGGTTAGAGTTTGCACGAATATCCTAATTAAATAAAGAAATCATGTGAGAAATGAAGGGCTGGTATCGCATCATTTGGAATGATCTTTAGAAATTATAAAATCTTAGTGTAGTATAATTATTATTTCATGGGAAGGTTCTGGAAAGGATTTTTCGACTAGTTTTGTGCCTATTTGTATAATCTCCTAAGTGAAGAGATGATACTTTCCCAGACAAGCATTATAGTGCACTTAGTATATTATCCTTATTAACATTGTACAATCGGGGTGGACTTGAACCCGAGCAAACCCAGACAATTATAAATCTTCATTTGATGATGATTTAATTAGTGTATTTTTCTATTCTAGGGAATTATTTTTGGTTGGAAGAAAAGGAAAGTCGTGGCATGGATGTTGGATTTATTTGAGAGTTTCGAGATTGAGGATCCCGCACATCGTATAGGTTTTCGTCCTCATAACCGAGAGGTGTAGTAGTTGTTCGTGTGTTATATTCACAAAAGTAGTTACACCTCTTGGGCATTTATTCCTTTTGAATGTCGAACGAACCCATTGGAGTTTATGGTTTAACATGCACGTTTGACTCTTGAAGGTTACTGTGCAGGTTAGTATAGACTCCTTGTAAATATTTCATTGTTTTGTATACTTCTTTGTTACTTGTTGTTGTTTGCTGCTGCTTATGTTTTCTTACTACCATTTGATATTGTTTAATTTTGTTATTGGCTGATTTTTATTGTTGTTGATTTTTATTGATTGTTTGCTTGCATGTTTGATACTTGGTATGCTAGTTATTGTTGTTTATTATTGCTTGATATGATTTGCTAGTTTCTTTCTTGATGGTTTCTTGTCGCTGCTTGTTGTCTAATTTCTATTTGTTGTTGTTTTCTATTATTTGTTTATTTCTTGTCTAATGTGTGTGATTGCTTGTATGGTAGCTATAATTTCACAATTTAAAATTAGATTCGGAAGGGGATAGCTATCTAAAATAGATTATGACATCAATGGATATTGTAGAGGTCAAGATGAGATCGAGGTGAGTCTATTGCCTTTTGAGGTGACTCAGAGTCAATGGTACATTTAGATATCGACTAATTTAAGCTTACTCTCCAATTGATATATATATATACATATATATATATATATATAGTTGTGATAGCATCAGTTACTATGCTAAGACCATATGCATATAAATTATATGCATATTACATTCATTTTAGATATGCAAGTTAGAGCATGTGTTGGTTTGCATATTTGGATGTTATTCGCGATTAAGTTACCATGTTGGTATGTGTGCATTTGTTGATTCAGCATGCTTAAATCCATGGTGAATGCTGCAATTATGTTCCTCTTTGTTGAGTACGTGAGTAGGTACATAGAGGCAATTGTTAACTGTTTGGATTGCTTATTTGCTTATGTTAACACCTAAATGGAATATGCTTGCTAATGAAAGGGGTATGTGTTTATGCTTAACGAGTATGATTGCCATGTGATATACACACTCCATAAGTTATATCATACGTATATATTACATGTATGTGTCCTAAATATGGGCTTCCCAAATATGGGATGTATATTTATTGTGATTGGAACTAGTTGGGATATTTTCGGAGCTAGCTGCACATAGGAGGTGTTGTTGAAATTTTCCATAATCTGAGTCAAATTTAAAAGAAAAGCTAACGAGAATGTTGTTAGATGCAGTATAGCTAGTTAACTTCTATTTCAAATTGCAAGTTTGCACTTCATTTTCCATTTCCAATTCTTTGGAAATGTGTGCGTAAATTAGGCATTTGGTTTAATTGATGGGACTTTGAGTTGTTTGTGAGTGCACTTATGGAATAAAGGTGAAGGCCTAGAGACTAGTTCAAGTCTTTTTTCCTTTTGTTGCGATCACTTGAAGTTAGTGGTTACTTATTTATATTTCGAGTATTCGTAGATGCTCAATTGGTGGGATTCGTCATGCTAGTAGAAATGTGTATTTCCATGTGTGCTTTTGTGTAGACTAGTGCCAAAATGTAATGATATATGAACTGCTTGTTGTAAGTTATTATACGTTGCATGAGTATATACTAGTTAGTGATTGTTATATATATGTTGGCGTTCGTTGTTATAGCATTTGGGTAGAGTTACATTTTGCCTTGGAATTTTGAGGACAAAACCCTTTTTATGGTGGAAAAAATGTAACAACCTACATTTTTATACACTATAATATTTCAATAATTGATTTATTTAGATATTTGTTTGCTCATTAAATTGATAGGCTAAAAACTCAACTTCACAAAAAGACGAATTAGGACTCGAGATCACTTCCGTTGAGTCTGGATCGTCCGAGCAGTTGAGAAAAAGTATAAGCATCGATATATTTCAACTGATGAATTTTAGCTAGTAGTAGTCTACGTTCGAGTCATAGATTGATCCAGAAGGCTAACTTTAATATATAATGGAATATGGTCCCGAAATCTTTCCATTGAATCTGGAATAGGGGTATTTGGTTATAAACGATAGTGAGCACGTTTCATTTTGAGTTGCAGATTTTTCGATGGATATTAGTGATCGATACGTGCGAAATTAACCATCCGTTGACCAGTCTCGGATGGTGTCGTATTTTATACCATCGGGACTAAAAAAATGCATGAGCATGCTAGAGTTCGTGCAGAGCGAAAACGTTGAGTGAAAATTGAATAGATGTGATTTTATTTTAAAAAAAAATCAAATAGATAAGAAGAATGTCCTCTCCTCCTTAATCCATGCTCGCCTAATCCAACAGCTATGCACATCTGCGCCGCTAGGGGTCGAATTGGGCTTAGGACCCAACAAAGAAAATGTGCGGCCAGAGGAGACAGGAAGTTTGATTGGTTGGATCATCGTAAATCGTGGCATGGATCTAGGTTTGATCAAATCTCGGTTTTGGGTCAACAGAGGTGCTACAAGTGACGATGTGGGTTCAGGTTGGTTTCATTGGGCTCACTTTGGCTAGGGTTGTCGATGGTGGGCGTGCGACGGAGTCCGGTCGCTATAGCGGGGTTGGGGAGTTGGTGAAGGCGGTGTCGTGTAATTGAAGACGGTGGCTTAGGTATAGGAGCGAACGTGATTAGGTTTTAAGGGAATTAGGGAATTAATTATGGTTAATTAATTAATTTATTATCTCGATTCATATTTAATTCGTGACTTTTGCATGCAAGGTCCAACCGAGACGCGGTCTTCTCCGTTGCGCTCATAGTGAGATTCTTTATGACAACATGGGATTAGACTGGATTTGGCCACTTGAAAATTTATGGTACGGGTAAGTGAAATTATAACTATAAAAATTTCTTAGTACAAATCCCCATAATTTTGTACATTGAAAATGTTACCCGATAGTGGTAGAAAATATCTACATATATGAAACTATTTCCCCATTTGATAGGATTTGTTTAAGTATCTGGGATACTTGGCTAATATATCACATATTTATATTGTGTTATATTTGTGTCGAATAGAGCTAGATAGTGCTGATATTAATTTATCGTGATTATAAATTAATTAACCTCTAATTTGGAGTTATATTAGCGATAAATATCATTATATATTGTATCGCTAATATTGGTGATAATTGATTAATATCACGTATCTGTAGATATTGGATTCTATTATTAGCTAATAGAATTAAATAGAGTTAATATTATTTGTAGCATGATTATAATTAATCAAAACTCTAGGTAGGAGTTATATTAGTGATATAAATATTAGTATATATATTTTATCACTAACTAGAATTTAGAAATTACAAAATAAGTATTTTATTACCTAATAGTGTTTTGAAAAAGTTGTAAAATCTAGAATATTACTATAACGAGATTTATTAAATTTAGACCCAAAGAAATGATTTTAAATATTTGTGTATGCATAAATAGAAATCATGTACGTTAGATATATAACATTTTGAGGTCTTATTAATAACTAACTTAATTTTCATAGAATAATTAAGTGAAATTAAGCTATAATATGATTGATAGGCAAGAGTATTATTTTATAAAACAAGTTTGGATTTTTATGAAATAATATGAAAAATATATAATTTGAGTAAATAAGTAACCTGATAGTTGAACTAAATTCTCAATTAAGATGAATTTGGTTGAATTGGATGCTAAGTTTTATAAGAAGTCCTTAATATTATGAATGGGCTTATTGGTCTATATAATTGTATAGTGTGGATTTTATCAAATAATCAAATTAGTTGAATGAGTAAAACTACATGAAAGAGTGTATATGTATACATTTATACATAGTCTATATATACTCAATGTAAGTCCACAGAAATATATTTAGTGAAGTTTGATATTCAAGAAATATATTAGGATAAGCTAAATAAATTAAAGGAGAAAATGTCATAGATTATGATCTAGTTGTTAGTGATCGGGTGTCGATCTGGAGGCAAGACGATGTAATAGATATTGTCAAGACAATGCTCAAAACGAGGTGGAATGTGTATGACGCTTTCACTCGATGCGAACGAGAAGTTATCTACGAGAGGTCATTATAATATAACTTGTTAGGGGAGACTAGAGCTATATGTTAACTCTGGTGATTTGACACGAATGTGTGAGAGGATGCGTTCTATATGGCTTTGGTGGATTGACTTGAGCTGCTGAGATCACATTATACGGGATACGCCAGTTATCCATATAGTATGGATATGTATTGATTACGTAGATAATCCATGATACCATGGGAGAACGGCACAACTTGCATATAAGATTTCGAAGCATGTTCAGAGAGAGATGGCGATGACTATCTAAAATAGATTATATATCACATATGATTGCAATAGAGTTCAAGGTGAGATCTATGCGAGTTTATTGCATTATGATGTGTAACGACACGTAATTTTCGATGTTTAAAATTTGTTAAGTTAATAAGATTTTGGTAATTAAATCTAGAATAAATAAAAATTTGTAATTTGTTAATGAATTAATAATGGGAATAAAGTGTAGGAATGTCAATGCAAGTTAATAAATAACTAATTTGGTATAATCCCAATTAAATGAAACAATTGCAAGGTCGTGATTGATTGTAAATAGTAAATTAGGAAAAAAAATTCAGACTTATATTAATTGACGAAATAATACGTAATAAGCTGTACTTTGGAAAAATTAATATTAGATAATAAATTGCAATAATTGTTGGTTGATAATAAATCATGAATATGATAATGATTGATTGAATAAAAAGAATAGGAGTCAAGCTTTATTAATTTAAACTTAATAATTGGATTAGTTGGAATTAAATGAAAATTTATATTTAAATATTACGTAAATAGGGATTAAGATGAAACTTGGAAATAGTAATGTACCATGTTATAAATCAACGTTAATTATACCAATAAGATGTCAATTTATTGAATAGCAAGATTTAAATCAAATAAATGGATTTATTGAGATTTCAATTGATAATTAATAAAAAAAATTAAAATTGAAACTAAATACGATAATGGGTAAATTTATTAACTTTAAATTGATATCTGAATTGTTTAAAGGATTGTAGTAGTGTAAGAAATCAAAAATGATAAAATTTGTAAATTATGGAATTGGAATTAAAGATATGATTTTATTAATTAATATTAATTTATTTAATTAACTGGAAAATAGCCATTTTGGCCACTGGTTCGGATTTCGACGAAACCTGATTCATAGGATCCGTAATGGTGAATTATTGTAGGGTTTCAAGTTTCGTAGCGATTGAACTTGTTATTTGATCGTACGGACTCGAAACGCCTTGAAATCAATGAAACTGAAATTAATTGAAATCAATTTGAAATAACTTGATTTTTGCATAACTTCTATATACAATTAAATTTGGACTTGAAACCTGTTCCATTGCGTTTAAAATATTTAAAAAACTCTATTTTGATATATGGGTTGACCCAATTTCATTTCGGAGTCAGAACGGGCTTTTTGGGCCATTTATCGTTCAACGGTCCAAACCAATCGTGTCTGTTCCTCTATTTTTTAGCTTTGTCTATATATATCCTGCTATAAACCTTAGCAGCCCTCTATTCCTCATTTTGTACATACAATTCAGCTGTCTCTCCTCCTTAATGGCAGATAAACAAATTCTCACTTCCAAATACAATTGCAATTCAAAATCAAATCAAAATTTCAAACTCCACAAATTATATCGAATTATATATGGATTTGAAGCTCACGACGAGTGCAAGTCAAATACATGATTCATTTTTCAATCTGGGTTTCGATGTGGTCAAAAATTGATGAACTATCCACGGCCGTTCATCACGATGCGACCAAAATTGTCCGATCTTCGAATCTATCTTTGGGTATTGTAGAGTGGACCGAAAGGACTTCATCTATGCAGTTTATTTGGCGATTCGACGGTTGGATTTTCATGCAAAATTCTATTACGGTTTTGATTTTCGCGGCCACTGTCGTGTTGTGGTGACGTGATTCATCATGGGAGAGGGGGCCGGAGGTCGTGGGGTTGTGGCGGCTTTAGGCGTAGGTGCGGCCGTGGCTTCGGGGCGCGTGCGGCGGCACGTTGCGGGTTCGAACGGCTCGATTGGTTTGCGTGCGTGCTTAGCTTGCTGTAGGGTTTCGGTGTGCAGTAACGAGGAAGAAGCTTCAGGTGACATGGCAATCAACTCATTCTTTTACTGAATTATTTTATAAATTGCAACGCAATTGTTCTAAAACCCATAATTTTTGCATACGAGGTCGAAATTGCACGTAGTTTCTTTTGTTAGGATCGTATTGAAATTCTGAACATATTGGCGTTGGTTTGGATAGATTCTGAGACTGTTCAAATTTTGGGTTTAAATTGGATTTAAAGTCAATTTAAATTCAAAAGGTGAGTGATTTAACCCACTCACAACTTCTAAAAAAAATTATGTTTGTTAAATTGATTTATGATGTAATTAGAAATTTATTTATGACTATTTGGCATATTTTTAATCATCATCTCGGTTAAATTGAATTTATTGAATTTAATTGTTATTGAATTTATTATTGCATATAAACTGCAAGTTAAACAATATTTAATTTATTATTGAATATAATCTGCCTATAAATACTGGTTATTTATTATCTGTACTATATTGATGTTATTGATTGGATTGGATGATGATTGTGATAAATGTTTGACGATTGATATTGGATGAATAGATGTTGTATTTTATATTATTATAAACTGCAAATTGTTACAGATTTTATTTCATCCGGGATTGCGATTTGAAATGATATATAACCGTAATTATATTTTAAATTATGGATTGAAATGATAAATATCTATATCACTTGACCATATGATAGAAAATTATATACAGACACCGTAGTCAATATATAAAATGATTTCTATGGTTTTAGAAAGAAATATATGGTTTAATGAATATTTATTTTTGATATTATATAAATATTATTTTTATATATAGTTAAATGCTTGAATTTAAGCTATGTATAAGTTTGTTAAATAAAAATTAAGTTTAACACTAGAGTTTGATTTTTATAAAATAAAATGTGAGTAAGTATTTAAATTTATTTTAATATCGAGTGTATAATGATTTAAATAAATTAAGGTTAGGAGATAAATTGGAGATTTATTTGAAATTAAATTTATTTAAGAATTAAACTCAAAAAGTTGATGTGAAATTTACTAAATTGGAAATTTTAAAAGGTATAATTATTATAACTTGATTTTGGGGTCAAGGTGAATTAAATAAGTATTTCAAGTATAAATGAATTGAAGGAAATATTTAGTTATTTTGTAATTTGAGTTTTATTTCAATGATAATGCATTTATTATGTAAATATTTCAAAACTAAATAATAGAAAATTTAATTGTTGAATCGAAATTATCAAGTTTATTTTTGAAATTTTGGAATATTTAAAGCCTTGAAATATATCGAAATTGAAATGTTTCGAAGTTATGAATTGAGATTTAATTTAAAGTGAATAAGGGGAATATTGGGTCACTCCTTAACGCTATTTAAAAGTAAGTTTATTTTACTATAGACATTATTATAATAACGGAATATTACTACATAGTAAATAGTTTGACGGATCCTTAGGAGATGTGAATCCCGAGCATCTCTTAAGTTATCGCACTCACGTTACACACTGGATAGGAGATGTCAAATCCTGTAAACATCTCTGATGCCGTTCCACTCATATTATTTACCGTTGATTTAACTTACATAAGATCTTTTAGTTCTGACTCGAGTGTTTTGTCTTTTCAATTCGCTCAGGTTAGCCTAAGCATTTCAGGATTTGAAGACCTTATTTCTGGAGGACGAAGACGAGGATTGTATTACTATTATTTATTATTATTATATTATTCCACCACATTCGTATTGTTCCGCTGCATTGTTAATTACTATTCCCTGGTATGTGTGACTCTGATTCTATATTGTATTAGTATAATCAAATGTTTTGTAAACAGTTTCATGAACTGTTATTTGATTATTATATTTTGTCATTCCGCTGTAAGATTCTGGTTTGTTTTTTTTCCATGCTTTTCTTGTTCACCCCAATAACAATCCACCCTTCTGTATGGTTTATGTCTGACGTGTATGTTTTATCGTCGATTTAAAGCGTACAAAAAGGCAGGATGTTACATTTGGTATCGGAGCTTTGATTTAGTGATAAACTTTAGCTTTGTAGGGTCTGATTCTTCATTTATAGGGTAGTAATACCCTATGATGAGTCGCTAAGAATATATATATATATATATATATATATATATATATATATATGAGAGGGTGTATTTGTTAGTGTTAAAAAAGGTTTTATATTGTGTTAATTTGTTCCGTTTTGTATTTATTAATGTTGGTTAGCGCATAGGACGTTATGACATCAATAGGGATTTCTAAACACTTAATAGGACGAACCGACACAATATTTATTTTTGAATATAGGTGAATGAAATAATTTTGCCTACTATATTTTCTACGTATAAAATAAATTTTTGTAGAGGTTATATTTGGTTGTAATATATTGGTTGTTAGGTAGAGAAATTTATAAATATTGATTGGAAACAATATTTGAAGAAAGTGAAATAAATAAGAATAAGTGGGAAATTTTACAATCTAAGTTCCAGGGCTTTTGAAATTTCTTTTGGATGATTTTGAAATATAATAATAATATTATTAGAAGTATGTTTTGATATAAATATTTCAATATAATTTGAAAGAATTGTTTTAAAGAAACTTTGGATAGAAATAAGTTATGTACTCCCCTCTCTGTCGCTAGAAAATAATTTTGGTGATGAGTGCAAGCATCATCGATATTCATTTTCGAGTTTCGAAGTAGGAAAGCCACTGTGGTAGTTTTACTACGGATTCATTTTGATAAACAAATATAAATTTTAAATTATTTTAAATATAATTATATATATATATATAAGTTGCAAGTATATACCTTTATCTATTATTTTAAAATGATTTGAAATTAACAAGGTATTTAGTTCTTAAGTTTCCGTTAATTAATAGTTTTGATTATTGTAGTAAAATGGAATGTAACTAATTAATAATTGGAACCTCTAATTAAAATAAAAGATTTAATGCTAAGTTATAAATGGGATTAAAAGAAATTTGAAATTGTAACCTATGAAACAAAGGCTATTAGTATTGAACATTAAGTTAATTAAAAGAAATAAAGTAAACTTGTGTAACTTTCAATTGCATCCTTAAAAGCATATATATTACTTACCAAATATTAAAAGTTCTAATGCTTATAAGAAATGTAATAGGATATTATACAAGTAAAACTTGAGTAATGAAAGTATTCAATGAATTTTCTTTTATAAATAAGAATTTGACGTTATAATTGTTGTAAACTTAAGTATGACTGAAAGGCCACTAATAAAATATAATAGAAAAGTTGTAAAGAAATGGTAATAAACTTATGTAAATATTAAGACTATTTATAATAAAAATAAGCAGAAAGATGAATACTGTAAATAAATGAAAATGAGAAAATGAATGAATATAATGCAATAAAAAGAAAATTTATATAATATGACTAAATAAAAATGAATTCATGTAAGTATAAGTGCATATAAGTGAAATAAACACTGAATCAATGGATAGGAATGAAAATTTGCAAGAAATAAATGTAAATTAAAAAGATAAATCATTATATGAAAGAAAAGAAATCAAACAATAAATATTATGAAATGAAATTAATAAGAATGAATTTGATCTATTGTTGAAATTGTTGTTTGTTTGGTTTATGGTTGTTTGGACAAGAATACTTTAAAATTGTTTGGATGTATGAATAATCTATTTAGTTTCATCAAAAACTGTTGATTAAATGGTGCACTAGCAGTTTACTTTCATTCTGTACAATTTGAAGTTTTAAACCCGAACAACTATTTATTTGTTAGCTACGGATATATGGATGGTTGATTTTATTGGCTTCATATAATGGTTGTATGTGGTGATTGCAAGTGATTATTTATTGATTTGTTGTTAGTGATTGAAACAACTTTAAGTATTTCATTTTATACAATTATTAACTTTTTTGGATTATACAGGTGAGATATAGGTTATGGAAGCAATTACTACTACTTTTGGTTTCATAAAATAAGCGTAAATTGTCCGACAAATAGGTACGTTCTCATATTACGGTTTTATAGCGTTATTATATTATTTTTTCCGTTGTTGGGATATATTATCTTGAGATATTGTGGTATATATTGTTATATTTGATATTATATTTTCTCCCGGGCCTCTCCGGACAAAGGAGACTCTACCGAAATTTTCCGTAAATTTTGGACTTAGAAATATTTTGAAAATATTTTCTAAACTTTACTAATTTAAGTATAACAATATTTAATGGTTATAAATTGGTATATTTTATTTAAATTAATTAATTTTGTTAAAAATTTTTGGCAAGACCAGCCGGTTTTTAAAGTGGACCGTCCACTTTTTATTACAACAAACATAATAAAAAATACTAGGAACAGGAGATAGGCAGGGCACCTATGCTACAATACATGGATTTAAAGTGGAGCGACCACTAAAACTAACTAGCTTAGAGAATAGGTGCTAGACAGCATGTCTAGACAGCTAATATCTAATGCACCACGCAGGGAGCAACATCACTACAGATTACCAAAAGGCAAAAACAAATACACAGACCAAAACATATCCTAAGCAAACAATTACATAAGACAATGACATAGCACATTTCAAGCCAGAAAACAGCCAGCAGATGACTTAGATCAATACTACACGATTACGATCACTAGAGGCATTAGCCAAACAGCAGCCACGAAGCAAACCAAGATTGCCAAGGGGATTCACGACCACTAATACACAAACATGAGCTACTGGAGCAGTCAGATGCAAAAGAAATTGACAACGAGCAAAGCAAACAAGCAGACACCATGAACAGCAGTACCACACAACCACCGAACATACAAACTCGGCCATAGCAAGGTTATCGCCACCGAGCGAGGCAGCGGAGGTGGAGCAGAGCTAAGGAGAAGCTCACGCGATGAGAAGCCAAAACCCACTCACAACCCCAAGATCAGATCCAAAAAATTTCACAACAAACGACCCAGCTTCAAAACCAGACACAGTATACACACGACCAAAACCGAGATAGCCCACCAGAGTCTCATGAGGACAACCAAGGCTGCAATTTCGCCAACTGCTGAAAGCAGTCACTAAGGCAGCTGACCACGTTGACACACGAGAGGGCGCAGGAGATCCGGAGGTTCCAGACATGGGCGAATCACCGGCGAAGAGAATTAGAGGCCGAAAAGTTAGGGAAAGAATCAGATATAGAAGTGAAGGAAGGGGTTTGAGAGTGGAACCATCAACAAATAGACAGTAGTGAGGAAAGCTAGAAGTAGATGAGCAGCAATTGATGAAGCGAAGAGGGATTGAAGAGATTAGAAACGAAGAAGAAAATGGTGGAGGCTGCTCCTCTGCCCTAGTCCCCATTAATGGGTATTTGTTGAAAAGCGAAGTACTTTTAATTTTGTAAATTTATTTGTTTATAAAGTTAATATTTTGAATAAGATGTATTGTTTACTCAATTCTTTCTTTTCCCTTCTTTTTCCTTTTCAGGGACGAAAAGTTTTAATTAGGGGAGAGTGTAACGATCCGTAATTTTCGATGTTTAAAATTTGTTAAGTTAATAAGATTTTGGTAATTAAATCAAGAATAAATAAAAATTTGTAATTTGTTAATGAATTTATAACGGGAATAAAGTGTAGGAATGTCACTGCAAGTTAATAAATAACTAATTTGATGCAATCCCAATTAATTGAAACAATTGCAAGGTCATAATTGATTGTAAATAGTAAATTGGAAAATAAAATCCAGAGTTATATTAATTGATGAAATAATAGGTAATAAGCTGTAATTTGGAAAAATCAATATTAGATAATTAATTGTAATAGTTGTTGGTTGATAATAAAGTATGAATATGATAATGATTGATTGAATAAAAAGAATGGGAGTCGAGCTTTATTAATTTAAACTTAATAATTGGATTAGTTGGAATTAAATGTAAATTTATATTTAAATATTACGTAAATAGGGATTAAGATGAAATTGCGAAATAGTAATGTACCATGTTATAAATAAATGTTAATTATACCCATTAGATGTCAATTTATTGAATAGCAAGATTTTAAATCAAATAAATGGATTTATTGAGATTTCAATTGATAATTAATAAAAATTTAAAATTGAAACTAAATATGGTAATGGGTAAATTTATTAACTTTAAATTGATATCTGAATTGTTTAAAGGATTGTAATAGTGTAAGAAATCAAAAATGATAACATTTTTAAATTATGGAATTGGAATTTAAGATTTGATTTTATCAATTAATATTAATTTATTTAATTAACTGGAAATAGCCATTTTGGCCACTGACTCGGATTTCGACGAAACCAGTTTTATCGGATCCATAACGGTGAATTATTATAAGATTTCAAGTTATGGAGCGATCGGACTTGTTGCTTGATCGTACGGACTCGAAACGCCTTGAAATCAATGAAATTGAAATCAATTTGAAATAACTTGATTTTTGCATAACTTCTTCATACGATGGAATTCAAACTTGAAACCTGTTCCATTATGTTTAAAATATTTAAAAACCTCTATTTTGATATGTGGGTTGACCCAATTGCATTTCGGAGTCAGAACGGGCTTTTTGGGTCACTTATCGTTCAACGGTCCAAAACAATCGTATCCGTTCCTCTATTTTTCAGCTTTGTCTATATATATCCTGCTATAAACCCTAGTAGCCCTCTATTCCTCATTTCTGTACGTACAATTCAGCTGTCTCTCCTCCTCAATGGCAGACAAACAAATTCTCACTTCCAAATACAATTGCGATTCAAAATCAAATCAAAATTTCAAACTCCATAAATTATATCGAATTATATATGGATTTGAAGCTCTCGACGAGCGCAAGTCAAAAATATGATTCATTTTTCAATCTGGGTTTCGGTGAGGCCGAAAATCGATGAACTATCCACGGCCGTTCATCACGCCGCGACCAAAATTGTCCGATCTTCGAATCTATTTCTGGGTATTGTAGAGTGGACCAAGGGGACTTCATCTATGCAGTTTATTTGGCGAATCGACTGTTGGATTTTCATGCAAAATTCGATTAGGGTTTTGATTTTTGCGGAGGTTGTCGTGCTGTGGTGATGCGATTCGTCGTGGGGGAGGTGGCCGGAGGTCGTGGGGTTGTGGCGGCTTCAGGCGCAGGTGCGACCGTGGCTTCGGGGAGCGTGCGGTGGCGCGTTGCGGGTTTGAATGGCTCGATTGGTTTGCGTGCGTGCTTAGCTTCCTGTAGAGTTTCAGTGTGCATTAATGAGGAAAAAGCTTCAGGTGACGTGGCAACCAACTCATTATTTTTTTGAATTATTTTATAAATTGCAACGCAATTATTCTAAAACCCATTACTTTTGCATACGAGGTTGAAATTGCACGCAGTTTCTTTTGTTAGGATCGTATTGAAATTCTGGACATATTGGCACTGATTTCGACGGATTCTGTGACTGTTCAAATTTTGGGTTTAAATTGGATTTAAAGTCAATTTAAGTTCAAAAGGTGAGTGTTTTAACCCACTCACGACTTCTAAAATTTCTTATGTTTGTTAAATTGATTTATGATGTAATTAGAAATTTATTTATGACTATTTGGCATATTTTTAATTATCATCTCGGTTAAATTGAATTTTTTTAATTAAATTATTATTTAATTTATTATTGCATATAAACTGTCAGTTAAACAATATTTAATTTATTATTGAATATAAACTGCCTGTAAATATCGATTATTTATTATCTGTTCTATATTGATGTTATTGATTGGATTGGATGATGATTGTGATAAATGTTTGATGATTGATATTAGATGAATGGATGTTGTATTTTATATTATTATAAACTGCAAGTTGTTACAGATTTTATTTAATTCGGGATTGCGGTTTGAAATGATATATAACTGTAATTATATTTTAAATTATGGATTGAAATGATAAATATCTGTGTCACTTGACCATAGGATAGAAAATTATATGCAGACACCGTGGTCAATATATAAAATATTTTGAAAATGATTTCTATGGTTTTGGAAAGAAATATATCGTTTAATGTATATTTATTTCCGATATTATATAAATATTATTTTTATATATAGTTAAAATGCTTGAATTTAAGCTATGTATAAGTTTGTTAAATAAAAATTAAGTTTAATACTAGAGTTTGATTTTTATTAAAATAAAATGTGAGTAAGTATTCAAATTTATTTTATTATAGAGTGTATAATGATTTAAATAAATTAAGGTTGGGTGCTAAATTGGAGATTTATTTGAAATTAAATTTATTTAAGAATCAAACTCAAAAGGTTGATGCAAAATTTATTAAATTGGAAATTTTAAAAGGTATAATTATTATAACTTGATTTTTGGGTCAAGGTGAATTAAATGAGCATTTCAAGTATAAATGAATTGAAGGAAATATTTAGTTATTTGTAATTTGAGTTTTATTTAAATGATAATGGATTTATTATATAAATATTTCAAAAATAAATAATATAAAATTTAATTGTTGAATCGAAATTATCAAATTTATTTTTGAAATTTTGGAATATTTAAAGCCTTGAAATATATCGAAATTGAAATGTTTTATCGAAATTGAAATGTTTTATCGAAATTGAAATGTTTCGAAGTTATGAATTGAGATTTAATTTAAAGTGAATAAAATTGTTAAGTCGAGGAAATTATTTTACTTTATAAAGTAATTTTAAATTCAAACAATTTTATTTTATATACTGTTTGAATATCCAAACCATTTAAGTTTTGGAAGTTATGGTTTAGAAGCTATGAAATTCGAAGCATTATATTTTGAAAGATTATATTTCAAGCGTTTGGTTTCAAAATATTATAATTTTGAAAGTGTTATGATTTTGGAAAGGATATATTCTAAATAAAAAAGATATTATATTTACTTGGGTTTTAATAAAATGACATCATATTGATTGGTTTCTGAAACGGAGATAATATCGTATTTATATGAATTTGAAATGGATATTATATTCTGGTTTTGAAGTATAATTACTTTTAAAATGACCGTGGTGTTATAATAACGTTTGGTTGTTAAAAAGACCGGGATCGGAAGTTGTCATACTCTCTGCCAACTCCGAAAACCACTTTAACAACCGTGTACGTGGTGGAGATTCCAGAATGAAGTAGGATGGTGGCGGCGTTCCTTTGAGGTATGAACGTGAACCCGACTCCCGTGAGTTGGCATAAGGTGGCTAAAATAGGAGCGATTGCGGGCCAGTGAGGTCGCCCCTCTGGTCGGACACACTCCTTCAATATTACATTCTGACTTTGAAATTTATTCGGTGGCCACTTTTGATTTTTGATTTGGGGGTGTGGTTCGAGGTGGACGGTAGTAGCTGCTATGCATCACCACCAGTCCGGATAGTAATTGGTATATCTACCCTGGCATTACCTTGTGTGCCGTGTCACCTACCCTATCGCGCTTTGTACGAGTTTGGTTTTCTCCCGTAGCCCGTGGAGTATTTAGGGTAGTCTCCCGGTCTGGAGATGCGCTGATACTGGATGAACTACTGGGACTATTATTGTGTTAAGGGGAATATTGGGTCACTCCTTAACGCTATTCAAAAGTAAGTTTATTTTACTATAGACATTATTATAATAACGGAATATTACTACATAGTAAATAGTTTAACGGATCCTTAGGAGATGTGAATCTCGAGCATCTCTTAAGTTATCGCACTCATGTTAGACACTGGATAGGAGATGTCAAATCCTGTAAACATCTCTGATGTCGTTCCACTTATATTATTTACCGTTGATTTAACTTATATAAGATCTTTTAGTTCTGACTCGAGTATTTTGTCATTTCAATTCTCTCAGGTTAGCCTAAGCATTTTAGGATTTGAAGACTTTATTTCTGGAGGACGAAGACGACGATTGTATTACTATTATTTATTATTATTATATTATTCCACCACATTCGTACTATTCCGCTGCATTGTTATTACTATTCTCTGGTATGTGTGACTCTGATTCTATATTGTATTAGTATAATCAAATGTTTTGTAAACAGCTTCATAAACTATTATTTGATTATTATATTTTTGTCATTCCGCTGCAAGATTCTGTTTTGTTTTTTTTCCTTTCTCTGCTTTTCTTATTCACCCCAATAACAATCCGTCCTTCTGTATGGTTTATGTCTGACGTGTGTGATTTATCATCGATTTAAAGCATACAAAAAGGCGGGATGTTACATTTGGTATCAGAGCTTTGGTTTAGTGATAAACCTTAGCTTTGTGGGGTCTGACTCTTCATTTATAGGGTTTTAATAACCTATGATGAGTCGCTGAGAGTATATATATGAGAGAGCGTATTTGTTGGTGTTAAAAAGGTTTTATATTGTGTTGATTTGTTCCGTTTTGTATTTATAAATTATGGTTGATGCATAGGACGCTATGACATCAATGGGGATTTCTAAACACTTAATAGGACAGACTGACACAATATTTATTTTTGAATATAGATGAATGAAATAATTTTGCCAATTATATTTTCTATATATAAAATAAATTTTTATAGAGGTTATATTTGGTTGTAATATATTGGTTGTTAGGTAAAAAAATTTATAAATATTGATTGGAAACAATATTTGAAGAAAGTGAAATAAATAAGAATAAGTGGGAAATTTTACATTCTAAGTTCTGGGGTTTTCGAAATTTCTTTTGGATGATTTTGAAATATAATAATAATATTATTTGAAGTATGTTTTGATATTCCAATATAATTTAAAAGAATTGTTTAAAGAAACTTTGGAAAGAAATAAGTTATGTACTCCCCTCTCTGTTGTTGGAAAATAATTTCGGTGATGGGTTCAAGCATCGTCGACATTCATTTTCGAGTTTCGAAGTCGGAAGGCCACTGTAGTAGTTTTACTACAGATTCATTTTGATAAACAAATATAATTTTTAAATTGTTTTAAATATAATTAGACATATATAAGTTGCAAGTATATACCTTTATCTATTATTTTAAAATGATTTGAAATTAACCCGGTATTTTGTTCTTAAGTTTCCGTTAATTAATAGTTCGATTATTATAGTAAAATGGAATGTAACTAATTAATAATTGGAACCTCTAATTGAAATAAGAGATTTAATACTAAGTTATAAATGGGATTAAAAGAAATTTGAAATTGTAACCTATGAAACAAAGGCTATTAGTATTGAACATTAAGTTAATAAAAATAAATAAAATAAACTTGTGTAACTTTCATTACATCCTTAAAAGCATATATTACTTACCAAATATTAAAAGTTCTAATGCTTATAAGAAATGTAATAGGATATTATACAAGTAAAACTTGAGTAATGAAAATATTCAATGAATTTTCTTTTATAAATAAGAATTTGACGTTATAATTGTTGTAAACTTAAGTATGACTGAAAGGCCACTAATATAATATAATAGAAAAGTTGTAAAGAAATGGTAATAAACTTAAGTAAATATTGAGACTATTTATAATAAAAATAAGCAGGAAGATGAATACTGTAAATAAATGAAATTGAGAAAATGAATGAATGTAATGCAATAAAAAGAAAATTTATATAATATGACTAAATAAAAATGAATTCATGTAAGTATAAGTGCAAATAAGTGAAATAAACACTGAATCAATGGATGGGAATGAAAATTTGCAAGAAATAAATGTAAATTAAAAGATAAATCATTATATGAAAGAAAGAAATCAAACAATAAATATTATGAAATGAAATTAATAAGAAAGAATTTGATCTATTGTTGAAATTGTTGTTTGTTTGGTTTATGGTTGTTTGGGCGAGAATACTTTAAAATTGTTTGGATGTATGAATAATCTATTTAGTTTCATTAAAGACTGTTGATTAAATGGTGCACTTAGTAGTTTACTTTCATTCTGTACAATTTGAAGTTTTAAACCCGAACAACTATTTATTTGTTTGCTATGGACATATGGATGGTTGATTTTATTGGCTTCATATAATGGTTGTATGTGGATTATATAAGTGAAATGCAGGTTATGTAAGCAATTACTACTGCTTTTGGTTTCATAAAATAAGCGTAAATTGCCCGACAAATAGGTACGTTCTCGGATTACGGTTTATAGCGTTATTATATTATTTTTTCCATTGTTGGGATATATTATTTTGAGATATTGTGATATATATTGTTATATTTGATATTATATTTTCTCCCGAGCCTCTCCAAACAAAGGAGACTCTGCCGAAATTTTCCCTAAATTTTGGACTTAGAAATTTTTTTAAAATGTTTTCTAAACTTTATTAATTTAAGTATAAAAGATTTAATGGTTATAAATTGGTATATTTTATTTAAATTAATTAATTTTGTAAATTTATTTGTTTATAAAGTTAATATTTTGAATAAGATGTATTGTTTACTTAATTCTTTCTTTTCCTTTCTTTTTCCTTTTCGGGGACGAAAAGTTTTGAGTGGGGGAGAGTGTAATGACCCGTAATTTTCGATTTTAAATTTTGTTAAGTTAATAAGATTTTGGTAATTAAATCTGGAATAAATAAAAATTTGTAATTTGTTAATGAATTAATAACGGGAATAAAGTGTAGGAATGTCAATGCAAGTTAATAAATAACTAATATGGTGCAATCCCAATTAATTGAAAAAATTGCAAGGTCAAAATTGATTGTAAATAGTAAATTGAGAAATAAAATTCAGAGTTATATTAATTGAGGAAATAATTCGTTATAAGATATAATTTGGAAAAAATCAATATTGGATTATTAATTATAATAATTGTTGGTTGACAATAAAGTATGAATATGTTAATGATTGATTGAATAAAAAGAATGGGAGTCAAGCTTTATTAATTTAAACTTAATAATTGGATTAATTGGAATTAAATGAAAATTGGTATTTAAATATTACGTAAATAGGGATTAAGATGAAATTGGGAAATAGTAATGTACCATGTTATAAATCAATGTTAATTATACTCATAAGATGTCAATTTATTGAACAGCAAGATTTTAAATCAAATAAATGGGTTTATTGAGATTTCAATTGATAATTAATAAAAAAATTAAAATTGAAACTAAATACGGTAATTGGTAAATTTATTAAATTTAAATTGATATATGAATTGTTTAAAGGATTGTAATAGTGTAAGAAATCAAAAATGATAAAATTTATAGATTATGGAATTGGAATTTAGGACCTGATTTTATTAATTAATATTAATTTATTTAATTAACTGGAAAATAGCCATTTTGGCCACTGACTCGCATTCGACGAAACCAGTTTCATCGGATCTGTAACGGTGAATTATTGTAAGGTTTCAACTTTCGTTGCGATCGGACTTGTTGTTTGATCGTATGGACTCGAAACGCCTTGAAATCAATGAAATTGAAATCAATTTGAAATAACTTGATTTTTTCATAACTTCTTTATACGATGGATTTTGGATTTGAAACCTGTTCCATTGCGTTTAAAATATTTAAAAACCTCTATTTTGATATATGGGTTGACCCAATTTCATTCCGAAGTCAGAACGGGCTTTTTGGGCCATTTATCGTTTAACGATCCAAACCAATCGTATCTGTTCCTCTATTTTTCAGCTTTGTCTATATATATATATATATATATATATATATATATATCCTGTTATAAACCCTAGCAACCCTCTATTCCTCATTTCTGTACGTACAATTCAGCTGTCTCTCCTCCTCAATGGCAGGCAGACAAATTTTCACTTCCAAATACAATTGTAATTCAAAATCAAATCAAAATTTCAAACTCCACAAACTATATTAAATTATACATGGATTTGAAGCTCTCAACGAGCGCAAGTCAAATATATGATTCTTTTTTCAATCTGGGTTTTGGTGTGGCCTGAAATCGATGAACTATCCACGGTCGTTCATCATGTCGTGACCAAAATCGTCTGATCTTCGAATCTACTTCTGGGCATTGCAGAGTATACCGAGGGGACTTCATCTATGCAGTTTATTTGGCGAATTGACGGTTGGATTTTCGTGCAAAATTCGATTAGGGTTTTGATTTTTGCCGTGGCTGCAGTGTTGTGGTGACGCGATTCGTCGTGGGGGAAGAGGCCGAAGGTCGTGGGGTTGTGGCGGCTTCAGGCGCAGGTGCGGCCGTGGCTTCAGGGAGCGTGCGGCGGCGCGTTGCGCGTTCGAACGGCTCGATTGGTTCGCGTGCGTGCTTAGCTTACTGTAGGGTTTCGATGTGCAGTAACGAGGAGAAGCTTCAGGTGATGTGGCAAACAACTCATTATTTTTCTGAATTATTTTATAAATTGCAACGCAATTGTTCTAAAACCCATAACTTTTGCATACGAGGTCAAAATTGCACGCGGTTTCTTTTGTTAGGATTATAGTAAAATTCCGGACATATTGGCATGGGTTTGGACGGATTCTGAGACTATTCAAATTTTGGGTTTAAATTGGATTTAAAGTCAATTTAAATTCAAAAGGTGATTGTTTTAACCCACTCACAACTTCTAAAATTTCTTATATTTGTTAAATTGATTTATGATGTAATTAGAAATTTATTTATGATGATGGACATATTTTTAATCATCATCTCGGTTAAATTGAATTTATTGAATTAAATTGTTATTTCATTTATTATTGCATATAAACTGCCAGTCAAACAGTATTTAATTTATTATTGAATATGAACTGCCTATAATACCGGTTGTTTATTATCTGTTCTATATTGATGTTATTGATTGGATTGGATGATGATTGTGATAAATGTTTGATTATTGATATTGGCTGAATGGATGTTGTATTTTATATTGTTATAAACTGCAAGTTGTTACAGATTTTATTTCATTCGGGATTGCGGTTTGAAATGATATAACCGTATTTATATTTTAAATTACAGATTGAAATGATAAATATCTGTATCACTTGACCATATGATAGAAAATTATATACAGACACCGTGGTCTACATATAAAATATTTTGAACATGATTTCTATGATTTTGGAAAGAAATATATCGTTTAATGAATATTTTATTTTTGATATTACATAAATACTATTTTTATATATAGTTAAATGCTTGAATTTAAGCTATGTATAAGTTTGTTAAATAAAAATTAAGTTTAATACTAGAGTTTGATTTTTATTAAAATAAAATATGAGTAAGTATTTAAATTTATTTTAATATAGAGTGTATAATGATTTAAATAAATTAAGGTTGAGAGATAAATTGGAGATTTATTTGAAATTATATTTATTTAAGAATTAAACTCAAAAAATTGATGTGAAATTTATTAGATTGGAAATTTTAAAAGGTATAATTATTATAACTTGATTTTGGGGTCAAGGTGAATTAAATGAGTATTTCAAGTATAAATGAATTGAAGGAAATATTTAGTTATTTGTAATTTGAGTTTTATTTAAATGATAATCGATTTATTATGTAAATATTTCAAAACTAAATAATAGAAAATTTACTTGTTGAATCGAAATTATCAAATTTAGTTTTGAAATTTTGGAATATTTAAAGCCTTGAAATATATCGAAATTGAAATGTTTTATCGAAATTGAAATGTTTCGAAGTTAGAATTGAGATTTAATTTACAGTGAATAAAATTGTGAAGTCGAGGAATTATTTTACACTATAAAGTAATTTTAAATTCAAACTATTTTTTAGTAAAAGGCGAAAGAATAATTCGCTTTGTCCTTCTTCTGTGCATCAATCCTGTCCTTCCTCTCCCATCCTTGTCCCTCCTTCTGACACTACCTTACCTTCCCTGTCTGATGAGAGACTTCCATCTTGTCAGCTTCCCTATGCACCAACTCGTCCTTCCTCCTTGCTTCAGCCATGTCCTTCCACTTCCATCCATGTACCTCTTTCTGTCACATCCAACCCCTCCCCGTCCGACGTTGATCCTTTGCTCTCCCCTAGTCATGTTATTGTTGTTGCTTCATCTGCTCTACCCAATGTTTCTGCACCGATCCTAACTTCCCCAACTCTGCCCTCGCTGTCGTCCACTCCCTTTGCTTGGAACTCCCTGTTGGCTAAACCTAGTAATGCTGGTAAATATGTACCTCGTGATATCCATCTTGTTTTCAAAGGAGAGTCCATTGTTCCTTCTGATGAAGTCATACAAGCTGGAAATGCTATGTGGAAAGAATACTTAGTGGGTTTTTTCCTTGATAATCCATTGCCATACACCTATGTCTTGAACTTCTTGAAGAAGGTATGGAAACTGAAAGGAACGATCACTGTTAAATCTGTTTCTGTTCTTATTTAAGTTTTCTAACTATGAAGATAGGATTAAGATTGCTGAATCTGATCCAGTTGTGATGAAGAATAAACTGTTTATTGTTAAGCCTTGGGATGAAAACATTGGTAACAGTTGTAGCATTATCAAATCAATTCATGTTTGGATCAAATTATCTAATATTCCCTTGTATGCCTGGTCGCCTCTTGGTATTAATTGGCTTGCTTCAAGGGTTGGAAAGCTTCTATGTATGGATGCATCAACTGAAAATTTTGAATGAATATCTTTTGCCAAATGTTTAGTTGAGGTAACTCCATATCATGAACTCCCTGATAATTTCTCTGTCAAATTACTTGATGTATCTGAGCAGATTGTTAAAGTAGATTATTTGTGGAAGCCTGCTATTTGTACCTTACGTAATGAATTTGGCCATTTGCTGACTGAATGCAAGAAAGTAACTGGTGAAGGTAATGCTAATATATGTCAAAATACCATGCACTTAAACAATAGTGAGATGGGACAGAACAAAGACAAACCAATGAAAAAAGTTGTTAAGGAGGTCTCAATTAAGCAAGTTTGGCAAAAATTTAATAATAATAGGGGAAAAAAAGGTTATATGCATGAAAAAGTGGAAGTTACTGATTTTAAAATGCCAAGTGGAAAAGAAAAGAATTCTTTAAATGTTAATGAGGGAAATATGAATAAACTTGATGTGGGGAATCCCATGCACTGTTCTGACCAAGTATGTAGTGTTGATGCCACTAACAAGTATTCCTTGCTACAAGCTGATGAGCAATCCCTATCAGAAGATGTTGAAGTGGAAGAAGGCGAAATTCAAACTCATGTGGATTGTGAGGTTAATGCTTTGAACTCTTCCCTTTTCAAGGTTTGCAACAAGGATGGCCATGTCTCTGGAAGTAAAGAAATTAAAAAAAAAACAAATGTTGTGGTGCATGCTCTGGATCTGAAAGGAAAATCTCCTTGTAGTATTAAGGATAAGAGAGAAATGAATGTTGTTGTGTATGATAATGGTAATTCCACTGTTTCTGCTGTTGTGCATGAAAATGGTGATATCCTTGTTTCAGACTTTGATAGAAAATGGTGCTCTACTTTCGAAACTCAAGTCATTGAATTAATTTCTTCCATGCATACCATTGCTGCTCGATCTACACAATATAACTTTTCAATTGACTTACCTGGATGACCTATAACCTCTCCCTCTCCTTTACCGTCTTCTGATCCACCACCTGAACCTTCTTCCACTAATCCTTCCATTTTTGTGCATCCCTCCCCTAAGACTATGATTTGTAGGAAAATTGAAACAAGGGCTCTTTCTGCAAAGAGAAGAAATCTATCAAATTTCCCAAACTCTATAAATGAATAAAAATATTGCAGCTTGGAATATCAGAGGTACCCATGGCAACTTGAAACTAGATCAGGTGAAAAGTCTTATTCTTAAGCATAACTTATGTATGGTTGGTCTTCTTGAAACTAAGCTTAATCAAACCTTATCCTCTAAAGCTGCTAGATATATCAATTCTCAATGGGTGTTCCACCATAATCTTGAATCTGCTTCATATGGTAGAATTCTTGTTCTTTATGATCCCACTGTCTTGACTCTTTCTCCTGTTCTACAATCTCGCTAATCGATTCATTTTCATGCTTTTGCTCTTCAATCCCTTACATCCTTTTATATTACTTTTGTTTATGTGGATAATTCTGCAACTTCCAGGAATAATTTTTTTAAATCTTTACCTCCTCTAAGACAAAATTCACATCCATGGGTTGTCATGGGGGATTTCAACTCTTGTTTTAATCTGGGGGACAAAAGTGGTGGTTCTCCCTTACTTCCAGTTCATATTGCTCCTTTAAATCTTGCTATCTTTGATTCTGATCTTATTTTGGTTAATAAGAGTGGGGCTAAATTCTCTTGGAATAATCGTAGCCGTAGTGGTGTGAGAACGTTCACAACTATAGATCATGCATTTTGCAATATTCAAGCTCTTCATAGCTGGCCTTCCTTGTCTTTTTATCTTCCTCAACCTATCATGTCTGACCATTCCCCCTTGATATTGTCTTTTGGTTCTCATTTAAGAAGAGAAAAGAGAAGTTTTAAATTTTTTAATGCTTGGGTTAAGCATGACCATTTTCATGTTATGGTGTCACAGGTAAATACTAATTTTAATTGTTTTGGTAATCCAATGTTCAAGTTTTATAGGAAGTTAAAAAGAATCAAGCATGAGATTAAATCATGGGCTGCAATCACCTTTGGTTCTGGAAGCTTGTTATCTACCAATTTGAAGGATCAACTGAAGCTATGCCAAGACAAAATGATGGAGCTTCTTGATGATATTATTGTTGTTGAAGAGGAAGGAAGACTTTTCAAGGCAGTTAATGATGCTCTCCTCCTGGAAGCTAGTATGAAATGGCAGCAATTGAGAACCAAATGGTTTAAGGATGGTGACAGGAATTCTAAATTCTTTCATGACTCTTTAAAGGTAAAGCATGCCAATGAGAATATTTTTTGTATTTCTGATGAGCAAGGCACATTATTTACAACCCCTGAAACTGTTAACAAAGCAATTATTGATTATTTCACTAAACTTCTTGGAAATGCTGAGGATTTCTGTCCTGACTTAGACCTTATATCATCTCTTGACTTGTCATGCATATCCCAGTTTGAAAATGCTTCTCTTGTTAAGCCCGTCACTGATGAAGAAATCAAATCCACCCTCTTTTCTTTGAACCAGCACTCTGCTGGTGGTCCAGATGGTCTAAATGTTACCTTCTTCAAATCAACCTGGGGTGTACTTGGTCATGAGTTATGCCAAGCTATACATAACTTTTTTAACAAATGCAAAATTCTTAGGGAAGTCAATTGCACAAATATTGCCTTAATTCCTAAAGTCTCTCCTCCATCAAGTGTAACATCTTTTAGGCCTATTTCTTGTTGTAATGTGGTGTACAAGTGTATTTCCAAAATTCTTGCATCTCAACTAGCTTCTTTCTTGCCTACTATTGTCTCAAACAACCAAGCAGCTTTCATTCGTTCCAGGAACATACTTGACAATGTGATGCTTGCTCAGGAGTTATTAAATGGTTATTGTAGAGGCAATGTTACTCCTGCAGCTGCTTTGAAAATTGATTTATCCAAAGCTTATGACTCAATTCATTGGGCTTCTATTGTTAGAATTATGGCAAAGATGGGTTTTCCAAAAATATTTGTGTCTTGGGTGTATGTTTGCATATCCACACCAGCTTTCTCTGTTGTAATTAATGGAAGGCCTGTTGGTTTTTTCAGAAGTAAGAAAGGAATTCGTCAGGGTGATCCTATTTCTTCATATCTTTTTCTTCTGGTCATGGAAGTGCTAACTGTGATTCTTAAATATAATTATTCTCACAAGATCATCAAGTTTCACCCAAAGTGCTCCAATCTCCATATAACTTCTATTATGTTTGCAGATGATGTTATGCTGTTCACTAAGCCTGAGTTCTTGTCTATTACTGGGTTGATGAAGGCTTTACAGTCTTTCTATCTCATGACTGGCCTCACAATTAACAAATCCAAATCTTCCATGCTTGTTGCTGGAGTGTCTGATGATCATGCTGCTGCACTTTATCAGTTTTTTAGCTTTTCTTGTATGGCATCTGATATGAGTTATCTTGGCCTTCCATTAATCACTAAAAGAATTGCTTTTGCTGATTGTTTAATCCTTTATAACAAAATTACTAAGGTCATGTCCAATTGTTGCAACAGGCATATTTCTCAATGTGGAAGGCTTGTGCTTATCAAAGCTGTTGTTTTTCCTTCCCTTGTATATTGGGCACGTTCTTTTATCTTACCTACCAACCTCTTACTGTTGGTTAGGTCTGCCATGAATAGGTTCTTCTGGACTAGGAGTGTTCACAACAATAAGTTAATTCCTTGCTCCTTTTCCTTATTTGAGACCACTTTGAAGCTTGGTGGTCTTGGAATTATCAATGTTAGGAAGTGGAACACTGCTTCTTTCAGTAAACATTTCGATGACCTTATTCTTAAGAAAGACAGTATTTGGGTCAGGTGGATGTGGCAGTACAATATTAAGAGAAGGCATTTCTGGTGTATGGATATTCCACAAAACTGCAGCTCGAATTGGAGGAATTTGCTGAAGCTAAGGGATGTTTACTTACCTATGGTACAATATCATTTGCAACCCAACTTATCAGTTAGTTTTTGGCATGATCCATGGGTTAAGAAGGGTCTGATCCTATCTAAAGTTTGTGAGTTTCCCCTAATTCAGCAAACTGGTATTCATTGTAATGCTAAGGCAACTGATTTCTTATTTCAAGGCAATATGCTGCTGCCTAACAATAGCAATCAGATGATAAGGCAATTGTGGAGGGAAGTTATGAATTTATTCAAGTGTGCTTATCATTCTTTTTCTATATCTTGGGAACAGAAGTTACACACTGTTGCCACTGTGTACAAGTTCTTATCCGGTTCATCCCCTCTGCCAGCTGCTAGGTGGTACAATGTATTATGGACTAAAGATTCTGTGCCTAGAGAGAATTTGATGATGTGGAAGGTTGTTAGGCATGCTTTGATGACTAGGGATGTATTGGACAGGTTTGGCATGACTGTGTGCACCTCTTGTGTTTTCTGTGATATGTGTGATGAAACTGTTGATCATCTCTTCTTTGAATGCTCTGCCCTTCTTGTATTGATGTATAGTATCGGTAGCACCTCTGGGTTTGTCCTAAATATTGGCAATTCAGTCTCTGCTTGGGACATAATTCATACAGCTGCTGCTAGGAGGAATGATGAGGTTCATGCAATGGTTGTTTGCTTGAAAATCTATTTTGATGTGATATGGAGAGAAAGGAATGCAAGAATTTTTGAGAATTTGTCGAAAAATTATGATACTCTCTGGTTTGAAGTAAGGAATAGGGTTTACATGCAATTACAGAGGAGCAATAGGCAGTACCCTGTTGGCATACTCCAAGCATGGGCTGTCTAGTTGTTTCTCTCATGTTGTTTTTTTACATTCTTTTTTCCTTTTTTTGTAGCTTGTTTCTATGCTTGTATTTATCTTTTATTTTCAGTTTGCAATAAATCTGGTAGGGGTCCATTCAACCTCGCTGGTTTTGCCAAAAAAAATTCAAACTATTTTATTTTATATACTGCTTGAATATCTAAACCATTTAAGTTTTGGAAGTTATGATCTAGAAGCTATGAAATTCGAAGTATTATGTTTTGAAAGATTATATTTCAAGCGTTTGGTTTTGAAATATTATTATTTTTGAAAGTGCTATGATTTTGGAAAGGATATATTCAAAATAAAAATGATATTATATTGATTTGGGTTTTAATAAAATGATATCATATTGATTGGTTTTCGAAATGGAAATGATATCGTATTTATATTAATTTGAAATGGATATTATATTCTAGTTTTGAAGTATAATTACTTTTAAAATGACCGCGGTGTTATAATAACGTTTGGTTGTTAAAGAGACTGGGATCGGAAGTTGTCATACTCTCTGCCAACTCCGAAAACCACTTTAACAACCGTGTATGCGATGGAGATTCCAGAATGAAGTAGGATGGCGGCGGCGTTCGTTTGAGGTATGAACGTGGACCCGACTCCCGTGGATTGGCATAAGGTGGCTAAAACAGGAGTGATTTTGGGCAATGAGGTTGCCCCTTCGATCGGAAACACTCCTTTGATATTACATTCTGACTTTGAGATTTATTCGGTGGCCACTTTTAATTTTTGATTTGGGGGTGTGGCTCGAGGTGGGCGGTAGTAGCTGCTATGCGTCACCACCAGTCTGGATAGTAATTGGTATATCTACCCTGGCATTGCCTTGTGTGCCGTGTCACCTATCCTATCACTCCTTGTACGTGTTTGGTTTTCTCCCATAGCCCATGGAGTATTTAGGGTAGTCTCCCGATCTGGAGATGCGCTCATAGTGGATGGACTACTGGGACTATTATTGTGTTAAGGGAATATTGGGTCACTCCTTAACGCTAATTAAAAGTAAGTTTATTTTACTATAGAAATTATTATAATAACGGAATATTACTACATAGTAAATAGTTTGACGGATCCTTAGGAGATGTGAATCCCGAGCATCTCTTAAGTTATTGCACTCACATTAGACACTGGATAGGAAATGTCAAATCCCATAAACATCTCTGATGCCATTCCACTCATAATATTTACCGTTTATTTAACTTACATAAGATTTTTTAGTTCTGACTTGAGTGTTTTATCTTTTCAATTCGCTCGGGTTAGCCTGAGCATTTCAGGATTTGAAGACTTTATTTCTGGAGGACGAAGACAAGGATTGTATTACTATTATTTATTATTATTATATTTTTCAACCACATTCATACTGTTCCACTGCATTGTTAATTACTATTCTCTGGTATGTGTGACTCGGACTCTATATTGTATTAGTATAAGCAAATATTTTGTAAACAGCTTCATGAACTGTTATTTTATTATTATATTTTGTCATTTCGCTGCAAGATTCTATTTTTTTTTCTTTCTCTGCTTTTCTTATTCAACCCCAATAATAGTCCGCCCATCTGTATGGTTTAAGTCTGACGTGTGTGGTTTATCATAGATTTAATGCATACAAAAAAGCGGGATGTTACATGATGTGACTCGAAGTCTACAGTATATTTAAATACTAAATTATTCTTGTTTATCCTCTAATGAGTAGTCAATGGAAGGATGAGATTAGTAATATATTGTATAATAAACGATTAGTAATACTAGTAGGCGATAGATACTATCTTATGTAATAGATGATTAATAGTATATCATGTAATAGATAGTTTAAAATGAATATTTGGTGGTACGATTCTTTTGTGGAGTTTCGTATACTTGTGTAAATTGCTTGACATTAGAGATAGACCTAAATTAGGATTCTTATACCACTACCAATGTCGAGTAAGTGTAATTTTGACCTTATATTGATGTGCCTTACATTTCATTATTGTGCATGCCAGTTTTTTAGTCATAACATTATATTCATGATAGATTGATTTAAGGATACAGGAAAAAAGAAAAGTAAGGTGTAATTCTTTATCGTTTAGGAAGAGTTTACTTTAGTTATCTTCATACAGTCCGGATTTCCTATGAGCCACGTTTATGGACACGGCCGACTATGATTAAATTGTCCCTATTTATTTGTATATAGTTTTGATATACAATATTATGAAATAGTTCCCCTTACATTAGACTTTATGTCTGACCTGCGTTTTGTCTTTGTCTGCTTATATCGTGACAACTCTCAGGTGCTCGATTGAGCAGTTCGAGAGTTAGGTGCTCTTGGGGATATTCTTACAGGATGTTGCTAGAGCATTTTTGGAGGCATATGATCGAGAATTTGAGATATATATATATATATATATATATATATATATATATATATTAGATACATTTGTAGTACATTATAGACATTTATTATATACGAGACTGTCATATTAGATATTTATTCGAAACTTCATTCTATTTGGAGTTGGTGTATTATGATTTTCTATATTGATATTTACTTATCGGTCACTTGCTCTAGTAGTCTCTTATATATTGTCATTTTGTTTTTTTCATGTATATTCAATATATTATATGTTGTCATTTCGTTGCGAGATCTTACCAATATCCTAGTTTAGTGTTTTGTTTTAATTTTACCCAAATAAACTGCCTTTTGTGGTATTCAAGAGTTAGATGTTGTCATTCGATGTTGATTTAGGGTACGAAGGGTGAGTCGTTATTGAAATGTCCCCCACACACTTGATCATGACAAAATGAAAGAACATTATGAATTTCGGCATCAAGGACACACCTTATAATGATTTGGTGAGGACAATATTAAATAAATAAGGATCGTCCCAATAGAAGTATTTTGCTAGGGAAAGAAATTTATGCTTGTCCTTTTTGGACCAAGATGAAGGTGTTTCCTTAGTTACTAGGTAGTTTACTATGTCAGCAAACCATAGATCAATCGAAATAGAAAAGAGTTGCTCGTCGGGAAAATTCCTATTGATGTGGAAAGAAGATGGTGCATTTGGGAGGCGAGATAAGTGATTAGCTATGACAATGTTGGATCCATTTTTGTCTTTGGCCGTAAGGTCAAACTCTTGAAGTAACAGGATCCAGCAAATTAAACGAGACTTATCAACATTTTTAGCAAAAAGGAACCTAAGAGTGAATGATCAATGTAGACCATGATGTGTGAGCCTATTAAAAAAGTCTAAACTTTTCTAGTGCAAAAATTATGGCTAGAAGAGCTTTTTGGTGGTTGTTAGTTGAGTTGAGTGTTGTTCAGAGTCTTACTAGCGTAGTAGATGACATGAAAGATTCTGTTCGTGCATTGTCCTAGGACAACACCAACCACAAAGTTAGAAGCATCACACATAATCTCAAGGGGAAGATCCTAATTAGGCGAGCAGATGATTGCAGCATAAATGAGTTGTATTTAAGACGTTCAAAAGAAGAGACATAATGAGAACTGAAATCGAAAGGAATCCTAAGAGTGTAGTCAAAGGTCGAGTGATTTTACTAAAATCTTTTACAAAGCATCGATAAAAACCAGCATATCCTAAGAATGATTGAATGTCTTTAATAGATTTAGGAATGTGTATATTTGAAATAACATCAACATTTTCTTTATCTACCTCAATGCCCTTGTTTGAAATGAATGTTTGAGGACTATGCCTCGTTTGACCATAAACTAGAATTTTCCCCAGTTTAAAGTTAATTGTTTCTCTTTGCATCAATTTAGAACCAACTCATAATGATGTAAGCATTTAGAAAAAAATCTTCAAAGATATAGAAATCGTCCATAAAAACTTCTAAAAAGCATTCGATCGTGTCAATAAAGATGCTAACCATGAATCTTTGGAAAGTCGTAGGGGCATTACAAAGTCTGAATGACATACGCCGATAAACAAGGATGCCAAAAGGACACGTGAAAGCTGATTTTTCTTGATCTTAGAGAGCGATTGGAGTTCGATTATAACCAGAATAACCATAATGAAACAATAAAATTCATGGTCGGCTAATCGTTCAAGCATTTGGTTGATGAAAGCAAGAAGGAAATGATCTTTATGTGTTGCAGCATTTAATTTTCGATAACCATTGCCAACACGCCTACACATTTGAGTATGGGTTGGAATGAGCTTGTCGGCATCATTCGTGATAACGATTAGTCCAGATTTCTTTTTGTACGACGTGAATTGGATTGACCCAAGAGCTGTCGGATATGGGATATATGATACTGCTGTCAAGGATCTTAAGAATTTCCTCTCGAACCGCATCTTTCATTTCGAGGTTAAACCTTCGTTGCGCATCACGAGTAGGTTTGGCATTGTCAATTAAGTGAATGTGATGTTGAACAATTGCAGGGCTAATTCTCTTAATATGGTAATTGACCACCCAATTGCTTCTTTGTTTTTTGAAAGAATTGAAAGAAGAGATGCTTCTTGGTCAAAAGAAAGATCAGTATAAATAATAATAGCAAAAGTTTTGTTATCACTTAAGTATGCATACTGAAAGAAGAGATGAGAAAGATCGGTATAAATAATGATAGCAAAAGTTTTGTCATCACTTAAGTATGCATACTTAAAGTGACATGGAAGTGGTTTGAGCTCTAACCTAGGAGGTTGCTCGATCAAAGAAATTGGTTATGTTTCGGACTAAAGCGTAAGAGTTTCGAAGGGAAGTATGTCTTCGTTCTTGTTTAGCTTGTCTTGAAAAAGTATTCGTACTCTGCCTTTGTTCATTATTAAGGTCCATTGTTTCATTTTCGAAGTTTTCATGAATAGTGCTAACTTCCGAAGTGTGGTTAAATGGTTCATTTGATTGATTTTCTAAATTAAAGATGTTAAGATCTATGGCCATGTTACCAAAACAAAATATTTATTAAACAATTTTGACTGTTGATCAAGGTATTCAAGGTAGCTAAGAAGGGTCACCCTAAAATCAAAGGAATTTGCCTCATAAGATTGTTTGTAGATTGTGTTTCTACAACAATGAAATCGACATGGAATATGAATTATCCTACTTCAACTAACACATCTTCAATCTCACTTACGAGTTTCTCTACAGAACATTCAGCTAATTACAGCATGACTCTGTTTGGTTTAAGCACACCTAAACCTAGTTGCTGGTAAACTGAATATGGGAGCAAGTTGATGCTAATGCCTAGATCCAACAAACATTTATTGATTTTTTGTCTCTTATCATACACGAGTTTGCAGGACAACCAGAATCTTTATATTTCATAGGAATAAATTGAGATAATACTTCACTTAGACTAACCGCTGAAAAGACTTTTTTTGGCACTAGAGTATGTCTCTTTTGAGTGCAAAAGTCCTTCAAAAACATAGTGTAAGTTGGGACTTGTTGGATGATATCTAAAAGAGGAATGTTCACTTTGACTTGTTTGGAAATCTATAAAATCTTTTCCATTTGATTAGAATGTTTCTTACGTTGAAGTTGATGTGGAAATGGAACTCAAAACTCAGTAGGTCGATCTACTTGAGCTAGAAAAGAATTAGATTTGGATTTTGGCTCAATGTTCGTGTAACACCCTTAATTTTGATTAACATTATTCAAGAGATTTAATTAAATAAATTAAATAGAATAATGTATGGTGTGATAAGGGGAATGAGATTTGATAATTAATTAAGTTAGACCTAACTAATCAACTAATAAGATTGTTTTAAAATTATTGTAGAGAAGGATAAATGATCAGGGAAAAATAGGAATAGAGCTTTGTTTCACCCTTAAGCTCTTACCCTCTCATTCATTCTCATTTTTACAACAACAAAACGATCCAAAGCTAAAAATAAGAGGTAGACCTTTACTAGGGAGATTAGAAGATGAAAACTAAAGCAAATCAAGAGGAAAAGCTTATGAAAGCAAATCTATATCAAATCCCAAACTTTTTTATCCAATCTAAGGGAATAATACCAAATGCATATCACATTTATGTGTTTTTTCTCAGATTATGATAAATTCTGAACTGTTGATGGTTATACGTTATGCCATAATTGTATATACCATTGTTGGGTTAAATAATGATTTATTGGAATTTTTATGATAGATTTTAAGAGCAAAACCTATTTTTTGTCTCAAATTGATTTGATTTTCTGATATGTTGTGAAAACCATAATTTTGGAGATGATTTTTTATTTTCGTAATTTTACGAATTAATAGAAATATTTATGAATTACCTAAGGAGAAAAGGGCATTTATTTTGGTTTTTAATTATTACAAATAGTTAAATAATGATTTTGGTCCCGAAATATTTATATGTTAAAAAATGTGAATTTTGATTTTTAGAGATGTTTCCCAAGTGGTAGTGATTTTATATGGACTTATTAAGCTATAAAAACTTATAAATAAATATTAGATGATTAATATTATTTGTTGGGTGAAAAATGGATTTTGGAGAAAGAAAGAAAATTGTGGCAGTTTTTCTAAAAAGAAATTGATAAAGATTAACCAATAGAACATTGATAAGAGTTAAGAGTTGGTGAAAAGTAATTACTTTTAATAGAAATAAAATAGTTTTTTATATTAATTACGATACTGCTACGATGCTAATATGAATGTCGAACCCCAGGTAATGGTCAACATTCATGTTATCGCTATAGAATTTGATGTCAATGTGAATGGATGCATACGATATCAACTATATTAGAATGGAATGAATCTGTTCAGGTTGAAGTCGAATAGTATAAGGCCTTCAGCATCAAATCAATGTCGACATGGTAATCTCATAACATACCAAAACTATTCCGACCTGCCTTGTTTCTTTTTTTTTTGAAATCTATAACATACGGCATTGATGCCATAAGTCTTCACCTAAGTTTTAAATGATACCACATACCATTATTTTTTATATCAATTATTTTCGATATCAACTATAATGAGGCAATGATACCGCATACTTCCCATTTCGATGCCATAGCATAAGGAAATGACACTGCCAGTATTATTTTCGACTTTAATTATTTTGTGGTAATGATGTCGCTATATCACGGCTTCAGTATCCCTTATATAAGAAATAATAGCGGTTGTTGTAAAACACTTGATATCAATGGTTTTGTAATATTGATGATGTATGTCATTAAAGTCCGCATCTATATATTTTATGTATAAAAGGCTATATTTAATAGGTTCAACAACCTATATATTTCTATGTTACGATAACAAGGATTTTTACATTATAGCCTTATGCTATTTAAACCAATTACTTTATTAAAGCTTTTATAAGAAGGGACACAACATCTTATGCCAGTCATATTGGTGCTGCGGGTTTATAACTATGAACATATTCAAATGGCCATATGTCCTATAGTGAAGAGGTGTGACATCCTCATATTAACATCGAAAACATACATGGTCATTTCATAATGGATTATAAATTGGCATGCGGGTTTGGTAAAATAATGGCCTATATTTTCCTTGTTTTAAAAATATGAATTAGGAGGATTAACATATATAATGATAAATGTTTACAAGGAAATAAGTTATAGTTTAGCCTAAATTTTTATATGGAATTGCCAAAGAGAAGAATTACTTAAGTTCAAGTAATATTGTGATGCCAATGATTCTGACTGAACATAGTATGGTAGATTATGTTATATGTTCATACCATTATTTGGTCTATTGCGTTTGCATATTTATTATTGTCATACTCACATTATAATGACCCATAACTGCATTTTAGGAAATGATTAAGGGCAAATAATTAGCTAGGTTGTCCCAATAGTATGTGTAGTCGGACTAAACTCTTGAGTAAGTAGAATTGCATCCTGGTGACCAGAAAGATCAAATTGTTTAGGATGCCTTAGACTGTTCAAAAGATTTGATTAAAACTAGATAATAAGTTTATTGTGGGACATGTGTATGGTCACGTCCTATGCTTCCACCGTTAGCCCCCGGTTGGTAAAGGTCCGCAATTTCAGTCCATAAGACTTAGTGAGATAAAAGGATGTTTATGCACATGAAGGAACTCGTGGCTCTATATGCTCACACAAGATAAATGAAAGACTCCTAACTGTATCTGGAGCATTGTTGGTAACTCCTAACCATATTTGGAGTATTAGTTATTCTCATAACTGTATTTATATATCAGTATTATTATTTGATTCTTCCAGCCATAGTCAGAGACTTTGGTATATTTGGTTAAGCTTAATTAAGGACGGACCATCCAATACCTCCTAACTATATTTGGAGACCTCCTAATTGTATCCAAAGATTAGTTATTAGTTGACCTATGAAAACTAATAGGTTCCTAGTAACCTTGGGAAAACTATGATTTGAGAGAGTTAGTTAATTTAGGAGATTGGATTAACCATAGGAATGCATAACCCTTTGTCGACAGATTAGTCAAACTTACCCATGTTGCATGAATGCTTTTGATCATGTTTATTTTCTATTCTAATCATTGTGGGTGCATGATTATGATTTATGGTTAAAATATGTTAATAAGGTAATAGTGAGGGAAAAACCCATTCCGCTCAATGGCGTGGTCTCACTAGATATCTGTTTAGGTTGAGATGGAATATTGTTAATCATCACTAGATATCTGTTTAGATTGATATGGAATATTATTAATCACACCGGACTATTTATCTGACCTAAAGTTTTTGGTTTTCCCCTTATACTCTTGCTCATTTGAGTAGGCCAGGAATAAGGGTTTTCAAGATTTCATTTTGACGAATAAGCTTTGAAGACATGCAGGAGGCAAGATAACTATTTAGGAGCTTTATTTTATCCGCTGTGTTGTTTTCATTTAGCTTAGCAGATGCAATGATAAACTTTATAATTTCCAAGTATTAGACTCCGATCAACCAAAAGGCATCTTCATATATAACTTTTGGAGTATTTTGTAATAATTATATTTTCTATAAACGAGGGATCGAACGAGATTATGTGATGAATATGGATTCTTATCTTGAAATGAAATGTGAAAGTTTATTTAACGAATTGAGTTTTGCAAAAAAATCATATTCATGTGGTTCCAATGTTATATATGATTAACATAGGTGCATTTTATCACCGAAAGTTAATATTATAGATGACTGCAGCATCCATAGCACTTAGTCTTGGGTCTCAAAATGGGGCTGTTATAATTTAGTATCAGAGCATAGGTTAATGTAAAACTTAAAATAATTTTAAACTTAAAAGAGTTTTGGAAACATAATCCAAATGAATTAGAGAATAAGATTGGACTATGGGATAACGCTGTAATAACGTACTTTGTATTTTCTATATATAAGTATGCATTCTCCCTCCTCTCTTAGTGTGTTCTTCTTTATCTTACTAAAGCTCATATGCAATTTATGAGAAAGAAAGATATGGAAGCAGGAAACAGAAGAATGAATCTAGGTGACCGAAGCACCATAACGAATGAAATTTCTCAACACAATACTAGAAGGAATTAGGGCCGACAAGCTAATGTAAATGCAGATGCTGCAACCCCACCAGTGGATATGGGGACTATGTATCAGTTCTTTGTTAACATGATGCAAGCTAGAGCAGCCGTTGATTTAGTTGCAGGTAGTGTTGCTAATGTAGGAGGAGACAATATTGTGGCGTCTGTTGGCAACAACTATGTTAAGTTGAATCAGGATTACACTAGTCTTGGAGGAAGGTCTTTTCTTGGAAAGGAGGATGCGATTGAAGTAGAGGATTGGCTACTACATTATGAGAGAAACTTTTTTGACTTGGATTTGAACGATGAGCAGAAAAGGAGGTTGTCATCAAGGCACTGAAGCCTGCTTTATACTGGACGGAGTAACCATAGTTGTGCTGCTAAAGGAATTGACTTGGGCTGACTTTCGAAGGAGATTTGAGGAGAGAATTTTATTTGAGGTAGCCAAGTCAGCCATGCTTAGGAAGTTAGTTGATCTAGATAAAGGATATTTCAGCATTGGAACTTTGATGAGTTGTCTAGGTATAGATACGCCATCATAGATACTGTGGTCAAGAGGAATGAGAAGCTTATCTGGAGTTAAAGCCAGAGGTTGCTAGAGCAGCAATGCCATATCTTTGAGATCCTAGTAATGTAGTGGTGAAGATGGCAATAATAAATAAGGAAATGCTTTCGACTTTTAGGAAGGAGAAGTCAGTGGAGACCCATGTTTCTTAGAGCAAGAAGAGGAAGTTTTTTAAGAAGAAGGGAGCATAGAAGGGTGGAGCATCCAAAAAAAGAAGGTTGATATTATTTGTTATAGCTACAACAAGAAGTGGCACTTTGCCAATGAGTTTCGCTCTGGGGATGGGAAGAAACCATCAGGAAAGCAGGTTGTAGGAAAGAAGAGTGTAACATGTCATAATTGCAACTAGGCAGGGCATTTCAAGAATGAATGTCCAAAACTAGTCAAAGAAAACAAAGGAAAGATGTTTGCTTTGGAGTTGTCTGCATCGAGACCGACTACTATTGAGAAAAGGAATTCTGTAATGGAAGGTATGCTTTTGATTCATACCATACCAGTTAGAGTATTGTCTGATAATGGTGCATCATATTCATTTATCTCTCAATATTTGGTAGATAAGTTAAATTTAGAACCATCATACCTTTTTACTTCCTTAAGAGTTGCGAATCCAATATGAGGGTACGTAGCTCTTAGAATGAGATGTGACTATTTAGAAATTGAGTTGTTAGGTCATGCTTTTGCCTATAGTTTGTTTGTGTTTGATTTTGTGGGCTTTTGGATTATTCAGGATATGGATTGCTTGAGACAATATGATGCTAGCATATTGTACCAAGATAGGAAAATATCATTAAGACACTCAAATAGCAGCGATCGAATTATATACTCGATAGAGAATTCAAATTCGGATGCTTGTGCTTTATTGGGTGCAATGGAAGTGGAAGACGAAGTAAATTGGGTTTTTGTTGTAAGTGAGTATGCATATATTTTTGAACCGGTTACAAGATTACCACTGAGGAGAGTTATTGAGTTTAGAATTAATATTGTACCTAGAGGTGAACCCGTAAGTAGGCTGCCTAACAGAATGACACCAAATGAGATAAAAGAGTAAAAGGTGTAGCTGGTGGACTTAGAAGAAAAGAGTTTTATTAGACAAAGCAATTCACCTTGGGGAACGACCATGGTGTTAGAGAAGAAACTGGATAGGTCATTGAGTGTGTATCAATTATCTTAAGTTGAATGAGAAAATGATAAAGAATCGGTATTCTTTGTCGAGCATCAATGATTTATTTGATCAGTTAAGTGAAGCAAAAGTATTTTCCCATTTGGATTTGGCGACAGCGTTCCATTAATTGAGAGTGGCAGAAGGCAGTATTCCATTAAAGGCGTTTCAAATAAGATATAGTTCATACGAATGGTTAGTAATGTCATTTGGATTGATTAATGCATTTGCTTTCTTTGGGGATTTCATGAACTTAATTTTCCAAGAGTACTTTGACAGGTTCGTACTGGTGTTAATTGATGACATTTTGATATATTCTAAGGATGAAAGAGAGATCATGAGATTCATCTTAATAGTGCTTGAGACGTTAAGGCAGCATCAACTAAAAACAAAGATTTCAAAATGTCATTTTTGGAAGAAAGAAGTGAAGTTTCTTGGTCATGTGGTTTTAGAAGAAGGGTTATTAGTTTATCCAACTAAGATCGAAGCATTAATAAATGAAAGAGGCCCAAGACTATGATTAAAACAAGAAGTTTTCTTGGACTAGCCTACTATTACTAAAGATTCATTAAGGATTTCTCTTGTATAGAGGTGCCTATGACTAAACTAACTAGGAAGGAACAAAGTTTTTTTGCTTCGATAAATGTGGGAAGCATCCCAAAAGTTAAAACATTTATTGGACAATGCACCTATGTTAGTAATATCAGATGGTAATCAAGATTTGATGGTGTATACTGATGCATGTGGAATTGGGTTAGGAGTTGTGTTAATGCAAAGAGGTAAAGTAATTGTCTACACTTCTCGACAGCCTAGACCATATGAAGTTAGGAATCTAACTTATGATTTGGAGTTGGCATCGTTGATCTTGGGTTTGAAAGTGTGGAGAGACTACCTCTTAGGAGAAAGATTCAAGTTGTTTATGGATCAAAAGTCTTTGAGGTGTTTATTCTCTCAAAAGGAGTTGAATATGAGACAGTAGAGACGACTAATGTTTTTAGCAGCTCATGATTTCGATATTGAGTATAGCCATGGAAAGGAAATAAAGTTGCTGATGCACTTAACAATAAAAATCAGAATATGGTGTTAGCTATGTTGGTAGAATGGAAAGATTTAGAGGCATTGACTACTTGTAGTGTGCAGTTGAGATTGACTACTAGTTCTAGTCAAAATGATGCCATGTTATCTTGCTTGTATTGATCAAAAGGATTGCTTAGAAGTAAAGAGATAATCCATTATTAGATGAAAGAATTAAAAGGCTTGAAGGTGGAAATGATATTTGATGATTTAAAATATTTTATCCTCGACCAGAATGGATGGTTAAAAAGAAAGGATGATTGTGTGTTTCGAATATTGATGATCTAAGAAAAAAAGTTCTTAAGGAGTGTCGCCGATCAAAGTTTAATATTCATCCTGAATGAACTAAAGTGTATCATGATATGAAGAGGAGTTTCTTCTGGAAAGGTATGAAAATGGATGTAGGCTTGTGAGTAAAGCAATGTCTGAATTGCTACAAGTGAAAGCCGAGTATCAAAAGCCAAGTGGATTGCTTTAGCCTTTAGATATATCGACATGGAAATGGAATTCCATATCTATGGATTTCATTAATGGGTTGCCAAGGTCGAATAAAGGAAATGAGAGTATTTGGGTCATAGTGGATAGACTGACCAAGAGTGCACACTTCATTTTCATTAAGTCGACAAGGCCGGCACCTGTATTGGACAAGTTGTATATGAGGAACATTGTTAGACTGCATAGGATTCCTTGTAACATAGTCAGAAACAGGGATACTTTGTTTGCTATCGAATTCTGGAAGAGTCCACAAGAGGAATTAGGTATCAAGCTTAAGATGAGTACCGCTTATCATCCACATAAGGATATGCAAACAAAGAGAGTCGATAAGGTACTTGAAGATTTGTTGAGAGCATGTGTATTAGATTTTGGTGGGTCATGGGAAGACCATTTGCACTTAGTTGAGTTTTCCTATAACAATATTATCATACTAGTATAGGAATGGCGCCTTCCAAAGCTTTGTATAGAGGACCGTGCAAATCACCATCATGTTGGGTGGAGACCAGAGATAGATTGGTTCTTTGTCTAGATATGGTGAGAGAAGCCACGGAGGAGAATGAGTAACCCGAGCAAGGATTAAGGAAGCTCAGTCTAGCCAGAAAAGTTATGTGGATAAAAGGTGTAAAGATATAGAGTTCTCAGTTGGAGATCATGTTTTTATTAAAGTATCACCAATGAAGGGTATGGTATGACTTGGAAAGACAAGGAAGCTGGCTCCAAGATATGTAGGTTCATTCCCAATTGCAAAGAGGATCGGGAAACTCGCTTATAGAATAAAGTTACCAAATAGTTTGGCAGGAGTCCATGATGTGTTTCTTGTTTCTCATCTTGAAAAGTATGTACATGATCCAGAGACTACTATTACTCCGACTGCATTAGAAGATTTAGCAATGGAACTAGATATGACATTTGTTAGGTAACCAGTGCGAATTGTGGCAATAGATGGGAAGACATAAAGGACAAAACAATCAAGTTAGCGAAAGTGCGGTGGAGTGACGACGAGAAAGACTGTACTTGGGAGATGGAAGGCGAGATTAAAGAGACCTATCTGCATTGTTTTGATGCTATGTTCTATATTTTTTGTATATAGACTTCTTGCTAGTCGGGTAGGCTAGTATGCTTGTTATATGTTGTTACATATGTTTGTATGGTTGATATGCTTGTATGTAGTCTGTATCAAATTCGAGGATGAAATTCTTTAAGGAAGGGAGCTTATAACATCCCTAATTTTGATTAACATTATTTGGAAGATTTAAGTAAATAAATAAAATAGAATAATGTTTCATGTGATAAGGGGATTGATTTGATAATTAATCGGGATATGCCTTAACTAATCAATTAATAAGATTGTTAACTTACCATAGAGAAGAATAAATGAGAAGAGAAAAATAGGAATAGAACTTTATTTCAACCTTATGCTTTAACCCTTTCATTCGTTCTCATTTTTACAGTACCAAAACAATCTAATCTAAAGAGAAGAGGCTAGAGATTACTGGGGAGATTAGAAGAGAAAAACTAAAGCAAATCAAGGGGAAAAGCTTAGGAAAACAACTCTATATCAAATCTCAAACTTTTTATCCACTCTAAGGTGAATAATAGTAAATCCATCTCATATTTATGTGTTTTATTCTTGGATTATGACTGATTCCTAATTGTTGATGATTATATGTTATGTCATGACTGTTTATACCATTGTTGGGTTAAATAATGATTTATTGAAATTTTAATGGAATTTTCATGATAGGTTTTAAGTGAAAAACCTTAGTTTTTGACCTCCAATTGATTTGATTTTTAGTTGTGTTTTGAAAAAAATAATTTTAGAGATAATTTTTTATTTTCATAAATTTTCAAATTAATAGGAATATTTTATGAATTTCCTAAGGAGAAAAGACATTTATTTTGTGTTTTAATTATTAAAAATAATTAAATAATGGTTTTGGTCCTGAAATTTTTATATGTTAAATAATATGTGAATTCTGATTATTAGAGATTTTTGGGGATTTTTCCCAAGTAATTACGGTTTTATATGAATTTATTGAGCTAGAAAAGCATATAAATAAATATTATATGATTAATACTATTTGTCGTGTGTGAAATGGATTTTGGGGAAAGAAAACAAATTGTGGTAATTTTTCAAAAAAGAAATTGATAAAGATTGTTTTTTATCCAATTGAAAATTGACAAAGGCTAAGAGTGGTGGAAAGTAATTGCTTTTAATAAGAATAAAACACTCTTTATATTAATTACGATATTGCCATGATGCCAATATGAATGTCGAACCCCAGATAATGGTCGGTATTCATGTTTTCACTATAGAATTCGATGTCAACGTAAATGGATGTATACGATATTAACTATGTTGGTATTGAATGAATCTGTTTTGGGTTGAAGTCATATAATATAAGGTCTCGGCATCAAATCAATGTCGATATGGTGATCTCGTAGCACACCAAAACTATTTTGACCTCCCTTGTTTCTTTGTTTTGAAATCTATAACATACGGCATCGATGCCTCAAGTCTTCATCCAGGTTTTAAATAGTGCTGCAAACCATTATTTTCGATATCAATTATACTGAGGTGATGACGCCGCATGCTTCCTATTTCGACGGCATAGCTTAAGATAGCAATGCCACTAGTATTATTTTCGACTTTAACTATTTTGTGGCAATGATGCCGCTATATCATGGTTTCAGCATCCTTTATATATGGCATAATAACCGATGTTGTAAAGTACTCGGTATCAATGGTTTTGTAATATCGATGTCACGTATCATCCATATCGGCATCCATATATTTTACGTATAAAAGGCTATATTTAATAGGATCGGCAACCTACATATTTCTATGTCATGATAGCAATGATTTTGGCATTGTAGCCTTATGTTCTATGAACCAGAATTCTTTAATGAAGCTTTTATAAGAAGAGACACGATGTCCTATGCTGGCCATATTAATGCCACAAGTTTAGAATTATCAACATATTCAAATAAATGGTGATATGTCCCATGGTGAATAGGTACGACATCCTCATATTGATATCGAAAATATACATGACTATTTTATAATGTATTATAAATTGGCATGCGAGATTTGTTAAATAATGGCTATATTTTCCTTGTTTTAAAAATATGAATTAAGAGGATTAATCTTATATAACGATAAATGTTTACAAGGAAATAAATTATGACTTAGCCTAAATTTTTATATGGAATTGCAAAAGAGAAGAATTACATAAGTTCAAGTAATATTGTGATGCCAATGATTGTGATTGAATATAGTATGGTAGATTATGTTATATGTTCATACCATTATTTGATCAGTTACGGTTGCATGTTTATTATTGTCATACACACATTATCATGACCCATAACTACATTTTGGGAAAGGACTAAGGGCGGAAGAACTAGCTAGGTTGTCCCAGTAGTGAGTATAGTCAGGCTAAACTCCTGAGTAAGTAGAATTGTATTCAGGAGATCAGAAAGATCAATTTATGTTAGGATACCTTAGACTGATCAAAAGATATGATTAAAACTAGATAATAAGTTTAGTGTGGGACAAGTGTAAGATTACATCCTATGCTTCCACCGTTAGCCCCCGGTTGGTAAATGTCTGCAATTCTAGTGCGTAAGGCTTGGTGAGGTAAAGGATGTCCATGCACTTGAAGGAACTCGTAGCTCTATATGCTAACACAAGATAGATTAAAGACTGCTAACCATACCTGGAGCATTATTGGTAACTCCTAACCGTATTTGGAGTATTAGTTATTTCTCCTAACCGTGTCTTGAGATTAGTATTATTATGTGATTCTTTCGACCGTAGCTGGAGACTTTGGTATATTTGGTTAAGCTTAATCAAGGATAGACCGTCCAGATACAGCCTAACCGTATTTGGAGACCTCCTAAGTGTATCTAGAGATATGTTGTTAATTGGCTTGTGAAAACTAATAGGTTCTTACTAACCTTGGGAAAACTATGATTTGAGATAGTTGGTCCCTTTTGGGAGATTGGGTGGGAATGCATAACCCTATGTCGACAGATTAGTCAAACTTACCCACGTTGCATGCATGCATATGATCATGTTTATTTTCTATTCTAATCATCATGGGTGCATGATTATGATTTATGGTTAACATATATTGATAAGTTATCAGTGAGGGGAAATCCAGTTTCGCTCAAAGGTGTGGTCTCACTAGATATCTGTTTGGCTCGAGATAGAATATTATTATACACACCGGACTGTTTATCAGACCTGAAGTCTTGGTTTTTCCCCTTATACACTCGGGTGCTCATTTGAGTAGGCCAAGAGTAAGGGTTTCTAGGATTTCAGTTTGACGAATAAGCTTCTGAAGATGTACAGTAAGCAAGGTAGCTATTTAGAGGCTTTGTTTTACCAGTTGTGTTGTTTTCATTTTGCTTAATGGATGTAATGACAAACTGTATAATTGCCAAGTATTAGACTCTAATCAACGAATGGGGCATCTTCATATTTCGCTCTTGGAGTATTTCGATATAATTATATATTCTTTGAACGAGGGATCAAATGGGATTATGTAATGAATATGAATTATTATTTTGAAATGAAATGTGAAAGTTTATTTATCGAATTGAGTTTCGAAAAAAATTCATATTCATGTGCTTCTGATGCTATACATGATTAACACTGTCGCATTCTGTCACCGAAAGTTAATAATATGGATGGCTGCAGCATCCGTAGCGCTTAGTTTTTAGTCTCAAAATGGGGATGTTATAGTTAAGCTCGATGTTTGATCAAAATCATTTGTGATTTTTTAAGCGTTGAGAGGAATTTCTAATATGTCGTTTGGACTGACAACTTGTTATCAATTTGTTTACCTGATCACAAAGTGGTGATAGCATTCATTTTATTCACATTGCTATCTTGAACGACATAAGCTTGGTTTAAGCTTGTGTTTTGATACTTCTGATTTGGAATAGATTAACTTGGGAACGTGCCTCTTTCTCTCTCTCTCTCTCTCTCTCTCACGGTAGTGGCTAAATGACTCATTTTCACTTAGAGTTTACAGATTGAATGGGTCGTATTTGCATATACAAGGTTAGCATGTTTTGCATATTGTAGTTCGATTGAAGATTTGAGTGGTTTCTTTTGCTAAGGATTCAAGACTTGTTCGAGTGTTGACATGCGTTTGTCATCTTGAGGAATAAAAGATTGTTGCGCTTGGTTTTGATAAGTGGCGCAAAGCTTTATTGAAATTGATTAGGTTGAAAAGAAAGATTTGAAGCATTGTTTGGTAATGCATGAAAGGATGGTCGAACCAAATTCGTGTTCGAATTGTTTTGGTTCCAAGCGAAGTGATAATGATTTCTCCAACTGGGAATGTATGCAGGAGAGAACAGATTATTCCTAACTTTGTTAAAAGCATTGATTTATTCTAACGAGTGAGAACATTACCCCAAAAAAAGATTATATGGCATACCTTCAAATTCGATTAAAACAGGGGAAAAATTGTAAAAAAAATTTTAAAGAAATTTTATCCCTTATAAAAAACAACCAAAATTCAAAATGAAATTGTAAACTTTCATCAATTTGGGGTAAATCTTTTGAAAAATCTTTTGAAAGATTCAATAAATTTTTAATAATTTGTCCACGTCATAATTTTGAAAAATGGACTCTTTGCTAAATTTTATATAACGGACTGAAAAATAGCTCTCGAACAATACTTGAATCAATGTGTCAAGGAAACTTTTTAGCACAACATCATAATGCCACATGGAAAGTTCTTGAACTTAGCTGAAAAATCAACTCAATGTGAATGATCTAACGAGAAATCAATCTATTTAAGATCACGCACACATTTGATAGTATCAACGTTAGCCTTAAAATCAAAAATCAATGTGATAAATGAATATGATAATGGTTTTTCATCTAATAAAACGAACCAATTTTCTCAAGCCCTGTGTTATAAATTGAATGGTCCAATCCACATTGCCTACAGTAAGTGCAAATGGGATTAACCTAAGTTTTATTCCATTGCTGCAAAATTTTCGAAGTTTTATAGTTGCATAAACTTGTTCATATTTCATTAAAAAGTTATAAGGATCATCAAAATTTGAAAGTGTGTTAATATGACTTGAAAGGATTTCAAATTGATTACCCATTGGGGCAGATAAGGTAATGTAAAAGGGGACAGAAACTCAATTGGGGAAGGTTCTATCCACGAGAGTACGGAAATGATCTTCCCTTGCCATGGTGGATGGATTGTTGTTCGAACTAAACGGTTAGTTGAAAGTGTTATGAGTCCAAAATCTCTTGCACAAAGGATAAGATTAAGAGTAGAGAGAGAAAGAAAAGGTGAATAATAAAGGTAAGAGAATAAGATGGAAGTGAGCTTGTTTATTAAGAAAAAAGTATGTTTGTTTGTTTTTTTATTTTTATATATGTGTGAAACTAATACAACTAAATAAATGCAAAGACTTAATCGAAAATTTTCTATACTTAGTAGCTCCTAACCTAAAATTGTAGAGTGATGCTTTGACTTATTCAATGAATTTTAACCAAAAAATCTTTGGGTTGTCAATGCACCATGAATCATCGTAGCAATGCAGTTGAAGGTTTAGGTATCTTCAGAGAAAAATTTAATACAATATCTTATAAATTAACATAAAAATTATAAATGATCGAGACCCTTGTGTTGCCTCAGAGCCCAAGAGAAATTTTGTTAAAAGAAATCAACTTGTCAAAATACAAATTTGCCCTAGATGAGCCCGTGACACCCTTAAGTCAATTGTCCAATCTTTCTTATTTAATTTAGTTTTATACAATAAGATGCAATGTGGACCAAGGAAGGGTGATGAAATCCTCAATTTATGTGAATTTGGGTAGTGCCCATAGAAAATAAAAACAAATATGAAATGATGCAAAACAGAAATTAAATGTACATTAACAATGCAACGACAATGAAGTTTTATTTATTTTTTTTAACTACAAGCAATCGACAATAAAAAAAACAAGAGATAAGAACATGATAACAGAGCACGTACAATTAAAAACAATGATTTTTTTTCAGTGTAAATTTTGGCAAGTAAAGCCAACAGTTATTTTAACAAGCAACACTTCTCCATGTCTGCTTTTCTTATAGTCGCAACCTTAAAAGTGCTAAAAATGATATATATATATATATATATATATATTTAAAGAAGAGAACAAAACCCGAGGCAACGGTATTTTTTTTCCTTTTAAAGGATAGAACCAAAAAAGGAAAAAAAAGAATATTTTATATTTTTTAAAAAAATAGAAAGAATGAAAGTTAAAAAAAAGTAAACTACACCCGAACTTTCTGCACACTGCCCAAAAAGTAAAAGCCCACAAAATACACACACAACACGGTTCTCAACCAAAAAAGAAGAAGTAAAAGCCCGCTTAATTAAAACACTTAACACTCACACACTCAACAAAACACTCAAGGCAAGATTTCACAAAACAATTCAAAACAGACTTTCTCAACCCAAAAACTTATTGCTTGAGATTCTAAAAAGAGAAATGGAGATTCCAATATCGATCCTCGAGTTTGGTGAGATTGCGGGTTTGGGTTGATGTTTATATTGGTTACGACGGTAAAGGTGGTCGCGGGTTTTTGAGATGGTTGTGAGTTTGAGTGGTTGCTGAGATGGTCATGAGTTTGAGTGGTTGCTGAGATATGATTTAATCTTGTTGCAGTGAGGGTGTTTTGGTTGTAGGCAGAAGTACTATAGGATGCAGAAGGTGAAGCAAGAAGAGGTGGAAGGGTGCATGGTAGTATATTGTAGGATGGTGATGGTTGATGTATTAGTTGCGAGTTGTAGTCTGGGTTGAGGGTGAAGGCACAGGTCGATTTGAAGGGTGATTGGCGGTTGTGCATGGGTCTGATGATTTGGGAGGTCGAATGTTTGTGCGTAGATTTTTTTTGTTTGCAATTTGTGCTGCGTTTTGCAGGGAGGAAGGTCATAAAATTTGTTGTCTACATGATGGTTGTTTTGCGGTCGGTGTGTGGGTAATTTTGGGTTGTGGATTAGTTGGTGATTCCACTTGAGGAGATGTACGTTGATTGATGCTTGCAGATTGCATAACAAAAAACATCAAGTGAACGACAGAGGTTATGTAACGCAGATTTGTAACAAATGCAATACAGAAAAAAATGCAATACGAAAAAAACAGATGACACAAAACAGAAATAACAAACGGAATGAAAAAAATTATATGAAAAATAACACAAAATAAATAAAACATAGGTAAAAATAATTCGAAGAGTAAAGTAAAATTAAATTGTTTTCCTCAACAATGGCGCCAAAAACTTGTTCGAAACATTTTTCTATCGATTAGAAAACCATCGAATTTTATCGTTATAAATACCACAAGTGCATAGCGTACAGTAGCATGCATGCAAGTATGAGTTGAACCACGAGGAAAATAAGAATTTCAGCTTACTCAATCAAATTATTCTAAATATTTTGAAAATGTTTTTAACTAAAAATTGTAGAAAAATTAGAGTAAAAGTAACGAACACATAATAAATATATAATCTCTCATTTTAACCCAAGTAGAATTAGTTAATGTATTTACTTTAGGCATGGTTTATTTGTGATATTAAATGAAACAACATAAACCATCAAATTTTAATACATCAACCAAACCCACTTATTAAATCTTATGAGAATAATTATGAAGTTAAATAGAATCTATTTTAAGCATGATCCATTTACGATTTTGGGTTAAGTAACATACATCATCAAAAATTTCTTCTACTTTTAACTTCATTATCAAAATCAAATAATCAAATGAAGAAGTAACTTGAGTCTATTATTGACCAAGTATAGCCTATTTATGGTTAACAACATAGATTATCAAATTCATTTATAAACTTTAAACTTCCATCTAAATTTACATTAAGTTCAAAAACATGAGATAGTAAACGAAACCATTATGTTGATTCTACATGAATTATGAGAGCTTCATTACCCCTAAATTGAAGGAGATTGGCCTCTCATCCTTGAATTCATTTCGACAAAAGTGGATTTCATCATTAACGAAATGAAAGGAAACGCTAATCAAAAAGAGAAAAAGTGCTAATTAATTGCAAAAAAGTGCATAAAAGAAATCTAATCTATTTGCATAAAATAAAAAGAGAAGCACGAAATAAAATAATATAAAAAGAGACTAAGAAGTAATTAAACTAAAGAAGTGAAGAGATTTTTATTTACAATTTTGTGGTTACTACTATATATGCATTTTTTTTCATTAATCATAAGAGTGTATTTATACAAATCTAAAACTCTAATATATTTTAGGGTGCTACCAAAACCACCCTTCACTTTGTGTGGTCTTCAGGTAATCTTTAATGATCAATTAATTCCCACTAACATGCGTTTGTCTTTTAATTATGGTCCATTTGCATGTGGGTAGGTGGGCTCTTCCATGAAGAATCAATTAGTTCTTTTCTTCTTTCTTTAGCTTCCAAAACATGTGCATACATAAATCCATGATATTTCTTCCAATTTGCATTCAATTTTTCTATAAAATAAAATTAAAATGTACAAATAAGCCTTCTTACAATTAACGCATACACACAAAATTATTGTTTTGTCCAATTGTAGATGAGCGAATGATGATTTGAAAACATTTTTATATATTGATCAAAACATGTAAAAATACCATAACAAGTCCTTGATTTTAATAGAAGAAATTAGATATGAGAATAAACATATGCATTTTTATGTTCACTTCAAATATTCTCACACTTATCTTTTTCTTCATCCTCGAATGAAGTAAAATTAAAATAAGCCCACTTTTATAGGAAACACGATTGCATTGAGCATATGCAATAAGTCTTTAAACCTTTAGGTATCCTTAGCAGAGAAAGTGTTATCTCTTGAGGTTTTTAGCGAATATTACCCACAAAATCCAAATGCAGTATGCAAAATTCCTAATCCGAATGATATGAATACAAGTTATATTTACAAAATGATAATTTTACTTTTAAATTGACATGAGATAATAATATACAAGTCTCGGTCATCATTATGAAATTTCAGTCCTTTACTAATCAAAACTTCCAACAAAAATTAACTTTTTATTACATTTGGACTATTGCTTGGCTAATTGTTTCAGTTGATAACATAATGCAACTATGAAATAAATTCTTTAATTGATTATCAGAGCTTGCAAAGTGGTATCTCCATTTCTTTTTGTATAACAAGTCAAAGTAATAAAGTCAAAATAATGTTTAAGTTTCAAATGCTTGATCTCTCTATTAATATTAACATTGTTGTTGTTTGCATATACCTAACTCGGAATATTGAGGCCAATTATACAATCCATGTACTGCCTTGCAGGCTAATGTGAGAATAGTACAAAGCATGGCAAGTGTACACACTTATGTGTATACACTTGATTCTAGGTGTTTATGATTATTATTATTTTAGACATACACCTAACTCAGAATACTGAGGCCAGGTATACCATTTATGCACCGCCTTGTAGGCTTACACAAGAATGGCACAGAGTGTGCACACTTATGTATAACGTGCAAGCAATTATGCCAGAGAGCTAGTGGATTGGGATTGCATGGGATAGTGAGTCACCTTATGGAGAGTGAACAGTTAGACTACCCCGATCGTTGGTTCCCTCGTCACAGAACAAGCGAATTGGATTCAACATGAAAAAATGATATGAAGAGATCGATGATTGAACTAACAATCCAGAAAGATTGAGAATTAAACAGACAATCTGGAAAGATTGGAAGCTAACCTGGATATTGATAATGCAATCTGGAGAGATCCAAGGTTAGACTTTGGATTTGCATTCCACTTGGCTTGAGACAACTCGATAGAGATTATCAGGTTGAGCCCCTGCTTCGATTCAGTTAAGCGTTCTTACAATGGGATTCTAGGTAATACTAGACGATTTATGTATAGTGTCCCAACCAGTAGTAATGAGCTTCAATGATTATTAGTCTTTTATTACCTAACATACGATTTGTATGCCATAATTTGAATCCTAGATGAGCAAGGGATAGCATTGATTATGATACATGATTGCTAACTCCCGAAAGATCATGGGATGATTTTGATTTATGATATAATATAAGATATACTAATTCTAGGATAAGGTAGAATGATGATCATTTGTGACTAACACTCAAGCAAGGACTCAAGTCCTTGGTTGTAACGATTCGGAATGATCTTTGATTTTCATAGGAATCTGATGGAACCGAATAATATGTCGTGATTTGATCAATTGGTTGACCAGAGAATTCGACAACTAGTGAATAATCGACTTCGATATTTATTTTTAAGAAAAGAAAGCCTTCTACTTATAAGGCATGCTTTGGAAGCAAATGTTATTCAGCTTTGTGACCAAGCCATATTCGGACGAATCCGATCAGTCAAACAGAAAAATTACCAAGCAAGAATCTAGAGCGATAACTGCCAAACTCAGATATGAAACAAGATAAAGTGATGGAGCCATCAACATGTGAAAGACTCTCAAAATAGCCAACGTACCAAGCAAATCCGAGTGCAAGATTCAAACCCCTAAATCAAGTAAAGTCATGGATCGGTACCGATCCATGACCATGGATGGTACTGGTCCCTGACTATTATCCAAGTCCACTTCAAACTCCATGACATGAAGGCCTTAGTGTTTATTAGCCAATATGTACCATATAAGATGGTTTACCAACTATTTCTAAACAAAATGATCGATGGATAAATCAAGTGCCTTTGCCCAAACTCTGAACCAAGGAATTCACTCAAGTTCAACCCATATTGATGCAACCAAATGTCGAAGCCAAGAATACAAGTCAACTAAGCAATTTATAAGGAGCAAACAAGGCTGTTTGGTTTATCTTATGAATAGGTATCGATCCCTAAACAGTGCTTAGTTGGCCACGATCTTTTAGCTCAATTTGTTCAGAACATGGGCACGAACGTGGAGAATAGAATTTCATCGACCTACAGCTATAAATGGTGGAGGAGGGGCATTATTTGAGGAGATTTTTGGCTCATTTAGAAAATTTCTATACTTCTTCCATAATCTCATGCATCATCACTAATCCATCGGAACACCCTTGTAAAAACTCAAGAGAAACTTCAACGAAGTATAAGTGGACATAGGCCTCTTGTTAGCCAGACCACTATAATTGTCGTGTTCTTATTTTCATCATTTTCAATTTATTTTCTTCTATTTATTCTATGTTGTTAATATTTGGGTGATTGTGCCAACTTTTGGCATAAACATTTTAGCGCTTTTGTAGGATCTAGATTAACCCTAGAGGGGGGTAAATAGGGTTATAGCAAATTTTCTCGATTTAAACACAGAAACAAACTGTAGAAATAAATATGCTGAAAAGTAAATCACACACAAAATTTACCCAGCTTCGGCAACCCCTGCCTACTGCTGCATTCCCAAATTTCTATTAGAATTAAACGGTTTCCCGCTTACAAACACTCTAACAGACTCGCAAACCCTGCTCCCGCTTACAAACACTCTAATAGACTCGCAACCCCTGCTCCCTCCTGTAGGGTTTTGCAAACTCGTAAACCCTTGCTCCTGCCTATAGAGTTTTGCAAACTCGCACACTCTGCTCACTGAACTAATTCTAACTAGACAATCTGACACTACCTACAACCTAGGTGGTGATTTACTAATACTTTGACTCGAAAAGTAAAAACAACAAATAAAAAACAATTAAACCCAAAACCCTAAAGCCAAAAGCCTTTAAAATATAACCGGCCCAAAGTATTATCACTCAAGAAAAAACGCGGCCCTTTATTTTCTTTTATCAATGTCGGCTCTCTATTCTTGTTCGTTTCTCTTCAACAATTAGGGTTTTGTGCTATTGATCCAAATTGGGGCTTTCTTCAAATTCTATTTTCTGGTGTTGCTCTTGCTCACGGCTTCTCTGATGATCGATTCTCTGGTTTGTGTTGCTTGCGCTCGTTCGCAGCTGCTCCTTTGATCGAGTTCACTGTTGCTTCGGTATGTAATTTCCTATTTGTGCTTTTATGATTTCTCGTATTCGAACTCGATAATCTAATTTGCCGATGATGATTGATATTTATAGGAGTTGAATTCCTTGAATTTGTTTGTATCAATTCGATACTTTCCTAATTTTTGCTTTCCTGATTTCTGTGACAACTTGATACACACGGTTTTGATTTTCAATCGTTCGATTTTCCTTGTTTGATACGGCAGAAACTTTCCTCTTTTACTTTTCTTTGACTATTTCAAAGATACGCATCTGAATTTTTTAAACACGAATTTTTTCACTTGACTTTGAGTTTGTTTCCATTTGTTCATCTCGACTTGTTTGCGTCTGCATTGTAGTTTGCATTGTAGTTTGCATTGTTCATCTCGACTTCACTGTGAATTACTTAGTTGGCTTCGACTTCATCTCTGTAGCATTGATTTACACGGCAGAAACTAACTATGCCTTGTTGACAATGATAATCTTTTTTCTCCATTGATATTTGAGCTTGTCTCTGATGTTTGTTACATTGCTTCACTGTTGTTTTTCTGTTGCAAGTGTATGGTTGCATTCGACTTCTATTTGGTTTCTGAGTTTCACCATTATACTGCCCTTATGCACTTTTGTTATATGAACTTGCTGGATGTAGTTGCTAGCTGCACTGAGTCTTGATAGCTTGCATGATGCATTTCTTTGCTGGTTTGAAGCTGTGCTTGCATGTGTTCCACTGATCATATGTTTGTAACTTGGTATTGTAGTTTGCCTTGTTGAGTTCCTGTAGTTTGCTGTACATATGAACTTGCATTGTTGATGCTCTTTGAGTTGCAGTGTTTCACCATACTTTAGTTCGATTTTGGTTTGGTATGTTTGTATGCTTGCCACTGACTTGTGTTCCCTGTTGCACATTCACTTGTTTACTCAAGACTATATATATGTGCATACATACATATGAATGTGTGTATGCATATATTCTTGGATTTGTACTAAGCTTGAGTTATTTGAATTTGTTGTTGCTCTTTGTAGTTGCACTCTGGTTGTCATGCACTATGATATTTTGTAGCCTGGACTGGTGCACACTGTTTGCTGTGACATTGTGACACTATTGCATTGTTGTTGTTTCCATATCTTGTGCTCGAGCTTGCATTCATTTCTGCTTTGTATCACTGCAAAATTCTTGCAGTCTTCATTTGATTGTTGCAGTATTAATTTGTGTTGTTATCTTTACAGTTTCCTGAGTCTTGTTAGTCAAGTTGCACACTCTTGATTATTTACTGTTGCCTTGTATCAATGCTCAGCCATGTCTTGATTCACTGTTTGTTGTTTGAACTTGGTCGAGTTCATTTGCATTCTGCAGTTGCATTGTACTCTTGATGTTTGGTCTGACCTGAATTTTGATATTATGTAACATGTTCATGTTTATATTGAACTAGTCTTTAAGTGCAGCACTTGTCTCTGGTTCTTCATTCTGGTCATTGCTTGTGACATCCATGTTGCAACTGGTTTGCACTTTGAATGCATCTGTGCATATCACTGTTGCATTACTGGTCTTTGCATCCAATCATGTTGATTTTTGAAATTTCACTTGAGTTGAATCCAGTTTCACCTTGTGCTCGTGTCGTGATTTTGAGTATATTGCACGTGAGTTGAACCCGGTTTTTCATTTGGGTTTGACCTGTGCTCACCTGTCCCTATAGCATTATCAAGTGTATATTGATGTGCACGGCCTTGTGGCATGTACAGTGATACACTATGCATGTCACATTGTTCGTGTATGATGAATTCAAATGTAAATGATGACGAACAACCCAAATAACTGAGGCAAATAATATTTTCAAAAATCCATATTTTATTTTATATTGCAAAAATATTTCTTTTTCAATTTTACTGCGTTAGTGAATATTTTTGCAGATTGCTCAGATGCTGGATTCTAACTGGAATGAAGTTGAAGATAAACTACGAGTGCGAGTGATATGTAGTGATAAATTTCTGTAAATTGAAATTGTGATGTATTGTAAACAAAATTGTATATGTATAGTGAGAGCTTGAATGTGTACTATTCAAAATTGTAATAAATATTTGTTTGAATAAAATTTCTGTTTGAATTCAAACTCTGTGTATTTAATTTTATTCAGCAAATATTTATTTAATCTATGAAAAATAAAATAGTACATTATCAAATACATTTAAACGAATGTATATATGTTTATTATCATCAAACAAAAAATCATATAAGCGCATATTCCACAATCTCCCCCTTTTGATGATAACAAACATATATTTAAGATTTTGACTGTGTTAAATGTATTTGGTCAATGATATACTCTAATTGCTCCCCCTATTTAAATGCTTCCTCTCTACATGATACCCCCCCTACATATATGCATATAAATAGAAATATATAAATAAGCCTAGATGCAAATGGAAAATTATTTGACCTTTGCTTGATTCTATTTGACAAAATCTTAACTTTTCTCTCCCCCTTTTGTTATCAGCAAAAGAATAATAGTGTTAGAGAAAATAGAGATAAAGTGATCAATATTAATCCAACATTAAAACTCAAATTGAATATAAATATTAAACTTTAATAAAAATCAAACAAAAATCATAACTACCCTTGTTAGGCGCATATTCCACTTTTAGAAGTAATGGAAATGATGTCATCATATAAAACCATACAGTTGTATCTGTTTGTGGTACACTTATATCAGGAATTTGAATATCTACTAATCATGCATAACCGTTAGGACTTTTAAATGAGATTAGTAGTATTCCAATTTAATGATAAAAATGAATTCAAGCATCTTCTAACCACGCATAACCGTTAGGACTTTTAAATGGGATTAGAATCAACTTGTCTATTTAATCAATTAATTTTGATATGCGCTCCATACATGCATAACCGTAAGGACTTTTAAATGAGCATGGAAGCACATAATCAAAAATCCAAGCAATTCACCCATGCATAACCGTGAGGACTTTTAAATGAGAGTGAATACTTTGGATATTTATTTATTTTTACAAAAAAATATGAAATGAAAAACAAATGATCCCTGATTATAGTACCACATATCGACAAACTATATTTAGATTTGATAAACAATGGTCGATAGAAATATGATAGATATAGAAATGGTCATGGAATCTTTACCCAACAAAAAGTTTTATAACTCTTGTTTGAATTCCTAAAGAAAATTTCAAAATATATTGTCTTGAGTAATGTATGTTAAATATCAACACTTATCACCTTTTCAATCACTATTTATCTTTTTGATAATTAGTAGGGAGTCGGATTAGTCAAAAATCGTCATTCAAAATCAAATAAAAATGACTAATCTGAAAATATGGTCAAAAAATGATTTTCTTGAAGGGGTTATATGAGAGAAAAAAATTCTGCTATTTGAAAATTATTTGTAATGAAAAATATGCAGATATTTTCTTTGAAAAAACGATGCAGTTACTAAATGTCTCAAAAATCACGTTCAACTAGTAATTTTTCTATCAACTAGATTACAAGTATGATCTGCATCTGAATTTCTCTTTCACTTCAAAACATCACTAATTGAATTTGATCGACCAGACCATGAAGTGTGCACAAAAATTCAAACTCAATTTTTCACAGCATTTTAAATGACATTCTCTTGAATTTGGATTGAAGCCATGTAAATAATCAGAAAACCGTGAATATAGAGTTAGCCGTATTATAACTAAAAATATTATCATCCAACAAAACACTATTTTTAATCCAAACGTATATGTATGAAGTAATTCAAAGAATAGTGTTTTTGGCATAAATATAATTGGCCAATTATGTCGAACAAGTTAGAATCAAAATCGTCATCTTTTCATCATCTCAATATTGGCTGATTTCAGAATATGGTGCAGATTATCACATTTAATATATCGTTCAAATAAATATACCTTTACCTGTTTTTACCTTTACGATATTTTTCATCGTTGTCCATTGTGACTCTGTCACCTTTGAACTAGGCTAAGGAACTCTGCTTTGTTGCTCGGTGTGCTCTTGGAACAGCCGGAATCCAAGTAGTACTATTGTTGTTCCTTAGCCTGCCACCACACCTACACGATGAAAGATTTTTGTGACCTATTTGTTTTTATAGGTCCATGGTTGTTAGTGGCAGAAAATTTTGAAAAACAATTTTGTAAAGAACCAAAACTATTTATAATTGTTCCCTTCGGCACCCACATTTGTTTAACTTTGAGAGTTTTTATATTTGTGGCTTTTGGAACCCAAATCGGTATAGTTTTCACATGTTTGGGTCTATACCAACAATTATTGTGATTGTGTCCATATTTTCTACAAATTGTGCACATAGAATTAACTTGATTGATATTGCATTCAACAATTTTCGATTTATTATATCCAAGTCCTTGTCTAACCGTATTAATAGTTTGCTTTCCTAATAGCATATTCAATGATTTTTCACTTTTTGAAAATTTATCTAAAGTCATTGACAATTGTTGGACTTTTATTTTGAGAGATTCATTTTCGTTTAACAATTGTGTGCACTTTTTAATAGAATTCTCTCTCCTAGTATTTTCACTTTCTTTCAAAATCAGAATTTCATTTTCAAGCGATTTCATTTTTTGTTCTGTTTTTTTAATTTCTTCTTCAAATGTTGGACACTTATCACACTTAGGGATCCTACTTTGATAGGTTTTAACTAATTGGTCAAGTTGTTCATTTAATTCTATCAAAGTGTCTTTTTGTGATTCAAGTTTGGCATACTTCTCCCTAAGTCGTTTAAAACAGCATTTACTTCGTGGAAATAAATAAGTAATTCAAAGTGAGTAAGTTTTGATACCTCGCTTGGCTCGTCATTGTTGCTATCAGTTATATTTCATGAAGGCACATATCTGCTTTTTCACTCTTACTGCTAGAACATTGATTATCTTCATCACTTGTATTCCACGTGACTGTAGTATTTCTCCGTTTTGATTTCTTTTCAAAATCGCGTTGAAATCGGGGATAATTGGGCTTGATATCACCGGGTTTGTTGCAAATGATCCTGTGTTCTTCCGAGTTGTCTAGTGGTTTGATTATTCTGCTTTTTAATTTTTGATTTAGAGCTGGATTTCCATATTTGTGGTTCCACCTTTTGAATTTCTTTATTAACGCCAGCTCAGCTGCTCCATCATCCTCATCCTCATCACAACTGCTTTTTACAAATCCTGTTAAGCACATTTCTTCAACTGAGTTGGTTGTGGAGGATTTCTCATTGTTGTTGACTTTTGCATCATATATTGCATTGAGAGTATTCCAGATTTCCTGTGCATTTTTACAATGAGAAATTCTATTAAATTCAGCCTTATCAAGAGCAGTGATCAGAGCATTCATGGCTTTAGCATTTGCAGCTTTTAAATTCTTATCGTTAGCATTCCACCTACCCTTAGGTTTAGGAATCTCAGTATCACCAACAGTTATAGTGGGAGATTTATAGCCAGTTTCAATAATGTCCCAAACATCAAAATCAACAGAACTAAGATATATACCCATCCTAACTTTCCAATAAGCATAATCATTTCCATTAAACATGGGTGTCCTAACAATAGATTTCCCCTCAGAAAAAGAATTATTTGGTGGATTCATGACTCTAGAGTTAAAGAAAAATACCTCGCTCTGATACCACTTGTAGGATCTAGATTAACCCTAGAGGGGGGGTGAATAGGGTTATAGCAAATTTTCTCGATTTAAACACAGAAACAAACTGCAGAAATAAATATGCTGAAAAGTAAATCACACACAAAATTTACCCAGCTTCGGCAACCCCTGCCTACTGCTGCATTCCCAGATTTCTATTAGAATCAAACAGTCTCCCGCTTACAAACTCTCTAACACACTCGCAAACCCTACTCCCACTTCCAAACACTCTAATAGACTCGCAACCCATGCTCCCGCCTATACAGTTTTGCAAACTCGCAAACCCTTGCTCCCGCCTATAGAGTTTTGCAAACTCGCACACCCTGCTCACTGAACTAATTCTAACTAGACAATCTGACACTACCTACAACCTAGGTGGTGATTTACTAATACTTTGACTCGAAAAGTAAAAACAACAAATAAAAAACAATTAAACCCAAAACCCTAATAGCCAAAAGCCTTTAAAATATAACCGGCCCAAAGTATTATCACTCAAGAAAAAACGCGGCCCTTTATTTTCTTTTATCAATGTCGGCTCTCTATTCTTGTTCGTTCCTCTTCAACAATTAGGGTTTTGTGCTATCGATCCAAATTGGGGCTTTCTTCAAATTCGATTTTCTGGTGTTGCTCTTGCTCGCGGCTTCTCTGTTGATCGATTCTCTGGTTTGTGTTGCTTGCGCTCGTTCGCAGCTGCTTCTTTAATCGAGTTCACTGTTGCTTCGGTATGTAATTTCCTATTTGTGCTTTTATGATTTCTCGTATTCGAACTTGATAATCTAATTTGTTGATGATGATTGATATTTATAGGAGTTGAATTCCTTGAATTTGTTCGTATCAATTCGATACTTTCCTAATTTTCGCTTTCCTGATTTCTGTGACAAATTGATACACACGGTTTTGATTTTCAATCGTTCGATTTTCCTTGTGTGATACGGCAGAAACTTTCCTCTTTTACTTTTCTTTGACTATTTCAAAGATACGCATCTGAATTTTTTAAACACGAATTTTTTCACTTGACTTTGAGTTTGTTTCCATTTGTTCATCTCGACTTGTTGCGTCTGCATTGTAGTTTGCATTGTTCATCTCGACTTCACTGTGAATTACTTAGCTGGCTTCGACTTCATCTCTGTAGCATTGATTTACACGGCAGAAACTAACTATGCCTTGTTGACAATGATAATCTATTTGCTACATTGATATTTGAGCTTGTCTCTGATGTTTGTTACATTGCTTCACTGTTGTTTTTCTGTTGCAAGTGTATGGTTGCATTCGACTTCTATTTGGTTTCTGAGTTTCACCATTATACTGCCCTTATGCACTTTTGTTATATGAACTTGCTGGATGTAGTTGCTAGCTGCACTGAGTCTTGATAGCTTGCATGATGCATTTCTTTGCTGGTTTGAAGCTGTGCTTGCATGTGTTCCACTGATCATATGTTCGTAACTTGGTATTGTAGTCTGCCTTGTTGAGTTCCTGTAGTTTGCTGTACATATGAACTTGCATTGTTGATGCTCTTTGAGTTGCAGTGTTTCACCATACTTTAGTTCGATTTTGGTCTGGTATGTTTGTATGTTTGCCACTGACTTGTGTTCCCTGTTGCACATTCACCTGTTTACTCAAGACTATATATATGTGCATACATACATATGAATGTGTGTATGCATATATTCTTGGATTTGTACTAAGCTTGAGTTATTTGAATTTGTTGTTGCTCTTTGTAGTTGCACTCTGGTTGTCATGCACTATGATATTTTGTAGCCTGGACTGGTGCACATTGTTTGCTGTGACATTGTGACACTATTGCATTGTTGTTGTTTCCATATCTTGTGCTCGAGCTTGCATTCATTTCTGCTTTGTATCACCGCAAAATTCTTGCAGTCTTCATTTGATTGTTGCAGTATTAATTTGTGTTGTTGTCTTTACATTTTCCTGAGTCTTGTTAGTCAAGTTGCACACTCTTGATTATTTACTGTTGCCTTGTATCAATGCTCAGCCATGCCTTGATTCACTGTTTGTTGTTTGAACTTGGTCGAGTTCATTTGCATTCTGCAGTTGCATTGTACTCTTGATGTTTGGTCTGACCTGAATTTTGATATTATGTAACATGTTCATGTTTATATTGAACTAGTCTTTAAGTGCAGCACTTGTCTCTGGTTCTTCATTCTGGTCATTGCTTGTGACATCCATGTTGCAACTGGTTTGTACTTTGAATGCATCTGTGCATATCACTGTTGCATTACTGGTCTTTGCATCCATTCATGTTGATTTTTGAAATTTCACTTGAGTTGAATCCAGTTTCAAAAACTCGGGTTTGACCTTGTGCTCGTGTCGTGATTTTGAGTATATTGCACGTGAGTTGAACCCGGTTTTTCATTTGTGTTTGACCTGTGCTCACCTGTCCCTGTAGCATTATCAAGTGTATATGATGTGCACGGCCTTGTGGCATGTACCATGATACACCGTGCATGTCACATTGTTCGTGTATGATGAATTCAAACGTAAATGATGACGAACAACCCAAATAACTGAGGCAAATAATATTTTCAAAAATCCATATTTTATTTTATATTGCAAAAATATTTCTTTTTCAATTTTACTGCGTTAGTGGATATTTTTGCAGATTGCTCAGATGCTGGATTCTAACTGGAATGAAGTTGAAGATAAACTACGAGTGCGAGTGATATGTAGTGGGAAATTTCTATAAATTGAAATTGTGATGTATTGTAAACAAAATTGTATATGTATAGTGAGAGCTTGAATGTGTACTATTCAAAATTGTAATAAATATTTGTTTGAATAAAATTTCTGTTTGAATTCAAATTCTGTGTATTTAATTTTATTCAGCAAATATTTATTTAATCTATGAAAAATAAAATAGTACATTATCAAATACATTTAAAGAATGTATATATGTTTATTATCATCAAACAAAAAATCATATAAGCGCATATTCCACAGCGAGAACTAGGATTTGAAGACTAGAAACTCGACTTGAAGAAGATAATGGAACTATCAACTAGGAGAAATGATGTTAGAGGACACTGTAACGACCCGTATTTTAACGATAAGATATTTAAATAGTTGATTTAAATATTGAATCGATAATTAAGAAGTTTTCGAAAATATGACTTTTCACATACTGTCGAATTAGGACTCGAGACCACTTCCGTTGAGTTCGAATTGACGTTACGAATTAAAATGAGTACAAGGATAGTTATATTTGAAGATCGGATAATCTGATGACCGAAATAATCTCAAAATGCACGAAATTATCATCCCAGAGCGCTGCCTCAGATAGCGATGAAACTTATACCATTGAAACCGAAAAAATGAAGTAATATAATCAAACAGGTTTCCTTGTGATCCAGCGTGCCATGTGCTTGTACGGGCCCCTCCTCTTTAATTCATTTTCAAATTACTTTCCATCCTTAAAAGTGGCTACCTCCTCTAGATATACTCAAAATCAAAATCGACTAATCCGCTCAACTAAAAATCATTAAACTAAGCCCATTGAGCTGTATCAAAGAGAGCTTCGCTTCCAAATAGAGATCGAAGCATTCGAGAACGATTGGCTAAGCTCGTTGTAGCACACGACGAACTAGTGTTTGGCTTTTTTGGCGACGTGGTTGCCGACGTTGGTTTGGGGGAGGCGAGGCATGTTGGTGACGTTGATTTGGGGGAGTGTAGTGCACCAAGGCAAAGTGTGACATCTTTTTGTCGCTATGTGACCCATCTGGTCACATCTTATAGGAGGTGGTTAAGCTTCAACTTGTTGTGACGATTGCTAGAGTTTGTGTGAAGAGAAACGTGTTGGCGAAGACGGCACTACGTTTCGTTGAGAGATGAAGGAGAAATCAAAGGCGGAAGCTTGCGGTGATATGGGTTGATATGCACAAATGTGCATGACCTAGAAATGCTAATTTAGGGAAGAAGGAGATTTTGAAGGTAATTAAATTAGTTAAGTTAATTAATTATTTAATTAGGTTATTTAATTGTTTATTTAAGCTCAAATTATATAAAACTCGTATCTTTTGCATACGAGGTCCATTTTGGATGATGTTTCTTGCATTGTGCTCATGATGGAGAGCACTACGACTTGGCTTTAGTTTTGTCAGTTTTTGTTAAGGTAAGTGATATTTCCTCTCATTATACTATGTTGTTGTATAGTATTAAAACGACATTCTGAAATGATTCTAACTTTAACACGTGATATCTAATATGTTTAAACCTACATCTTATTGTATAAAATAATTTAAAATGGTTTTAAATTAACAATCATTTTTTCCATTGGCCCGCTATTTTGACGATTTTGATAGATTTAGGCTATTTTGGTATTAATCTCGCATTGGTTGCCTGGACGTATTGTATGCGTGTTATTATAGATGTATGTACGCTATTTTAGATGGTTGTATGCTTGTTGATTGCATGCATTCTTGTTTCTATGGTTTAGTTGAAAATGTCATTCAAAGGCGATATAGTATTAGGAAATATCTCATATGATAAGATTTCATGCACAGAGTTTCGTGCATGGTGACTGATCTGAAATGGAACGTCGACTTGGAAATATGCTTTGGATTTCAAGATGACCAGATGTTTTCATTTGATTTGTACTTATTATTTTTAGCTAAGTACATGATCACTACTCTAGAGTAGTCAATATCTACCATTATTGATGATGGTTGATTTGGCCAATTTTGATGTTAACGACGGTGATGCTTTAAAGAGCATAGTGTGATGGTTCATTCATTCGATATTTGATTGATGCTATGACTCTTCCACGAGTGGTTTTGGCGGTGAAGCGATAATGTGACACTTTGATGTGATGACTTCATGATTCGACGATGATGATTCCATGATGGGAAATAATGGCTTCGATGATGGATTCCTATGCCTCAAGATGCAGATAGTCGGACTGAAGGGACTATGGAGGAAGGTTATGGGACACACGATGATATTCTATGACTGACAATAGCTGGCTAAAATAGTTCCCAACCACGATGGCTTCATATGGAAGATGTAAACATAGTTCTGAGATGAGGACAAGCTTTGCTACAGATGATGTATGCAAATAGATCGTTGATATTCATAGGTTTTGATGTGTACTTGTAAAGTAGGGGCATGTGCGATGATATCCGTTGGGTTTACGAAGATCCTCTGGATACATCATATGAGGTTATGAAGTATGCACTAGATTGCATGATGTTTCGATCAATTTGCCCTAGGTTGTTTATGGGGATGTAGTCTAGTTCCTAGCCTACTAAGTGGCATGAGTTCGAGTATCGAGAAACCAGTACATTGAGTGGTCCTTGACTCTACAAGGGTGGTCATATAAGTATCATATATTCAATGCACTAAGTGAGTGATGTGAGGATGTATGGTGGATGTTATGTTTGCTTTGGTTATTTATCACTCTAGGGATGTCACATGATGCAGTTATCTTTAACGTAGACACCCAGACACCCATTAGCACTCTGACGTATAGTACACCCATAATGACTATGGAAGAGTGGAATATATCCTATGTTATGCGCTAACTCTCTAGATGCAGGGACAAATTAGGTATGATTCTCCGTACCCACTATTTCATATACTATATCGAATTTTGTAGTATTTTGAGATTGTTTATCACTCACATCAGACTATTGTCTGACACGAGGTTTTATGCTTTGCTTCTTATTACCTTGTATACTCTTAAATGAGTAAACTAGATAATAGGGATAAATGGCACATGGAGTTCTATAGATGGATTAGTAAGAGGCAATGCTTTCTCATACTTATATTTGGGCTTATTATTGCATATTCCGCTGTGTGACACTATGGAGCCTTGACGGCGTTGACTTATTATTATTACAGGCAGTTTATTGGATGAGTTTATTTATCATTTTATAAACTCTATTACTGTTTCGTATAACTGTACAAGCTTGTGTACTTCGCTTATATGTTTCGTGTAGTTATTACTGTCTTGCCTGTTTTATATTTGTAATGACTATTATATTGTATTCGATACGTTGTAAGATATACGGCAGGTTATGTGATTATTTAATGTTTTTTCTTTCTCCTCTCTTCTTTTCTCTTCTTTTATCTTCTCTTATCTTCTATTCCTCTTATATACTTCTATTTCTTTCCCTTAACATTCACTCTACATTGGTCAGATGCTCCAAGAGCGCACTATTCGATTATATGAGCATCAGTGGTGTAGGATGGTCGTCACATTTAATATTAGAGCTTAGGTTACATGATTACCGAATTGATGATCTAGTAGAAATAGGGTAGGAGTTGTCACCATAGAGTGGGTCTAATGTGTGTGTGTACGAGAAAGTGTGTGTTTGTTATATATTTTGGCTTTCAAAACTACATAGTAGTATTTATAGTATATAGGCTGTGTTGCATACACGAGTACCATTGATGTTGTTTTTCTTTATCAGAGACTGATCAATCTTATTATGCATTAAAAGTGATATGGCATAGGAGAAATGCTTCTATTAACTCCATCTTTGGAGCTGATGAGTGGGCAGGATCGGAGGCCACTAACCTCGATTTACAGAATATGTTCGCTATCATGATGCAAAACATTATCTGAAATGCCTAAGTTGCACCAAACGATTATGGTGCTGAAGTGCAAATGCCTAAATCGTCTGCCTCTTAGATTTACAGACTCCTGTTTTGCACCTCAAAGTGTGGTCTATCTTTAATTGATAATCCACTCAGAAAGAATGAAAATTTTATCATTGGGTTGAGTAACATCTTGGAAAGAGATTGACAGGCTATATTGATGAGAGCTTCGAGAAGTTGATCGAGAAGGCTTTATGATGTTAGAGCTTATACCCAATGAAAAAGGACTGTCCCAAACCAGTTAAGCAGGGGAAAAGGCATTACTATCTAGAGTATGCTTTCCGCTTATGGTGTTCCATACATGTTTTATTCGACGTTGATGTTTCACATTCCTTCATATCCAGTGCTTTGACAGATAGTGGGTTGACTAGCTGAAAGGGTACAGAGTAGTGGTGGATTATGAGAGGCCGTTGGTGACTTTAGGGACCGATGATGAGCGGAAGGTAGTGTTCGACTGCCCACTTGATTAACAGATGATGGTTAACTTTCTATATTCACTCGATATCCCACATGATGAGTTGTCATCTATGCCTGTAACTAGTGAGTGCCCATAAACATTCAATGAGGTGACTGGATAACTAATATATAGGGATGAACTTCCATATCGATCTAATAAAAGGTGCTAGACCAGCAGTTGTGCCTTTAAGGCATATGACGTCTAAAGAGCAGAGGGAACTAAAGGTGCAAGCAGATGACCTATTGAGGTGGTTTATTCGTAGTTTCATATTCAAGTGGGATGTACCTATAGTGTTTGCCATTAAGGCAGATGGCTTTTTGAGGTTGTAAGTTGATTACCATGAGCTGAATGGGATGACGAACAAGTTTCCACTACAGCTTATTAATGGCTTGTTTGATCAACTCTATACCACGAAGGTGTTCTCTCGGTTGGACCTTAAGATAGGATTTCATCCACTGGCAGTATCTAGAGAGAGTGTGCCAAGCATAGTGATTCGTACGCTACCTTGATTTTTGATTGGGTGGTTGTGCCATTCGGGATAATCGATGTGTTGGCATGCTTTGTTGGTCTCATGAATCATATTTCGAGGGATCAATTGGGTAAGTTTGTGCTTGTGCTCATTAATGATACTTTCGTTTACTTACGAGTAAAAGGGGAGCATGAGACACGATTGATGGTTGTGTTGGAGGTGTTGAGGAAGCACCAATTGATGGTGAAGTCTCTAAAGTATCACTTTTGGAGAAGGGAACTGAGATGCTTGAGTCATGTTGTTTTTGTGTAGGACATTGTTATAGATCCTACAAAGGTTATAGTGGTCTAGGATTTAATAGACCCAAGAGTGCTGCAGATTAGATGTTTCCTTGTATTGGCGAGAAGTTGTATATGCGTTACCAAGAACTTCTCAAAAGGTAGCAGCACCATTAACTGATTTGACAAGGGAGTATTAGACTTTTATTTATAACGCGAAGTGCATATATGCGGTAGTGAGTCTGACTGAGGGATTGATGCATGCACCGATGTTATTCATTTCGAATGGGAATGAGGAGTTGATAGTACATACATACTTGTGGTACTTGACTAGGTATGGTATTGATGCAGAAATGAAAGGTTGTCACGTACGCTAGTCAACAACTGAAACTGCACAGTAGGAAGTATTCGACTCATGATTAGAGTTAGCGGTGATAGTATTCTCTTTAGAGACTTGGAGGCACTATCTATTAGGAGGAGGGTTCGAGTTGTTCATTGATCCCACATCATCATCGAAGTATCTCTTCTCCGAGAAGGATGTTGACCTTCGCCAGTAGCGATGGTTGGAATTCTTGACCTTCTACATCTTTGACATTTCCTATACGCCCGTAAGGTAAATGCATTTGTTGATGCTTTGAGTGGAAAACATACCGGTTTGGGAGTGATATTCCTATAGTGGACATTGCTCAAGTTTATCACTGGTTATGACTTCAAAACTCGATGTGAGCTATGGCAAAAGATGATGGCTAGTTTAACCATCGGACCTACGTTGATTTAGCATATCGATACTAGTCAAAGGCGTGAAGCTGGACTACTAGATATAATTACTAAGTTATAAGGATGCAGTGCGGACTCGACCAAGACAGTATGCTCCGTAAGGATTTGTTCCCGATGTCAATGGTTGAGGGATAAGGCATCATGAGAGTGCTTACATTCAAGATTGACTATACATTCCGATGATAATAAAATGCACCTTGATACGAAGAAAACATTTTACTGGGAAGGGATGGAGACGGACGTCGAGCATTCATTTCGAGATGAATGAATCATCAGTTAGTAAACGTTGAATAGAAGAAGCCAAGTAGTTACTACAACCGCTTGAGATTCCCAGGTGGAAATGGGAGTGGATATCGATGGACTTAATCTATGGAATGCAAAGGAATAGAACATAATGTGATAACATGTGAGCCACAGTCGATAGATTGACGAAGAATGCACGATTTATATGCTTCAAGTCTAGTAGAACAACATCCAAATTAGTCTAGTTATATATAGAATGGATAATGTGATTATATAGTGTGTCAAAGAGCATTGTAAGTGGCCAAAACCCATTGTTCACTAGTGGGTTTTAGGAGAACTTACAAGTGGCATTTGGAAATTTGACACCAAATTGACTAGATGATATCGAGATTAAACTAGGAACATCAAGACCTCTAGGCCTATTTGTACCGATAGACGTGATATGAAACAGGTTAGGAGGAAGGCGGTGGGGTAGTAAAGGTTCGATTGGTTGAAAGCGAAGATGATTGCATGTGGGAGACTAAGTAAAGCGTGAGGATCACTTATCCAAAGCTCTTCACTTGGATAGATCCCATTTTTCATACGCTTTCATATTGGATATCATGTTTGATGTCTTATACTAGACAGTTTAGTATCCTACATGTCAGGATAGGCATGGATGTTACATTTTAATGTTTGATCTTATATGTGCATGTTTGATTGTTGGCATTTGATATGAATACTTTTACTTATACGGTTGTTAGGCATGCATGATAGTTATGGTTTGATATAGCAAACTTATTCGAGGTGATTGCTATATACATGATTTAGCATGCTTAAATACATGATGATGTTACATTTGTGTTTAACCTCTTTTGTTGAGTGTGTGTTCAAGTAAATGAAGGCAAGTTTTGGCCATTTAGATGCTTACTCCCTTTTATTTGCATCTAAATGGTACGCTCTTGCTATAAAAGAGGTATGTATGATTTATAGTGTAGATTCGAGTATATATGCTTGGTTGTCCTTGGAAATGAGATACCTCCGATATGAGATGTTTTAGATATGAGATGTATATATATCTATGTTGTATTGGGATTTTTCCCAGACCTAGCCATGTAAAGGAGGTGCTGATGAATTTTTTCAAAATGTGATGGCCAGTGAAAGCCTTTGGGTTGGGGGACGTTCTCCTTACTTTAGGAATTTCGAGGACGAAACCCTTTAAGGAGGGGAGAATGTAAGGACCCATATTTTAACGATAAGATATTTAAATAATTAATTTAAATGTTGAATTGTTAATTAATTGAAGGTCCCAAAAATATGATTTTTTACGCATGCAGTTGAATCAGGACTCGAGACCACTTCCATTGAGTTCGAATCGATATTGCAAATTAAAATGAATATAAGCATAGTTATATTTGGAGATCGAACGATCTGATGGCTGAAACAATCTCATTTCAAAGTGTTGTCTCAGATAGCAATGAAATTTACACCATCGGAACTGGAAAAATAAAAAAATGCACGCAAACGAGTTTCGTTGCAATCAGATGTGTCTTATGATCACATGAGCTCGAAAAGTACGATGATTTATTTGAGAATTCAAATAAATTAAATATAATATTATTTAAATCAACACACTTAAACCCTCCTCTCTAATTCATTTTCAGATTATTATTTCGTCCCTAAAAATGGCTATCTCCTTTAAATATATTCAAATACCAAAATTGGTGGATTCGATCGACTGAAAATCACAAAAATAAGCCCATTGAGCTCGTATCGAAGAGGCTTCACTTCCATATGGAGATCGAAGCATGCGACGATGATTGGTCGGGCTCGATGTAGCACAAAACAAACTAGGTTTGACTTTTTTGGCAATGTGGTTGGAGATAGGCAAAATGAGGCTGGTGTTTTCTTGGTCGAGGCGAGGTGTTTCGAGGACGTCGATTTGAGGCAGTGCGTCGCACTAAGGTGAAGTACGACATCGTTTTGTCGCCACGTGACCCACCACATCGCGTCTTATAAAAGGTGGTCGAGCTTCGGCTTCTTGTGTCGGCCATGGAGTTCATGTGGACAGAAGTGTGTTGGCGAAGACGACACGCTACATGACGTTTCGTTAAGAGATGAAGGATAAATTGAGGGTGGAAGCTTGTAGTGATATGGGTTGATATGCACAAAAGTGCATGGCCTGGAAATGCTAATTTGGGGAAGAATGAGATTATGAAGGTAATTAAATTAGTTGATTAATTATTTAATTAGGTTATTTAATTGTTTATTTAATCTTGAATCTTATAAACCCGTATCTTTTGCATACGAGGTTCGGTTTGAATGCTGTTTCTTGCGTTGCGTTGGTGATGGAGAACTCTATAACTTGGTGTTGATTTTGTCAGCTTTTGTTGAGGTGGGTTGTATTTTCTCTCACCGTATTATGATTCTTAGTATTGTATTAAAACGATGTTTTTAAATGATCTCTAACTTTAAAATGTGATATTTAATATATTTAAACTACATATTATTTTATATAAGAATTTAAAAAATGTTTTTAAATGGTTTTAAATTAATTATCACATTTCTTCCATTGACGAACTATTTTGATGATAGTGATAGATTTAGGCTATTTTGGTACTAATCCACATTGGTTGCTTGGATGTATTATATGTGTGTTATCATAGATGTATATAGACTATTTTCGACATTTGTATGTTTGTAGGTTGCATGTATGCTTGTTTGCTTAGTTTGGTTGAAAACATCGATTGAAGGCGATAAAGTACTAGAAAATATCTCATAGGGTAAAATTTCGTGCATAGAGTTTCATGCATGCCGATTAATCTAAAGATGGAAGATGGACTTGGAGATGTGCTTTAGATTTCATGATGGATGTCGGACGTTTGCATTTGGTTTGTACTTAGCAATTTTTGGCTAAGTACACGATCAAAGTAGTCGTTAAGTACACGATTAAAGTGGTCGTTTTTGACTACTTTGGACTAGCCGATATCTACCACTATCAATGATGGTCGATTAGGCCAATTCTGACATGGACGATGGTGAGGCCTCGAAGAGAATGATGTGATGATTCGTTTATTTGTTTAGGATATTTGATTGATGATATGACTCTTCGACGAGTGGTTTTGGAGGTAAAGCGAAGATGTGATGCTTCGACGCGATGACTTCACGATTTGACGATGATGATTCCGTGATGGAAACTGATGGCTTCGACGATGGTTAGTTATACTTCGGGGTGTAGAGTACTCAAATTAATGAGACTGTGAAGGAAGGTTATAGGATGCACGATGACATTCTATGACTGACAATGGCTATCTAGAACAGTTTCCAACCGCGGCAACTTCAGATAGAAGTTGTAAAAATAGTTCTAACATAAGGATAAGTTCTACTATGGATGATGTATGCAAAGGGATCGTTGATATTCGTAGGTTCTGATGTGTACTGTAATGCAGGGGTACGTGTGATGATATCCGTTTGGTTTACAGGGCATGCCCTGGATACATCACATGAGGCTACAGAGTATGCCACATATCACATGATGTTTCGATCTGTTTACCCTGGGCTGTTTGCGGGGATGCAGTCTAGTTCCTGGCCTATTGAGTGGCAAGGATTCGAGTGCCAAGAAACTGGGAGTTGAGTAGTCCTTGGCTCTAGGGGGTGGTCATATTAGTATCATACATCTAACGCACTGATTGAGTGATGTGAGGATGAATGATGGATGCTATGTTTTCTTTGGTTATTTATCACTCCAGAGATGTCACATGATGCGGTTATCTTTAACATAGAAACCCGAAAACCATTAAGACTCTGACGTATAGTACACTCATAATGACCTTTAGAGTAACATATATCCTATAATATGTGCCAACTATTTAGATGCAGGGATATGTCAGGTATGATCCTCTATACCCTCTGTTCCATGTACTATATGGACTTTTATAGTATTTTGAGATTGTTTATAGCTCAGACCGGACTATTATTTGAATCGAGGTTTTATGCTTTGCTAATTGTTACCTTGTGTACCCTTAAATGAGTAGACTAGATAACATGTATAGATGGCACATGGAGTTCTATAGATGAACTAGCATAAGGCAATGCTTTCTCATACTTATATTTGAGCTTATTATTGCATGTTTCGCCATGTGACATTATGGAGCCTTGACAGTGTTGACTTATTATTATTAAAGCCAGTTTATCATTTGAATTTATTTATCATTGTATAAACTCTATTACTATTTCATATAACTATATGAGCTTATGTACTCTGATTCTGTGGTTCATGTTATTACTGTCTCGCCTGTTTTATATCTCTGATAACAATTTTATTTTATTCGATGCACTTTAATATATACGACAAGTTATGTGATTGTTTGATGTTTTCTTTCTCTTCTCTTCTATTCCTCTTCTTCACTTATATTTATTTCCCTTGACAATCATCCTACATCATACAGATACTCCAACAGTGCACTGTTCGATTATATGAGCATCGGTGGTGTAGGGCGGTCATCACAGAAGCCAACAAGGACTTGGGGGCACCCAAGAGGTGTCCTCGGGATATAACCCCCTTTCATCTACATAACCAGAGATGAAACAGAGACGATGATGATAGAAATGTTGGACTAATGATAATTCGTCAAGAAGAGATAATGGAAAGATTCCTTTAAGGATGGGACAACTAGGAATAGTTAGAATTATTGTAGACTAGAATGAAAGGTCGTAGCAAAACACACTTAGGAACAAAATGGAATAAAATAGAGCAACCTTCGAAGAGGTGCCACAACTTGGTACTGATCCCCAGGCATAAGTTAGTGCAATCAAAGAGGGCTTGGGGGCATGATGAATTTGGACTTGGACAGAGATGAGACATGCCTGGGAAACAATGTTGAAAACCGAAATGTGAATCGAAATGCAATTGCACAACTAGAGGAGTACATGCCAGAATTCCCCTATAGGAACATGAGGCAAAATGAAAATGTTGGAAAAGTCTTTGTTATACAATAATGATAGGACTACTGAGATAGTTAGACGAGCAATGACAGGTGGACCGACCAAAGTCAATAGGATGTAACAGAAATCCACTCACTCTTAACATCCAGTATGCAAAGAATCCACCTGATTTCAAGCTACAGACACCAGAAATGTACGATGAAAAGACTGATCTAATGATTCATCTAATGAGATACATCTGACATATGGTGGTGTTGGGTGCGTCTAAAAAGGTGGTGGGATGTTGTTTCCTTTATATTTGATAGACTTAGTGGTAATGCGGTTTAGATAGACAGAAAACGGGTCCATCGGCACACAAGCTGAATTGATGGATAGTTTTATGGGACAGTTAGGATTCATATTTCAGGACCAAAGAATGTGATAATGTTATCAAGCTAGAAGCACAGGGTCGAAGAGACCTTAATGAGTTATTTGACTTGGTTTAATGTGGCAACTGTTGTCGTTCATATGCAGGATATCGATGATTCTGATGGCGGCGGTCTCAGGAGTTGGTAGTAAAATAAATTTTAAGATTGCTTTGGAAAGGGACCACCAGTGGATCTCACAGAGGTTTACCATGAGGTTAAGAGGTACTTGCATCAGGAGGACCTTCCAAAGCGAGATTTGGAAAAGACAAAGGAAAGATAAAGGTGGATGATGACTTCGAAAGACCAAAGCAGTAGAGAAGGTAATCAAAATTCCCTTGACATTGAGTTAAATGAAACCCTGGAGAAGATTTACTTAGATACCTGAGGGAAGATTTCCTATCGAAAACCGATGAAGAGAGAACTCACGGATCGGAAAAAGAGATCGGAAAAGTATTGCCTATTTAGTGAGCTGGATGGGCATGAAATAAATGATTGTAGGCACCTTCATGATTTAATTGAGGAGATGGTTAAGAACAACTGGCTGCAGCAGTACATGAGGATCAAGCTGTAGTGATGCAGCGGAAGCAGCCATCGTCTATAGTAAATGAAAGCGGCCTTGGATTTAGGTCGAGGATAGCTATCTAATAATTGAGACAGCAAAGAGTTATGTTCGGTTCTTGCACTTTGCCTTTATTTTCAATAAATGATGCAGAATTACAACCAAGCCACTTACTCGTGCATAGGACCTCCATCGATGTCTAGGCATGCTCTAAGTTGTATGTTAGGCCATAGTGCTTAGTAGGACGAATGTTTTGATGTTTATTAGACGTTTGAATTTGAATTCTATGAATAATTGCTTGATTTTAAAAATCACTCGAATGTGATAATTGATATTGAATTCGAAACACCAACGGAGATTGCTTACCACATAATATTGATTTCTGAATTGATTGAACGTGATTTTCCCAATTGGAGAGATGGGGCGATGAGCCATAAGGTGTAAGTTCCCTTGTTAGAGAGTAAGTGGATTGGGCTTGCATAGGATAATAAGGCCCCTCACGGAGAGTGAACAATTAGACTCGCCCAGTAATTGGGTCTCCTCCCCAAAGAGTGAGCAGATTGGATTCAATGAACAAATGATCCACATCGATCGAGGATTGAATTACTGATTTGGAAAGATTGAGAATTAAACCGAAAATACGGAGAGATCAACAGCCAACCTGGATAATGATAATGTGATCTAGAGAGATCCAAGATTAGACATTGGATTTGCACACCACTCGGCTTGAAACAACTTGATAGTGATTATCAAGTTAAGTCACTGCTTAGATTCAGTTGAGCGTTTTTGTAATGGTATTCTAGGCGATGCTAGACGATTTATAAATAGTGCCCCAATCGATATCTGGTATGTTTGAAGAGTAAATTGGACGATATTTGCTCGTATATTTGACAGACTAATCGGTAATGTGGTTTAGATAATTAGAAAACAGGTACATCAGCACATGGGCCGAATGGTGAATGGATTTATGAGATAGTTCAGGGTTCATATTTCATGCCTAAAGAATGTGATGACGTTAACAAGCATTAAGCAAAGGTTGGAGAAATCCTAAGGAGTTATTTAACTAGTTTTAACATGGCAGTCGCTGCAGTTCATAAGCTGGATCCACCAGTGGTTCTAAAGGTGGCAATCTCAAGAGTTACTAGTAAGATAGAGTCTAAGATTGCTTTAGAAAGGGATCCACGACGGATTTCATTGAGTTTACCATAAGGCTGAGAGATACTTACGTTAAGAGGATGCTGATGCTAAAAAGGCAGAGGTTAATGTTGTGATGTCGGAGGACCTCCAAAGCAGGATTTGGAAAAGACAAAGAAAAGCAAAAGGTGGAAAATGACTTAGGAGGACCAAAGTGGTAGAGAAGGGAACCGAAATTCTCTTCTAATACGGAGTTGAACAAAACCCTAAAGAAGATTTACTTAGATACCGAGGACTAGACTCTCTATCGGAAACCGATGAAGAGAGAACCCATGATTGGTAAAAGAGATCGGGAAAGTATTGCCTATTCCACGAGCTGGATGTACATGAAACATATGATTATACACACCTTCATGATCTGATTGAGGAGCTAGTTAGGAACAACCGACTATAGCAATACGTGAGGAACCAAGCTGTAATTATAGGATTGTTTTCACCCTAGAGGGGGGTGAATAGGGTGATACTAATAATAATAATAATAATTAATGCAGAAATAAAAACAATAGAAGAGATCACACACAAATTTACCCAGCTTCAGCAAAACACTACCTACATGTTGCCCCCAAGGTTTCCTTTAGAAATTAAGTAGTCAGACGCTTACACACATAAACTTACGACACCCGCTAATGACTAACCTAACTCTACGCTCAAAACCCTGTCACAACTCATCCACTGAGTTGCGAATTATCGAACTACACCACTATAGTTTGTAACTTAGCCACACGACTAGAGAGTTAAACAATCTTAAAAGAAAATTACAAAACAAAATAAAATTATTAAATAAAATTAAAAAACAAAACAAAACCCTATTAATAATTGAAGCCCAAGCAATTATAATAATCATGGCCCACCTAGATAATTAAAATGAAGGCAATCCCTTTTTTTTACTTTGACCCAAATCTCTTTTAGTCCATACCGTTCCTTTTGTGACTTGTGATCTGAAATTAGGGTTTGTTGAAATTTGAAGCGCCGATTGAAAATTCAAATCAATTGCTTATCGTCCCTCAGTTAGCTTCAATGCTCCTTGTTATGTGCTCTTCAATTGTTGGCGGTCGCTTCATATGTGTCGAGCTTAAATGGTATGCGATATGCCCCCTTTTGATATTGATTATTGCTCCACTTGTTTGATTCGAGTTTTGGAAATTTTCTGTGATTGATTCTAAGTATGCTCTCTGATTTATCTCAAACTCGAATGAATTTGTCGATGATGATTTGGGCTGAATTTATAGGGTTCCAACATCCTATATTTTCATTCATATAAATATGTTTGAATTCTTCATGATTTTATCTCTTGCTTTGATTTACTATGCTCGGCCATGGATTTTAAATCGAACAGTATGATATTTGTTGACTTGTTCCATCTTGTACATATACTCTATGTATTTGAATTTTGGTTCCGTCCTTTTCTCCTTCGATTTTGGCATTTGAATATCTGAGATAATATATTGGGTTAATGTGATTTTTGACTTCGACTTGTTTATTTTGAAATCCTATCCAAACTGCTACTTTTTCAACAAATGACTTTATTACCCGAACTACAGCTGTCTATATTTGAATTTGGTAGCTTTGCATTTCACTATGTTACATATGCATATACATGTTGCTACACTGTCCCATATTTGCTGTCATGGTGAGTTTTCATGTGTGATGGTCTTGTTTCATGTTGTCATTTAGGCAGTTGTTATTTTGAACTCTTGACCATTGCATTGAACTTTAGAGCTTCTATTGTCATTTTTGTGTGGAGCTTTTGCCTTCATAAATTTGGAGTCTTGTTCCACTGCTTTGATCTGAGTCTTCATGTAATTGGATTTTTGTACATTTGAGAACTGTAAACTGCTTCATACTCAAATGATAGTCGCTTCGAATCATTTGGTCTTGGTTGTCACTGCATATTGCTGTGACCAGTGCACTTGTATCAGTCCATGTTGAACTGCTTGCTCATGCTTGTATTTCATGTTTCCTCAGAGTTGCATTCACTTGTATGTTGTTCTACTTGAGTCCGTGAGTTCATGCCTCTGAACTTCTGATTTGGTCCAGTCTATTTTTGGTCAGTTGATGTCCGGTACTTCATATAGTCTGCATTTTAGTAATGCATTGTTTCCTTTGTTGTTATAATTCTGGTTTCATGTGCACACGAGCATTGCATCCATGTTTGTTTGATCTTCTTGAAGTCTAGTTGAGTTTTTGTGTTGAGACTTCATGTAGCATTGTTGAAATTGAGCTTGTAGTCTCCTCAATTTGTTCATATACACTGTCATTTGGTCATGTGGTCTTCAGATGTTGCTCCTGAACATCCATGTTGGTGTAGCCTTGTGTTGATTCTGGTTGCATGCCTTGTCCATGTGTGCATATTGTTTCGAGTATGTGCATATGAACTTGTACATTTCTTGTACCATTTCGAGTTGTTGCAGTCTTGTGCATATTGTTGATTTTGCGTTTGCATTTGAGTCATATGGTCACCACTGCTTGTTAAAGTTGAAGTCTGTATTGTTCATTTGTTGGTCTTCAAGTTGTACTGGCTTGTGAACTGTTCAAGAGTGTTCTGTTTTGTTTTGAAGTCACCATTGTTGATTGTTTTGCTACTATATGTATATATACATGTATACATGTGTGAACATGCATGTATATATGTATTCTATGTTGAAGCTTTGCATTCATGTTAGTGTTGACTTTTGATCTGGATTTTCTTCGAGTTTGGCTAAGTTGACTTGGTCGAGATTCATATTCACTTGAGTTTAATCTGTTAGGAAATCAAATCTACGATTTCAATGACAACAACTATATAATGGAAATCGAATATGCATATATATATTTATATTTACAGGTACTTGCTAGAATGACATCACTAGAAAGACAAGAACAAGGCTCAAAGAACATTACAAGAGACTACAAGTCGATAGGATCGACGGAGGAACAAGGCAGATGCACAAAGAAAACATGCACAGTTTTCAGACGTCTCGGTGCACTAGCCAGACGTCTGAAGAAATTCTTTGGAATACAAAACAGACGGGATCAGACGTCTGGTTGATGCACTCGGACGTGAAAGACTACTGTATACAAAAAAAATCTACAGAGTCAGACATCTGAAACAAATACCAGATGTCTGATTCTAAACTCGAATTTAAAATTCAAATGATAACTGACACATTTGAAAATACATCTTCGCTTCTCTTCGCTGCAACTCTTCATCACCATCAGAAGCAACTATAGAGCACTTGTTAATAGATGCAACTACTCAAGAAACCTCTCTACCACTATATATAACATCAAGAATCAAAGAGAAGAACTCACTTTACTTACTTGCGCTCATTACTCACATACTTTGTTATATTCTTGATCTCTAGCAATCTATACTTGTATTTCACTCTTCCATATATTCAGATCTCCTCAATCAATACTCTCTAGATTTATATATTGGAAGCATTTGTACATAATAGTCAATATCTGTGTTATAGAACACATACTTGACAAGAACAAGCTATTGTAACCAAGCCTATTCCTCTAGGGGAAGTGAGGGTGTTTGATAGTCGAATTCCCAAGGGGAGCTTCACGAATGGACGTAGGACGAGAGGTCTGAACCGGAATAAAATCCTGGTGTGCTTATTCTATATTTACCTAGATTAGTTTTATCTTAGTTTCATCATATAGTTCGTCACATATACTTGCATATACACTACACGATCCACTCTATAGACTTTCATTTGGTATCGAGCAAGGTTTGATCAAATTACAGTAACAAGTTTTTGAATCACTTTAATATGGTAAGTATTTTTCAAGAAGGACAATCCACAGCACGACCCCCACTTTTTAACGGCTCTAACTATGCATATTGGTCTATACGTACGAGAATTTTTATGGAAGCTAATGGACTAGAAATTTGGTCAGCCACTCAAGATAAATATGAAGCACCTACTATTTGCTATGAACACATGGACCAATGCACAAAAAACGGCAGCTTATAATAATGCCAAAGCTATGAATTTTTTATTTTGCTCACTAGATAAAAATGAATTTTCATGTTTCATTTATGTAACACGACATTTGATATTTGGCGTACCTTACATGTTGCACAGAAGGCACAAACAAAGTTAAACAAACTAAGATTTCAATTTTACAAAATCAATTCTCATCATTTAAAATGAAACAAAATGAATCTATAGTGGATATGTACTCTAGATTCCAAACCATTCAACATGATTTAATGGCGCTTGGAGTCAAATTCACAAATTTTGATTTAGTATCTAGAATACTCAATTCTTTAACTCCAGAGTAGGAAAGAAAAGTATTAGCTATCGAAGAAGCTAATGATCTCTCAGCACTCTTAGTTGAAGAGATGATAGGAAATTTAATGTCCTATGAAGCTATTTGCAGGCACGAAAAGAACTAAATTCGGAAAAGAAGAACATAGCATTCCCAGCAACAAATGAAGATCTGATTTAGATGAAGAACAAATTGTATTTATTTCCAAAAAATACAACAAATTCAAGAAGTTTAGGAAAATGACTAAATTTAAGAAAGGAGGTAAATCAAGCTCAACAAATCAAAATTCAATCAAGTGCTATGAATGTGATCAATTTGAACATATGAAGAAAGACTGTCCGAAGCTCAATAATGATAAAAAGAAGAACAAATTTGAAAAGTTCAAAAAGAAGAAGGCTTTCAAAGTAACATGGGATGCATCAGATTCTTCATCATCATCAGATAGTGATAGTGATGGAGAACAAGCAAATGTGTGTTTATGGTACAACTGATGAGGTATGTCCCGAACTTAGCTATGACGAATTATTAGAACCTAGCATGGAATTAGATGATAAATTTAGACAAATTAAAAAATTGAACAAAGAACATGTAGCCAAAATAAATAGATTAGAACTTGAAGAAGGAATGTTAAAAAATGAAAAAATTATTTTAAAAGAGGAACTAGAATTATCTCAAGAAAAAATTAAAATAATTTGGTCAAAAATGAGGCTATTACTATTGATTTTGATAAAACTAAAATAATAAAGGATAACTTGTTAAAAGAAAATGTCAACTTGAAGAGTAATATTGAACTATTGAAAACTGAAAATTTAGAACTAAAAGAAAAATTAGATAAAATTACAAATAATGTTTCAAAATATAATAAAGGAAAACAAGATTTGGAAAATCTTATTAAAACTTCAAAACCATCAATGTAATAGAAATGGAACAAGATTTAAAAATACTTCTAAACAAAGAGGAAATGGTGATAAGAAATATTTTTATAAAAAGACTAATAGTTCACCTAAGTCTAATATGAATATCAGAAATATAAAAATTTGGATTCCTAAGACAAATAATAATTTGATTAGACAAAAACATACTAATAATTTCTTAGAGAATGTAGTCTATAATAAGAATTATATTCATAAAGCTACCAAACCATCTTCGGTATGACTACCTATTTCTCTTAATATCTAGGACCCCAACAAAGTATAAGGGTACCAATTAAAACATCTTTTATTTTGTAGGTACCTAAAATAAAAAATAAAGCAAAATGGATACTAGATAGCAGATGATCCAAATATATGACCGGAAATTCAAAAATGTTATCAAATATATAACATACATCGATGGTGTGACAGTAACTTTTGAAGATAACTCAAAAGGATGCGTCGTGGGCATTGGGGAATCGTCAACTCTTGTATTCCTAACTCCCCTATTATTACAAATGTTTTATTAGTAGAAAATCTAAAACACAACCTACTAAATATTAGTCAATTATGCGATAAAGGTTTTCAAATCAATTTCGAAAAAGATAGATGTAACATTTTAGATAATAACAAACAAATTATATTTGAGGGTTTTAGAAACAAAAATATTTATGTCTTAAACATAAATATAAATAAAAACTCAAATTTTTGTTTAACCGCCAAACATGATGATCCATGGTTGTGGCATATACGATTTTGCCATATTAATTTTAAATATATTAATAAATTAGCAAAATATAAGCTAGTTAGAGGTTTACCTAAAATAAACTACAAAGTAGAAAATTTATGTGACGATTGTCAAATTGGAAAACTAAAGAAAAGTTCTTTTAAATATAAAAATAATATTCTTACAAAACAACCATTAGAATTATTACCTTTAGATTTATTTGGTCCAACGCAAATACAATCTATAAATCACAACAAATATGTTTTTGTAGTAGTTGATGATTTTTCAAGATACACATGGACTTTATTTTTAAAACATAAAAGTAACACCTTTGGTATGTTTAAAATATTTGCTAAAAGAATTAAAACACAAATGGATTTGAAAATTAAAAATATTTGAAGTGATCACGTTGGGGAATTCAAAAATGATCTTTTTATGTAATAAGAAAGAAATAAGTCATAATTTTTCTTTTCCCCGCATACCTCAACAGAACGGTGTAGTAGAAAGAAAAAAATCATACGTTACAAGAATGTGCACGAACACTATTAAATAGTAGTGGTCTATCAAAACCTTTTTGGGCTAAAGCTATTACCACAGCTTGTTATGTATTGAATCGAGTAACCATTCGTCCTATGACTAAACAAATTATTTTGAAATATTTTTGAAAGAAAACCTAAAGTATCATACTTTAAAACCTTCGGATCAAAACGTTTTATATTAAATACAAAAGATAATATAGGAAAATTTGATCCAAAGGTCGATGAAGAAATCTTTGTTGGATATTCGGATCGCAGCAAAGCATATAGAATTTGTAATAAACGAAATAACACTATTGAAGAAAGTTTACATGTTTTATTCGACGAAAATCTTCTTAACCATCATTGATGATGAAGAAATAATTTCAACAACAAATACAACAAATTCTATTAATAATGAGATAAATGCGTAAAATAATACTTTGATATCATCTCCTAGAATTCTTAAGCATCGTCCAAAAGATAATATCATTGAAGATCTCAATTCTAGAGTAACTAGAAATCAACTTAATCAAATAAGTCATATAGCATTTGTGTCAAATTTTGAACCAAAAAATTATAAAGAAGCCTCAAATGATAATTTTTGGATAATAGCTATGCAAGAAGAGTTAAATCAATTTGAACGTAATAATATTTGAGAATTAGTACCAAGACCAGAAGATCAATCGGTTATAGGAACAAAATGGGTATTTAAAAACAAAGCAGATGAAAACGGAAATACTGTTAGAAATAAAGCACTTTAGTTGCTCAAGGCTATGATCAAGAAGAAGGTATCGATTATGACGAGATCTTTGCTCCAGTATCAAGATTAGAGGCCATTCGTACATTGCTTGCTTTTGCAAATTATCACAATTTTAAACTATTTCAAATGGATGTCAAAAGTGCCTTTTTAAATGGTTTTATTAAAAAAACATATATGTCGAACAACCTCGATTATTTGTTCCCGAAAAATATATCGACCATGTTTTTAAATCGCAAAAAGCGTTATATGGATTAAAACAAGCTCCTCGTGCATGGTACGAACATCTTAAAAATCACTTAATTGCATCTGGTTTTCAAATAGGCAAAATCGATACAACTTTATTTATTAAACGAGAAAATAATGAGATTTTAGTTGTACAAATTTACGCGGTCGATATTATTTTTGGTTCAACTGACGAAAATCTATGTAATCAATTTTCAAATATTATGAAAAATGAATTTGAAATGTCTCACATAGGGGAATTAAATTTCTTCTTAGGTTTACAAATAAAACAACTTGAAAATGGTATTTTTATTCATCAAGAAAAATATTGTAACTATCTATTATGTCGTTTTGAAATGGATAAAACTTCAAGCAAACCAACACCGATGAGTACTAGTGTTCACTTAGAAAAGGATGATAACGGAAAAGATTTCAATGAAAAATTACATCGTAGCATGATTGGTTCCTTACTCTATTTGACGGCTAGTCGACCCGATATTATGATGAGTGTATGTCTGTACCCGATTTCAGGCAAAACTAAAAAAATCTCACCTAAGAACTGTTAAATGCATCTTATGATATCTATCTAGTACTAAAGATTACGGTTTGTTTTACCCTAAAGGATCATCGTTTGAACTAGCTTCATATACTGATGCGGATCTCGGTGGATGTAGAACAAATCGTAAGAGTACTAGTGGAATATGTCGCTTTATCGGACAATCATTAGTTTCATGTTTTAGTAAAAAGCAAAATTGTGTCTCCTTATCAACTTGCGAAGTCGAATATATTTCAGTAGCTCTAGCATGTGCACAAGTGATATACGTGCAAAAACGCTTACGGATTTCGGAAAAATTATCAATAAATCACCAATATATTGTGATAACACGAGTGCAATAAATCTATCAAAAAACCATGTAAATGACTCGCGAACTAAACATATAGATATACGACATCATTTTTTACGTGAGAATGTTGAAAAGGGAATTACTTCATTAGAATATGTAAATACCGATAATCAAGTAGCAGATATTTTCACAAAACCACTAAATGAACAAAAACTGCGATGCGATTTAGGAATATGCTCTCTTAATGATCTTCTAAATTAATAACCACACCTTCACTTATGCTATGATTAGCGAATAATTTTCTATCTACAAATTGTAATTGATAAATCCTTCACCTTTAGTTTTTTTGTTAGTTAGTTTATGAAAATTATCTATAAATAATTTTTGAACTTATATATAAATCATCATACAACAAGAAAGAAAAAAAATACACACAATTCATACTATTTTTCAACTAAATATAATCATGGCTTCTGAAAATTCTTATCTATCCATTTCGACACCTACAACGGATAGCTCGGCGGATACACCACAACGGCTTCCTACCCCCACACCAAATCAGAAACAGACGTATAGGTGGTCCTCTTATCACACGGGATTCAATCCTGACAACAAGAAGTCCAAACGATCTTTATTTGTCTCTCCTAACACAATGGAGAAAATTGATGAGATACATCACTATCAAAAACAACATACAGATCCACGACGAGAATTATATTTTGAGCAAAAAGTCATGGCACGTCGACTAAACTTTTTGGAGCAAGTAGTGATGAAGTTTTGTACTTCACGGAAGAAATATGTCCATGAACCACTTCTAATGCCTTGCAGTTTCTTGGATCCCTCCACCTCGTATCGTACATCTTTGGTCTCATCATCAAAGCGATACTCTGGTACCCTGAGAAGCCACGAATGTGGAATATATGGTCTCCACTCAAACCATGAAGGGATGACAAGTCAGATGATCGCAAAATTCCATCGCCATCTAAATAGATTATATTTTTTTATTGTATTTGTATCTATGTATAGTTGTAATTTTGTTTCACAAAAAATAATAATACATGTTGTTTCAAATAATAGAAGGTCGAGAAATAAGCAACAACCTTTAGAATTAGTCTATTTTTGGAAGATTGGTAGTTTCAGACGTCTGTATATTGACCTCAGACGTCTGACCCTCTGATATCCCATGAATTTTTTATCACTGCGCATATGTCAGACGTCTGTCATAATCTTCCAGATTTTTGAAAATTTTCTTTGCCTCCTTGAAATACATATCAGACTATTTCAGACGTCTAAACTTTGAACCAGACGTCCGAATTAAGTCTCTGCCGCCTAATTATAAACAATCGACCTATTTCAGATGTCTAATACTTAAACCAGACGTCTAAAAAATCTACCTGACTATCAAATTTTTAAAACTCGGCCAAACCAAACGTCTACCGATTAAACTAGACGTCTTAAATTATTTACCGTGTTTGAATTAGGGTAAATCAAACGCCTGAATTCGCTTCCAAATGTCTAAAATTCAATCGAAAGTATAAAACACCAAGATAATGTTTATTTTTTAATCTCACTTCTATTTTCAATCGGTTATACTTCATCGACGATTTTTTACTCAAAAAAACATCTTTTCTTTTCACACTCACTTGATTACAATGCCTCCTAGAACTAAAAACCCTAAGATATCCAAAAGAAAACAAGACCAACCAACTTCCTCAAATCCTCAAGTTTGCTCAGATGATCAAATCGAAAGGTGGATGAATCGAGCACTACACTCACTCAAGAGATATGAGGATATACAGATGAAGAAACTTCATGTAATCCATTTTATAACTTACTTAAGTTTCCAATGTACAATTTGGATGAAATATATGAGAATGCCGGTCTGGAAACATTGATATCATTCACTCCCAGTGACATCCAAATCGATCAATTGGCTATATTTTTTTACACAAACTTGGACAGTACGGCGGTGTGGAACACTGACAATGAAGACAAAATGGCTATGGTCTAGCATTCATGGCAACATGATTAAACTCACTCCGGAAATAATAGGTAGAACTCTCGGATGTTCCGACACGGGTGAAGATCTATATAATATTTCCGATATGCGTTTCAAACCAAGGAACAGTATAACACATCAAATATGAGAGGATGAAATGTCTAAATTTGCATCCAAATATCTACGAACAAAGGCAAGAATTCTTACTTGAATGATCATCAATACCATTGTTCCATGTCTGGGAAGTCATAAGCAGATAGCTGAGTTAGGACACAAAGCTTTATATGCTCTATTTAGCGGAACAAGAGTGAATTGGGCCAAATTTATTTTTGACGAGCTCAGACATTTTTAGACTCAATCATGACCATCAATTATCTACCCCACATACATCATAATACTTCTACGTGCTCACAGCATCCCCTCCTACTTATCAATTTTTGAAGAAATCTCTCCAAATATGCTTCCACAAAGTTTTTCTCACTAATGCACCTACCGGAAATTCCTCCAGAGTTTATATCTTTTGAAGATTGGGCGCACATCGTCAAGCCAAACAAGTTGGGCATGCACCTCAACCACACTATGAACCATCACAAGAGGAGGAAAACATCGTGAGACACCTCCTCCTCTTCCTGCACCATTTGATTATACAAGCCAGGATGACATTTTGGAAACTAGAACAGAAACAAATCCAAATGAAAGCAATCGAGATCTCACTCTTCGAAATCAACATATCTTGTCTCAAAATTAAAAAGTTTTGGCTAAACGCATTGATAGCTTTGAAACATCTTTTGCCACATGTCTAGCAACAATTGAAACATCACTTTCAACTGTATTATCGATTCTCAAAGAGGTTCTTCAAAGGGTTCATGGTCCGACACCCCCTTTCGAAGAATGACCAACCCCAATGCCTTCTTTGAAATAATCCAAACTTTTTGAGGAAGACGAACCTCTAAAAAACAAGCTCCGACATCTCCTATAAAGCAACCTAGCGCTTCTAAAAAAGAAGATAAAGGAGATGATCAAGAAAAAGCTTCCCTGAAAGACTCATGGATTTTAAAATTTCATCTTATGTACACTTGAAAAATCTATGAATGTACTTAATTACAATTATAAATGAAATTCTCTTTTTGTGTGTTATATCTATATATCTTTAACGATTGGCTACTATTTTAACTTTTAATTAGTTAGAATTCTTTTTTATAATGCCAAAGGGGGAGAAATATATATGTGTGTGTGTGTGTGTAAATTATAAATAAGCACATATTTAGGGGGAGATTTATAAATAATATATAAGTGCACTGTATAGTTTTCATCATCAAAATGGGAGAGATTATTAGGAAATCAGAGCTACGGTTTCGATGACAACAACTATACAATGGAAATCGAATATGCATATATATTTATATTTATAGGTACTTGCTAGAATAACATCACCGGAAAGACAAGAACAAGGCTCAAAAAACATTACAAGAGACTACAAGTCAATAGGATTGATGGAGCAACAAGACAGATGCACAAAGAAAACATGCACAACTTTCAGACGTTTGGGTGCACTAGTCAGAAGTCTGAAGAAATCCTTTGGAATACAAAACAGACGGGATCAGACGTCTGGTTGATGCACTCAAACATCTGAAAGACTACTGTATACAAAAAAATATACAGAGTCAGACGTCTGAAACAAATACCAGACGTCTGATTCTGAACTCGAAGTTAAAATTCAAATGACAACTAACACATTTGAAAAGACATATTCGCTTCTTTTCGCTGCAACTCTTCATCACCATCAGAAGCAACTATAGAGTACTTGTTAATGGATGCAACTACTCAAGGAATCTCTCTACCACTATATATAACATCAAGAATCAAAGAGAAGAACTCACTTTGCTTACTTGTGCTCTTTACTCACATACTCCGTTATATTCTTGATCTCTAGCAATCTATACTTGTATTTCACTCTTCCATATATTCAGATCTCCTCAATCAATACTCTCTAGATTTATATATTAGAAGCATTTGTACTTAATAGTCAATATCCATGTTATAGAACATATATTTGACAAGAACAAGCTATTGTAACCAAGCCTATCCCTCCGGGAGAAGTGAGGGTGTTTGATAGTCGAATTCCGAAGGGGAGCTTCGGGACTGGACGTAGGACGGGAGGTCCGAACCAGTATAAAATCCTGGTGTGCTTATTCTATATTTACCTAGATTAACTTTATCTTAGTTGCATCATATAGTTCATCACATATACTTGCATATATACTACACAATCCACTTTATAGACTTTCAGAATCTAGCCTTTGCCTTGGGTTTGACCTTGTGCTCACATGTCCCTACAATTTTATCAAGCAAGTGTATATCGGTGTACACAGTCTTGTGACATATACAGTGATACACTGTGCATGTCACAAGTTGTTCATGTAAGATGAATTAAAAATAAATAATGACAAACAACCTAAATAACCGAGGCAAACAATATTTTCACAACACGCTTTTTATTGTACGCTGCAAAATAATTTCTCTTTCAATTTTACCGCGTCAGTGTGTATTTTGCAGATAGCTCAGATGCTGGATTCGGGTTGGAACAGAGTGGAAGATAAAAATACGAGTGTTGAGTGAATATGTAGTGAGATGTAATATGTAAATTGAAAATTGTAATGTAATCGAGATTGTATTGTAATAGAAAATGTATATATTTAGTGAGAGCTCAAATTTGTACTATTCGAATTTGTAATAAAATGTTTGTTTGAATATGAATTCTGAGTTATTTATTTTATTCAACAGATATTTATTTAATTATGTGAAAAATAAAATTGTACAATAATGAATACATTTAAACGAATATATATATATATATATATATATATATTATCATCAAACAAAAGTCATAAACTAGTATATTCTACAATCTCTTTCTTTTGATGGAAACATATATTAAGATTTTGACTCTAGTAAATGTATTTGGTTTTGATGAATTCTATTAGCTCTCCTTATTTGAATGCCCCCCTGCAACAAAGCTCCCCCTATACAGATGTGAGTAGTTAAAACTGAAAAATTAATTAAAAACAACTTTGAATAAAAACACTCTCGAATATTAGTAAGAATATTGCTCAAAAATCAAAATCTTAACCTCTCTCCCCTTTTTGTTATCATCAATAATGATAATAATATTTGAATAGATATGATTCTGATTAAAAATATAAAATGAAATCAAGAGGGAAATATTAATTTCAAATTCCGATTAATCAAACAAAAATCATAATATTTCATTAATTAGAAACAAACTCCACTTTACAGAAATGGTAGGATTATGGAAATTTTTATATAGTGACAAGAGTTTGATATCTTCAATAAAGAAGTAATTTGTGCATTCTCTCTTTTCAAATATTATACAAAATAAATGTAAAGCACTTACTAACCATGCATAACCGTTAGGACTTTTAAATGAGATTAGTAGTTACCTTTTTTTAAAAAAAATGTCAAGTATTTTCTAACCATGTATAACTGTGAGGACTTTTAAATGAGATTAGAATATACTTGATATTTATCTCTTTCTTATATGTATCTCGTCCATGCATAACCGCGAGGACTTTTAAATGAGAATGGAAGCCCATATATGGAAATTCAAGTAATTCACCCATGCATAACCGCGAAGACTTTTAAATGGGAGTGAATACTTCAGGATATAATTATTTTACAAAAAAAAATATTTCCTTATTTTGAAATACCAAATTCTACACACTATATTATGATGTATGGGTTGACAGAAAGGTGAAAGTGATAGAAATGATCATGGAATAAGTACTAATCTAAAAATATTATAAAATTTGTTTAATTTTCACAAAATTATAAAATTATACTTCCTCTCGTTATGAAATATAATTTAACCACTATCCATCACTTTTCAAGAACTATAATAGTTTTGATGAGTTCCAAAAGATTCAATTAGTCAATGATTATCTTTTTTAGAGTACATCTCCTTACCACTAGATTATTTTTAACATGATGAAAGCCCATGCTTCAAAAAATTAAAATAAGTGAAAATCAATTTTCTGTAAGGTTTTTTTTGAAAATGACTTCTTGTTGAAAATCAATATAAATAATTAAAATGATTTCAACATGAGATGATATCAAATACCACTTGTATTCAAGATATTCATGGTGATATATAGTGGTACATAAGAAAAACGTGTATTCCTCAACACTTGAATTATTTCTTCTTTTTTTTGAAATTTTCAGCACGTCTATTTATATCAAGCACAAGTAAAGTAATCTATATTGAGCAAAACACACATTCACCAAAATTCGTCAAACCACTTTTTCATGACATTCCAAAGTGAATCAATAAAAACTAAAAACAGAAAAGTTGTAGCATTATCGATTAGATTTTCAGAACTTCAAGAATTTCACAAATCAAAGTTGAGATGTTCAAGATATGGCAGAAATACTTCAACAATGTCGATCAAAATATGGTTAACAATATGTGAACTAAATTGAGTAAAGAGATCGTACCTCACTTTCCTTCTATTCTGTGATATCCGAAATACGATGATCTCCATCTAATCTTTATAGGCTAAGGAACATTTTAATTTTAGTTTATCAATCACTTAGAACAACTAGAAATTTATCTCCATCAAATTTTTTCCTTAATCCACTTGTGTGTCTAAATTTTGGAGAAGGTAAGTGGTCTAACTAAGGATGTAGGACCACTATTATTATCTATTAAAATCTTTGGTACCCAAATTTGTCTATATAACAAACCATTAGCATCTACAATTATATCATTGGGAATCCAAAATTGTTTAAATTTCAAACCATTTATATTTGTACATTTTGGAATCCATATTTGTTTAACGGTTTTGTGTTTGTATATATTTCAATAATTATTCTTACCATGTTCAATATTTCCACACTTAAGCGTTTGGGTATCGCACTTTTCCCCTTGATAGTGTTATTAGTCGTTTGTTCATATTTTGACACTTTTGCAAATCCAAGTGCTTTCCTTTTGTTCACAAAGAGTTGATTTTCTAAGAGCATATTAAATGATTTTTCTCTAATGAATTTTTTTCAAGTAATCAACTCAAGTTTATTAACTGTGGATTTTGAAAGTTTATTTTCATTTATTAGCTTTGAACAACAACTAATGGTACTATTTCTCTTTTCAAAATTATTCATTTTCAAGCTCATATTTTCACTTTCAAGCTCTTCAATTTTAGTCTCAATTTCTAACATCTTATTTACAAAGAGTTGGAGTTTTTTAAATTCAATTTTCTCAAAATCCTTGATTTTTTCAATCTCCTTTAATCGAATAATTTTAGATTTACTCAAAATCACATTTTCATTTTCAATTAATTTCTTTTCAAAATCGCACATAACTTTCCAACCTCTTAAAGCTCTCCAACTCTTTTTGCAAAATATTATTTTTACAAATCAACTCAGCTTTGTTTTTCTCCCGAACTAAAATTTCGTTTTCTAACTTTTGAAAGTTTTCATGAAAATAGTCAAATTAATTTTCATAGTCAAAACACTTTTTGCAATTAGAATTTTTATTTTTCTTAATATTTTTAAGCTCATATTCCAAATCATTATTTTTCTGACGCATTTTAGATTGTTCCCTTTTCAACTTGTTATTTTTCATTTCAAGAGCTTCATTATTTTTTTCAATTAATTTTCAGCATAAGAGAACTAAATCATTGAATGAAAGATCACTTATCTTATTGGCTATTGAATCTTTATCAATGCCGTCATTTGCAAATCCTGTCAAGCATGTTTCTTTAACCGAGTCGATTGTGGAGGATTTCTCACCGTTGTTGACTTTTGCACCATATATTGCATTAAAAGTATACCACATTTCCTGTGCGCTTTCACAAGGAGAGAAATGGTTAAATTATCTTGATTAATATGAGAATATAATATATGCATAGCAAGAGCATTAATCGAAGTATTTTTCTTATCTACTATGTTATGCCCTTTTTAATAATATCTGAACATTTAGAATTAGAAGACTTTAAATAAAATTTCATTTTTAATTTCCAATTTAAAAAATCTGTTCCATTAAAAATAGGGAGAATAATACTGGACTAACTCTTGCTAGATTTGCAACTAGGGTTAGACATCCTTTCTATTAACCTGCTCGGATACCACTTGTAGGATCGTTTTCACCATAGAGGGGGGGGGGTGAATAGGGTGATACTAATAATAATAAAAATTAGTATGTAAATAAAAACAATAGAAGAGATCACACATAAATTTACTCAGCTTCAGCAAAACCCTACCTACGTGCTGGCCCCAAGGTTTCTACTAGAAATTAAGTAGTCAGACGCTTACACACGTAAACTTGCGACACCCGCTAATGACTAACCTAATCTACGCTCAAAACTCTGTCATAACTCGGCCATTAAATTGCGAATTCTCGAACTACACCACCGTAGTTTGTAACCTAGTCACACGACTAGACAGTTACACAATTTTAAAAGAAAATTACAAAATAAAATAAACAAAACAAAACAAAACAAAACCCTATTTAATAATAGAAGCCCAAACAATTATAATAATGACAACCCAACTAGATAATTAAAATGAAGACACTCCCTTTATTCTCTTTTACTTCGGGCCGTATCTCTTTTAGTCCATGTCGTTCCTTTTGTGACTTGCGATCTAAAATTAGGATTTGTCAAAATTTGAAGCGCCGACTGAAAATTCAAATTAATTGCCTATCGTCCCTCGGTAAGCTTTGATGCTCCTTGTTTAGTACTCTTCAATTTGCTTGTGGTCGCTTCACTTGTGTCGAGCTTAAATGGTATAAAAAAGGCATGCGATTTCCCCCTTTTGATATTGATTATTGCTTGACTAGTTTGATTCGAGTTTTGGATATTTTCTATGATTGGTTCTAAGTATGCTCTCTGATTTATCTCGAACTCGAATAAATTTGTCGATGATGATTTACGTTGAATTTATAGGGTTCAAACACCCTATATTTTTATTCGAATAAATATCTTTGAATTCTTCATGATTTTATCTCTTGCTTTGATTTACTATGCTCGGCTATGGATTTTAGATCGAACGATATAATATTTGCTGACTTGTTCCATCTTGTACGTATACTCTGTGTATTTGAATTTTGGTTCCGTCCTTTTCTTCTTTGATTTTGGTATTTGAATATTTGTGTGATATCCCAGAATTTCAAACCAAATTTAAATGTGATAGTCTCTTTTAATAAATTAATTAAAATTGATAAATTGTTATTTTAAAACAATAATAATAATTGTGTTATATATATATAGATTTTTATGGAAATTATTTCATACAAGTGAAATTGTATTTGTTAAAATTATATGTATACATCAAATTTGATTTTTAAATTGAATTTGAAATTTAATTTGAAATTTAAATATTTAAATTGAAATTCAAAATATAGCTATTTATATCTTAAATCGTACTTTGGTTTTAAAATGTATTTTCATAATTTTATTTAGAACATAAAATTGTTTTATATTAATTTTTTCAAAGAGATTTATTTATATAAATAAAATATGTATTTATAAATTTGAAAATTAATTTCAAAAGCTTTTAAAAATTTATTTTTGCATGAAAACTACATGTGTTAACTTGTAAATCTCTCTAATAACATGTGTTAAGAAATTAAATGAGTTTAGTGACAAGTGTCACATTTTTATTTTATTTTCTTAATTTTAATAAATCAAAAATTAAATATATATAGTACTTCATCTTCTTCATTCATTTTTCCCATCTCATTTTCTAAAAGCAAAATAAATAAGCCATTAATTTACAAACCTGAAATTTTATCAACTTCCACCTTTTCAACATAAAATCAAGTTCATTTCCAAAAAATTCTAAGAACAAAAGCTATAACCATTTTACAAATCAGAGAAGAAATACCAAAGCTTGTAAATCAAATTCAGTAAAAGCAAGATCTAATTCAAGCTTAAAGCAGCTACAGCCAGAAGTTTTCTAAAATCAAGTCATCTCAACAACTTCAAATTTCAGTCTGAAGATCATCATCAATTTAAAGTTTTCCAGTTGCAAACCATGGCATTTTAGTTTTCTAGTATTTTCAATTTTAAGGACCTACAGTTCAAAGTTTTATAGATTTTGAAATTTTTTAAAATCTCTGCTTCAAAACAGTATCTGGTGAGTAAACTCTACTTGTTTTAATTTAAATTTGGATGCATGAATTGAATTTAGAAGCTTGATGAAACTTTTTTTGCATGCAGTTGAACTGAATATATTTGAATGTAAATCTGGTGCCTATGTTGAAATATCAAATGCTCATCTCTGTTTAAAAAGTATAGAGTACAAATTTAAGAAAATTTCAATTCCTCTTATTCTAATCATTGTTAGGCTAGTTAATTTAAACCAAATATGTTTGTTTGAGATTAAATTAGGATTTAAAAATATTTTCAAGTTTAATAAATAAAGATATTGTTTGGAAAAAAATAAAAGAACAGAGGAACATTGGTTTATGTAAAAAATCAAATACATTGATTTGAAAATTCATTTGTATAATCTGAATTCCCTTTACAAAACTAGAATTTTTAAGAAAAAATCTCGAATTTTAGTTGAGTTTTTAAATTGCATTTCTGGGATGATCGGAAAGGGAAGATGGGTTAAATTGCGGCGGCTTGATGATTAATAGACCTCGGGATTTTTGTCGAGGATGTGTTGCCATCTGGAGTGTTTGAGGAAAATGGAGATGGCGATGTTCGATCATCGTGGCGTCGGCCGTAGGGGAAACTAGGGTTTTAGGGTTGCGTGACTGGTGTCTGGGATTTGGGTTCGTTCGCGTTCGTCAATGAATTGAGCTTGGCCAGTTTTGGAGGGGAAGTACCTAAGACGTGGACGAAGTGTAGGCGAGGGCGTGGCGATTCTGGTGGTCTGGTTTGCTCAGGCGAAGTGGTTTCTGGTAAGGTCGTGAGCTTTCAGTTTCGACTGGAAGACTCAATTCTGGTGTAGGCTTCGCGACGTAGGTTCGAGAGTCGGAAATGTACGAGTGATCGATCGGCGACGTGCGCGTGGTGTCGCCGGAGGTATCGTCATTGTTGATGGTCTGTGCACGTGCACAGCAGAGGGTTCGTGTCAGGGGTTTGTGATCGTGAGAAACTCGAAGTGATGTTCGAGTAGGAGGGGAGTTGCCTCGGGTTGAAACCCGGGTTTATGAGTTTGTTTCTTTCCAGTTTTGTTTAAAAGTTTAAAACTTAAACTAAAAAAGGAAAAGAAAAAGGGAGATGAAAAATGGAACTCAAGTCTAGTCCCGAGTCAAAGGCGGGTCGAACCCGAAGCAAGCTTGTAAATGATGTTTTAAACAAATTCAAAATTTTAAAAGTATGGATTTGAAGTTTTAAATCTTGTTTTAAAAATAATTTTGATTTATATACATATTACATTAGAGTAATTTTGTAATTAGTTTATAAATGTTTTCAACTTAAATATAACTGTTGAAAATATAATAATGATTTAAGTAAAAAGTATTTAACTTTAATAAAGGATGATGATTTTAAATAAATCAAATTCAACCTTTAAGTTTAATTTAATTTAAATGAAAGTTAAGGGTTAATGTAATAAATGATTTATCTTAATTTAATCATGTATTATTAACTGAGATAATTAAAGCATAGTTACTTAATTAACTAAGATGTTTAATTTGGGTAATTAAATTAAGATAAATTAATTTGTGTAATTAATTAAGTATAATTGATTACTTAATTAAGAATTGATTAAGTAATAATTAATCAATAAATAATTTTAGGTTGATTACTTAATGTAAAGGAAATATTATGAATAATTACTTAATGAAGTAGTTAAAGGAATTAATTACTCGGTATAATTAATTAAGTTGATGTGGTTAATTTTAGTTAAATAATTAAGTTTAATTAATTAAAGGTAATCATTTGATGTTGGGTTAAGTACAATTACTTAAGGTAATCAATGAGGTGTAATTACTTAGTGAAGTAATTAATGGATAATTACTGGATGTAATTAATAAAAAAGGAAATTACTCGATGGGAAGTAATTAAAGGATAATTACTTTGTGGAAGAAATTAAGTGATAATTGCTCAGTGTAATTAAAGGATTAATTACTATAATTAATCAAGGAGTTGATTTAATTGATGAAGTAAATAAGGAATGTTAATTATTGATTGTGATTAATCAAGGTTGATTAATGAATGTAATTAAGTTAAAGGTTAATTATTAAATGAACTTTAAGACTAATTAACTAATGAAAGTAATTAGAGGATCATTAATTAATGTCATTAATGAAAGTGATCAGTCTTGATTATGAATGATTGAATGATGATAAGTGCCTTGGATTGGTTGATATCTCTGATAGGAATTGCTTTGTGATATGATATGTTTGGGTGGACAATGATAATGTGATTATCTATCAATTATGAATTGTTGTGTAGAAGTGTTATCCAATGATTAAAGTTTGAATTGTATTCAATTGAATAACTTGGGTTAAGATGACATTGGACTCGAAGAGACCAGAGTTGGTTATTAGTAAATACCCGTAACCACTTCGATTCTTTATAGATTGATATGAATAAGTTGGAATGGAATGATTTAATTGAATTGGACCGTTTAATCTAATTATGGTACTTAGAAATTTGTGAGTGAAATAAGTGATGTCTATAACAATTTGTGAATTTGTAATTGTTACAAGTTACCCGGGTTATATATATATAAGTTGTATGTTTTGTAATTCATGTTAGATGGGTTTACTCACGCTGGTTTCCAGCCTGACCCGGGTGTTACTTTGATGTAATGCTCGGGTCAGACCGAGTATTACAGATTTTCAGGTAAGGACGTTCTGGAGCTCAGGAGGCGAGTTGGATGGCAGGAACGTATGGAGTGTTTTCCCTGTGATATATTGTTATTTATCTAGGACAAGTTGTTTTAATTGTCCAGTAATTGTGAAATGTTGTAACTCTGATGTATTAAAATGTAATTGACTGATACAGCTTTCTTTGTGTAAAGAATATTATTTGATATTATATTTTATCCGTTGTGAATGTTAGATTCCGAGTTTGGTTTTCTTTTTCTTCTTCTTCTTCTTTCTCTTTCTTCTTTTCCTAACTATCTGGAATTTTCGGGATCGAAATTTCCGGATCGTTACATTTGGTATCAGAGCTGAAGGTTTAGCGAGAATCTTGGCTCTAGTGGGATTACTCATTAAGGATAGGGCCAATGGTACCTTAGAATGAGTTGAGTGTATCTTTATGAGAGCGTACTTGTTATTTTCTTATATAAAGATTTTAAATGATTTTATATAAGAATATATTTTGATATATTAAGTAATATTTCTTTCTAAAAAATATTAAGGTAATTGGTTGTTAAATTATTGGAATTAAATTAAGTGGTAATAGAAATGCAACCAAATTGAAATTAAATAAAGATAAGTTTGAAATGGATTCAAACTGAAATTTAAATCTTGAATTTGGGGAAGAGTTTCAGAATAAGATAATAATGAATTGGTTTCCAGATATGATAATCTTGGTTATTATCATAAATGATTATTGTGTTTAATAACAAAATGTGTATTAATAAGTAAGCAAAATGAAATGTTTTAGGGAAGTAAAACATTTAGGCAAGTATGACTTATAAATTGGAACTGAAGATGATCTAAAATGTGAAGTTTAAAATTTGAAGCGGGAATTCAAAATTAGGTAAGCTTGACGGGATTAAGTAAATCGAATTTAACTTAGGATAAGTTAAATAAGTTAACAAGCAACCTGAATTGAATATTTCAAGATGAAATTGAGATTTTACTTAGAAAGTTAAATGGTTGATTTGAATTGGGGGTTTGTGTGATCTCAAAATGGGTTTGAGATCTGGAAATTGAAAATGGATGAATGTTTAAAATAATTGGAATGATACCATCATGTTGTTATTAATAATCTTTAAGCTGAAATTGGATTTGTTTAAATAAATAAAGAAATAGGGAGTGGTAACATATCCATTATTAGGATAAAATGGAATTATTTTGGACTTAAGATTTGAATGTTTAAGATAAAACTTCAAAGGTTTGGTTTAAAAATTAAAATTTGGTGATAAATTGAATTTCAAAGATTTAGTTGTTTAAAAAGGATTTGAATTATTATTTGAACTTTGAAATAGATTAAAAATAGAATTTGGATTCAGAATTAAATGGTTTAAAGATATAAGTTAATTTGATTTAAAGGATTAAATCAACATTTAAAAATTTAACTCGAAGTTATATATTCGGGATGGTTTAAATTTGAATTGAATTAGTTCAAATTGAATTTGATTTGAATTAATTGGAATTGTGATTGAAGATGGATAAGTTTTAAAATTCAAATGGAAAATTTGAATTGGATTAATTTGAAATGAAATTGAAGTTGAATGAGTTCAAATTCAAATGGGTGTTGGGATTAATTCAAATTGAAATTGAGATGAATTGAAATTGGTTCAATTTGAAATTTATTTGAATTAATTAAAATTGTGATTAAAGTTGAATAAGTAAATTCAAATGGAATTTGATTTGGATTTAGGAAAGAAATTGAGGATTAATTCAACTTGAATTGGGGTTAAATCAATTTTAATGGAAATTGAAGTTATTGAATTGAGTCAATTTAAATGGAAGTGTAAATTTAAATTAAATTGATTGGAAATGGAAGATGGGAATTGAATAGTTTAACTCTGGACTATTTTCAAAATAAATTGTTTTAGTACAAATCTATTATTCCAAGCTATTTATTATATATACAACCTTTCTTATTAAACCCAAAATTATCTTATACTTATTTATAACCACTTTTGGAATTATTTAACTATTTTGCAACTGTTTTATAAACTAATTACTATTAATTACTATTTTACAAATATTTTGCAATTATTTAAAATTTCTATAACTATTTGACTATTTTCCCACTATTTTACAATTACTTAACTATTTTACAGCTATTTTACAAACTAATAATTATTTTTCAATTACTTATCTATTTTTAACTTTTCAAGATATTTTCTAAATATAAGTTGGTCAGAGTGCGAACTATTTATGATTAAATATCCATTTGAGATAAGAATTGAAGAAAAAATCAAAAGGGATATTGAGAGAAAATGTGAATAAGTGAATAGGAATTAAAGGATATGTGAATAGAAAGGAGAATTGATTTGGCTAATAATCAATAAAGATAAATACGTAGGATGTATGTGTATTATTCTATTCACATAGTGATTTGATCCAGATTCGAGCACAGAATTTCGAGATAGTATATCGATCTGAATTGGGATTTTTCATTCGATTTTCGACGGCGAACTTGGATATGGATTGTTGATTGGTTCTAGATATTCTCTATCATAGTTATGGCTATGCAAGGGGAATGACGGTTTCTGATCAAGAAACCAGATCTGAGTCCGCGCTATGAAGTCGGGTGGACGATACTTGTTCGGAAAAGAAATGGTGTGATCGAGTGAGCGATCAGATTGATAATGCGTACGGATGATATGTGTACATCGTATGGATTGGAATGAAATTGATATTGAAAGTTTGTGGATAAGAACCGTGAAATGTTTTTTTGAAGTGAAAATATATTTTGTGAAACATATGATGAAATAAAATAGAAATTGGATATTTCTATGGTAGAAATTTACTTTATGGAAGTAAGTAAACTAGTAAGTGACAAGAGTAATCAAATTTGAATATTTGATTTGGAATAAACAAAGTTATATATCTTTGTTATATAAGATAAATCTCCCCTTGTTGAATTTTTGCCAGAAGAAAAGGATTTTGAAAGTTTTTTAAGTATGAAAGGGAATTTATACAAGTTTGAAGTGATCCAAAGTTTTTAAAATTATATATATATATACACACACATATATATGTATATGTAAAGGATCTTATGAGAATGATTTTGAGAAAAGGTTTTTGGAATCTATGGATTTGTAAAGGCTTTTGATTTTAGGGAAAAATCAATAGTGGAATTTGAAAAGCCTAGTTTTAAGAATTATCGATTTTGGAATAATCGATTTGAGAAAAGGAGATTTATATGGGATTCATATTAGGTGTATGATTTGGAAGATACTATTTGTGTATAGTATAAAGTGTCTTGAAAATGGCTCTAGAGAAAAATGCGCTCCCTTGAAATGAACTTCTCAGGAGTACCATAGGTTGGTACTGCCTTAAGCCTCAAAAGGGGGAGGCTCTAAAGTTGATCCTATGAAGAGTCTGGACAAACTAATTCCTGGGGAATATTGGGTAGGTAAAGTCGAGGGCGTTGATGCCTACAGAGGCATTTGGGTTATGATGTGACGACAGTGTAACTCGATGTCGCTGCGATCTACTATGGACCATAGTGGAAATCGTGTGGAGGTGAGTGTCAATGGTCTACGCTTGATTTTGCTGGGAAGGCAACGTAACATCGGTAAACTACGATCTATGGTCGAGTGGAGTGGAGAATTTTCATTCTTTTGGCAGTGGAATTCGAGGGGGACGAGGCCTACAATTATATGGGTTTTTCTATGACAGCAACGTAACCCCGGTTGTAGCTGCGATCTGTAGCGGATTCCATAGTGTAATCGAGGGGCACAGAGTGCCTACAGTTATCCGTGGATTTTGCCGGGAAGGCAACGTAACCATCGTGTTAACTACAACTGTGGATGGGGGTGATGATTTCCAGAGCATTCTCACCAAAGATGCTTCCTCTATTTTCAAAAATGTTTTCTATATTTTCAATAAGATTATTTCCCATGTATTTTCACTGGATGTTAAAAACGGGTTTACCAAGTACTTATAGATTTTTAGCCTTACGCTTGATCAACGTATGGCCAAATTTCTGTAAGAACAAGGATGGACTGATTGAGACATCGAGTTATAAAAAGAGTAATCTTTAAAGTGTTTTAAAATTATCAAAGAGTAATTTTTCCGATAATCATTTTAATAAATTCTGGCTTCGTTCCTTTTCGAGGACGAAAAGATTCTATGGGGAGAGGAATGTGATATCCTAGAATTTCAAACCAAATTTAAATGTGATAGTCTCTTTTAATAAATTAATTAAAATTGATAAATTGTTATTTTAAAACAATAATAATAATTGTGTTGTATATATATATATATAGATTTTTATGGAAATTATTTCATATAAGTGAAATTGTATTTGTTAAAATTATATGTATATGTCAAATTTGATTTTTAAATTGAATTTGAAATTTGGAAATTTAAATTGAAATTCAAAATATAGCTATTTATATCTTAAACCATACTTTGGTATTAAAATGTATTTTCATGATTTATTTAGAACATAAAATTGTTTTATATTAATTTTTTTTAAAGAGATGTATTTTTATAAATAAAATATGTATTTATAAACTGGAAAATTAATTTTAAAAGCTTTTAAAAATCTATTTTTGCATGAAAACTATATGTGTTAACTTGTAAATCTCTCTAATAATATGTGTTAAGAAATTAAATGAGTTTAGTGACAAGTGTCACATTTTTATTTTATTTTCTTAATTTTAATAAATCAAAAATTAAATCTATATAGCCTTAATTCATATTCTTCATTCATTTTTCCCATTTCATTTTCTAAAAGCAAAATAAATAAGTCATTAATTTAAAAACCTAAAATTTTATCAACTTCCACCTTTTCAACATAAAATCAAACTCATTTCCAAAAAATTCTAAGAACAAAAGCTGTAACCATTTTACAAATCAGAGAAGAAATACTAAAGCTTGTAAATCAAATTCAGTAAAAGCAAGATATAATTCAAGCTTAAAGCAGCTACAATCAGAAGTTTTTAAAAATCAAGTCATCTCAACAACTTCAAATTTCAGTCTGAAGATCATCATCAATTTAAATTTTTCCAGTTGCAAAGCATGGCATTTTAGTTTTCTAGCATTTCCAATTTTAAGGATCTGCAGTTCAAAGTTATCCAGATTTTAAAAATTTTTAAAATCTCTGCATCAAAACAGTATCTGGTGAGTAAACTCTACTTGTTTTAATTTAAATCTGGATGCATGAATTGAATTTAGAAGCTTGGTGAAAATTTGTTTGCATGCAGTTGAACTGAATATATTTTTGAACGTAAATCTGGTGCCTGTGTTGAAATATCAAATGCTCGTCTCTGTTTAAAAAGTACAGAGTACAAATTTATGAAAATTTCATTTCCTCTTATTCTAATCATTATTAAGCTAGGGAATTTAAACCAAATATGTTTGTTTGAGATTAAACTAAGATTTAAAAATATTTTCAAGTTTAATAAATAAAGATATTGTTTAGAGAAAAAAATAAAAGAACAGAGGAGCATTGGTTCATGTAAAAAAAATCAAATACATTGATTTGAAAATTCATTTGTATAATCTGAATTCCCTTTATAAAACTAGATTTTTAAAGCAAAAATCTCGAATTTTAGTTGAGTTTTTGAATTGCATTTCTGAGATCAGAAAGGGAAGATGGGTTAAATTACGGCGATTTGATGATCAATAGACCTCCGGATTTTTGTCGAGGATGTGTTATCGTCTGGAGTGTTTGGGGAAAATGGAGATGGCGATGTTCGATCACCGTGGCGTCGGCCGTAGGTCAAACTAGGGTTTTAGGGTTGCGTGACTTGTATTTGGAATTTGGGTTCGTTCGCGTTCGTCAATGCATCGAGCTTGGCCAATTTTGGAGGGGAAGTACCTAAGACATGGACGAAGGTGTGGGCGAGGCCGTGACGATTCTAGTGGTCGGGTTTGCTCAGGCGAAGTGGTTTCTGGTAAGGTCGTGAGCTTCCAGTTTCGACTGGAAGACTCAATTCTGGTATAGGCTTCGCGACGTAGGTTCGAGAGTCGGAAACGTACGAGTGATTGATCGGCGAGTGGTGTCGCCGGAGGTATTGTCGTCGTTGATGGTCTGTGCACGTGCACAGCAGAGGGTTCGTGTTAGGGGTTTGTGATCATGAGAAACTCGAAGTGATATTCGAGTAGGAGGGGAGTTGCCTCGAGTTGAAACCCGGGTTTGTGAGTTTGTTTCTTTCCAGTTTTGTTTAAAATTTTAAAACTTAAACTAAAAAAGGAAAAGAAAAGGGGAGATGAAAATGGAACTCGAGTCTGGTCCCGAGTCAAAGGCGGGTCGAACCCGAAGCAAGCTTGCAAATGATGTTTTGAACAAATTCAAAATTTTAAAAGTATGGATTTAATGTTTTAAATCTTGTTTTAAAAATAGTTTTGATTTATATACATATTACATTAGAGTAATTTTGTAATTAGTTTATAAATATTTTCAACTTAAATATAATCGTTGAAAATATAATTAAGATTTAAGTAAAAAGTATCTAACTTTAATAAAGGATGATGATTTTAAATAAATCAAATTCAAACTTTAAGTTTAATTTAATTTAAATGAAAGTTAAGGGTTAATCTAATAAATGATTTATCTTAATTTAATCATGTATTATTAACTAAGGTAATTAAAGTATAATTTCTTAATTAACTAAGATGTTTAATTTAGGTAATTAAATTAAGATAAATTAATTTGTGTAATTAATTAAGTATAATTGATTACTTAATTAAGAATTGATTAACTAATAATTAAGTAATTTTAGGTTAAGTACTTGATGTAAAGGAAATATTATGAATAATTACTTAATGAAGTAATTAAAGGAATTAATTACTCGGTATAATTAATTAAGTTGGTGTGGTTAATTTTAGTTAATTAATTAAGCTTAATTAATTAAAGGTAATCGTTTGATGTTGGGTTAAGTATAATTACTTAAGGTAATTAATGAGGTGTAATTACTTAGTGAAGTAATTAACGGATAATTACTGGATGTAATTAATAAAAAAGAAAATTACTTGATGGGAAGTAATTAAAGGACAATTACTTTGTGGAAGAAATTAAGTGATAATTACTTAGTGTAATTAAAGGATTAATTAATATAATTAATCAAGGATTTGATTTAATGAAGTAAATAAGAAATGTTAATTATTGCTTGTGATAAATCAAGGTTGATTAATGAATGTAATTAAGTTAAAGGTTAATTATTAAATGAAATTTAAGAATAATTAACTAATGAAAGTAATTAGAGGATCATTAATTAATGTAATTAATGAAAGTGATCAATCTTGCTTATGAATGATTGAATGATAATAAGTGCCTTGGATTGGTTGATATCTCTGATAGGAATTGCTTTGTAATATGATATGTTTGGGTGGACAGTAATAATGTGATTATCTATCAATTATGAATTGCTGTGTAAAAGTGTTATCCAATAATTAAAGTTTGAATTGTATTCAATTGAATAACTTGGCTTAAGATGACATTGGACTTGAAGAGACCGGAGTCGGGTATTAGTAAATACCCGAAATCACTTCGATTCTTTATAGATTGATATGAATAAGCTGGAATGGAATGATTTAAGTGAATTGGACCATTTAATGTAAGTTTGGTACTTAGAAATTTATGAGTGAAATAAGTGATGTCTATAATAATTTGTGAATTTGTAATTGATACAAGTTACCGAGGTTATATATATAAGTTGTATGCTTTTGTAATTCATGTTAGATGGGTTTACGCACATTGGTTTTCAGCCTGACCCAGGTGTTACTTTGATGTAATGCTCGGGTCAGACCGAGTATTATAGATTTTCAGGTAAGGACCTTCTGGAGCTCAGGAGGCGAGCTGGATGGAAGGAACATATGGAGTGTTTTCCCTGTGATGTATTGTTATTTATCTAGGACAAGTTACTTTAACTGTCCAGTGATTGTGAAATGTTGTAACTCTGACGTATTAAAATGTAATTGACTGATACCACTTTTTTTGTTTAAAGAATATTATTTGATATTATCTTTTATCCGCTGCAAATGTGAGATTCTGAGTTTGGTTTTCTGTTTCTTCTTCTTCTTTCTCTTTCTTCTTTTCCTAACTATCTGGAATTTTCGAGATCGAAATTTTCGGGTCGTTACATTTCCAACTGTCAAGACCCGTCTTTCACTTCCTAGAAAGACGCATCATGATTTAAGAAAGAAAGGGATAGAAGAAGAATATATAGAAAAGAAGAAACTCAACAACATAAGAATCTCACAGCGGAACGAATGAAATATAATGTATCACATAAAATATTACATAGTATCATATACATCAGAGTTACACAACTTATACATCGCAAATTAGACAGTTATAAATAGCTGTCTAACATACAACTCAGGATATCACAGAGGTACAAATACAAACACTAGCACAGCGGAACCATAATATATCTATACGTTGAAGCCTCCTGCTCCAAATCTCCTCCAGAATTTGTCAAAGCTATCCTGAATCCCTCGACATAATATGAGTGCCCAAGAGTTTAATAAAACAGAAAATAAATACTTGGGTCAGACATGGGTCTGGTATAAGTAAACGGGTAAAGTTGTTTAACTTTAAAAATCCTTTGAAAAGAAAGGTATCAAGTAAGACTTCCCACACATAAGCATGGAAAATTTTAACCTTACGCTAACCAAAACATTTGATAGGAAATCCAGTTATATTATAATAGTTTCTAGGGTTTTCAAGTAAATAGAAAATAGCCGAAATTGTTACATTCGTTAAATTCTAGCTACTAGCCACAGAGTGGGTTATACAATCAAAACCGTAAAGGGCACGTAGGAAGAATGTGTTTTCATCAATGGCAGGGCTACTGGGGTACCGCCGTCACAGTACGGGGCCTAGATCACCGTACCGAGGATCCATCATAAATCCCTTGTAACACAAGGCCAGAACCATCCCTTACTGGATAGTTCTGAACAAGACCACCCTGTGGTTGGCGCGACCAACCACACACTAAGACGAAATAAAAAGGGACCTCTAGACAGGGCTAAATCTCATCCTACTTAGGTGCCACCCACTTAGCCTTGCTGCACCTCCCATGTTCTAGCCATTCTCGGTTGATGAGGCTTGAGGCTACGATTACCTTTATATAACACATCTATCTTAGAATGCTCATCGTCCACCTAACGATGTTCTGAAAGCATTCGATCCATACAAGTTCGTTCCGGGTTCAAACGAAACCGAAGGCACTATCTCGTCACACTCATTTTGGAATCACCCTTAGAGTTAACGACCATAGCCCTTGCACTCTGAATCTCCATCTCGAACCTGAAAGTACTATTTCTGTACAACTCATCTTGTAACCACCCTCAAAGTTATAATGACGAATAGTTCTTACACTTCGAGTCTTCACTTTGATCTTCACTTGGATTCACGACCTAACGTTTAATTTGGATCGATGTGGTTTTTGGATATCCAAAATTGAAAACCCGATCCCGGTCTCACCGAAATCCAAAACGCCATTTTAAATGTCCAAGTTGTTTAAAGGGTTAAACAATTAAACTTATATTCAGAATAACATATAGAGATAGATGATTCACATTACCACAGATAGATAATTCATATCAACCAAACATTTCACAAAGCAGCACAGAACTCATATCAGAGATATCACATCCAATACTTCCAATATCAATCATTCAATATCAATCAATCATCCATAAGCAGGTTTGATTCACTCTTAATCAATTTAATTAACCTTTAGTTAAATTAATTACTATCCTTTATAATCACTTGGGTTACCTTAATCCTGCTTACTTAACATTAGTTAATTACAAATTAATTAATTAATCATCTAAATGATCTATCTGAATTAATCTTCCCTGATTATTTTTCCTTTAATTACAGTAAGTAATTTATCCTTAACCAATTACAGTAATTAACCTTTAATTACTATCATTAACTACATTAATTAATGATCCCCCATCTATTTCCATTAATTAATTAATTATAATTAATTACGTTGATCAGAATAATATATTGGGTTGACGTGATTTTTGACTTCGACTTGTTTATTTTGAAATCCTATTCAAACTGCTTTTTCAACAACTCGACTTTATTACCCAAACTACTGCTGTGTATATTTGAATTTGGTAGCTTTGCATTTCACTATGTTGCATAAGTACATACATGTTGCTTCTTTATTCCATATTTGCCGGCATGGTGAGTTTTCATGTGTGATGGTCTTGTTTCATGTTGTCATTTAGGCAGTTGTTATTTTGAACTCCTGACCATTGCATTGAACTTAAGAGCTTCTATTGTCATTTTTGTATGGAGCTTTTGCCTTCATAAATTTGTAGTCTTGTTCCACTGCTTTGATCTGAGTCTTTATGTAATTGGATTTATGTATATTTGAGAACTGTAAACTGCTTCATACTTAAATGATAGTTACTTCGACTCATTTGGTCTTGTTAGCCCTATATTGCATGTACCTGTTGTCATGTTGTATTTGTTCATCACATTTCACTTATCTATGTCACTGTGCTTGATATGTCTTGGTTGCACTTCATTCTGATTTGCATTGTACTGGTTGTCACTGCATATTGCTGTGACGAGTGCACTTATATCAGTCCATGTTGAACTGCTTGCTCATACTTGCATTTCATGTTTCCTCAGAGTTGCATTCACTTGTATGATGGTTCTACTTGAGTCTGTGATTTCATGCCTTTGAACTTCTGATTTGGTCTGGTCTGTTTCTGTCAGTTGAGGTCTGACACTTCATGCAGTCTGCATTAGTGATGCATTGTTGCCTTTGTTGTTGTAGTTTTGGTTTCATGTGTACACGAGCATTGCATCCATGTTTATGTGATCTTCTTGAAGTCTGGTTGAGTTTTTGTATTGAGACTTCATGTAGCATTGTTGAAATCGAGCTTGTAGTCTCTCACTTTGTTCATATACACTGTCATTTGGTCATGTGGTCTTCGGGTGTTGCTCCTGACCATCAATGTTGGTGTAGCCCTTGTGTTGAGTCTAGTTGCATGCCTTGTCCATGTGTGCATATTGTTTTGAGTCTGCGCATATGAACTTGTACATTTTTTGTACATTTCAAGTTGTTGCAGTCTTGTGCATGTTATTGATTTTGTGCTTGCATTTGAGTCATATGGTCACCACTGCTTGTCAGACCTGAAGTCTATACTGTTTGTTTGCTGGTCTTCATCTTGTATTAGCTTGTGAACTGTTCAGTTATGTTCTGTTTTGTTCTGAAGTCACCACTGTTGATTTTTTTGCCATTATATGTATATACTTGTATACATGTATGAACATGCATGTATATATGTATTCTATGCTGAAGCTTTGCATTCATGTCAGTGTTGACTTTTGATCTGGATTTTCTTCGAGTTTGGTTATGTTGACTTGGTCGAGACTCATATGCACTTGAGTTGAATCTAGCCTTTGGCTTGGGTTTGACCTTATGCTCACATATCACTGTAATTTTATCAAGCAAGTATATATCGGTATGCATGGCTTTGTGGCATGTACAGTGATATACTGTGCATGTCATAAGTAGTTCGTGTACGATGAATTAAAAAATAAATAACGACGAACAACCCAAATAACCGAGGCAAACAATATTTTTACAACACATTTTATTATACACCGCAATATAATTTCTTTTTCAATTTTACTGCATTAGTATTTATTTTGCAGATAGTTCAAATGCTGGATTCAGGCTGGAACTGAGTTGAAGATAAAATACGAGTGTTGAGTGAATATGTAGTGAGATGTAATATGTATATTGAAAATTGTAATGTAATCGAGATTGTATTGTGATTGAAAATGTATATATGTAGTGAGAGCTTAAATTTGTACTATTCAAATTTTTAATAAAATATTTGTTTGAATATGGATTCTGAGTTATTGATTTTATTCAACAAATATTTATTTAATTATGTGAAAAATAAAATAGTACAATAATAAATACATTTAAATGAATATATATATATATATATATGTTTGTTATCATCAAACAAAAATTATATACTAGTATATTCTACAGTAATGATGCAGCAGGAGTAGTCATCGTCTGTAGTAAATGGAAGTGGCCTCGGATCTTGGTCGAAGATAGTTATCTCATAATTGAGATAGTAGGGATTCAGGTTCGACTCCTGCACTTTGCCTTTGTTTTCAATAAACAATGCAGAATTACAGTCAAGCCACTTACTCGTGTATGAGAATTCAATCGGTCTTTAGGCATGCTCTAAGTTGGATGCTAGGTTGTAGTGCTTGGTGGGACAGATGCTGTGATGTTTATTGGATGTTTGAATTTGAATTATATAAATGAATGCTTGATTTTAAAAATTATTGAATGTGATAATTGATATTAAATTCGAAACACCAATGAAGATTTATGACCCCGTAATATTGATTTTGAATTGATTGAACGTGGTTTTCCCGATCGGAGAGACGGGGCGATGAACCATAAGGTGCAATTCCCTTTCCCGAAGAGCAAGTGGATTAAGCTTACATGGGATAGCGAGTCCCCTCATGGAGAGTGAATAGTTGGACTCACTCGATCGTTAGGTCCTCTTACCAAAGAGCGAGCGGATTGGATTCAATAAGAACAAATGATCCGAAGAGATCATGGATTGAACTAATGATCTGGAAAGATTGTGAATTAAACCGACAATCTAGAGAGATCAGAAGCTAACCTAGATATGATAATGCGATCTAGAGGTCCAATTTAGATTTTGGATTTGCACATCACTTGGCTTAAAACAACCTAACAATGATTATCAGGCCGAGTCACTACTTTAATTCGATTGAGCGTTCTTATAATAGGATTATAGGCGATGCTAGACGGTTTATAAATAACATCCCAACAGGTAGCAATGAGCTTTCATGATTATTAACCTTTGATTACCAGACATACGATTTGTATGTCATAAGTTAAATCCCACATGAACATAGGATAAGATCGATTTTGAACGTGATTGTTAACTCCCGAATGAACTCGGGACGATTCTGATTTATGATATAACATACGATATAATAATTCTAGGAGAACATAGAAAGATGATCATTTATGAATAACACTCAAGCAAGGACTCAAGTCTCTGGCTGTAATGATACGAAACGATCATTGATTTACAGGTTAACCATTCCAATGGAACCAAACAATTGACCGTGATTTGATCAATTAATAACTAGAGAATTCGACTACTAGTGAATAATCACTTCGATATTTGTTCTTGAGCAAAGCACACCTTCTACCCACAAGACGTGATTTGGGGGGAAGATGTTATCCATCTTTGTGACCGAGCTATATTCGGACGAATTAGCTCGGTTAAACAGAAAAATTACCAAGCAGAATCCAAAGCGATAACTGCCAAACTCAAATATTAAATAAGATCAAGAGATGGAGCCATCACATGTTAAAGACTCCCAAAATAACCAACATATCAAGTAAATCCAAGTGCAAGATCTAAAACCCTAAAATCAAGTAAAGCCATGGATCGGTACCGATCCATGGCTATGGATCGGTACCGATCCCTAACTATTATCCAATTCCACTTCAAACTCTATGCCATGGAAGGCCTTAGTGATTATTAGCCAATATGCACCATATAAGATGGTTTGTCCATTATTCCTAACCAAAACGATCGATGGATAAATCATGTCTCTTTGCCCAACCTTTGAACCAAGGAATTTACTCAATTTTAATATCATATCGATGCAATCAAATGCCGAAGCCAAGAATACAAGTCAATCAAGTAATTTCCAAGGATTAAAGAAGACCTCATGGTCTATCTCATGGATCGGTACTGATCCATAGGGCATGGATCAGTATCGATCCTTAAACATTGCTTAGTTGGCTATGATCTTTTTAGCTCAACTTCTTTAGGACGTGGGGAACGTGGATAAGAGAATTCCATCGACCTACAACTATAAATAGAGGAGGAGGGGCATTGTTTGAGGGACTTTTTGGATTATTTAGCAATTTTTTGTACTTTCTTTACGATCTTACGAATCATCACCGATCCATAAGAAGAACCTTGTAAAAATCAAGAGAAACTTCAACGAAGTTTTAAGTGGACGCAGGTCTCTGATTAGCCAAACCACTATAATTGTTATGTTTTCTTATTTTCCTCATTTTCAATTTTTTTATCCTCTTTATTCTCTACTGTCAACCTTTGGGTATTTGTGCTAATTTGGCGTAAACAGATGTTTTTCCATTTTCTTCGGCTTTGTTCATTTCGATGATCCATAACTCAACTGCTTGACTCACAACAAAGCACGCTCTGTATTCATTGAAATGTACTTAGGGGAAGTATTACTTATTATTTTTCAAACTTACAATTCAACGATATGGGACTTTAAAAGACGAAGAAATTATTGAATAATTCATGGATCGTCAAGTACAAGAGATAACAAATATAAGGCAATAAAGAACAAGAGAAAACATGACTAATAATGAAAATCTTTATCGATAATACTTGGCATTGACTTATCAAAGATAGAAAATTGAGCAAAGGCATCAATTAGTACCAATCTATGGATGGATTGGTACTTATCCATAAGATAGGATAACTTTGGTTGGAGAACAACTCTACAAGGTAATATTGATCAATCATTAAAGTTGCAAAAAGTATAGTATTAAAGTTGATTAATCGGTACCAATCGATAGGCTTGGATCGGTACTGATCAGTAAGAACTCTACCATACAAGCTAACTCAACTTTTATCTATTCTTCAGCCTAGAATCATGGATCATGACTTTCTCTTTCTATACCAAGTATGTAGAGACATTTTGAAGATTTGGGGTTTACTAACAACCTCAACTACGCCTATAAATATTCACCTTACACCATTGAAAAATGGATCAATTCTTATTTCACTAAAGGGAAACTTTGTTGGATCTAGCTTGAATCTCTTTGTAATTTCAATTTAAGCACTTTGTAATCTCTTTAGACATTGGTGAAATAACAATAAGAATCATAGAAAGTGGGCGTAGGCAAAGCCGAACCACTAATCTTTTATTTTTCTCCTTTTATCATATTATGCTCCTTTGACTATATATTGAACTGAGATCTGAAATAGGTTGAACTCAAACGATAAGTTAGAGGTTTTTAATCAGTAAACACACTCAAATCAATGATTACATTTCAGATAATTGTTTCCCCATAACATCTACATAGCGTTAGATCAATTTTTGAATTAGCATTGATATTTTGGTCTTTAGGCTAAAAGACAATCTTATTATCCTCGAGAATAAGGTTTTCTCAGAGATTACCCTCCAAACAACTTCTATTTTATAGAAAATCTAAAAATATATGTTCATTTATTTTAATTGGTAACCCATACAAACTAATATCAAACATCGGAACTAGCTTCATCAATTGACCGGATTCGGTCCAGGTAGCATAAAAAACAGATTTGTGCTCATTTGCTATAATCATACCCTAGTCCATTGGGTGTTCAAGTCCATTACCTGATTCTGACCTGCCAGTCTTTTCAAGCCCGCTGGGTATAAAATGGTATACCTAATCGAAATATTGATAATTAAAATACAATTTTAGCTTGTAATTTTATGAGCGTTGTACATAAACAAAGTTCGAAAATTACTTGGGCAATAACAAACCTGAGTTCATAAACAAGAGTAACCAAAAAGTCTACATGTAAACAAGTAAAATGGTAAAACAATAATAAACACACTCGAAATTTTGATATTTCACACAATTATTAACCGGATCAGGTTTGAATCAAGCTTGACGTTGATGAAACCATAGTCGCTCTAACAATAACGAATCTTGGTCAGAGTCGAGCTGGGTAGTCAAACCAGCACCCGTATTTGTCGTCAGAGTTATTAGGACGAGTTCGAATTAAGTTCGAGCCAAACCAACCGTTGATAGAGCTAATTGGTACATGATTAATCGAGACAATAACAGTTAATATTTGGGGGATTTTAGGCTCAAGGAAAAAATTAGTTCTAGGGACAAGAATGTTGCTTTTTAGTTTGAAGGGCATTTTTTAGTGTAAATCACAGAATGATAGTTGTAAATATCATTTTCTATTTACACTTACAAATGTCATTCTGACTAAAAAGCAAACTTGCTGTCCGTGAGAATAAATTTTTTCGCAACTTCCTCCTTGTGTCTATTTTCCTGTAATGATATATTTGTTGCTAATTGTTTTTTTCAAGTGCTATATTTGAACTATCTAGAATTAAGGGGGCTAGCAGCAAAAGAAAATTATTTCCATTTTTGATAACCTCTTCTCCCCACTTTATGTGTTCTCTTTCCCCAGCAAAATCTCATGCCCCTGCCGAACCCTTCACCCAACTCCAAATCTATGTTGTTTCCCATCAACTTCATTTTCCAATTCCAAGCTCAGCATTTTTTTCCTTTCTTTTCCCATTTTAAACCCCTCTTTTTCTTGCCACTCTCAAGCCTTTACTCTCCTTTGCCAAACTTGAAATATTATGCCATCGCTTTACCAAACTCATATCGCTTGTCTCTCTTGTCGGGTAATCGTTTTTAATTTTATTTACTCCTTTTGTTTTCATTTTTATTTTTTAAACTTCTGTATATATCATGGCACCATGTATAGTTAATACCTTGCTTGCCAAGCTTGATTGATCTTTAGCAATATATAATCCAATCGTTAGCATCAACACACATTTGGGATATCTTTCATTGAGCTGTGCTTATTATGAATTGTCTTTTTGATTCTACATTTTTTTTTTTTACATGTAATTGTAAAATAGGTTTTGCTTGCCAAACTAAAGGCAGTCACAACTGTAAATAACAAACACTATACCAAAATTATCTTCTTTGGACGGTCATTGTGCTAGTTAATTTTCATTCTAGTTTAAAGATATTTTCTTTTGCATTTAAAAGTCATTGTTTGCCAAACTCATGGCCTTTAAAACCATAAACAACAAAAACAATTAATAATGCCATCATTAACACCATACCAGACTTTTTTTCTTTTATCATCTTGGTATCTTCATTTGTCCTTGTGGTTATGAGAAATGGATGGAGAAGGAAACAAGAAGCTGAGAAAACCGTATACCATTACGAAATCTAGAGATAGGTGGTCTGAGGAGGAGCATGAACGATTTCTTGATGGGCTTTTGCTGTAAATTCCATTTTAGTTTACATATTTTCATAACTTTTTTTTATGAACTGTAATGCGTGTTCTTGATAATTCAAGGCGAAAACTTGCAAGAAAAATATTGTTGTGCTGAATGTTGTGATATTATAAGATTTTTCAGTGGTTTGATTTGAACATTATTTATGTAGAAAAATAGTTGTATGTGGACAAAAATTCATCATCAAACAAATATTTATGTATTCTGATTTTCTTGTATTTGGGTATAAATGGAAGCAGGGACTGTGGCTGCTGATAAAATTGTTTATATGACAGTACACACGTTGGTACTGACAGTTAAGAATAAGTGGAGATACTGTTTTAAACTTTTAGGTCTGTCGTTGAGTAAAGGTTTTAGCTGCAATCACAATAACATCTTTGGCGCATCATATTATTTGTAACCAGTATCAAACTTTAATTAATACTTTCAGTATCTGTTTGCTAACTGGAGTCAGTAAAACCAGCTACTACTACAACTTCTTTTATTTTACCTTAATTCTAATTTCCATTTTGCTAGAATTTGAATTTACTTGAAGGTTTGTAAGTGCATTTTTTGCTTGATTGTAAACTTGGAGTTCAGTTAAATTGTGTCAGCAGTCATTTTTGTGGTTAGTCAAACAAGCTCTCAAAGTTCATATATTTATGTCTATTTTGGTGAATTATGATAACCTTGCAATGTTTCCATACCCAGACTATGTTTAAAAAGGGAACTGCACAAAAATTGTTTTTAAACATCAATCATTGTTTGCAAGTGCATTTTTTATTATGTCAATAGTCATTTTTCTTGTTAATCCAAACATGCTCTCAAAGTCGATATATTTATGTCTATTTCACTGAACTACAAATGTTTTCATATCCAGACTGTTTGAAAAGGGAAATTCTACAAAAGTTGTTTAAACAACAGTTATTTTATAATTAGTTTGTTTGAGCTGTCTAAAATTTGTATTCAGATAAAGTCTTCCATACTTTTCTATTCTTTACATTTTTCCTATTATAATTCTTAATACCATGTTTCCAATACATTATAGTTTACATCATGTGAGTCTTTTGTGCTGTAAGCCTGACAGATTCATTTCGTCCTTTCTTCTTGCGTGGCAAGAAAAGTCACATTACATGTACTAGTACTTTGAACGAGCATTGCGTGCACATCCATAATTGTTTTTACATATGCATTATCAATATTGACAGAAAGATCATGATGCATATGATTTAATAGTGAAAAGAAGTTCATTACAACTTTGTTACAAAGCGATGTTACATTTTATTTTTTAATTAATCTGACACACAACATCTTTAGAGTTGATACATTTATGGGATGTAAAAGTTTAAAGAACTCAGTTATCGTGTTCGACACGTCCATAAGCATCAGCAGCAGGAACTGGGATCAACTCTTTCCTGTGTAGCGAGAAAAATGATAAGTTGTCATCCAACGCAAGCAGACGTTGGGGACACATCAGAGACCACTATCAATTATTATTATTATTATTATTCGGTTAAAATGTCAACTGATATTTTTAATACATTTTTTTGGGTAGAAATGACAACCAGGGGTGTTGCCTCTGCATCTCCACCTAGGGGACTTCCATCCTAGGACCCCTTCCACCAACAAACAGTATAGAATTTTGTTTTTTGTTGTAGTTAGTATCGTTTCTAATATGATGTATCGGTGTATTTTATTTCATGTATCACCGTGTTCATGGTATTATGATGCATTGTCGTATTTTAATTAATAAAATGTATTATTAATCAATTACTTTTTGACTACTAATTACTTATAACATTAACCTAATCCCTCGTAACAATTAATTTATTATAACACTGAATTGATTATTTTTTCCAATTTCTTTCCAACCTATTTCAATTCGCAAAAACACAATTCCCCTTCTTCTTTCTCAGCATCTTTCATTTGCCCTTTTCGTGTGCCTCTTTAACTTTGTTAAAAATACACCCTAATTTTATACCCGAACATTTTTAAGAACATCTGAAATTTTTGGCTGATACAAATAATAGAGATATCCAGAATGATAATAAGTAGTATCATACTAAACAACATGTTATATTCAAAGAATAACATTGTAGTTGACGAGTACATTAGCACACTACAGAAAGAGAGGTCTAGCTGTGAAATATGGCATAAAAACAAATAGCTACATTTGCTATAACATGCATACCTGTTGTAAACACCATTTGTGCAAATCAAGTTATCTTGACTGCTCTTTATTTTGTCGTTAGATGAACTTTTGTCATCTAATTTTATGATCCTTGTTTAGTTTTAAGATCATAACTCGGTTTCTTTTGCAAATTAGATTTGGTCGCGAATGGAAGAAAATTGAAGACTTTGTTGGTACAAAAACAGTAATCCAGGTACCTTCATACAGTAAAGCTCGTAATCCTCACTTTTGATAACTTCTGGCTGTGGCCTCGATGAGGCATTATGCTTGATATTAGTCTTGTATCTTCTTATTTTGTGGATTTGAATCATTTTCGCAACAATTATACAGAAAATCATTTTTGTCTAGCTGCCATATATTTATGTGTTCTACCACAAATCCACATCTCACAGTTCACTAGTTCAGATGTGCACATGATTGGGCATGACACTAGTCAGAAGCTGGCAAATGAGCGTCCAACATCATTGCGCAGTAGCTAGGTTTTCATTATGTCAACACATATTTGCTCCTGTGCTTCCATGACAAAATCTAGAAATATGTGATATTTCCTATTCAAGGCTTTCAAGTAGTATTTATTCCAGTATGAATCCCCCAATTATATATATATATATATATATATATATATATATATATTTGAATAAATTCCCATAATTCAGAAAGGATTAGTTATCTTTATATTCCAAACTGTTATTTCCATTGTAACACAGTAGTACCACTGTTGAGGTTGTGCAAGGTTTCTTACTTTTCTGTAAATAGATGCCACTTTTCTTGTTGCCTGTGTCAATTAGATGTTTGTTTTTTTATTTATTCCTCAAATTTTAGTTCATCCTTCATTCCTTCCTCTTTGTATCCTTAACGGTGCTAGAAAATTAGATAACTCGATTTATCCCAATATCTTCAAACCCAAGTTTCATTCTTCTAACATATAAAACATTCACGTGCCATCCTGTTATTTAGCTAGTCCAATATGTATGTCGGAGATATAGCTTTGATGTATGATATTTGCTAAGGTGAGTAGTAAATAGTAAATGTATTCCTCATTTTTCTCTCCTATGTATCTCAATGTTACATGTATATGTATGTAATGTAGGCATGTGTATGTGCGAGCGCGCTCGTGCGTGTGTGTTTACACACACGCGCACACACGTGCACACATACATACACACACATACACTTACATACGTACGTACATATACATGTACAGACTCTCTCAGACACACATACATCTCTATTTGTTTTTAAATAATGAATGAACGTAATAAAAGGAGAGTAAATGGATTGTTATAAGATAGAAAACGAGTGTTCGTATGTATCACACCCCTTGTCGAATTGGAACATTTAGACACTGACATGGAGCGAGGCTTTATTTGGATTGTTCAGTGAAACATAAATAAAAAATCCCATATTACGAAACTGTTCGGTTGAATTTTCAATTGCAACGACATCGCTTAATTAACTATGGAACAGACTGGCCTTGAAGTAATGAAACACAATTGCAACACAAAGTCGTGCAATTGACAAGGATTCAATGGTTACATTTTACAATTACACGATGCTAACAGTCATAAATGATTGACGGGATTTAAATCGTAAATAGTACAGTTCAAACTTTAAATCGAAACGGGATTCAAATCGTAAATCATGGATTCAAAAGATTCGTAATTTAAGGTTTGCACAAAGTTTGAAATTGATTTTAATGTTTGAACTTGCACAATTAAACATAAAACTCAATTTTCTCTCTTATTCCATTTTTATTTTGTTTTGAAAACATTATAATTAGAAATTGTGAATCTAAATAAGTATACTAAATATGTTAGTATGAGTTGAGTGTTCCTTTTTTTATTTGCGGTTTTGCCCATGTTTGAATCGGAATGTAAATCGAATCGTTAAAAGGAGAGATCCGATCGAGATCGGGATTTAAATTGTAAGATTTTTGACAACAATGATTGTTGTCTAACCCAATAGTTTTTTCATTGATGAGCACTAAACCAGTTTCAAATCCAACTAAGTAGAAGCAATTCGCCTTTGTTTCATGTTTGCAGATCCGAAGTCATGCACAGAAATACTTTTTGAAGGTTCAAAAGAACGGGTTGATGGTTCATGTGCCTCCTCCTCGGCCTAAGAGAAACCATACTTATCCTTATCCACGAGAATCTTCTGAAGATGGTTTGTACCACATTTCTGGTACATTAAGATATCTTGTATTCAAACAAAACAATCATGAATTTTGCATTTTTCAATAGGCTTTCATCATGATTTGTGACATCATAATATCCTTTTGTACATTTCAATTGTTTTTTTAATCATGCGAAAAGGTAATGCTTAAAATAAATTTTCCTAATGGTTGAGATGTTTTTTAATCAGCATCTTGTAAATCCTTTTAAATTTTCTTCTCTTTCTTATACCAGGAGTTTTCTTTCCTCCTTTTAAATCATAGCCATAAAAACTGTACAACAAAAAATTGTGAAAATTTACTGTTTTTATGGCTATAATTTAATATCGTGCAGTTCAGTCTCACTTCTGAATTTAATTTAATTTGTACGTAGATATGCTGCCAATTCAAACGTCAATGATTTGCCCCTCTCCATCAAGCTACTTTACTCCAAATGCATCATGGGAAGATAATTCTATGCTCATGGATTACATCTCTAATAATGATTCATTGTCCACTGATCCTGGTGCCTCTCTAGCAGGATTTGAAGGCATGGAAAATTACGTCTGATATTTCAAAATAATAATTTATATAATAAAGTTTTTGTTAAATTGCAGGAACCTTTTCATTTCATTCATATATAACGATTCCATCTTGCAGTGTTATGAATGTTTTAAGCATAATAAAATCTACAATACAATCAAAGCCCATGGGTTTCCTTCTAATTTATGATTAACTTTTGTTATAAATGCTTTATAGTGTTTACACTAGCATTCTAAAATTGGTAACCTGATGACCTAGGTGATACTGGATTGGGAATGGATATGTATAACCGAAAATTTGAATGGAGTGGCAATACAAGTAGATCATTGGCAATTCACGATGGCAACGAACCAGGAAATCAGCAGCATCGATATCCAGGTGTTATTCTCCATGTTCATACATAATTTAGTTAACGTTAGATGAAAAAATAATTCTACAATCTTAGGTTATACAAATAAATACATTAACTCCTTTTGCTAGTTTCAATTGGTAGCATGCCAATAAAATATTTGCAAACTAGGATATGCATTTTTCTGCAAGAAACCCTCACATCAATTAGCATGAATTGCTAAACATATTCCAGCACAGATTGGTAATTGCAAAATCATTCTGTGTTGTCTTTATTTTTGTGTTGCTTCTGTTCTTTCACACGATAAAGCAGTTTAGTGTTTTCTTACATCAGACAACTTTACTAATTGAAATGCAGAGCCATAGTGTTTCTGCGACTCTGTCTTTGTTCTAAGCATAACCATAAAGTCGAAATGCATAACCAGCTGACAACTTTAGTATATTCATCTAGCGTGCTAACAGATTTCATGTTAATGTAAATTACAGATGTTTTGAATATGTAATTTTATTTGCTTTATTACCCTATTTATTATGGGTATGTTTAAGGGAAATACCTCCATCTCCCAAAGTCTTCATAAAAGTCCATCACTTTTGGATTTTTCTGACGTTGACCTTCAATGCTGTAGACATCCAAGTCTAAGAACCTAGAAAAAGCGAACTATTTTGGTGTGCGAGTCTTAGTTTGCTGTCAAATTTAAATTGATGAACTTTTAAGTTCTAGCCTCAAATTTCAGGAACCCTTATCTCTGAAGACAGACACACACACAGGGCAAGGATCGGCTACACCTCATTTCTACTACACCTCTATTCCCCCTTGATTTCAACCACACATTCCGATTCAAATAATATACTTTCTCTCTCTTGTTACCTCATTATATTATTTAAACCGGAATGTGTGGTTGAAATCAAGGGGGAATAGAGGTGCAGTAAGAAGCCGATCCTTACTGCGAGTTTACTTTTTAGTTTAATGAACTAACATGAATGTGACCCACACACTAAGCTAGATATCAAAATCAAAGTCAACCCATATTTATATATCTATACTATCAACTACTTTTTAATCTTAATAATGTTATATATTAATGCGTTTGATAGCGATAAAATTGTTTTTACACAATGGATTTGTCTCCTCTGTTTTTATCAGCGCACTTCTATTATTCTTATCAATGCCTCTTATCCTACTTGCATTACTTGATTGGATTTTTCTAATTCTATATTACTTCTGCAGTGATACCAAACTTTGCTGAAGTGTACAATCTCATTGCTACCATGATTGATCCAGAAATTGCAAATTCTTTCGGGATGTATATGCAAAAACTTAAGGAAATGGATCCAATCACTGCTAAAACTGTATGTTTTCTGTCATATATCCCTGTTTAGTTCTACTTGGATAAGCCATATGATTACTATTATTTTTCCTATTTATTGCCCTGCATGGGTTGTGTGCATCTAATTCAAAAGCAACATGGGTAAAAGTGGTACACTTCCATATCACAGTTACAAATTCTTGGTATAATACTTGGTTGTCTAGCATGAAACAAAAAAAAAGTTTCAACTTTAATGCCCATCATTGAGTCTTTTTTTTAAACTTTAAGACATAATACAACTAGAATACCTTCTTTGTATTGTGTTTACTCATATAGAGTTCATCTGAAGGGTAAAGAACTAACTTGAGTTCTCTAATTTCCAGTATATATTAATAAAGTAAAAAAAGAAACTATGCAGTGAACATCTACCGTTTACTCATCACCGCTCTGTGACAGGTTGAGGTGTTTTTTTAGACCAATATATTGTGGTTTGATATCATGAAAATATAAAAGACTTTAAGTTAAGATTAGTGCTATTAAGACTCTGCTTAATTGCATTTATAAATCTCTAGCAGAATTTGCTTCTTTGTGCATATAGGATACCTTAAAGCACCCATCTAAAAGAATTTAACTGTGTTCACTCAGGCCAATGAATTGTTTATAATGCTAGAAGAATCAGATGACAATGTTTCGTTGCTACTAAGTGTTGTCATAATCTTTCAATAGCAATAATTTTTCAATCGTGATAAAGATATTTGTTAAATATACAGGCTCAGCTATTACAAAGCTGTTTGCCTCTGAGATCTTCATGTCAGATTATGATTACGGTCATTAGAATATCAAATGTCTTCTCCCCTTGTCAGCTATCATTCTAACTCTTGATTAAACAATTAATGAGCTTGTGCTAAAATGCTTGATTAAAAGTTGACATTAAATAATGTATTTTTACAATAAAGTTGAAGTCAAGGTTTGAAATTCCGGTTCCGGTAATCTGATATTTTTAAAGTTTCAGTTCCGTTTCAGAAATTCTGAATGTTTTGCTTTAATTTCAGCTCCGGAATATGTTTATTTTTTTATTAAAATAAATACATTGATAAATCTATTACACACACACCTCAATGAAACTAACTTAATTGTAAGTGGGCTTCATAGTTGTAATTTAACAAAGTTGAAATGTTGGAGCTCCAAACAATCCAACCACCATTTCCCTTTATAATACTGATGCCCTGAAGCCCAAATATGCAGAAGCCCAGTGAACAAATAATTTGAACTTAATATGCTCCCTGCCAGGCCCGGCCATAATACTGATGCCCTGAAGCCCAAATATGCAGAAGCCCAGTGAACAAATAATTTGAACTTAATATGCTCCCTGTCAGGCCCGGCCCGTTAACTGTGGTTGCCCAAGTCAACTAAAATACCAGTGCACTAAAGTGTCTTTTAATTATAGTTTCCCTTTTGTATAAATTAAACAAGTCAACTAAAATAAATTTAGAAGTTTGTTGCCCCCCTCCGATCTGTTGCCCCAGACGGCCGCCTTGGCTGCCTTGCCCTGGGGCCGGGCCTGCTCCCTGCAATAATCTTATTAATCGTATAATCTTTCTTCTTCTTTAAAGCCTAGATCTTCTTAAAACAATGAAAATAGATGCCCTGATTTGAACATGTAAATCAAAGTGCAATAATGAGAATGAACCAACGATTTAATTAATCAGAACATCGAAAACCTAATAGTGGAAAGATCGAAGCCCTAAGCCCTAAACCACTTCTCAGGTATTTTCTTTAGGTTTCTCTCATTTGATTCTTTGAATTTTTTTTTCTTGTATGGGGCTCTTCGTTAAATTGTCGATTTTACTTCTTTGTTCATAGAAATTTCGTTTTTTACTGCCTTGGAACCGGTAATTTCAATGAATTCGGCCCAGTCATTGCCAGAACGGAATAGTTGGGATCCGACGTGCCGGTCGGAATTTCGAACCTTGGTTGAAATACAAGAGTTTACTATATTTCACTGGACATTACAAAATTTATTTCAGATTTTGCCTTGATTTGCGGTTGGTATGTCCCGTCAACTATTCTGCCTCAGTGCATTTGGGGATAACCAGCTATCTCTGGGTCCAAGTGGTATTTCACCTCCAAGCACAATTGAATCGTTGAATTTTCAACATGAATCGGTTTGGACCTCCAATTAGTTTCATCCAAGCTTCATCTTGGTCATGGATAGATCACTCAGGTTTTAAGTAGGGAAATTAGTTTCACATTCTTATTTTGGAAAATTATTTATTAGAAGATCATTTTCATGCTACATCAGTTTTACAAGTCCGTGGAGTTAAATCGTTTAGCGCACTAAATTTGATCATCTTATAATTGTAATTTTCCACCTCCATAGTCATCTTCAACCATTTCGATATGCAACAATCCGGAAGACACACACTCGAGCTCCTTTCGTCATCGTTTTTGAAAAAACCAACTTTGGTCATCATTGATTGGAATTATTAATTCCAACCACAAAATGTTATGCTACGTCAAGACGCTACCATTAATTGACTCCACATCGAGAATCGCATTCAAGAAAACCCTTCAAACCACCAAAGATGCAAAGTCCAGGATCGTCATAGCGTGATCGGAGTCGGTTGGATTTCATTGATACAAAATTTGCACTAACAATATTTTTTTGGATATATATTTTGCAGTGCAAGTTTGCATATATTTGTGGTTTAACACCAAAGAAATCATATTCATTAGGGTATTGTTGCACAATAACAAATATTGGTAGTGCAAGCATTTGCAGCTGAAGTATTTCTACACGACAAACAATTGCACTACAATTGTTAATACCTTTTAGACATATAAGTAAAAGATAGATAAGTATAGTCTTTCAATATTTGGCATTTGTAAAACATCATAAAATATTAGATTCGATACCCGTTGATAAAAAAAATTATGACATTAATTTTAACATCATTTTGAATGACAATTTATAAACATAAAAAAGAACTTGGCTTACTTTGTTTTAATGGGAGAAATGCAAGTCTTTTTTTTTAACATGGACCTGCACCAAAATAGCTCCATCTAATAGTTGAGATGTGAGAATTTAATCCTAGATTTTAAGGTTTTTTCTTACAAATAAAGTTGAGGCATTTCAATAATTTCAAAAATATATATGGAAAAAAATTAGTGTGCTAATAGGTGATTATCATGTTAAAATTATGTATTTTAGAAATATCATGTGATTTTGGAGCATTGATTTTTGGCTATTGGGATCGCAACTTTTTTTTCAAGTTTTTAGTATCGATTGCAATTTGCTGAAGATTGTAAAAATTGAAAAGTGATGCTTGCGAGTACGGATGACTATGAACCAATTTTGTCCTGGGCTGGTAGTAGCCAATTTGATTCTAATCTATGTCTATCTCTTGGACCCAGATTGATATGGATGCCATAGATAAATTGGAATCAAATCCATCTCAGTAAAAAAAAAAAAAAAATTGTATCAGATGCAATTCATACAAATTTTATTCGCTTGTAAATTTGATTATATTAAATTGTCTCTGAGTTGTATAAGAAAAATGGTAGCTAATGACATATTAATAGAAAAAAATTTGGCAACGGGGAAGTTTATATGGTTTAAATGACATGAAAGAAAAAAAAAGCTAAGTTGATAAGAGGAAAGCTTAATGTAACATACTGTAATCATCTTAACCCGTATCCAAATTCCCACTGACTGATGTCAGAGGGTTTGATTGAGATGCCCATCCACCTTAGGTGCCCTATAATACACAGAGGACGATGCTAGACGCCTATTTGGGGAAAGTTTGGGAAAAATAACTTGTCCATAGCCTGTAGTATATTGCATAATGCGTACATAAAATGTAATAAAAGATACACACTTGCGTACGAGACAATAAGATGTCAAAACAAAATGCTCATAATAAATTGCATAGTATTAGAGTATACAATGTCTCAAATGACTATACGTAGATAAATGGATCATAATATCTCTCAATGCATAGAATGACAGTATAATAAATTATTTCTCGTCAATGATCAACAGCTCAAGTGGCAAGCTCAAGTGGTAGTGGTATGATGCTCTAGGCTGAGATCCTAAAGGTCGTGAATTCGAACCCCCGAGACATTAAAATGAGCGTTCTACTTGAATAAAATATCACCTGTTATAAAAAAAAACCTCATAAATAAAGTGCTAACTACACCTATCGCTACATGGTAGAATAGTAACGAATTTCTAAATATTAGTAGAACCATAAGCCTGTTGCTCATCTCCACTAAAGAACTACTATGCACAATCATACCAAATCCGTCTTTCATCTTTACTCGTGAGAGTCCTCCAAAAGTTTTATAGGAAGCACATGAATAATCTGAAAGTTATTTGAAAAAACACATAAATAACTTCGAATCAAACACTAACCTAGTATGAATGGTTCATCCGCCGGATACTATATATAAACTCGATATATATAAACATCACATTGGAAAGAAAGAGGTGAATATATGACAACACATAATCTTTATATATCTAACTAGATAAAAGCATGCTACTCAAACAAGTAAAGTGATCTAGGATGTCCACATGTATAAATGTATGCAAGTACCACACAACGTACCAGTCATAGACAATCATAACATCCATGACACTTAACCATCACTCATACACACAATATTCTCAAATGTATGATGACATGAATGACCTATTGACCCACCAACTACTAATAAGAGAACCAAAGCCAAAATGTATTGTTTACTTGTACTAAGCGTCCACTCAATTCGTAAGGTGCACTACTCGAAAAGGTTCTATGCAATTCACCCCCAAGTATTTTTGGCATTATGCAATGAACCGTTGATCACATGCTTGGAGTTAACAAGTCATATCGGCCTATCTCTCTGGATACACTACAAGTCTTTTATCACCAATGCTCCCTCAGCACATTGTATAATCCGAATCAAACATCACTCTTGTTGCATAATACTCATGAATTGTTGTTGCATTGATGGCACGACTCCCACTTAAACCCACTTGCATTTTGTACCAGTAAATCATTCTCAATCAATTCTCAGATCTTTGGTAGTTGATGCATACTCTCGTTGATCCATAAATCTCAGTCGTTTGCTTGAAAGTCATCTTTCTTATTCATAGACGCTCGTTCATTCATCTATTGATCTCGATTATCAACCTTTTCTTGAGTTGTGCCGCAAAATCCATCTTGGAATGGACCCGAACACAGCTAAAATCACGTGAAGATAAGCTTAAGAATTACTCAGAAATCCCTCGGAGAAACGTCCTAGGAGTGGCTCAATCTTGGGGGATTGGCCATCCCCTTAACTTGGTTCGAAATCAAACCGTGATAGTTGTTAGCCATAAAATCCACTTAAGCACAAAAGTATAAAAGAAGATTACTGAAAATTTTAGGCTCTCTGGAGTTGTAGGCGTGAATTTCGACAAAGGTCACAAAAGAACGTTTTGAAGGCATTGAAAAGACTTTCGAAAGAGTCGGAGGCACCGGTGCCCTTCCAAGTAATAAACAGCTTGGAAGCTTTCGGGTCAGATTGAAGAGAAAAGCAGAACTAGCCTTTTGCCACTTTCGACCTTTCGATGCAGATGGATTCACGTATTTAAAGAAAGAAAAGACAGGCTCGGAACCGTCTTTCGAAGGCAATGAACATCAACCATGTATATGCACGTCAAAACCTTTTTGAACCAATGTTTCGCCTTTATAACAACCTTTTCGAAAGCATACCCAAGCTTTTTGAACCGGTCGAGTCCAATGACATCAGGAAAAAATTCCGCATCAACCAACAGGCATGCATTTAGAAGCTACCAACTGCATCGAAACCATTGGTGCTTCAATATCTTCGAAGCCCCTATGAGCAACCTATCGAGGAGTCAAAGGGCTTCCATCTTTAATTTCAATGATAGGAAGGCAACATGAAGAAAAATGGGCATTTGAGGATCTTTTGACAACATCGAAAGCAGTTCTGGAGAAAGCAAAGAAAAGGAGTACTAAAGACTCAACAAAGGCAAAAGGTTTCGACTTAGTTGAAAGGTCTGGAGAAAGATAAGGAGGCGCATGGGTAAGTTAAAGGACTCGAAAGAGATTCCTTTCGACGGCATCGAAGGCTGACGAGGCCTTTCGACCTAGTCGAAAGGCATGAAGCGACACATAAAAAGGGGCTTTTCGACTGGATCGAAGGCATAAGGCATAGACGTGGAAGGAGGATCTACCTGCATCTATAAATAAGACCCAAGACGTCTAGTTTTGAAAAACGGATTTTGGGAATCCTAAACTCATTTCTTTTACTCTAATTTCTTAGACATAACAAAATACCTGTAAAACCTAAATCGATTTAGGGAAAAAACTCTCATAATTGTAACTCATTTTAGATTAATAAAGATGTGGAAATGACGGATTCATTAAGTATTTTGATTACGAGGAAGATCATTATGATCATTAGCTAGATTAATGATCCATTGCACATGATTTTATTTTATTCTCTTAAATTCTTTTTGTTTATGCAACATATAAGATCAACTTGGATAATCACATTCGAAACACGTTACCGTCGAAACCAATATCAATCAATAGAAATAAGAAGGGTGATGATGTTTCGACATTGATGAATTTATAAATTTAGAAGTATTCAAACTGATTTTATATAGAGTAAATTGAATGAAACTTAGGTAACTGCAATCTGGACCTGTTTAGAAAGGGATGAAGCTCCTTTTGACCTACTTGAAAGGGGCGTTCCGAAAGGAATCTAATCTGTAGTTGGCAAGCGAATGCCAAGAATAGAATTCATTTGAAAGGGGTTTACCCTCCACCACATCTTCAACCCTTTCGAAGGGGTTCATCAATCAAAGGGGCGAGACCAATGAAAGCAGTTATCCCGTTTCAGATAAACATGCAAACCTTTCGATGGTGTCGAAAGGGTCCAAACGAACATTTCAACCTGGTCGAAAGCCTTTATAGATAGCTAACGTCGACTCTTTCAAAAGAAGAAAGGTTTCGAGTTGAATGTTTTTTTTCCTTAGCCCGCATTTCAAATTAAATCATCAAATCTGCTTCGACTTGGTCAATCAGGTCGAAAGATGGGTTTCGGAAGAAGCGATTTCTTTGACCTCTTGATCTTATATGACATATTTGGTATTTCATGTAGTTTTGGGGATGTTGACAAATTCTTTTGTTAACAATAGTCGTACCATGAAAATGGTTCGACTAAGGTAGTAGTCGAACCATCCCTTGACCTTTCGTGGGTCCATACTGCTCTTATTCTTCATTTGTTTCACCTTGTTTTCCGAATTTTTGCCTTGTATTGAACTACTTTAAACCTTCACCTTGCATGCTGAATTTTACTTTAAAAATTTCGCACCTTAACCACTTCGTTGATAAGAGTTTTGAGCGGCTCCTCCCCATGCATTGTCCGATTAATCCAAAAATCAAAATCCTTCGAATGCCACTAAAATTTACTGAAAGATAGCTTGATGAATCAATCTCCATTGGACCATTATAGTTGAACAAGTCTACCAATGCACTATTGTCGAACAACTTTCGTCGAACCACTTTGTTGTAGCTCTTTCACTTCCACCGTTTCATGCCTTCAATGCAAAGTGTGATTTCCTGACTCACTTTCCTATAAATCAAACACCCTTTCCCGCAACCAACATACACATTCAAATAACACGCACACATGATCATCCAAAACGTGAAACACTAAATGCAGTACATACTAAGATCAAGTCCTATCAATCTAAAAACAATTATATTACATATATTATTATAACATCATAATATAAGTTAATTAAAAAAAAACTGTAAGGAATGGTTTTTATCAAGGTTAGATCTCAATTCGGTTTTTAACAATTTTAGGAATTTCAACCTAATTTGTAAATTTCAAAAATTTCGGTTCAAGTTTTTGGTTCTAAATTTCGATATTTATTTTTCATATAATTACACATATTATTTGTTTAATTAATTGAAATAAGATTTGCAATTTACCTTTAATAGAAAAATATGATATAAATGAGCAACGCCGGTTAATTATAAATATTTATAATATTAAAAAAATATTTGCTTATTGCTTCATATTTACCTTTTTAGTTACACTATTCATAAATTCTGTGGTTTTGCATGTTTTCGAAGTTAAAATTTCATATTTCAAATATTTATATATTTAAAACTTGAATTAATCTTTTTCCTTATTTTCTACTATAAAATTTGGATTTCTATAGTTTTTTATTGAACCAAAGTTTTGATTTGGCTTGTTTTAGATCCATAACGAAAAACCGAAATAGAACGATCAAAATCTCGGTTGAAATATCAAAGCTTGGTTTTTATAATGTGACGATCAGAAAGTAATATAGCATAAACATAATAAGGTAATGAACGCTCATCGAATAATTGCAAACCTTACTTCTAATTAATGTAGAACAAGAAGGATATAGCTTCTCGACCCTAGATATGAAAATGTACAATTTAATCCATGGTTTAACTATTCTCTTCCTCTTGGTTTCTAATGTTTTAATCTTTTTTTTTATTTTGAGTAGAAATGATTGATTTTGATTAATGGTTGCTAATTGTGGTTCATCGATCAAAGTCAATGAAAGAAATGACTTGTGGCAGTTGGAAATAATTATAATCTCTTTTTAACTCCGCAATTGGGTTGGCTTTTTGGTTGCGGTCCGCTGATTGTTCCGTATTCTCAATTTTCATATTTCGATCATAACTTCTAATTCGTAACTCCTTTTTCATATATTCATACTTGATTCGTATATACTCGAAAATTTTTAGACGTTAGAAAAAGTATTAGATCCAAGCTCCTAAAACATATCAAAAGTAATAACTAAATTAAGATTTACAATGTTTTAACAACAACTATTACACTGATTTCACATACATGTCTTTGCATCTCCTTTAGGAATTTCAAAATTCCATCATAAGAAATGTATGTAATAATTAACATCCAAAGAAGCGTATACGAAGGTATAATACAACATATCTAATTCTATGTCAACACATATCATGCGTAACATTATATCATCATAGAATAACCATACCTACGAAAAGGTCCGAGTAAGGAATCTGAATGCTCTCTTCCAACTCGAGTATAGCCATGCACATCATTACTCTGTTGAACCTTCATTTATTTGACCATTTTCTTCCAAAATTGTTTCGTATCATCTCCAAATATACAAACGTGTCTTTTCAGTCTAAATGCTTTTGGTTCAACCTCTATACTCTTAAGTTCATACTATATCCGAATCAAGGACACACTACTGTAGGTAAGACACATCAAAGATTTTATTTACGCTCGTTATCTTATGAGGTAAGTTGGCTATATATGCTAAATTTCATATCTAAGTATGGAAAAAAGTTTTACAAATCTCGGTGCCAACTTCCTCATTCTACCAGATCGAACAACAGTCTTTAGTGGATAAATCTTCATGAATACTAAATAATGTGGTGAAAACTCCAATTCTCATCGTCTTTTATCCGCATAACTCTTGTGTTTGTTTTGAGTTTCTTTCTTTTGTTTGTGAATATCATCAATTTTCTTGGAAGTCCGTTTCACCATATCCAATTTAAGCATCAAATGATCTCCGACTCTTGTGCTCGCAATGTAGTTCTAACTTTTATCCCCTCATCCTTTTCCTAAATCATTATTCATCTCTTACAATCTAGAATCTAGGTCTATGTGTTTTTCTACTCATCCATACCGAAAGTGATACTAAAACCATCAAAACCAAGCATAAACAAATCACATACAAGCAAGCAACCATAACATGATAATTTAACATCATAGCATATCTTTTGTTGATCGTTGAAATAGAAGCACAAATTTTTGGTCCGACCGTGAAGTTCCAAAAATACCCTTGTATTAATTTTTTTATTAATAGCTGTAATACATTTTATGTCACACTCTTTTGGTGTCAGCGTAAAATACCAAAAATGTCTCTATGCAAATATTATCAAAAGTTAGTACCATTTAAAAATAGCATCTTACAATTAAGCTTGCTTTACAAATTCAAATTTTCCTCTATAAATATTTACCAAGTCATAAGATCTAATAAATAAACTACTTTACAATTTTTTTATTAATTAATAATATAAAATAAAATTTTAAAATAACAAAAAATTAGATATTGCAACTTAGAAATAAAAATTCAAATTAACAACGTATGATTCAACATAGAAATATGGTTAAATATTTATGTAAATCATTTTCTTTTGAATGTATTAAATAAATATGATTTGTAGAAAAATAATTTAGGTGTTTTCAACATGCGTTAAGCGCGTGCCATGACGCTTGTTATATATAAACATATTGTAGATAAACCAGTCAATCCACCTATTGGATTCGACATTACTAAGATGGTATCAACTAAAGCAAATTTAAGAGCTAATCTGTCTGTTGGTTCACTTAAAATAAAAGAATGAGATGCTTTCACATCAAATAAAACTCCAATACGAATGTCGTGAACTAAAAGAAAACCTTCCAATGTTATGTCCTTCACCTTCTCTTTCGTCGAGGACATGGATGACGAACTTGAAACAACGTCCAATGCTTAGACCTTGACAGCCTAACTTTTTTAGCAAGTGTTGGACAATCCATTGGAACTGGTTACACATTAAGCACTTCACCTACTCACTATTGCACTCTTAGGAAAGTATTCCTTTCCACCGCACTTATGGCAACACAATTTAGCTTTTACCTTTCTTATCCACCCTTGTTCCACTTCTTCTACCTTTATCGTTTAGATTCTTCCTTCTTTATTCTACAATTTGTTTTGAATATTGATACATATTGTCATGGCTTAAAGTCATACTCACCATCTTATAAAATTGTTCCTCAACATGGTTTATTAGACGTTTTCTCAAAAATTTCTTAATTCAAAATTGAACCTTTCGTTTTAATTAATAGGAGTGTGTGTAAATGAACAGTTCATACTTTAATAATACATTAAACTCTCTACTATACTTTACCTCAATCATAATTACCTCTCTTTAAGTCATCAAACTGTTAAATGGAATTTTTTGGCCAGTTGGTATTAATTTATCTTTGAAGCGTGCTTTAAAATTATTCTAAGCAACCCGATCCTTAGAAATAACATTCGTAACGACATTCCAGCAACTCACGACTCTTGAAGTCAGCTAGCTGGAACCTTTCCTTTTTGAGCATTCTTCAACTCTAATTAATTGAAGATCCTCTTACAAATTTCAAGCCATTCTTAGGCTTCAATATTAAACTCCATCCCACTGTAAAACTTCCCTCCCACATTAGTAAAATTCTTGCTAAGCTTTGCAGAGTTGGTCCTCGACACCTGTACTTGATCGCTCCTATTAGATCTTGCAACACTAGCTCCAACAGCTACTTCTTGAGCATTATGAATCAGATTCATCATGTATTAGTTGAACGTTGTCTGCATGTCTACTGCTCCATTAACCTCATCGCCTTCCTCGTTGGCTATCGCAATTTGCGCTACATTTGCTTTTGTTCGTCTCCTGCTCATTTTTGTTACCTCTTGTTATTGGAAAAGACTATGTACAACGGTGCTTGTGTATGTGAAATGCTACTATATATATGGTATAAGAATTACAAATAACCCTTGTTATCACTTGTTCTCCTTCTAGCTTGTTTGATTGTTTTAAAGTCCGTTCTTTGCACAATCGAAACTTGTACCGGATTATCTTTACCTCAAGTGATCCATCAGCTCTAGTGGGAAACGTGTCTTTATATGTATCTAAATTTAGTTCTAGTCCAGAAACGCAGTCATTTTTGCTTCCTTTGGGTCACTGTAGTGCTCCATGAAGAAATTTTGCTCTCATTACTTGATCCTTCCTCTCATCCACGCTCTAAATTTGGTGCATAAATCATGGTTTTGATATCAAATGATACTCCCTTCAACCTCCAATGCTATACTATACTCGAAGTGCACTACTAGACACTCAATCGACAAAGGGAAGGTAAGTATGAGAAAATGAAGTCACTTGTAACATTTAGTATTTCTCACAGTACAGAGATAATATACAACAGAACATATATAAAACAAGTGAAACAATGGTTTATCAACACAAAGTTTGCATAAATAAGCTCTATAATTTCAAAATATTATTGTATCTCAAATGACGATTCATAGATAATTGAACATAACATCTCTCAATACTTAGAATGACCTCATAAAAACGGTCTATCTTGTAAATAAAGTGCTAACTAGACCTAACAAATGGAATAATAAAAATTCACCAAATAGTAGTAGATATGTAAGCTTTCTGCTTATCTCCACTAAACAACTACTATGCGCAACCATACCAAATCCGTCACTCAGTCTACTTGTAAGAGTATTCGAAAGTTATAAAGAAGTACATGCAGATGATTTCGGATTAAACAACATTCTAATATGAGTTTATCATCAATCAAAATACTGTATATAACCTCAGTATATATAAATATCACATGAAAAGGACTAAAGAGGTAAAAAAAAAAAAATCATACCTCCACCTGATCTTTCCACACACGTACATATCAACATATAATCTCAGCATGTATAACTATTTTTAAAAACATGTTACTCTTAAGTAAAATGATCTAAGGTGTCCATAGGTAAAAATACATATAAATAAATATCACACAACATAACAAACAACCATAGCATTCATGACACTCAACCATCATGAATATATTTATAGTGACACAGATGACCATCCAATTACCAATAACCAAAGCCTAACCATATGTTTTTTATCATTCACATATGGTGAGCTTTCCCATCCGCCTTACGTTGCATTATTTGAAAGATTCCATACAATCCACCACTAAATCATCTTGTTCTTGTACAATTGGACCGCTAATCATATGATCGGGATCAACCAACAAGCCACATCGATCCGTCTTGCTTAATACGCTACAAGTATATAATTCACAATGTTCCATTGGCACATCGTGGAATTTGAACTTTGAAAAACACTCTTACATGTCATAGGACTCATGAATTGCTCTCAGGTTGCCTACACAATCCCTATTTGAACTTACTTGCATTTCATATTTACAACCAAGGTTGTAAAAATCGTCAGGCGGAAGCTAAGCGGTAAGTATGGATTAAGAATTAATATATAGACGGAGATTAATCAAGGATCAATCGAAGCTAGACGTTTTTGACAATTCATGTATTTTGGATAAATTTTTTATTTTTATTTGGTATCGATTGATATAAATTGAAAATTTGGGATTTTGGATGTGGTTTGAAGTAGCAAGGAGGCAAGATCATATAAAACTAGAACAATGATGCAGACATAGGCAAATCGCTAGACGGTAAACCTCGCCTAGCGTCTAGATGAGACCTGTCAGATGGCTAGGAGGATTTTTACAGCAACGCTCACAACTAATTCTCGATCGACTTCCATCTCTTAGAGACATCTGATAGTTGTTGCATACCCTCATTGATTCATCTCTTTCATTTGCTCAAAATTCATTATTCTTGTCTATGGACCCTCGTTCATCCATCCTGTCGACCTCGATCGTCGATCCCTTCTTGAGTTAGAGTGCCACGAAACATGCCTTAAACAGACTCGGACATTGCTTGAAACCACAATAAGAAATTTTTGAAGAGATGGTTGATAATTCCTTGGTAAAGTGGCATATGAGTGACTCGACACCGAGGGATTGACCATAGTTGGTTTAGCCATACCCCACCCTGGTTTAACACCAAATCAACGTAGCCAACTATGAAATTGGTTCGGCTAGGATGATGACCAAACCCGTCCTAATCTTCCCACCGTCAATTATATGCTTGTTCTCCCTTCGTTTCACATTGTTTTCCCGAGTTCTTTGCCTTGGTCTGCTCTAAAACTTCGCCTTGTAGGTTGAGCTCATCTCTATGAATTTTGCACCTCGACCACTTCGGTCATCAGTGTTGAGAGGCTCCTCCATTTGGTTGATCCAAAATCAGAATCTTCGTAATGTCACCAAAATTTACTGGACAATAGTCCGAATCATTTGAAGAACAACGACTTAAGTTTCGCCAAAATCGGAGTTGAAACGAGGAAGTTATCACCATTTGAATATCACTTCATTTGTCCTTACTAATCCACTATCACCGAATCACTTTCATCGAATCAGTCTTCGAACCACTCTGTTGTAGCTCTTTTCTTCTTCAACGTTTAAGCAAACACTTACAACACATAATGCAGCTTCAACTCATTTTTCTGTAAGTCAAACTCTCTTTTCAAGAGCTCATATACGCGTTCAAACATTGTAAATAGACAATCATCCATCACCGCGAGCTCAAACAAAATACATGTATCAATATAAAAACAACTAATTTACATCAAATGTTAAGGTATAAGGTGATAACACGACAATATATGTTTGTTAATCATCAAACCTATTATTATAACATTATAATATATGTTAAATTTCAAAATTACAGTTAAGGAGGATCAATGTTTTAAATCTCGAATTTCGGTTGCGTTTCATTTCGAAATTTTTGCATAAGCTATCTCGTATCGGAGAAAGATCTCGGATGGGGTGAGTGTATCTCGGATTGACATCTCAGATCTTAAAGTAGATTTCGAAAATATCTCGGAGTAATTTTTGTATCTAAAATTGATGATTAAATGATTTATTTAACTATATTTTTCAAAGTAAAAATAAAAATTGTAAAATACCCGATTTGCATTAAAAAGAATTGAAATTAATTAGCTCGATTTGCTTAAGTTATTCAATAATGATCGAATAATATACTCTTGTTTGAACATAAAAAGAAACGAAGTCTTATGTTTGACTCATCAAGACAAAAAGTAAAAAATATGTTCAAATAGTTGGTAAATAGTAATTGGATTGAGTAGTTTCCTTTGAATATATGTGATAAAAAATATAATGTAAAGGAAGAAAAATATACAACTTCGGATGAGATGAATTGAGATTTTGATCCATATTTCGGTTGAGATTTGAATATTTTGGACGAGATGGATGTCAGGTGAGATATGAAAGAGATTTGATGTCTCATTTCGTCTAAATGTGAAAATGAGATCTTAGGTAAGATATAGAAGGTTTAAAACCACGAAGAAGATAAGGTTCTCATAATATGGCTTATTGAAAAACGAGAAAGGATATTGAGACATAACATTAAGCACAAAAATTTGACACATGTATTGACCATTGGATCGTTTTGTCTTTACGTGAGAATTTAAATGGAGATTCGATGGTCAACATCTGTTGTGTCATTCTTCGTGTCTACAAATTGTGTTAAGTAGAATTTTCTTTAAAAAAACAAAATCTTTATTAATAGTTGGCTTGGAAGCGCAAACTTTTGGTCCGACCGCGATCTTTCAAAACTACCTCTATATGTATTTCTTTATTAAAGGTAATACATTTGGTGTCAGCGTGAAATGCCAAAAAATTCTCTCCACGGATATTATCAAGATTTAGTATTACCCAAAAATTAGGATCTGACAATTAAGTTTTCTTTATAGATTCAAATTTTCCTCAATAAATATTTATCAAGTCTTCATATTACTTAAAAATAAGATCTAACAAATAAACTATTTTACAAATTTGTTTTTATAAATTAATAATATAAATAAAATTTTGAACTAACAAAAAATTAGATATTGCAACTTAGAAATAAAAATTCAAATTGACTATGTATGATTCAACACAAACATACGACAAAATATTTGTGGAAAACATTTTCTTTTAAACGTATTAAACAAATATAATTCGTACAAAAACAATTCAGATACCTTCATCACGCGCGAAGCGCGTGCCATAATGCTCGTAACAAATAAATATGTTAATAAATTTACTCACCAAATACTTTACGAATCTCACTCCGGTTGATGTAGAACAGTAATAATCTAGCTTCTTGATTTCAGATTTGAAAATCTGCAACTTCAGTTGGCATAATCAGGGCCGACTCGAGATTGGGTTGCCCTATTCAAACTTAATTTTGTTGCCCATATGAATTATTTTCACTAGTAAAAAATAAACAAATCATATTTCTTTTTGCATATTCAAATTGTAGAATATAAATAATATGAAAGCAGTTTTTGGAACAAGAACAAGTAGTCAAAACTAAAAAAGTTGTCAACTGAAAAATCAGCATAAAACTTTGTTCATAACAAACCATGAACGAACCATTATTATAAGTTACAATTGTATATGTACACATTAAATAAAATATAATGAACCTTAGAAGATATCACCAGTTTTATGTGAGAATAGTAAAGCACATTTCTCATTATATAAATGCATTTATGCTGAAGCAATACAAGTAACAGTAATAATATGAAACAAACTATTTTGACACGCCCTGTCAGATTATGAAAGTAGACCATATACTTACTCAAAGGAGTGGAGGTCTAGAATTTTTTTGGATCTAACAGGGTACATATTCAATTGAGCTTCCACCGCATGGACTACAAAGTTAAAAGGAAGTTAATATATGAACTGTAGAGCTTCAGCATAGGATGTTGCCCCTTGACGGGGGTTGCCCTATTCAGCTGCCTAGGTTGCCTAACCTTCAAGCCGGCCTGGGCAGACTTGATCTCTAGGCGCTTCCCTTGGTCTCTAATGTCTTAATCTTGCCGATCAATTTTGAGTAGAATGATTTTGGTCAATAGCTTCTAATGGAGGTTTTAGAAAAAAAAGAATAACGAGGAAGTGATTTATGGTGGTTGGAAATAACCAAAATCTCCTAATCAGATATTGGATAATTAGGTCTAATCGATCATTTGTGCTGCAGTCCACCGTACTGTCTCATAATTCCAATTTCCGTATTTTGATCATAACTTCATATTCCTAATATCATTTTCAACATATCTGTACCTGATCCACATCTTTTCGAAAAGGTTAAGGAGTTAGAAAAATAATTCTTTGTGCTGTTTTTGCTTCAAATATCGAGAAAATAATATCATTTTTGTTTTTATAAATAATTTGAAATGTTGTAGATGTTTTAATTATAAAATATAAGGAACAACTATAACAATCGATAGAAAAATAATAGAGATCACAAACATCAATATAAGATGATAAACATAGAAAAACCGTAGAAGAAGCAAACGCGACAAAGTTTATAGCGGTTTGGTGATGTCCTTACGTCTAATTATATTTTTATTATTTTTCTCTCTCCGATTTTGACTGACTACGGTAATATATTAAGTAATACTGAGTATCGAAACAGAAAGTAGGGATTCGATAGATTTTTGATGAGCTTTAAGATTTTCAATTTGAGATTTAAACTGTAAAATTCCAACTTTAAATTGAAAACGGGATTTAAATCGTAAATTGTAGATTCAAAAGGTTCATATTTTAAAGATTGTACACACTTCTAAATTGATTATGATGTTCGAACTTCTACCGCTAAACTTAAACCCCAACTTTCGCTATTATTCCACATTTTGATTTTGTTTAGGAAACGTTAGAATTAGAATTACGGATCCAAATAAGCATATAGAATGTATATGTATGGACTGAGTGATTTTTCTCGACCATGGTTTTAACCGAGTTCGAATCGGAAGGTAAATCGAATCATAATTGTAGAGATCCGATCTGAACAGGGATTTAAATTGTACGATTTTAAGGTTTTTGAAATCAACGTGAGCTCTTTTTTACTTGGATCTTTTCGATCTTTTTCTGAGAAACTCCGGGGTATTTCTAGAATTCAAAAGCATTACTGGGGTCAAAGATATCCCTGCTATACCGGATTTGGGAGTTTGGATGAGTCCTGGAGTGAGAATATGTCATGGTGATTGGGTCAAATGGTATTCCAGGGTTAAATTTCACCACTCCTTGATGGGTTTTCAATGGTCCTTCGTTTATGATTTCGAGTCCCCATAACATTAATTTTGACCATCTTGCCTTTTGATATTTCGAGCGCTTAGATCTTATTTCGACCAAAACATGATACTCAATCTCGAGTGTCTACTAAGCATTGCTTCGACGAATTCTGGATAGCTCTTTGATCATCTGGCTCCTATACTTCATATATGAAGTTCAGGTATAATAAGAACCGTGTCCAAATTTTTAATAGGCCAAAAGTTTCGATAAACTAAGATTTACAGTGTTTAATGTTTGACTGGTGCACTACATATTTCACACATTATAAACTAGCGGTCTTTGCACTAGTAATTCTAAACTTGGAAGATAAAATAATTTAATAATTAATTGTTAATTTATTTGAAATTTTGAGTTTACAATTAAAGATTTGTATTGACTACATTCCAATGTAACCACGTGCATAGTATATTTCAAAATTACGTTCAGATTTTTTACTTTCAGATACACATCCTTTGGGATTTCAGAAATACAGTCTGATATCCTATTTTTGTTACCTGATCACTAGTAGAATTATCTGTAAATACTGCCCCATGGTGCAACATGATGCATCATTATATTGATTACCAAAACTACACTCGACCTTTGCGTTGTTTTTACTAGTAACAGTTCAAGTTTTAGGAAAAACTGCAGTATGTAAAGTGGTTTACAATTTTCGAAGCAGCCTATATTTTTGGTAACCTGTTTGTGCAATCCAATGTCATGCTACAATCTGCTGTATACTCTCAGTTTACTGTTCAAAAATTGAAGCTTTCTGTCAGTACAAATTTATATGCCGTGTCATATGAGTAAAATGTCGACAAAGTCCATCTTCTGTCTCAAAGTTTCTCTTTTCATTTTGCCAATTACTTCTTGTCATTTTTATGTCCAATAACATCATATACAGTTCATAATCTAGCGAATAGTGTTAAAAGAACATGTATTTCACCTTAGCTGTATTCTGCGCAGTATGTACTCCGCTGCTTTTGGTATTTTTGTATACTGGAATAATAATTTTAGCAGCAAATGCATACACTGATCCCTCTATTTTTTATTTATTTATTTTTTGGCAGGCTTTGGTATTAGTGAAAAATCTCACTATCAATTTGTCTAGTGCTGAGTTTGTACCTCTTGTGAGCATCCCATACATCCCTTTTATTTCAGCAGACCATAAAGAACAATGATCATAATTCAGCCTATATCACTCAATTTCATATATTTTTTACAGAGTCGTTTCCTATTAGCATGTGATACAAATTCAAAGGCCAACCCAGAAATGAGCGATGCATCTGTAGCTACCGCACCTGAGATGTACAGCACTGGGTTCCTGCCAATACCATAATTAATTAATTACTTACTATCACTATTTAAAATTGGTGTTATGAAATAAATTTGAAGCTCATTAAGGGAGTAAATAAACCACCCTAAAAAACTCTTTATTTTATGTTTGTAATAAATCGGGCCCTATAATATTCTACGTTTGGAGGTCGGGGCTGGTATGACTGGTCTGTGATAATGACTACAAAAGCATGGTAATATTGCTTTGAAACTGTCTAATTATTTTATTGAAACCTTCTTATGTTATGCAGTAAAGCTATATACGATGTTGTATTTGCTATGATTTAGCCTTGTGATTAGTGCATATGTAGCTTCTGCTCTTTTAGGTTTTATGGTTTACTCTAACTTAGATGTGATTTGGTTTTTGTTTTGAATCTTTGATTGAAAATAAGGATTAGGTAAATATTATAGTATCGTTTAATTTTACTATTTTTTCGTTATTTTATATGCAAAGGGAACTTTTATTAAAACCATAACCTTATTTTGCCTTATTACTACTACAATCTATGCTGACGTGCTAATGCTCTGACGAATATTTGATATAACATAGAATTTCAACTTGGGAGGTAAGTTTGATTGGACTAAATGCTCTACTTCCCTATATTGTGCCATTCCGAGTTAGAAGGAAACTTATATTGGAAAAAAAAAAGTACGAGGAGATAACGGATAGGCTTGGTAATGAAGAGGAAGATGTGGTTTTGCATGGTGATTCAAGTGAGTAAACTTCATATGGATCCTCTCAATAATCATATGTTCGAATGTGTTGGCGTTTGAAGTTAAATAGGTAATATCAAATATCGTTATGTATCGTCAATGTGAGTAATTCTCATTGGTATCCATAGAATTGTTACCGTTCCTTGATTTGAAGTTAAGTAGTTAATATCAAATAATATCGTTGATGCATTGTCAAAATATCTCAAATCACTCCTTTATCGGATTTTTTTCCTTCAAAATATCATTGCGATATATGTGGATATATCGTTTGATATTTAGTGTAGAATAACCAATATTTTTAATGGATACAGTTTGTTAAGTGTTCATTATTATAAGCATTGAAGAAAATAAGATTACAAATAAATATCTCACCTTTCTAATGTTTGTTTTTTTAGTTTGACAGAATGTGGATCATATTAGAAATCCAAACGCACTAATTTTTCAGTTTTAATCATACTTTTTGGCGCTCTTCATTAGTCTTTTAATAAAACAGACTCCACTCATTCTAGCATATAGTATGTTTTTTTGTAAACCCTTTAATACTAAAAACCAATATCGTCTACTAGTTACTTCTTCTATTAGTTCTTTTCTTTGTTTATTATTTTTAGTTGCTAAATTAGCTTATGCAAATTCATCTTTTTTGTTTTAGTTATTATCATACATCAAGAACTAAAAGTTAAGAAACAGTAAAGTTATATATTAGATATATCAATAAACAATGAGTTGGAAGTAGTAATTAGTATCAAGACAGCGTTACTTGTAAGTAATTTAAGTGAAAATGAAAAAACTATGAATATAAAAAAAAATTAAAAATAATAAAGATGATTAGATGACTGAAGAAACAAAGAATATAACATAAAATGGACAAAATAATAAAGATGCATATTGTACGAATTTCTTAATGTTTATTAGCTTGTTATTTGACTTGTATTTAATAGAGTATCCTAGTAGATATATTGTAATCTATAAATTACATGTAGTCAGTCTTTAGCAGTAATTTGAAAATATAGATTCTGTTATAATATATGCAAATATATAAGTGATTATGTTTTTGTGTTTTTCTATTTAGTCCCATATCATGTGATATGTTCTATCTCATGCTGTAAGGCCTATATATAAAGGAGCCTATGTAATGTAATTGTATGACTAATCTCTGAATGAATAAAATTGTTCTCTCTGTAATGACTGCCACTTTCTTCAGCTCATAACACGTTATCAGCACGATCTTTTTCTCGAATGTATTGGATATTCTAATCCAGAAGATTATATCCATTTTTTTTCATGTAGGTACATTTCTTTCTCTTATTCAGTTACTGAAATCAGATCTATCTCTTCCTCTTATTCAACCAATGAAATCGGGTTTGAAATTTTCTAGATATGTTTTTCTAGATTTATTTTGCGATTAATTCAGATCAAGATTTAAGTATCTTATTTCACAATTCTATATCTATTTTCTAATTTTTCAGATTTGGATTTAAGTTTTAATATATCTTATCTTTTCAAGATCTTATTTTGCATAGATCTAAACTTATAGATCTTATTCCACTGTACATGTATTTTTGTCATTATATTTCAGATCTCATCCTACAATAGATCCGATTTTTTTCTTATTTTTCTGATCTCATTATATTGTAGATTTCAAAATCACACCCAAATAATATACCTTTGAGATTTGTACATTGTTTAAAAATAAAATGTTGTGAGTTTTTGAATTTGGATTTGAATTGATTTCAAACTTGCTTATTATTGCATGTTTTTTTTGAGTTCATTATATTGGAAAGCAAGTTTTGAATTTGACAATTTCTGTTGTTGATTCAAATAAATTTATTGATCTTGATTACGTTTTGGTTTGTGATATAGATCTAAGTAATATATATACATGTTTGATAAATGAAGTTTTCATTTTGAAAACTCTTTGATTTGGATTTTGATTTTGGAAATTATTTTTATATATATTGTTTATATTTCCAGAAGATATATTTTATTATTTCTTAGAGAAACATATACAAGAATAATGCATATTTAGAAGATCATATTAGTTTAGATCCAACATTAATATTGGTTTAGTGCACATGAAGTGAATGGAAACGTTAATGAAAACATATACGGTAAACTTAATTTCTAGCATTTGAAATAAAAGTTGAGAACCTGCAGTTACTATAATGCTAAAAGCTTGAGTTTCCATAAATTATTAAATTTCAAGTTTTCTTATAATAAAAAACCAGAAGTTTCAATAAAAGAGCAGAAACTTGAATTATAAAGAAAAAATGATATATATATATATATATATATATATATATATACATACATACACACACATATATATAAGAGTTATTTTAGTTATTTTAGAAATTTTGACTATCAAGAAATAAAGTTTCTCTTATGTATTCATTTAATTTTATTATTGAGTATGTTAAACTTAGCTTTGAGATTAAATTTTGCTAACTAAAGTTAGTTAGATTGATTTATTTGTTTGTAAAGAAATCAATTCGTTGTGATAATATTTTATATTTTATGCCACAATAATGTTAAATTGCATTCATTTTTTTAATCATAAATGTATTAAATGTTGTCGTCATGGTAATAAATTAAATTACCATATCATCATAAATGCACTGGCTACGGTAAATTAAATGATGTTGTATTTTTATGTTTGGAATAAGAATAGACATATGGTTTATTATATGGTATATTCATTTTGGCAAACAATGCTCGATATAATGAAAGAAATAAGTTTGAACAACAACCCGAAGTTGTGCAAAGATTTTTTTTCCAACCAGAAGTTGTACAACTCAAAGTCCAAGACCTGAAGTCTTGAATTATGAAAAGATTTTCTAATAAACTTTACAAGCTCGAATTCTTGTCAGTATTTTTTTTGTCAAAATGTACAAGTCTTAAAATATGAATAGACTTTTATTTTGTAACAATATGGTACAAAAAAGGGGGAGAAGTTTACACAAATTTTGAGAACCTGAAGTTCATAACAAATTAATGAACTTGAAGTTCATGAATTAGAAGCCCGAAGCTCTATTGAAATTATGTAAAATGATAAGGTTGTACTTCCCGAAGAAGTTAAAGAAAATTAATAAATAATCATATGAGAAAATGATGCTGCATTCAAGAGAATACAAAAATCTCCAAATGAGTTATACCTTACCTTATATCTTAACATTTACACTATATTAACCAAATATCCTGAAGATATTATGTTATATGATATTTCAAACATCATTGGATGTGTGTGTATATTAATCTCTTGAAAAGATATTTTAGTGATTTATTTATATTTATATTGCAAAATCTAACATCCCAGAAGAGATGTTATAGGAATTTTATTTTTGTTACATTGCAATTCCTTAAAAGGAAATACTATATTCCCTGAAAGAATAATGATATAATTTTTTTTTGAGTAATAACAATAATTTATCCAAAAAATATATGATATTGTATACCAATGTTACACTCCAGAAGTAGTGGTTTTATCTCTTGCGTCTTACTTTCAGTTGGTGAATCTAATTTTGTCATTGTATTTAAAGTTTGATATGCCATTTTTAAAAGCAATTACAACAAAAATCTCCAGCATGGATATTTTATGCTACTGTAAAAGTAGTAATTATGTAATTTATATAAAATAAATATTGTATATTGCTATGGCATTCAAATAGTGCATGTGTGTGTGTGTGTGTGTGTGTGTGTGTGTGTGTGTGTGTAGAAGAGAAAGTTCACTCCAGAAGTGGTGATATATCTCTAGAAGAGATTTATAAATTTGAAAATGATAACATATATCTAGAAGAGATTTATTTATATATTTGGTAAATTTATTAAACCAAATAAGTGTACATAAATATGATTATGAAGGATCCTAATTTAGTTTAGATTAGATCCAAAAGGTTCAAAATTATCAATAGAATATATTGTTCTATGTTCATATGTCTAATTATATCATAAAGGTCATGTTCCTAGTTATTATTTCATAAGAAATATTGCATATATGATCAATTCTTGAAGATATACTTTTAAGTATTCTCCTAAAGAGATGGTCTATATTTCATATCATAATTTTCATGCAAGCTAACATACGGTCTTAAGGAGATCTGTATCTGTAATATTCTAAGTATCCAGAAGATACTCTTATTATCATTTTTGTTGTAAATTTTTCTTTCTTTCGAACTCTCAAAAGAGATGTGTAGAAATGTCTATATGCAATTATAAATTATTCTTTGATAAGTAATATAATTAATGTTCAAAACTTATACTTGAGATATAATTGAGGAACAAAACTTAACAACTTGAAGTTGTTCGAACCAGAAGTTCGATACGGTTCCAAACCAAATGTCTTGGATCCTTGTAATAGTTTGTTCTAAAATAAAATAAAAATCACTAATTCAAATGAGAAAAATATATATGAGAATTTATAATATATATGTAATACGTGGACGCACGTATACATCCATATATATATATATATATATATATATATATATATATATATATATATATATATATATATATATAAATATTCAGCTAACAACCTGAAATTTATTATGAGCTCATCTTATAGATCATGTATAGATATTATTTAGTGATTTAAAATTCAATCAACATAAATGTTGAATGACCTGAAGTTGTGTATGTGGTCAAATGATCTATACAATAAGTAAATTCCTCCAATTGACTAGATCAATGAATGAGAACAAACTCTACTAAGCAATATCAACCAATTAATAAAATGATTATCCTCCTATTACTGATATACACATAATGTATTTGCTAGCAGCAATGTGATGGTGGATTAAGATGAGAATCCAAAGAGAATTATTATTTAATGTGACAATTGTCATCATTAAGGGGGAGGATAAAGGGATACAAGTTCATTTTGATCATCAGTGTTAAATATTTATTAAAATACATAATGATGCAAAATATTATCAATATTATCCCTAGTAGACTTTCTCCAATATAGATTTGAATCCCAGAAGGACCAAAATTTGTAAACCACATCTGAAATATGGTTCAAAAGTCAGTTCAAAATATTTTTGGAGTAAGTAGTAAAGATGCCAAATAAAGGAGATGAGTGTTCTTTAAGAAACACTTAAGGGTGCTCTTGAAGAGACCAATGACATGATTGTCAAATTACCCAGAAGTGGTTTAGGTACCGAAAACATAATTAAAGAGATCTCAATAAATCATGTCTAGAACTGACAAGAAATAATCATCGATGATAAATTTGTAAATAATAAAGCGCTTATATTTATAAATAGATTAAGAATCTTGAATTAGGCGAAAACATGACTGACCATCATGAATCCTTTACCAATAGAGAAATATGGACATGTAGTCCGCAAAGTAGCGAAAGTACTTAAAATGCTTAATATACCCCGAAGGTATAAATATGGTTTAAATCATATTAAATAATGAAAGTATACAAATTACTAAAGAATATAAATAACTTTCATTGTTATAAAGAATGCAAAGAACAAGGAGAGTAGATTTCAACCTACTTTTAAGTATTGTTGTAATGAAAATCTTGATATAATTCATGATGAGTAGATTACTTCCTATTTTAAGTGTCGTTGTAATGAAACTCTTAATATTCATTGAAATGATAGTTGCGATATGCAAATACTTATCAAAGTATACAAATTTCTAAAAAATATATATAACTTTTGTAGTTATAAAGAATGCAAAAGACATGAAGTGTAGATTACAAATTTCTTCTAAGTACCGTTGTAATGAAAATCTTGATATACTTCAAAATGAGTAGATTACTTCCTGCTTTCTAGTAATGTTGTAATGAAATTTTTAATATTCATGAAAGACGTATAGTTGCAGTGCGCAAAACTAATTTGAAGCACAAAAATGAAAGCATATGAAGTGTTTTTCATAAAATTAGCATACAAATGCATAAAATGCAAACCATATTTGAAGAAACAATCTTAGAAAATTTGATTGTATCGAAGGAAACTATTAATAAATTGTATTATTAATGAGATATATATTTATGGATTCAGAAGTATCTATAACCAATTTAAGTTATTGAAAGACGAATACGAATTCAGAGGAAACTTTAAATCATGGATAGCATCCATAAGTATTTTGTAATGCACTCTTTTTCCTTAACTAAGATTTTTTCCAACTGGGTTTTTATTAGTAAGGTTTTAATGAGGCATTACCTTGATCCAGAAGTATCAACTCCTTAGTAACATTTGAAATAAGTTATAATGTACTATTTTTCCTTATTTAAGATTTTTTCCACTAGGTTTTTCTTACTAATGTGACGACCGCCCATGACTCCCGCACCAAAATAAGGAAATAGTGCGCTGAAAGTGTGCCAGACCGTCATGGACGATTATCATGGTAAGGTAAAACAATAAACTTTATCGTATTACTCACAGCGCATGGACAAAATACAATAGAAAATATACATAGTGAAGCTCCATAGAACAGAATTTCATCATATGAACTCATAATAGTTTGATACAGCAATCAGCAAAGTCAATACATCAAGCCTCACTACATATCACTCAGAGAATATACAAACAGCGGAATATCCAGTACATATAGTAAGAAAACAATATGTAAAAGCCTCCAGCTCGTCTTCGTCATCAACAGCGTTGACCACTAAGAACAACACCTGTCACCTGCTACCTAGTCTGCCCATCCCAACATGGATGAACAGCCCAAGGTAATAAGAGTTAAACATAAAACCTTGAGTCAGACAAAAGTCTTAGTGAGCAGTAAATCAACTATCAAACATACCAAAAGAGCATAAAGGGTAAAAGGAATAGGACCCCAACCATCCCACTCCACCTCTTTCTACAGTGATAGCCCCCAGACACACTAAGCAGAAGTAAACATAGCAATTCAGACATTTAAAGCAAAGTAAATATCACTCAAGTCAAGGTCGGTGTTTTCCAAATGCAAACCCCCAAGGCCTAAACCAAGATCAGATAAGCACCCTGAAAACATCGCTCTTGACCCAAATGACGATACAACCAAACATCCAAACATCCATGACTCTGGCTATCACTGTTATCATTGCCTTAAATTCACCGTTAGTTGAATGACCACCTGTCAAGGGCTAATGGTAACCCCGGTTCTAGACATAGCTCCGCACGTCATCGTGACCCGTGCCTAGGACTATCGCATCTGCTCAGAGTACTAGCACGTCATCGTGACCCGTGCTTGGAACGTCATCGTGACCCGTCCCAACGTACTCTTGCTTTGAGCATGCTAGAACCTTCAACAACGATAAAATCTCAGCCTTCTAGTCATCCTCCTTGACGACTAGTTCCCATACTAGCTCAAGCGCCTCTCAAGCTAACCATTATCCACAAACACGGACCGCATCACCGAGTTATCAACATGCTTGGGATGATCCCGTCTGGATTAAACCAAGGCTTTCACACATCATGCTTTGCTTCATCGCATCATAGCAAAGTCTCATCTCAACATCATGGTTTGCCCCATCGCATCATGGCAAAGTCCCATCTCAACATCATCATCCAATCTATCCATATGAGCTTCAACATCCGCTTCATATGCCACAAGCAGCTTTCCTTATTCAAGAGCCTTTCCACTTAGCTTTTGAATCATCTTCGACCAACTTGTCCAAATCAAGTTATCAATCAACTAATCAATCAAATCAAACATTAATTCAAGTAATCAATTATTCAAACAAGATCTAAATAAACAATTACAACAATAATGGCAATTTCGTAAATAAAGAGTCCAAATCTAACATGCAATCTAACAAGCATGAATTATGAACAATATCTCTACAACTTGATTAATAAACTTGCATAAGTGAACATGTAGTAAAATAGATGTCAAATCATCATGAACAATAGATCTACATGCAGACTTAAGAAAAATGCACGAAATCACTCACTTTAACACATAAACAAGCCACCGATCCAATATACTCCTTTGGGTCCGTGTGAGAGATAACCACCACTCACCAAAACACCTCAAAAGATAACAACTTCAGATCTGGACAGCGAAGAACTAAGCTTGATCCGGCAAAATCTCGCTTCAATCGATGAAATCTCTCTTTGAAGAATGTAGATCTTCAACTTTGGATCTTGGATCTTCAACCTTGATCTTCAATCTAGATGGAAGGAATCACAAGATTAGAGTGGAGAAAAGAAGTGAAGAAATGTTGTAGTCGAGCTCTCAAAATGGCAGCACTTCGTCGCTTCAAAATCCGGTGCCAAAAAGTGAAGATATGGACGTGTATTTATAGGCTGAAACCTTAGGTCGTCCACGACCTAACTATCCCAACCTACGACCTAACGAGTCCACGGTCTACGACCTAAAACACGCGCGGCCTAACGCTTATACCTTCCTGTGACCTAACTACACAGGACCAAACGACTTAACCCTATATGCGACCTAACACATCCTTTCCTAAGTCGCCTGGTCGACTTACGACCTAACATAGGTCGTCCCACGACCTAACTGAGAAGCCGTCCTAACGACTTACGACTCAACAGAGGTGCACGACTCACGACTTAAGCCTATGCGCCTATAACGACTTAACAACCTACACGACTTAACTAAGTCGGCAGCGACTAACCCGTAAACGACTTATGACTCAAACACAGGATCACACGACCTAACAACATGACCCTCTACGCGACCTACGACTTAGCCTCCACTCGACTTAACTAAACACGGCGCTAACCACTAGGTCGCTTACTTCCTATAGGTCGGTCAAATCTATAGGTCGCTCCAGTTTGTTAACTCCTAAGTCGCTAACTCCTTGACTCGGTCACCCCTATGAGTCGCTCACTCCACTAACTCGTCCCATCTTAAGTCGGCCCAACTCCTTAAGTCGCTCACACGAGCTAACTTCCACACGACCTAAGCACTAAGTCGTTGACTCCCATAAGTCGTTCCACTATTCAAACTACAACACGACTCAACTCCGAACGACTTAAGCTATGGTCGACTCATACTCTAAACGACTTAAACTCTGAACAATACTAACGACCTAGTGATAATTATTCTACGATTTATCGACACGTAAAATACGGGTCGTTACAACTAAGGTTTTAACGAGGCATTGTCTTGATCTAGAAGAATCAAATGTCTTTTCAAGAAATAACATCTCAAATATGTTATTTAAGTTAAATTGTATTTTTATCCTTGACTAAGGCTTTTCCCATCAGGTTTTCCTTTGTAAGGTTTTTAGTGAAGTATTATATTGATCCAGAAGTATCAAACTCTATTTGATTCTGTAAATTATTGAAATATCTCATACTATATTGTACTCTTTTTCCTTCCCTAAGATTTTTCCCATAGGGTTTTTCTTAGTAAGGTTTTAACGAGGCATTAGTTTGATCCAGAAGTATCAAACTTCATTTGAAGAAATAAGAAAATAAAATATGTCATTGTACTCTTTTTCCTTCACTAAGATTTTTCCCATTGGGTTTTTCTTAGTAAGGTTTTGATGAGGCATTGTTTTGATGCTGAAGTATCAAACCCTTTAGAAAGAATATCATTTTTAATATGATTTTACAAGTTGCACTCTTTTCCTCATTCAATGTTTTTTTCCACTGGGTTTTCCTAGCAGAGGTTTTTAATGAGGCAACAGACAATATTTATAACGACTGAATGGATGTATGGAAGCAAGATAATAATGAGGGGGGGCAGTTGTGATGGACGTTTTAAAAGAAACAATTTCTAGCAACCATATGAGCATCCAAGATTTCGAAGATGCATATTCAAGGGGGAGTGTTATAATATTTGTAAATATATAAGTGAATATGCTTTTATGTTTTTCTATTTAGTCCCACATCATGGGATATGTTCCATCTCATGCTCCAAGGCCTATATATAAAGGATCCTATGTAATGTAATTGTATGGCTAATATCTGAATGAATAAAATTGTTCTCTCTTTAATGGCTGCCACTTTCTTCATTTCATAACAGATTCAAATATTTTAAACTTTTCATTATTATAACATTATAAGATAGCACAATATCATTTATATCATGTTATAGATATGTTCAATATTTTATCGACATTATCGATTGTGGTATTTCAAAATAACTTATATCGGTTCTTGATCGATAATTGTTGATATTAACTACTTAGGTTTGAAATATAAATGTTGATTTTGATGCATGCTTTAAAACTGTTTTAATTGGTTTTAGATTTGATGTGATTTTGGATTGAATTTAGAAGTATATGATCAGAATTGAGCACGATCTAGTTACTTTGATTTTATGTTAGATTATGGAGACCTTGACATCATTAATCTGAATTTGGGAATGATCTAGACATTTTGAAGTATAGATCAAAGTCATAAGGTTAGATTGGAACATTTTAAAATATGATGTGTTAGAGCCAGTCGTCCGAGATTGATCATGTATGGACAGTGATTTTGACAATATGAGTTGTAGTGTTCAGTATTACACCATATCTTACTAAGGGTAATTTTTTGTTTTTTTGGATATAATCAACCCATTGACGACATGGCATTAAGAATAGAATATTCCATCCCTTTGAAAAACTAAGTCACAAGTGTTTTATTCTTATATTCGAAATGTCGAGGTTAAATGTCAAAATAGCTATTTGCCGAAGGTATTAAAATACCAAGTGATCGTCGTCGTCATTATTTCATTCTTCAAATAACAAACAACTTAAGTGCATGAATTCAAGCATCGTGACTCAAAAGAGATATTCATTAAAGATTTACATGTTCTTAGCAAAATAATGAAAGGTCAACTTATGAACAAGCGTCCTGAATGCATGCAACAACAATACTACGAAACTATGTAATCCCAACTATTCAATAAAGCTACGTGTCAGCATCAGACAAAGCTTCTAGAGAGAGCAATATGCATACATCATTTAACATGTAAGTAGATTGCGATAAGTATCTCAATCATAGCCCTCTGATTTGCCAAGCATGACGAGTGCTCTCCACTAATGACTAAACAACAAAACCATTGTAAATAGGCGCAACTCCCACAACAATCAACAAATAATAATTCAATTACCAACTCAAAAGAGTACTTATTTAAATTAGAGAAATTTGTAAAACACATTAATGGCTTTATCTTCGGACATCTCTCAATTAAAAAAGCACTGACACTAGATGTAGGGTTTCTCTCTGAAACCACCATCAATCTTGGTTTCTTTTTACTTTTTTGCACTTTTACTCTCTGCTTTTGATTATTCTCTTCCATATTTACGATTGTTAAGCTATTTTCTACTTCAATTTGAATCTAAAAGCCGAAGCTCACATATAGTAAAGCCAAACTTCAGTCCTTGGTTGTTGCTGTAGCAAAAACTGCATGTTTTGCCGCAGGACGGAGTGCACCCAACCTCTGATTCTTGTTAATACTTCTTGCTGCTCCTACTTGCTACTTGTTTTTTTGTTTCTGCTTTTCTTTTCCAACAATGATGAAGACTACTAGATATACTGTTAAGAAAGGAAATCAACATTCTCCAACTATGAACGAGGAATGTGCTTACAAACACAGGAGTTGACCATGTCAACCCAATAGAAAATGTTAATAGTGTTACTGATGTTGTTAAACAACTTCTAAAAAAGATATTCAGAGCATGTTTCTTGCATTCATGAAGAACATTCAACAGCAGATTGATGAACTTAAGGCTGCGAAGAATGCTTCTAGCAATGTTGTTGTTGTTAAGATTTCTTCTGCCCTAGCCGAACAGTGGAGGCACGTGGACAGAAGCCTCGGTAAAAGATTAGTGAGTAAAAGCAGAAAGAATATGATTATCATAAAATTTTTGCTTCTAAAAATTTATACCTAACTGGTAGCTCAATGTTTGATGTTAATGAGATTATTCTAAAGTCACAGACATTAGCATAATTGCCCCACATACAAAACACTGAGCGTCTAAATCTCAATGGTAGAACGAAAGTTCGTCTTTCTACTTGTGAGAGGATTTTGGTGATGGAAAGCTCTCCCTCAATGGAGAAAAAACAGATGGAGTTAGCTGCCAAAACAAGAAGATGCAAGAGGAATCTAGGGGTTTTTGGTGGAAACCAAAGCCTAGAAAGTAATGCTGGCTTCATTATTTAATTATGGGGTTTCGCATTCTGAAATTACATGTGATGGTTCCAATGACCTAAAGGATATTCTTATTGCATATGAAATGCATTTTAAAGCCATTAAGGCTTCTGATTAGGTTAAATATCATTTTTTATTGGCAATCTTCTTAGGTTTGACACTAAATGGTTTCAATGTTGTCCGAAGAGGTTTTAAGTTCATGGAAACAAATTATTTTTGATTTTCTAACTCAATTCTTTGCATCAAGGGGTACCTCTAGTAACATAAATGTTTTAGCTAAAGTAAAATAGCAGAGAAATGAATCATCAAGGAACTATCACAAAAGATACAATGACTTTGCTGCATGAATCATAGTAGTTGATGATAACACTAAACTTATTGTTATCATTTTTGGATGGTGGAAGCATACATCATTTTGCAAAGATAATATCCAAAATGAGTATAGTAGCTTTTAGGAGTTTTTTCAACGAGCTCGTACTCATTAGAGTTGATGAAGCAATTAGAAATAACGTTGGGGAGAAAAGGGGTAATTTGAAGGAAGGAGCGAATTTGATGGGAAAAATCTGAAGAGAGAGCTCGAACTCATTGAATATACACGTCTCACGTACTCAAACTCCCAAATTTATGCTTTAACCCGAAACAGGGTGCAATATTTTGATGCTCGCAACAAAACCAGAAGATAAAGGCGATCCGTACTGTTAAAAGATAAATGACCATATGACTGAGGAGCGACATAAATTGAAAGTAATACTAAATAAAATGGTCAAAGAGAGAAGTTCCAAGAGCTTGTCCGAAGAGACCTTGCTCCACATACTATATAGCTAATGAGTTCTGTTGACGGTAGTGTCATTCAAACCTCGACGACAACTCAACTTCAACCATCAGTGAAAATCGCTTGTTGTGTGCCCTAAAGATAATTATCTAATTTGTTACATATATCTAACTCTATACTCAATCTTGTTCGTAATAAAGGCGTTTATTTTCTTTTATATATTTGTTATATTATGATATCATTAACTAAATAATCAATTTAAAGTACACCAACAAGTAAATTCTAAAATAAAAAGTTATGTGATTGTAGTTGCAAATAGAATCATGAGTAATTAATCACAGAACAAAATAACATTTTATTTTAAATATTCCTAGTCAATATATTTCAAGAAAGGATATCGATACATTTATTGAGACCAGAATGCTTAATGTTTTCTAAATGTTGGACAGTTTATTACTCGTGGATGTTAAAGAGCACCAAGGGATTACGTAATCGTAGTTATTGGATAATGATGTAATGAATCGTCTGAGAGTTTCCTATTAGTTAACAATAACTAGGTCAAATAGGAGATCTTAGGATGATGGTGTTACATAGTTCCATCAACTTAAGAATACATGGAACTTTAATGTGAACACTCCACTTTGATTATAATTAAATCATGGCATGACGATCCATCGAGCGACTATAGTTGGGTCTGAGTTGAAGCATTGGAAGTGACACCCTATTCAATAGAGAATTTATCTCCTCAGTCATATGAGGTTAGTATCATGGTCAACTACAGTCAATTCAAAGTAAAAATCTCTGGTCATAGTGGTATGATAATAATAAATGTTATTATTGAACCAAAGACTTTGCTTATGGACTAATTGAGTTGAATAAGGATGACACTGGAATTTTAATTAAAACCAAATTCCATGGTTCCTAAAATTATATAGTATTGATGAGGGGGTATGTGTAAATTATTGTTACCAAAAGATACCGCTTAAGAAAATGTGAAATTGGATTTTATAAAAAAGATCTGTAAGCGATAAATTCAGTCAAACCATCACACCACTAGCTAAGGTGACGTGTGAACGTTAATATTTGAATTGTTTAATACTAATAGTTGACTAAATTCACACCCCGAGTCTCACTACCGCATCTGTCAATTCTCTAAAACCGTAAGATTTAATTACTTCATAAAATATTATAAATTATGTAAATTAACTACTATTTAAGAAACATTTATTGATAATAATTTATTTGATGTTTTAGGTGTTACTAGTAATTATATGGATGCTAATGTAAAAGTTATATGTGCACGTATCAATATATGATATCGATATATAGTTAAATATAATAGACTTTAAATACAGTTTGATAGTAATTATTTGGATTTGGATATAAAAGTTATGCACGTATCAACATACGATATCAATACATATAAACATACTTTAAATACAGTTAATCGCTTAACGGGATTTTTGGAAAATTAGCCGATGTAAGTGTACATGTTTGGCCGACGATGCAAAGAAAAGGGGGTGATTTGGGTTTTAGGAACAAAAAGGGGAAGATTTTAAATAAATAATAGGAAATGTTTCTATTCTTCCATTAAAACAAATTCCACTCATTTTTTTCTCGTTTAATTTCTTTTCCCCCTTCCTCCCTCTACCATGGTTGAAAATCCATCTCTAAGTTTCTAAAAATTATCAAATCTAGACAAAATCAAAACATCAAATAAAATAATGCCTATGTGGTTCAGCTAACTCTTACAAAGATTGTGTGTAGATTCAAGGATCTAAGGAGAAATTTCCAAATCAAAATGCAACTTATTGGCTAAATCTGAAATGTACATTCTAATTTTAATTATTTTCTTAGATTTAATATGTATCACATTTTTATATACGTACTATGCTTCACCTTGATCTAAAATTAACTATGCAATTAAATATTTTATTCAATGATTTGATTTGTCTTTAATCTAAAAAATCATAACGAAATATCATATATGATTAAAACAATGTTTTGGTTATGGATCTATGTTTTAAAATAACTTATATTAATATTTTAAACATGTTATACAATTTAATGTTTTAAATGTCTCTATTTGAAAGTTTTAAAAGATTGTTGATATCTTATTTGATTTATTGTGTGCAATTTTAGTGGCATAATGTTTTGACTATCTAATAACAAAAAAATAAAATTTTATTTTGGATTGGTACTTTATTTATATTTATATATGTATTTTATCAATTAATTTAAGTATACATATGTTTGCAAATACATCAGAAATTTTTAAGATAATATGGATGTTTGTTTTTGAATCAATTGGAAAGCTTTGGATCAAGCGTTATATATATATATATATACGTGTGTGTATAAACGTCTAAATTTATACTTTACATTGTTAAGATATGTTTTAGAAACATTTTTGTTTTGAATTTTTATTTGAACAATTTAAGATTGAGCAATAATATATACATATGAATAACGAATGTATACATGATAAATATAAATCCCAATATCTACACATTTATATATTGACCATTTTATTGATTGTTGGTTTTGTCATTTTGTTATCGTATCATCTTCTGTATGTTAATTAGATGTTGTGTAAATTAAATTTTGCTAAAAAGGAAAGTTGGAATCAATCAATGATTGATTCCTCTTTCATCTCTTTCCATTTTAGACCTTGATGCGATTATATCTAGATCTAATTATATGTTTGTTCCCATCCTTTAACACCTAACAAGTATAAATGCTTATGTTTCACATGTTTGTCACACAATTTAAAAATATGAATATATTTGATATATTTATACATTTCCAAATTTCACACTTAATTAATTATGCACAAGATAATATTCACAAAATAGGATTTTATTAAAGCAACTAGATTGGAACTAGTGAAACCCCATTTGCAACGACCCGTAAATTTTCGATAACTAAAATTGTTAATTTAATAAGATTTTTGAAATTTATTAATTAAGAAAATAAGAATTAGTGAATTATTAATAAAAATAATAACTAGAATGGAATTCAAATTAATTGAAATAGTGGAAATATTATAATTTGTTTATAAATGAAATATAAGAAAAACAAATGAAATTATTGAATTAATGTACGAAATAGTAAAATAGATGGAAATTGTTTGTGAAGAATAAACATACAATTATTATAAAAGGATAATGGTGATAAATGGTTGTTGTTACCAGTTAATTTACCAATTACAAATAAGGGTAATTAAATGTTACTTTAATGATAATTAATATAATAGTGGAAAGTGTAAATTGTTGCACTTGGTCATAAAATTGAAATAAGTAAATAAGAGTAAGTATTGAATTAACCAATCAAATAAAATATGGACTAATAGTAATTGAATGAAAATTAAGGAAATAAGGTTAGTGCAAGTTGATAAATAACTAATTTAGTACAATACCAATTAATTGAAACAATGGTAAGGTTATAATTGATTGAAATTAGTAAATTGGGAAATAAATTCAAAGTTATGTTAATTGATGGAATAATATGTAATAAATTATAATTTGATAGAATCAATGCTAGATAAGCTATTATAATAATTGCTGGTTGATAATTAAGCATGAATGTGATTAAATTAGGCAAATAGTGATAATTATTAATTGTTTACCCATTCATTTAATTTATTGAATTAGATCTAAATCAATTGCAATATTTGTTTGTCAATAATAGCTTATAAGTGAAATTAAACGTTAATGGTAACGATTAGTATAAGTTAACCATTTATTTAGTATATTAAATTAAATCCGATAATCAATTGCAATAAATCTAAATTAAGAGTTATGTTAGCGTAAATTAAGGGAATAATTGGAATTAATGTCAATTCTATTTATAATATGACAATTGGTTGAATAAAAGGAATGAAAATAAAGTTTTATCAATATATTGGAATTTAATATGATTAATTGCAACTAAATGAAATTAAATATTTAAATGTTACATAAATGGAAATTTAGAGGAAATCTGAGAATATTAATGTAAACAATCATGAACCAACATTAACTTCATCCTTTTGATAATGATGGATTGAACAATAGAGTGAAAGGTCAACTAAATGGAATTATGGAAAAATTAAATTTGTAATTTCTACAATTTCTGAAATTGAAATTAAATATGGTAATTAGCGAAATAATTAACGTTGAATTAACATAGAAATTTGTTTTAAGTTATTATAATCGTCTAAGGAAACAAAAGTGAATTTTTTTTTATAAATTATAGAATTTGGATTGAAATAGCGATTTAATTAATTTAATATTAATTTATTTAATTAACGGGAAAATAGCCATTTTGGCCACTGACTCGGATTTCGACGAAACTATTTTCATCGGATCCGTAACGGTGAATTATTGTAGGATTTCAAGTTTCATAACGATCAGACTTGTCGTTTGATCGTATGGGCTTGAAACGCCTTGAAATCAATTAAATTGAAATCAATTGAAATCAATTTGAAATGACTTGATTTTAGCATAACTTATTCATATGATGGAATTTGGCCTTAAAACCTGTTCCATTGCGTTTAAAATATTTTAAAACATCTATTTTGATATATGGGTTGATCCAATTTCGTTCCAGAGTCAGAACGGGCTTTTTCGGGCCATTTTATCGTTCAACGCGTATATCCAATCGATCCGGTCCATTCCGTTTCAGCTTGCCTATATATAACTTGTTATAAACCCTAACCTATTCTTTATGTTCATTGTTCTATACGTACAATTCAGCTGTCTCTCCTCCTCAATGGCAGACAATCAAATTCTAGATCCAATTGCAATTCAAAATCAAATCAAAATTTCAAATTTCACAAACTATATCATATTTTATATCGTCGGAAAGCTCTCGACAAGCGCATCTCAGATATGTGATTCGTTTTTCGATTAGAGTCATCATTTGTCCTGGAATCCTTGAATTTTTTTCGGACGTTCATTGTGGTCGGGGTGATTCAACGGTGGATCTACGACCTTAGGTTGATCGGAGGACAGGGATGTACAGAGGACGTAGAGCAGGTCGCATCAGCACCCTTACTTTGTCTTCAGGTGACCGAAAATCGCCTCGAATGGCATTGATAGGTGGCGACGGCGCGCGTTGAATGGGGGGAGGGTCGCGTGTCTCGTCCTAGGCTTAGGGAGGTCGTCTCAAGGTGGGGAGCACGATGGTGGGTTTCGATTGGCGTGGATTGCCTCGAAGGCGGCGCGAAAATGATGAATGAAGCGGCGGCTTCGCGATGTTCTGGAACGAGCAGTAGGGTTTTGGGAAGGAGAGTCAACGCGTGACGTGGCGAGGTACTTTGGGCTGTTTTATTTTTATTTTAATTTAAATTTCAAGGCGTTCTAATTGCAATAACTTTGGCATACGAGATCCTTTTAACGTGCGATTTTCTCCGCTAAGTTCGTATTGGAATTTTGGACATTTTGGCACTGGTTTGGACAGACGATTAAATTTTTGGGTTTAAATTGGATTTAAATTCAATTTAAATTCAAAAGATGAGTGTTTTAACCCACTCACAACTTCTAAAATTTCTTATGTGTGTTAAATTAATTTCTGATGTGATTAGAAATTTATTTCTGACTGTTTGGTATATTTTTATCATCATTCCAGTTAAATTGAGTTTATTGAATTAAATTGTTATTTAAATTATTATTGCATATAAACTGCCAGTTAAATTATTATTTAATTTATTATTGAATATAAACTGCCAGTAAATACCTGTTATTTATTATCTATTCTATATTGATGTTATTGTGGAATTGGATGATGATTGTGATAAATGGTTGATGATTGATATTGGATGAATGGATGTTGATTTTATATTGTTATAAAATGCAAGTTGTTATGCATTTTTATTTCATTCGGGATTGCGGTTTGAAATGATATATAATCGTATTTTTATTTTAAATTACGGATTGAAATGATAAATATCCGTATCACTTGACCATAGGGTAGAAAATTTTATACGGACACCGTGGCCTATATCTAAATATTTTGAAAATGATTTCTATGGTTTTGGAAAGAAATATATGGCTTAATGAATATTGATTTTTGATATTATATAAATATTAACTTATATATAGTTAAATGCTTGAATTCAAGCTATGTATAAGTTGTTAAATAAAAATTTAGTTTAATAATAGAGTTTGATTTTTATTAAAATAAATGTGAGCAAGTATTTAAATTTTATTTTAATACAGAGTGTATAATGATTTAAATAAATTAAGGTTGGGAGATAAATTGGAGATTTATTCGAAATTAAATTTATTTAAGAATTAAACTCAAAAGGGTTGATGTGAAATTTATTAAATTGAAAATTTTAAAAGGTATAATTTTTATAACTTGATTTTGGGGTCAAGGTGAATTAAATGAGTATTTCAAGTATAAATGAATTGAAGGAAATATTTGGTTATTTGTAATTTGAGTTTTATTTAAATGATAAGGGATTTATTATGTAAAATATTTCAAAACTAAATAATAGAAAATTTAATTGTTGAATCGAAATTATCAAATTTAGTTTTGAAATTTTGGAATATTTAAAGCCTTGAATTATATCGAAATTGAAATGTTTTATAGAAATTGAAATGTTTCGAAGTTATGGATTTCAAAGTATTTTTTTTGAAGTGTTATAATTTCAAGTGTTTGATTTCGAAGTGTATAAATTTGAGAGTATTATGATTTTGGAAAATGGATATATTTGAAATAAAATGATATTATATTGATTCAAAAAAAATGATATCATATTGATTTGGTTTTAAAATGGAAATGATACCGTATTTATATGGTTCTGAAATGGATATTATTCTGGTTTGAAGTATAAACTATTTTGAAAAGACCGCGGTGTTATAATAACATTTGTTGTTAAAGAGACCGGGATCGGAAGTTGTCATACTCTCTGCCAACTCCGAAAGCCACTTTAACAACCGTGTACGCGGTGGAGATTCCAGAATGAAGTAGGGTGGTGGCAACGTTCTTTGAGGTATGTACGTGGACCCGACTCCCGTGAGTTGGCATAAGGTGGCTAAAACAGGAGCAATTGACGGGCTAATGAGGTAGCATCTTTGATCGGATACATCCCTTCGATATTATACTCTGACTTTTGGATTGATTCGGTGACCACTTTTGATTTTTGATTTGAGGGTGTGGCTCGAGGTGGGCGGTAGCTGCGCGCTACGCGTTACCACCAGCCTGGAAGCGTAATTGGTATATCTACCCTAGCATTGCCTGGTTGTGCTGTGTCACCTAACCTAGCGCGCCTTGTACGAGTTTGGTTTTCTCCTGTAGCCCGTGCGGTATCCTCTGGTGGCTTTCCGATCAGGAGGAACCATGATACTGGATGGACTACTGGGACTATTACGTGTTAAGGTGGAAAATGTAAAGCCTTAACGCTATTTAAAAGTAAGTTTACTTTACTATAGACATTATTATAATAGCAAAATATTATTACATAGTAAATAGTTTAACGGATCCTTAGGAGATGTGAATCCCGAGCATCTCTTAAGTTACTGCACTCACGTTTGACACTGGATAGGAGATGTCAGATCCCATAAACATCTCTAATGCCGTTCCACTCATATTTTACCGTTGATTTAACTTATATACGATCTTTTTGTTCTGACTCGAGTGTTCTGTCTTTTCAATTCGCTCGGGTCAACCTGAGTATTTCGAGATTTGAAGACTTTCCTTCTGGAGGACGAAGACGAAGATTGTATTATTATTTTTTATTATATTATTCCACTGCATCATTGTTCCGATGCATTATTTATTATTCTCTGGTATGTGTAACTCTGATATGTATTATATAAGTACAATCGAATATTTTGTAAAACAGCTTAATGAACTGTTTATTTGATTATTATATTTTATCGTTCTGCTGCAAGATTCTGTTTGTTTATTTCTCTCCCGTTTTCTTATTCACCCTAATGAAAATCCGCTCTTTTGTATGGTTTGAGTCTAACGTGTGTGGTTTATCGTCGATTTAAAATGTACAAAAATGCGGGATGTTACACCATTAGATTTCACAGAATTGCTATGAATCAAATTGGGAATTATTGTTTTAAATTGACCTAATTTACCCACTAAAGACTAGCCCAGTTGTTTCATTATAGGAGCTAGAACAGGGATATAAACGAGGCGAGAACCTCATGATTATGTAATTTTAGCCAAACGGATGAATAAGTAGATGCGAACTACACCGATGGTCTCTTTTACCTAATTCGATACGAAAGTAGTGACTCACCCCTATAATGATCCGCTTGTGAGAAATGCTCATATTGGCTTCTCAAACGTAAAAAAATAATGGTAGACACAATCACAGCCATTGGTATTCTATACATGTAATAAGATGCAACTTCCAATGAGCATTCTTCTATTGAGTCTAACTCCAATTCGTGGCTTCAATGACGAGGGCTCTTTTACCCTCGGAGAATGTAAAATGCTTGTTAAGGTTGACTCGATTCCATGAAATAAAATTCTAATGACTACCTTCCTTGCGATGAAGCAGACTTCGATAGATAATGTCTTCTTTGGAAGAACAAACTTAACGGATTTATGGTTACGTTTCCACCAAACATTTATTCTTAAAATTAGCCATTTGTGATGGGGAAGGGTGAGGGAATACCAACTGATGTGTTAGAGATTGTATTATGCACATAAGAGGAAAATTCTATGTATGATTATGATGTTAAAACATTAAATTATACCGAAATTTTGCTCCTGTTATTGAAAGTGGGAAATCTACATAAGCTGCATCCGTTGTAGTTACTAGATTGGTAGAAACAATCGCAAACGAAGATAACATAGAGGTTACAATACATGATGATTTTAATGCTTCAACCGAGTCGCTGATGCTATCAACTAGAATATTGTTATATAATCAAAATTTTAAAAGGAAACCTTAAAGGATTACCAATAAAGCTTCGGGTATTGGAACTATAAGGCAAGTACCATAAGTTTTGAAGATATGTAACTTGACGAATGCAGAAATTTACCGGCTCGGAAGAGGAAACCAATGCTAATTGAAGAAGATATTAATATCGAGGGTCTTGAATTGGATCCTCTAACCAAATCTCGAAGTTTGAAGATGCTTGAAGATATAGTCATTGATGCAAATGATACCACCAAAATCATCAATTTCGAAACTCAAATTGACCCATAACTAAGAAACGAGTTGATATATTTCCTCCATATGAGTTTGGATGTTTTTATTGGTCACATGATAACATGTTTGGAATTGATCCATTGATTGCGTGCCATGAAATATCGATCCAAAGTTTATATTGATATGACAAAACGAAGAACTTGTGGTAAAGTCAAACCTACAGTATTACATAAAGAGGTTGATTTGTTGTTGAAAAATAAGTTCATTTGAGAAGTCCATTACCCAAAATGGATTGCTACTCCCGTGCTAGTGGAAAAAAACCCGAATGAAAGGTGGCAAACTTGCATAGATTATATATGTGAGTAATGATCATCCAAAGGATTTCTTTCCTTGTCTTGGATTGTCAACTAGTGAATGTGACTAGTGGGTATTAGCAACCATCTTTTATGGATGCATATTCTTGATATAACCAGATTTCAATTTTAAGACGAACGAAGAAAGTATTAGCTTTATAACCAAAAAGGATTATTTGCTGTTAGTTATTCCCCTCAGTCTCAAGAACGAAGGGGTTGTCTAATATAGTCCGTTTGGCGGCGAATATAGTGGGTTAAATTTCAAAAAAAATTCCTTAAATGGATCTTAATGGGCCTATATAAATAACTGGTTAACATTTAGATCTAGCCTACATTTTAACATAATGTTTTATTTTTAACCTAAATTATTTATATTTTATATGTTTAGCGTATTTATATATGTGTGTGCATAATTATAATAACACAATATAAAATAACAAGCATAATAACACAATATAAAATAACAAGCATATAACATGTGTATAAAATACACACACACACGTATAGATTTTGGGATGTGTGTGTGTAATATACTACATATGTATATGAAAATTTCATATACATATCAAGGGGATAATATACATACATATATGCATACATATATTTATATATAAGTGTGTGTGTTTAAATACACCAAGATATGTGTATATAGTTTTGTATACATATATTCTTAATACCACACACACAGACACACATATATATATATATAGTATAGACATATACAAACATACATGCATATTAGTGTGTGTGTTTAAATACACCAATATGATTTTGTATACATATATTCTTATTACCACACACACACACATATTATAGACGTACACATATATACATATATATGATATATATTGCTATATATAAATAATTTGTAAAATAACATACATAAAAAAAAAATATTTTTCAAAATATATTATACATGTATATCTACATACATACGTACGTGTGTGTGTATACATATAATTCAAATTCATAAAATCTAATTCGTTTGACCGAGAAAAATGTCAATTTAAATTTAGAATTTAAAGCTGAAATATCATAAACCAAAATTAATCGAGTAGGTCGAACTTATTTTATACTATAATTTTAAAATAAATTTGACATTTTGAAATCATATCAATTTAAAGTTTGATACCTTAAATATAAGGATCTATCATTTTGACCAATTCAAACATTTTAACTTTACTATATATGTAAATATATTCTCGGTCAAAAATATTATATATATATATGCACACATACACATACACACGTTTACACATTATAAATAAAATAAATATACAAGTTTATATAATCATTCTCGGTCGAAAAGTACTTTTTCCATAAAACAGGCCGATAGTTTTTGTACATTAAAACATACATACATACACTCATACACATTTGCATTAGTTGATTAAGTATATACACATAACTTTAAAAGCTGAAAATATATTTTTACCCTTTAAATAATAAATATGTTTGTAGTAAAATAAAATAACATTTCATAAAAGGTTTACACAAAATAGAATTATATCATATGATTGAAAAAAATAAGTATTTTATTATATAATTGTTTTCTAATTTAATATAATTTTGTTAGAAAATCATACCAATTAGTTATTGATCCTAGATTATTAGTCAAAAATATATATACAGGGCAACATTATTATATATTAAAGTTAAGGAATTATCATGAGATTAGATCTACTTATTATATCTATAGAATATATGTTACCTTTGAAGATCTAGAATAGATGTTACCTTTGAAGACCCAGTCGCTTGTAACATGTCGATCTGCTTTTAATCTCATAGGTTTTTGAATTCACCACTTGAGCTTACAAAGGATCAAATTGTACGACCTTTGGACTGTTGAGTTTCATAGGAATGGAGTTGAAGGGGGCGGCTATAGTGTAGGCGGCTAGCGCTTTCCAAAAACCATACAGAGAGAAATGCGTGTATCAATATTTATGGAGAGTGTTAAGGGGAAAAGAAAATCTCTTGCCCTTTTTTACCAAAATTCCTCATATATATTAATACCTAAGGTATTGATTTTAATGAAAACAACCATATAAATATTGTTACTAATGTTTTCTCAAGTTATATAGTATATTATGCAGGATATCAGGACTATTTAACAGGTTTATAGAAGTGATGATTGAATAAAAGCTTAAAGAACTGATTGGTATAAATCAGGAGTTAATCGAGATATATTTGAAGACTCATTATTTTTGAATAATTCAAGAATAAAAAACGAAGAGCTCAAGACACTTGTGTTAGTATCTTACCAAGTCTTAGATTAAATGTTAAAAACCTAGGTATCATCATGTCTTTGATTATCTTCACTTCGAAAATTATTTTCTACTGAAAATGTTTTTATAAAAGAATAATATTTGATATATTTATAAAATGAATTTTAATAAGTTTTTTGATAAAGAAATATAGCTTAAAACATTTTCAAAGTGGTTCCAACCATATACAAATAAATTTGCATTTCTACATATTTGTATGTCGATTTATTGAGTTTTTTAAGTTTTTAAAAGCATCAACTTTTGGAACCATCCTTTCGCGAATGGACGCAACTCTTAGACTTCTATTTAAAGGCCTTTATTTTCAAATTTTTAACAATAATTCCAGCTACTTTCTCCATCTCTCTCTTCTCTCTTATTCACTTTAAGATTTGAACGAAGTGCTGCCGATTTCACATCAACTCCTTCTCTACATTCATACAAAAGATAAAAGAAGATTCACTTCTATTCTACACTATTAACTCTCCAATCTTCACTCAATTCCAAAAGCATATTCCACAACTAAAGATTTGTAGGAAATCATATAAACAAACCACTTGGAAGTGTTCAAAAAATTCAATTTCTTGTAGTCCACTACCACTACATGTAAAAGGTAAAGGGAGTTGTCCTACCTTCTGTGTCAAATGCAAGAAAGGTCTTCTGGTTACCCAAGTTAAATTCCAGAGGTGTTCTGGTTACCTAAGTCAAATTCTAGAGGGCATGGTGGTTACCCGAGTCGAATTCTAGTAGATGTCCTTGCCACCTGAACTAAAGTTAAGAGGTGTGAAGGGTGTTCTTGCCACCTGATTTGAAATCAAGACCTGATTAGTGAAATTCTACACGAAGTATAGGACTGGATGTGGGATTGGGAATCCAAATCAGTATATTATTTGTTATCCTAGTTTCTAACCCAGTAGAATTCGAAGGAAGTCGGGGCAACTTGGTCGAATCAGAATAGCTCAAGAGCCAACCAAAAGGACCAGAACAACAAGGGAAGAGAAGTCAGAGGAGAGGAAAGCAAAAAACACTAAGGACATGGATCGCCGGTGATCCATGGCCTATGGATCGTTAGCAATCTATGGAATTTTCTCGATTGTTCATCGATCTTCTTGCATCATGATCCAACCTGAATTCTAAGAACGATGGCTAAGTTTGATGAGATTCCAAGCTAGTTAAATTAAGAGATAAGCATTCGCCTAGTTAAATCAGCAGCCTAATGCAACCTAAGAAAATCATCATCAAAACAAGGCAACATGCTACGAGAATACATGAAAAACATTAATACGAGACAACAAATGCTATCCAGAAGAAAAAGCCTAAAAACTGGCTAAGTATATGGATTGCCAGCGATCGATATACTATGGATCCCTAGGGATCCATATATTTTCATCAGTTCGCTGCGATCTGTATGGAACGAAGCACGGGAAGTATACTAAGGCATTAGGTCGCCTTTGAGCCTAATCTATGGAGCGATCCGTAGCCTATGGATCACTAACAATCCATCATTTTAGCTCGGATCGCGATGCAAATTTCAATGTGCCTTCATGTAATCGTTTGCAAGCATCTGGCAAACAGGCTTGACCCAGTAGCTCTCCAACCTCTATAAATACTCACCTATCTACAGCATAAAGGGGATCCTTCAGACTGGCTGTCGAAACTCTATAACAACTATTCTTCACTCTTCTCCTCCCTCATAACAGTCATCCAAGCAATTTACTATGACTCCCAGTGAACTCTAACTTCGAGGACTTAGTCTAATCAAGGATATTCATCAACTTTGTAATCCAATTCATCTTGTAACAGTAATCAGTCAATAATAAAACTATATAGTGGACGTAGGCTTCATTAACAGCCGAACCACTATAAAAATCTTCTTGTCTTCTTTCTATTTCCACTTTTTCTATATTTGTTTTCTGTATTATTGCTCTATAAGAACTGGGCTGGTGCTTTCACACTCAATTTAGGGTGTAGATCCATTTTTTGGGTTAACATTTTGGTGCTTTCGCCGAGAAACCAACTCAGGCTTAGATATAGATATCTACTTTGGATTGGATTGGTTCAAAAGTTAGATCCTTAATCTTTTTTCAAACGTTCTGCTGCTGAAAATCAGTGGCTCCAGGAAGAACAACTGCTTTTGGAAGACCTATGGTGGCTAGCCAGAGAGGATATGAATCATTAGCAAACAGAAGTAAATGGCACTAACGTAGAGGATTAGGTGCCAGGATCCTCTAATCAATGCGAAGTCGTTACGAGAGATAAGCTAAATAAAATGGTGGATGAAATTAATCAGAAAATGGAAAGTAGTCATAGAGCTCTGATGGATAAGCTCAATGCCCTCTTGATCTTACAATCGCAACCTATTCCAAGAACGATGGCCGAACCCGCGGCTACCATAGAACAAGAAAATTCTTTCATTTCTGGTTTAAACAGAAGAAACAGAAAGTAGCCGCAAAGGGGAATGAAAACTGGAATCGTGGGAGTCAACGTCGAAGGAAACACAAGTACTCCACCAACAGCAAGGCAACCGCCTATGAACTTGAACCAAGGAGCAAAGACCCCACTGGAGGATATCGCCATGGACCTCTTCGACTTAGAAGATGGAGAGAGATTAACTACGAAAAGTTAGAAGGAAATGCCACTGCGCTTGATAACACCAAGAACGTCTAAACTGCACCAATCAGGCTAACCGCAAGCTAATAGATCCCAAGCAAGTGGCTCTTCCAAAGACAGGAGAGCCTAGGCTTCAGCCCACTCGCCAAGACCGTTTGCAAAGCAAAACACTTGGTGTAGGGACTGACAACCGACCCCAGGACTACCGGACATTAGAGGCATTTATCGTGGATATGGTTAAGCAGCTGATGGACGAGAGTAGAATAGGAAAGATGATGAATGGGGATCTGCTCCAAGTCGGACTCATTTTGCTGATGAGATCTTGAATGAGCGATACCCGAAAAAGTTCACGATGCCTACTATTCCCTTTTATGATAGAACAAAAGACCCAAAACCTCATCTTTACAAGTACGGTTGGTACATGGATGGAGCGAATGCTTCGTATGCAATTTGGTGTAGATGTTTCCCCATTTTTTTTGGAAGGAATTGCTTCCGTGTGGTTCACCAGACTTCCGTCGAGACCCATCTCCACTTTTTACCAACTAGCAGTAAGATTCCTCAATTAATTCAGGCTTCACATCGCACATCCTAAGGATGTGATGTCCTTGTCCGGACTGTTACAGGGACAAAAAGAATCGTTGAAGTCTTTCATGAACCGGTTCAATACCACCATAAACATTCCAAACGAGGACATGGTTTTTATAGCTTTGGTCCGCGCCATCCACCCCTAAACTAAATTCGAAAAGTGGATCAAAGTAAAGCAACCCACCACAAGAAAGGTTTTCAATTGAAAAGCAAGTCAATATTTAAGGTCGGAAGAAGTGTAGGAGTTTGAAAGGAAGTCTATTAGCGTGCTACCGGCGAACGTTGGGCGAAGTGACATGGCAATAAACTAGAACATAAATGCTTTCGGGATCACTGAAGGAAGCACAGGGAGAGATAGAAATCAAAAAAGGAAGAACCAAAATTTTAATAAAAGAAATGGTAACAATAAACGTCTTAAAGGCTTTAGGCCCGAGGACTACACCCTGCTTAACGACACTCCGGAAAACATCTATCTGCCAACTTAAGGAACAGAGGAGTATAAAAAACCCGCTAAAAAGAAAGCAACTAAACAATAAAATCACTTGGGGAAGTTCCGTCACTTCTATGAGATGCATGGCCACAATACAAACGAATGCCGCCACCTAAAGAACTTGATTGAAGAGCTGACCCTCGAAAATAAACTTTAGCAATATGTGAGAAAATCACAGAGTACTGACCAGCCCGCCGCTCCCCAAGCTCCTAGGATCGAAGTAAAGAGGGATCAAAGCGTACTGACTAGAGACTCATCATAGAATGATATCTGGAGGACCACATCCCACGCAGAGAATTTGGAAGAGGTGGAGTGGTATGCGAATTCGTTAAAGCACCCTTCGATGGAAACATATCTCACAGTCGAAGATGGGGCTCCAGCCAAGCAGCAGAAAACTTTGAATGATGATATAGGATTCCAAAATCGAGATACCAAAGGGATCGAAGCTCCAACTCTCGATCCACTAGTTGTGACAGTGGGGATCGGGCCTGTTGTAGTTCAACTAGTACTAGTTGATAGCAGCAGTTCCATGAATATTCTTTTTAAATGTACCTTTGACCGAATGAAGGTCAACATGAAAAATGTATCTGCATGCCAAATAAAAATCCAAGGGTTCATTGGCTAACCCAAACAACTCGTAGGGATGATTGACTTGCCAGTAGAACTTGGGGAGAGTAATCAAAGAGTCACCCTCATTCAGACTTTGGTAATTGTGGATGAAACTTCCGCCTATAACGCCTTCTTGGGACAGCCCACGCTGGCAGATTTTAGAATCGCTCTAGTCTAGTGGTGCCTCACCATGAAGTTCCCAATGGAAAATGAAGTCGGGGTGGTCAAAGGACATTATTGTGCTGTTAGAAAATGTTACATTGTAGAGTTATGCGAATCTAAAAGAAGGGAAAAAGGGAAGGATGCGGGGAGAACTCTCCACATTCATGAACCTGCCGAATAGCAACTACCAAGCCGCCCTTGGTTTGGGGACCATAGCCGATTCGACAAGGTTTTGGACACTGGAAGGAAGAGTTCAGGGAAGGATCGGCCAGCACCGGTGGAAATGGTGGTGTCTTTCCCAGTCGACATGGATGACCCAATGCCAGTTTGGAAAATTAGATCGCACCTCGGGAACAAGATGCGACTGGAACTCACTAAGTTTCTTCGTGCCAACTTGGATGTGTTTGCCTGGAAACATTCTGATATGTATGGAGTATCACGAGAAATTGCATGCCATGCAGTCAACTTTGACCTTAGGTTTACACTGGTAAAACAAAAGAGGCGCAGTCTGGGCCTTAAGCGGTCCAAGGAGTTAAGAGAAGAAGTAGACAAGTAGATGGCCAACGGCTTTATCGGTGATGCTACTTACCCTGAATGAGTATCTAACTCGGTTTTGGTCAAAAAGTCCAATGGGAATTGGAAAACTTGCATCAAATTAAACAAAGCTTCCCAAAATATAGCTTCTCTTTGCCCATAATTGACCAGCTTATGGGCGAAACGGCGGGACATGGACTGCTGTCATTTATAAATGCATACTCGGAGTACAACCAGATCCAGATCCATGAACCTGATTAGGAAAACACCAGCTTCATCACCGATTTAGGACTGTACTGCTATAGGGTAATGCCATTCGGTTTAAAGAATGCTAGGGCAACGAACCAAAGACTAGTTAATACCTTGTCCAAGCTTCAAATCGAGAAAACCATAGAGGTCTACATGGATGACATGTTGGTCAAATCACGAGTAGCTACCAAGCACATGGATAATTTTTTTGAAATGTTTGAAATACTCCGAAAGTATGGAATGAAACTCAATCCACTCAAATGTCACTTCAGGGTAGCCTTAGAAAAGTTCATAGGGTTTATAGTAAGTGTTAGGGGAGTTGAAGCAAATCCAAAGCAAATAACTGCCCTACGAGAAATCCAAGCCCCAAAGAACAAGAAGGAATTACAAAGCCTGAATGGAAAAGTCGCAGCACTAAGCCTATTTATCTCAAAAGCCATCACAAGTGCATACCGTTGATGCATTAAAGAAAGGAAAGAAGAACTTCAAATGGAGTGAAGCTTGTCAAACCGCATTCGAAGAATTGCTACGATACATGGAAGGCCCATCAATCCTATCAAAGCCAGTGAACGGAGTGGACCTTTTCATTTACTTAGCACCTCACCTCACGCGTTGAGCATTACCCTTGTGCATGAAGAAGCAAAAATCAAACGACCTGTGTACTAGTTTAGCAAGTGGTTCACTGGAGCCAAGAAAAATTATCCGAAGCTGGAAAAGCTAGCGTATTGCCTCTTGATTGCATCCCAAAAGTTAGGACCACCAAGCGCATCCGATCAAAGTACCGACTGATCCACCTCTGAAGCAAGTATTGTATCGACCTGAAACTTCCAAGCAACTATTCAAATGCAATATCGAATTAAGCCAATATGATATCACTAACCACCCGAGAAAGGCAATCAACGGGCAAGCGTTAGCAAATTTTATCGTCGAGTTTACCATACGGGATGATGAAGAAGAAATACCATCCGAAGTGGAACCACAATGGAAACTCTTTGTCGATGGTGCATCTAATGATCTCTATTCAGGGACAGGGGTACTGCTTGAAACCCCCAAAGGATGAGCCATTTTCTATGCCTTATGCTTGGAATTCCTTGCAACAAATAACAAAGCAAAATACGAGGCATTGATAGCAGGACTGAAGGCTGTGAAGAAACTCAGAATAAATTCCATCCACATCTACAGCGACTCTCAGCTAACCATTAGCCAGGTAAAAGGTGAATACCAGGCTCAAGGGCAAAACCATGCTCCATATCTATCTGCTGAACGACATCGAACATTACACCGTAACTCACGTCCCGAGGGAGCAAAACACCAAGGCTGATTACCTAGCTGAACTGGAAAGCTCCGGAGAAGCTCAATCGTTGGGACTAGTCCTGGTTGAGATCCTGACTTCTCCAAGTATAGACTAAATGGATGTCGACTGCATTTTTGTGACCACCGTCGAACCGGAAACGTAGATGACGCCAATCAAAGACTACTTGCTCATAGGGACACTTCCAACTGACAAGAACCAACGGGAAAAGCTCTTCTGCAAAGCACCACGATTCATAATACACGATGAAATACTCTATCGAAAGGGATTCTCTACACCCTTTCTTAGATGTGTAACCGACGACAAAGCTCGATGGATCCCGAAGGAGGTTCACGAAGGCGACTGTGGAGACTATACTAGGGGAAACCCCTGCAAAGAAAGTCTTGCAGTATGGATATTTTTGTACAACAGTAAACCACGATGCAGCAGACTATGCTAGACGGTAGTCGATGCCAAAAATTCAGCAAGATTAGAAGAACTCCCTCAATAGAGCTAATACAGATGGTCAGCCCATGACCGTTTGCAATATGGAGAATTGACTTGATTGGTGTACTGCCAATAGCAAAAGGAGGGATCAAATACGTTATTGTTGCCATTTATTATTTCACGAAATGGGCCGAATCGGAACCGATGGCCAACATTACCATAAAGAAATTCATCATTTTTGTTACTAAAACATTATTTGCTGGTTTGGTGCGCCATAGAAAATCATCACTGATAAAAAAACTCAATTTGAAAGCGCCGAGTCCAAAGACTTTTGCAGACCCTTCTGAATCGAGAAGAGTTTTTCCGTGGTCGCTCATCCGCAAGCAAACAGGCAAGTAGAAGCAATGAACAAGATCATCAGGTCCACTATCAAAAAGCGATTAACTAAAGCAAAATGGAGCTGGGTTGATGAGTTTCCACTCGCACAATGGGCTTATAGAACAACACACAAAGCGACAACCGGGCATACCCCGTTCGCCTTAGCATATGGCTCAGAGTCAATGATTCCTGTTGTACATGAATTTCCCTCCCATCAAAGGCAAAATTTCAATTAGAAACAATATGAGCAACTCTTACTCGAGTCGCTTGATACAATTGACGAAAGTAGGGAAGAAGCCAAGTCAAGGACCGCTGCTCATTGCTCACTAAAAAAGGGTCGTGTGGTACTTCAACTCCAAAGTTCACAACCAAACCTTCGAAGTGGGTGAGCTCATCCTCAAACGAGTTTATCCCATTTCGGAAGCCTTCGGACAAAACTGGGAGGGGCTGTATGCGATCAATCAAAAGCTAAAGGATGGAACTTTCAAACTAACAATCACCGATGAAATCCAAATTCCTAGAGCATGGAATAGCAAATCGCTGTACCATTACTATATCTTAAAACTACCATATGTACTTTCTATTTTTCAACAAATGAGCCGTTTCGGGATACCGAAAGCATTGTAAATAGGCAGAAGTTTCCTAACTTTCCTTAATAAAATTGTTTTACTTTCTGAACCAATAAAACTATGTTCATAATAGCAACCTGCCAAGTCGATGGGGTCAAATCGGCTTAAAACCATTTAATAGCTGCTTGATATAGTGGAATCATGCTCTAGCACCTACTTATCTGTTGGGTCGACGGAAGCAAATCGACTCAAACCATCGGATCATCGGAACATGATCCCTGCCTTCTAAGAACTAGTGTTGCTACGGCAACATCCGGAAGGCCCAAATCAAAAGCCACGCACTAACTCTTCGAGCCATGGAATCATGCTATTAAAACATGAATCCTCAAGTCGCCCGAAGATTGGCAGCATTGAGAAGTTTCAAAACCATTCTGGATCGACGGGTCATATCGGTCCCAAAAGCCACGCATCCCTTAAGCCGTGCATGTTTCTATAAAGCTGCAAATCTAATAAGCCATGCACACTTTTAAATACTAGAATTTATCTGGCAATACCGAGAAACTTATCCATTGCTGGAATAATAAGGATCAACCCACTCCCTTTACCAGGAGTAACGGGCATGAATCCAACAAAATCAAAGTGCTACAAATCAATAGAAAACTCCAATTGTTGACCAGCACTAATTTCATAATTAAGTCGTTTAAGTCATAAGTTCCCGAGAATGGGAATCATAAAGCGTGTCCGAAAAATAAAGAAGACAATAATGAGCAAAGACTCGGACTAACCAGTCGTTTGTCAAGTGTTTGAAGTAAACAGTCCTATGAACTGGGGGCATACACCGGTACTCAAATAGAAATGCTCAAGAACAAAAACACTTGACAAGTTGTATTACTCCAAACAAAGAATTTTGGCAGTAATCACAGGAATAGATAAAATAGAATAGAAGTAAACAAAATAGGTATAAGTAAACAAAACACAGATAAGCAAACAGGTGAAGCTACAATCAAAATGTCAGTAATGTATTACTTATAACTTTTTTCGTACAAGATCAAAATGTGGGGCCGTACCCATACAATATCGGCCAACAAAAGAAAAGGCACTACAACAAAAGCAGTAAGTGCGGACTCTGCACTTGAACAAAAATAATAAAAAATGCCTCAAAATCAGCTCAATTACCACCCAAGCTTCTCAACGTCTTTTTTCGCCACTCCCCCTCCCGCCTTTAGTTGAAAGTTTTTGCTTCCCCTCGGGGGTAGTGTCACTGCTGGTGATGTCGACTATCTCCTCGGTGCTGACATCTCCTTCATGCTCTTTAACTTTCTCGAAAGTCTCACTTTTGTCTTGCGCTTCCGGGAATTGCGAGAGCCCTTCATGGACTTTATCACTTTAACTTTTTCTTTCTTGGCGGCAACCAGTTGTTGTTCGGATTTACGCGGCTGCTCAATCTGGACCTCCTGCTCTCGAGCTTCGGCTACCATAACGTCGCCCTCCAAAGATACAAAAGGGTTATCCAATCCATGTAATGTAGCGATTTTCTCAGACTCTGGCCTCGGCAGCGAGTCGAACAAAGACAAAGCAACCGGAGCAGCAAAGGATAACAAGCACGGAAGTGGTTGAAATAGCGACATGACCGTGCATTGAAGAAGCATGCGGATCAATGGGTAAGGAGGTCGGACCTATAAGATCAAAAATGTAAGTGTTGAGTTCATCTTGCTCTTACGGTATGAGTTGAAAATTCTCAAACTCGGGAGAAACAAGGAGGTTACCTGCACTAGAGAAGTGCAGAGAATTTCGATCTCATATTCACCGGCTTATCCTTCCTTGGACGGTTGCACAATCTACAAAGGAGCTTCAGGTCAAGAAATTGCCAACGCATAACGAGGCTGCCGCGACGATTCGTCAGGTCCGAAATAAGGGGCTCTGGCAGTTTTGATAGTTGCTGCCATAACAACATCGGTAGCTTTCCGTTCCCTTTCAATTCGTAGAATTTCCCGACCTTCTGTCAATGCTTTCTTTGATTCCTCATTAAGGTAGGCGTTCTCTAGCTCCCGCCCACTATAGGCATCCCCGCTATCTTGGAAGCGGGTCAAAATTTCCTCCAAAACCACGGTCAGAGTGCGCAGTGACTTGGGGCCCAAGTAATTGTGACTCCCCTGGTGCAACAGGGAGTTGACATAGAATTTTAAGATGGTATCATCCATCTTTTCCATTTTCATCTCAAAGGTATCTTGCAACTCCAAATAATTCGTCGTACGGCAGCCTTTTCAACTTCAACATGAGTTTTATCTATGCTAAACTACGCAACTCTGTCCTGGAGCATAACAATCGTCTGGGCCTAATCGGAGATGGTCTTATCACGCGACTTCATAGCTTCTTCATTTCCCACGATTGTTTTGTCACGCCCTTCGACAATCTTGTCGTGATCAACAATGGTCTTCTTCTAGGCCTCAATAATTGCACTATATGCTTCCAGCTCTTCTTTCAACTTGACTTCTTTTGCATGAGACTTCTTAATTTTATCTCTATAGACGATCTCTATTCTCTTATGAGCCTCTTTCAACTCTTTTAGCAACCTAGCGTTACTCTTGCTCTCTCAAAGTGCCATGTCCCTTTCTTCTACCAGTCCTTCAATTCTGACATTGCGTTCCGCCAATGCTTTCTCGAAGTCATCCTTCTCCGATTCAAAGGAGGGATTTCTTAGTAGTTATTGTGATTTGTATCCGCCAACTGTTTGCATAGTTTTTCCTATCCCTCAGCTTGCTCTGAATCACTCTGGATTGCTTGAAGGTGGGGGCATATATGCATCTTTATGAACTGGATGAAGATCACGGTCAAATTTAATACCTCTTAAGAACCACTCGGGAAGCTCTACTTCAAGCCTAAGAGGACCAGGCGGAAGAACATAGGCCAATCTCCGATGAGGGTGTAAAGAACCAAGGGCAAGCGCCACATGGGATGATGGAACTTGAGAAGAAGATGGAACTTGGGAAGAAGATGGAGCATAAACATAAGAAGACGGAACGTAAGCAGAAGAAACTGGTACTTCAAGCTCGACTGAAGCTGGGGCCGGGGCAAAAGCCTTTTGCTCTGAAGAATGAGAACTGCGATCGAACTTTGACCTTTTGGACGGCTCCTCTCCTTCATCAAAAGTCTTTATTTTATCGTAACCGCCTTTGTACATTCTACTCTGTTCGCTCTCGTCTTGACGACGAACTTCAGCCTCTGAATCCTTTTGTCTTCACTATTCCTCTTCTATTTCACGAGGCTGATAATGGCTGGAGGATCGTTCTGACAAACGTAGTGAATTGTTGAACTCCTTAAGATCATCGTAGAGACCACATCCTCTCATGGTATTCGAAATGAAGAATAGATAAAGAGATTTAGTGACAGAGAATTGGCTTGAATAATATGTGTATAAGTGGGTGTGACCTTAGTGAAAAGTGTACTGTGTCTGGGAGAGGGCCTAAAATGACGTCATAAACCAAATTGAGCAGCCATTGTGGTAGAAATCGGATTGACTTCGGGTGCAGCATAGCCCGAGCGAGGAGACCTCTCTTCAAATGAGAAATCTTTCCCCATAAGTACATCAAAATTGATGTAGACGTTGCTTAGGTCGTCAAAGTCTACGTTGACATCTTTAATTAGGGAATCCCGACATCGCTTTACTTATGTAGCATCATCTTTATTATGAATCTCGAGGGGGGAGGGGGGTTAGGAGCAATGGGACTCATCCTCGAAGTCTCGTCGCATGATTCAGAGTCTTCATCATCAGAATATGCATTGAAATCGTTATCATCACTAGAGGAAGACTCATCATTGCTGCTTTCAATTTTGCCCTCCACCTTTTCTGTCGCCATCGCTGCCTTGCCTTCTCTCTGTTTAAGCTCTTCTTTCCCTTCCTCCAGAATCGAGGGAATTCTTGTCGGGCAACTGGCTTCGGTCACGACATCTTTTTCCTACGTTTCTTCACACAACTCGCCAAACAAGCCTTCCCTTTCTTGAAAAGCACCCTCTTTGGAACCGTGAGATGATGAAGTAGAGCGTGTTCGTATTCCGGAATGAGAAGGGGATGGGACTTCAACTGGGACTGCAAATCTCCTTGGATGCAACAGTCTGAACCGAAGCAAGTTTTCATCCGTCAGCAAGAATTTAACTGATCTTTCCCCGACATCAACAGCTTTCAGGGTACGAAAAGTTTCGTCAAGAGATAGGTCTTTATTTGGCCTCAGAATAATTGTAGAAAGTATTTGACTTGTTAGAAATTCCATATCAATGTAAAGGAACTCAATAAGTAAGGAAGAGAACTTACCCCCCATTGTCCAAAGACGATTGAACCCTTCGGGACGCCTAGCATAGAAGTATTGAGTCATGAATTAAGATAAATTGCTCTGCAGTTGCAACACGATTTTACGGTTTCTCTAAGCTTCAATCACGACTAGAGAAAGGCACTCATCTCTCCTTTTAAACGAGAGATAATACCTCAGGTCATCAAAACTTGAAACACGGTTGAATGTCCGCATAAACAGAATGTACAAGCAAGTTAAGATAATATATCTGTTAGGGTGAATCAGGAACTGAGAAATTCCTAAGTTTGAAAGGTTTTCTCTTAGAATTCATTGAAAGGGGGCACTGCTTGGATCAGACACATATATCGATGGCAAGAAGTATATCCTAGAGGCGGCATATAAGCAAATTCATCCTTCTTTGGGAGGCACGTGTCTTCTTTTGGAATGCCGGGTTGCAAGTAGATGTTATGCAAGACCTTATCAGTGATCATGGAGGAGGCTCTCTCTGGTGGATTAAGAAGAACTCTAAAGTTTAGTAGAGTTCTGTCAACGACCGGATCAATTGGGACTAGCTGACCATATTCAAGTCGTGAAGCGGAAGAAGAAGTGGCGACAGACGATGACTTATCTTTTGAAAGTGTTGGGCTTCCCTATTGGACTTACAGCGAGAATTGGATACTTCATTCTGAAAAAAAAGACTTTCATCCTAAGTGGTCGGGTAACTCTATCTTTAACTAAAAATATCCCCTATAAAACTTGAATTCCAAAAGGAAATCGATTCACGCCTACATGCCAGATTTCAAGCATATACCTGGGTAAGTGCAGTGTGTTATCTATGAGGGCGAGTTCCGTGTCCTGAACACTACAAATACCCTATCTCGTGTAGATAGCTCGCTCGTAATGGAAAGAGAAAAGGACTTTTCGTATTGTTTTTTGGAATTACTTCTTCTACACTTACCCGTTATCAATAACAATTGATAACGGATCTGTTGTCAGGAGTGATGCGGATAGTTCTTCCAAGTACAAGTACACCGAACATGCAAAAAGAAAAACCAATCCGAATCCTCTGGAAGGGTGAAACCGATTCACGATGTGTCACGCGGTATCGGCAATGAAACTTAGTACAAGTCAATTCTAGTTCAATGGACGAAGACAGTAAAACATGTCATGCATTTGGGCAAGGCCCGATTGTCATTCCGTCAAGAACTCAAGACTCGATTTACTGTCTTCCTCCATTAAATCACAATCAACTCAGACTCTTTGCTATAATCTTCACCAATACACTACGTTATCGAATCGATAAATGAACGTCGGAATCAACATAACCCACCTTGGACTAATGATCAAAAGGCAAAGATAGTTGGAGTTTTCACTTCAATAATCCAAACACGATGGATCAGCGGTGATCCAAGAAGCAAACTAAGGAGCTAGGGTTTGGTCGGCGACGATCCACAAGAAGCGTGGTAGGAATCAAAGCGATGGCAAGGTTCTAGACTCAACGGTAAAGAGGATAATCGACGACACTAATGGATCGAAAGGAGTTCAGACTTGGACGAAGTTGGGTCAAATAGCTAAATATAGTTCAAATCGCAAGGAGAAGATCGGGTTGCAAGAAAAATATGGAACTGGAGTTAGGTCGGGTTGAAGCAGTTAAATAGAAGAATTGCATGAAAGTAGAAGAAATGCTAAGTAATTGGATCGCCAATGATCCATTGGCTATGGATCGCCAGTGATCCATATTATTGCTTGCGATCAATCTCAAGTTTGTCTAGCAAGATCCACATGTTACATCAAGGCATTCTAGAAAGCTATAGAGTAAAATTTGTTCTGTTATGACAAGCAATGACAATCTAGAAACCGAAAAGAAATTATTTTCAGAGCACGCCTTGTTTTCATTGAGGACATGCTCTGGGGGGGCAAATGTTATCCGGGTTTCTAAGCCAACAAAATTCAAAGGAAGTTGGGGAAACTTGGTCGAGTTAGAATAGCTCAAGAGCCAACCAAATGGACCATAATAGTAAGGCAAGAGAAGTCAGAGGAGAAGAAAGCAAAAAACACTAAGGACATAGATCGACAACGATCCATGGCCTATGGATCGCTAGAAATCCATGGAATTTTCTCGTTGGTTCGTCGATCTTCTTGCATCATGATCCAACCTCAATTATAAGAATAATAGCTAAGTTTGATGAGATTCTGAGCTAGTTAAATTAAGAGATAAGCATTTTCCTAGTTAAATCAGTAGCCTAATGCAACAGTAGGCAAACCGTCATCAAAGCAGGCACCGTGCTACGAGACTACATAGACAACATCAACACGAGACAACAAATGCTATCTAGAAAAAAGAGCCTAAAAACTGGCTAAGTATGTGGATCGCCAACGATCCATATGCTATGGATCGCCAACGATCCATATATTTTCATCAATTCACTGCGATCTGTATGGAATGAAGCAAGGGAAGAATACTAAGGCATTGGGTCGTCTTCGAGCCATAGCCTACGGATCGCTAGCGATCCATTATTCTAGGTTGGATCACGATGCAACTTTCATTGTGCCTTCATGTATTCGTTTGCAAGAATCTGACAAACAGGCTTGGCCTAATAGTTCTCCAACTTCTATAAATACTCACCTATTTGCAACATAAGGGGGATCCTACGAACTGGCTGCCGAAACTTTTGCAACAACTTTTTTTCACTCTTCTCCTCCCTCATAACAGTCATCCAAGGAGTTTACTATGATTCTCCAGTGAACTCTAACTTCAGGGACTTAGTCTAATTAAGAATATTCGACAACTTTGTAATCCAATTCATCTTGTAATAGCAATCAGTCAATAATAAAAGCTATAAAGTGGACGTTGCCTTCATTAACAGCCGAATCACTATAAAAATCTTCTTGTCTTCTTTCTATTTCTTCTTTTTCTATATTTATTTTCTATATTATTGCTCTGTAAGAACAGGGCTGATGCTTTCACACTCAATCCAGTGTATTGATCCATTTTTTGGGTTAACATAATTCATGGTTTCTTCTTTACCTTTACCTTTACCTTTACTTTTACTGTATTTACTTACTATTATATGATTTTTCTACAATTACATTATTGTTCGTGTTTAAGTTTAAATTTTCTATGATAAAGTTTGAAATTTGCAAGTATATTGATACAAAGTTTAAATACACTATTCAACCCCCTCTGGTGTAAAATAGCCTTAAGATCCATTCTGTCGTAGTATAGATTTGGTTGTCATATTTATCATCACCCTATCCACAATATCAATTTTAGCTGATTCCAAATCATCCTCTACCATATATGGCCGATTTTATATGGACATATCATACGTCAATATTTTTAGTTTCATTTGATTATTTATTTGCGTATTTAAAACTCGTTTGAATATATATCGACGTGTGCAAATATAACATATATATACACACTTAAATAATTATTAATGGAACCCGAAAAATTTCTATGAGCCACCCCAATTACTGCATATACCCCAATCATCAAATACGCTTTTAATTAATAATTTTTAAATATAAATAAGTTAATCAATTTATAGCACATTATAAATTGATTAAATTAGGTGGTGTTTTAGAGATTTCATGGATATGGTTGTGTAACTCATAGGTATGAGTTTAGTCAGCGATTAATATTGAATAATTCACATTAACATTCATATGTTACCTTAGCCGATGGTGTGATAGTTGGGATGAATTCAGCACTTATAGATCTTTTTAGTAAAATCAAAATTTAGATCAACTTAAGACGTACTGTTTAAGCGACGATATAATATACATGGGTTCTCATCGTTAATACTATATCGTCTCAAGTTATCTAGAGTTTGGTATTGGTCAAAACTCCAAAAATATCTCTATTCAACTATTTTTTCTACTTACAAAGTCCTTAGTTCAATATTAACATTTATTATTAACCGTTTTACTCTAGCCAAAGACTTCGACTTTTACTTGACCATAGTTGTTCATGATACTAACCTCATATAGCGGAGAAGACGAATTCTGTATCGGATAGTGTCTCACTTCCTACGATTCAACTCAAACCCAACTATGGTCATTCAATGGTGCCATGCCATGATTTGACTATAAACAAAGTGGAGTATTCACGTCTAAGTTCTATAATATTCTCAAGTCAAGAGACTAGTGTAACATTGTCACATTGATATTTTCTATTTGACCTAGTAATTTTCAACCACTAGGAAACATTTGGTTGAGTCATTCTATAATTATACAATAACTATAAGTAGATAAACCCTTAGTCCTCCAAGCAGCCATGAGTTATACTCTACTCAACATTTGAAGAGCATTACGTACTCTAGTCTCAATGAATGTTCAATATCATTTCTCGAAACACTTTTACCAAGAATATAAAAAAAGTATTTTGGCTTATGATTCAATACCCATGGTTACAATATTTGTGACTACAATCGTATAATAATTTATTTGTTATATACGAGCGTTATGGCACGCGTTTTGCATGTGAATTGTTTTTCTTATAAATTGTATATGTTTAAATCAGTCAAAAAAATGATTTAAAATGATATTATGATTTTTATATTTGTAAAGAAGTATTTTGAATTTATAAATGAAGTGTAATTTTATATCCCACTTTTATAAGCGTTTGGAATATTTAAGACTGTTTAATTGTTAGATCTTACTTTTAAGGGTATTTGAATTTTTAAAAGAAGTTTAATATTAGATCTATTCTCAAGTGATTAAGATTTGATAATATATAGAGGGGTGTTTTTGATAGTTCACGTTGATACCAAAAAGTATCACAATAAAGCTATTACAATTATTATTAAAGAAAGATAATTGAAATCAATTTGAACGTGTCTAAAGTAATTATATAGAGATTTTATCTCCTAATTTATTGGAGAGATCATATGAAATAACAATTTAATATTTAAAAAGTTATACATAAGGGTATTTTGGAAAGTTCATGGTCGGATCAAAAGATTATGCTTCTATTCCAACTATTAATAAAGATATTAGATTATTATTTAATCATTTACTTACATCATAATATAACATTATATATAATAGAAAGTAAACACCAAAATTATATTTTATTTGAAACGGGACTGGTTTCAACGTTAGGATATGTAACAAATTACATGATTACCCTTAGGGTATACCTCCTTAACTTTTGATCTCCCACTTGCACTTAGGGCAATTTTGGGTCCATAATCCAACACCTTCTGTTTGGTCATCTTATATCAGGCCGAAAATTTCTTAGTAAATGGAAAGGTATTATTATATCATATCTACTATATCTATTTTGCTTTATCATCCATTCAATAAACTATTTATCATGTGAAAGTCATAGAAAATGCATCGTATCTTTTCACTGTTCTTGATTGCTTTTGCAGTCCCTATTCATTATTTATGTCAAATTTGTCATTAGACACTCAATCGAGGAAACCATCTTTATCTGATCTATAAATTTACTGTACACATTTTACTGTGATATTACTCTAGGTGATGCACTTATCTTGATAGAACTTCTGAAACTTTCTCATTTGGAACTATTTCCATCATAAGACCTTAGGTTGAACTTTTAAAATTTAAGATTGTCTCACTACACTTTTTATTTTCATTGAAGTTTTAGCGTGAACATCTTTCATAAGAACTTCATTATTTCACAAATAATTCTTGGTGTTTTATAAATATCTAAGAACACTTCACTTGATAAATTTTCAAACTTGATTTCATTTGCCAACTGTATTAAATACATATAAAAATCTAATTTAGGACACAACATACACAATGGAACTTACTTCCACCGCATAAGGTATCTCATATACCTCATTCCATGAGAACATTTCATTTTGGAATTCACATTAAACAATTTTAATACTAGTACTTATTATGCACTATGATTTGGATAATCCTAATATCCCACTGTAAAGGACCACTTTTCTGTACAGTCTAAGTTGATAATAAACTGCACATGTCAACTCAAATTGCACAAGAAGCGGATTATTAGGGGTAAAAAAGAAAGAGGTAGAAGAAAAATAGAACAACAATACAGAATCTCACAAACGCAATGGAAAATAAATAAATATATAATAACAGATTTTTATACAAAAGAAACTGTATCTGTTAATCTGCATACAATCAGAGTATAACAATCAATACATCAATATGGACGGTTATTATAACTTGTCCTCATCAGTGCTGACTATACAGTCTACACACATAGCGGAATATAAATAAGTACATGAAGTACGCTTGAAATCCTCCAGCTCATCTCCTGAGCCCCATAGCATTTAACCTGAATCTGTAATACTCAGTCTGACCCGAGCATTATAATAAAATAACATCCGTGTCAGTCTGGAAAACTAGCGTGAGAAAACACACTCATTTTGAATTATTACTATTTTCAAAATTCTTTGAAAAACAAAGGTATCTCATAAGACCACGCCACACATAAACACGATGGGTTTTTACCTTACGATAACCAAAACATTTTATATCAAAATTCTCTAATATTATAATAGTGTATATAGAAAGTAAATTAGAAAATAGCTATAATGCTTGCATCTCACATTTTAGTAATATTTGGTATATAATCAAAACCGTACAGGCTCGTATTGGACATTGGATTCCATACAATGACTAGGCTACTGGGGTACCGCCCATCACAGTACACCTCTAGAAAAATATACCGAGATCGAACCTAACGATCCCTGCCAACACAGGACCGACCTACCCCTAACCGGGATAGTACCGAATATGTTATCACCCCCGGTGTTTCCACACCGAGCGCTCTCTTTTCATGCACAACCATATCCGTAATTTATAATATAATATTTCAGAGGGTATCTAGAAAGGTGATAACATACCCTACTTGGGTGCAACCCATTTAGCCCTGCTGCATCTCTCCTGTTTTAGTCATTCCCGATTGATGAGGCTTGAGGCTACATTTTACCTTTAGAATAACATTCATACTTGGAATGCTAACACTGCCTTCTCGACAAGCAATGCAATAATAGCATTCATCCATACAAGTTGTCTTGGGTCTGGACAATCCAAAGCTCCTTCAAAGTTAACATCTCCATTATCTTTAAGATATCACAATTCGCAAAGCATAAATCGGATTGAAGTGGTTTTCGGATAATTAAATCTGATCTCGGTCTCTTCTAAACGATCAATGAATTTGGCCAAATTTGATAGTCGGTTATTTAACTACGAAATAACACACCAAAGTAGTCGCTAGGCCCAATTTATTAAATATTCCAAAACATTTATTTTAAAAATCTTTACAAAGATATATACCCAAATCTCTCCAAATATTTCCATAATTAAGATCAATTCAAGTTTTTATATCCATAATAGGATATTTCCCAAATATCTCGATACTTGGAAATATTTTTCCATTTCTACTTATAATTCAACACTTGAAAATATTTCTATAAAAATAATCTCGAAGTTAAATTTTTCCTAAATCATCCATGTCCAATACTTAGGAATATTCCAAAAATTATCAGAAATAATTTTTATTTCCAATATTTAGGAAACACTCCATTTATTTCTTATTTCTCAATACTAATGCAATGAATTCTATAAGCTCTGGAATTTCTTAATTAACTTCCTTTTTTACCTAGGTCGATTTCACTTGCCTAAAATTCCAATTACCATTTCAAACTCCTTTTATAAATTTTTGAATTCATTTTTCGAAGTTCCCTTATTTCAGCGATTGAGAAATTTTCTTAAGTTTCTAGAATTCCACCATAAGATTTCTCTTATAAAAACCATATCCATTAAACAAACTCCATTTATAAATCTTGAGAGAATTTATATGAAAATTTCAATCATTTCAGACTATATATATATATATATATATTTAAGTATTTCTTTAAAATAATAATTCATTTTAAAACTTATTTAAGTAATTATTAAAATGTTAAAACACTTTGAATAAACATTGTTAACTCATTTCCAATCATTTTATATAAACCAATCGATTTTCAAAACTTGTTACAAAAATGGGAATTTATTTATATAAATATTAAATATCTAAATAACTAACTTTTACCAAAAAATTTAAATCCAAATAATAGTTTTAACCTGTATAGTTTAATAAATAAAAATCCCATTGTAAAACAATATATATTTTTCAACAAAATTTTATTTTTAAATTTCAAAATTATCAATTCCAACCTATAAATCCCTCTTGATTCATATCACACCAACTATATTTCTATTTTCTAATCATTCTCGCATTCAAAAATAGATTCTATTATTTTTTCCAAAACCCATTTTCATATCTTGATATAAATTCACATTTGTGAAATTATCTTCCCAATTTATCAAATGATATCATTTTCCTTATTTATAAACATTATTTATAAACTTATAACTCATTTTAGTTTCATTTGTTTATAAAACTAATCACATTTATAAAATCTCATTTTATAAATCTATTTCTTAATAAATTCCATTTATTTCACAAATCTATTTAAAATATTGATTTCGGCTCCTTTTCATATTTTCCAAAAATATCATTTAAAAATCCACCATTTAAAAATCTTCTATATAAATTATTTTAAAATCCCTATTTTTTTTTACGAATAGTTAAATACAATCCAAAATCAATTATTGTTTAACCAAATCAATTTCTTTAAAAAAATCCAAATTTCGATATAAATATTTTTGTATCCAAAATCTCCTTTTATTTCCTTAAAAATTCAAAAATAATATTATGGTATTTAAAATACCAAAAATTCAGGTCAATGCTACTATAGCATCTAATAATTCAAATCACAACAATAATCTAAAATAGATTATTCACACACATCATATATCACTATATATGAAAAATAAATAATATATATGAGGAATCAAGTTGGATCCCTCCAACCTGTTTCTCTGCGTCCACAAATGTTAATACAACGTAATAATACCAATCCCACTTCAGGGCGGGATATCGCGGTAATATAGGGTCATCCTCTATTATATGTGGCACATAGAGTCTCATCCGCTCCAATGGGCGAGAAATATGTCAAACTACTAATATTTATACTACTATATATAATATACATCCAATAGATAGTAATTATATCAATTCAACCAATCAACCAATAAATAATTTTTAATTGCTATAAATAAATCTAGTCAACCAAATTAAGTGAGATTTACAAAACTTGATTTTAAATTTGTCGAACATCCAGATTTTAAATTTTCTAAAATCCAAACTGGCTCCAAAAAATCCTAAATCAATTCCTATGTGTGGCAATCAATGTCACGAGCATAACGAAACTTATCTTATGCAATTTGGAACTCATATGAACACGTTACACATTTTATAAGATTGTACGATATATATAATTAATATTAAAAATAATTATAGTCAAAAGAAAAGTTAACCTACGCGATATCTTAATCCTCCCTTATGTACATTCCCAGCATCGAACGAGCTTTCCAAATCTTAGTCATGCCTCCCTAGCAAAATCATGAAAAGCCTAAACTATCAGAACGCTCATGGGAGCACCACCCTTCTGTCCCCTGCTCTCGCCCACCTCCAGGCACGTCACACGATCGCCAAACTCCTGGAAGCAATCGCGACTCGCGATCATACTTCCACCACGACCCAAACCTAACTGCCTCTGCGTTTGTCTACATGCCCCCAACTCCTCCAACTCGAGCGCGACGCTGCCGGCTCTAATCGCGAGTCCAAGTCGTGAGCTCGTTCCTAATATTGATCTTATTTTTTTTTTAAGTATCAAACTGATTTTGATTTCGTATTTTATTTCATCTTGCATGAAAAGGAAGAGTGGGCGCATGAAAAGGAAGAGGGGGCGTTATTAAAGAAAAGAAGTAGGCACGATATAGGTGGGTCGGCTTGCAATGGAAGTAAAGGCTAAGTGTTAACTTTCAAAAATGTATAATATAATTTAATGATAAAATATCTTGCTTGGTATAACTTAAAACTTCGAACTCCTATCGATGCGTGCCGTCTGGCATTCCTAAGGTTATACCACTATTTCGAACCTAATGGAACAAGTTTCGAGCTCTAATTCAATTGTATGGAGAAGATAGCCATTTGAACTGACTATTTGAATTAAATTCAATTAAATTATTTCTAGGCGTTTTCAGATCGTACGACCACAAGATAAATCCAATTGCTACAAAAATTGAAATATGATAATAATACACTATTATGGATCCAGTGGAACTAGTTCGTTGAATTCTGAGACTGTGCCCTGGTTCGCTATATTAATGCGTCGATTAAATCGATGATTTCGAAAGTTTACAAAATCACTTGAAATTCCAGTTTTTTAAACTTATTAACTCAATTCTAATTCAAATAGAATTTATTTCAACATTAGAAATTATTTCGATCCATATTCAACTCCAATTCAATTATTTAAACGATATTCAATTTTTAAATTTATTCAATAAATTGCTCTATTTGGAACTTAGGTTTTATTCTACTTATTTAACCGATAAACTTTATATTAAATTCCATTTACGTTCCGAATTCAACATTGAAAATAAATTACATGTTCAAAATCAAATGACTGAAAATCCGGGTCGTTACACCTACTGTATCATGTATAAGAGACATTAGTGTTAATCCTTTTAACATCAATAGTCGTGCTATCTATTTATAGTCTTTGAAATAATTTAATAACTTTTTCAATGTTTCATCATTGTATGAATGTGTTTCCTCTGCATTTTGACTATGATTAAACATTTTGATTTTAAATCAAAATACATATTCCAACTTTTATACGTTTGATTTAAGATTACAATTTAATAATGAATTCATAAGATCTTCATCGCTCTCACCAATCCCAAGACATCTAGTGTTCGCATCAATAGAGTTCAATAACTAGTGGGAGAATTCCTAACGGAATTGAGCAAGGTGATTAACAAAATCGATTTTATATTCAGATTTGACTTGACTAAATCATTTCCCAATTCCCTTTGCTTAATAAGTGTATAACTTTCCAATTATAGTTGCTTACATCCGATGGATCAAATCTCAGAGGCTATACCATAAAAATTATATTTCATTAGTATAATTGGATTCCATTCAGACCTTATCAACATCTGGCTAAGTGGAAAATGAGAGAGTTAGGGGATACCTTCAGGGAAATTATGTAATTTGTTACATATATCTGGCTCTATAACCAATCATTTATTCATAATAAAGGTGTTTAATTTTCTATTATATAATTTTTATATAGTGAGATATCAATTAATGTAATTAATTTAAGTATAGTAATATGGAAAATCCTTAAGTTTATGTTATGTGATACTAATTATAAGGAGTTGTGACCGTGAGAAAGTTTTCACGATATAAAATAACATATTACATATTCCTGGTCAAGATGTTTCGAGAGAGGATATCGATATATCCATTGAGACTAGAGAGCGTAAGGCTCTTTAAATGTTGGATAGTTTATTACTCATGGCTGCTGGGGGCACTAGGTGATTACATACACATAGTTCTTAGATAACTATAAAATGACTCACTTAAGAGTTTTCTATCGTTTAATACAACTACAGTCAGATAAAGAATCTTAAAGTGACGATGTTACATAGTTCCCTCGACTCGATAATACCGGGAGTTCAATATGGATACTCCATTTTGATTATAGTTAAGCCATGGCATGTGTATCCATCTAGCAACTATAGTTGGGTCTGATTTAAAGCATTGGAAGTGAAACACTATTCAACATAGAATCCGTCTCCTTAGTTATAATGGGTTATTATCACCATCAATCACAATCAACTCTAAGTCAAAGTATTTGACTAGAGTAATATGGTTAATAATAATAATTATTAAAACAAGTATTTTATCTTGGACTAATCAAGCCAAACGTGGACGATATTGGAATTTTGATCGAAACTGAATTCTATAAGTCCTAAAGTGATATAGTTTTGGTAAAGAGAAATAGTGTAAATAATCATTGCTAATAGGTATCGCTTATAATACTAAATTTGAATTTTTTACCAAAAAGATATGTAAGCGATAAATTCAACCAATACTGGTTAAGGTAACGTGTAAACATTAATATTTGAATTGTTCAATAGTAATTCCCGACCGAATTCACACCTCTGAGTCTCACAACCACATTTGTAAGTTCTCCAAAAAACTATAAGATTTAATTATTTGATAAAACATTATAAATTTATTAAATTAATTAATATTTAAGAAATATTAATTATTGATTAATTGATTTGATATTTTGGTTGTTAAAAGTAACTATTTAATGCTTTAAATACAGTTAATTACTTAACGGGATTTTTGAAAAATCCGTCCACATAAATGTACATGTTTGGCCGACCATGTAAAGTTAAGGAGGTGATTTGGCTTTGAAAATCTAGTAGGATCGGTTTTATGGCAAGAAGGTGTGATTTACTAAATTACTCCCATATTTTACTTTCTTAGATAATTATTCAGAAGATTGTAAGAAGTAAAAGAAAATAATAACATAATAATAAAGTAAAGATCACACTAGAATTTATATTGGTTCGAACACCCATCCTATATCCAGTCTTGAAACTTTCCCTTCAGATTTTCTCTATAGCCTTCACTTAACCTAGAGGAATAGATATCTTACAGACTCCGCTTGAACTTCCCGAATAGGACTTCGGCTTCGACTATGATGCAACATTGGACTTCCTAATGTAAATAGCAATTACAATTTTGACTTAGCATATTCTTAACAATACTGATTTACTGGTTGATGCCTTCAACAAATTCCTATAACCACCTAAATAAATATGGAAGAGGAGTATGAGGTTATGAGCACTAGATCTGGTAGTATGATAAGGAGTTTGGGATTTGTTGCAAGAGGTCAAAGATTTAACATGCATGAGATTGTATATATTAGAGAAGATTTTAATTGTTGTTTCAACGTCCATTCATCTAATCTCCAAGATGAGGAGGTTATTATATTGGTGGAGAGAGAGAGATCAATTGAGGAAAGCTACAATGGTCTTATTTCGAATTTTAAAGAAAAAGAATATTTCAATTTAGAAAGACTAACTGTCATATATATATATATATATATATATTCTATTATCAAAGTGGTAATGATCATATTTTAAAAAAGAGAAACATCCTATTTAGAAAGAGGTAATAGTCATATTTTGACTCAAAAAGAGAAATATTCTTATTGAAAGAGGCAACAGTCATATTTTGTTTGAAAAATGAGAGGGAACATTTCGAATATTGAGATTTGAATTTGAGTGATTTTAACAAAGTTTATCTCTAAGTTATACACACACATACCCAAATATATACACGCGCGCGTGCGTGCACACACACATATAACTAAACAAATCTTTAAATCTTTGCTTCATTTTCTTCATATATGACTTTCTCCAAATGATTTTCTTTGTTGAGAAATATCAAAAAATGTGCTTGCAAGGAATCAAACTCCTAACCTCTCAATTGAAAGTTTAATGCAGAACCACTTGAACTACATATGATTTATCTTAGTTGTTATTACATTTCTTTGCTTTTCCAACACAGCTTGTCATATATTTGATTGTTGCTTCGTTTCATGTTTTCGATTGACTTTATAAGCATGATATCGCTTATTACAGTTTGGATATATATATGTTATGTATATATATATGTTATATTTGCCGTTTGACTTGAGTTTGTTTATCTCTTTTGCAAATGTTTTTTAATAGTGTCGTCCTATACCTAGAGAGTTATATATAACTTGATAAAAATTGTCAGTAACATCATTATATGGTTTTTATCGAAACTCATTAATAGATTTCCTAAAATTTCTCTTTTTTCGATGATGACAACCATGAAACATATATAACATAGATTTATTTTTCACCCTCTGAATCATAGTTTTAAAACTACTTAAAGCACCCCTTGTTTATATGGATATTTTTATATTTCTCTCTCTTTATTGCTTTACATTTCTCCCCTCTTTTTTATCAATAAAAAGGAAGGAAAATAAAACTCCTCTTTATTAAACTTTAAGCCGATTATCAAATTTTAATTAAATCATTTATAGAATAGATACTAAGTTCTCATCTAAGTTTAATAAATGTCGCTTCACATAATGGTTTTGTAAAGATATCAGTGATTTGATTTCCTATGTAAACATAATTTAAATTAATGTTTTCTTTAGATATATGATAGTATATAAAATGATGTCTAACATCAATGGGTTTTTTTCTAGAGTGACTAACAAAATTCTTCAATATATCAATAGCATTCATGTTGTCATAATATATACAAGACCTAGAAATATGAATTCTAAGATCTTTTAACGTTTTTTACATGTATATTACTTGTGCACAAGCTAAAGCTGCTGAAATGTATTCTACTTCACAAGTTGATGAAGTACACAATTTTGTTTCTTACTAAACAAAGGGACTAAGGATTGGACTATAAAATGACATTTCCCACTCATGTTTGTTCTATCCCTCTTGCATCCTCTAAAATCGGCATCAATATATAACACTAACTCAAAAGGACACCATTTTAGGTTGAAAGGTCCATAAGCATTAATTTCGGTTAGGTAACGTAATATTCTTTTGATGGCTCCTAAATGTAATTCCTTCAGTTTAGCTTGAAACCTAGTGCATAGAAAGATACCCATTATAATATCTGATCGACTATCTGTTAAGCATAGAAAAGATATGATCATGCTAGGATAGAGGCATTGATCGACTTCTTTACCATTTTCGTTGTGATCTAAGTGTATGCTTATACTCATAGGTGTTGGTTTATGTGTAGTATATTCCATTCCAGTCTGTATTACCAAATCCTTACAATATTTATCCTGATTTATTAAAGTCCATTAAACCAAGAAAATAGTTAAGTTCTCCCATATGTGGCATCTCAAATTCATTTTTCAAAATATTTGAAAAGTCTATATATAGTTTTACATTTTTAGCTCCAAATATAATGTCATCAAAATATATTTGTACGACTTATAAACCATATTTATCTCTTTTAATAAATAATGTTGAATCGATTGTCCCGTTTTAAAATTTGAACTTAAAAGATAGATTTCCAATATATCATACCAAGCACGTGGTGCTTGTTTAAGTCCATAAAGTGCCTTTTTTTAAGTTTGTATATGCAGTTGGGAAAGCTTTCATGTTTAAAAAAGGTGGTTTCTCCATGTAAACATCTTCTCTAATAATTTTGTTTAGAAAAGCCTTTTTTACGTCTATCTGAAACAATTTAAAATTATGATGACTAGCAAAAGCTAATAATATTCTTATATCTTTGAGTCGAGCTACATGGGTGTTTGTACAAACATTGGGCAAAAACTCTTCGGGCGTGTTTGAAGAGATTAAAGTGAAGAATATAAATGGAAAATGAGGTAGATCTAACTAACACACCGAAAACAGGCAAACAAAAGTATGAAAACACAAAGATTTAGAGTGGTTCGGTGTTATAGCCTACGTCCACTGTAGAAAGTTTGCTTTTTATTAATAACCCTCACCGATTACAATTGTTTGCAACAGAACACTCAAGGTAGAATGAAGGTTTCGGCAGATTAGCGGAGTTTCAAAGTCAAAAGTCCATTTTCTAAAGGCCTATGACTGCTATTTATAGGTGTAGGCTGTAAATATCTCACTCCAATCTCGAAAAACCCATTCTCTCATATGGATGGGCCCACGTGATTGATCCCTGGAAGTTTGGGATAGATACACATTAAATTCGTATCGATCCAAACTTGATCCTTTTGGGTTGAGATTGATCAGGAACAATTCTTGAGGTAGTACGCAAGCTTCTGTGAAAATTTGGTGACATTTGGACTTATAGATTTTGAGATATAATCAATGCAAGTTTTGATCTACAACGTACAGCCGGGCTCGTATCGATAAAATTCGTATCGATGGTTTGCACGTGTTGATCAGATGACGTGGCGCTATATTCTAGGATTGATCCACTTTTCATGCCGAGTGACAGGGTCTTCCTCTCTTTTAGGCTTCGTTCATATCGACTTAATATGTTCTCTTCGTATCGATGATTATTGCTCCATTTCTTATAGATCATAGGATGTTGCTTCGTATCCACGACACTTAGTTGACTTCATATCGGTGGTTTTCGATTTGCACCGATAAGAACCGATCCCTTTCGTATCGAGACTTGCTTATACATTCTCGTATCCATCACTGTCGATCGATACAATTCTCTGGAAGTTGGTCGATAGGAATTGCTTCAAAGATGAAATTGTAGAAGTCTGATCGGTGATAGTCGCTGATGGGTACAAAGAGATGGTGAATGATGGATACAAATTTAAGCCCTTTGGAGGATGGATACGAACGTGGTGCTTTCTCTATGGATATGAACTTGCTGTGATTCCGTTGACCTTGATCGATCTATATCCTGAGCATACAAACTCCGATTGACCTGAAACTTGAAAAGTTGGCTTTTGTAGCTTTGCTTATCGTATCATGTCAATTGTAGCTCGATCCGAACTCGGAATTTTTTTACCAATATCCATAGTGGACCTATGTATAACCGATGTTCGAGACATACTGTCCTTGGTTTCTAGTATATTTCTTGGTGTCAAGGCTTGCTAAATGGCAGGATAACAATGGGCAAATGTTACTTCATAATCTATTCCTTCTTGATGATAGCCATGTACTACTAGTTTAGCCTTGCTTCTTTTATTTCACATTTTCTTCATTTTTTGTTAGTAAATACCACTTTAGTTCCATTAATAGTTTGATTTAAATGTCTAGAAATTAGTTCCTATACGACGTTATGAATAAATTAGTGTGCATCATTTTTCATAGCTAATAACCAATATTCATCATTTTCTGCTTCTTTATAATTTTTTGGTTCAAAATTAGATATAAAAGCTGTGTGACTAATTTCATTTAGTTGCTTTCATGTTTGAACTTTTGTGCTTATATCACCCAAAATGTTTTCAATAGGATTAACCTTCAAAAATCTATAGGGTGATTTTTAAAGTATTATTTTCTAGCACTTGAGTTTTATATTTGCCAGTGAGATTTTTGGTCTCATAGCACCAATTTAATTACGAAGCAATTACGGTGCTAGATGCTTCCATAATTGGGAATCAACAAACCTAGTTTATATTAAATTTGCCTTAAAATGTAGTAATTATGTCGAGCTTATGTAATTAGGTAGTTACACTTTAACCGTCTGTTAAGTGTCAATTTCAATTTACCAGTGTATTCAAGTAAAATCAGATGAAAGTGAAAACAAAGAAAAAAATTGCAGAAAAGTAAATAGTAAAAGGATTTACATGATTTAGATATTGATGTATCCTAAGTCCACGGATTAATGTCTTTATTAATATTCTTCTTGGTATGAGCTTAATATGGTAGAAAGGAAATAAATATATTACCAAGTTCAGGGAAACTGTCAAAGTTCCTTTTCTCTACTACATTGTCCTTATATTGTAGTATACCAATATCATGTGGCTTACTAGTGCCATGGCACTACATTTCTCCTCCACCATCTGATCTTTCCATGTTTCATTCATCCTGTAGCTTGCTGATTTGTGTGTGGATTGTTTACGTAATCTCAAGCATGTGCAATTACTATAAACGAGAAAATTTGACTATATGCAGGAATTTTAAATTTGATATTAGGAAGGAAATTTTAATTTTAACATGTGGTGCTCTAGAATTGGACTTGTGAGTTTGCTTTACCTGTGTGATGTCCAATATTTGCTTATTTGACTCCTTTTGGATGGTTTATGTATGGCATCACAGTTGACGCTGGATGTTGCAACACTGCCACAGTTTGATTAAGTGCAGTGTGGTTATTATAACTTTAAAAATGTGGGGCATAATATGGATATGAGGAGAAAAAAGCAATTCCCTCTTGAAGTGGCATCACGGTCTGCTTTGGTGTGATGGCACAGTTTGCTTTGATGTGTGATGCAGTTTGGTCCTATATGGGACTTAAGGTTTGTATTAATTATGGAAGTGCCTTTGGACCCTTGAACAACTATGTAGTCTGATCTAATAGCCATCTCTTATGTTTTTCGAGTTAAGCCATTCCATTATCGACACAGTTTATAATTTTATACCAATCGACTTTTGCATAATCTTGCCTGGTATCTTTGTATAGGCCTGTGATTTATGAAGGTGCTGTGTCGTTGAATTTTGAATCTTGCCTACTTTTTAAAATATGGCCATGGCTTGCTTGACTTTTCCTTCATTCTGAACTGCTTGCTGACCCTATGTAGTTAATATCGAGTAATATCGTTGATACATCACCAATATATCTCATATTGCTCCTAAACCGATACTTTTTTCAAAATATCGCTTAAAATATCGTTGTCGATATATCACCTGATTTTTGCCGATATATCACTCCGATATTTAGTGTAAAACACTATATCTTTTTAACAATATCGTTATTACTGTATGTGTTGGAGAAAATGTATTTACAAATAAATATCATTACATTCTCAACATTTGTTTTTTGTATATAGTGAATGACAATATCTAGACCATATTAGAAATCGTAATACACTAATTTTTCAGTTTTTTTCATACAGTTTTAGTCTTCTTCATTAGTCTTTCAATAAAGAAAATTCTATATGTTCCATTAGTTTATATATATTTTATTTTCGATGAAAACTTTACAACTAAAAACAAGATCATGAAAGTGCTACTTCTCTTTTTAGTTGTTTTTATGTTCATCATTTCTATTTGGCAAGTTAGTTTATGAAAATTAATTTTATTAGCTATTATCATGCATTAAGAACTAAAAGTTAAAGAGAAATAAAGTTTTTTATTTAACATATTGATAAGGAACGGGCTAAAGTAGTAACTGATATTAAATTATCATTGCTTATTCGATAAAATAAATGAAATTGGAAACAACGAAACTATAAATATGAAATTTTTGAGAAAGTGATATGATGATTAGATGATTGAAAAAACAACGAATATAGTATAAAAATGCTAAAAATAAGAAAGGTGTATGGTATATAAATTTCTTAGTTTTATGAGACTATATTATGATTTGTATTCAATAGAATATCTCAGTAAATGGATTGTAATCTGAAACCATATGCATTTAGTCTTCGATAGCAATTTGGCATTATTTGTCCAAATATTTGAAAAATTGACATAAATATGACATTATAAATTGTACAATATAATTTATAGCATGTTCTATAGATGTCCGATATTTTACCGATATTATCATGATATCTTAAAATATCTCATATCTATACTTGATCGATACGTACCCAATATTGATATTGTCCACGTAGTGCTGACCTTATCCAGGTGGTTCGGCGCTATAAAATATAATAGAACTAAAATATGGGTGTAACATTTGTCCTTCAAATCTGTGCTGAAGCATATCAGAGTGGGCTTGCAATTATGTATTCATTTTTATAAAATTTTATTGTCCGTCATTTTTTGCATTTAATGTTCCTTACATGGGGAGTGATGCGGTTGGGTACTTTTTATTGTTATCAAATGAGTCATTTTGTGATTTACAAATTCTTTCCCTTTTTTATCCATACTATCATTAGTAATTATCAATATTGAATGGTCTAGAATTTGTACCATCATTTGAATTTGACGATCAAGATCGCTTTCATTAAACTGTATATTTTTTACCTTTCTCTTTCGTTTCCTTTTGTAATCTCATCTCGAATCTTTTCCTTACTATAGATAGTTCCCTTCATGGTTATTTACTTTCTTTCCCAAATTGATAATCCTAATTTTCTTAATGATCCTGCTATTTTCTATAAGCGATTCCTCTTCTTCCTCTTTTTTATATACAGACACATACACTCTTGAGTTGTTCAATCAAATGTTTATAGTGATTTTTCTTGCTTAATTATTTTATTGATACGATAAACTTTTATTGTGCATATTCTCTTTGGTCATAATTAGTTGCAACATATTTTCATTCTCTTTTGTTTTAGTTAATTATAGACACGAATGATCTTCTTAGCTCATCTGACCAAGAATCTTCTTCTTTTCATGAATTCATATCAACTATTTGTTGCGATAATCAAGTTGAATTCGTCCTAGTACAATATGGGATTTCAAACCACGATTTTAGGATTTCGTCCCTCCTGAGATTTCATCCCTCCTGGACGTATATATCTGCCCTCTGAGGGGTATCTTTAAAACATTGAAGCATGTCAGATGCGGCTTATTTTTGCCCCCTCATCCTTTCGTCGAGGAATGATTGGACATCATTTGAGTCTTCAAAAATTATTCCAATAATTATGTATCCTATTTGACTGATGGATGAATATGCAAGCATACGTTTCATTATTGTTTAAGTAATAGTAATAAGATTCCCCAATATCATGCTAAGAATAGATAGGATTTCCAAAAGAAGATGTCACTCGTTTGATGAGAAATAAAAAGGAATATCGAACATTTGCATGGCTGATACTAAAGCAGCTACTTTCGAAGTAACAGAAAGAAAAGCAACAACTAAAGTGGGAGAATCAGAGCCGAAAAGCGGACTCCTCACTTCTATCTTCTCTCTTATTTCCTTCTAATCAACACATGCATTCTTTTTGCCGAATATCTTAACTCTCCTCCTTCCTACTATGAATTGGTTTTCCTATATTTTATTATTCAGAGTATTTCTTTAGGTAGAGAAGGGTTCTACTTTGTTTAGGCCATGGAATCTCTCTTTTCTATTTCGCCCAAGGGGACACAAAGGTAGGATGACCAATTTTTCAATGTTTTTAGCTTAGACTTGTTAATTTCTACCTTTCAAGAGCTTTGTACTACCCTTTCCAATTTTTTAGAGGAGAGAGATTTGTTTCTACTTACATTATCCTTTTCCTTTAGCTAGTCGTCCTTGTTTTTCAAAGAACAATATAGAGCTATTCACTGTCCGAAGGGAGACTTCCCTAACGCTTGGTGAAGATATTCGAAAAGGGTCCCATCTATCTGATAAACCTTTTTTTTCGTAAAAATATGGATTTTGTGCCAAGACCATCATTTTCCTCGTTCCATCTTTGTTTACGTTTTTGATCCTACTGTGCCTAAGGGTGTATTTTTAGCATATTAAGTTCATTTATTTTAGCTTACCATTGAACCTTTGAGTTAATGCTTTAATTGCTATTCATTTTATTATTTTATTTGTTATTTCTATTTTTTACCCTTCACAGGTACGATGTCAGACCTCATCAAAGCTTTCGCAGGAAGACTACTACTAACTAAACAGCCTAGAGAATAAAACGCCCGAGGATGAATCAACTGACACAGAGAGTATCTCTAAAAGGAGAAAAGTTGTTCCGCTCCTCACGTGACTTCATCTCTTACCGCACCTATCCTGGTGCCACCTATCTCCCTCCTTCCCACTTTCTACTCTTGCCAGAAGACATCACTATTATTGAATTGGCTAAGAAAATAGGTCATCTCATTATAGATTATCTTCCTACATTACCTTCTGCCTCCCTTCCTACTAGTATGTCTAATGAGGAGGTCTTTGCAAACTAGGGTCGATTTGGTAGCCAATTTATTAACTATTTTTACCTCGTTATTGCTTATTTATTATTATTTTTTACATATGTGTGTGATGCTTATGCTTTTTATGTTCTTTTCTCTCTTCGGGGTTCACTATGGCTTTGTAGCTTAACAAGCGTGGTTCAGCCTTTGAAAGCGAAATAAAGGAAATGGAGAAGGATGTCTCTAATATGAAACTCAAACTTGGCAAAGCTTTACTCGACCGTAATTCATGCTAAAAAAGGAGGCTAAGTACAAGCAAGTGGCAGATGTGGTTATGACTTTCAAGAAGAAGGCTGAGGAGGTTGCAGAAAAGCGGAGCAAATTGGAGTAAGAAACTAAGCAAAAGATTTTAGAGTTGGAAAGATAGCTGGATTGCAATGTGTAATTAGCCAAAAATACTTCTTACAACCTCCTTTATTCGGTCTATGGGCATGTGAAGAGGCAATATTTTGTTAAACGTATGGATGATGCAGATGCGGAAGTGAATTTGGATTTCTTGGAAGATGCTGGCCTTATTAAGCAGTGCCAAGGCTACTGCCGAGTTGAATGGCTTAAGGATGGACGAGAAGAACTCTACTCTTTTAGCTTTTACGCTAGACTCCTTAAATGATGCTTCCCAAGGCCAGGATGTTACTTCTGTGCTCCATGATGGTTCTGACCCTAACATTACCTTCGATAACTCGGCTCTTAACGAAGTAACACTTGACGTCTTTTCTTCTAGTGTTATTCTTTCTTTTAAAGGATTCTCTCAACATTATGTATTAAACTTTAATGATCCTGGTATGTTAATTGATAGTTCTTTTAATAGAATTTTTTTGCAAAGTTTGTAATGATACTTGGCTTGTGTATTAATTGATCTTAGTATTTTGTTATTATGTTCCACTCTTTCTTGCTCCTTGCCAACTGTGCCTTGTTATATTTATACACAAGCTTTTAGTACATACATTATTATTCTCTTATTATATAATGCAAGAAATGTAAACATTAACAAGCTCTGCCCTTTATTGTTGTATAAGGAATATATTTTTATTGGACATTTAAAGAAAACCGTTAGTCGTCTGGAGGCTCATACTACATAAAGACTTACTATTAAAACAAATATGATTCGTAAATGGGAAAAAGAGGTGGATGAGATGTTCTCACGGTTGAAGGGAGAGATTCAGGTGCTTCTGGTTAAGATTGAGTAGAAGGATAAGGAAAAAAAGCATTGAGTGATTTTGTGCTACGTCGATGGGGTACTATTCTTATACATAAACCACTTCCATTAGATCGCCCTTATTTGCAATGGTTAAAAGATAGACTTAATCATAGCAGCTATAATAGCATGTAAAATATATTTTACATAACATTGTACATTCAATAAAACTGTCTTAGTTGCCCACATGTTCTTTTACTTTTTTGATCATTCACTTTTATTTTTTTACTTTCTTTTTGCTTAACTATTTTACCATTTACTTGATGCATAGCTGGGCATTCCGCCTCCTAATGACTCAATCCTAGTTAACATTCTCGAGGTGTGCGAAAATATTAGCAGTGAATTAGAGTTTACAGATGAGGATCCTCTCAAACCATTCATTGAAATAGAGAGGATGGAAATCGATACCTAAAAGTTAACAATTGAGCTTGAAGAAGCAAAAAAGCTTCACTTTGGTAATACAATTGCATTACTAAGTAGCGAGTCAACTTTGATGCTGTAAAGGAAAAGATAGGAATACTTAAGGCTGAGCTGAAATCATTGCACAAGATTGTGGCAGATTTAGAGAAGCTGCTGAAGGTGGCTGATGGATTGTACTTCGCTTCTTATAAAGCAAAGATTAAGAAATTCAATAATACCGTTGAAGAGTTGTCACAGCAAATTGCCCATCAACTGGTTAAAAAAGACAATCCATCTACCACTTTTCCATTCCTAAGGCGTCTTCCTTTGGTGCAGTTCCATCTCCTTCTTGTAGTTTCGACAACGATGCAGCCTCACATTGGAAAAGATAAGTGGCATCTTATTACCAAAACAAAGTTAACTAGTTAAAGGTTTTTTATGAAAAGAGGTTGGAAAATTATAAGAAAGAGAGAAAAGTAGAAGGGCGCTTAACTGCAAATTGCTTGATGCATTTTCAAAGATACCAAGAAAACAAAGACAATTTTTTTGGATGATCTGGAATGTATGTGGTGCGTTGCTATTGAATGCATAAATGAGCTTGAAGATCAGATATCTGGGTCAGTTCATCCCATGTAGTCCCTAACTCTAGGTTCTTTGCATTCACGTCCTTCAGTGCATGTGGTTTCTGGTTCTATATAGTCCACCTTAGCTGAAGAGCTTGGACAAGAGAAGGTTAGGCATGTTATGGCCGATATAACTTATAATGCACGATGGACATGTTTAGTCACTTGTTGAGAAAAATTGACTTAATATTTTTTTATAATCATACTGATTATGCTTTTAGGAGGGATGGTGCTAAGTATGCCCCCAAGGTTCCCAGCTGTTAGTGCCATCGATGTTCTTCGATTGTTTTAATGGAGTTACCTCCGCCTCCTACTACATCAGTCCTCCATGAGAAAAGAAGGATCCTATTAGCTGAGGAATCAGGGTCTGGCTCGGATGTACTTTAGTAATTTCATGGGTCTTAAGTTTACAATATGTATATTGCTTATTATTTTATATATGTAATTTTTATGATGACTTGTAATGAATTTTGGAAAACACGAAAGAATTGCTTGTTTATCTTTTCGAGCTTTGTGTAGATTCTTGAGCTTTTTCCCTTACTCATACTGAATCACCTTTTCTTTACTTTATCACAGCTCTTACTAACTTCACAATTTGTGAGCTTGGTGTTAGCTTTTTTGTGCTTTATCATGCGCTTGGCATGATCTGCCCTGTATGGGGTGCAGATTATTGTGTTTTGACTATGAAGTCATGTTTAATATTACAACCTTACACTCATGCACATGATATTTCGTACTAGTTTGGATAGTCCAATATCCAGACGTTCAATGTAATATTGGTTGAAAAGCAGAGTTATGTTATTAAAACTCGCATTTGGTTTGCAAGCAAATAAAATTGACAAACATGTTTTTATATTGATTCGGACCGTATAATATCCCTACGTACTCTTTATTATTTTATTGATCTTTCATAGTTGTAGTTTTACATTTTGCACTTTGTTACAAAAGAGAAATCAAATCGAGTATGGTCGAAGGTGTTTTGAATTCCATTTCCTTAGGACAAGATTCTCATCAGGCCTGAAGAGGCGATATGAGCCGTTCGAAAGTACTTCAACAAGCACCATGGGTCGTGCTAATTTGGTCCACATTCCCCTTAAATTGGGTCCTTTGTGTTAGCCTTTACTTTTCTTAGAACAAGTCTCCTTTATGGCGCATCCTTTGTTCGAGTCTCGAATTATAGCCTTTTGCTATTCTTTTGTCTATAAACTATAGAGTTGACCGCCGCTTCATCTCTTTTTTCTTGTATATGATTTAAGACTATCTTTTCAAAGGTGTAAATTCTACGCTACTACTACGGTAAATGTCTATGTGATGGGACGTCTACTTCACTCAGGAGTATAATTTCATAGCCATATGTCAAGAAAATAGGGTATGTCATATTAGTGATCTTGTTAATGTTCTATATACCCACAGGGCAAGGGGTATCTCTTCTACCTATTTTCCATTGGCCTTCATTAGCCTCTTTTTAAACATATTTTTATCATTTTGTTTGCCACTTAGACCTGCCTATTCTTCCACGAATGAGATACTGAAGAAACTCTTAATTATACCATTTTCATATAAAGGACAGAGAATTCTTTACTTTCAAGTTGTGTACCATTGCCAAAAATTACTTTGTGTGCAATACCTAATTCGATGATGGTATTTGTAACCATAAAGGCAATTGTCTTTTTTGAAGTTATAGTCGGGAGCAGTTCAGCCTTTACCCATTTGATAAAATAGTCTACTACTACAACCGCATATCTTACTCCTCCACTAGACATCGGAAGTAGGCCTATCAAATCAACTCTTCAGATATCGAGCGACCATGGACTGACCTTGGGAGTTAGCTTGTGCGCCGGTAATCTTGGTATACTAGCAAACTTTTGGCCCTGTCGCATCCATGAACAAACTCTCATGCATCACTTAATGCAGTTGGGCAAAAGTAACATTATCTTGATATTTTATTTGCTCACTTTGTTCGTCTTGAATGGTCCCCACAGCATCCCTCATGGATTTCTCTCATGACTTTATTCCCCTCCACTTTGGTGACACGCCTTAGGTAGGGGGTTGAGTATCATCTCTTATAAAGTATTCCATCAAAAAATGTAAAATAAGAAGATTCGTATCAATTTTCGTTATCGCGTTTTTTTGCAATGGGATTCATTCAAACAAAAAATGCTTGATGTGGGTCAACTAAGACTCCACACATTCTCTTTGTGTAGCACACCTAATTTTGATTAATATCATTTAATTAGATAAATAAAATAAAATAATGTGAGAGGATAAGGTGATTGAGATTTGATATTTATAATATGGGTCGAGCCTTAATTAACGAACTAATAAGATTAATTGAAACATTAATAAGAAGGATTTATGAGAAGGACAAAATAGGAAAAGACCATATTTCCTTAACATACATCATTCCATTCTCATTTCCTCCCTCGCTATCATTCATACAAATGCAAATAGAGAAAAGGCTACCCATTGCTAGGAGAAACAAGGGAAGAAATCTAAGGAAGTCTAAGGAAAAATATAAGGTGGAATTTAATCAACTCAAATCTCAACTCTCTTTATCAAATCAAAACGAATAATGATAAACTATTTCAAGTTTGCTTATTTAATTTCTATTTTATGATTAAACTCGAATATTATGATTGTTTTATGCCATATTTTGGTGATTGGTTGATTATCTTCCTTAATGATGAATTATTGGATTTTTTGTGAAATTCTTTAATAGGTTTTAAGAGTGAAAACTTAATTTATGACGTCCATTTGACTTGAAATTTTGATATAATGTCAAACATATTATTTTAGAAATGGAATTTTAATTTCATAATTTTCCAATCAAGTATGAATATTTTATGAATTTCTTAAGTGAAGAATATGATAATTCAGATTTATCGTGATTTTGTGAAATTTTCCCAAGTGTTTATGATTTTTATGAATTTATTAGGCTAGAAAGGTTTAATAATTATATGAAATTAATATAAAATTATGGCTTGCAAAAATGTTTGGGAATTTAATTTCTGATCTATAGCAATAATTCTGAGAATAATTTGGTAAAGAAAGGTATTATCCAATGAGAATTTGATAAAGATTAGAAGTTGGTGAAAAGAAAAAACTTAACATAGAAATTTGCATTTTTTTTATAATAATTATAGGATATGCCATTGCCATCATCATTGATGCCGCCGTTAATCTACACTGCATGGCGTCACTAACCTATATGGAAGCATATGGTATCAACCTTGTTGATACACAATGATTCCACTAAGGTTGGGGTGCATATAAGCATATCCCGACATTGATGCTCGTGACATTGGTTATGCCGCTAGCGGTCTACACCGCATATCTTTTATGCCATGCATTTTTGGTGTCACTAGATTTCTATGCCAAATGTTTTAAGCTGCTAGTTTTATAGTGATATCCATGATGTCGCATATTTTCTATACTAACGTCAACTCCAAGAGACAGCAATGCGTCTATAAATATATTTTCGATATAAGCTATGTTCCGGCATTGATGCCGCATGTATGAATTTCGACATTGATTATGAAGATGCAATGATGCCGATAGTTTCTTCGCCATCATGTTTTAGCTATGATGCCATTATAGGCTATTTTCGACACTGATTATACGGCAATGATGCCGCCTAACCTAAACTGCGATGTTTCTATATTTTTAAGTTTTAAAGTTTTATACTATGCAAACCCATAACTATGTCGCTTATAGTTGGCAACCTATATTCATTTATGCTATGTGATATAAAGTGTTTTACACTTATGGCTTTATGTTCTATAAATCAAATGCTTTAACATAGTTTCGATATAGAGGGGTGCGATCATCCCATAACGGCTATATCAATTCTGCACCTCATCAATTTAATGGTTATTATATATGGCTTCATTGCCTATGTTTTGAGGTGCGATAGCCTCTAATTGACTTAGAAATTCAGTAATGCTATTTTATAAAAGCGCGCGCACACACACACACACGAACACACACATATATATCTTGGCATAATATTTTAGATAAAGTGAAGAGCTATAATTTCCCCGTTTTAAATTATGATTTCAAGGGTTAAATTAATTATGAAAACTTATGTTTTCAAGGAAATAAAAAAGGTATTTAGCCCGGATTTGACAAAAGATATTATTTTCATCACCTTCAGATAAATTATGATAGGATGAACTGACTCGGAGATTAAAAAAACCAAATGAGACTAGTATAGAGTCGCGCCCTATATTTCAGCTGTTAGACCCCAACTGATATATTAGCACCAAAATTGGTCACTAACACCCAAACGCCGTTGAAAGCACAAACCAACAGTCACAGATAACAGATAGATAGTACGTAAAGAGTATAAATATGAAGAACAATAAAAATTCAAAAGAAAGCAGCAAGAACAGAGGATTTATAGTGGTTCGGCTGACTCCGGCCTACGTCCACTCTAGAAATTTACTTTTTATCGATGTTAGAATCAATTACAGTTACAATCTAGAGTTTATGGAACAACAATGGCAGAACAGCCTTAGTATAGAAGATGAAGGAAAACAGAATGAAGATCCCTCTTCTAGAGCCTCGCCTGCTGTATTTATGGACAAAAACCGAGTTACTGGGCTTCCCGACTAGTTCAGGCCCATTAAGACCATTGCCGATCCAGACTCAACACCACGACCAATCCTGAATTCAGAATATGCCGAACTGATATTTCCTAGGAGATGACCCGGAGCAGCCCTATGCTTGACTCGAAGTAGCTTGTTCCATAACTCGAAGATTGTACCGAACCCATGCTTGTCGAACCACCACAGGCCGACCCACCTTAAATTTCACACCATGACCGAACGACATAACCTTTCTTCCTTTGGTCGACCGATCAACCTCAACCAATCCACTTGGACCTATCTAACCTGACCGACCCTACATGACCGAACCACTCCACTATCGATCAACTCCAACATGCCGACCCATACATGACCTCCTCTCCTTGATCAAGCCACATACGACCGAGCTGTCTTGGCCGAACGACCCACATCGAACCATCCATGACCGATCGTCTATCCATCCAACTAGCTCAAACCCATCGTATTCCAATCTCGAAAAACGAGTAGTCAATTTAGTTAAATCCATATGTCCATGGCCTTGCCAAAAGGCAGGTTAACATTTTCCCCCCAAAACATGCCTTGTTGTTGGAAGGTGTGTTTTGAATAGCCTCAAATCTAATATCCGAAGTCCATATGTTATCCATAGCCATACTTTCCGATTCATAATCCAATCCATTTTATCCAAGTACCATTGCCGTATCCTTATCCGAATCTACGACTGCCCTGAGTCGATATCCAATTCCTATCCAGTAACCAAATCCTCATCCAGTTCCACATCCATCCAAAATCAACTAACCGAATCCACGATCTCCCCAGATCATTTTATCCGCGTCCGGGACCTCTCCCGGTTTAACTTCGAATCCGTAGACCTCGCCAGGTCGCGTTATCCTGTTCTAGCCTCGGCTCTTCGGTCAAGGGCTTGTATATCCTCCGGCCTCGACTCTCCGGTTGAGGACTCTTATATTCTTCGGCCCCGGCTTTCCAATCGAGGACTTTGTATTCTCTGGTCTTGGCTCTCCGGTCGAGGACTTTTATATTCTTCGGCCTCGGCTCTCTGGCCGGGGACTTTTATATTCTCTAACCTCGGCTCTCCGGCCGAGGATTTTTATATAGTGCTCGAGCCCATTCCATCGCTTTCCGACAAAGGGACTCATAATCTGCGATCACTGCCCCGTCTCTCAGGCCGGGACCATGATCGCGAGACCTGTGTTATTTGTTACATTAATGCAAGTCCAGTCATTTAAAAAAATTTACAACCAGGGGAAGCCAAATAAATGTCTGCACATCCAAGGGAGAAAGCAATGTTTTCTGAAAAAACGTAAAGAAAAACAAGATTTCATAGACTTGAGCAACACGGTTTATCATCATCTCAGAGCATGCCTAGGGACCGTCCTCGATCCCGTACATCTATAAGTAACTTAGCCATATTACTTCGAGTTCTATTACTTATTCAAAGTCCTAAATCCAGTTAGTTGATGACGATCCGGTGATTTTTAAATCCAGTTCTATTCTCATTTGAGGTAGGCGGTGGCCGCTCCTATTCCACTACCACAGCTCGAGTCCTTACATATTGTTATAGATGACCATTTCTTACATGCTTCTAGATTATATCCTTAGACATCAGCAGTCGTTAGTGTTGTGCCCATCCAGCTCATGGAGTAGGCAATGCTTTCTCGATGCCCGCTCGTATTCAAAAAGGTTCCCTCCTAGCCGGCCTTCGATAGTGGAGGCGCCCTCAAGTATACAAGTAAATCCTTTTTAGAGTCTCAGTTAAATATATGTAAGAAGAAAAATTTGAGTCACTCCAAGGCCTTTTCGAAGTGTCACCGTTTCAATTCATTTTCCTTTTCCTTTATCATTTTTATTTGGATCCTCCCTAGGTGGACCTCTACCCCTTATAGCATAAGCTTCAGCCTCTCTCCCTTTTCTGTCAGCCTGCCCATCTTCCTGCCTCGGGAACCTTTCCGCATCATGGTAGAACTCCCGAGATCCCTTGGTGGGTCTTGTTCTGATGATATCTTGGAATCCGAATTATTTGCAATTCCTAAAGCTGCCGCCATCAAAATCAGCGATGGATCGGGTCGATCCACCGAAGCCACCGTCGCATTGAATCTGGTTAAGAAATCCATGAGCGTCTCCCCTTTCCATTGTTTCATCGATGTTAAAATCATCACGTCTTGGGTCTGACTATGTGGACTCGAAACTATCTCATAAACCTTTCAATCAATTCCATCCATGTGCCAATAGAGCCACTCTCCAGCTGTCTGAACCATAATGGTGCAATATCTATCAAATACAAAGGGAAGCATCGTGCCATGACCTCCTCCAATGCCCCTACAACTTCCATATGCCATATGTACCTCGTCAAGTGAACAGTGGGATCCGTTCGTCAAACATCTCTAGTGTTGGTAGTTTGAAATATGTCGGGTTCCAGCTTGCCTGATCGCAGGAGAAAAGGAACTTCTATTCACATCTTCCAAGTCTCTATTTACCAACCCGCCTCTCATGGCTTGCCTAACCATCTCCGCCAACCTATCATTGTCGTTGAGTTGTAGTCCTTATCCGTTGCCTCCAATCTACCCCCGAGTTCACGAGGAAATCATGGGACCTGCTCTCCTAGATGAGCATCCATTCCTCTATCGACATCATGTTGTACAGCTCCACCTGGTACTCCGTCTGTGATTGAATCAACATGCTACGAGGGAGTACCCCTAGTCCAGGCGCTGCTCCTGATGGTCCTGCTCTGTTTTGAATTTCGGTTGCTCTGTGCTTCTGATTCCTATTTCCAGCATCTCCTGCGGTTTCTTTCCCTTGACTTTGCACTCCAACTTGTCGAAGTAGCTTCTACATTATCTCCTCTATCTTTTCAGCATTGTTTCCATCTCATCTATGGTGATAAAAATCGAGGCCTGATTAGCTCCCAAGGAAGCCTCCCGACTCCTATCATGCTTACTCGTTTCAGTCCTCTATCTTCTTGTCGATTACCTTTCCATAGCTTTTTAGATCCAAGTCTTTAAATCCAAAGTCCAAGCTGTAGGTTCCCAGAGTTCTAGCCTTCTTAGTGAAAGCATCAAAATGTTAGCGTCAAAACTGGTCACTAACACCCAAATGCCGTTGAAAGCACCAACCAACAGTCACAAATAACGAATAGAATTTATGTATAGAGTATAAATATGAAGAACAATAAAAATCCAAAGAAAAAAGCAGTAAGAACAGAGTATTTATAGTGGTTTGGCTGACTCCGGCCTACGTCCACTCTAGAAATTTTCTTTTTATTGATGTTAGAATCAATTACAATTATAATCCAGTATTTTTGGAACAACAATGGCAGAGCGGTCTTAGTTGTGAAGATATAGGGAAACAGAATGAAGATCCCTCTTCTAGAGCCCCGCATGCTGTATTTAGAGACAAAACCCGAGTTATTTGACTTCCTAAGTAGTCCGGACCCATCAAGACCATTGCCGATCCAGACTCAACACCACAACTGACCCCAATTCAGAATATGCCGAACTGATATTTCCTAGGAGATGACCCGAAGCAGCCTTATGTTTGACTCGAAATAGCCGTTCCATAACTCGAAGCAGCCCTATGCTTGACTCGAAGTAGCTCGTTCCATAACCCGAAGCAAGATTGTACCAAACCCATGCTTGCTAAACCACTACAGCCGACCCAGGGATGCCGACCCACCTTAACTTTCACACCATGACCAAATGACATAACCTTCCTTCCATTGCCCGACTGATCCTCCTTAACCGATCCGACCCTACATGACCGAACCACTCCAACATGTCGACCCATGCATGACCTCCTCTCCTTGACCGAGCCACATACGACCGAGCCACCTTGGACAAACGACCCACACGGAACCGTCCACGACCGATCGTCTATCCATCCAACTAGCTCAAACCCATCGTATTCCAATCTCAACAAATGAGTAGTCAATTTAGTTAAATCCATCGGTCTATGGCCTTGTCTAAAGGCAGGTTAACATGATATTAGTCCATAATTCCAGTGCATAAGGCTTAATCCAGGGTATGGCTAAAAGTAGGTTTATGCATAGAATGGAATACAAAAAGATGAGTAGGTTATTGGTTGGCCTGCAAAACTGTTAGGATTGGAGTGATCGTAGGAATAGTAAGTTTCAGACAGACCGTCCAATTTCCTTCTAACAGTAAGATGGAAAATTTGATAATTTGGTAGGCCTAAGACAACCATATAAGTTTGTAGTTACTTTGAAAAAACTATGATGTTGGGATTGATAGTCCATTTATTTAGACAGATTGGTTACAATTACCCAAATTTAATGCATGATTATGATTGTTTATATTATCTAGTTTAACCATTGTAGCCGCAGGTACTTGATACCTAAAGAACATATTTTCAAAGGATACTAGTGAGGGGTAAACCTGTTCCGCTTGGCAGTGTGGTCTCAATAGATATCTATTAACCGAGACGACATATAATTATTCATACTAGACTTTTCTTTTGACCTGAAGTTTTTGTTTTTCCCCTTAAACTCTTGGGTACTCGTCTGAGTAATTCAAGAGTAAGGTTTCTAGGTTATTTAGGTTGGATGAATAAAGCTTCCGAAGACGTGTATGAGGAAGAACTAGCTATGTAGGAATCTATCTATTTACTTATCCGTTATGTTGTTATGACTTTTGTTTGCGTGTGTATATGTGTGTGTATATATATTGGTAGAAATTGTATTTGTCTAGTAGTCAACTCTGATTAACCAAAGAAGCATCTTCATATGTCGCTCTTGGAGTATTTTGTAATAATTACATTTCATCTAAACCTAAGCAATGTTTGGGATTATGTAATGAATACAAGAATTATTTAATGAAATTTGTGTTTTGAAAATTTTCATATTCATGTGCTTCTGATGTTAATGATACTATTAACTGATCTCGTTTTATCATTGGAGAATAATACTATTGATGAATGTAGCATTAGTAGCATTTATTTTCGAGCCATAGAACGGAGGATATTACAACTTGGTGTCAAAGCAAAGATTTATGTAAAACTAAAAGAATTTTGAATTTTAAAGGGTTTTTGAAAACATAATCCTAATGAATTAAAGTTTTAGATAGGGGTGTAAGATAATGCTATAGTAGCGTACTTGTATTTACTATATATAAGTATATATCTTATCTACGTACTTTCCTTTCTCTTAGACCATTGTTTCGTATCTTGCTAAGGTTAGAATACAGATTTAAGGAAAGTAAGATATGGAGGTAGGAAGCAGAAGAGTTAATCTAGGTGGAGGAAGCACTACTACTAATGGAAATGTCAGTCCCAATACTAGGAGGAATTCGGGTCGACAAACGGCTGCTAATGCAGGTGTTGGAACACCATCGGTGGATATGTGAGTAATGTTTCAGTTCTTTTTCAATATGGTGTAAGAAGGAGCTAATGTTGGGTTAGTTCGTGGAAATGATGGAGGTGTAAATCTTGAAGTCCCAATTGTCAACAATTATGCCATTTTGAGTAGGGATTATGCAAGACTTGGAGGAAAGCCATTCATTGGAACCGATGATGCTATTAAGGTGGAAAATTGGCTACTACATTGAGAAAGTATTTTTGTCGATTTAGGTCTGAACGACGAACAGAAAAGGAGACTAACATATACATAGTTACAAAAGGCTGCATTATACTGGTGGAAGAGTGTTACAGCTGGAGTGCCAGAGGAAACTTTGACTTGGGCTGAGTTCGAAAGGAGGTTCAAGGAGAGGTCCATGTCTGAAATTGCCTAGTTGACTTTGCTTAGGAAGTTTGCTGAGTTAGTGCAAGGAGACATGACCGTGTTAGAGTTTGCAACAAGTTTGAGTAGTTGTCCAAATATGGGTATGCAACGGTTGATACAGCGATTTAGAGAAATGAAAAGTTCATCCATGGATTTAGACCAGAGCTTGCGAGGGCAACCTTGCCACATCTTAGGGATCCATGTGATGAAGAGATGCTTGCTTTCTTTGGTGGTAACAATGGAGTAGATACTCAGAGTGGGATGAAGCAAAAAAGGAAGATCTTTTAGAAGAATGGAGCTTCTAAGAAAGGAAAGACGGATGTTGTATGCTACAAGTGTGACAAGAAGGGACATTTTACTAATAGATGTCGTTCGGTGATGGAAAGAAGGTGATTGGAAGGAAGAACATTAAGTGCTTCACTTGTGACATGATAAGCCATTATAAGAATCAGTGCAAGGAACCAGCCAAGGCTGTGAAAGGAAAAGTGTTTGCTTTGGAACCAGCTACCTCGAGACCAATAGAAGAGGAGAAGGATTAGGCTATGATCGGAGATACGCTTTTGATTCATGGCATACCTATTAGAGCACCGTTTAATACTGGTGCATCACATTCTTTTATATCTCAATGCTTTGTAGATAAGCTAAGTTTAGAACCATCATATCTTGTTACTTCCTTAAGCATTGCAAATCTGATAGGAGGGTATGCAACTCTTGGAATGACATGCAACTATTTAAAGTTTGAATTATCAAATCATATATATGCTTATAGCTTGCATGTGTTTGATTTTGTCAGCTTTGGAATTATATTGGGTATGGATTGGTTAAGAAAATATAATGCTAGGATATTTTTCCAAGTTAGAAAAATATCACTAAGACACCCTAATAGTAGCAGTCAAATTATATACTCAGTAAAGAATTCGAATTTTGGTATGTGTGCGTTATTAGGTGCAATAGAGGAGGAAGATGAGTTGAATCGAGTTTTTTTCATTAAAGAATTTGTAGATGTCTTTAAGCCAGTAATAGGACTATAAGTGAAATGAGCTATTAAGTTTCAAATATGTCTTATACCTAAAGCTGAACCCATAAGTAGACTACCTAGCAGAATGACATCTATAGAGATGAAGGAGTTGAAGGTGCAGCTGGTGGACTAAGAAGGAAAAATTTTTATTAGGCCAAGCAGTTCTCCTTGTGGAGCGATCGCTGTGTTCATGAAGAAACCGGACAGGTCTTTGAGATTATGTATCGATTATTATAAGTTGAATAAAAAGATAATAAAAAATCAATATCCCTTGCCAAGAATATACGATTGATTTGATCAGTCGAGTGGAGCCAGTATTTTTTCAATTGGATTTGGCAACAACATTCCTTCAATCAAGAGTAGCAGAGGATAGTATTCCATCGACGGCGTTTCAAATAAAATATGGTTCGTACGAGTGGTTAGTAATGTCATTCGAATTGACTAATGCGCCTGCCTTCTTCATAGATTTGATGAACCGGATCTTCTAAGAGAATTTTGATAGGTTTGTGTTAGTATTTAAAGATGACCTTCTGATATTTCTAGGAATGAGCAAAACCATAAGACTCATCTTAGAATAGTGCTTGAGATGTTAAGGTAGCATTAACTGAAAGTGAAGTTCTTGAAATGTCATTTTTAAAAGAAAGAAGTGAAGTTCCTTAGTCATGTAGCCACAGAAAAAGGTTTGTTAGTAGATCCAGCTAAGATAGAAACTACCAATAATTAAAAGAGACATGAGATGATGACCAAGAAAAAGAGTTTTTTTGGATTAGCTAGCTATTATGGAAGATTCATCAATGATTTCTATCGTATAGCAGCCCTGACGATTAAACAAACAAGAAAGGACATGAAGTATGTTTGGATCGGTAAATGTGTGGTGACAATCTTGAAGCTGAAATATTTATTGACCAATGTATCTGTGTTAGTTATTTTGGATGAGAATCAAAATTTGGTAGTGCTTACCGATGCATGCGAAACAGGATTAGGAGCTATGTTGATGCAAAAGGGTTAAATGATTGCCTATGCTTCTCTACAGCTTAGACCACATGAAGTTAGGTATCCGACTCACGATTTGGTGTTGGCAGCAGTAATCTTTGCTTTGAAAGTGCGAGTCACTTTCTTTTAGGAGAAAAATTCGAGTTGTTCACAGATCACAAGTCTTTAAGATACTAATTCTCTCAGATGGAGTTGAATATGAGACAACAAAGGTGGTTGGAGTTCACATCAACTTATGATTTTGGAATTGAGTACACACCAAGGAAAGGAACAAAGTCGCAAATGCACTTAGCAGAAAACATCATAATCGAGTGTTAGTGATGTTAATAGAGTGGAAATATTTGAAAGCATTAACTACATGTAGTGTGTAGTTAAGATCGACTGCTTGTTCTAGTCAGCGTATTGCAATGTAATCATGTTTGGAAGTTCGACTATTATTGATCGAGAGGATTGCTTCTAAGCAAAGAGATGATCCATTATTAGCTGAACGAATTAGAAGATTGGAAAGTGGAACCGAGATTGATGATTTGAAGTATTTTTCTCTTGATCAAAACGGATGGTTGAGAAAGAAGGGATGGTTGTGTGTTTCAGATGTTGATGACTTAAGGAAGGAAGTTCTTAGAAAGTGTCATCAATCAATGTTTATCATTCATCCTGGAGGAAGTAAGATGTATCATGATATGAAGAGAAGTTTCTTTTGGAAAGTTACGAAAAGGGATATAAGCTTATGGGTAAAGCAACACTTTAACTGCTAGCAAGTAAAAGAAGAGCATCAAAGGCTAAGTGGAATACTTTAGCCTTTAAATATACCAGTGTGGAAATGAGATTCTATATCCATGGATTTTATTGAATAATTCCTAAGGTCGAGTAGGAGAAGTGAAAGTATTTGGGTTATTATAGATAGATTGACCAAGAGTGCACATTTCATTCTCATTAAATCGACAAGGATGATACTCGTTTTGGCTAAATTATTTATAAAGAATATTATTAGACTATGTGGGATTCCTTGTAGTATAGTCAGTGATGGAGATACCTTATTCATTGGCGAATTCTAGAAGAGTCCACAGTAGGTGCTAGGTACCAAGCTTAGAGTACCGCTTATTACCCGTAGATGGATGGGCAAATGGAAAGGGTTAATAAAGTCTTGGAGAATTTATTAAGAGATTGTGCTAGATTTTGGAGGATCATAGGAAGACCATCTACACTTAGTTGAGTTTTACTATAGCAATAGTTATCAGACTAGTACAGGATGACACCTTTTGATGCTTTGTATGGAAGACCATACAAATCACCCGTATGTTGGTTAGAGATTGAAGATAGATTAGTTCATTGTCTAGACTTGATAAGAGAAGGCACAGAAAATATTGAGTTAATCCAAGCAAGGATGAAGGAAGCTCAGTCAAGGTAGAAGAGTTATGCAGATAAGAGACATAAGAACTTAGATTTCTCAGATGGTGATCTTGTTTTTGTCAAAGTATCGCCAATGAAGGGTGTAATTCGATTTAGGAAATCAGGGAACTTGGCAATTAGGTTTGTTGGACCATTTCCTATCATAAAAAGGATTTAGAAACTCACTTATAGGATAGAGTTAGCGAGTCGTATGACAAGAAACCATAATGTTTTTCTTGTTTCTCATCTTAGGAAGCATGTTCGAGATCCATAAACTAGTATCACTCCAACTACATTGGAAGATTTAGTAGTGGAACAAGACATAACTATTGTTAAGCAATGAGTCTGTATTGTGGCTAGGGACGAGAAGCTAAGGAATATGACAGTTAGATTAGTAAAGGTCTAAACGAGTGACAACGAAAATGACTATATTTGGGAGATAGAGGACATGATTAGAGACACTTATCCTGATTTGTTTTGATGGTATGTTTTATATCTATGATTACATTTGATGTTACCTTATCGTAATTTCGAGGATGAAATTCTTTAAGGACGGGTGTCTGTAAGACCCCTAATTTTGATTAATATTATTTAGGACATTTAATTAGATAAATTGAATAAAATAATATGATAGGATAAGGAGATTGAGATTTGATAATTATAATATAGGTCGAGCCTTAATTAACGAACTAATAAGATTGATTGGAACATTAATAAAAAGGAGAATTTATAAGAAGGAAAAATAGGAAAAGACTACATTTCCTTAACATACATCCTTCCATTCTCATTTCCTCCCTTTTTATCATTCATACAAATGAAAATAGAGAAGAGGTGGCCACTGCTAGGAGAAACAAGGGAAGAAAACTAAGGAAATCTAAGGAAAAAGACAAGGGGGAATTTAATCAACTGAAATCTCAACTCACTTTTTCAAATCAAGGCGAATAATCATAACCCATCTCAAGTTTGCTTATCTAATTTCGATTTTATGATTAAACTCGAATTTTATGATTGCTTTATGCAATAATTTGGACGATTGGTTGATTATATGCTTGAATGATGAATTATTGGATTTATTATGAAATTATTTAATAGGTTTTGAGAGTGAAAACCTAGTTTATGGCATCCATTTGACTTGAAATTTTGACATGATGTTTGAAACGTTATTTTAGAAGCATGTTTTTAATCTCATAATTTCCAATCAAGTATCAATACTTTATGAATTTCTTGAATAAAGAAAATGATTTATTTCGGGTTTTAATTATTAAAAATAATTAAATACTATTTTTGGTCCTAAAATTTTAAATATTAAAGAATAAGATAATTCTAATTTATCGTGATTTTGGGGATTTTTACCAAGTGTTTATGGTTTTTGAATTTGTCTGACCAGAAAGGCTTAGTAATTGTATTGAAATATTAATATAAAATTATGGTTTGCAAGTATTTTTGGGAATTGAATTTCTGATCTATAGCAATAATTCTAAAAAGAATTTGGTAAAGAATATCCAATGAGAATTTGACAAAAATTAGGAGTTGGTGAAAAAAATTATATAGATAATTTGCAGTTTTTATAATAATTACGAGATATGCCATTGCTGTCTTGTCACTATCCATCTACTTCGCATGGCGTTACTAACTTGTAGTGAAGCATATGGTATTGACCTCATTGATATGCAATGATTCCACTAAGGTTGGGAAGCATATAGGCCAATGTCGACGTTGATGCCCGCGACATTGTTGATGCTGCCAGCGGTCTATGTCGCATATCTTTTAGGCTACACATTTTTTGTGCCGCTAGTTTTCTATGCCAAATGTTTTAAGCTGCAAGTTTTATAGTGATGTCTATAATGTTGCATATTTTCTATACTGATATCAACTCCATAAGGCAGCAATGCCATTATAAGTATATTTTCGATATACGCTATGTTACGACATTGATGCCACATATATGAATTTCGAGATTGATTATAAAGAGGTAATGATGCCGCTAGTTTCTTATGCCACCGTATTTTGGCTATGATGTCGTTATAGGCTATTTTCGACATTGTTTTATATGACAGTGATTCCGCCTAACCTAAATTGAGACGTTCCCATATTTCTTAGTTTTAAATTTTTATACTATGAAAACTCATAACTATGCCTCTTATAGTCAGCAACTTATATTCATTTATGCTATGAGACATAAAGGGCTTTGCCCTTATCGCTTTATGTTTTATGAATCAAATACTTTAACATAGTTTCAATATGGAGGGGTGCGATAATTCCATAATGACTATATCAATGTCGCACTTTCATCAATTTAATGGTTTTTATCACATATGGCTTCATAGCCTTTGGTTTTAAGGTGCGATAATCTCTAAATGACATCAAATTCATCAGTGTTATTATATAAAAGCATTTATATGTATACACATACATATCTTGGCATAATATTTTGGATAAAGTAAAGAGCTATAGTTTTCTTGTTTTAAAGTATGATTTCAAGGGTTAAATCAGTTATGAAGAATTATCTTTCAAGGAAATAAAAATGGTACTTAGCCCAGATTTTACTAAAGAGATTATTGTTCTCGTCACCTTTAGATAAATGGTGATAGGATGAATTAACTCAGAGGATAGAAAACCAAATGAGACTGGCGTAGGGGCGCACTCTATATTTCAGCTGTTAGTCCCTAGTTGATACTAGTCCAAAATTCCAGTTCATAGGTATTCATCAAGGGTTTGGCTAAAGAGTCTACCGAGTAATTTTCCTGCCTATAAATCTGCTTTATATCAAACTGTTCAAATAATGGCAGTAGTTCTTTGAAAAGTTATACATACTTAGCTGGAGTTAGTTCTTTGGTTTGATTATTTCACCACACATGTTTATGAAAAGTTACGAATCACTATAAACTTTGACATGGGTTACTTTCATTAACTGCACAAATTTGATTTGACCAATGAGTGTTTCATATTCCGCAAGATTGTTTATTGCCTTGGATTCAAGCTGAACTAAACCGTGTAGTCTCTATCAATCTGGTATGACGAGTGCATATCTAATACATGCCCCATGTTTATTTGATGCACCATCAACATAGAGTTGCCACAATTGTAGGGGTTCTTTCTCTTCTTCTTCATATTGCGCTATTAATGCCACGCATTCTACTACAAAAGGTTAAGTCTTGGACTTTGATCGCATAGCTTGAGCAGTAGGAGATGTCATAGTGGCTTAGCTCGATGCCTACTTTAATAGATGACTGGATGTTTCTGGCCTGCGCAATATTTGTTTTAGCAGTTTTTCTATCAACAGCTTAATGGGATGCACTTGGAAATATGGTAGTAGCTATGTAGTTGTGAGCAGTAAGTTGTAAGCTACCTTCTTTAGTAAGGGGTAGTTTAGTTCTTACTTAAAAAATGTTTGCTAGCGAAATATATTAGCCTTTGCAACCCCTCCTCTAATTACTGCTCTTATCTTACTAGTTATGGCTAAATACACAAATTAGTCCTCATCTAGGATTGGCTTTTGAGAGTACGGGTGGATAGGCCATGTGCTCTTTTAATACTTTGAACGTCTTTTGACATTCCTCCATCCATTTGAAGTTTCTGCCTTTCTTTATTTGATTAATGAGCGAAATGCATTTATTAGTTACTTTAGAAATAAATCTGCTCAAGGCCGCTACCTTCTTATTTAGGCTCATGACATTTGTGGGCTTTTTTGGGATTTTCATTTTCCTAACGGCATCAATCGTTTTAGGATTGACCATTATTCCTCTTGCACTCACAATGTACCCTAGGAACTTGCTTGATGAATTGCGAAGGTACATTTTAAAGTGTTCTACTTCATTCTTTATGCCTTAATGTTGCAAAAGTCTCTTACAAATCTTTTATGTCATTTGAAGCTGCTTTGGATTTTACAAGTGTATCATTGATATAGGCTTCAACATTCTTCCTAATTTGACAGTGAACATCATGTTAACTAGCTTATGGTATGTTGCTCCTACATTTTTAATCCAAATGGCATCATTTTGTAGTAGTATAGTCCCTTGTTAGTGATGAAATTTATGTGTTCATGGCCTGGCTCGAACATAGATACCTAGTTGCAAATTGAATAGGTGTCCATGAATGTTAGCTGTTCATGTTCTCTATTTGCATTGATTAGTTGATTAATTCTAGGCAAGGGAAAGCAGTTCATGTTCTCTATATTTGCTACCCATTTTGGATAATATACTTCTCGGATGAGCCCGTTTCCTCTAACTTTTTAAGTTCTTCATGAAGAGCATTATAACTTTCTTGATTTAGAGTGTGCCATTTTGTCTTTGGAGTGTGCATCCTGGTTTATGTTGAGGGAATTACAAATTACGGTTGGATTAACTCATATCGTATCTGAGTGGGTCTATGCAAAAACATCAGAGGATCCCTTCAGAAAGTTAATTAATTCTACATGCAGTTCACTACATAGATTTCTTTACAATTTTCACAATTTTGGTAGGGTATGTAGGGTCTATTTGAACATCTTTCAGGTCATCAACCAATTTTAGATATTTTTTCTTTCATTCCCAACCATGGATCTATTTCATCTTCTATCTCCCGTGGCTTAGATGAAACCATGATTTTCTGATTTTGGGAAGCATCAAATAAGTACTATACAAATACTAAATTGTATTCATCCGTTCCTACCGTCTGTCAAATAAGTCTACCCTCAGTTTCATTTTATTTTGAACCAGAGCAGATCTATCTGTGGGTACTCCTTTAGCCACTCCTTTTTTCTCAGTGTATATATATACCCACTGCCCTTTCTAGAATGCCTTTATACTTCTGTAAGGCTTTTTGGTATCCTTGTCCCATATTTATATGTTCTTCTTCACCTCTGAAAGAGACTCCATAAGTAATGCGTCCTTACTAGTCATTCGTATTCTAATGACCTCTGACTTAAAACGCTTGAGGTAACTACGTAAGTTTACATTATCCCTTTGCTTGATGTAGGACAATGTCTTGGGGTCTGGGAGATTTACCTGTTAGCATTGAATTGTCTGCGAAAATAAGTTAATAGATGCACCTAAGAATGGATTTTTCCTGGCAGGTATCTTCTGAACCATCTGTAGGCTGACCCTATAATGTATACTAGGAATAGATTATAGTAGGATAATCTGCCCACTTTCAATGGATTCATATGATATTCAAATTTGAATAGATGTTCATCCAAATTCGATGATCCATCATACTTTTCAATCGTTTGGACTCTGAAGCTATCAAGAATTCAATTTGATAATTGCCTCACTAAATGGAGAAGAACATTCTTCCCTTCTTTCTTTTTTGTTATTTTGTTCACAAAGTTTAGCCAACTACTCCCTATGGGATTTGAGTTCCCGTATCTCCTTATCCTTAGCACTGAATCATGATGAGCCATCTTTGAAGATCGAAGTTGCATTATCTCCATCCTGCGCAACATGGTTACTGTGCTTTTTAGCAATAAAGGGTTAATATTAGCTGGCTTACCTTCTATGTTATGGTTGATTTGAGCTCTGTTTTAGCCCTCAGTCCCAAGCTTAATAATCCATGTTCACTGTTCTCATTGACGAGATTTCCATATTTGTTCACTGCTTGTGCTTATTATGTAGCAGGAGAACGTTGGCGGTGAGCTATGGAGCTATGGGAATTAGATGACTTGGATGGAATTTTTTGGGACACTAACCATTTGATCCTAGTACTTATATCATTGAGGTAGGTTATAAATGTATTGAGCGCTTCGAGTATGGGGTCAGGTGTTATTTTTTATGCGGGCATATAGGTTTAGATGAGAAGGTGAATGCCTACTGCCAATTTTTACGGCTAAGTGGTCAACCTCTATTAGTGGAGGGGTAGAAGAATTTAAGGTTGCAGTTCTGGGTTAGAGGGTTTATGATAGTGAAGGATGTCGAATTATTTTGAACAGTTTCAGTTTTAATTAGATCATTTTAGTTTGTAACTGTAGTTTCATTTATTTCTGAAACTTTTAATTAATCATATTTATTTCTAATGTTTTCCTCCAAAACAACATGTAAAGATTGTTTTATAGTTTTGGTGTGTTGATTGTAGATCCCGTTGGCTTTACTTCTTTCTACGTTCATAGGCTTTAGGTTCAAATTTTCCTAATTAATCTTTTATATCTATACTATAAAGCAAAACCTTGATCAACCGGTCAAAGTGAAGCCTTTTATCCACTTCCCATATCGCCCATCATTCAAAATACAAACAAATCGGTGCAGAAGGGCAATTATGTATTTTTCCAACCGCCTCCCACGTTTTCCACCTTCACTATCCGCATGTATGTTTACCTACCTCTTCCGTTTATCTTCTACTTTTCGTCCTCTTTTCCCCTACCCTTTCAATTTCACATCTCCTTCACAAAAATGGCAACCCGCCCTCCCAGTCGTGGTCGTCCATTAACTTTCCACCCCATCCCACTTTCGCCAAAAACTAAGACAATTCGCAAACCCTAAACCATGAATTCATCGCCGTTCCTAGATCCAGACCCTCAAAACCCGGTTCCGTTCATCATCTTCATTTGATTGATAAAAACAAAATAACCTTCCCCAAATTCGAATTCTCTTACCTGCAAATCAAAAATGGCAGCATCATCAGACATGTAGCATCTACAATAGGCGAGTAGAAGAATTGCAAGTGGTAGCTCATGCATATTATCGCCTTTTGCTTTTTCTACAAGGTATGATTCTATATACTATATATATTTTGACTGAGAAGTTTACATGTTTTGATTATCGTCACTTTCAACACGTTGCTCTTTGTTCTTTGTTCTGATTGATCTAATTCATAAATGTTGAACATAGTTTCCCTACTCTGTTATGAGTCATTAAATAAACTATGTTATAAATCTATACAACTTTGGACATCCTTAATCTTTATTTTTTTCTACTATTCGGTCTGATTTGTGAAGATGATTTTTCACCTGCTTTGTGACTCATGAGACATTTCTTACAAACAAACATACCGAGCGTTCTTAATAATATAATTTTACTGTTATATACTGATTATACCAATATTTTTAGTTCACTCTTCATTTTTTCCGACTATAGTCTTCAACGCAATTCATTTATATCCACTACAGTTTTCATTTCTTCGAAAAAATTGCCTATGTTTTCAATTGATGTCTCAACAGTATTTGACCGATTTGTGACTTTTTGGATTTGAACCATCTATAAATCTTCCCACTGTTGTGTTATTTCTGATATTTATGCATTTGATTTGGCTTTAGTACTTTGGATTTGTTGCTGATACAACGTAGTTTCTGACTTTTCTATACTATGAAATAAATTTGTAGGTGAGAAGTTGGTATCCAAATGATTGAAAATTTAAAGATGTACCAGTTTAGTAATTAGGGGATTGGAGTAACACATTAATTACCAAGACTGTTTGAAGTAGCATAAACAAATGAAGTGTAGTTATGTATGCTTGGAATGCAAGTAAATGCAATTATACACGTGCTTCATGCTTCGCTCGGGCATCTGACTATAAATTTTACTGCAACTCGCATCTATTATGCAATTATACACGCGCTTCATGCTTCGCTCGGGCATCGGACTATAAATGTTACTGCAACTCGCATCTATTATGTAGGCTATTTTCTTTCTGCTTCGACTCAAATATCACACAGTAGAAGAATCGCTTTCATTCGTTGTTCAGTTGGGGTAAATGGAGGTTCTGATCAGGTAATTGGGTTTAATGTGGTAGCTGTAATTATGTCATCGGTGCATTTGTTTGCATCTATGATGGGAAACTTCTGGCTATAATTTTCTTTCTACTTTACATTATAATTTTTTTTTAACTTTTTACACATTACGGGTTCTTGAGAATGACCATGACCACCCTACGTTCATAGGTAAAAATGGTGCGGCCCCACTGCTAAGCTACCAAACATATTTTTCAATTCCCACTGTACAATACTGCTTTTTTAATGGTTTGCTAATTTGTTTACATATTGTTCATTTCATTATTGTCTGCCTTTATATCTATAACTAAAATGGAAAAGAATGGTCTTTCAGAGAAGAAAAGGACGAGGTTTCAGAAATGAGAAAGCTTGGACACAACAAACTTAGACAGAGAGTGAACTTCGTACCGATAAGTGAAGAAGTACAAGAGGAATGGAGGTATTGTTTTTTTCTCTTTTTCCCCCTCCCTCATGCTTCGCTTATTTGTTTATAAGTTGTTGATTTCATTATTATATACCTTTTTATGCAAAATTAAAATGGAAAAGAATGATCTTTTAGCAACGATAGTACTTTACTAATGAAAGCTAATATCATCTAATATTGATACTTGACTTATATTTGGTGGAATGCTAGCTGATGCAGTGATAGATTTTCACTGTTTCATGTACCAAATTAATGTTAGTTACTTTTTTTATACCTCCAAACTGAAGTACTTTGCTTAAGAATAGATAGAAAATTAATCCAGTATATTGATGTTTTTAAGTACTGAGATTGTACACATAAGACATCAACTTCTGTCCTTGGAATTTCTTGAAGTAGAAATAGGTCCCACATCTGATCTTGCTGATGTTTGGTCATGTAAAAGTAATTATAATGAGATATGCTAATAGATCACATGTCCTTTGGCTGAGAATTTAGTATATGATTATACTTCAGTTTCTGTTTTATATTTAAAAAAAAGAGATTATAGTAAACATGTTTACTTATGGCCATATGTTTGATATTCTAGGAATGACTCATTTGGTTATTAGCTTTCAAACTACTACCGCTAAGTAGTTATTATGCAGTAGTTATTGCTTGACTGAAATTTCCTTTTGTGATTGTTTGTAATGTGTACAAAAAAATAAAGATAGTTTCACTGTTATTACTTATGGCCACATGATTAGTGTAGCTACTGAATCTAATGGAAGGGCATTTCAACTATACAAATTAACATAACTTATTTGTTTAATTAATTACCATGTAATTAGAAAGTTGTTATTTAAGTTATCCATCTAATAGATAATCCACTTATTCCGCCAGGTTATATGCATTTTTCTTGCACGATAACTTACATTTATTAAACTTCCATGGTATATTCACCAGGCATAATAGCATAAGCCTAGACAATAGGCAGAGATTAAAAAAGTAACAACCTACTGTTTGGTTCTTAATATGCCATTACCAAAATCAATAGTAACATGTGTACTTTTAGTCTTATACAATTTCTGAATGTCTTTATTAATGCAAGCGAGTAAGAATAGCACCCTTCTTTACCTTTGCATTATATGTTCACAATGATTTTTGAAGTTTCGAAAATGCCTCTCATTAGTATTATCCGCCGATGACCAATTTTCCTGAGTTGATATGTATCTTTTTAAATAACCAAGTTGTATCGTTCCACTTGCTTTTGCCCATTTTTCACAACCCATTTTTCACAACATACTTTGTCCTACTTCTCAGACCAAAACACAATAAACGAGACTCTCCACTCTTTTTATTATTATATAAACTCAACGTACTTTAGCTTACTACTCATTTTTTTCTCAAACGTACACTTTTGTTACTCTTTTCAATGTAAAAGTTTGTGCACTTTTTTTCATCTAATAACTCATTTGTTTGTTTTGTAGAGTTTACTTCCCACTCAATACTTCATCAAGATAACGAAGGTATACTATTTAATAGTGCAACTATGTTTGGGGTAATATATTAATCCGATATTATTTTATATATGAATAATTTCTTTCACGTTTTATATTTGAATAATAACCTTAAAATAAAGTAAACTTTGACATGAAATATATAACCTATTTTCAAGAGTTGCAAGGTTCACGTCTTATCACAATCAACCTGTAATAATATACTTATCGGCATTGATTTTAGATGCCTACCATCTTGGTTTAAGATCCCGAGCTATTAAGGTTCCACAAGCTACCTGGATCATTACCATTCACTACGCTATCAAATATGATCATACATGTTTGTTATTCTATTGATGAGAATCTGATTGTAGACCTTGGTCGCTGTTTATGTATGACTTTCTTTCACGTTTTGTTTATATTTTTTCATTTATTTGACGGTAAAATTATCTATTGTTATCTATCTACTCCTTTGATGATTTAATAATGTAACTTTGTTTGGGGTAATATATGCATCTGATATTGTTTTATATATGAATAATTTCTTTCTCGATTTATATATAAATAATAACCTAAAAATACAATGAACTATGACATGACATATATAACATATTTTCAATTGTTATTAGGTTCAGGCTTTATCACTATTAACCTGCAACAATAACCTAAACAGAGATTAGGGCCTAACATCTTGCTTTAAGATCCCAAGCTATTAAGGCGCCACAAGCTACCTGTGTCATTGCCTTTCACTATGCTGTTAAATTCCATCATACATGTTTGCTCATTCTATTGATGAGAATCCGATGGTAGACCCTAATCTCTGTTTAGATATTATTTTCTTTCATGCTGCATTTATATTTTTTTCGTCTATTTGACTGTTAAATTATCTATTGTTATGTACCGATTTATTTGATGACTTAATAGTGTAAATTTGTTTGGGGTAATATAAATGAATAATTTCTTTCCATATTGATTTTTCTATTTGGGGCTTTCTGTTCAATTGTGACTCCTTTTTGTAAGTCTCTCTTTCTTTCAGAAAATCATTTTAGATAGCTATCAGCATCTTTTTTCTTCTTATTTCTATTTGGAAAAAACCCAAATGTTCAAAATCGTCTATTATTATTATTAGTAGAAGTTCTTTCATGTTTGTCAATTATATTCATTGATTAGCCTAATGAATTTCATTTAAATATAATTGTTTGTCAGTTATATCATGTGAGTTTAGGTAAGTACTTACATAGTAACACTAAGCTGTTGTTCTTATTATTGCAAAATAGAATCATTCGAGATGCTTTTATTGGCATATATGTGTATGTAATATTTGTCCCACTCTATAAATTCAGTATATATTTGTTGTTATTTTTAGATTCATGCACTGACGCAGTTATACACTATGGTTGCATGATTATTTTATATGCATGTTTGTTCAATTGTTCATTATCTTTTGTTTATGCATCCCTTTAACACTTAAGGCCGGCTATGATAACGTAAGCCTATTTTGAGGATTCTTACTTTCAAAAATTTTCATCTGTTAATTCTACAATTCATGTTAGAAAGATAAAAGTTGCTTAATATAGTATGATAATATTAGTTGTTAAAATCTCACAATTGGAGTATTAACTAAAATATTATTTATAAAGCTTGAGACAAATCACCCACTAGGAATACAAGTGATGGAGAGAATTATATTTACAGGTTTGTGATCCTTTTACGTAAACCAAAACCTTTAATGTATTATTATTAGGCTCTAGGCATATTTTTGTTTTTATCGTTTGAATAGTGATATGACAAAACCAGCTGAAGAATTATCACTTCAAAACACCAAATAAAGAAAATAAAAGAGGCAAGATGAGATATGGTCAGTCATAGATGCAATTTTCAAAGGTGTCAGTTTGTCCATTGTTATTATATGCTATACAAGTTGCTGTGTTATTGCTATGTTTGGTCGAAATTTAATTTAATGTCTATGATAAGTTGAATTATTAATAGGTAATTAGCATTTAGCATAATATGGATGTTACCATGAATATGTTGCATGAACCAGTATAACAAAAAATAATACATGAACTTGCATACATTAAATTTCTAGGGATTTGTTCTACTGGAACCATTTGACTGAACATAAATTCATTTATTAGGGTAATGGATGCTTGATCTGGCTTTCACATGGCATAAATAAATATTTCAAAGGTTAATCGATTGATTTATTATACATATATGGTACAATATCAAAAGTTTTAACTTGGAAAACATCTCTATTTTTTTCTAACCATCAATGTTATTTCATTTCTAAATTATCAGCATAAGTTTAAGGTGGGGAAGGACTACCATGACATATGCTGCTACCATTGGCTTCAAGGCAAAAACCAACTTCACATGTATTACTCTCCACATCAACGGTCCTTGGCAGCACCAACAACCAGAGTAGTACAGTTATGTCATTAATTCCTCTTATGATGGTTCCATTGACAATTTCAGCTACATGTTCTTTTTCAAGGGAAGTGGGCCATTTTACAAAAATACAAAACCTTGGTATCATAAGGTGTAGGTGCTTAGATGAATGATTTTGATTCATCAAAGATGATTGCTGCAGTGATGGAGCCTGTGAGGGAATTTGTATCTGCTTCCTATCTTTCTACAACTTTACCGAAAAGGCAATGGAAAGCAATCTTCCGAAAAGAGAGAGGCGTGACTAGGAGTTTGAATTTTGTAAAATATATGAAGTAATTGTCGACCGTTTTTCCATACTATATTAAATTCCATTAATGTACTTATTGCCTCTCTAACTATTTTGTAATCAACTAAAATAATTTTTGGCACTCAGAAGAAATGTTTTTTTCCTGAAGTATATGAGCCTATGCCATGCTGGCTTGGTAATCAAGCTTTGTTTCTGATTATTTTTTTGCTTCCACGTGTATTCATTATATTTTGCAACAAAAACAAGTTAACATACATTTTTTTCACGCAAACAAATTTGTATCTCAATACATTCCAAAGAATTAGTTTGCATTATGGTGGATAAAGGGAAATGGATTAGTAAAGTGTTTTCAGACTTGAGGTTTAGTTGGCATTAGGTGGACGTTGGTCTTAGACAGATGCTGCAGAGGAGATATTTCCGGGCTTAAGGTTTGGTTCCATTTTGCTAATTCACTTTCTTATATTGAAATCAATCTTTAAGTTGTTACTTTAACAATACCAGCATTATAGAAGAAACTTATGGGTCATGGATGCAAAGGAAATATTCATTTCTATTAAGATGATGGAAGAGCTGATCACTTTACTTCTTGCTCTACTTCTTGATCTAGCAAAGTTTCATGATTTTTATTTTATTTAATGCTGAGTGGAATTGTCCGAGTTAATTATTGTGATTAGATTATTTTATATTTTTATATTGTTAATTTACCTTCTACTCAGAAAAATTTGTAAGTTTGAAATTTTTATGTGTATTGAGAGTATTTTCTCTGTACAAAAGAAATTATGTACTATGTAATATGCTTATTTTCTTCCGCAACATTAACAAGTAGTAATCTGCTCTACCAACTTACATTTAATATCAACTCCACGCTTCATCTCTAATTATTTTGTTCTATTTCATCTTACATTCCAATGTTTCTTTCACTACATTTCACAAAACAGCGAACTAACTCATCACATCAACAAAATTTTAAACCAATCAACAACAATTTATGATCCTTCATTAACCATCATATTTTATACTGCACAAACGAATGCAAGTAAACAATTAACATCAATTACATATAAATTTCTCGGTGGTAAATTAACGCAAACAAGCAAATATGAAATTAGGTTGAAGTTCGACCAATTACTCCACCTACCTACACAGGCTGTAATATTGTTATGTACAATGATACGTCAATTGATTCAGACATATAATTTACTTCGATTAAACTTTAACACTTTATTTCACTTTGGTTACCATATCACTTCCTCCTTTTCCCCCCACTCTGTCACACCCTTTACCATACTCTCTAACAACAAGACAACTGTAACAAAGAGAAAATTTGCTCTCTCCCTGTTACTCGCACGTCCAACGGACGTGCCAACATACTCGTTTAGTATAAAGCAATTTGCACCAAAACTCTAAAATAAGTCATGTGAGGTTTATTTTCATTGAGTAATTCTTATAGGGTATTCGTGGTCAAGTGCCTTATAGAAATCTGATTCAATACATAACATGTAGTAGATACTGCTTCAACCTAAAGATTATAAGGAAGAGTACTATCGGTAAGTCATGTTCTAGGATATTCCTGTAAGGTCCTATTTTTTCTTTCTACAACACCTTCTGTTGAAGTGTTCTATGAAGAGAAAAACCGTAGCCTTTTTAATGCAAAATTCATTAGAAGGTCATTTTTGAATCCACCACCATGACTATTCTTGTGTTTTTTTTTGTATTTTAAATTTATCAAACTTTTAATTGTTTCAAAAGTATCGCTTTTATGCTTCAAAAAATTTGTCCAAGTGTATCTTAAGAAGTTGTCAATAAATACAAAAACGTAATTATGGTGATTATTTGATTTCACTCATGCAGGCCTAAATAAATCTAGATGAAGTGGTTCTTATGGCTAATCTATGGAAATTTCATCCTTAGATTTAAATGAAGATCTTCTAGTTTACCTATTTGACATGCATTGCACAAGCTATCAGTTTTAAGTTTATTTTAGGTAACCTTTAACAATCTCATCCTTAGATAATTTATCTATACTTTAAAGTTAACGTGACAAAAGCATTTATACTATAACCATGGCTCATTAATGTTAACAATTAAGCGCATATCGTTTTCCGTCTTACATTCATATTTAAAGTATAAATATTACCTTTTCTTAATCATTTGAATAGTAAATTATCCTTTTCATCATTAATGCGGCATTTTTCTTTTTCAAATGAGCTTTTAAACTTTTTATCACAAAGTTGACTTATACTTAAATTGTGTTTCAAAATTTTTATTAATAAATTATATGTTATAAGGGTAGAGTTAGGTATACCAACATTGCTGACATCCCCCTTTTTAATCACATATCCTTTGGAATTGACCCCAAAGGTAACGGTTCCACCAATCCTAAAGATGATAATTTTTTAGCATGCTAGCATTCTCTATCATGTGTTTGGAACATCAAATTGTCTAGCATCCACCTTTTCTTTTTGTTTGTAGTTTTATATATATGTATGTATATATGTATATATAGGTACCTTTTCATTGTTAGAGTCCTAAGTGTTAATAATAACCTACAAAAAATATTGATTCAGTTATAACATTTATAGGAAAATAAAATAACAATAGGGTATCGACTTTGAATAGTTTTATTGTAAGTGAAGAAATCTTTGTGATATATATTCCTATATTTTAGGAAGACCCAAGTGGGTTTGGCTATCCCTTTGAAAACAGAATTACTATTATTACATACTTAAGAAATAAAAAATTTAATATTTTTTTTTTCTGATTAAGTTGTAGTTTTTTCGAAAACAATATCTAATAGTGTCAGTTTTAAGCTTTTGTTGACTATTACTGGGTTTATTAAATTTAGTATATAAAGTAACATGCTTCTTAGGGGTATTAACATGCTTATTAGTACTAGGCTTGTTTTTAGATTTATAGCTTAAGCCATTTTTATTTGTAGGGAATTTTAAAGTTTTAATCAAAGTAAAAAGTTTTTCCTTACCATTGTTAAATTTAGAAACATCGGTGGTGAGTTTTTCTGAATTTACTTCTAATGTTTTGACTTCACCATTTAATGTTTCTATTTCAAACTTTAAATCACGGTCATCTTTGTATAACATTACATTTTCATTTTTACACATCTAACATTCATTTTCTAGTAATGAATGTTCCGATGATAAATTATTGTAAGATATCTATGATTTTTCTAATTCTTCCTTTAGAATCACTTTCTCATTGTTAACATTTCAAACTTCTAATTTAAGTTATTGCATTTACCTGTCAAATAATTTTTAGCTTCCTTTTCTATTTTATATTATTGTAATATATCAATATTAATTTTAAAAAGATCATTATAAGAATCATTTCATTCTTGAAAAGTCTGTTCTGATACCAGTTGATAAATCTAGTAGAATCGCTTTTATGGCAAGAAGGTGTGATTTACAGAGTTATTTTCTTATTTTAAATTGTTAGATAATCATTGAAAAGATTATAATAAGTAAAATAGAACAATAATATAATAATAGTGGAGTATAGTAATAACCATATTAGAATTTACACTAGTTCAAAAACCCATCCTACATCCAGTCCCGAAGCTTCCCATTTTGATTTTCTCCACTGCCCTCACTAACCCAAAACAATAGGTATCCTACAGACTCCCCTTGAACTTCCTGATCAGGACTTTAAATTTGCCTATGATGCGGCATAGGACCTTCCTCTACAAAAGTGTTTACAACTCTGACTTAGTCTATTCTTCAACAATAAATTAACCAGTTCATTCCTTTTATAATTCCAATAACCACGCAAATTAATATGGAAGAGGAGTATGAGGTTATGGGAATTGGATCCCGCAATACGATAAGAAATTTGGGATTTATTATAAGAAGTCAAAGATGTAGAATGTATGAGAGAGTGTAGATTAGAGAAGTTTGTATTTGATATTTCAATGTCTGTTCATATGATCTTTGAGAAGAGGAGGTTTTTATATTAACAGAGAGATAGATCAATTAATGAAAGCTACAATGGCCATTTTCAAATTTGATAAAAGAACATTTCAATTTAGAAATGGGTAATGGTCATATTTTTAAAAAGAAAATATTTTATTTGGAAAGAGGTAACGGTCATATTTTGAAAAAGAGAAACATTCTATTTAGAGAGAGGTAACGGTTATATTTTGTTTGAAAAAAGGAGTGGCAACATTTTAGATGTCGAGATTTGACTTTGAGTGGTTTTAACAAAGTTTATCTGTAAGTTATACATCTTTGTTTATATATATATATTATATACCCAAAATATATTCAAATCTTTACTTCATTATCTTTAAATTTTCTCTAAATGTTTTACTTTGTTGAGAAATCCAAAAAATGCACTTGCCGATTATTAAACTCCTGACCACTCGATTGGAAATTTGATGCACAACCACGTGAGCTACACATGTTTTTGTGTTGGTTGTTATTTCTTTTCTTTACTTCGTTAACACAAATTGTCCTCTATTTGGTTGCTTCTTTGCTTCATGTCTTTGATTGACTTTATAAGCATGATGTTACTTTTTGTAGTTTGTACATATGTTATATTTGTTATTTGACTTGAGTTTGTTTGTCTCTTTTGTAAGTGTATTTCAGTAGTGCTATCCTGTACCTAGAGACCTGTATATAACTTGATAAAAATGTCAAATGTCAGTAATATTGTTAGATGTCCACTTCTTAAAACTAACTAATGAATTATCATAGAATTGATTATGTGTTTTCGATACATTAAGTAGTGTATCTATGATAAGATCATAAAATATAAAATGGAAGCAGAAAACATTACGTCCAAAATAAAAAAAGAACTCAATTTCATTGAATAGGCGAGTGTACTAGAAAATGATAGAGTTGGGGGTATTCCATAGGGACAATTATGTAATTTGTTGCATACATATAACTCTATGACCAATCTTTTTCATAACAAAGGTATTTGGTTTATATTATATACTTTGTTATATAGTGACATAATTAATTAAGTGATTAATCATAAATAAGAAAATTCTTAAATGAAACGTTATGTGATTGTAGTCACAAATGGTTGCAATCGTGAGTAATCAATCACACATATAAAGTAAAATTTTAATTTAAATATTCCTAGCCAAAATGTTTTGAGAAAGGATATCGATACATCCTTTGAAACCTGAGTACACAGTGCTCTCCAAATGTTGGCAACGTATTACTCATGACTGTTGGGGGCACCAAAGCGTTACGTACTGATAGAAATCTAAATATTAAAATTTTTTGTCTTAATTTAATTCTTTTCGACTATAAATTTTTCTTAATAAAATCCAAAATTATTTAATATATTTATCTATTTATATATTTATACATAAATTAATAAATTGAACATTTATAGTTGTATATATTATAATATAAACATTATAAAAACAATAGATTTAAATATAATAATATTTTATTAATATTTACCAAAAATTTCAAAAGATACTTTCCGTTTATAAAATTTTATAAACATTTTAAAATTATATTATATATGAATGTAATTTTAAAATATTGTACTTTTAAGATTATTACAAAATCAAATTTGAGTTTAAAATAGTTTATACAAAATATATGTTGTGGCCGAAATTAAATATTAATTTTTTGCAAAGATCTAAAGATGAATATCAATGGCATATATTTTCATTGTGATATAATAGCGTAAGATAATAGGGGACAATAGAGGCATACATAAAATTATTATACACAATCTATCTACTACATAATGTAAAGATTTTCATTGTGATATAATAGCGTAAGATAAAAGAAGACAACAGAGGCACACATAAAATTGTTATACATAATCTATCTACTGCATAATGTATATAATATAAGTATAAAATATATTGTACTATAAGAATAAGCCTTTGAATGTACCTCAATTAGTGCGATCTCCCAGATTCGCCTTGAATTGGTCTTCGAATGTTGTAATAGCCTAGAGTACCACGACTTTATGTGATTTGATGTGATATGGACATTTTTCATATTCAGCCATGGCGATTTTTATTTACTCAAAGCCAAGGAAGGGAATGGAAGAGTCATGAAGAAGATCCAAAAATGAGATGATAATTTTGTTTATGTATAGAAGAAGGAGCCAAATTCACCTTCTTTTACTATTTCTCCTCTTACTAATTTAAAGATCCACACCATGAATTTGAACCAAAAATATCTTCCTTTCACTTTATTATGGACAACCATAAATAGGGCTTCATGGGCCTTTAAACAATCTTAATCCATTGAATAATTAATAACATTTAGATTGTATTTAAATGCATATACATATCGTATATCGATATGTATATATAATACATTTATATACATAACCAATTAATTATTAATGGCAACCAAAAAATTCTAGTAGCACCCAATATATCAAATAAACAAATAATTAATATTCACAGATATTAGTTACTTTAACTAATTTATAATAAATTTATAAATCAATTAAATCATATGATATCTTGGAAAAATCACTAATATGGTCGTTCGACTCGTAAGTGTAAATTTAGTCAGCACCTAACATCAACTATTCACATATTAATTTTCGCTCATCACCTTATCTAATGGAGTGACAATTTGGCCTAATTTATAACTTATACATCTTTATATTTAAAACCCAGTTTCACAATTTAAGTGGTACCTTTTAGTAATGATTCTTTACACTAAGTCTCCGCATCAGTGCAATAACACTTCAGGACTTATGGAATTTGGTTTAGGTCAAAATTCCAATGTCATCCACATTCATCTCGGTTAGTCCATAAATAAATTCCTTTGTTGAATAATAACAGTTATTGTTATTGCTCTAGCCAATGACTTGGACTTTGAGTTGACTATAGTTGATCGTGATACTAATCTCATATAACCAAGGAGACAAATTTACTATTAAACAATGTTTCACTTTCAATGCTTTAACATAGACCAACTATAGTGTTTGGTGGATGCCATTCCATAATTTAACTATAATTAAAGTGGGGTATCCACATTAAAATTCAATAGTATTCTCAAGTCGAAAGAACTATGTATTATCATCACTTTGAGATTTCTTACTTGACCTTAGTTATTATTAACCAAAGGGAAACTAATGAGCAAGCCATTTCATAGTTATCTAATAACTGAAAATTACATATTTAATTGTTTTATAAAATTTAAATTATTATATATATATATATATTAATAAATGATAGAAAATTTTAATATAAAATATTTATCTTAATTTATTAATAGATATGTTTGCGCCAAAAATGGTCACAAACCTCAAAAGTAGTGAAAGCATAAGTGAATGTACACAGATTCACAATATTCCAACACAGATCTTAGATCCAGATTAAGCATAGAATAAAAATGAAGAAATAGCAAAATCAAAATATAAGAAAGCAAAAAACAACATAGGGTGTATAGTGGTTTGGCAATCTGGCCTAGTCCACTTTGAATCAATCCTTTTTATTGCCTTTGTACTGTAGTTACAATTACAAGCCTTTAGTATCAATCACAAAAATGACAGAGCTTCTGCATTCGAAAAGGAGAAGATCCCCCTTTTAGTTGCCATAGCACTCGTACTTATAGGTGTAGATCCAAAAATATCCGCCTTAAAACCTGGAATACCTCTTCTCCTGCAAAGGTGGGCCAATCACATCGATCTGTAGCGATTTTGGATCGATGCGTGTTCAATTCCAATCGATCCAAAAGTGGTCCAATCGAGCTGAGATTGGTCATAGAGGTTCTCAAGTGCATTAGGATGCTCCTCCCAAAATTTCATCGCATATGGACTTATAGATTGTGAGTTATGATCGATGCAAATTTGTGTTCACTGGTTGGCAGTCGCATTCGTATCCATGAATTCGTCTCCATCTCTTCGTATCCATCACAATTGCAACGATGATATGGCTCGAAAACCCAGGGGAGATCCACTTTTGATGCCGAGTTGACTGCTTCTTCATTCAAACACGTATCCTTTGTATCAATCTGAGACGCCTACTTCACATCGGTGATTCAATGTCCATTTCGTATCGACCCTTTGTTCTTGTTCATATCCATTCTCTTCGTATTGATCGTGCTTCGTTCCTTCGTACCCTTCAGCCACCCCATGTTCGTATCGATCCTCTACATATGTCCTTCGTATCAATATAATATTGATCAATATGAAGTGCTCTTCCAAACTCCTACTCGTGTTTCGTATCGATCCCGGCCTTGACCAAAAGCGGGGTAACATTTGCCCCCCAAAACATGCCTTGTGTTAAGAAGGCGTGTTTTGAATAGCTTTGAATTCGATATCCAAAGTTCATATTCCTTCCATTACCAAGTTATCCTATCCGAGTGCCACAGCCATATCCTCATCCAAATCTGCGACCGCTCTGAGTCGATATCCAAAGTTCATATTCCATCCATTACCAAGTTATCCTATCCGAGTGCCACAGCCATATCCTCATCCAAATCTGCGACCGCTCTGAGTCGATATCCAAATTCATAACCTTATTTTTGGGTTCTTACCATGCGCAATCCACACTCGATGACCTGTACTAAGCAATGCCTTGGTATACGTGGTCCAATGTCCCTGAATGATGAGTAATGTCATGGCTTAAGTCCTAAGCCAAATCTTGGTCGCTCCAGACCCTCGCCGAGTATAGTCCACACTTGACGACCTAAAATAATAACCGATAATATAGGGCCTAAGTTCTAGGCCGAATCCTGGTTTTTCCGGACCCTTGCCGAGCATAGTCCATACTCGACGACCGGAATAAGTCGATTCGCCATGCTCGGACGAAGCGACTTACCCCTTATCAGGCATAATCCATACCCGACGACTTTATTAAAAGCCAGATAAAAATCCAATCGAAATCCAATCCAAAATCCAGATCGAATCGGAAAACCAAAAATCCATACTAGAAATCCAAGCCAACATCCAAACTAGAAAGCAAGCATCCAAACTAAAGTCCAAACCAGAAAACAAACAAAACCGGGAGTTCAAATCAAACTCCAAAACCAAACCAAAAAAAGGAAAATGTCCAAATCCAAAAAAAAAAGATCTAAAAAACTATAGCGTCATGGTCATCATCATCTCAGAGCATGCCTAGGGGCTATCTCCGTCCCCTTACATGAGTAAGTGACTTGGCCGTTTGCCTAGAGTTTGCTAATTATTCCATATCGTTCCTGTCAGTCGATAACCAATCAACTATCATTCTCGTGCCTTATGCCATCGTAGTTTGAGGTAGACGATGGCTGCTCCTGTTCCATTACCGCATTTCGAGTTTTGACGTGTTATCACAACTGACCACTCCTTACATGCTCCTTGATGATATCCTTTTAATTCCTGCAGCTGTTGGTATCATGCTCGTCCCAGTCGTGGAAGATATAGTGCCTTTCGGATGCCCTCTCGTGTTCCGAGGGTTTCCTCCTAGCAGGCCTCAGATAAGGAAGGTGATTCTAAGTCTTCATGAATATCCGTTCTAATGGTTCATTCACTCCCGTGTAAGTGGAGAATTTCGACTCTCTCCACCGCTTCCTCGCTTTTCCAGATTCGTCATCCAACTTCCTCTTTCCTTTATCTTTAGCTTTACCCAAGCTTCTGCCGGATGGTTCTCCATCCTCAACCGCGTTTACTTCCTTTAACTTCACTTCCGAATATGCATCTTCCTGGCGAAGAAATCTTTTGGCCTAATGAAAGAACTCCCCAAGATCCATTGGAGGATCCCGTATCAACGATACTTTGAAATCTGAACTATCCCTAACTCCTGACACTGCCGCCATCAAAACCATCGATGGATCCGGTCGATCCACCGAAGTGACCGCTGCATTGAACCGAGTCAAGAATGCCCTGAGCGATTCTCCTATCCTTTGCTTCACCGATGTTAGCGTCATTACATTCTTCGGCCTTTTGATATAAACCTGAAACTGCTTTAAGAACTTATCCACCAATTCCGTTCATACCCTGATAAATCCCTCTTCCAACTGCCTGAACCACATAGCAGCTATATCTGTCAAGTACAGGCGGATACATCGGGCAATAACTCCCTCCGATGCCCCCAACACTTCCATGTGTCTCATGTATCTCATCAGACGATTGGTAGAATCATCTTTGCCATTGTATACCTCCAGAGTAGGTAGCTTGAACTTTGGTGGATTCTCGGCCATTCTGATTTCATGGGTAAATGGACTCCTGTTTACTCCTTCCAGATCTTTGTTTGCTAAACCTCCGCGCATAGTTTGTCTGATAATCTCGGCAAATCCAGCGTAGTCCACCAAGGGTTCCCCCTCGAGTCCCCGAGGGAATTCTTGTACGTACGCTTCATCACGTACTCTTGTATTCCTGCCAGCATCTTGTTGTGTGGTGTCACCTGGAATTCCTTCGTGAATCGTTCCATTGTTGCGAGGTGGTGCGCCCTTGAGCCTGGATCCCTCCAGATTAACAATTGTGTGCTGATTAGGGGCTGTGCCCTGTTGAGCTGCTCCATCTGATTGTTTGTTGAGTCCTTTCGTTCCAACTCCGTGGATCTAAACTCCAGCAGCTCCAGCTATTCCTGCCTGTCCAAACTATCCGAGAAAGTTCTGCATCATTTCCTCCTGTGTTTTCAGAAGCTCTTCATGCATAGCTCCCATCATCATCTCCATCTCGTCTCTGGTGATGAATGTCAAAGTCTGATTAGCTCCTGAAGATTTTTCCTGGCTTCCTTCATGCTGACTTCTCTCCGCTAATGGTCTCCTTGTTGATTGCTTTTTCATGGTTCCTTTAAGATCTGATCCTTTAGCTCTCCAAATCTGAGCTACCAAATCCGGTATAGCGAGTACCAGTCGTTTTTAGTGAAAGCACCAAAGTGTTTGTGCCAAAAATGGTCACAACCTCAAGAGGTAGTGAAAGCACCAGTAAATGTATACAGATTCACAATATTCTAACACAGATCTCATATCCAGATTAAGTAGAGAATAACAATGAAGAAATAGTAAAATCAAAATGGAAGAAAGCAGGAAAGAACACAAGGTTTATAGTGGTTCTGCAATCTGGCCTACTTCCACTTTGAATCAATCCCTTTTATTGCCTTTGTACTGTAGTTATAATTATAAGCCTTTAGTATCAATCACAAAAATGACAGAGCTTTTGTGTTCGAAAAGGAGAAGATTCCCCTTTTAGTTGCCATAGCACTCCTATTTATAGGTATAGATCTGAAAATATCCACCTCAAAACCTGGAATACCTCTTCTCCTACGCAGGTGGGCCTGTCACATTGATCTATAGCGATTTTGGATTGATGCGTGTTCAATTCCTATCGATCCAAAAGTGGTCCAATTGAGCTGAGATTGGCCAAGGTTCTCGAGTGCATCTGGAAGATCCTCTCAAAATTTTATCGCATTTGGACTTGTAGATTGTGAGTTATGATCGATGCAAGTTTGTGTTCATCGGTTGGCTGTCGCATTCGTATCCATGAATTCGTCTCCATCGATTCGTATCCATCACAATTGCAATGATGATGTGGCTCGAAAACCCAGGGGAGATCCACTTTTGATGCCGAGGTGTCTGCTTCTTCATTCAAACACGTTTCCTTCGTATCGATCTAAGATGCCTGCTTCGCATCGATGATTCAATGTCCATTTCGTATCGACCCCCTGCTCTTGTTTGTATCCATTCTCTTCGTATCGATAAAGCTTCGTTCCTTCGTACCCTTCAGCCGCCCCTCTATTTGTATCATTCCTCTGCATATGTCCTTCGTATCGATACAATATTTGATCGAGATGAAGTGCTCTTCCAAACTCCTGCTCATATTTCGTATCAACCCTGGCCTTGACCAAAAGGCGAGGTAACAAGATATTTTAAATAATTTTATAGATCTAAATTTGAAATTTAATATATATATATATATATATTTAAAATTAGATATTTTAGTTATTAAAATTTGAATTTAAATTTAGTTGACTTAATCAAAATCTAATCAAATATTTTAAAAGTTTAATCTTATTTAATATATCTATATGGAAATTACATATATTAATATTTTGTATATATTTGAATAATTATGAGACAACTAATACCCATATAAATGTTTAATGTATACGTCGTAGATGTATATCGCAATATCTATATACATAAACATGACCGTGTACACTTTGACATATGAGGCATACGCATGATATCCACATATGAGTATATTTTACATACTCATAAGCTACACAAAATTCAAATTCATCGATTAAATCAATCAGATAATTAAATAAAATTGGATTTTATTTAAATATTAACCCTTTAGACTTCATAAGCCCACTATGATCCAAAATAGGATTTTATTTTTAAATCTACCTATTTCTCCCGCTTTTGACAGACTTAGTTCCAATATGGTATTAGAGCAAGTAAATGATGGGGGGTTCTCACACTGTGGTCTGTGAAAAAGTATTGGCTCTTACCCCTACGTGCCCTAGGTCAAGCCCTTGACAGGTTATGTGTGAGTCAAGAGGCTATACATAAAACTTGCATCTATTGGATTTTGTTAGGTCACCCAAAGGAGTTTTGGACATATTAGCAATGATCCATGAGCAGTAACAACAACAATATCAAAACTCTAATTGTCTGTGCGATCTAAATCAACAACTTTATGGCTAACAAATAAAGCATGCCTGTCATTTTGGTGTCTAGGATAGTAATATCTTCGCTTGGGATTGGATAATCAAGTATTCTCCTCTCAATGGCTACTGGCATGGCTCAATAATGGAGTAAATCCAAAAGTTTGACCTAATAGTAATTGCCCAAATTAATTTAGGCCTTGGTTCAATATTCAAAATTCAATTTGACAATTTAAGAATTTATTTTGAATTTAAAATTTAAATTTAAAATACGAAATAAATTTTGTAATAAATTATAAAATATTTTTCAAAAATTGTTTGAAAATAAATTAATATTTTCAAAATTATTCAATAGTTTTGTTAACTAGATTCATTAAAATAGTTTATTAATTAATTTTAATATATATATATATATTAATTTATAATATATACATCTATAAATGTTATAGGCGAATATATATAAACACACACATGTATTTATTTATCTTAAATTGTGTAAGGTAAATTATAAGTCAACAATTTCGAACTTATTAAATTATTTAATTTAAAAAAATTTAATTAAAAAGTATTTTTAATTAAATAAAAATAGTTATTAAATATATTAATTAAATTTTGATAATATATATATTCCATATAGATAATGATATATGTATATAAAGCTATAAATGGTGTAGTTAATATTCATTTTGAATGCTTATGAATGAGTAAAAATTAAAATTTTAATTTCAAAATATTTTAATTAATTAGATAATTAAATTAATAGATTAAATTGATTAAATATGATTTAATTAATAACATGCATAAGAATGCAATATAAGTTAATTAAATTACAATAGTTTATAAATGAATTAAACTTATATAATATGAATGTATAAAACTTAAATGGAACTATAAGAAACCCAATGTAGATTTAAGGAACAAGTACATGCATATTGTACACATATCGTGATTTCAAATGTGCCCTCATGGGGGTACTTTATAATTTATACATTCTTTCCTAAATCGATATCACTCAACGTGTGTATATATATTAAAGATTATGAATCCTTAATATATAATTGGTTCGTTACCATTTATATATCAATAGATTGCTTATATACTCTTTAGCTATTGATATTCCTCAAGCGAGAGATGTTATAGTATTATTAATATATTGACTATACAATATAAGATACGTGCATGTATTTATTAATATTCCTCAAGGTATATGCACTATTCTTTTGGCCATTGCAAAATGGTGCGTACAAATGAATAATCACTTTCAATTTGTTGATATTCCTTAAGGTTCATGGTGAGATTAAGATAAAGACCTTGGATTATAAGTTATATATGAGACAATCGATAAAGTTTCATCTGTTACTTGCGGGTCTATGATTTGTTGATGTTCCCTAAGATTAGAATCCCATAGCAAGTGAGTCCAAACGCCCATTACGGAAATCGAAAGATTTGTATGTTTATATTAGGGTTTCGAGAAACAAAAAATCTGGTGGGAGCCTCATTAGAAAAATGAAATGAATAGATTTAACCATTCTTATATTGTAAAAATATATGCTATAGAAGTTCAAATGATCTATTTTGATAAATTTATGCAGCCGATATAGTTATGAAATATTTATCAGTTAAAATATATAATGAACTCAGTTAAGATTGACATAGAAATTACTACACTTATCGGTAAACCTTTTGGCATGATGGCACTTTGGGACCTATGCAGGAGCCAATTTATACAACCACTAAAACATTTGGGCCTCAGTCAACTAAGTATTTATGTATACGATACTATGTATTGTCTTCTATAAGTTTTGAACTCTAAAAGCAATGCAAGAATATGGATATTTAGTCACATATAAGTATTATATGGGGAATAATCGCGAATGCTAATGTACGAAACCTCGATAATATTAGTTCAAACTAAATAAGTAAGTAAACCATAATGTGACATCATGTATTCAATATGATTGATTACAATAAGGATCTTGTTGTGTTAGATGTAGCATATACATAGAACAACAAGATGGACCTAGTACCTTGATCACTAAAATGTTAATTTGACCAGTTCATGTAAAGTGCAAATTATTCGATATCCTTAAATGTTAAGGATAACTAAATATATTTTTGTAAAGAGTTTATTACGATCTTGTAGTAAGGGTTTCCTTTTGAATTATTTGGCCATTTGGAAAGGAAAGAGAATGTACGAGTGTGGATGTAACTTAGGTACACTGGGATGAAGAGTGAATGGCCATCTCTGCTTCATGAAGAGAAATTGGAAAAGTAAATTGTATAAAATACTAAAAGATACTTAATATGGAATGATAAATATGAATTTTATTCCAAATATTTTTTCATATGGAATATTGTATTCTATGGATATCATCTCTTCGAGTTTAAGATATTTGATATGAAACTCTTGACTGTAAACTACTTATATTTTATGAAATAGAATTATAATAATTAGTTGAATGGAGCTTCTATTTCGTATGCTATTATAGTAATGGTGGAAATAGTGGGAGCATACCATGTAACACCTCTTATTGAACACATCAAATTAGGAAAAAATTAGTTCCTTAAATATACCATATATTATTATGAAATAATAACTGTTTTCAGTATTGATCGAAAATAAACATAATTTTATTTTAGTATGAATATTACTAATATTCGTTATAAGTTAAATTATAATAATGGTATTTGTTTTCATAACAAAAGCGACGCATTTGAAAATACAAAAGTATCTAAAATTCTACAATTACTTTGGAATAATGGATCGAGCCACACTTTTAAGAAACAATTCTTCAATCATATGATTATGAATGATATAATACTGGTGAATTATATCTTAAAGGATTAAGGAAAAAGCAGTTATTCAATAGGAGAAACATATGAGTAGGTAAACTCTTCAAAATGATACCTATAGATGTATGCAATTGTAAATACCAAAAACAGTCCCACATACTTTGTTAAATTCACGATGAATTATTTCAGAAATGAACATGTGTATTTTATACATATATGGTATATGTATGATAAGTTCATTAAATATAAAATAGAAGCAGAAAATATAACATGCAAAGGAAATAAACGAATTAGATTTGATTGAGTTAGTGAGTGTACATGAAAAAGTTCCAAATGTACCTAAATATAAGATTCAATTTCAAAAGTCACTCCTCTTTATGATACATAATGATGTGTCGATAGGAAGTATTCAAACTTTGTTGGACAAAGTACGATTGATGGTGTGTGAAGTTGAGTTAACTTCTTTCTATAAAGGTTGTGTACATAATAGTAAGTATACAAGGTTAAAATTAATTTCATCTAAAAGCATAGTTTACAAGATCATACAAGATAAGAATTGATAACAAATCCCTATATATCCTAGGTCACGGAGTTGACATGTTGTGTGAATCAAAAGGCTGGACAAAAAATTCATTTACGAGGGATCTTGCATGGACCATCGCAAACGGATTAATGGACTGATCAATACTGATTGACCAATCAATGTTATGAACTAAGTTTATGAAACTTAAAACCAAATCAGTTATATATATAAAGGTAGTTCATAAAATGGTTATGAATACTCATTCTGTTGCATTGAGAAACAACTGTTGTTTCAAGAAACACTAACTTCATGATGAAGGAATTTCTTTTACAAATTATTAGTAGTAAAATGTATTTGGATACAATTCAAAGAGAAAACTAGTTATGAAGGATGAACTGAAACTGACCAAGCCTAAATGGACAAAACACATCAAAATGTCTAATGAAAATTCTTGCTCATTAAAGAGAAAATGTGAATTTCTTATTAATGTTGATAAAATAAATTTCCATTGTTGTTAATATGCCATTAATAGTATTGAATCTTTCATATGACATGATGCAAAGGTCCTGAATAGATCCTGAGTACATTACTAAAACATGATTTTGATAGGTGTACCCGACGAGATATGATCCATCGACCACGAATGTGTCTTCTTACCAATATAATTAGGATACAGTAAGCAATAGTGATAAGAATATCATTACAAATTTCAATTGTTTAAATTAACATAATAGATTCATCATTTGACTTGCGTAAGCTAATTCATATTTTACTCACAAAAATATCTCTAGGCATAATTTTGAGTTTTGGCACATATATGTCGAAATAGAAAATTATAAATAATGATTTAGAATAGATTGTTTGTACAATTAACAACCAAAGTGTCTCGAAGTCAGTGGGAGTGACATTGAATTTGTGGGTATCAGATATGATCCAAGAACTGATACGAAAGTGTCATTCGATAAGCATCAGAGTTGAACAAGTATTTGATACAAATATGAAATAGTTTGATTTTCGATCAAAAATCGAGAGGAAGCATGTTTCTATAAAAAATAAAATTAAAGGTACTAAAATATTTTAAGAACTATAAGTAAACAATAAATTTATGAATGTTAATGATATGCTCATGTTAATGTCATATTGGTTTGGTTGTTTAGTTTTAGCTATTGACTTGAAAATGGCATCTTTTATAATCAATATAAAATGGATATTACCAAAATGATATACACAGATAGCATATTAAAATATTTAATATGGAGCATGTAAGATGGATTCCTTATGCATTGGCAATAGGAGTTATCGTACATGTTGTATTGTCTACAGCTTCACAATTTTGATTATATACTAAATACATGGAGCAAGTATCTAATTCGAATTAAAATCACTAAATGATAATTAAGAGTGTACTCAAGTATTTACGAAATACTAGAGAACTATTTATTTAAACAACGAACTACTTATGAAGGAGTATTCAAAGTCAAACTTCATAAATAATTGTGAGTATAATATGTCTATTAACCGGCTTTTTACCCTGGTAAGATTTAACTAGAATTAGAAGGCAAAAATAACAACAAAACAACCCATAAACATGGAAATATGCCCAGAAGGGTCAAAAGATGGAATTCAACAAGTTTCAAGCCAAACAGGGCTAAAGGACCACACGGTGCAGAGAGAACCTCTTGGTACCGAGTGGCATTTCTTCCACTTAGCACTCCTAAACACCTCGTACTTGATGCACAACCTCTAGTAATAATTGTAAAGTACTTTCTTTAGGGATTAGAAGAGAAATTCTACGGATTGAAAGGAAGAAGGAATAGAAATCATGTTGAGATAAGAGGAATCAAGAAAAACATCGGGAGTGACTCAACCTTCATGGAAAAGATGTTGGAGTACATCAAATTGGAGATAGGAAGGAAAAACAAACGAGGAAGATGGGTTTTCCACCCATCTTAACCTCTCGGTACCAAGAGGTCTAAATTGCTTCTTAGGCTGACGTGCTTTCTTTTCGACCTATGGACACTCATCTGGACCTTGAATTTCCTGGGCGTCTATATTTCAAAGCAGTTTCCCTATAAATAGAAGACCTAGAGCAACTAGAGATGGATTTGGCATTTGATTTTTCGTTTTATCTTCTTTTTTCCTAAATACTCCAAACATTATTAAATTCGAGCTCTACTAGGTTGCAGTCGAATTTGTGTTATAATCATTATAATCTAGAGTGAAAACAATCATTAACAAGAATATTAAGTGCATGTAGGACAAAGATTGCCAAACCACTATAAAAATTTCTATGTATTCTTTACTTTCCTACTATTTTCTTCTAGGTCTCTATATTTCAATAGATTTTTGGGTATTGTGCTATTTTTGGTGTCAACATTCTGGTGCTTTCACTAAGAGAGAGCTAGATTTCACAACCTAAAGCTTAGCTCTAATGTTTGGAGAAGATAAATAGGCCTAACACTAAATCTAAGAGTGGAGGGAGTCAACTAGAGCATGGGGCAGCCAGGAGGTGTCCTCAAATTTTAATCAATCCATTTATGTAACCAGAGAGAAGATGAAGAGAATGATGAAAGGGATGCATGATAGAATAATGGCTCAATAATAGAAAATTCTAGATGGATTTTTATAAAAGTTAGGACAATAAGGAATAACTGGAGCTGCTAAAATTCAGAACCAAAGGCTAGGATCTAATGCAAGAGCATCTGGAGTTGGAGTGAAACAAGTTGGAACAATTCTCCAATGAACATGACCTGTCGGTACCGATCCCAATCCTCTTGGTACTGAGCAAATTTTACCCAAGGGTAATATCGGTTCAGGCTTAGAGTGAGCTGGGATGTCAAGAACTAATGACGTAGAAGCTAGAAAAGCAAGTTAGAATACAAATGCACAACGTCCAGAGGAGTATGTACTGAAGTTTCCATGCAAGAATGAGGGTCAAAATGAAATCATAGGTGAAGATCAGAATGCAAGCGTGCAGCCATAGGAGTATGTGCTATAATTCCTCCACAAGAGCAGGAGGTAGAATGCATCTATTGACCGAAGACCTTCATTGGATGGCAACAACCAAATAGCTGAGTTGGTCAGAGGGATAGTGAGGGGTGGACCACTAGACCAGAGTTTGGAAGACATAAAGACAAATACATTTAACCCTAGCATCCGAAATGCCCGGTTTCAAGCTTTCAATGTTGGAAATGTATGATGGGCATACAGATCCAACAGTTCATCCAATGAGATATGTCTGACATATAAAGGTGTTGGATGCTTTTGAGGAGGTGATAGGACGGTGCTTACAATTATATATGATAGATTTAGCAGTAATATGGGTAATATAGCTCAAGAATGGGTCCAAAAGAATATGGATCGATTTAGTGAATAGGTTCTTGAGACAGTTCATGGTTCATATTTCTCAACCAAAGAATGTGATAACGCCATCAAGCATAAAGAAAAGGGCCAGAGAGACCTAAATAAGCCATTTGACAATATTTAACGTGGCAGCCATTGCAATCAATAAGCCAGATCCATCGATATCTTAATAGCGGCAGTGTCTGGAGTCTCAAGCAAGACCGACTTTAAGATTGCATTAGAAAAGGATCCACCGATAGACCTCATGGAATTTTATCGTGAAACTGTGAGATATCTACATTTAGTGGATGCTGAAGCTGATAATGCTAATATTAGTGTCGTGGATGACGGAGGACCTTCCAAAGCAGGATATGGAAAAGAGAAGAGGAAGCGGAAAGATGATAATGACTTTGTAGTGCCAAAACGGGAAAGGGGGGTATCAAATTTCTTTTATTACACTGACCTAAACAAAACCCGGAGAGGACATACTTAGATACCGGGGAGTAGATCCCCTATCAAAGACCAGCACGGAGGGAACCCATGGATCGAGAGAGAAGGTCTGGAAAGTTTTGCCTACTCGATGAGCTAGAAATACATGAAAAAAATGAATTCAGATGCCTTCGCGACTTGATAGAGGAACTAGTTCAGAGTAACCAGCTAGAATTGTACGTAAGGAACCTAATTATGATGGTGCAGCTGGAGCAACTACCATTTGTAATGAACGAATCAGGATATGACGAGGGACCCGTGTAGAGACGGGTAATCCCACGATCGAGATGGATAAGGGACAGGTTCATTTCCCATGCTTTTCTTTTCGTTTTGAATAGTTAAGATGATAATAACCTTGGATCGGTTACACGGGTACAAGACCTCGATTAGTCTCTAGGCACACTCTGAGTCGGATGTCTGAGATGAATATTTAGAGTGTTTCTTACTTGCTTTGATTTGAATATTTGATTTTTGAAATCCACTTGACCGTGAAGACTGATAATGATTGTGACAGTCCTATCCAAAGAGGCGGGGCGGTGACCACATGAAGTAAGCATCCTTACTAGAGAGTAAGTGGATGGACTTGCTTGTGGTTCGGTCCTCTTACTGAAAAGCAAGCGGATTAGGCTCAATAAGGATCCAGAGAGATTAACAGTAAGTCCCCTTACCGGAGAGTGAGCAGATGGACTTGTTGGTTATTGAGTCCCCATGCCGGAAAGCGAGCGGATTGGGCTCAGAAAGGATCCGGAGAGATCAAAAGTAAGTCCCCTGCTAGATAGTGAGTGGATAGACTTTCTTGTCATTGAGTCTCTAGAAAGCGAGCAGATTGGACTCAACAATGATCTGGAGAGATCGAACCCTAGATTGGATGTTGAATGATCCAAAGAGGTTGAATCCTAGATTTGATAAATGATTCGGTGAGATCGAATCCTGAAATGGATATTGACCTAATATAAGGATTTGAACGCCTTATAATCAGAGTAAAATAGATAAATCGCATGTGAACATGGGACGATTTTGATATAAGATATGATGACCTTAGATGAAAATGGACTGATTATGATTTGAATCTGACATTTAGGCGAGGACTAGAGACCTTAGCTGTGATGGTCTAGAATCACCATGGTTTTGTAGGAGAATCCAAAGAAACTAGATGATTCACCATGACTTGAATCGATGGATAGCTAGAGAGCTCAACTACTAATGATCGATCACTGCTAAATTTGTTCTTGAGCAAAGCACACCTTACATTCATAAGGCATACTTTGAGGGCCAAGTGTTGACCGACTTTTTAACCTAGCAGACTTCATCTAGAATTAGAAGTCAAGAATAAAGACAAAATAGCCCATGGACCTGGAAATATGCTCAGAAGGATTAGAAGAAGAAATTTAACAAGTTTCAAGCCAAATGGGGCTAAGTGGACCACTCGGTGCCGAGAGGACGTTTCGGTACCGAGAGGTATTTCTTCCACTTAGCACTCCCTACATTCTTCGTACTCGATGCACAATCTCTAACAATCATCGTAAAGTACTTTCTTTAGAGAATATAAAAGCAACTCTAAGGATTGATAAGAAGAAAGCAAAGGAAATAGGATGAGATAAGCGGAATCAAGAGAATTGCTAGGAACGACTCAATCTTTATGGAAAGGGTGTTAGAGTACATTAAATTGGAGATAGGAAGGGAAAACAAGTGAGGAAGATTGGTTTTTCACCCATCTTAACCTCTCGATACTAAGAGGTCTAAATCTCTTCTATCTTCTTCTTTTCCAAATACTCTAAACACTATTAAATCTAAGATCTACAAGATTATGGTCAGATTTGGGTTATAATCTTTATAATCCAAAGAGAAAATAATCAATAATAAGAATATAAAATGGACATAGGCCATAGATTTCCAAACCACTATAAAAATTCTTATGTGTTATTTACTTTGATGTTATTTTTTTGCTAGGTCTCTATATTTCAACAAGTTATTAGGTATTGTGCCATTTTTGGTGCTAACAATGGCAATCCTAAAATTTATGTTCAACCTACCCTAGAAACTTTAAGTTGTAAATGTTTCAATTGAAAGATTGTGGTTGATTCAACCAAAAGGCTTAGTACATTGCCTTGAATAGCACCGCAACAAAGTTGTATATGTAAATAATCCACAAATTTATAACTGAGCTAGGTGTTGCATCAAAAATTGACAAAACAACCCAATATATATCAAATTAAAATCAAAGAAATATAAGACAAATGAAAATGAAGAAATAGAGAACAAAACACAAAGTTTTTATAATAATTCGGCAAAATCTCTACCAAAGTCCACTTATTCTTTTTATTAAACGACTTCTCTTCAGGTTAAAATAATTTTCAATGAATTTATGACTATATCTCATAGATATCAGATTTTTCAAAAAATTTAAGAGAAAATGTCGAATAAGCCCCTATTTGTTGAAGGTCCCTTGCTATTTATAGGCAAATCCTTGCACGGATCTCATCATTCTAGACTTAAATGAGTCTTTTTCTCTAAACATGAAATTCCAACATATAGAATAGGTCATCACGCACAAATCTCTAGAACACAAAATGACTCGGTACCGACCATAAAAAGTCAGTACTTGCCTATTTTATGTATGCCAAACTTCGCGCTTTGTTCCATGGCGTTTTCCACCTCTCCCTACATGCAATCCAAGGTGGCAAAATAGATTGGTATCAACCTATTTGTGGTCGGTACCAACTTGTTTTCATGAGCCAATACTTCCAAGTTTTCTTCATATCCAAGTGCCTAAACCCCTAGGCATGCAAATCAATGCAATTGAAAATGATTGAGACCAATCAAAACAACTCGACACCAAGTTGTTTTGTTTGGCCCAACGTAATAAACTGCCCCTTGTAAAACCCAAAAATCATCGCCTTACATTAACTCCTGACTTTCGAATACTACAAAAGACCGTTTGTTAGGGTAAGAAAGAAAAGAAACAGAATACTATACCAATGCATAACGATATAATCTCATAGCAGAATGATAGCATATAATATATTGAATATACAAACAGAATAGGATGAATAATATGTAGGAGACTTCACTAGTGGAAGTAACCGATAAGTAAATATCAGTATAGAAAGTCATAATAGAGTATCTGATACAAGTCTCATATGCAAATAACATATCTATTATGTATTACTATAATATTAAGTGTATATCAAAAGTATCATCTTTGCCTCCAAAGCTCCAGCCGTTCCACTCTAATAGTGTATCCCAAAAGCACTTGGTTCCCAAACTACTCAATCGAGTTCCTAAGGGTTGTCATGACATAAACAGACAAAGACAAAATGTGGTTCAGACATAAACCCTGATGTGAATGGAAATAGCTCAAAATAATGTATATAAAAACTATATACATGTAGAACAAGAACTACTAAGTACAACCAGTCCTCTCCACAAATGTGACTCGAGGATAATCCGTACTATCCATAAATAGTAAAGTAAAACCCATTTCAAAGTTGGGAATCATACCATAACCTACTCTTCTCCTATAATCAACGAGTTGGAACAACTAATATAATGTGGCTGATACATAATAATATACCATAATAGGGTAAATAAAAATACAAATGTCGAGACAATATAAATACCATAATATAAGCATATCCTGCAATACACAACAATATTATCAACCAACTAATATAACTCACATAATATAATGATAAGTGATAGACATAGAATGCAAATCGATACTCATCATTACTGATGGGTGGAGTCCGCTATAGACTCATGCCCAAGATAAATGGAGTCATTCCCTTAGCGTACCATAGGCCCCGAGTTACACCTAGTATGATCGAACTCATGAGGCCTTACCATACCCCTCAATGAGCATGGTGATATATGACCTACTCTATACATCTAAAACCTGATTCCGTGTTTGGACATTGAACTATAATTCAAATTATCACGATTTAATGATTTCCATTAAGGGTCCAAAATAAATAGAGTCTGTACCTCAGTGTACCAAAGGCCTTGAGTCACATCCTCAATGATCTAACTCATGTAGATCATACCATATTCTTCAGTGAGCATAAGTGATATACGATCTATTCTATTTACTTAAAACCTATTTGGATTTCACCATACCCCTCAGTGAGCATAAGTGATATATGGTCCATTCGCAGATGATTGTCATCATCTCTTCCTCAGCCATCATGAATTTCTTAATAATTTCGCATAACATCTCTACAAAAGAGAATGACGGACTTATCCTGCACAATATGCTATCGGGACCACAAAGGTATATCGACAACATACATACATACATACATATATATATATATATATATATATATATATATAAACATCCCAAATATAACTTCATGTAATTAAATACGCCTATCACGACAAAGATTGATATCTCGTCATCGTCTATCTATCCCTGTGGTCACTACTGAAAGACAAATAAAATGTACGGCCAGTAATATAATGCCAATATAATGTATGATAACTAATATAAGACCAATACGGTTAATCGAAGCATATCAACCCATGGTCAAAGCCAAGGGGCATGGATTAACTCCTCTCAATCATGCGCACACCCACGCTCACCAGATGTGACCGTGAACCAATCATTGTATCCATATCATGTCCAACATTATTAATTGCCCATGTATCATTATTTATTGCATTCGAATCCCTAGTTTCACCTTGATCTCCACTTCCCCGAGTAGTCTGAAGTCTCCTCCAAGTCATCCATAAGCCTTGCGCCAACTAAAGTTCGAAACTGGGGAGAAATCCCCATTAAATCGCATGCTCTTGGGTTTTACTCCCCAAGCCAATGCACCACTGACACACTGATGGTAGGCCACCAGTGAACTAGTGGTGGCTAGTCTTAGGCAGTAAAGCCTAAGGTAGGTGCAAACTATGCCACCAATCATCAATTTGAATTCCGTTTTCTCTGTTGCTTCACCCCATGAGTCGCCTAGTTGTCCAAGCTTTCCTTTACGGTATCGAACTTCTTTCGGTGTCCATTGATTGATATTTTGGAAATGGTTTCTTAAGTGTTCAAAAATCAATTTCGGCATGAAAATCTCTCTTTGCACGTATAGAGTTTAACATGCGAATCAAGCAACCCAACCTCCTCTAATACGCCTAAAGAAACACAACTGGGCTTCTTGCCTTGCATGTTTCCCACACGTGCACCGATGCACTTACATCTACATACCTATGCACACATGTATACGCAAACACTCTTCAACTATATAAATCACATTTTGGGCTTCACCGGAGTGAGTACTCAGCTTAGTACCCGCTTGTGCATGCATACACATGTATATTTAATTAAATAACTCAATTATTACTAAAATAAATCCTAATTTTATTTAGAAATCTTTTCAATAAGAGTAAAATATCTTTTCATACTATTTTATATAATCCCATACTATTTTATAAATATGTCATTTATTCTACTTTATAACATCTCATTCTATTGTATAAAATATATTATCTATACCGTCTTATAAAATTTCGTTCTATTTTATATAATATTTCTTTCACTTATGAAATTATTTCTTTACTTCAATAATATTTATAAGTACTATGTAAGCTTCATTAAGCATCTAGTCAGTTTAATATTAAGTATAGAGCTCATAACTCACTCAATTAGCTTACTAACTTCATTTTATAAAATATTCCATTATTTTATAAAATCGTTTCTTCTCTTAAATAATATAAAATGCTAATTAAGAAGCTTCATCGAGCCTCTAATGACTTAGTAATAAGTGCAGAGTTCCCAACTCACTTAATTAGCTTACTAACTTTTCTAAAATCAATTCAAATGATTTAATCTTTATTCACTAATGATATATACATCATTATATTACTTATTTGATCTCTAATCTATCATAACATCACACACAAACATTAAATTAAGCCCAAATCCAATTTTCAAGCTTACTAACTTTTATAAAATTAGTAATTTAGGTCTTAACAAATTATATGGTAATATAATCGTGTTTATAATGTAAATGTAAGCTTAAATCATCATATATAAACTCTAAATCATATCATATGGCTTCAAAATCATTATTAAACAAATATATGAAATATAACCAGTAAGTAAGTTAGGCGAATCATCTCACTCACATTCTTCTTCACCAAATCCAACTCAAAATCACCAAAACCCATTTTTAACTCTCTTGAAATTTGAGATGAACTTCTAAACTTCATTTCAAGCTAATTCCTTAATAGGTTAGTAAGGAATAGGTAGAGAGGAATCATAGTGATTTTATCTAGATTTATACAAATTTATTTAACCTTGATTTAGTGGATTAGGGGTAAGGGGATTAAGGAGGTAATTAGAGAAAGATTAGGAAATGAGAATGAAAAGTAATGTTGAAACGAAGATGAATGAAGAGCTTGCTACATATAAGCTAACTTATGGACAAGCTAACGAGCTTAACCTGAATTCATTTCTTCAAATTGAAAACACTATTCACTTTAAAACTCAATCAACTCCAAATATAATTAAGTTTATACACATTTTCCTGTGATGAAATTGCAGTCTCAATGGCGGGTGTCTCAAGGTCCTGATTCATCCATCTTTGAAAAATCCATATAATAAACATTTTTTTAATTAACGCTTAAATATTTAAATTAATCATTTTAATATTCAATCGTTAAAATTGCGGGGTGTTACACCCAATCGTAATCAATTTTGCTTTACTCCTCACTTCGTCATACTTGATGTTTCCCATGTCTACGGATCCATTCCTTCGTCAGAGGACTTCAGGTCTATCCATTTATGTTTGCTCAAAGATTGAGCAAAATTTTCCATAAACGCTTGTCCCCTAAAGTATTTTTTAGATACAAAGCATGCTTTGGTAAAGGACTCATATCATAATTGGAAAATTGTCATCAGCCATACTCTTTAGCTATTTACTGAATCAATTGAGGTGAATTATCCGGCTCCTTCTTATCACCTGTAAATTAATCGTTCCAAATGCATTATAGCTAAGTACACAAATCTTTGGCTAATTGTTAGTCATGAATCATAATCATCCCTCATTTCCTTAGGATTTGACTATCATGGGTAAATCACCTATCAAGCTATCATGCATCATTAATCATAGTGGTATATTACTACTGATTGGAACACTACTATGAATCGTCTAGTATCACGTAGCATCCATCATAAGCACGTTCAACTGATTTGAGGCAATAACTGCCATTAGTCATTCAATATTTATTGTAGAATCAGTTTAAATCAAAAGGCATTTAAATTTTGAAATTTAGTTTTGATCTCTTCGGATCCGATAATCATAAATCTAGATTGAGCCAATCTACTCGTTGTATGGTACAGGACTCAATATCCAAAGCATGTCTGTCCACTCACTTTCCAGTGAGCAAACTTATTACCCTGTATAACTCTATCCACTCGCTCTCCGACGAGGGGTCTTGCATTTCCTAGTAGTCGCCCTGTCTCTCCACAATTGGGTAAACTATTATCTATTTGTTTATCCATCACCCATAAAAGAAAACTATGTTCTAAAAGCATTCATTAGTTATATGAAAATCAAACATTTTTTTAATAATCAGATTATTCATATATCCCTATTAAAATTGAAATACATCAAGTAAAAATCAAAACTTCTTACCTAATCAAGGATCACCCTCGGACTTTAACTCAAAGCATGCCCATAGGGCCGATCGTGATCCCATACATGTATGGATAGCCCAATAGCAATTCTTCATAGTTTATTTAAAGAAAGTAAAGTGCAAAAAATAAACCTAACCCCGATCCATCCCGATTATGGGAAAATATGCTTGGTCCATATCCTCTGCTACAACCGAGTATATCTGCCACAACTGGTGGCCTCTTCTGCTGCATTACTATGGTCTGTGCCAATATCGTCTAATTTCTCTCATATTATTGTAACCGGTTATCCTATACCTGTTCTTCGATCATATCTCGTGGATGTTTGCATTAATTGGTTTCTTGCCCATCCAGCTTATGGAATAGGCAGTAATTTCTTGATTTTCTTTCCCTTTCTGTGGGATCTCTTAACGGGTTTCCTGTAGCGAATCTATCCCTTAGTGTCAAGATAGATCTTCTCTTGGGTGTCTATCAAATCAGTGTAAGAGAAAAACTTTGGTTTCTTCTTTTGTTGCCTTGGTCCTTTGAAGCCAATATCGGCTTTTGTTTTCCTTTTTTCCTTTTCATATCTATCTTGGATGGTCCTCCATCCTCTACAACATTTATTTCTCTATTTTCTACTTCTGCTTCTTCCTAGTGCAAATATCTCTTAGCTTGGTAGTATAAATCTACCAAATCCACCATTGAATCCCTTTCCAAAGCCTTCTAAAATTCAGTCTTATTATCAACCCAAAAGACCGTCGCCATTAGGACTATCGATGAGTCTGGTTTCTTCACTGCAGTGACTACTGCATTAAACCTAGTTAAGTAATTCTACAAAGTTTAACCTTCCCTTACTTTAAACTCGAAATTATCATCACATTCCTTGGTCGTACTATATGAACTATGAACTGATTCATAAATCTACCCACTAATTTGGTCCATGTGCTAATGGACCTATTATCCAACTGGCTAAACCATATGTCTGCTAAGTCAATCAAATAAAGTGGGAAGCACCATCCCATCACTTCCTTTGAAGCTCCTAACACTCCCATATGTTGGATATATCTCATCAAATGAACCATTAGATCCTTCCTTCCATCACGTGGCTCCAAAGTTGATAGCTTGAAATCAGATGGATTCCTAGTGTATCAGGTGTTTGGGATGATGGGTTTCTATTCACATCCTCCAAATTCCGATCTGAGGCTCCACCATGAAGCACTTGTATTTCCACTATGCGGCCATCTAGATTCACTTGAGATATCTTTGACTTTGTACCTCTGACTCAAATCCTCATCGTGCCCCCTAGTTCCTATGGGGAACCCTCAGTTCCTATCCTTATGACTGTACGTTCGCATTCCGATCTTTATTCCATGGTTCAACATCATTTCTTTGATGCACTCCACCTTGTTTGATATCCAAATCGACAATGCCATTTTGACTGTAATTGTAACAACCTGTATTTTACTTATCAAAGGATCGTAAAATATTATTTTAAAATTCATATTGGGTCATATGATGTTATAACTTTGGGTTATGTTGAGTAGTGGAACTTTTGACCCTTAGAAATTTTATCAGATGATTTTACCATTAAATTTTTGTATTTTCTATAACTTTTGATATGACTCAAATTAGGATCTTAGGCCATTTCTATTGGAATAATATAATGGCTTCTCTTTCAATGGAGTAGTCATAATAACCTTTTGGACATACAATTTGGGAGGTATGGTTGTTTGAAGTTAGATAGTTTATGAGATATCTTAGTGGGTAATTAGTGATGTTTGGGGTAGGCCAACAACCCATTTCGTGTGTAGAGGTGTTATTGACCACTAGAGTCATTCCCACTTCATTTTTCTTCATCTCAAAATAGATGTAAACCTCCATTAAACCTCTCTTACACAAAAACTTCTCTATTTTCTTCCAAATCAATCCAAATTCAAAGATTATGGGTAGATTTTTGGGTGTTTGGTGAGAGATTTATCATCTCACATTATATTGCATATGTATCTATATGTTTTGACATGTTTGAACACATTCTTAAAGTCAAAATTATAGTTTGGGATTGTAACAACCCACAATTTTAGCGACTGAATATTTAAATGATTAATTTAAATATTTAATTGTTAATTCGAAGAACACCTATTATACTTGATTTTCCAAAGATGGGTGAATTGGGACTCGAGATACCCACCATTGAGATCATAATTTCGTTATTAGAAAAATGAGTATAAGCTGACTTCGTTTAGAGCCGATAAGTTTTTATAATGAATAGTGATTTCTTAAGAGAAAAAATAATTGGGATAAAGGCAATTGCTTCCATATAAGCGGTAACTCTCTTCATTAGTTCATTTCACTTTTCAGTTCACGTCATTTTCCCCTTCCTTTTCCCTAATCTTTTCCAAATCACTCTCTCAATCCCCTTTCTTTGATCCATTAATCTATACTAAAATAAAATTATTAAGTTCAAACTAAAACCACCATAATTCCTCTCTACTCATTCCTCACACAACTCATGAAGGAATTAACATAAAGTGGAGTTTGGAGCTAGATCTCAACTTTAAAGAGAGCTCGGATTTGAGTTTTGGTGACTTTGAGCTTGGTTTGGAGAAGAAGAGGTGAGTAGGATGATCCTCATACTTAATTTAATTATTATACTTCATTAATTATATATATACGATTATTAAGTATTATGGAATGATTTAGAGATTGTTATATTTTGGTTAGGCTTGTAGTCATGTTATAAACATGATTATATCATCTCATTATTAATTAGAGAAAGAAATTACTACTTCTTAAAAAGTAAATAATCCCTAGAATGGATTTTGGGTTAATTAAATTATGTTGTGTGATGTTTTGATTAATTTAGGGCTAAATTAGTGACATGGTCATGTTTCATGTCATTTGGAAGCATTAATTAAACCATTTGAATTGATTTAGAGAAGTTAGTAAGCTAATGAAGTAAGTTAAGAGCTCTTTACTTATTATTAAAGTAATTAGAGGTGTAATGAAGCGTGGTTAGTATTTGTAAATATTTTTTAAGAGAAGAAATAATTTTTATAAGATAACGAAATATTTTATAAAATGAAGTTAGTAAGCTAATTAAATGAGTTATAAGCTCTATAATTGTTATTAAAGTGATTAGAGACTTAATGAAGCTTAGTTAGTACTTATAAATAATTTTATTTAAGTAAAGGAATAATTTTATAAAATAGAATGAGGTTTTATAAAATATTACAAATAATATACCTTATAAAAGAGAATGAGGTTTTATAAAATAATATAAGTAATATTTTATAAAAATATGATATTTTCTAAAATAGTAAGAAGAAATTATTTTGTAGAATAGCTACAAAGTTTTATGAAATAATTATAAGATGGATACTTGATTTTAATTAAGGAGTTAGGTATTATAAAGGCTTAAATTATTTATAAGCTAGTTTTGTAATTTATAAAATTATGGAATGATTTTATAAGATAGCAGAAAAATATTGGACTTTGATAGGAAATATTTGATAAATAAAAGTGTACTTGGATTATTAAATAATCGAATTGCTTATTTAAATATACATGCATGTATATGTATATAGGTAAGTATATGTATAAATGTATTCAGAGTAGTATAATAATCAACACAATGAGTTGTAGCTAGAATTGTTGAATGTATTGATGTGTACATTCATACACACACACACACACATATATATGTATATGTGTGTGTGTGAATATCCATACATACATACATATACATACATACATACATACATACATATATATAAGCACATGGTGAGCGTCTCATGCAGCCACAACGACTATTGTGCACGCTAAGTTACATGAGAAGGTACCGAGTCGAGTAATCATTCTTGTAAAGCCCGAAATGTGTTTATGTAGTTGTGGTTTATTTACAAGTGCGTGTGTGCATAGGCATGCAGAAATAGATGCATCGACATATATATGAGCAACACACAAGGCAAGAAGGCCGGTTATGTATTTTTAGCGCTTTAGAGTAGGCCAGGTTGCTAGATTTTCCAGTTGAACTCTACCCGTGCAAAGACTGGAATTCTTATCAAAATTATTTTTGAAAATGTAAGAGATTACTTCCAAAACATCAACTAATGGGCTCTAAGAGAAGTTCGGTATGGTGAAGGTAGGCTAAAGGAGCTAGACGAATCATCGAGTGAAGCGTAGGAGTAAATAAAGATCATGTTCGTGATCGAGTGGCATGGTATATATCTACCCTAGGCTTTATTGCATGGGACATGCTACTACTGGTGGCTTACCATTGGTGCACCGGTAGTGCACAGACCTAGGTAGTAAATCCCAAGCAGGGTGCAATTTTATAGGGGTTTCTTTCCCTGGATCTGGATGCGGCTTTTGTGAAGCTTTGTCGTGACTTCAGGGAGGCTTTGGGCTACTCAAGAATGTGGAACGAAAGGCGAAACTCGTGATTCAGATGCAACGTATAATGATACGTATCCAATAAATAATGATCAGATACGATATTGGTGCGGTGGTTGGTTTCATAGTCACATTTGGTGAGCATGTACGACCGAGTAAAGTTAGCCCATACCTCTTGGTTTTGACCTATAGTAAATATGTTTAATGAATATTATCGATCTTATTTTTGTGACTGTATCCTATACTGATCTTATATTAGTGATCAAACATTGTATTGGCCTTACATTAGGGGCCATGCGTATTATGGTCTTCATTTGTAATAAGCGTACATGATTATGTGATATTATATTTCATGTGTAAATATAACCATATGGCATTGGTGTTCCTTTTTTATCATGGTATCTGTAACGAACCCACTTTTCTATACAGTCTAAGTTGACAATATTACCGCACAAGTCATCTCAAATTGCACAAAAGGCTGATTATTAGGAGTGAAGAAGAAAAAGGTAGATGAAAATTAGAAACAATCAACACAAAATCTCACAATCGCAGCGGAACAAAATACAGTATATAATAACATATTTTTATACAAAAGAATTTGTAACTGTTTTATATTCACAATCATCAGAGTAAAACAATCAATACATCAATTTGGACAGTTATAATAACTTGTCCTCATACCTTAACTCACACAGCGGGAATAACCAAGTACCTGGATGAAACTGAATATGTTATCACTCCGGGTGTTCCCACCCTTATCAAGAGCTCTATTTCCATGCACCACCGTATCCATAATTTATAATATATCCGAGGGTATCTAGAAAGGTGATAACATACCCTAGTTGGGTGCGATCCACTTAGCCATGCTGCATCCCCTTTGACTTTCATACATTCCGGTTGATGAGGCTTGAGGCTACGATTACCTTTCAAGAACAATTTCATTTAGATTGATCATTGTCCTCAAATGAAAATGCTCTGATAGCATTCATCCATACAAGTTGTCCTAGGTCTGGACAAACCAAACCACCGTCTTCACTATCTTCACGATATTCATTCATAACGCTCAAATCGGATTGAAGTGGTTTTTGGATAATTAAATTCAATCCCGGTCTCTTCGAAACGATCAATGAAATTGGCCAATATTTGGTAGTCGGTTATTTAACTATCAAATAATATCCATAAGCAGTCACTAGTCCCATATTATAAATTTTTCCAAAATATTCATTCCAAAATACTTTTACAAAGGTATGTATTCAAATTCCTTTCCATATTTCAATATTTGAAAACAATTTCAAATACTTAATCCATAACAGGATATTCCCAAACCGTTTCAACACTTAGAAATATCTCTAAATTTCCATTTTAATACTTAGGAAAACATTATAAGTCTTATTTTCCAAAATCATTTCAAATATCAATGCTTCGGAGAATATTTCGTAACTTATCTCATAAGTCTCCGGAATCATTAATAAATTCCCTTTAACAATTTTCAAAACCTAGTATACTCATTTATAACCCCATTCAAAAATTTATAACTTCTTTTGTAAATTTAGATTTCATTTTGGAGGTTCCCATATTCAAAATTTTGAAATCCATTTCCTCCACATCCTTTATAAAATTCCTCTCTTCAAAATCATATCCATTTATAAGCCCCATTTACGAATCTCAAGAGAATTTATAAAAATAAAATTGAATAGCTTCAAAACTCTATATATATATATATATATAATAAGTATTTAAAAGAATATTAATTTATTTTTAAAATAAGTAGTCATTTAAAAATATCGAAATCCTTTTTATAAACATCAATAACTTATTTTTTATATATAAACAAATCAATTTCAAAGATGATTTTTAAAATTGGAATTTATTATAATAAATATTAAGTATTTGAAAATTTCACTTTTCGATGAACTTTAATTCTACTAGTTCAAAATTTCATAGTTAGATATATAACATTTTTTTTAGAAACAAACTTAAATTCTTAAAATTGAAGATATATTTTTAAAATTCTAATAACCAATTCAATTTGTAAATCCTCTCGATTTACAACCCGTCGATTCAATTTTAGCATCCTATCCATTTCCACTTTTCAAAAATAGTATCCACTATTTTTTTCCAACCCTATTTCCATATTCTAATATAAATTCACCCTATGAATTTTATATTCCCAAATCTATTATCGATTTCCTTTATTTATAAACATCATTTATAAATTTATAACTTCTCTGATTTTCACTTTTTATAAAAATAATCTCATTTATGAATTTCCATTTTATAAATTCAATTCTTTATCAATTCTATTCATTTCTACCAGTCTATTTTTAATATCGATTTCAACTTCTTTTCATATTTTCTAGAAATATCGTTTAAAAATCCATCATTTGAAAATCCTTTATATAACTTATTTTAGAAATCTCTATTTAAAATATTTTTATGAATAGTTAAATACAAACCAAAATCAATTATTGTTTTATCCAAATCAATTAAAAATAATTCAGTTTTTGATATAAATATTTTTATATTCAAAATCTCCTTTTAAATCCTTTAAAATTTCAAAAAAAAATACTTATGGTATTTGAAATACCAAAAGTTAGGCCAGTGCTACTATAGCATCCAATAATTCACATCACAACCATAGTCTATAACAGATTATTCTAATAGATCGTATATTATTATATATGAAAAACAATCAATATAAATTCATGGAATCCAGTTGGATCCCTCCAACTTGTTTCCCTGCATCCATAGATGTTAATACAACATAAAACACCAATCCCACTTCGAGGGGGGTATCGTGGTATATAGGGTCATCCGCTATTATGCTGGGCACATAGGGTCTCTTCCACTCCAATAAGTGAAAAATATATCCAACTACTAATATGTATTCTACTATATATATATATATATATATATATTAACATCCAACTGATAAAAATAATTATCAATTCAACCAAGCATCCAATAATTAATTGTAACTATTAAATTAATGACAATTATCTAAATGAGTGAGATTTACTCAACTAGATTTTTAATTTGCTAATCATTCCAATTTAAATTCTTCTACTCAAATTCCGCATCTATGAACCCCTTCTTCACGATTGATTCTGTTCGATTTAACCTCATATAAGCAAATTTGAAATAATATAAATCAACAATTACAATCCTTTTTTATTATAATAAATCAACTAATTTATTTGATTTAAACTAATTACTAATTAACGACTTATTTTCCACTTTTTTAAATAAGTTAAACAAGATTAACATAAATTGAAAATGCTTTTAAATTAAATTACCTTAGTTTAGCACGCTAATCCCTTCCAGGCATGCTACAGACATCAAGACATCGAACAACATGTCGACTACAAACTCAACTCTGCTGCACAAGATAGACATCCATTACGGTTGAGCATCTACATCACTGATTCCCACCGATAGGCCATGATTTCAAAATTAACCTCATCAACAAACTCTACATCTCCTCCTCTTCACACGCATGCCACCCAAGCATGACTCCAATGCCTCCTCAAAAAACATGACTGGAAAGCTCCAGTTCCAACGCAAAATGAATGTGACCCTAAACTCCATCGGACCACCATAAATCGTCACTGTCGGAACTCCTCTCCTTGACAAATCCATAGCGACAGATGCCACATCCAATCGACGATTCGCGCGCCCCTTCAAAAATCCTACTTCTCCCTTGCACCACGATTCCCATCGCATGAATCCCTTCTTCAAGTCACAAATGAAGCTCCCGATGCCTGAAGCAGTTTTATTCAATCGCCTGACAAATTTTTTTGATGGAAGTCGATTTCGGTTTTTTTCCCTCTTTTTTTTTGAATTGATATCGAACTAAAAGAAAAGAAGGAGGAAAGATGTGTTTTAAACAAAAAGGTAAAGGTACATGCAAATCAATAGGGTGACTGTGAAGACATTATAGGATAAGACTTTGATTTAATTATATCTATACACGTTATTTTATTCCAAATATCTCACATTACATATCTCGAATTTTGAACCCCTGTGGAGGCCTGTTGCCAGGCGTTCCTAACATTATACCGCTATTTAGAACCCTATGGAACAAATTTTGTAAGCTAATTCGATCGTACGTAAAAGATGGCTTTTTAAATCGACTATCTAAATTAAATTAAACTAAATTATTTCTAGGTGTTTTTAGATCGTGCGATCACAAGGTAAATCCAAATGCAGCAAAATTTGAAATCCGATAATAACGCATTATTACGGATTCAATGGAATTGGTTTCGTCAAATTCGAAGATTGTGCCACAGATCGCAATTTTAACTCGTCGATTAAATCGGTGATTTCAAAAATTTACGAATTCACCGAAAATTCTAGTTTTAAAAACTTACTAACTCAATTCTAATTCAAATAAAATTTATGTCAATGTTAGAAATCATTTTCGATTCACATTCAATTCCAATTCAATTATTTAAACGATTTCCAGTTATTAATTCAACAATTTAATTCATTCAATAATTTTCAATCAGAATCTTCATATCCAAAAATCAATTTGTATTCCCAATCCAATATTTAAAACCATTTAAATATTCCAAATCAACGTCAAAATATTCGGTTCGTTACATTCCTTCTCCATTAAAAAAATTTCGTCCCCGGAATTTCTAAGGTAAGACGAATGATCCAAACCCAATAACTCATCAAAACTCACTTAGTTAAAACCTGACATTCACTTTCTAATCTTTTAGTTCTAACCAAAACAATTAGCTTTACATTTCCAACCCAAAACCTTTTATTTCAATTTAAATCAAACCTTTTAAGTTAACCAACAAAAATTTCCAATAATTTTCTAATTTTTCTAACACCCTAAATTTCCGAATTTTTTTGGCACGGTCTCCTTTGTACGGAGCACATTTTGCAATATGACAAGAGAGATAAAAACATATAAATCAACCTACATGGTCGAAAAACAAAATATATTATATCATTTGCGGTATTTAATCCAAAAGCGTACCTTAATTTAGCATTTTTAAGCGAGCGGCTTACTTTATATGCAATTACGCAAACCAACTCTAGCCCAATATCCTCCAGGTACCTGTACTTACTCAACTTAAGCACGTAGTACTAAAACATGAAAATTTAATAACATTTCATTCGTTTAGATAGTTAAACACATACTTTGCATAGCTAAACATGTATTTGAAGCAATCACAAAGTTCCAATATTGATTAAATTAATTTACATTGATTCATTTATCATTTTGTCCAATTCGTAAGATTTACAACCAAATTTGCTAACATCAAATTTACATTTATACCCAACAAATTCATATCCATTCCAAATTGATTAAAAATCAATTTATTCACTTTCCATTGATTAACAGAATTTTATATACTTCCGTGTACGTCAAACGACAATTTTTCCGTGCAAAAATATTAACTCAAGTTAATTTGTTCACTTTTATTCATTCCAATATAACTTAAGTTCTTTTCCATTTGCAATAAAATTCCATTTCATTTTAATTTTATTCTTATTCAATTATTTACCTTCTATCGATTTGCATTTCCATTTCAAAACTTAATTCCATAGTCGAATCCATTCTCGAATTTATTTAAATAATATCCAAGATCATATTCTATTTACTTTTACTTACATTGAATTTATTTATAACTTAAATCATCACTATTTCAGACCATTTCCATTTCATTAGACATTATTACCAATTATATTTAATTCGCTTACAATTAAAGTCGAATTCTCATTTATAACTCAAGTTTTCATTTTTCAATATCCACTTTCAATCCACAATCCAATTTACTTAACCAAGTTAAACTCCATTCCCATATTCAATTAACTAATTAATTTGTCCAATTAGTTCACTTCCAATTTATAATTCACAATTATATTTTTATATCAAAAATCACTTCATTTAATTTACTTGAGTTCAAACTCATCTTATAACTGAAGTTTGGATATTTATTTCTTCACCAAAACATCAAACCATTTTTAATCTTTTGTTTTTCTACTCTTCCTTTCCAATTTACAAGTTACATAACTTATTTCTCACATTTCCAGAATTCTTTCCCACCTAAATTTTTATTCCATTCACTAACCTATAACTCATAGTTATATAACCAATTTACAATTCAAACTCTATATTCAATTCCATTTAATACCATTTATAATTCAATCAATCTTTTTGTTTTAATTCAATTCAAATCCAACTCAATTTTGTTCAACTTAGCTTAAGTTAAATTCAAATCCATGCCATTTCCTTCTACCAATTTAATTTATTTAGCTTGCATAAGTTAAATTTTTATTTCATAGTGAAATTTCCATTTCCCAAGTTTTAATTCAAAACATATTTCTTGATCTAATTAAGGATTTCAAAATTCAAACATCAGTATTTATTTCAAATCATTTTGAAATCATAATATATATAGCAATTTCTTGTTTTTTAACAACCATTCTTTAGGATTTTCAAAACCAATTTGGTTTTATCCGACAGAAATTCCCTTTAGAATTTTCAAAATAACACTTGTTCCAAACAAAAATATCCATATCAAATTATTATGGTAGCACTCCCTCACTTAAAAACTCGAAAATGAACACCGATGATGTCGCGATCATCATCAGAATTATTTTTCAGCGATCGAAGTGAGTTTAGTGCCATAACATCTTCAAAATCCATTTAAAACAATTTTTCTTTAAAAATTCTTTCAAAAAATAAGGCTATTTAATTTTCACAACACTTCGGAAAATATTTTCCAAACTTCTGAAACTCCAAAATTCACAAATATTAGTTCTAATCCTTTTAAAACATTTCTCAAAGCTTCTGGGATTTTAAACTTTCAAATTCTTGTTTGAATCCATTTTTATTTATAATTCATTTTTATAATTCATACTTATACAATTTTCATTTTGGTTTTATATAACCATTTAATTTTTTAATAATCTTGTCTCAATTATAATAATATCAGCTAAACACTCTAATATACTATAATAATTCTTAGAAAATTAATTCCGTTTATATCAAAATATAATTTGGGTAAAATTATTTATTTACCCGCTTCAAAACCATAATATGTCGGTTTACCTAGTTCGTGTGTTTAAAAATTCCTATCGAATTCATGGCATCCTACTATTAGACCTGAATCCGTAAACTACTCAACAGATAAGTCAACACAGTATAAAACAATTTATATTCACTACAAATACGCAGTCGTATATATTAATACACTTAAACTCACTCTAGGTTTCTACTGGCCCTATTTTTAATGAATAATTCCCACAAAAGCCCAGGTTCTCACTTAACCTTCAACTCCGATACCGATGTAACGAACCTACTTTTCCATACAGTCTAAGCTGACAATATCACCGCACAAGTCAGCTCAAACTGCACAAAAAGGCGGATTGTTAGGGGTGAAGAAGAAAAGGTAGAAGAAAATTAGAACAATTAACATAGAATCCCACAATCGCAGCAGAACAAAATACAATATATAATAACAGATTTTTATATGAAAGAATTTGTAACCATTTTATACTTACAATCATCAGAGTACAACAATCAATACATCAATCTGGACAGTTATAATAACTTGTCCTCATACCTATAACTCACACAACGGGAATAACCAAGTATGTGAGATATGTCTCTGTCATCCAGCTTATTTCCTAAGCTCTGTAGCATCCTATCCTGAATCTGTAATACACGGTCTGACCCAAACATTATAATAAAATAACACCCGAGTTAGTATGGAAAACAAGTGTGAAAAAATAGAATTACTAAAGTTATCAAAACCCTTTGAAAAACAAAGGTATCTCATAAGACCACATCACACATAAACACGACGGGTTTTTCCCTTACGATAACCAAAACATTTTTATCAAAACCGTTTGATATTATAATAGTGTCGAGACAAAATAAATAGAAAATAGCTGAAATGCTTGCATCTCACGTTTCAACATAGTTGAGCACAATCAAAACCGTACGGTGCTTATTGGAAATGGATTCCATACAATGACTAGGCATTGGGGTACCACCTATCACAATACACATATAGAAAAATGTATCGAGGACCTCGTCGGGATCCCCTACAATAGAAGACCGACCCTTCCCCTAACCTGGATAGGACCGAATATGTTATCATCCCAGGTGTTCCCACCCTGATCGAGAGCTATTTTTCCATGCAACCGCATCCATAATTTACAATATATCCGAGGGTGTCTAGATAGGTGATAACATACCTTAATTGGGTGCAACTCACTTAGCTTTGCTGCATCTCCTTTGATTTTCAGACATTGCGGTTGATGAGGCTTGAGGCTACGATTACCTTTCAAGAACAATTTCACTTAGATTACTCATGGTCCTCAAATGAAAGTGTTCTGATAGCATTCATCCATACAAGTTATTCTGGGTGTGGACAAACCGAACCACCATCTTCACTATCTTCACAATATCCATTTGTAATGCTCAATCAGATCGAAGTGGTTTTCGGATAATTAAATCCGATCCCGGTCTCTTCGAAACGATCTGAATTGGCCAATATTTGGTAGTCGGTTACTTAACTATCAAATAACATCCATAAGCAGTCACTAAGCCCATATTATAATTTTTTTCTTCAAAATATTCATTTCAAAATACCTTTACAAAGGTATATATTCAAATTCCTTTCCATATTCCAATATTTGAAAACAATTTCAAATACTTAATCCATAACAGGATATTCCCAAACCATTTCAACACTTAGAATTTCAAATTTCCATTTTAATACTTAGGAAAACATTATAAGTCTTATTTTCCAAAATCATTTCAAATATCAGCGCTTCAGAGAATATTTCGTAACTTATCTCATAAGTCTCCAGGATCATTAATAAATTCCCTTTAACAATTTCCAAAACCTAGTATGGTTATTTCTAACGCCATTCAATAATTTATAACTTGTTTTATGAATTTAGATTTCATTTTCAAAGTTCCCAGATTCAACATTTTTAAATTCCATTCCTCCAAATCCCTTATAAAATTCCTCTCTTCAAAATCATATCTATTTGTAAGCCCCATTTACAAATCTCAAGAGAACTTATAAACAAAATTTTCAGTCACTTCAAAACTCTCTATATATATAGTAAGTATTTAAAAGAATAATAATTTATTTTCAAAACAAGTTTAAGTAGTCATTTGAAAATATCGAAACCCTTTTTATAAACATCAATAACTCATCTTTTTATATAAAAAATCAATCTCAAAGCTAATTTTTTAAAACTACAATTTATTAAAATAAATATTAAGTATTTGGAAAATTCACTTTTCGATGTACTTTATTTCTACTAGTTCAAAATTTCATAGTTTGATATATAACATTTTCCTTTTGAAAACAAACTTAAATTCTTAAAATTAAAGATATCAAATATCCAATTCAATTTATAAATCCTCTCGATTTACAACCCATCGATTCCATTTCAACATCCTATCCATTTTCGCTTTTCAAAAATAGTATCCACTATTTTTTCCAACCCCATTTCCATATTCTAATATAAATTCACCCTATGAATTTTATATTCCCAAATTTTCATCTTTTATCGATTTCCTTTATTTATAAACATCGTTTATAAATTTATAACTTCTCTGAGTTTCACTTTTTATAAAAATATTCTCATTTATAAAATTCCATTTTATAAATTCAATTCCTTATAAATTATATTCATTTCTGCTAATCTATTTTTAATATCGATTCCAACTTCTTTTCATATTTTCCAAAAATATCGTTTAAAAATCCATCGTTTAAAATTCCTTTTTATGAATTATTTTAAAAATATCTATTTAAAATATTATTACGAATAGTTATATACAAACAAAAATCCATTATTGTTTTATCCAATCAATTTCTTATAAATAATCCAAATTTCGATATAAATATTTTTACATTCAAAATCTCCTTTTAAATCCTTTAAAATCCTAAAAATAATACTTATGGTATTTAAAATACCTAAAATTAGGCCAGTGCTACAATAGCATCCAATAATTCACATCACAACAATAATCTATAACAGATCATTCTAACACATCATATATATTATATATGAAAAATAATTGCGGTTGAGCATCTACATCACTGATTCTCTCCGATAGTCCATGATTTCAAAATCCAACCTCATCGACAAACTCAATGTCTCCTCTTCTTCACATGTATCCCACCCAAGCACGACTCTAATGCCTCCTCAAAAACACAACTAGAAAGCTCTAGTTCCCGCCTAAAATGGATGAAGCTCGCTTGGATGGGCCGTTCGACATTGAGGTTCGTCGTTGTGGCTCGGCATTGTGGTGGCACGGCTCGGCATTGATGGAGTGGTTCGGCATTGGAGGTGGCTCGATATGGGTTGGGTTGACTAGATGATATAGGTCGACTTTGATTTGGACTTCGTGGCTCGTTCGGCATGGGTGGCTCGGTGTGATGGTACGGTCGGGAAGATATGGCCCAGTGTGGTGGTGTGGTTCGGCCAGAAGAGGTCATTCGGCCTAAGGGTTTGGCAAATGTGGCTCGGTCTTGGTGTGGTTTAGCATTGGACATCACTCGGCATCAGACATCTCTCGGCATCGAACATCGCTTGGCATCGGACATCGCTTGGCATTGGACATTGCCCGATGTTCTGGTTCGGTCAGAGTCACTCAGTGTTGTGTTTCAGCCTTGGTAGTCGATCAACATGTGTGGGTCGGCTATACTTGTTTGGTCGAAGGGAGTCAGCGTATATGTGCTTCGAGTTCTAACATGAACTACTTCGGGTCAGGCATGGAACTACTTCGGGTCGTCACCCAGGAAGGCTCGGGTCGGCATGTATAGAGCTTGGGGTCAATTATAATGATAACTCTGGCTCGGCCATGGCCTCGATGGGCACGGGTCACTCAGGAAGCCCATCTACCTGGATTTGCCTATAAATACAGCATGTGGGTCTCCAGTTGGGGGGATCTTCTTCCGGCTCTCTGACTTTGTCTTCTCCAAGGCTAAGGCACTCAGCCATTGCTAAACTTTGGATTGTAACTGTAATCGATTATTACATTAATAAAAAGGAAATTTCTAGAGTGGACGTAGGCCGGAGTTAGCCGGACCAATATAAAATCTGTTGTTCTTTACTGCTTTCATTTTATTTTTTTCTCTTCTTCATATTAATATCTTCCATGTATGTTCTACCTGTGAGCTGTGACCGATATTTGGTGCTTCGCTTGGATTTGGGTGTTAGTGACCAATTTTGGCCCTAACACTTACTAACTCAATTCTAATTCAAATAAAATGTATATCAAAATTAGAAATCATTTTCGATTAACATTCAATTCCAATTTAATTATTTAAATGATTTCTAATTATTAATTCAACAATTTAATTCATTCAATAATTTTCAATCAGAATCTTCATATCCAAAAATCAATTTATTTTCCAAATCCAATATTTAGAACCATTTAGATATTCCAAATCAACGTCGAAAAATTTGGGTCGTTATAGTAGAATATTATATGGGATACGACCATTGTTCACTTTTTTATAGAGGCGCACGCAAGCTAGTTGAGAAATCCATGATGGATAAAGGGGAGATGATGATGATCATTTACGAGTGGATCTGCAACACCCCATACTTTTATAACATTATTTAGAATAATTAATTAGGTAAATTAAATAAAATATTATGGAGATTAATGGGTTGGGACTTGATTAAATTAAGGGTAGCCTGTTTGCACCAAAATTGGTCACAACGCTCTTCGGGAGTCGTTGAAGAGATAATAATGAAGAATGTAAATTCAAAACAAATATTATCTAACAAAAACTCCAATCAACAGTAAAGTAAATGCGTAGACAAGCGATTTATAGTGGTTCAGCGTGTTGCCTACGTCCACTGTGAAGTTTTTTGCAGTTTTATCGATTCTCTTTCAATGATTACAAGTTGTTACAGCGATCAACAAGCGAGTTACAACTGAAAATTCGAAATCAATAGCAAAATTATGATGTAGGATGATGGAGATCTCAATCCGGCAGAGTCTGGGCGCTTGAGAGTCGAAAGATCCTTTTTCTGTTGGCTCTGGGGCTCTATTTATAGGCGTAGGATGCTAGTATTTCGCCGAAAATTCGGGAGACCACTTCTGGCAAGTGAGGGGGCCCACGCGCCCGGCCTCAGGAAGTATGGGCCCACTTTGGCATCGATTCGAACTCCATTCGAATCGATCAGAAAATCATCCAATCGAGGTGAAATTTGGTGTGGACATTTTTCAACATGTATGCAAGCTTCTGTGAAAATTTCATGGCATTTGGATCAGTAGATCTCGAGTTATCGTGGATACGAAATGATGTTCTTCGTGGGGCTGTTTGGTTCGAAACCATCCCTTCGAACCGATGGTTTCGAATCGATGGTGGCACGTGCCTTTGCGATGACATGGAGTGCAAACCTTGAATCGATCTGGTCTTCACTTCGAGTTGACCGCGTCGACTCCATATATCTCGGCGCGTTCGTATCGATGGATGACACGTCACCTTGGCATGCTTGCTTGATGGATTCGAATGAAGCTTCACCGATGGGTTCGAACAGTAGCTACTGATGGAGTCGAACAACTGATTGCTGATGGATACGAACAAGCCTTTCTTTGATGGATACGACCCCTATAGCTTCTCCATGGATACGAAGTCAATCGATGCGAACTTGCACCCTTCGATGGATTCGAAGGACGACGATCTGATGGATACGAAGCAGATACTGGCTGATGGATACGAGGTCCATTGATACGAACTCGATGGATTCGAAGTTGATGGAGTCGAATCTGATACACTTCGATGGATTCGAAGTTGATCGCTACGAAGGTGATCGGTTCGAACCATTGTCTGGTGATGGATACGAAATCTAGGCTTTTCCTTTCAAATTGAATCGATCATAACTCGAGCGTATGACCTCGGATTGACTTGAAATTTGAGATGCTGCCTTCTATGATCTTTCTTGTCATGTCCTATCAATTGTAGCTCAATCTGGACTCGGACAAAATCAGCGATATCCATGGTGAAACGAAGTATGACCAATCTCTGAGATGAATTGTCCTTTGTTTTCGATCGACCTTTTGGTATCACGGCTTTGCCAAAAAGCGGGATAACATTTGCCTCCCAAAGTACGTATTGTGGAAATATGACGTGCTTTGAAGAGCTGCAATTTCTCTCTGAACAATCATTGCTCTCTTTTGTTGAGATTCGTACTCTGTATTGCTGTAACCTTTCGTTGATATGATTGATTGCTGTATAATAGTGCTTAGCTGTTGGTTGTTGTATTCGTAACAAGATGAGTATTTGATCCCTGTAAATGTTTAAAATCGAATATTAGTCCGACATATATGCATATATGTTAGTTTGACCCTCGTTAACGTGGTGCGTCCACGAGTCGTTGTCAGTTTTGTTTGCTATTGAATTTCGTATCGATTCTCTCCTGAACCGATTTGGAAATTTTAGTTGAGACAACGCTTGATGGTTGTTTTGAAAAGTCCCTTCGTATCGATCCTCTCCTGAACCGATATAGAAGGTTGAAGGAATCGACTTTGTGTTGCGCGAATGTAATATTTCGAATCGATGGGTATGAGCATCGATGGGTATGAGATCAACATTCGTATTGATGAAGTATGCTTAGCCATGACAGGTACGAAATCAACATTCGTATCGATGGCTTGGATGAGTATGAATCCATTCGTACCGATGAGAAAGGATGGATACGAAATTGCTGTTCGTATCGATCGGTTTTGATGGATACGAAATTGCGGTTCGTATTGATGAGAAATGATGGATACGAAATTTCTGTTCGTATCGGTAGGTTGTGGATGGAGTTGTGAATTTGTTGATGTGAACAGGGGCTTCGAGTCTATGTGCCCACTGTTCGCTTCGCATCAATGTGACTCAACGCTCTGCTGTGTGTTTCGTATCGATGATGCTTCAAGCGCATGGATTCGAATTGAGCTTTCGAACCGATCTGTGGCTTGACCTGTTGCGATCGGTCGAGTTGACTGGGATGCGAAACGACCTGGTCACTTTCAAGGTTCCATATAAATAGGAGGGACTTTGCCATTTTTTCACTTTTTCACTTTTCGCCGTTGCCTTGTGTTTACTGTGTTTTGCATCGACTCGAAGATTCAGAGAGAAAAGCACTGTGTCACGTCTTCGAACCAATCAAGATCCTAATCTTTTAATTCCACGAATTCCACACTCAAATTAGGTAATTAACCACGAATCCAAATGGCAAAGCCATTTCAGATCTACCTCTTCTTCATCGATTGACCACTCTGGTGATTGGTAAAGCCAGATCTGGTTTGGAGAAGCTTCGAATCGATCTGGGGACTCGTGTTCGAATCGATGAGGGCGGCATCATTTTTCTTTGGATTTCGCATCGATCCCTGGGATGCCCTCGTGGAGGTGACGCAGTTCGCAATGATTGACTATTGTGATGGATCGCATCGATACGAAATGATCGATACAAGAAATAGCTATTGGTCGATTCGAAGTCCTTAACTTTACATCGATACGAATTACATCTTTATGACCGATACGAAAGGTATCGATTCGAACGTGATCGATGTTAAGTTGAGGTTTTCCTGATCGGTACGAACCAGTTAACCAAGGATCGATTCGAAGTCATCCTTCATCGATCGATACGAACTCGGCCCTTGATCATCGATTCGAAGCTCGCCCCTCTGTATCGATTCGAAGTGGTATCATGATGGATTCGAACGTGCTTCCTGCGATCGATTCGAAACCCTCTATGATGGATACGAAAGTTTGACATTTTCTCAGCATAATTCCGACGAGCTTCATTCCTGCATATTTGGACTTGAATATTAAACTGCATACTCGACCACCTTTCGAAGCTCGTCGATGGAACCATAACAAATTCTAACCGAATCAATTTCCATTATATAAATAGTTTAGTGATGACGGTCAGCGACGACGGTCATTATAACTGGACTCCGTAGCTTCCTCGTTTGCATATTTCCTTTAACTCTGCGACATTTATTCAAGTAATGCACAGCACTGCACAACACGCATTCATACACTTTACATTGGGGAATGCACGGGTCCTTTGTCATCTAACGATGGTTTCTCATGAGTTAGCTAGTCATGGAACCTTCAAGTTCGCAGCAGCAGGAGATTCAAAGTACAGTTACTTCGAGACTAGAGGTTTCAGATATTGAACCTGAGATCATCGGTCCAGCCCTGGACGAATTTCCCAATGCGTCTTTTATTGCCAATCCATCGGACTCCGTTCGATCCAATATTTCTGAAGATAAGTTGGGGAGGATATGCTTAAGGCATGGCCTGTCAATGGACGACGTGTTATTACTGGGGCCAAATGACAGACCACACAATCCGCCGGAGGGATACACCGCATTCAATCGCCACGCGTGCGCGACCGGGACGCTTCCTCCGTTCCATGAGTACATAAGAGAAATACTGTCTTTTTTGGGGATCGCCCCATCTCAACTACACCCGAACGGATATGCTTCCGTGAATAGCTTGTTCATTGTCTTCATGGAGTACCTTCATCGACCACCGATCCCGACCGAGATCAGATATCTGTTCAATTTCAAAACTCGAAGTGACTACCCCTCCTTCACATTTTTAGAAGCAGTGAGGAATTGTCAAGTGTTCACTGGGTCCTGGACCAGGCTAAGCTATTACAGAACGGAATGGTTTTATGTCAGATGTCCTCCAGGGTTTGCCATGCGATGGTTATTCAGACGTGAGTATAGCTGAGTTCTCAAATAAATACTAAGGCAATTGCAGTCGAAGTGGAACTTATATTTTTTTCTTTTTACAGCAACGATTCAGCGACCCGAAGGTGAACACTTTAAGGAGATAGTGCGAGTACTCCGAGAAGTCCCTAGCGAAGATAGGGATATCGAATTGCTCTTGACGGATAGGAATCTCCGGACTTTTAGGTTTATGGAACGGGGGCAGAGTATAAAGTTTGACGGGGCACTAAGGACCGTCTTGAAAAAACGAGTCAAGCACAAGAAGCCCAAAGTTATTATAGCCGAGGAAGCTGATTCTGAAAGAACCCATACTGATGATGAGCCGTTGGCCGGGCCTACAGATGTAGTTCAGGATGTCACAGAGCAGAGAAAAGGCAAGGCAGCCATTTTTAAGTCACCTGAAAAGGGAAGACGGAAGTCGGTCATCATGTCCCCGCTCATCCCCGGAATTAGAATTTCGGAGAGGTCTCCTCCAAGAACAGAAAGTCTCATTGAAGGGCTTACCGATCTTCCAATCCCGGATGATGTGTCTTTTCAACATGATGCCGGGTTAGAGGAATTCCATCGTACTCTAGAATTGAGCGAGCCTTTTATTACTAGCGTGGTCGACACTTCTGGTTGGTCGGGGGAATGCATATTCATACACATTTCACGACACTACATAACCCTTAGTCGTAGGTCATCGGTTTTGAAAAACCACTAACTTTATTCTCATTTCGCTTTGCAGATATTATGACTAGACGCGGTTCGATGCTAGGAAGTCTGCGACATGCTCGTAAATCTTCCACATATTACAAGTCACAACGAAGAGAGGGAGATAGGGATTACGATCGCAGGTACTCCGGGTATTCTAGCCAAGAACGGTATGATAGAGATAGGGACTACAGACGTCGGTCTCGATCTCGCACTCCTCCTCCCAGAGCTCCTATACAACCTCCTGCCTATGTGTCTCGTCCTTCCGAACCTTCTCGATACAAGTCAGATTCTCAATCTTCTAGATCTGAGCCCCAACATCCCAGATCTAAGGCAATGTAACCAATAGTTGCGGAACAGCCTCCTACTGAAATTTCGGGTGAAGGAGCAATCAGGCTTGCGCAATTAAAGAAGGACTTCCCGAATATTTGCTTTGATAACTACATTTTTCCTCTTCACTTGAAAAGAATCCCGCCGGAGGCCGAGCAGGTGGCGCACGATTATGTGCATGATTTTTATACCCAGTACAAGGCGTGGTATAAGGCGGCCGAGCGAGCGTCGTCACTAGCCTTCGAACGAGCGGCTATCATTGAAAAGCTATAAGCCGAGCTGGCTCAAAAAGATCGCGTCATACAAGTGCTGAACACAGAAGCTGAATCATCTCGAAAATCAGAGATGGAGGCTCTTACGAAGGCCGATGAAGCTCAAGCGGCTATGGATAGGATGAAAAAAGAGCACTATGTCACGGTGGAAGACATGGGCCACCGGAACACCATTGTCACTGCCGAGCGAGATGCGGCTTTGAAAGAGCTTAATGAGCTTAAGGCTAAAGTTTCTGAAATTATGAAGGAAAGGGATACCGCTAATGTTTCTGCACAGGAGGCATGTGATCAGGCGGTAGAATTCCGAACCGAGCGTGATGCTGCGATGGCTAAAATAATGGAGATCGAAGTCGATGTTGATAGAAAAATTGAAATCGCTGAGTCCAAGCTGGAGGCCGGCATTGAAGACCTCCTCATCACTTATAATGCCAACGTGCTAAGGCATAGGAACTTGGCTTGGCTCGAGGATTATCCGGTACATCTTCACAGCGCCTGGAGTCGGTTGATTGAGGAGGAGAAAACGGCGCATCCGGATGAATCAATTGACCTGTTTGAGCTTGAAAACCGGTTGCCGACCGAAGACTAAAAGAAAATCCTTCATGACGCCATAATTTCTCATGAGAAGGAGACGGTTGGCGCCCGTCATTTGGAAGTCGGGGAAGGTTCTGGTGTTGAGCATCGGGCTTCAGTTCTTGAGATCACCGCTCCACTTCCGTCAGAGCCCACATCTGCAGTTGACTCACAGTCAGTCCTTGCCTATAATCCAGAGCAACCGTGGCTATCTCCTACCCGGGAGCATGTTTCTGAAGCTGCTCAGTCGTCAGCAGGCCATGTTGAGGATGGTATTCCGAGCTTATCTCAAGTGTATTTCAAATAGGGAGTTTGTTTTGAAGCAGTTACTAATAACTTCTTCTTATCTTTGCTCAGTGGCTGGAGTTGCGCTGATTACCGTGACTTGAGAATTAAGTAAAGGGGAGAAGGCCGTCACCACTGAGACGACCGTCGTGGCAGTAGTGTCAACTGAGGTGATGCAGGGGAGCGCACTATCTCTTGATGAGAAAATGGTGAGCGAGCTGCTCGGCCAGAAGGGTGGCTTCTCCGTAGACTTGCCGTTCATCGTTAGTGACCTCCCGCCAACCTCTAGCTCTTCAATGCAGACTGCAGATGCCCCCAGCCAGGCCCAAGCGATTTGTGATGAAGAAATTCTAGCCGAGATTAATGCAGAATTAGAGGCTGCGGGGCAAGGTGGCAGCGCTGGAATTAGGACTACGATGCACGGTCCAGCACCTCTAAATGTAATAATGCCGAGTGGCATCGTGGTCGATACCCGGGTGTCCGCCCCGTGTTCTGTCGCAGATACAGTCCCTCCTACTCCTCCGGTGGGAAGCCTTCATGTAGATTCAAGCTCTGAGGAGGACGTTGACATTATGCCCCCAGCCGAAGAGCAGCCATCGAGGAGGGAGCACTCCAAACGAAGGATCTTTGTTTCTAGCGAGTCCGAGGACGAACCGCTGATAAGGAGACTGAAAAAGAAGAAATAGATGGGCCATTTAAGCGGATTTTTTGATAGATAGGGGCTTGTGTTTGTTTTTCGCTAGTAGGCCGTGTATAGACGCAGGTTCGGCCCTTACTAGTAGGAATTCTTTTTTGGAAGAACTTATTTGCATGTAAGTCCTTGTCTCTAGTTAGTTGAAATAAAATTCAATTTCTTTGTTTCAATTCTCATTTACTTTGTGCTTAAGTGTTTGTAGTGTTAGGTTTTTAGTCCGGTATACTTGTGGTGTTTTTACCGTCAAGTAGAGTTTGTTTTATTTGCCAAGCCCGAAAATCTTGGTCACAAGTCGTGATTGATGAATAAGTTGAACTTCGGACATTGTATCACTTTGGTTAGTGATTAACACTTGGCTTTTTTGTGCCCCAGTTTCGAGGAACAACATTTGTATTTTGGTGGTTGATCGCACCTATTGCAAATCTTAAGCACATGTCCACATTCTGGGGACTTAGGATAATTTGAGATCGATAATCCGGTTCGCACTCCAGGAATTTGAGAGTTATCGATGTTTGTAACACGGTTCGCGCTCCGGGAACCTGGACTTGATGTTTATACTCCACTTCACGCTCTGGGAAGTTGGAGTTAGCACGGATGCTTCGGTTCGCGCTCCGGGAACCTGTAATCTATATTTATACTCCAATTCATGCTCTGGGAAGTTGGAGTTAGCACGGATGCTTCGGTTCACGCTCCGTGAACCTGTAATCTATATTTATACTCCAATTCACGCTCTGGGAAATTGGAGTTGGCCGATAGATGCTCAGTCACACCTGTTTTGGCTTTTTAGGAATTCTTTCACACTCTGAGAACGATGGATTCGATGTTTATACTTCAATTCGCACTCTGGGAATTTGGAGTCCGTTCACACTCTGGGAACGATTCATTGGATGTTTATACTCCAATTCGCACTCTGGGAATTTGGAGTCCGTTCGCACTCCGGGAGCGAGTTATTGGATGTTTATACTCCAATTCACACTCTGGGAAGTTGGAGTCCGTTCGTACTCCGGGAACGAGTTATTGGATGTTTATACTCCAATTCACACTCTGGGAAGTTGGAGTCCGTTCGCACTCCGGGAACGATTTATTTGATGTTTATACTCCAATTCGCACTTTGGGAATTTGGAGTCCGTTCGCACTCTGGGAACGAGTTATTGGATGTTTATACTCCAATTCACACTCTGGGAAGTTGGAGTCCGTTCGCACTCCGGGAACGATTTATTTGATGTTTATACTCCAATTCGCACTTTGGGAATTTGGAGTCCGTTCGCACTCTGGGAACGAGTTATTGGATGTTTATACTCCAATTCGCACTCTGGGAATTTGGAGTCCGTTCGCACTCTGGGAACGAGTTATTTAATGTTTATACTCCAATTCGCACTCTGGGAATTTGGAGTCCATTCGTACTCTGGGAATGAGTTATTGGATGTTTATACTCCAATTCGCACACTGGGAATTTGGAGCTAGTTGTAGGACTGTTGTGTGTTGGTCCTGTTCAGCCTTTGATGTGATGGCTTACCCCCGAGCTGGATTTTCACTTAGTGAGTGGCCGGTCGTATCACAGTCACTCGCTATTTGAATAAATTCCATTGTTTGATGGAATTTAGCTCTTCGTGTGTCGTGATTGTTGAATGTTGCATTCGGTGAATCACAGCTCTGGCTTGAAGAGATAGTATTTTATTGCTGAAATAAGAAAATATGGCAAAGTCAGTGCCTTATTACAAATTCAAATTTCAGAATGTAAAGGAAATTGCAAAGTATTCATAGATGAATAGAGCCTGTCATGTGTGACAGTGACGAGGATCTTCGTCATTCCAGGCTCCTGAGAAGGTTGGTCCGCCACTGATGGCGTTTATCACCAATCTTCCGCGGGGACAAGTTGAGTCCTCCTATCTCGGTCGATTGGGTTTATTGTTTTGATTTGATGGGCCCGCTTCTCTGGGTTGCGGTGTCAGCACAAACTGTTCCACCTTCCTTTCTCTGATCAGTTTTTCAACGAGATCTTGTAAGTGAAGACACTCGTTCGTATTGTGCCCGTAGCTTTCGTGGAACCTGCAAAATTTTCCCGTCTGGATTTGCCTCTCTGACGACGATTTTGGTGCAGGTTTTTGGTACTGAATTGTATTACAAGTTTGTAAGTACAAGTCCTCTAGTGATGTATTCAGAGGAGTGTAACTGTCAAACATTGGATTCTTGCGCTGCGGGCCACGATTTTGATCTCGTTTTCAAGTTTGATTCACGCTCTCTCTTTGCCGAGCTTGTTTGTTTTTAACGTTCAACTGAACTTTTCCGGAGCTCTCACCGGACTGTTTGATTGCAACATTGCTTTGGATCCCTTCTGTACTTGGTCCTGCATCAGTTTGCTTCCTAGATTGTTTCGCGTCTTCTCTTCTCAGGAATTGAGCCACCTTGGCGTGGAAACGGTCCAATGATGCAGGTGGTTTTCCAGCTAACCAGTTGCCAAACTCAGAATCGGGGTCGATCCCCTTAGTCAATGCCATGAGGATGGGGTTATCGTTCGGATTGCTGATCTCCGCACATGCAGTATGGAATCTCTTTAAATAGTGTCTGAGCATCTCTCCAGGAGCTTGAGTGACACTAGACACAGTGTTGACATCCTTTGGGCTTACGACGTGCATGCGGAATTGTTCAACGAATTTTGTGGCCAACTGGTCGAATGAAGAGATGGATCGAGGTGACAGTCGAGTGAACCACATGGTAGCGATGCCTCCCAAGGATATGGGGAAACTACGACACTTCACTGCATCGTCAGCTCTGGCAGCGGTCATTGACCACTCATATTTCAGAATATGTTGGTTGAAGTCGAAGTTTCCCTCGTACATGGGTAGAGTTGGCATCTTGAATCACCGTGGGGGGTTCAGCGGTAAGAATATTGTCCGTAAAAGGGGTGTGACTTCGGGAACTTCCCCAATCGTCATTCGTGAATCCCTGGCTCTCACGGATCATCTGACGTATCATAGTCGAAAGATCCGGCATTTGCGCGTTCTGTGCGGCTTGCGCCGGAGTATGATTACGTTCCATACTTCGGGGTTGGACCGGATGTTGTCGACGGTCCAAGTCTTGCCTTCTTGGCTCATAGTCTTCTGGGACGTATGGTTCAGGAGTACGTCCGCTATGATGACGGTACAAGTTCGAACGATCTTGGGCGTCGACCCTTGGTTCAACCGCAACGTTAGTGGTGCGGTAATCTGCGGCGTGGTGAGGGACGGCACCTCCTCGGGAGGAGGGTCCGGTTTGGAAACTGGATGATGGACCAACTCTCAATTGTCCAAATGTCAGTGTCGGTTGATCTCCAGCGGCTGGCATGTGAGTCCCATCTAGCCGGGGTCATGGAGATCGATTATGATAATCAGAAGATGAAGAACTTTCGCAGGAGGAGCGAGAAGCATGGTCTCTCTTGGATCTTTTTCGCTTCTGGTGATCCAGCTTGTTGATCAGCTCGGCGTTAGCACGTAGCTGTTCTGCTAGTTGTTGCCGACTCTGGGTCAGCTCTTGGAGTAGCGACTGTAACTCTTGTCGGGTAACCGGACCTGACGGTTCCGAGTGTCCAGTAGCATCTTGATTAGATGGAGGTAGTGGAGCAGGATTCTGTCTATCCTGTTCTTCTTGATTGACAGCGTTTGAGGTGGTTCTTGTGCTAACCATCTTGAAAGTTGAATTCCTTTCCTTGACTTTGTGCAAATCTGAATAGAAGGGAAGGAAGTTAGATTTGATGATCTGGATCTCTCTCTTAGATTTATTCAATCCGGTATCGATGGCAGATCCAAAGAGCAGGAGAAAATCTGGGTTTTCTCAGTGAAAGCACCAAAGTGTTTGCACCAAAATTGGTCACAACACTCTTCGGGAGTCGTTGAAGAGATAATAATGAAGAATGTAAATTCAAAACAAATATTATCTAACAAAAACTCCAATCAACAGTAAAGTAAATGCGTAGACAAGCGATTTATAGTGGTTCGGCGTGTTGCCTACGTCCACTGTTAAGTTTTTTGCAGTTTTATTGATTCTCTTTCAATGATTACAAGTTGTTACAGCGATCAACAGCGAGTTACAACTGGAAATTCGAAATCAACAGCAAAATTATGATGTAGGATGATGGGATCTCAATCGGGCAGAGTCTGGGCGCTTGAGAGTCGAAAGATCCTTTTTCTGTTGGCTCTGGGGCTCTATTTATAGGCGTAGGATGCTGGTATTTCGCTGAAAATTCGGGAGACCACTTCTGCCACGTGAGGGGGCCCACGCGCCTGGCCTCAGGAAGTTTGGGCCCACTTTGGCATTGATTCGAACTCCATTCGAATTGATCAGAAAATCATCCAATTGAGATATAATTTGGTGTGGACATTCTTCAACATGTATGCAAGCTTCTGTGAAAATTTCATGGCATTTGGATCAGTAGATCTCGAGTTATCGTAGATACGAGATGATGTTCTTCATGGGGCTGTTTGGTTCGAAACAATCCCTTCGAACCGATGGTTTCGAATCGATGGTGGCACGTGCCTTTGCGATGACGTGGAGCGCAAACCTCGAATCGATCTGGTCTTCACTCCGAGTTGACCGCGTCGACTCCATATATCTCGGCGCGTTCGTATCGATGGATGACACGTCACCTTGGCATGCTGGCTTGATGGATTCGAATGAAGCTTCACCGATGGGTTCGAACAGTAGCTGCTGATGGAGTCGAACAACTGATTGCTGATGGATACGAACAAGCCTTTCTTTGATGGATACGAGCCCTATAGCTTCTCCATGGATACGAAGTCAATCGATGCGAACTTGCACCCTTCGATGGATTCGAAGGACGATTATCTGATGGATACAAAGCAGATACTGGCTGATGGATACGAGGTCCATCGATACGAACTCGATGGATTCAAAGTTGACGGAGTCGAATCCGAGACACTTCGATGGATTCGAAGTTGATCGATACAAAGGTGATCGGTTCGAACCATTGTCCGGTGATGGATACGAAATCTATGCTTTTCCCTTCAAATTGAATCGATCATAACTCGAGCGTATGACCTCGGGTTGACTTGAAATTTGAGATGCTGACTTCTATGATCTTTCTTGTCATGTCCTATCAATTGTAGCTCAATCCGGACTCGGACAAAATTCAGCGATATCCATTGTGAAACGAAGTATGACCAATCTCTGAGACGAATTGTCCTTTGTTTTCGATCGACCTTTTGGTATCACGGCTTTGCCAAAAAGCGGGATAACATAGCCGTTCCATGTTAATTATAAATCAAATAAAACAATTTGAACTAATGTGTTAGGGTATGAGAAGGGAGATATGGGAAATAGAAAAGGCTTATACCCTAAACCCTAAGGAAATATAACTCACGTTAATTTCATTTTCACTAAAACAAAAAAATTGTACCAAGGACGGCCACCATTATTGTTCTCAAGAGAAGATAAAGCTAGGATTTAAGAGAAGGAAGATAATCAACTAAATCAACATTCAATCTCACATCTTATAATCTCAAAGTTAAGGTGAATAATTACTACGTCCCATTTTCTTATGATTTCGGTTTTAAGAATTAGATCTGAAATGTTTTTGCAAGTATATGTCATGTTTTGATGATTTTAGTTATACATATGCTTGTTGATCAATTATATACGTTCATGCTAGTTTTTATGATGTGTATGACATGAAAACCCTATTAAATGACATCCAAATGCCTTGAAAATTTAAATATGGGTCGAAAATGATATTTTAGAGATGGGATTCAATTTTTATAATTTCCTGAATTGATGTGGATATTATATAACTTTCCTAGTGAAGAAAATGATTTATTTAGTAATAAATTATTTATGGATAAAATAATTATTATTTGGGTTTGAAAATTTTGTATGTTGGAAAACATATTAAAATAGATTTTCTAGGATTTTTTTCACATTTTTCCTAAGTTAATTGATGAATATAAAAAATTATTTAAGGTACGAGACTTAAATATTTTATATATTTAATTAAGAAGAAGGGACATTTCATAAAATAAAATGAGTATTTAATTTTGAAAAATAGTGGCAACATCTTTCTGAATAGTATTTTTTAACCAATGAGAATTTGACAAATAAAGGTAGGTAGGTTGAAAAATTATCCTTTTAAGTTAAAAACAAAGAAATCATACTTTTAGCATGTTTTACTAGTTCTGGCATTAAACCTTTGCCCTAGACCTTTCGACAAGGTTGAGAGGTTTATAGCTTTTGACATGGTCAAACCGATGCATAGGATATCAAGTTACTTGGTACATAATGAATTGGACAGAGTCGAAGGGTTCTATGTCGAAAGGTTGATTGCCAAAGGGATTGAAGTGTGTTTGTTTTATAAACCAAAGATAGCCTACTTTGCTCTTGAATAAGAGCTTTCGGCGTGGTTGTTTTCGACCAGGTCAAATGTTTAAATTAAAACCGACACAGTCGAAAGGTTACTTCTATTTTATCACTATTTTGCTTTGAAACCTTTTGAAATGGTCGAAAGGTTACTACCGCTTTTTTTGTTTTGATCTAAACCTTCCGATAAAATTGACAGGTTTACCTGTTTTTAAAACTAATCATTTCTCCATGCTTTCGAAAGAAAGCTTTCGACTTAGGTGATACACCCTTGTTTTATAAATGAAGTATAACCAAAGCTTTCGACAAAGTCGAAAGGTTGCTTCCAATGAAATCGAAAGGTTTTAAAAAAAGATTTTCCACTTGTTCTAAATTAAACCCAAGAAGTCTTCAAAAGGTTTATGTTTTAAAAGGTTTAACGCTTCCGAAAGGTTTGTTTATTCAATAGTTTCGAAAGGTTTGGTTCAATGATTTCAAAAGTTTATTTTAAATGATTTCGAAAGGTTTGTTCATTGAATGGTATCGAGAGGTTTGTTCATTGAATGGTTTCAAAAGTTTGTTTATTGAATGGTTTCGAAAGTTTTGTTTATTCAATGGTTTCGAAAGGTTTTGATTCAATGGATTCGACTGATTTGAGTTTGATGATCTTGAAAGGTTTGTTTCGAAAGGATTCAAAAGGTTTGATATAGAAGGTTTCCAAGGTTTTTCAAAGGCAATGTTTTAAAGTAATTTTAAAGAAGAATGTCTAAAAGTTTTATTGGTTTCAAAAGGTATGATTTCAAACAGTTTGATATTTGATTTTGAAAGAGATGTTTTCAAAAGATTATAAAGAAGTTCTTTCAAGAGTTTAAATGATTTTATCAACTAAGATTTGAGTAAAGAAGATACATATATATATATATATATATACACACACATATATGTATGTATGTATATATATGTATATGTATGTACGTATGTATGTATATAACATGGTGATATAATTTTTAGTAAAGCATAAAGGCCATATACTTTCCTTATTTAAGTTGATTTAAAGGTTTTAAATCATTTTGAAAATGGTTTCAACAAAAATTATGAGAGGGGATCCTTAAGTGAAAATGACTTAGATATTAGAATACCAGATGGGACTAGTATGGGGTCGCGCCTTATACATTAGCTATTAGCCCCAGCTAATTGTTGTCCAAAATTCCAGTGTGTAGGGCATGCTTACAGGTAGACTAAGATTATGATTACATACCGATAGGAATATATGTTGTATACAGATAGGTTATTGGTGAGCCCGAAAAACCATTAGGATTAGGAAGACCTAAAAGATGATTAAGTTAAAGACATACCATCCAGAAGAAAAGTATTTAATAGTTAAGGATAGACTGTCAAGAAGTAAAGTTTTTAACATATAGTTAAGGATAGATAATCCAAAAGTAGAATATCTAATAGATGTTAGATTAATTTTGATTATATTATCTGGTAGGCCCGAGTCAGCCAAAGGTTAAAAGGTATCCAAACAAAACTTATGTGTTTGAACAGATAGTTCATTATCACTTGAATTTTATGTATGTTCGCATAATGATGCTTTATAGTGTTTAATCAGTTTTGATTACAGGAGCAAGTTTTGCAAAGATATGTTTCAAAAGGATGTTAGTAAAGGGAAACCCATTCCGCTAAGCGGCATGGTCTCACTTAATATATATATATATATATATATATTTCGGGATGTATAGTATTATTCATACCAGACTTTTGTTTGACTCGAAGTTTATGTTTTTCCTTTAAACTCTCGCGTGCTCAAAATTAATTTGAGTAGGCTGAGGGGTTAAGTTTTTTTTTAGGTTTTAGTAGGATGACAAATAAGGCTATCGGAGGCTTGCAGGAGGCAAACAGATAGTTATTCAAGAGTTGTAGTTCTTATTTTATGTTCTGATGTATTTCCGCTGTGTTTTGTATTAATTCTATTATGACTCTAAGACTGTGATCATCTAAGAGGGTATCATCATATACCGCTCTTGGTGTATTTGTAGTAAATATATTTTATCTGTGCCTAGGAACGAATTTGGGATTATGTGTTGGGAATGTGAAATGTTTGGTTTTGAAATGTAACGAAGTAAAATTTGTTTTTGAAATCTGTATTTTGTCTCATAATCAAGTGTTTATGACATTGTTGATACCATTACCATAGCCGTATTTATTTGTAGCACTTAGTTTTGGGCCTCTAGATAGGGGATGTTATAGCTTGGTATCGTAGCATGGTTTATGAAATACTTTAACTAAAAATGGTTTTGAAAGCATAATCTTTAGTAATTAAAGTTAAGATCGGGGTATGGGATATCGCTATAGTAAGGTACTTGTGTTTCCTATGTATATAAGCATATGCTATATTTCTTGACTCCTACCTTAGTCAGGCTATTGATCTGTATCTCACGAGGTTTGAATACAGATATGGAAGGAAGAAGAGGCGAAGTTAACCTTGGAGGAGGTAGCACCACCACTAATGAAAATGCCCAGCCAAATGCTAGAAGAGTTCCAGGTCAGGATCAAGCTGAAAATATTGGTGGCAGGGTTCCCTAAGTAGATATGGGAGCCATGAATCAGTTTTTCGTAAACATGATGCAAGCTAGAATTGCTGCTGGAATTATTGGATTAAATGCTGTTGGAGGTGGAGTTTAGGAAGCTTCGATGGTCAACCAGTATTCTAACTTGAGAAGAGACTATACTAGGCTATGAGGGAAGTCGTTCATCGGAATCGAAGATGCGACTGAGGCTGATAATTGGCTACTACACTGAGAGAGATTTTTTGCTGACTTAAAATCGAACGACGAGCAAAAAAGAAGACTAGCTTCAAGGAGCTGCTCTATTTTGGTGGAATACTGTTGTAGCAGGGGTTGATGAGGAACCATGACTTGGGCGGAGTTTAGGAAAAGGTTTCAAGAAAGGTTTATGTCGGTGATGGTGTAGTCGACATTGGTTAGGAAGTTTGCTGAGCTGGAGCAAGGAAAGATGTCCGTTCTAGAATATGCAAGAAAATTTAAAGAGTTGGCCTAGTACGGGTATGCTTTGGTTGATACGGTGATCAGGAGGAATGAGAAGCTTATAAGAGGCTTGAGGCCGGAGTTGATAAGCGCTACCTTACCGCATTTAAGGGATCCAAGTGATGTAGTGGTAGAAATGGTGCTAAGGCAAGAAGAGGCGTTAGATTGCTTGAGGAAGAAAATGAAGGAGGCCCAGGTGGGACATGGCCAAAAAAGGAAGTTTTTCCGGAAGAAGAATGCTGAGAAAAGAGGAGTGCAAAAGAAGGGAAAAGCTAAGGTGTTTTGTTATAAATGTGGTAAGAAGGGACACTATGCTAATGGGTGTCAAACCGAAAAAGGAAAAGGGAAAGGAAAGTAGGTGATTGGAAAGAAGAACATCCGATGCTTTAATTCTGATCAGATCGGCCATTATAAGATCCAGTGCTAGGAGCCTGCTAAAGAAGGCAGAGAGCAAGTTTAAGCATTGGAGCCCACAACTTCAAGGTCGGTTGTGTACGAGAAAGTGAAGGCTATTTTGGGAGGTTCGCTATAGATTCACGGTATGTCTGTTAGCGTTCTATTTGATACTGATGCGTTACATTTTTTATTTCTCGATGTTTAGTAGATAACCTTAACCTAGAGCCCTCATACTTAGTTACTTCCTTAAGGGTTGCAAATCTGATAGGAGGGTATGCAATGTTTGGGATAAGGTGTGACCATTTAGAGTTTGATTTGCTAGGTCATACTTTTGATTGTCGTTTGCATGTGTTTGATTTTGCAGGATTTGGTATTATCCTTGGGATGGATTGGTTAAGTAAACATGATGCTAGGATATTTTTCCACGTTAGGAAAATATCACTTAGTCATCCGGATTGTAGTGATCGAATAGTTTATACCGTAGAGAATCCTAGTTGCGAAGTAAATGCTTTATTGGGTATTATGGAGTAGGAGGATGAGTTGCATCGAGTCGTTGTGGTTAGAGAGTTTGCTAATGCGTTTGAGCCGGTAGTTGGATTACCACCGAAACGAGCATTGAGTTTCGGATTGATTTGGTGTCTGGAGCTAAACCGGTGAGTAGACCCACCAAGCAGGATGGCACCTATGGAGATGATAGGGTTGAAGGTATAGTTGGTGGATTTGGAAGGCAAAATTTTTAATCGACCGAGTAGTTCGCCATAGGGATCTGCCGCGGTGTTTCCAAAGCAGCCGGACGGATCGTTTAGGCTATGTATCGATTATCGTAAGTTGAATGAGAAGATGATAAAGAGCCAATATTCATTGCTGAGAATTGACGATTTGTTCGATCGGATAAGTGAAGCTAAGGTATTCTCTCAACTGGATTGAATGACAGGATTTCATCAACCTAGAGTAGCAGAGGATAGTATTCCTCTGACGGCGTTTAGGATAAGGTATGGATCGTACGAATGGTTAGTTATGCCGTTCGGACTAACTATTGTGTCGGCGGTCTTTGTGGATTTGATGAACCGAATTTTTCGAGAACACCTGGATAGATTTTTGTTGGTATTCCTAGATGATATTTTGATATATTCTAGGGATGAGAAGGAGCATGAAATTTATCTTAGAGTCTTGCTTAAGACATTGAGAGAACATTAGTTAAAGGCTAAGTTTTCGAAGTGTCATTTTTGGAAGAAGGAAGTGATGTTCCTTGGTCATGTAGTCTCCGAGAATGGGTTGTCTTTAGATCCAACTAAGATTGAGATGGTGAATAATTAGAAAAGGCCCCAGATGGTGACCGAGATAAAGAGCTTTCTTGGATTAGCCAGATATTATCGAAGATTTATAAAGGATTTATCAGGGATAGCTGCACCGATGACTAAGCTTACACGAAAAGATGTGAAGTTTTATGAACTGATAAGTGTGAGGAAGCATTCCAGAGCTTGAAATACTTACTGACCCATGCATCAGTGTTGGTGGTTTCGAAGGGGAATCAAGATTTGGTTGTTTATACTGATGCGTGTGGAACTAGATTAGGGGTTGTGTTGATGCAAAGAGGTAAAGCAATTACTTATGCTTCTAGATAGCTCGGACAACATGAAGTGAGGTATCCTATGCATGATTTAGTGTTTGTTCCCATTACATTTTCTTTGAAGTGTAGAGGCATTATCATTTGGGAGAGCGATTTGAACTTTATATAGATCATACGTCGTTGAAATACTTGTTCCATCAGAAGGAGCTGAACATGAGATAGCAGAGATGGTTGGAGTTTATTACTGCTTATGATTTTGGAATTGAATACACACCTGGGAAAGGAAATTAGGTAGTGGATGCACTTAGTAGGAAACAACAGAATGCAGTATTGGCTATAATTGATGAATGGAAAGAATTAGAATCATTATCAACTTGTAGAGTGCAAATCCGAGGCAGGTTCTAATGCAGGAAGTGCTATATTGTCTTGTTTAGAAGTTCAACCGATAATGATTTAAAAGGTAGCTTCTAAACAGGATGAGGATACAATTTTGGTTGAACGGATCAGAAGCTTAAGGGAAGGAACAAAGGACGATGACTTAAAGGATTCCAGTCTTGGCCAAAATGAGTGGTTGAGAACAAAAAGAAGGTTGTGTGTTCCGAATGTAGGAGCCATGAGGAAGGAATTTTTGGATGAATGCCATCATTCGAAGTTCACTACCTATCCAGGAGGAATGAAGATGTATCAGGATATAAAGAGAAGTTTCTTCTAGGAAGGTATGAAATAGGACATTGGTTTATGTGTTAAGCAGTGCTTGAATTGCCAACGGGCGAAGGCGGAACACCAGAAGCCAAGTAGATTGCCTCAACTACTGGAAATTCCATTGTGGAAGTGGGATTCTATCTCTATAGATTTTATCGATGGGTTGCCAAGGTCTAGTAGAGGAAATGAAAGCGTACGGGTGATAGTAGATAGACTGACTAAGAGTGCCCATTTCATTCCATTAAAGCCAACTAGGACGACACCTATTTTGGCGAAGTTGTTTATAAAGAATGTGGTTAGACTGCACTGGATTCCTAACAGTATTGTCAGTGATATAGATTCGTTGTTTGCTAGTGAGCTCTAGAAGAGTCTATAGGAAGCATTAGGAATTAAGCTCAATATGAGTACCATTACCATCCATAGACTGATGCGCAAACGGAAAGAGTTACAAAATCTTGGAGGATTTGTTAAGAACCTGTGTATTGGATTTCGAGGGATCATGGGAAGACCATCTCCATTTAGTCGAGCTCTCTTATAGCAATAATTATCAGACTAGTATTGGGATAGCACCGTTTGAAGCTTTATATGGAAGACCATGCAAATCTCTCATATGTTGGTTGGCGACGGAGGATAGACTGGTTCTTGGTCTGGATTTGGTGAAAGAAGCCAAAGAGAAGATTGAGTTGATCCGAGCTGGGATGAAGGGAGCTCGGTCTAGGCAGAAAATTTATGCTGAAAGAAGGAGGAAAGATTTGGAATTCTCGAGTGGAGACTATGTGTTTATTAAGGTCTCACCGATGAAGGGTGTGATTAGATTTGGAAAGTCAGGAAAGTTAGCACACATATTTGTTGGACCTTTCCGTATTGCTAAGAGGATCGGGAAACTTGCTTATAGAGTAGAGTTACCAAGCATTTTAGCTGGAGTCTATAATGTATTCTTCTCATCTTAGAAAATGTATTAGAATCCCAGAGACTAATATAGCACCTATAATATTAGAGGATTTAGTAGTAGAGCCGGACCTGACTATAGTTAGAAAGCCAATTCAGATTATGGCTAGCGATGAGAAGAAATTGAGGAACAAGACAATCAAATTAGTAAAGATCCAATAGAGTGACGATGCTAGAGACTGTACTTGGGAGACTGAGAGAAGGATTAGAGATGCTTATCTAGATTCGTTTGATGGTATGTTTTACCTTTGATTGTGTACTTTATGGTAATTTCAAGGACAAAATTCTTTAAGGTGGGGAGTCTGTAACACCACATATTTTTATAACATTATTCAGAATAATTAATTGGTTAAATTAAATAGAATAATGTGGAGATTAATGAGTTAAGACTTGATTAAATTAAGGGTGGTTGTACCATGTTAATTATAATTCAAATAACACATTTTGAACAAATGTGTTAGGATATGAGAAGGGCAATATGGGAAATATGAAAGGCTTACACCCTAAACCCTTAGGAAATAGAACTCACGTTCATTTCATTTTCACTCAAACAAAAAAATTATACTAAAGACGACCTCCATTAATGTTCTCAAGAGAAGATAAGCTAGGATTCAAGAGAAGGAAGATAATCGACTAAATCAACATTCAATCTCACATCTTATAATCTCTAAGCTAAGGTGAATAACTACTATATCTCATTATCTTATGATTTCGATTTTAAGAATTAGATATGAAATGTTTTTGCAAGTATATGTCATGTTTTGATGATTTTAGTTATATTTATGCTTGCTGATGAATTATATATGTTCATGCTAGTTTTTATGATGTGTTTGGCATGAAAACCCTATTAAATGACATCCAAATGCATTGAAAATTTCAATATATGTCAGAAGTGATATTTTATAGATCGGTTTCAATTTTCATAACCAAAGCTTTTGACAAAGTTGAAAAGTTGCTTCCAATGAAGTCGTAAGGTTTTGAAAGAAGGTTTTCCACATTTTCTAAATTGAACCCAGTAAGTCTTCGAGAGGTTTATGTTTTAAAAGGTTTAACGGTTTCAAAAGGTTTGTTTATTCAATGGTTTCAAAATGTTTAGTTCAATGATTTTGAAAGGTTTAGTTCAATGGTTTTGAGAGGTTTTCTCATTGAATGGTTTTGAAAGGTTTGTTTATGGTATGGTTTCAAAAGGTTTTTTTATTCAATGGTTTCGAAAGGTTTTGATTCAATGGATTCGAATGGTTTGAGTTTGATGATCTCGAATGGTTTGTCTTGAAAGGATTCGAAAGGTTTGATATGGAAGATTTCTAGGGTTTTTCTATGGCAATGTTTTAATGTAATTTTAGAAGAATATCTAAAAAAAATTATTGTTTTCGAAAGGTATGATTTCGAAATGTTTGATGTTTGATTTTGAAAGAGATGTTTTAAAAAGTTTTGAAAGAGGCTCTTTCAAGAGTTTAAATGTTTTCATCAACTAAGATTTGAGTGTGTATATATGTGTATATATATAACATGGTGATATAATTTTGGGTAAAGCATAAAGACTATATACTTTCTTTGTTTATGTTGATTTAAAGGTTTTAAATCATTTGAAAATGTTTTCAAGGAATATTATGGTAGTGGATCCTTAAGTGAAAATGACTCGGATATTAGAATACCAGATGGGACTAGTATGGGGTCGCGCCCTGTACATTAGCTATTAGCCCCAGCTAATTGTTGTCCAAAATTCTAGTGCGTAGGGCTTGGTCACAAGTAGACCAAAATTATGATTACACACCGAAAGGAATATATATTGTACATGGATAGGTTACTGGTGAGCTCGAAAAACCATTAGGATCAAGAATACCCGAGAGATGATTAAGTTAGGGACAGACCATCTAAAAGAGAAGTATTTAATAGATAATTAAGGACAGACCATTCAGAAATGAAGTATTTAACAGATAGTTAAGGATAGGTAATCCAGAAGAAGAATAGCTAACCGATGTTAGATTAATTTTGATTATATTGTCTGGTAGGTCCGAGTGTGCCAATGGTTAAAAGTTACCAATAGAACTTATGTGTTTGAACATATAGTTCATTATAACCTGTAGTTTATGTATGTTTACATAATGATGCTTTACAGTGTTTAATTAGTTTTGATTGTAGGAACAGGTTTTGCAAAAGATAAGTTTTAAAAGGATGTTAGTGAGAGGAAACCCGTTCCGCTAGTCGGCATGGTCTCACTTAACACACACACACACACACACACATATATTTCGAGATGTATAATATTATTCATACCAGGATTTATGGCTGACTCAAAGTTTATTTTTTCCCCTTCAACTCTCGGATGCTCAAAATTAATTTGAGTATGCTGAGGGGTTAAGGTGTAACAACTACCTTTTTAGACGTTTTAAGCAGACACACACGTCAAACTCAAACCATTCAAAAAGGCAGACTGTTATGGGTTAAATATGAAAAAGATAAAAATATAAAACAAACACAAAATCTCACAGTAGAATGACAAAATATAATAATCAAATAACAGTTCATGAAGCTATTTTATAAATACATTGGACTATCCTTTTACAACACAAAATCAAAGTTACAAAAACATGAAGGAATAAATAGTAACTACAGCGGAACAACATGATGCAGTGGGATACATATCATAAATAACAATAATACAAATCTTCGTCTTCATCCTCCAGAGTTAAGGTCTTCAACCCTGAAATGCTCAGGCTGACCCGAGCGAATTGAAAAGACAAACACTCGAGTCAGAACTAAAAGATCTTAGTAAGTTAAATCAACCGTAAATATGCCCGTGACGGCTTCAGAGATGTTTACGGGGTTTGACATATCCTATCCAGTGTCTAATGTGAGTGTAGTAACTTAAGAGGTGTTCGAGATTCCCATCTCCTAAGGATCCGTTAAACTATCTACTATGTAGTGCAATGTGCTATTATAATAATGTCAATAGTAAAGTATTAAAATAGCGTTAAGGCATTACCCATATCCCCCTTAACATATTTTTATATATTCACATAGTCTATACAGTACCGTAACTCCCCCCGTAAATTAGAGGGCTATCAGAGGGCACTCCATAGGTATGGTATAAAACAAATTCATAGAAGGCGCTCTAAGGCGCAATGCCAGGGCAGATATACCAATTGCACTCCCGGACTGGTGGTAATGCATAGCAGCTACTACCGCCCACCTCGGTCACACTCCCATATCAAAATCGTGGGGTGGCTACTAAATCAATCACAAAGTAAAAGTATAGTATCGAAGAAATGTGCCCGATAGGAAGAATGACCTCACTTGACCCGGTATAGCTCCTGTTTTAGTAATATCTAAGCTGACTCACGGGAATCAGGGTCACGCCATACCTTATATAGAAATTGTCCGCCAAACCATCCTACTTCATTTCTGGAATCTCCACCATGTACACAATTGTTAAAGTGGTTTTCAGCATTGGCAGAGAGTATGACAATATCCGATCCCGATCTCTTTAACAACCAAACGCTTATTACACACTGGTTATGTTTCCAAAATCATTTCATATGGATATCAAAATATCATATTCAATTCTAACCATATCTCTTTCGAAATCATATTCTCTTTTAAAAATCATATTTTCAAATTAGTTTAAAACCCTCATTTCAAAAATTCATATTCAAATCAAATATGAAATTTAAATCCCAACTTAGGTTATAATATCATGTAACCATATTCACTTTAAAATCGAGGATATTATAAACACATCTACTGTATTTAGTTTGAAATTTAGAAAGATAGTTTAGATAGTTATATATAGTTAAAATACTCCAAAATGATTTTAAAACGGATTAAAAATAGTTTTAACTTGATTTAAGATATTTGAATAGATTTAAGTTAGTTTAAATACAATTAAAATAGACTAAATGGCTTTAAAATAGATTAATTAGATTTAAATTAAAATAAATGGTTAAATTAGTTTAAAATAAATTAAATTGGTTTAAAATCGGTTAAAATAATTTATATAATTAATATAGGTTAAAATAGTTCAATAATTTTGAAATCTTAATAATTAGAAAATTTAAAATAATATATTTTTAAAACAATTTGTATTAAATATGAATTTGAAATTTATACAAATTCGACTATTTATTTTATTTCAACATATTTGAACCATTTCACATTTTCAAAACACAAAACCAAATTTCAATCCTTTAATTCGAACTCTCAATAAGATTATTAAATTTTTCATTGATTTCAATCCGTGTTTGAAATATCAATTTAAATTATTCCAATTTCAATACATTACCAAGTTATATTTCAACAATTCAAATAACTCAATTTTGATAAATTTCACTTATATTCCAAATTCAACATTAAAATTTTCAATTAAATTCTTTTAACAATTTCTTTAAACCAATTCCAATTTTAACATAAAACTTGAATTTCGATAATAATACAACTTTTATAAATCAAATTTTAATTCAAATTATCATTTAACAGGATTCAAACAGTAAGGATTTAAAAATCATTTAATTTAACCAATCTGGTGTCCGTACATAATTCTCTACCTTAGGGTCAAGTAATACAGATATTTATCATTTCAATCCGCAATTTAAAATTTTATGGTTATGTATCATTTCAAACCGCAATCCCGTAATACTATAAAAATCCATAAAATCGCTCGAGTCTATCATTTCAACCCATAACGATTTTCCTAATCTATAGATCGTGCAGGTATATATCATTTCAACCCATAGTGATTTTCCTAATAATAACTAAGGGAACTTGCAGAGTGATAGCATTTCATAAATCAAATATAGCATCTAATAATCCAATAATAAATTCAACCATACATCACAATCATCATCTAATTTAACCAATAAATATCAACAATTAACAGATTATTTCAAACAGGTAATTAACTGGCAATTTAAATTCAATAATAAATTAAATGACAATTTAATTCAAAATAAATTCAAATTAACAGGAATAGCAATTTAAATTTACTAAACAGCGAAAAATAAATTCCTAATCACATCATTAATTTTATTTAACCAACACAAGGAATTTTAGAAGTTGTGAGTGTGTCAAAACACTCACCTTTGATTTAAATCGATTTAAAAATCCAATTTAGGGCCCAAATTCAAATAGTCTCAGAATTTGGCCAAACAAGAGTCAAAATGTCCAAAATTCTGATACGATCCCAACGAAAGAAACCGCGTCCAAATCCGGGCTCGTATGGAAAAATTATGATGATTAGAAGTCATATGATTTGTAGAAAAAATTATAACTAATTAAATAAAACATCACTTACTCGAGCATCCATGTGTACTCGACCTCAACATAAATCGAACGCGAACCCTAGGCTACTGCACACCATCGCATGCCGCCTCCCAAGGCCGCACGTACGCTCGACCTAGCCATTATCAGGCAACGCGGTCGCTCGCCCTACCCCGAGCCGCCCCACGCCCCCATGTACGACACACCCAAGCCGCCCCATGTGTGAACCGCCGCCATCCCCTTCAATCATGAAATCCGGTGAACCTCGAAGACCTGGAGACGAACGAACACCATAGATGTGCAGCTCCGGTTCGCCTCTACGCAATGCATACCCCCGATCGCTTCTCGGACGAAGATCCACCGTTAAAACCGATAACCCAATATGAACGGCCGAGAACAAATCAACAACTTCTAGCCAAACGATGATTCCTTGACAAAAACGAATTGCAGATTTGAGATATGCTCGTCCAGAGCTTCGAAATGGTATATAATTTGATATAGTTTGAGGAGTTTTATTTTTGAAATTGATTTTGAATTTGGATATGAGGTTTTTGAAGTTTGAATCAGCGTTTTCCATTGAGAAGGAGAAGTAGGCAGCTGAATTGTACGTACTATTAAAGAAGTGGCTAGGGTTTATAATAGACTATTTATACGTAAAGCTTAAAACAAAAAGAATGGACCAGATTGATTTACACATTTAACGATAAATGACCCGAAAAGCCTATTCTGTCTCCGGAACGAAAATTGGTCATCCCATGTATCAAAATAGATGTTTTCGATAATTTTGAACTCAATGGAACATGTTTCAAGTCCAGATTCCATCATATGAAGAAGTTAGCTTAAAATCGGCTTATTTCAAATTGATTTCAATTTATTTTAGTTAAACTGATTTCTAAGCGTCTCGAGTCCGTACGATCGAACGACAAGTCCGATTGCTATGAAACTTAAAACCTTACAATAATTCACTGTTATGGATCCGATAAAACTAGTTTCATCGAAATCCGAGACAGTGGCCAAAATGGCTATTTTCACGTCAATTGAATAAATTGGTTTTAAATTAATTAAATCACTTTTTCATTCAAATTTGATAGTTAACAAATTTCATCATTTTTAATCACTTAGACATTTACAATGACTTAATACAAGTTTATATATAACAATTCAGTGTTGGTTATTACACTAATTATAGTGTTTGATTTCAATTGTGATTAAATCCAATTATTTATAATTAATTCCAATAAATTGATTTGATTCAATTTCAATCTTTTATTAAATCCGTTATTACTCTATAAACATAGTTAACATTTGTTTTACATCTCATTACATTAATATGCTCCAATTTCCATCTTTTATTTGTATTAACTACTATATTTCCATTTTATTGAATTTTTGTCAATTTCACACATAAATTATAATTTAAAATCCCAATTAATTAATTTTTCTAGTTTCATTCTACTATTAAATCAATTATTACCTTCTGCGTAAAATTAACATTTCTATTCATTTTATTATATTCACAATTTTCAGTTATTGTGTTAACTCACACTAATGTAACATTTATTTCATTCAATTATAATTGATTTCCAATTTAACTTAACTGATTAATAAATAGGTAACAAATAACAATTGTCACTGTTTGTACATTTAATGACATTTCTAAGTTTATTCTTATAAACAAATATTATAATTACTTATATAATACAAATTTTATCCAATTTCTATTAATTATATATTATTTCACAAATTAATTTAATATTTACATTTGTTTTCCTATATTCACCTTATAGCCAAGTATAACCTTTAAATTATTTCAATTAATTGGAATCTCATTCAAATTGTTAATAATGGACTTAAATTAACACTATTGCACTTTATTTTAGTTATCATTTCATTAATATATCACAAATTTTTATTTCTCCCAATATTAAATTGCAACTAACTAAATTAACTATTTTTAATTATCGAATATTTATGGGTCGTTACATAAGGTTTTTTTTCAGGTTTTAGTAGGATGACGAATAAGGCTACTGGAGGCTTGTAGGAGGCAAACAAATAGTTATTCAGGAGTTGCCGTTCTTGTTTTATGTTTTGATGTATTTCCGCTGTGTTTTGTATTAAGTCCAATATAACTCTAGGACTCTGATCATCCAAGGGGGTATCATCATATACCGCTCTGGCATACTTGTAATAAATATATTTTATCTGTGCCTAGGAACGAATTTGGGATTATGTGTTGGGAATATGAAAATTTTGGTTTTGAAATCTAATGAAGTACAATTTGTTTTTGAAATCTGTGTTTTGTTTCATAATCAAGTGCTTTTGATATTATTGATACCATCAACATAGCCGTATTTAGTCGTTGAAAGCTAATACTATAGATGACTACAACATCTGTAGTGCTTAGTATTGGGCCTCTAAATAGGGGATGCTATAGGGTCAAACATCACTTATGCTCACTGAGGAACAGGGAGATCCTTATAGGTTTCAAGTAAATAGAGTAGGTCGGATATAACATATGCACACTAAGGGTTATAATAAGTCCTAAGTTATATCACTAAGGATGCAGCTCGGGGTCTATGGTACACCGAGGCATTAACTCTATTTATTTTGGACCCTTAACGAGAACCATTGGATTGTGACTGATGTCTATTGTACAATTCAGTATTGACTTTGTTTTTTTAGATCCTGGATAGGGATCATTGAATCGATTAGTTTACATAGAGGGCTCCACATATCAGCAATGATGGGTATTAATTTATTTTCTTTGTCTATCGCTTATCATTGTACTGTGTGTGTTATATCAGTTGGTTGATAATGTTGTTTTGTATTCCAGGATATGCTTACATTGTGATATTTATAATGTCTCTACCTTTTGTATATTAGTTTACCTTATCATGGTATACTGTTACATATTAGTCACATTATGATAATTGTGCCGATTAGTTGATTATAAGAGAAGAACGGCTTATGGTATGATTCCCTACTTTTGTGATGAGTTTATTTGTTTATGGGCAGTCTGAACTATCCCTGAGCCACATTTGCAGAGAGGACTAGATGTACCTTAGTTGTTCCTGTCCTATTCGTATATATCTTTAGTATAGTATTTTGAGATAGTTCCTCCCATACCAGACTTATTATTTGATCCACGTTTTCTCTTTAGCTGTTTATGTCATGACAACTCTTGGGTACTCGATTGAGTAGTTTGAAAGTCAAGTGCTTTTGGGGATATGCTATCAGAGTAGTGCAACTAGAGCTGTGAAGTTAAAGATGACATTTGGACACACACACCACTTAACATTGTAGTAGTACATGACAACTAATGTAACAACCTGCACCATAATGGGCTCGAATTTCGACTAAATCAAAATCAAGTCCATTAGGACACGAATCGTTGCTTTTGGTAACCTATATTAAATATAAGTATATCGGCGATCGATTAATAAAAGCTTATAGATGAATTGAAAATTTAATAAAACATGAATACCGACTGAGGCTACTACCTTGAAATCAATATAACTCCTTGGGTATCTAATTGCCTTATCATCGTCAAACATGAGTGAGAAAACTTCTCCATCTACCATTCCCATCTTGCTCCCGTAACATATCCCTTTTATTTCTCCCGTGGGTTGTAATGAGGAGGGGATCAGAAAAACTTCTGTTGACAGGATATCTACACCCTTTACCCATAATACTAATTTATGCCGATTGATTTCCATTTAAAAGTTGTGTCTAAACTTACTGTTAATCCATTAAATCCTATGCACATATGATATATCTAACCTAACCTTCCAACGGTATAACTATATAACTATATATATATATATATATATCTTATATATAAAATCTCACTTCCTAAAACCCAAAGTGGGTAATAATTTTAAATAGGAAGGAGGCAGACCCAACGACCATTTAATAACTCATCCCCGAAGCGGGCCCTCCACAACATAAATGCTAGTCAATCGGTTCTAGCTACAAAGATTAATGACCCTATATACGACTTTATAATTTAATTATTGCACTACTAATGCATCTTAAAGACCCATTTAAGGGTTAATTTCCCATCTCCAACAAACAAACGGCTAACCATCAAACTTCGAGGTCTGTGCGTATCCCATATGGATTCTACACTAGCAGGATGCGAAATCTTTCAGGGAATAACCAAGTCTTTGTTAATGCTCGCTTGGTATCACTAGTGGCCATAGCCTATATGACAGCCTTACTACTAAATATCGATCTAACAAAAATATTGACATAGCCTACTGACCTACCTCGGTTGACATACCTTTTAGACAAACCAAATGTTAGTCAAGGAAAATGCCCCTTTTATTTATCTTACACCTCTTATTAGAAATGAAGCACTACCCATTTCCTTAAAAGTACTGGACTATTTAATACTTCAAATCTAAAGCGAACCCTTGGTTTATTTTCCCATACCTATCCACAAACACATATCCCTTTCCTACGGGTCCTAGGTTGGAGATGTCTCACATCAGTAGTAAGTATACACAACTGCTAGCAGTCTCTAGGTGAAAGGCAGAATTTCATTGTGTAACTTTACTGACCTCGCATCCCAACCTACTAAACCAGATCAATCATTCTATGCCTAAATATTAGGCTAAGCCCACTAATTCACGTACATTCTAAACGTATAGTTCAGGCTATATAAATTCTTACTATGAAAATAAAATATATTGCCTTCTACATATATTTAATAATGTGGAAATTTGCATCGGTTCTGGCTGTCTTTTTTGTATCGCTCTCAAGCACCTTCTTCATATCAATTACAAGTGCTGCGTTCTCTTCATTCAAGTTCACGTGTTGACCGATACGAACTGCATCGATTCGAAGTAGACCACTTCACTCCATCTTCATCGATATGAACAGCGTGCTCATATCGGTCCTGGCAACCTTCTCAGTATCCTTAATTCGCATCGATCATAAGGCTTGATCGATACGAAATTACATCGAATTTAACTACTTCGAGTCGACCAAAACACCAAATGTCTATCTATTCAGTCCAAGCCCACAGCCATCGAGTCAAAATCCATTTAATCCTTCTCCCTGATCGATATGAAAGTCTTGTTCGTATCCATGTGGATCGATACGAATAGTATCGGTACGAAGTGCAGCATGTCGATTCATGTGAACAGTATCGATACGAACCTCTTTTCATGCGTTTTAACCCATCCATATCTCAAGCATACGAACTTCGATTGACCTGAAATTTGAAACGTTGCCTCTCCTAGCCTTGATCATCATTGCCAATCGATCCCGCCTCGATCGGAACTCGGTCAAACTTTGACGATATCGATTATAACCTTGTTTTCGATTGATTTCCAATCATAATATCTATCCTTCCTAGCCAATTTGTTGATATTTTGGCGTTGACCAAAAGATGGGATAATGTTTGCCCCCTAAAAAATGCCTTGTGGTAAGAAGGTGTGTTTTGAATAGTTCTGTATCCGACATCCGAAGTCCATATTCCGTCCATAGCCATATTATCTGATTCATAATCCGATCCCTTACCAAGTCATGCCATCCAAGTGCCTCATTCTTGACTGCTCCGTGTCGATGTCCAATTTTGAATCCAGTAACCACAGCCTTAGCCAAATCCATATCCATCTGAACCGATAACCGAGTCCTAATCCATCTTTATCCAATAACCAATAACCGAATCCAAGACCTCTCTAGGTCGATATCCAAATCCGCAACCTCTTCGGGTTCTTGCTAAGCGCAATCCACATCTGACGACCATGGTCCAGTGTCCCTAAACGTTGAATAATGCCATGGCTTGAGTCCTAAGCTAAATCCTGGTCGCTCTAAACCTTTGTCGAGCATAGTCCATACTCGATGACTTAAAATTGTAACCGATAATATAGGGCCTAAGTCCTAGGCCGAATACTGGTCTCTTCGGACCCTTGTCGAGCATAGTACATACTCGACGACCTGAATAAGCCAATATGCCACGTTCAGATGAAGAGACCTACCCCTTGCCAGGTATAATCCATACCCAACGACCATTACCAAAGAACCAGATTAAAATCCAATCAAAATCCAATCCAAAATTCAAATCAAATTGGAAAACCAGAAATCCACATCCGAAATCAAAACCAACATCCAAACATGAAAACAATCATCCAAACAAAAGTCCAAAACAAAAAACAGACAATATCAGGAGTTCAAAACAAACTCCAAAACCAACCAGAGAAAACGAATGTCCAAACCAAAAGAAAATGTAGATTACACATACCATAGCGTCGCAATTTATCCTCATTCAGAGCATGCCTAGGGGCCATCTCCATCCTCGTACATGAGTAAATGACTTAGCCATTTTCCTATAGTTTTCTACTTATTTCATATCATCCTTGTCAATTGATAACCAGTCGACCATCACTCATGGGCCTCGTGCCATCGTTGTTTGTGGTAGGCGGTGGCTGCTCTTGTTCCACCGCCGTATTCTGAGCCCCGATGTACTGTCGTAATTGGCCATTCCTTACATGCTCCTCAATTATATCCTTTAGATTCCTACAGCTGTTGGTATCATGCCCGTTCAAGTCGTGAAAGAGGCAGTGCCTTTCTGATGCCCTCTTACGTTCTGATGGTTCTCTCCTCGCTGGCCTTCGGTAGGGAAGGTGATTTCGAATCTCCATGAATATCTGCTCTAACGTCTCGTTCAATCCTGTATAAGTAGAAAACTTTGGGGCTCTCCACCGCTTTCTTGCTTTTCCTGATTCGTCATCCAGCTTCCTTTCCCCTCTATCTTTATCCTTATCTAAGCCTCCGCTGGATGGCCCTCCATACTCAGCCGCGTTTACCTCGTTTAGCTTCATATCTGAACATGCATCATCTTGTCGAAGGAATCTCTCAGCTTCATGAAAGAATTCCCCAAGATCTAGTGGTGGGTCCCGTATTAGAGGCACTTTGAAATCCGAATTCTCTCTGACTCCTGACACTACTGCCATTAAGACCATCGATGGATCCGGCTGATCCACTGAAGCAACCGCTGCATTGAACCGAGATAAGAAGGCTTTGAGCGATTCATCTGTCCTTTGCTTTACTGATGTTAGAGTCATTACATTCTTCGATCTTTTAATATAAACCCGAAACTGCTTTAGAAACCTATCCACCAATTTTGTCCATGTCCTGATCGATCCCTCTTCTAGCTGTCTGAACCACATAGCAGCTACATCCGTTTAGTACAAAGGGAAACATCGGGCCATCAATTCTTCTGATTCCCCCAGCACTTCCATATGTCTTGTGTATCTCATCAAGTGATAAGTTGGATCAGCCTTGTCATTGTATACTTCTACCAATGGTAGCTTGAACTCTAGTGGGTTTCAAGCCATTCTGATGTCACGAGTAAATGGACTCTTGTTCACCCCTTCCAGATCTCTGTTTGTCAATCCTCCACGCATAGTTCGCCTGATAATCTCAGCCAATCCAGCGTTGTCCTCAAGGGTCTCCCCTGAATCCTCGAGGGACTTCAGGCATGTACTCTTCATCATGCGCCTCCAAATTCCTGCCAGCATCTCGTTGTGCGGTGTCGCCAGGAATTTCTCTCCATCTTTACCAGGTGGCATGCCCCCGAGCCTGGGATCCATCCAGATTAGTAGATATGTGCTAATTAGGGATTGTTCCTTGTGGAGCTGTTCCATTCGATTGCCTGTTGGTCCTTCTACTCCAGCTCTGGGGATCTGCACTCCTGAAGCTCTAGCTATTCCCATTTGTCCAAACTATCTGAGGAGGTTTTGCATCATTTCCTCTTGCTATTTGAGAAGCTCTTCATGCATAGCTCCCATCATCATCTCCATTTCGTCTCTGGTGATGAAAGCTGAAGTTTGACTTGCCATTGATGAAGCCTCCTGGCTTCCTTCATGCCGATTTCTCTCTGTTCTTTGTCTTCTGTTCGATTGCCTTGTCATGGTTTTCATATCTAACTCCTTAAGCTTTCAAATTTAACTTCCAAGCGATAGAATCCTTGAGTTCAATTCTAAGTGAAAGCACCAAAATGTTTGCGCCAAAATTGGTCACAAACCCTAAATGTCGTGAAAGCATCAGTAAATAAACACAGATCATTGATTCAAATAATGTAGAGAATAAAAATGAAGATTAACAAACTTTAAACAGAAAGAAATTAACAGAGGAACAAGATTTATAGTGGTTCCGCTCTCTTCGGCCTACATCCACTCCAAAAGTTAGTCTTTTATTGACCTTCCTTGCTGATTATAGCTGATTACAGTGATAAAATTCGAGTATAATAGTAGCCTTGGAATGCAAAGTTGCTTCCGACAGAGTCTGGACATCAGATAGCCAAAAAGATCCTTTTCCCATAGGCCTTGGGCTCTATTTATAGGCGTAGAAGGCTGATATCTCGCTCAGATCTCGGGGGACTTCTTCTGGCACGTGAGTGGTCCCACGCGATCGATCCCATGAAGTTTCGACTTGATCCGTGATCAATACAGACGTAATTCGTATCGATCAAGAATTTTCCCAATGGAGTCGAAACTTGGCATGGACCTTCTTTAGCTCGTACGTAAGCTCCTGTGAAAATTTCATAGCATTTGGACTTGTAGATTGCAAGATACGATCGATACGAAATGTGATGTTCGTGTGGTATTTCGTTCGTATCGATCAATTTCGTATCGATACTGGTCATATCGATACCGTCCACGTGCTTGCTGATGATGTGGCACTATTTCCAAGGATCGCTCCTATTCTCATGCCGAGTCGAATGCTTCCTCCCTAGAATAATGCTTGCTCGTTCGTTCCAAGATCACCATCACCTCGCATCCATTAGTTCATATTGGTTTTTCCTTTCGTGTGGATCCTACCTGCGATCGCTGTCTGACCAACACGAGCCTATACGGAGTCGAAGTACATTGCACCCCTCTCTTCGATCGATACAAACAACGCGATCGCAACGATTTTGGCTGTCTTTTTTGTATCGCTCCCAAGCACCTTCTTCATATCGATTACAAGTGCTGCGTTCTCTTCATTCAAGTTCACGTGTTGACCGATACGAACTGCATCGATTCAAAGTAGACCACTTTATTCCATCCTGATCGATACGAACAATGTGCTCATATCGGTCTTGGCAACCTTCTCCGTATCCTTAATTCGCATCGATCATAAGGCTTGATCGATACGAAATTACATCGAATTCAACTATTTCGAGTCGACCAAAACATCGGATGTCTATCTATTCAATCCAAGCCCACGGTCATCGAGTCAAAATCCATTTAATCCCTCTCCCTAGTAGATACGAAAGCCTTGTTCGTATCCATCTGGATCAATATGAATAAAATCGGTACGAAGTGCAGCATGTCGATTGATGCGAACAGTATCGATACGAACCTCTTTTCACACATTTTAACCCATCCATATCTCGAGCATACGAACTCCGATTGACTTGAAATTTGAAATGTAGCCTCTCCTGGCTTGATCATCATTCCGAGTCGATCCCGCCTTGATCGGAGCTCGGTCAAACTTTGACGATATCGATTATGACCTTATTTTCGATCGATTTTCAATCCTGATATCTATCCTTCCTAGCCAATTTGTTTATATTCCGACCTTGACCAAAAGGCGGGATAACAGGTAGGTGGTGTATATAAGCCATATATGTCGTGTGACAATTTTTTTGGATAGTTCTGTCGTACCATATTAGCTTGTATACATCATCCTGCTGCGATTGAATTCTGATCTCGTTCCAAACCTTTGAGAAAATAAATTTCTTACTGTTAACTATGGTCCAGTAGTCCATATGTCCGTTAGAAGCCAAATTAACTTGCATGGTACTTGATGATGCATCCCTAGTCTATGGTAGTAATGTTGGTTGAAGTTTCCCATCACGTATTATACAACTCATCTTATTGCTTGTAGTGGCGCATATAGATAATATATATGTGTGTGTGTTTTTTTATTCTGACTATTACTTCCTATGCTTAGGAATTTTAAAACATTAATTTCCACAATTTAATTATTAAAGTCGTCCTTTAAAAGGATTGCCATTATAATTTTTTATAATTTACCTAAAAATTGAGGCTTTTGCTCCGTTTGAAATTACAAGGAATCATTCTTTTCTTTTAATGAAACAGATAGTGCAAACTATGAAGAAGAATGTCCATACTTTACACATCTCTTTCCTTTTTTGGTATATTCCTTGTTGATTCAAACGACGTACTTTTTATACATTTCTAGAATTAGATAATTTATAGAAATTGCACAGAAATAGATACAATTAAAATATACCCTGCTCCCAATAAAGTAAAACATTGAAATTTATATTCCAAGTCAACTAGGACGACCTAATTTGCAATCCAATTATAAATCTGGAATAAATGTTACACCTTTAAAAACATTCTACAATAATAAATATTTGGGATTGATTTCAAATTTCCAAATTATGTTGTACTTACTATTCCAGTTCCCTACCGTATTCAATATATAGGCGATATTCCTATATGTTCATTTTAAGACTACAACTCATCGGATCTTATATAGGCATAAAAATTCAACGAGATAAATTCCATTGCTATAAATAGATTATATAATTTCCCGCTAACCTTTCAAGCTTTCCGAATCTTCCAAATCTGAATCTATTCCTTTAATTGGACTCCTCCTTTCTAGTCCAAAAGAATATACATTAGAAGGAATATACATATTATTAGAATTAAAGATATACAAAGAGATTTGGGATTAAGGAAAATATAGATTTATATAATGAAATTTACCTTTTTCCAAAGTATTTATTCGCTGCTTCTCTTCTTCTCTTTTATTTTCTACGCATCTGTGATATATACACTTATATATTATAATTTTTAGAAATAATGGAGAAGAGAATATGGCAGAGCTTCTCTGCTTTGAAAAAAATATGAGAAGAGAAGTGAAGGGTTAGGCCTATATTTATAAGCGCTCGAATCAATCATTTTGGCCAAGGTTCTGCTCTAGCCGCTGTCGTGGTGACCGATCAACCAGCCCAAGGAGGGGGCCGACCGATGGGGTCCCATATTTATTATTATTTATTTTCAAATTATGTTTTTAATTATTTCGTTTCAAAAACTTTATATGCAAATAACTTTTTCGTTCGAACTATGATCGCAAAACTTCAAATGTAAATGTTACTTGGAAAATCACCTTGAACGTAACGGTGCAAGTTACATGGCCAAATTCCGATTTTTCTCAAATTCCATTTTTGAGCCTCAATAATTATTTATTAATTAATGTAAATTTTACGGGGTGTTACAAATAGATTATTTGTATATGAGACTTGTTGTATCAGACATTTTATTTTGACTTTCTGTATTTATTTTTGTTAATCAGTTATTTCCGCCAATGCGGTCTCTTATATATTATTCACCCTATCATTTTCATGCATACTCAGTATATTATATATTATCATTTCGCAATGGGATTGTATTGTTATGCCTTGGTATTGTATTTTTTAATTTTGTCTCGATAATTTGTCTCTTGTAGTATTCGAAAGTCAGGCATTGATGTAGGACGCTGATTTTTATGTAGTACAAAGGATAGGATGTTATAGTTTGAAAATCAAACTTGAAGTAAAAAAATGAGATTTAAAAGATTTAAATTGATTGAATCACATTGTTTTGACATGTGATAACTTATATAGATGTTAGGCTACGTATGTTTTGTGTTTGGAATGGGTATACCATTTTTTGATGTATGGGTTCATGTTTGAATGAAGATTATATGTTGTATGTATGTTTGAATGGTTGTAATTGCTCATCAGAGCACAATAGAGGATTTGGACGATTCTATGGTCGAGCATCTCCATGTAGAAAGATTACCAATGTGCTCATCGATTCAATACAAAAGTGATGGAAGGTCCATAAACGTAGAATTGGACTTCGATGTATAGGCCTTAGGGTGTTTGGAGTCATGTCGATGCATAAGAGACGTGCATGGGTCGAATTAGTAAGTGTAGCGATGGAACCAGTTTAAAATCGAGGCATTAGGACTACCATGGGAAATTTCTCCGGTATGTGGGGTCGACTTGGTGGCATCTGGTGGTTGGCTTCGAGTCTGAGGGTGGTTGCTTGGAATTAGGCTGGTTGGTGGTCAAGAACTGGACATTGATTCGAAGAAAACTTAGGGTCGATTATGGTTTCTATCCAGTTCGGTAGTGACCTTGCTTAAGGTTGGGGAAATACCATATACAAAATTGTGTTTAGGTGTCATAGCCAAACAACATTTGGTGCTCAGTGTTTTGCTTCAATCCAGTGGTGGGCTTTCTTGGAGTCGCCCTAGGAAATACGAACAAGTTAAAATATGGTTGCTTCATGTGGTTCTTTGAGTATGGCATAGGGTTGCTTCAGGTCATACTAGAGCTACTTGGTGGGGTTTTTGAAGTTGAGTTAGAGTTGAAGTGGACGACTCGAGATGACTTTAGGGTTCATGTAACAACAGACATCAAGTTTCGACACAATGACTTCAAACTTTGATAAGATAACTCTGCAACTTACCAGGAGTGCTTAGAGGTGTTTCTATGATTATGACTCAACAATTGGAGTTCTGATTGAGATCTATAAGGGAAATTTCTATGATAGGAACTTGCAAGTAGAATAATGACTATGCTCTACTATGAAGATAGATGATATGGAATAATGATTATGTCCCATTAAGGATATGTGTGCAAAGGTATTATTGATAACTCAAAGCTTTCTAGAGTGCTCTTACGAAAGGGGTATTTGGGGATGCCTACCTGAATTACAACTGCATTTAAATTTTACGACCGTGGACTACCCTAGACTTTATGATTGTGAGTCTGGTTCCTAGCCTTATCAAGTGGCATGGATTAAAGCATCGGGAGGCCAATATTCGATTGGTCTTTAGCTAACGATTAGACCATATGAGTTATCATACATCCAATGCACCTGAGTGATGTAAGGATTGTTTGATGGATGTTATGTTTTGATATGATTGTCTATCATTCTAGGGTTCACATGATGTAGTATTATCGACTTGTATACCCAGACTCTCGATACTATATTTTGATTTATAGTAAACTATATAATGATGATGATAGATTAGCATATATCGATTTTTATGTACTAACTTTTTGGATATAGGGATAGGTTAGGTATGATTCTACATACCCTATGTCCTTATTACTATATACGATTCTTATAGTGTTTTGAGATGATATATCGCTCACATCAGACTATTTTCTAACTCGAGGTTTTATGCTTTTCTTCTTATTATCTCAGGTACTCTTAAATGATTAGTTAGGGATATAATGCCTGGATAGCACATAGAGTTGTATCGAGGATAAGTAAAAGGCTATGCTTTCATATATTTATATCTTAGAGATGACATCATTTATATTCTGTCGTTCAGCATTGTAAAGCAACGTCAATACTTGTATTATTTAAGAGGCAGCTATTAGAGTCTATTTGGAGATTTGAGATGTACAGACTCTATTATTTCTATTTCTATATAATCTATGAACCTGTTGCACTATGATTTTCTTATTTACGATTCATTTGATTATATTACTGTTTGTCTTTTTTACATCTATTTGATTATTATATTTTTGTCTATGCACTGTAAGATGTTCTATAGGTTATATGATTTGAATTTTTGTTACTTTACACTCTTGAATATCATCATACATCAGTCGGGTACAATCGTAGCACACTCTACAGGTCTATTTGCGTACCGATTGTGCAGGGCCGTCGTCACATTTGGTATCAGAACTTCGGTTGCATAGTTAACCTAAGTTGATACTTTGATCAATTAGAGATAAGGTAGGAGCTACCACTTAGAATAGGTCAAGTGATATATGAGAGTGCATACTTATAGTATTTTGGTTTTCAAAGCTATATAATAGTATGTATGGTATATGCGACTTATACTATATGGCAGTGCTCACGTGGGTGCCATTGATGTAGCTTTCCTTTATGAGAGTCATATCATTCTTATTACAGTTGTAAGGTTGGGCAAGCATATTGGGCAAGCATGCAATGTTCGGATGATAATGAACATAATGCAAGCTGCCCAGAGAAGAATTCCAGCTATAGTTGATGGTGGTACTCGAATGCAAGCAAGACAGATCATTATTCCTCAGGAGAAAGCTAAATCGTAAGTAGGTAAACGTAGCAAGGGTTAAAGGAATAACAAAGCGGAAAATAGTCCAGAATCTAGTGGTCCAAAGAAAGGCAAGTGGGAGCCTACTTGCTATACCCACATAAACATGGGCCATATACACAAGGACTATGGAAGCATAGAAAAAAAAGCTATAATTGCAATAAGTTTGGATATGGAAAGGAAGACTGCCCAGGGCCAGTTAGAGCAAAGCAACCCTAAAGTGAGACTGATAGGGTTGAAAGTCAAATGGGAGTTACTTTGCTTTAATTGCAATGAAATGGGTCGTCTTAGCAAGGACTACAAGGTCCTAAAGGATGGGAAGAGGAAGCCTTTCAACTGCTGTAGGTGTGGGCACATGAAGAGGTATTGTCCAGAGATGGTCGAGGAGGAGGAACTCCAAGAGAAGAGCAGTCCAAAGAAGAGTAAATGTAAACCTATTTGCTAACAATAGAGGCCATTTGGTTAAATATGGTAAAGCCGATAGGCAGAAATGCTACTACTACTATGGTTTTGGACACATCTAGAAGGATTTTCTAGAATTATTAAAAGACGAGCAGACCATGAAAGTTTCTACACTAGATGTTGATGCTCCATCAGCAAAGAAGGAAAAGGCATCATAATAAGAAGTAAGCTTTATTTGTGATATACTTATCCAAATTTTCCTTGATACCGATACATTATACCCATATGTGCAGTGATCTGTTTGATAGGTTGGGATTGATAGTTGACCGACCTTTGATTATTACAAACCCTATTAAAAGATCTCTTAGCCTTTGCATTATTTATCGGTTGTTACCCATATTAATTTATGGATGTTTGTTTGTTTGTGATTACTTTGTTTATAGTTTTGTGGGATTCAATATTATTATAGAAATGGACCGGTTGAGGAAGTATGCAGTAGTGGTGGACCGTGAGAGACCGTTAGTGACGATAGGGACCGACAATTGCGGAGATTGGAGTTAGGTTGCTTACCCGATGATGAGGTAATGTTAGTGTTTGCGTCAAAATTGGGCACAACACTCTTCGGGAGTCGTTGAAGAGATAATAGTCAAGAATGCAAGTTCAAAACAGATATTATCTAACAAAAACTCCAATCAACAGTAAGGAAAATGCATAGACAATCGATTTATAGTGGTTCGGCGTGTTGCCTACGTCCACTGTGAAGTTTTTTGATATTTTATTGATTCTCTTTCAATGTTTACAAGTTGTTACAGCGATCAACAGCAAGTTACAACTGGAAATTCGAAATCAACAATCAAATTATGATATAAGATGATGCAGATCTTGATCCGACAGAGTCTGGGCGCCTCAGAGTCAGAAGATCCCTTTTTCGTTGGCCCTGGGGCTCTATTTATAGGCGTAGGTTGCTGGTATTTCGCTGAAAACTCGGGAGACCACGTCTGGCACGTGAGGGGGGCCCACACGCGCGGTCTCAGGGAGTTTGGGCCCACTTTGGCATCGGTTCGAACTCCATTCGAACCGATCAAGAATTCATCCAATCGAGGTGAAATTTGGCGTGGACATTCTTCACCATGTACGCAAGCTTCAGTGAAAATTTCGTGGCATTTGGATCAATAGGTTAGGAGATATGATGGGTTCGAAATTGGGTTTGTTGCTCGGTTGTTTGGTTCGAAACCAAGGTTTCGAATCGATCCTTTCGAATCCATGGAGGCACGTGGCTTCGTGGTGGCGTGGAGCGCAAACTTCGAATCGATCCGGTCTTCACTCCGTGTTGACCGCTTCGACTCCATATATCTCGGCGTATTCGAACCGATGGAAGACACGTCATCATGGTTGGTTGACCCAGTGGATTCGAATGAGGCTACACAGGATGGGTTCGAACATGGCATCGTGGATGGGTTCGAACATGACTCCACGTTTGGGTTCGAACAATGCTTTGTGATGGGTTCGAAGCGGCTATTCTCCGATGGGTTCGAGGTCTATTGTTATGAGCTTGGTAGGTTCGAACTCGATGGTCTCGAACCCGAGGCATCCTGATGGGTTCGAACCTGATGGGTTCGAAGGTGGTGGAGACAAACCTGAGGTGGTTCGGTGGATTCGAATCTTATGGATTCGAATCTTATGGATTCGAACGCGATGGTTTCCAAACGTTGGTCAACAATGGATTCGAAACCTAAGCCTTGCCCTTCCAATTGAATCGATCATAACTCGAGCATATGAACTCGGATTGACTTGAAATTTGAAATGCTGACTCCTATAGTCTTCCTTGACGTGTCCTATCAATTGTAGCTCAATCTGGACTCGGATAAAATTCAGTGATATCCATGGCGAAACGAAGTATTACCAGCCTCTGAGACGAACTGTTCTCCGTTTCTGACCGATTTTTTGGTATCGCGGCTTTGCCAAAAAGCGGGATAACATTTTGCCCCCCAAAGTACGTCTTGTGGGAACATGACGTGCTTTGAATAGCTGCAATCTCTCTCTGAACAATCATTGCTCTCTTTTTTGCTGGAACTCGTATGCTGTGTTGTTGTAACCTTGTGTTGACATGATTGATTGCTGTATAATAGTGCTTAGCCGTTGGCTGTTGCATTTGTAACAGGATGAGTGTTTGACCCCTGCAAATGTTTAAAATCGATTATTAGTTCGACTTTTATGTATATATGTTAGTTTGACCCTTGCAAACGTTGTGCGTTCACGAGTCGTTGCCAGCTTGGTTGGCTATTGAATTTCGTATCGATTCTCTCCTGAACCGATTTGGAAACTTGAGTTGAGACGACGCTTGACGGTTGTTTAGAAAAGTCCCTTCGTATCGATCCTCTCCTGAATTGATATTGAAGGTTGAAGGAATTGAATTCTATATTGCGTGAGTGTAATGTTTCGAACCGATGCATTCGAGCATCGATGGGTTCGAAATTCACGTTTGTATGGAAGCGGTATGCTTGTGCTATGATGGATTCGAAGTCAACATTCGAACCGGTTTGAGGGAATGGATACGAAATTATTATTCGAGTCGATTCGAATTGGAAGAAGATGGGTACGAAGTCATCTGTCGTATCCATAGGCCATGGATGGATTCGAAGTGGTTGATGTGAACAAGGTCTTCGAATCGATGTGCCCACAGTTCGTTTCGCATCGATGCAGCCTGTCACTTTGTATTGCGTTTCATACCGTTGTAGCATGAGGTGAACTTCGAATCGATAGGGCTTTAGGCAGATGGGTTCGAAAGCTAACTTCGAACCGATCTGGTACTTGACCGGTTATGGCCGGTTGGGTTGACTGGGAGAGCAATCGTCTCGGTTGCTTTCAACGCCTCATATAAATAGCAGTGGGCTCGCCATTTTTTACTTTTTACTTTCGCCTTGATTTTTCTGTGTTCTTCATCGTTTCGGAGCTCCAAAAGAGAAAACACTGTGTCGCATCATCGAATAGACCAAGATTCAAGTCTTCAATCTCTCGAATTCATTGTTCAAACTAGGTAATCAGCCTCGAACTCAAACGGCGAACGGCAAAGTTACTTCGAACCCGCGCCTTTCTATCGATTGGTAAAGTCAGATCTGGCCTGGCAGAGGGCTTCAAAGCCATATGGGGACTCGTGCTCGAATCAATTTCTTGGACGACCCTATGGGGGTGACGCAGTTTGTACCTATTGATGGGTTCGATGGTTTCATTCGAATCGATGGATTCGAACCCATCGGCCGTGGTTTCGAAGTCCACAACTTCGCATCGATACGAAGAGTATCGATGCGAACGTGGATGACGTTAAGTTGAGGGTTCCCTTGTCGTTTCGAACTTGTCAAGCAATGATCGATTCGAAGTCGTCCCTTATCAATCGGTTCGAATTTGGCATCTGGCTATCGATTCGAAGCGCGTCTAACTGCATGGGTTCAAAGCGACGTCAGGATGGGTTCGAACGAAGAGATGTTCGGTTGGGTTCGAACGAAGTCCTTGTGATGGTTTCGAACCCTCTATGATGGATACCAAAGTTTGATATTTTCTAGGCATAACTCCGACGAGCTTCACTCTTGCACATTTGGACTTGAATATTAAACTGCATACTTGACCGCCTTTCGAAGCTCGTCGATGGAACTATAACAACTTTTATCCGGATCAATTTCCATCATGGTAACGGATTAGTGATGACGGTCAGCGATGACGGTCATTATAGCTGGACTCCGTAGCTTTGTCGTTTGCATATTTCTTTAACTCTGCAACATTTATTCAAGTAATGCATGTCACTGCACAACATACACTCATACACGCTACACTGGGGAACGCACGGGTTTTTGTCGTCTAACGATGGTTTCTCGTGAGTTAGCTAGTTATGGAACCGTCAAGTTCACAGCAGCAGGAGACTCAAGTTACAGTCTCTCCGAGGCTAGAGATTCCGGATATATATCCTGAGATTATTGGTCCAGCCCCGGATGAACTTCCCGATGCGTCGTTCATTGCCAACCCATCAGATTCCGTTCCATCCAATATCTCTGAAGACATGTTGGGGAGAATATGTTTGAGGCACGTCCTGTCGCTGGATGATGTGCTACTGCCGGGGCCGAATGATAGACCGCATCATCCGCCGGAGGGATATACAGCATTTAACCGCCATGCGTGCGCGGCCGGGACACTTCCCCCGTTCAACGAGTATATAAGGGAAGTATTGTCGTTTTTGAGGATCGCCCCATCTCAGCTGCACCCGAACGGATATGCGTCGATCAATAGCTTGTTCATTGCATTTATGGAATATCTCCATCGACCACCGCTCCCAATTGAGATCAGATACTTGTTCAATTCCAAAACTCGGGGTGATTATCCCTCCTTCACATTTCTGGAAGCGGTGAGAAATTGCCAAGTGGTTATCGGGTCTTGGACTAGGTTGAGCTATTATAGGACAGAATGGTTTTATGTCAGATGTCCTCCTGGATTTGCCCGACGATGGCTATTCAGACGTGAGTATAGCTGAGTTCGTAAATAATTACTATGGCAATTGCAGCCGAAGTGGAACTTATATTTTATCCTTTTTTTACAGCGGTGATTCAGCGACCTGAGGGTGAGCACTTTAGGGAGATGGTGCGAGTGCTTCGAGAAGTCCCGAGTGGAGATAGGGATATCGACGTGTTATTGACGGATAGGAATCTCCGGGCCTGCGGTTTGATCGAACAAGGGCAGAGCATAAGCTTTGAGGTGGCACTAAGGGTCGTCTCGAAAAAATGAGTCAAGCACAAGAAACCCAGAGTTACGACAGCTGAGGAAGCTGACTCTGAAAGAACCCACACCGATGATGAGCCGCTGACCGGGCCTACTGACGCAGTTCCGGATGTCGCGGAGCAGAGAAAAGGAAAGGCTGCCATGGTTAAGTCAAGTAAGAAGGGGAGATGGAAATCGGTCGTCATGGCTCGTTCTGCTCCCGGAGTTAGAATCTCGGAGATGTCTCCTCCGAGAACCGAAAATCTCTTTGAAGGGCTTGCCGATCTTCCAATCCCGGACGATGTGTCTTTTCAACATGATGCCGGGTCGGAGGAATTCCATCGCACTCTAGAATTGAACGAGCCTCTTATTACTAGCGAGGTCGACACTTCTGGTTGGTCGGGGGGAATGCATATTCATACACATTTCACGACACTGCATAACCTTTGACTGTAAACTACCTGTTTTGAAAGGTGATTAACTCTATTTTATTTTGCTTCGCAGATATCATGTCTAAGCGAGGTTCAATGCTTGGGAGTCTTCGACATGCCCGTAAGCCTTCATATTACGATTCGCGCAGACGAGAAGGGGATAGAGGTTATGATCAGGGGCGCTTTGGGCATTATGACCAGGGATGCTCTGGGTATTCTAGTCATGAGAGATATGACACGGACAGAGGCTATAAGCGTCGATCGCGATCGCGTACCCCTCCTCCTTCCAGAGATCCTCGTACAACCTCCTGCTTATGTCCCTCATCCTTCCGAGTCTTCTCGATATACGTCGGTTTCTCAATCTTCCCGATCTGAGGCGATGACCCCGATAGTCGCAGAGCAGCCTCCTACTAAAATCTCGGGGGAAGGGGCAATTAGACTTGCGCAATTAAAGAGGGAGTTCCCGAATATTTGCTTCGATAACTACATCTTTCCCCCGAACCTGAAAAGAGTCCCGCCGGAGGCCGAGCGGTTAGCGCTCGACTATGTGCATGACTTTTACACCCAATACAAGGCGTGGTATAGGGCGACCGATAAGGCATCGGCGTTGGCCTTCGAACGAGCGGCTACCATTGAAAAGCTTCAAACCGAGCTGGCTCAAAAAGACCGTATCATACAAGTGCTGAATACCGAGGCTGAATCGTCTCGAAAATCAGAGATGGAGGCTCTTACAAAGGCCGATGAAGCTCAAGTAGCCATGGATAGAATGAAAAAGGAGCACTACGTTACGGTGGAAGACATGGGCCACCGGAACACTGTCGTCACTGCTGAGCGGGATGCGGCGTTAAAAGAACTTAATGAGCTTAAGGCTAAATTTGCCGAAATTATTAAAGATAGAGATGATGAGCATAACACGACGCAAGAAGCCTGCGAGCAGGCCGTAGTGCTTCGCACTGAAAGAGATGTGGCCGTGGCCAAAGTTCAGGCGGTTGAAGCAGAGGTGGAGGGGAAGGTTCAACAGGCAGAGGCCAGGCTAGAGGCCGATATCGAAGATTTGCTCATAACTTACAACTCCAATGTGTTAAAACACAGAAACTTGACCTGGCTTCAAGATTATCCGGTTCACCTTCGTAGCGCCTGGGACCGATTGGTTGAGGAGGAAGAGGAAGCGCATCCAGGTGAAGCGGTCGATCGATTCGAACTTGAAAACCGGCTGCTCACAGACGATGAGAAGAAGGTCCTTCGTGACGCTATCATTGCTCATGAGAAGGAGATGATCGGTGGTCGTTCCCTGGAAGTCGGAGAGGGATCAGGTGTTGAGCACCATTCTGCTGTTACTGAAGTCACCACACCACCTTCGTCAGTGCCCGTGTCTGCGGTTGGTTCGCAACCTGTTCCTGCTTACGACCCGAAACAGCCGCGCCTATCTCCTATTCACGAGCATACTTCCGAGGCCGTTCAGCCGTCTGCGAGCCAAATCGGGGAAGGTATTCCGAAGTTATCTCAAGCGTTTTCTGAATAGAGTGTTTGTTTTGCAGCAGTTACTAATAACTTCTTATTTTTTGCCTAGTGACTGGAGTTGCGCCGACTGTTGTGGCTCAAGAATCAAGCAAAGGAGATAAGGCCATCGCCACCGAGACTACTGTTGTAACTGCGATATCAACTGAGGCGGCGCAGGGGAGATCCTTATCCGTTGATGAACAAATGGTGAGCGAGCTGCTCGGTAAGCAGGGTGGTTCTTTCTCTGACTTGCCATTTATCATCGTTAGTGGCCTCCCGCCGACCTCAAGTCCTTCGATGCAGACCGTGGATGCCCCCAGCCAAGTCCATGCGACTCGTGATGAGGAAATTCTGGCTGAAATCAGCGCCGAAATAGAGGCTGCGGGGCATAGTGGTAATGTTAATGGTAGTACGGCGGCGCAGAGTCCTGCACCTGCTAGGGTAGTGTCATCGGGTGGCACTATCTCAACTTCCGTTACGGATCCAGTCCCTCCTACTCCTCCGGCAGGAAGCCTCCATGCAGACTCAAGCTCCGAGGAGGATATTGACATCATGCCTCCAGCCGAAGAGCCACCGCCGGAGAGGAGACATTCAAAACGAAGAATTTCTGTCCCTAGTGACACTGATGATGTACCACTAGTAAGAAGGACGAAAAAGAAGAAATAAATCGGCTTCTCAAGTAGATGTTTTGGTAGATAGGTACTTGTCTTCGTTTTTTGTCAGTAGGTCGTGTATAGATGCAGGTTCGGCCCCTGCTAGTAGGCATTCTTTTTTGGAAGAACTTATTTTCGTGTAAGTTCTTGTTTCAAGTTAGTTGAAATAAAATTTAGTTCCTTTGTTTCAACTCTTGTTCTATTTGTGCTTAAGTACTCGTAGTGTCTTGTTTTCGGTCCGGTGTACTTGTGGTGTTTTTACCGTTTAAGTAGAGTTCGTTTCACTTGCCAAGCCTGAAAATCTTGATCACAGGTTGTGATTGATGAATGAGTTGAACTTCGGACGTTGTATCACTTCGGTTAGTGATTAATATTTAGCTTTCGTGCCCCCCAGTTTTGGGGAACAGCACTTGTATTTTTGGTGGTTGATCGCACTCGTTGCAAGTCTTGAGCACACGTCCGCATTCCGGGGACTTAGAATAATTTGAGATCGATAACCTGGTTTGCATTCCAGGAATTCGAGAGTTATTGATGCTTGTAACACGGTTCGCGCTCCGGGAACTTGGGAATGATGTTCACATTCCAACTTGCACTCTACGAACTCGGAGTTAGTATTAACACTTTAGTTCGCACTACGGGAACTTGGGAATGATGTTCACATTCCAACTTGCACTCTACGAACTCGGAGTTAGTATTAACACCTTAGTTCGCACTACGGGAACTTTAACTTGGTGTTTGTGCTCCAATTCACACGCTGGGAATTTGGAGTCCGCATTGATGGGTTGGTTCGCACTTCGGGAACCTGGAATGGATGTTTATACTCCAATTCGTGGTGTGGGAAGTTGTAGTCCGTTCGCGCAGTGGGAACGAATTATGGAATGTTTATACTCCAGTTCACGCTGTGGGAAGTTGGAGTTCGTTCGCGCTCCGGGAACGAATTGTTTAATGTTTATACTCCAATTCGCGCTCCGGGAATTTGGAGCCCGTTCGCGCTCTGGGAACGAATTGTTAAATGTTTATACTCCAATTCGCGCTGTGAGAAGTTGGAGTCCGTTCGCACTCTGGGAACGAATTGAAAGTGCGGTGTGTATACAATTATATGTGCTAATATAGTATACACGGATCGTGTAATATGGATTACAATACAAATGCGGAAATAGATGATAATAGCATTGTAAATAGAAAATAGAAAAATCACACCAGAGATTTTTATACTGGTTCGGAGCACCGTCCTACGTCCAGTCCCAGACTTCTATCTGGATTTTCACTATTAACTACCTCGCTTCACCCGGAGGAACAGGTTTACAACACCCGAACAACCGAACGGGTTTCACGCCTCTAATATACTGAGGACTTCAACACTTGCCTCTTACAACACAGAGGACTTCAACAAAAGAACAAATACAATTGTTGTTGACAACTTGTGTTCTTGAAAACACGGATTTGTCACTAGCAGTACACCCTTCCTATAATCTTATCCTCAAAGTATGCGATATGATGTTTTGAAAAGATTAAGGAAAGTATATTATTGAATCAAAGGATATGAAATAGTTTCAAAGATTCAATAAATAATTTAGAGCTTTTTATAATACAGAATTGAGATCAGAGATTAGATTAAAAGAATATATGAAATCGTTGTGCTTAATCAACGAATTGGTTAGTTTATATAGACAAGAATGGTTGTAACTCTTTGCCATTAAGAGATATGATCTTTGGTGAAAGATTAAGAGATGCAACCTTTGGAGAAGAGAAGTGTCTTTTGAAAAAATTGCTTTCTGTTCAAAAACGGTCGACAGGCTAAAAAGTGACCAGTAGACAGGAATTCAAAATATATATACGTTATGTGCATGTGTGCACGTTCACTGTGCAATTTACACAGGAACGGTCGACCGCACCTATATTGACCGGTCGACCGGTGCCTGTTAAATTGCACATTGAATTGTGCAACTGCATGCAACTTATAAATTATTCGTATATATATTGATTCCCTTGATATGCATGATTATTTGAGGATAGATTTTAACAAATTTATTACTATTACAACAACAAATAATCAACCTATAATCTAGAGTACCATATATAGCTCTAATGACCTTGTTTTTGTCGATCGCCTTGTTTGTCAGAAATCAATCGCCTTATTTGTCAGAAATCAAAACTTTCATAAAGCTTGTGACTCAACATTCTCCCCCTTTTTGATTGATGACAATATATATATCTGCAAATCTGAATCTCCCCCTGAGTATGTGATTTCTTTCCTGCAAGCAATTGTTAGCCCTTTCTCCCCCTTTGTCATCGACAAAAAGGAGTAACAGATTACTAGAATATGATATGCGTAGAATGAATATGATAAGCATAGAAAAATAAATCATTAACACATCAAAGACATAACAGAGTTTACTACAGAACATAATGTTAATTGAAAAGCATAAATAACGACACTATTTAGTACAAGTGTCGAAGAATGTTTGTAAAGAGCTAAAACATAATAGAATCTAGGATGAAGCAGATCGAATCTCCTCTTCATCATCGTCGTCATCATCATCATCATCTTCTTCTTCTTCTTCCTCCTCATCATTGTTCCCTCTAGACGATTCGCCCTCGTCAGATGATGTCCATGTGAAAACTGGAGCAGCAGGACGTTTTCCTGGATCTTGTGCTTGAACAGAGGTGGATGAGGAACATGATATAGCGTCCCATAGCATACCGAAGAACGACTTGACCTTATTGAAGCGCTTATCAATTTTAGAGTCCATACGCTTGAGACGAGATTCAAGCAGAAATTGATTACGCGCAATGGTTTCAAGAGATTCTTTTGTTGATGACTTTGATCTTAAAAGTTTCACCTCATCGGAACGAGGTCGAGAGGAAGTTGCTCTTTGTTTTCTCGGTCCTCGTTGTTGCCATTCTTCAAAAGGCATAATCTCAAGATAAGGTGGAGGAAGCTTCATTCTTTTGATGGTTATGGAATCAATGCATTTTGGTTTTGAAGTTGCAGAATCAGGAGGATTGACCCCACATGCTAACAACAATCTCATGATATATTCATTATAGAAGAAATGAGGCCGGGTTGAATTATTTACCTTGAGAAATTCATCAAAAAGCATGTGAACCCAATTGATTTGAATTTCACCATAGATAGCATAGAGTGCTTTGAAGTTTTCTTTGTACACTGCATCATAATTTCCAAGTCTAGGAAAAAGAGAATGCATCAAGACCCGATGAAGTAACCTTGCTGTCGGTCGAAGTCCAATAGACTTAGTGCCATCACTATTGTCTTCTATAAACTGATGACTTGTACTATTTCGAGTGAAAACTTCGCAGAAGGTAGATGAAAATTCTTCGCCTCGATTTGGTATACCAAGTATAGAGGCAATTCTAGCATGAGTAAGAAAAATTTGTTTTCCACAGACCATAGACCAGATGACGCCGTTTGGATTATCAGGTTGATATTCATCAAGATTCATGTTGGCGTAAAATAATTTAATCATTAAATGATTTATCTCAACACTATTTGCCGAAAAATCTATCAATGGAGTAATGTTGGCATTATCGGCTAACCTCCGAACTCCGTAAGCCGTGAAATCATCAAATTTGATGAAAGATCCTGGATGAAACTTGTAATTTGTCATTTGATTCCATCGTGTTACAGCAATTGGAGTTTGAAGCCATTTTTTGACGGAGATGGTAAGAGATGAAGTTTCAGAGGTTGCTCCTTTCTTTGATTTCTTTTGAGGAGGAGCCATTGTTGGAGGATTTGTGATTTGGGAATTGAAGAATGGGAACTAGGGTTTGTGATTTGGGGTAAGAGAATAGTTTGAGTAGAGAGTGAATGAGGGTAGAGGGTAAAGTAACGTATAGGGTTATATATAAAAAAAACTGAAAAATGCGTAACCGGTCGACCTACAACTTTTGGCCGGTCGACCGTTTTCAACCAGAGAGCAAACGGTCGACCGGCGATAATATGGGCGGTCGACCGGTCCTGGTCTGTTGTGCATATAGGATTCTTTTTCAAGTTTTTTTATTATATATCAACCTATATATATATATATATATTATATTTTATACATAATACAAAATATAACCATCATTACACAAGAGATAGATAAATATATAACAACTATATATAAATCTAATGAGAAAGTTCGTCATTAGAATTATCGTTGTTTCCTTCAATACGATTCGACCATGGACTCCATTGTTTCTGAGCTCCTTCATTCTTTTCATAGTTCCGATCCCATGAGTTAGGACTTTTAGATGTTGATGGCCTAGACGGCATTGGTTCATGCACGTCATGTTTGTTGGAACCGCAGAAAAATGTTGCCAACTTTTCTAAAACAGACAATCGTGCCGATGTCCGTTGTTGCTCGTGATAAAGTTGACTTTGCCCGTAATGGAGTTGTCTCTGAAGGTCTATCTGATGTTTTTGGTAGTGGTGTATCTCATCAATTTGAGCTTTGGTTCGAGGAGAATAGAATAGTGTCCTTTTAACTCGTTTTGAATTTGGAGTTTTATCAGACATATAAGAGCATTGATGATGACAGCTTGATTTTTGTTTTGGAGTAGTAGGAGAATAATATTCGTCCGACTCAGAGCTTGTAATAGAAATGTGAGATTCTTGCGCACATTTGTCACAAATATGAGCCATAGTGTAAGTTGAATATAGTATTATGGTTAGATAAGAAGTAAAGATGAACAAAATAAAAATTTTTGCAAGCTTATATATAAGTTTCTTATATATAATCTTATGGATGTGAGTTAATGATAACTTTTAACCACGAAAATATAAGCAGAAATTTTATTGTAAATCTAAAAATAGCTTTGTTTTTAAAACTGAATTTATAAAATGAGTAAATAGAATTTAACCATTAAATAAAGCAATGGCTAATATTTAATATAAAAAATAGGTTAAGTAAAAGATACGGTTACTAGGAGAAAAGACATTAGTTTAGTTTAAACAAAAAATTATAATTAAAGAGAATAACCAAAAGAGAAGGTGTACATTAGTAATTGCTTAGTCAAGATTTTTTCTTGAAATTAAACCAAGCTCTCTTCGTAATCTAATAAAATTAGATTCGAGCAGCGGCTTAGTAAAAATGTCCGCTAATTGATTGTCAGTATGGACATATTCAAGACATATATTTCTTTTTTCAATATTATCTCGAAGAAAATGATGAAGGATATCAATGTGTTTAGTTCGAGAGTGATTCACTGGATTTTTAGAAAGATTTATAGCACTTGTGTTATCACAGTATATAATAGAATTTGATAAATGAATATCAAAATCTTGAAGTGTTTGTTGCATATATAGTACTTGAGTACAAGCGAGAGCCGCTGATATATATTCAGCTTCACATGTTGATAGTGAAACACAATTCTGTTTCTTACTAAACCAAGAGACAAGTGATTTTCCAATAAAATGGCATGTACCACTTGTACTTTTTCTATCTGTTCGTGAGCCACCGAAATCAGCATCACTATATGATACTAATTCAAATGGACATTCTTTTGGATAGAAAAGACCAAAATCTTTGGTATTATTAAGATAACGAATTATACGTTTCACTGCTCGTAAATGTGATTCCTTTGGATCGGCTTGAAAACGAGCACATAAACAAACACTCATTAATATATCTGGACGACTAGCTGTAAGATAAAGAAGAGAACCAATCATGCTTCGATATAATTTCTGGTCAACATTCTTACCACTTTCATCTTTTTCAAGATGTGTAGTTGTACTCATAGGAGTTGGTTTACCAGATGTATTTTGTAATCCGAAGCATTTGATAAGATTTTCACAGTATTTTTCTTGATTGATAAAAATACCGTTTGAAAGTTGTTTGATTTGAAGTCCAAGAAAATAAGATAGTTCTCCCATATGAGACATTTCGAATTCTTTGGTCATAATCTTGCAAATTCCTTGCAGAGTTTATCGTTTGTTGAACCAAAGATGATATCGTCTACATATATTTGGATAACCAGAATATCTTTTCGAGAATGTTTAATAAACAAAGTTTGATCGACTTTGCCTATTTCAAATCCTGAATTAATAAGATAGCTACGTAATCGTTCATACCAAGCACGAGGTGCTTGTTTTAAACCATACAGAGCTTTCTTAAGTTTGAACACATGGTCAGGATATTTTTCATGTACGAACAAAGGAGGTTGTTCGACATAGACATTCTCTTTGATAAATCCATTGAGAAAAGCACTTTTGACATCCATCTGATAAAGTTTGAAATTATGATGACAAGCAAAAGATAATAGAATTCTAATAGCTTCTAGTCGAGCGACTGGTGCAAAAGTTTCTTCATAATCGATACCTTCTTCCTGATTGTATCCTTGTGCTACTAATCTTGCTTTATTTTTGATGATATTTCCTTGTTCGTCAGCCTTATTTTTATAGACCCATTTAGTACCAATTACTGACTGATCAGTTGGTCTCGGAACAAGTTCCCAAACGTTATTGCGCTCAAACTGATTTAGTTCTTCCTGCATGGCAATGATCCAGTAATCATCTGTAGCAGCTTCTTTTGGATTCTTAGGTTCGATATTTGAGAGAAAAGCGACATGACCCATTTGATTGAGTTGACTCCTTGTTCTGACATGTGATGTTATTTCACCTATTATATTTTGGGCCGGATGGTCTCTTAATATTCTTGGTGGTGATTGTAATTCACATATTTGAGGAGTATTCTCAATAATTACTTCTGAGTCAGAATCAGTATTTGAGATGATTGGATTATCAATGACTATTGATTCGTCATCATCTGATATTGTGTGAGGATGCTGATAGATTTCATCAAAAGAGACATGAAGTGATTCTTCAATAGTTTTGGTTCGTTTATTAAATATCCGATAGGCCTTACTTCGTTCCGAATAACCGACAAATATTCCTTCATCGGCTTTTGGATCGAATTTTCCAAGCTGGTCTTTCGTATTTAAAATAAAGCACTTGGAACCAAAAACTTTGAAGTATGAGATTTTGGGCTTTCTTTTGTTAAACAATTCATAAGGAGTATTCTTGGTAAGAGGTCTTATGGACACACGATTTAAAACATAACAGGCAGTTGCGACAGCTTCTGCCCAGAAATGTTTTGGTAAGGTGGTTCCATTCAATAATGTTCTTGCACATTCTTGTAAAGTTCGGTTCTTTCGTTCTACTACTCCGTTCTGTTGTGGAGTTCTGGGAAACGAAAAATTATGATATATACCTTTCTTTGTACAAAAATGTTCAAATTCATTATTTTCAAACTCTCCGCCATGATCACTTCTTATATTTTTAACTTTAATCCCTTTTGATTTTTGAATTCTTTTGACGAAAGATTTAAAATGATCGAAAGTATCACTTTTATTTTTTAAGAAAATTGTCCATGTATAACGAGAGAAATCATCAACAATTACAAGCACATATTGACTGTGATTTATTGATTGAACTCTAGTAGGTCCAAATAAATCCATGTGCAGTAACTCGAGTGGTTGTAATGTTGATATGACTTTCTTGGATTTAAACGATGATTTGGTCAATTTTCCTAATTGACATGCATCACAAATGTTGTTAACTTTAAAACTCATTTTGGGTAGTCCTCTAACTAGATTGTTTTTGGCTAGCTTGTCAATAGTTCTGAAGTTTATATGACAGAAACGTTTGTGCCATAGCCATGGATCATTGTCATTAGCCACAAGACACATATCTGAATTATGATTAATATTCATATTTAGAATATATATATTTCTGTCTCTATAACCTTCAAAAACCAAATTATGGTCTTTATCTAAAATACTACACTTATTATTTGAAAAGGAAATTATAAAACCCTTGTCACATAACTGACTAATACTAAGTAAATTGTGTTTTAAATTTCTAACTAGCATGACATTAGTAATAAGAGGTAAGTTAGATGTACCGCAATTGCTCACATCGCCTTTGCCAATGATATAACCTTTTGAATTGTCTCCAAAAGTGACTGAGCCACCATCTGAGTATTTAATATTTGTTAATAAGCTCTTGTCTCCCGTCATATGCTTTGAGCAACCACTGTCCAATATCCACTTTCCTCTTTTCTTCAGTGGGACCTGCAAAAAATAGAATTAAGTTCATGGTACCCACTTTTTATAGGGTCCTAAGAGTTAGGTCTTAGGAGTCCAAACCCATTTGGGTCCGGTATCCCCTTTATATATATAATTGTTATTAAAATGTACATTATTCATGAATTGCTGAATGTATTTGTTCCTAATCAAATTATTATTTGTTTTAGGAACCCATATTTTGATAGTCTTGACATTTCTCTTTTGAAATTTCACAACTGGTTTTGGTTTGAAATATAATAAACTAAGATTTTTCTTAGCTTCAGTTTTTTGTACTTTCTTCTTCCTTTTATTTCTAAGATGTTTCTTAGTTTCATGTTTGTTATATCCCAAACCTTGTTTATCTGAAATAGATTGTGAACTTTCAATGATTTTAGTCAAATTTTCTCGACCTTTGTTAAAGTTAGAAATATTTTGAGTAATGTCATCAAACTTTGTTTGTAAACTAGCTTTTTCTAGGTCTAGAATTTTGACTTTTGCTTTAAGTTCATGATTTTCAGTAGTGAGAGCATTATTTTTCTCTTTTTGAGCTTCTATTTCTTGACTCAAAAGAGATATTTGAGAGTCAACATTAGATGATGATTCTTGAATATTTTCAAGTTCTTCTTCTAATATTTTCTTCTCATCTTTTAACATATCTCGTTCAAACTCTGCTCTACTTAAATCTGCTTTGACTACTTTTAATTGACGTTTTATGTCTTTATATTTGACTATCAATTCAGCATTAATATCAAGTAATTCATCAAATGTAGGAATTTGTACCTCATCTTCTGTTGCCATAAAACAAACATTAGCTTGTTCATTCTCCGAATCACTTTCACTTTCTGATGAAGATGACTCTGAATCATCCCATGTTACTGAGAAGGCTCGTTTCTTTGATTTGTCCTTCTTATATTTGAATTTTTCATTTTCTGACTTTTTCTTTTGTTCTGGACAATCCTTCTGCATGTGTCCCTTTTTATGGCAGTTGAAACATTCTATAGCAGATGAAGATGGTTTATTTGATCCAGGTTTCCTTTTATTGTAGCGACTGGCTTTTCGATATTTTAGGAATTTTTTGAAACCTTTAGCAATGAACGCCAAATCTTCATCTTCAGAATCTGATTCATTTTCATCTTTCTCAACATGAAATGCTACATTTTTCTTTTCTTCTTTCTGTTCTTTTCTAGCCTGCAAATTTGCTTCATAGGACATTAAATTTCCTATCAATTCATCTGGCTTCATGACGGAAAGGTCATTAGCTTCTTCAATTGCTAATACTTTTCCTTCCCATTCATTAGTCAGAGAGTGTAGGACTGTTGAAACAACATCAAAATCAGAATACTTTTGTCCTAACCCAATAAGTGCATGGTGAATAGTTTGAAACCGTGAATACATGTCATTGATTGTTTCATTTGGTTTCATTTGAAATTTTGAAATTGACTTTTCAGCATGGCTATTTTGGCTTGTTTAACCTTGTTAGTACCTTCATGAGTGATTTTTAGAGTTTGCCAAATTTGATATGCAGTAGTGCAGATACTAACACGGTTATATTCATTTTGGTCTAATGCACAGAACAACATATTTATTGCTCTTGCATTTACGGCTGCTGCCGTTTTCTCAGCCACAGTCCATTCTGAATAATCAGTTGTTGGATTCACTATTTCTCTTTGAGTAGCATTCCAAGCATCATAGCTACTTGATTGCATAAAGAATGACATACGTATTGCCCAATAACTATAGTTAAGACCATTGAAAAATGGAGGTCTTTGTGTCGATTGCCCTTCTGTGTAAGTGGTGTTTTGAGTGCTAGTACTTGCGTTATTTGCCATATTACAAGAATATATCAAATAACTGTGTTACGGTTATATGATGACCGTGCTCTGATACCAAATGAAAGTGCGGTGTGTATACAATTATATGTGCTAATATAGTATACACGGATCGTGTAATATGGATTACAATACAAATGCGGAAATAGATGATAATAGCATTGTAAATAGAAAATAGAAAAATCACACCAGAGATTTTTATACTGGTTCGGAGCACCGTCCTACGTCCAGTCCAAGACTTCTATCTGGATTTTCACTATTAACTACCTCGCTTCACCCGGAGGAACAGGTTTACAACACCCGAACAACCGAACGGGTTTCACGCCTCTAATATACTGAGGACTTCAACACTTGCCTCTTACAACACAGAGGACTTCAACAAAAGAACAAATACAATTGTTGTTGACAACTTGTGTTCTTGAAAACACGGATTTGTCACTAGCAGTACACCCTTCCTATAATCTTATCCTCAAAGTATGCGATATGATGTTTTGAAAAGATTAAGGAAAGTATATTATTGAATCAAAGGATATGAAATAGTTTCAAAGATTCAATAAATAATTTAGAGCTTTTTATAATACAGAATTGAGATCAGAGATTAGATTAAAAGAATATATGAAATCGTTGTGCTTAATCAACGAATTGGATTAGTTTATATAGACAAGAATGGTTGTAACTCTTTGCCATTAAGAGATATGATCTTTGGTGAAAGATTAAGAGATGCAACCTTTGGAGAAGAGAAGTGTCTTTTGAAAAAATTGCTTTCTGTTCAAAAACGGTCGACAGGCTAAAAAGTGACCAGTAGACAGGAATTCAAAATATATATACGTTATGTGCATGTGTGCACGTTCACTGTGCAATTTACACAGGAACGGTCGACCGCACCTATATTGACCGGTCGACCGGTGCCTGTTAAATTGCACATTGAATTGTGCAACTGCATGCAACTTATAAATTATTCGTATATATATTGATTCCCTTGATATGCATGATTATTTGAGGATAGATTTTAACAAATTTATTACTATTACAACAACAAATAATCAACCTATAATCTAGAGTACCATATATAGCTCTAATGACCTTGTTTTTGTCGATCGCCTTGTTTGTCAGAAATCAATCGCCTTATTTGTCAGAAATCAAAACTTTCATAAAGCTTGTGACTCAACACGAATTGTTAAATGTTTATACTCCAATTCGCGCTCCGGGAATTTGGAGTCCGTTCGCGCTTTGGGAACGAATTGTTAAATGTTTATACTCCAATTCGCGCTGTGGGAAGTTGGAGTCCGTTCGCACTCTGGGAACGAATTGTTGAATGTTTATACTCCAATTCGCGCTTCGGGAATTTGGAGTCCGTTCGCGCTTTGGGAACGAATTGTTAAATGTTTATACTCCAATTCGCGCTGTGGGAAGTTGAAGTCCGTTCGCACTCTGGGAACGAATTGTTGAATGTTTATACTCCAATTCGCGCTCCGGGAATTTGGAGTCCGTTCGCGCTTTGGGAACGAATTGTTAAATGTTTATACTCCAATTCGCGCTGTGGGAAGTTGAAGTCCGTTCGCACTCTGGGAACGAATTGTTGAATGTTTATACTCCAATTCGCGCTCCGGGAATTTGGAGTCCGTTCGCACTCTGGGAACGAATTGTTGAATGGAATGTCGTGTGTTGGTCCAGTTTAGCCTTCGATGTGTTGGCTTGTCCCCGAGCTGGGGCTTCACTTAGTGAGTGGCCGGTTGTAACGCAGTCACTCGCTATTTGAATAAATTCCATTGTTCGATGGAACTTAGCTCTTCGTGTGTCGTGATTGTTGAACGTCATATTCGGTGAATCACAGCTTCAGCTTGAAGAGATTGCATTTTATTTGCTGAAGTAAGAAAATGTGGCAAAATTAGAGCCTTATTACAAATTCAAATTTCAGAATGAAAAGGAAGCTACAAAGCATTCATAGACTGAAGGAGCCTGTCATGTGTGACAGTGACGAGGTTCTTCGTCGTTCCAGGCCCTTGAGTAAATAGGCCCGCCACTGATGGCGTTTATCACCAATCTCCCATGGGGACAAGTCGAGTCTTCCTGCCTCGGTCGATTGGGTTCATTGATTGGATTGGACGGGCCCGCTTCTCTGGGCTGCGGTGTCCGCACAAACTGTTCCAGCTTCCTTTCTCTGACCAGTTTTTCAACAAAATCTTGTAAGTGACGACACTCGTTCGTATCGTGCCCGTAGCCTTCATGGAACCTGCAAAATTTTCCCGTCTGGATTTGTCTCTCTGACGACAGTCTTGGAGCAGGTTTTTCGTATTGAATTGTATTACGGGTCTGCAAATACAAGTCCTCCAGTGAAGTATTCAAAGGAGTATAACTGTCGAACTTCGGATTTTTGCGTTGCGGGCCATGATTTTGATCTTGTTTTTTAAGTTGATTCACGCTCTCTCTTTGCCGAGCTTGTTTACTTTTAATGTTCAACTGAACCTTTCTGGAGCTCTCGCCGGACTGTTTTATTGCAACATTGCTTTGGGTTCCTTCCGCATTTGGCCCTGCGTCAGTTTGCTTTCTAGACTGTTTCGCGTCTTCCCGTCTTAGGAATTGAGCTGCTTTGGCATGGAAACGGTCCAATGACGCAGGTGGTTTCCCAGCTAGCCAATTGCCAAATTCAGAATCGGGGTCGATCCCCTTCTTTAACGCCATAAGTATGGAGTTATCGTTTGGATTACTAATCTCTGCACATGCAGTATGGAATCTTTCTAAGTAGTGTCTGAGTGTCTCTCCGGGAGCTTGTGTGACACTAGATAGAGTGTTGACATCTTTCGGCCTTGCGATGTGCATGCGGAATTGCTCAATGAATTTTGTGGCCAGCTGGTCGAATGAGGAGATGGATCGAGGAGGCAATCGGGTGAACCACATGGTTGCGATGCCCACCAAGGATATAGGGAAACTACGACATTTCACAGCGTCGTCGGCTCTGGCAGCAGTCATCGACCATTCATATTTTAGAATATGTTGGTTGGGATCGGAGTTTCCCTCATACATGGGCAGAGTGGGCATTCGGAATCGCCGTAGGGGTTCAGCATTAAGAATATCGTCCGTAAAGGGAGTATGACTTCGGGAAACTCCCCAATCGTCGTTTGTGAACCCCTGACTCTCACGGATCATCTGACGTATCATAGTTGAAAGATCCGGCATTTGCGCCGGAGTATGGTCACGTTCCATACTTTGGGTTTGAACCGGATATCGTCGACGGTTCACATCTTGCCTTCTCGGCTCATAGTCCTCTGGGACGTACGGTTCAGGAGTGCGGCTGCTATGACGACGGTCTAGGTCCGACTGGTCTTGAGCGTCGACCCCTGGTTCAGCCGCAACGCTAGTGGTGCGGTATTCTGCGGCGTGATGAGGAACGGCGCCTCCTCGGGAGGGGGGTCCGGTTTGGAAGCTGGCTGACGGACCAACTCTTATTTGTCCAACGGTCAATGTTGGTTGGTTTCCAGCGGGTGGCATACGACTCCCATCTAACCAGGGTCGTGGAGGTCGGTTATGATAATCAGAAGATGAAGAACCTTCGCTGGAAGAGCGAGAAGCACGATCTCTCATGGATCTCTTTCGTTTCTGGCGATCCAGCTTGTTGATTAGCTCAGCATTAGCGCGTAGCTGTTCTTCTAGTTGTCGCCGACTCTGGGTCAGCTCTTGGAGTAACAACTGCAATTCTTGTCGGGTAACCGGACCCGACGGCTCTGAGTGCCCAGCGGCATCTTGATTTGATGGAGGTAGAGGGGCAGGATTCTGTCTATTCCGTTCTTCTTGATTGACGGCGTTTGAGGTGGTTCTTATGCTAACCATCTTTAGAGTTGAGTTCCTTTCCTAGACTTTATGCAAATCTGAATAGAAGGGAAGGAAGTTGGATTTAATGATCTGGATCTCTCTCTTAGATTTATTCAATCCGGTATCGATGACAGATCCAACGAGCAGGAGAAAATCTGGGTTTTTTTTTCTCAGTGAAAGCACCAAAGTGTTTGCGTCAAAATTGGGCACAACACTCTTCGGGAGTCGTTGAAGAGATAATAGTCAAGAATGCAAGTTCAAAACAGATATTATCTGACAAAAACTTCAATCAACAGTAAGGAAAATGCGTAGACAATCGATTTATAGTGGTTCGGCGTGTTGCCTACGTCCACTGTGAAGTTTTTTGATATTTTATTGATTCTCTTTCAATGTTTACAAGTTGTTACAGCGATCAACAGCAAGTTACAACTGGAAATTCGAAATCAACAATCAAATTATGATATAAGATGATGGAGATCTTGATCCGGCAGAGTCTGGGCGCCTCAGAGTCAGAAGATCCCTTTTTCGTTGGCCCTGGGGCTCTATTTATAGGCGTAGGTTGCTGATATTTCGCTGAAAACTCGGAAGACCACGTCTGGCACGTGAGGGGGGCCCACACGCGCAGTCTCAGGGAGTTTGGGCCCACTTTGGCATCGGTTCGAACTCCATTCGAACCGATCAAGAATTCATCCAATCGAGGTGAAATTTGGCATGGACATTCTTCAACATGTACGCAAGCTTCAGTGAAAATTTCGTGGCATTTGGAACAATAGGTTAGGAGATATGATGGGTTCGAAATTGGGTTTGTTGCTCGGCTATTTGGTTCGAAACCAAGGTTTCGAATCGATCCTTTCGAATCCATGGAGGCACGTGGCTTCGTGGTGGCGTGGAGCGCAAACTTCGAATCGATCCGGTCTTCACTCCGTGTTGACCGCTTCGACTCCATATATCTCGGCGTATTCGAACCGATGGAAGACACGTCATCATGGTTGGTTGACCCAGTGGATTCGAATGAGGCTACACAGGATGGGTTCGAACATGGCATCGTGGATGGGTTCGAACATGACTCCACGTTTGGGTTCGAACAATGATTTGTGATGGGTTCGAAGCGGCTATTCTCCGATGGGTTCGAGGTCTATTGTTATGAGCTTGGTAGGTTCGAACTCGATGGTCTCGAACCCGAGGCATCCTAATGGGTTCGAACCTGATGGGTTCGAAGGTGGTGGAGACGAACCTGAGGTGGTTCGGTGGATTCGAATCTTATGGATTCGAACGCGATGGTTTCGAAATGTTGGTCAACAATGGATTCGAAACCTAAGCCTTGCCCTTCAAATTGAATCGATCATAACTCGAGCATATGAACACGGATTGACTTGAAATTTGAAATGCTGACTCCTATAGTCTTCCTTGCCGTGTCCTATCAATTGTAGCTCAATCTGGAATCGGATAAAAATTCAGTGATATCCATGGCGAAACGAATTATTACCAGCCTCTGAGACGAACTGTTCTCCGTTTCTGACCGATTTTTTGGTATCGCGGCTTTGCCAAAAAGCGGGATAACAGTTAGCTTTCTGTATTCGCTCGAGATCCTGGATGATGAGTTTCCATCTTTGCCTATGACTAGGGAGTATCCAAACATATTCGAGGAGGTTACCAGATTACCACTACATATGTGTTAACCCGTTTTTTAACCAAGCAGTGGATTTCATCTAGAAGTTGAAGGTCAAAACAAAGACAAAATGAATCGAGAACTTGGAAATACGATCGAAAAGATAAGATAGTGAAGTTCAAGGAAAAACATTGCTTTTGGAACTCAGGAAACCAGTTGGCATCGAGAAGTTTCTCTTGGTATTAAGAGGTTTTTCCTCCTATTTTTATACTCTAAACTCCACACAGTTCATACTCTACTCCAACCTCTTATGTTCAAGTACTTTTCTTAGAGTTTAGATGTGCAATCCTCAGAACTAATAAGAAGAAAGCAAAGAAAGCATGATAGTTTAAGTATTATTGGAAGAATCATCGGAATCAACTCAAAATTCATGAAAAAGTGCCTGGAAAGCATCGAATTAAAGATAGGGGAGTAAGTCAATGGAAAGTTAAAGATTAAAGATAAGTAAACCTCTCGGGACCGAGAGGAACATCTCGGTACCTGGAGGTTTTTGTGGCCAATTAGGCCAATGTGCTCAGTGGTGACTTCTTTGACCGGTCTTTGGACTTCAATGCAAGTGGGATCCTAAACCTATGCAGTTGTTTCTCTATAAATTTTAGTCCTAAAGTAACTAAAATATGGATCCATACTCTACGTCTCCTTCACTCTTATCCCCTTCCTTAAATGTACCTTAGAAACTCCATTGTGAATCCAGAATCCACATATTATGGTCAGATCTGATAAAATTAGTTGTATTCCAGAGAAAAAGACTAATAATAAAGATTAAAGTGGACAAATGCTAGAGAATTTGCCGAACCACTATAGAAATTGTGTCTGCTTTTCTGCTTTTACATTTATTTTCTTAGAATTGGTGCTTTCATTTTATATTTGGGTGTTGGTGCTATTTTGGCATCAATATTTTGGTGCTTCCACTGAGAAAGAGCTATATTTCACAACCTAAAGCTTGAAGAAGATGAAAAGGCCAAATAGTAAATCAAAGAATGAAGTCAACCAGAGCATACAGCTAGGAGGTGTCCTAAAATTCTAATTATTCCATCTACGTGACTAGGGAGGAGATGAAGAGAATGATGAAAGGAATGTAAGATGGATTAATGGCTCGACAATAGGAAATGCTGGATGGAGTTTTTCAAAGGATAGAACAATAAGAAATAGTTTGTAACATCCTAGATTTTTGGGTTGATTAAGGAAAATAAGCAATGATTTAAATTGGATAATTTAAACCATTAATCTGGAGTTTGTATTCTTTTTATAAAATATAATTTATTTTAGAATGATTAATTCTAAATATTGTGAAATTAGGAAATGAATTCTAAATGTTAGAAATCACTTTAAAATCATTACTTGAATTTTATTTCAATTATGATAACTAAATTTAATTTGAATTTAAATTGGTTTCTAAATTACAAAGTGTAAAATTCTCTATTCAGATCATTATTGAATTTTATTCCAATCAAGGTAAATTAAGAAGTCATTTTATTTAATTGGGTTATGGTTTAAATACTTAGGCTTTTGATTCATGAAGCTTTTTAGTAAGTAAATAAAATATGAAGTTAGGTTTATAAGATAATTAAAAGAGAAAAAATTCTTTTAAAATAAACAAGGTTTTATTTTCTTATTGGGTGCATTAACAACACAAGCACAAGCTAAGAGAAGTCTTACTATCCTTCCTCTTTTTTTCTGTACGTTCAGTTTCCGAACTTACAGTAAACAACAAAAAGATGCCCGAAACTCTTTTCCGCTTTGAAGCCCAGAAACCAAAATCTAATCTCTTCAACCCCTCTTGTAAATTAAACCATTTTAGAATCTAATAATCAAGGTTTTGCTCTTTTAAGAATTGGAAGCTGCCGAAGTTGTATCCAACTGCTAAATTAATGAGAAAAGGAGAGTGAAAATTTACATAATCTATCTCCAAATTTGTCGATGCATTGTAGGAATTCTATACTTATTGATTGAGAATTTGGTTGGTGAATTTTGCTTCTGCAGTTGAGAACCTATAGATTCTTCACTGTCCATTTACGATAAAACCAGTTGCTGTGTTTCTAATTCATCAATATTCAATGTTTTAATTTCTCTAATGAATTATAATTGATTCCATGCTGGAATTTTGAGTTGTTATTGCAATTTCAAGTTGCCAGAATCATAAAAATTCACGGGATTTTCCATCTGTAGTCACTGGGTACGAGACCTGGAGCTGTACAGCTCTAGAAATTTGCGGCCAGTCTATAGAACTTGGGGTTTCAATCGACTGGTCAATCTTATCTGTAGCATATAGCTTCAGGTAATGGTTTAGTCGACTGAACCACCTTGTTCAGCTGGCTGGACCTAAGCCTAGAGCCTGTTCCAGGTGCTTTCCTCTTCCTCTTTGTTCGTGTATTTTGCTTGATAATGCCTTATTTTGTTTGAATGATTTGTGCTTCTATTTTGGTCTCTGATTTTTAGGAGTTGATTCTTTAATTTGATAATTTATTTCCATTTATATGATTTGGAGTTTTATAAACATATGTGCATTTATTATATATATGTGTGTGTGTGTGTCTGTATCTATGTTCAAATAAAGGAATTTACAAAAGATAGTTTTTATAATATTTCGATTTCAAAACTAATTTCTATATAAATTTAGCTCCTTATGTAAATGATTTTAATAAGAAAATTATATATATATATATATACTAAGTATTATTGTAACGACCTGGAAATTTCGATCCCGAAAATTCCAGATAGTTAGAAAAAGAAGAAAAGAGATAGACAAAGAAATAGAAACAAGTCACAGAATCTCACATTTCGTGGCAGATCAAATATAATATTAAATAATATAACATTTATACAGAGGAAAACTGTACTTGTCAAATTACACTTTAATATATCAGTGTTACAATATATACACAAACACTGGACAGATACAATCAACATGTCCCAGATATACAACAATATATCACAGCGGATACACTCCATACGTTCCTGCCATCTAGCTCGCCTCCTGTGCTCCAGAACGTCCTAACCTGAAAATCTGTAATACTCGGTCTGACCCGAGCATTACATCAAAGTAACACACGAGTCAGGCTGGAAACCAGCGTGAGTAAACCCATCAACAAGAAAATACTAATGCATATAACAATTTAACACCCGGGGTAACTCGTGCTTCACTACAAGTTCACAACTTGTTATAGTCAACACTTATATTCAAAAATCAATTCCTAAGTACTTTGACTTAGTTTAAAGGGTCCAGTCATTTAAATTATTCCATTTCAGCCTATTGATTTCACATATCAATCTATAAAGAATCATTGTAGGTTGCAAATCAAAGTAGATTCGGGTATTCACTGATAACCGACCCTGGTCTCTTCGAATTCAATACCATCTTAACCCAAATTATTCAAGTGAAATACAATTAAATTTAAGGTACAGGATGTCACTTTTTACACAGCAAATCATCATCTATAGATAACCATACTATCACTGACCACTCAAACATATCATGTCACAAAACATTTTATATCAGAGATATCAACCAATTCAAAGCATTTAACATTATTCAATCATTCACAAGCAAGATTTATCACTTCAAAATTTATTTAATTATCTCTAATTAAATTAATTACTAATCTTAAATCACTTAAATTACCTTTAATTAACATTAATTAATTACAAACCAATTAATTAATCATCTTTTAATTATCCATCTTAATTAATCGCCCTTGATTAATTACCCGTTAATTACAACTTCATTAATAGCACAAATTAACCTTCACCCATTCATATTAATTACACTTATCCTTAATTAATTTATCAAATTAATTATCCTATAATCACTTACATTGATTAGTTATCCTTTAATTAATTACACTCATAAATTAACTAACCCTTAATAAAATTCCCTAATTAACCAATCCTTTAATTAATTACACTAAGAAATAAATCCTTGATTACTTCCCTTAAGTAACCACGTTTAATTACTTCCATTAAGTAATTATCATTCATTGATTTTATTTAGTGATTAACCTTTAATAAATTAATCATCCTTTAATTAATAACTTAATTAATTAAGCTCATTAATAAATCAATCCTTTAAAATTGATTTCATAAATTAACTAACCTTTAATTAATTATCTAAATGATAAAATTGATTAACCATCCTTAATACATTGAATAATTATATATACATACACACACACACACTTCATTTAATTTGCCTTTGAAAATTTATAGGCTCTAATTTATCATACTTTGGAAAGATAATCGATTATGGGTTTTCTTTAATTTACATCCAAATTTTTTATTAACAGCCTTGCTTTAAAAAAAAGAAACAATGGGCCAAAACCCGAAGCCCATTCTGATGTCATTAATTTTCGCAACCCAAACTGGGTCGTAGCCCAAACAATCAACTACCACTTCCCGTCATCTTCCTCTTCTACTAGCAAACCGACTAAGTTCAGCACAAAACTCAGAAACGCTACCATCCATGATCGACTTAGGTACAAAATCCAGCCTGATCGAATCGAGCTCACTACCTCAAATTCGAGACTACGCTGACCAAACGCACGCAACAACAAACATGAGAACCACTTCGCCTAGACCACTTGTGCACCGTGACCTACGTGCACAACCATTTCCCAAGCCATCACGTCGCCGTGCCATTGCCGGCGAGTTGCATTCTGACTCCAGACCCAGTTCGCCCTGACGTCGATGCCCACAATGCCTTCGATCGTAAATCGATCTCCAGTCCCACAAATTCTCCCAAACCAGAAATCAACATCCCTCGCAAAACGGCATACCGCACCCACGTCCGGCCACTACTCCACACGCCACTAACCTCGATCGAAAGCCTACTCCAACATCTATCTCCATGCCAAAACTCACGAATTCGGGTCACTTCAAACGACACACAAATCGTCATGAACCAGAGGCAAAACCGAAATCCCCAAACCCTATAACCCACTCTACCTTCCAATCTAAGCCCAAAATCCCAAATTCGCCATGGTCGATGCCTCCACATTGACCACCAGCACCTTCTAGACTCGGCGGCACCGCTTCACGGCGGCGAGTTCACCAGAAATAATTTTTTTAAACGAAAATGTTCATTTGGAAATTTCAAAAAATATAGATTACTAAAAATTACAATTTGACTGCTAAAATTCGTAATTTTATACAACAATCGAGACTGCATATTTAAACCCTTGAATTAAAAACATTTATTTCCCTCAAAATTTTGGTTTTTCACTGTAAATTGGAACCCTGATGAACTACACTACAAAATTTGTTTCCAAACTATTTTTAACAAATACTATACTAGAAAATGAATATATTCCTAGTTTACATCAACATGCAAAAAGATCTAGGTGATGAGATATGGATTTTTAAATGCTGGGATGAATTAAATATTTACAACAGAGAACAAGATATTACATTTGTAGGTTTTTAAATCAAAGTTTCTCACATGTATATATATATAATCACCTCTAAATAAACATGCAAATATACGACCCATCATAGTTTCGAGGGATTCTTACACACAAGCACATATATAACAGATTAAATTTAAATTTGTAGTTTACTCATCAGGCTTTTATAATATAAAATAGAGGGCCTTTGAAACAGATGCTTGAACTACTGTAAAGCTTGCTGTTTAATTGCAAATGAGTTGAAGTTATTGATGAGTTGATTCTTGTTGTTGTTGATATTTGCTTGATTGATTCCTGATTTGGGAATTTGTGTTACAAGCCTTTAGTTTTGAATTAGCTTTTGGTTTGAAAATTATTTAACAGTGTTTTTTTCTTTGAATTTTTTTATAGGCTTTTACATTGAAATGTGAAGGTGAAAAGAAAGACATAGAGAGGAGAGTAAAGGTATCATATAATTTCATTTTCTTTTTATTTAATATTTTTGAAATAATTAAATAGATGATACTTGTCCTTTTCCTTATTTAATTTGCTAATACATGTTATTAAAGAGGTTTATAACTTAACACATGTAAGTTTGCATGCATTAATTAGTTTTTAAATATTTATAAAGCCATTAAAATTAATTTCCTAATTTATAAATATATTTCTTAATTTATATATATAAAATCCTTTAAAAGAAAATAATATAAAACAAAGTCTATTCTAAATAAAATTATGTATAATATATTTTAAAAAAATCCAAATATATTTATGATATATATCTATCTTTTGAATTCCAAATTTAAATTCAAATACAAATACAATTTAAAAATCAAATTTGAAATCAACTTACACAAATATTTTTATTTAAACAAACACGGATTCAATTTGTTTGAAAATAATAATATTTCTATCTAAAATTTTCTTATATCCATATATATATATATATATATAAAACCATTATAATTTGTTTTAAAAGATAATTTATCAAATTTTAAGTAATTATATTAGGAGATTATCAAATATTTATCTAGAGATTTAAAATCCAATTTTTATTATATTTCAAATTTAATTACATAACCAGATATCTTTCATTATCAGAATTTTAATCTGTTCAATTGAAAAACCAGTTAATTATCCAGTTACTGGATGTCCAAAAATCCAGGTTATCACATCCCTCCCTCCTTTGAATCTTTTCATCCTCGAAAAGAAACGAAGCCAGAATTTATTAAAATGTTTATAATCGGATAAATTTTCTTTGATCATTTTTAAATCACTTCTTTAAAACCTATATAATATTACCAAAATAGTTTTATAAAAATACTCTTATAACTCGATGTCTCAACAAGTCCATTCTCGTTCTCACAGAAATTCGTTCATACGTTGATCAGGCGTAATACTGAAAATCTATAAGTACTTGGTAAACCCGTTTTCAACGCCCAGTGAAAAATTTGAAAAATAATTTTATTTAAAATATAGAAAACTTTTTTTTGAAAATAGAGAGAATATCTTTGGTGAGAATGCTCTGGAAATCATCACCCCCATCCATGGTGACAGTTAACCCGATGGTTACATTATCATCCTGGCAAAATCCATAGATAACCGTAGGCCTCCGTGTCCCTCGATTACACCATGGAACCCGCTACAGATCGTAGTTACATCCTGGGTTACGTTGCTATCACAGCAAAAGTCCATGTAACTGTAGGCATCGGCACCCTCGAATTTCGCTGCCAAAAATGAAACTTCTCCACTCCCACATAAGTCGCAGACTACATCAGTCAAGTCTCAATGTAGCCTCAGACTCTCACGACGTCTCAACTTTTGCTATGTCTTCATAGGTCGCCGTCTACCGTTGTAAAATCAAATGTAGACTATTGGCTCTCAGCAGCATACACGACTTTCGCTATATTACCATAGATCGCAGTCTACCGATGTAAAATCAAACGTAGACTGTTGGCTCTCAGCAGCACACACAACTTTCGCTATGGTCTACAGTAGATCGCAGTGACATCGAGTTACACTGTCGTCACAGCATAACCCAAATGCCTCTGTAGGCATCAGCGCCCTCGACTTTCGCTACCCAATAATCCTTAGGAATTTCAGTTTGTCTGGACTTCCTCAAAGGATCCACTTTAGAACCCCCCCTTAGGGCTCAAGGCAGTACCACCCTGTGGTACTCCTAAGAAATTCATTTCAAGGGAGCGCCTTTTTCTCCAGAACCACTTTCAAAACACTTTATATTATACACATATAGTATCTTCCAAATCACACACCTAGTATGAATCTTAAATAAATTTCCTTTCTCAAAATCGATTCTCAAACTAGGCTTTTCAAATTTCCAAAATTGATTTTTCCCCAAAAATAAAAGCCTTTCCAAATCCATAGGTTCCAAAAATCTTTCCTAAAAATCATTCTCATAAGATCCTTCACACACACACACACACATACACACACACACATATATATAAAACTTTAAAAAATCTTTGGATCGCTTTAAACTTGTACAAATTCCCTTTTTATACTTCAAATACTTTCAAAACCTTTTTCTTCTAGCTATAGATTCAACAAGGGAAGATTTACCTTATATAACAAAGATGTTTATCCCAAATCAAATATTCAAATTTGATTTCTCATCACTTTTCTTCATAAAGTGAACCTTTAATCATAGAAATATCCAATTTCCACTTTGTTTCTTAATTCATTTTCCAAAATATACTCTTCCATTTCAAAATCATTTTACAGTTTTTATCCACAACTTACCAATATCAATTTCATTCAACCCCGTACGATGTACTCATGTCATTCGTATGCAATATCAATCTGATCGCTCACTCGATCACACAATTTCTCTTCCGAACTAGTATCGTCCACCCGACTTCCTAGTGCGGACTCAGATCTGGTTTCTTGATCAGAAACCGTCATTCTTCTTGCGTAGTCATAACTATGATAGAGAATATCCAGAACTAATCAACAATCTATATCCAGGTTCGCCATCAAAAATCGAGTAAAAATCCCAACTCGGATCGATATACTATCTCGAAATTCTATGCTCGAATCCGGATCAAAACGTTATGCGAATAGAACAATCTACGTACATCCTACGTATTATCTCTATTGATTATTAGTTAAATCAATTTATCCTTTCTACTCACATTCACTTTAATTTCTATTCCCTTATTCATAGTTGTTTCAATCCCATTTGGATTATCACTTTAATTCTTATCTCAAATGGATATTTAATCATAAACAGTTTGCACTTTGACCAACTTAAATTTAGAAAATAGCTTGAAAAGTTGAAAATAGATAAGTAGTTGAAAAATAGTAATTAGTTTATAAAACAGTTGAAAAATTGTTAAATAGTCCCAAAAATAATTGTAAAATAAGTATAAAATAGTTTGACTGTAAAAAGAAAGGTTGTAGATAGTAAATAGCTTGGAAAAATAGGTTTGTATTAAAATAATTATTTTGAAAATAGTCTAGAGCCAAACTGTTCAATTCCCAATCTCCATTCTCATCAATTCAACTTAAATTTCCACTTCCATTTAAATTGTCTCAATTCCAATTTGAATTAATCCCAATTCAAGTTGAGTTATCCTTAACTCTTTCCAAATTCAAACCAAATTCCATTTGAATTTAAAACTATTCAACTTTTGTCACAAATCCAAATTATTCAAATCAATTTCAATTTGAACTAATTTCAAATTCAATCTCACTTTAAATCATCTCGAATTATATAAATTCGAGTTAAATTTCAAATGTTGATTTAACCTCTTAAACCAAATTAACCTTTATTTAAAGTCTTTAAACAATTTAATTCTGAATCTAAATTCCAAAATTCCATTTTAAGTTATGTTTACTTAACTTATTTCAAAGTTCAAATAAAAGTTCAAAATAATTTTATCTTCAAAATTCAATTTATTACCCAATTTATCTTCCAACTTTAGAACCAATTCTTTAACAATTTTAATTAACAAATTCAATTCTTAACATTCAAATCTTAAGTTCAAAGTAATTCCACATCCTTAATTTCAAATTAAAGTTTTATTTCCCAATTTACCTCGATTACGGATATATTACCACAATCCATTCCTTCATTCATTTAAACAATTCCAATTCACTGTTTTAAAGATTATTAATAACGACGGTATGATATCATCCAAATTATTTAAAACATCCATCCATTTCAATTTCCAGATCTCTAACCCATTTTGAGATCACACAAATTCCCACATCAAATCAACCATTTAACTTTCCAAGTTAAATGTCAATTTCCATCTTGAAATTTCCAAATCAGGTTATTCATTCAAACTTATTTAACTTTTCTCTAAGTTAAATTCAATTTAATCCCATTAATCCCACTCAAAATTTGAATTCTCCATTTCAAATTTCAAATCTCTATTTCAAAGTTCAAAAACTTATTTTACTTTGGGTTATTTACATCACACTTTAGGGAAAATCAAAACTCATCACTTGAGAGTTTATTTCAGATCATCTTTGATATTATGTATATCCACACATATATACATATTTACTTCTTGGCCCACCTAGCCAAATTTTAAAATTTAAACTACCTTTGGTTTTAATTCAAAACAAATTCATTTAAAAAAACTTCCAAAACTTATCTTATTTTAAAATAAGATCACATTCAAAATAGTCTGAAGAATATCATTTCCTTTAACATTTTGAAACAATTTCAAATGTTTTTAAACCTAGAATTCAAAACTTCACAATTTAAAACCCACATCAATTTACAAGTCAGACTTATCTAAAAGTTTACTTCCTTAACACATTTCATTTTACTTTATCATTATTTACTAGGGTACAACATCCCATTATACAATAACCATTCCATATTCTAGTTTAAAACCATTTTCAATTTATCTTATTCTGAAAACACTTCTACAAATTTAGGATTTTAGTTTCAGTTTGGATCCATTTCAAACTTATCTTCATTTACTTCCTATTTGGTTGTATTACTATTACCACTTAATTTTAATTCAATTAATGCAACAACCAATTACCTCAATATATTAGAAAAATAACTATTGCTTAATAAACTTATATAAGATTCATTTACTTTTGTTACCATTTTAAAAACTTTATATAAGAAAATAACAAGTACGCTCTCTTATATATTTATACACACTCAACTCATTCTAGGGTACCATTGACCATATCCTTAATGAGTAAACCTACCAGAGCCAAGATTCTCGTTTAACCTTCTGCTTTGATACCAAATGTAACGACCCTGAAATTTCGATCCCGAAAATTCCAGATAGTTAGAAAAAGAAGAAAAGAGATAGACGAAGAAATAGAAACAAGTCACAGAATCTCATATTTCCTTGCAGATCAAATATAATATTAAATAATATAGTAGTTATAAAGATGAAAACTGTACTCGTCAAATTACACTTTACTATATCAGTGTTACAATATATACACAAACACTGGACAGATAAAATCAACATGCCCCAGATATACAACAATATATCACAGCGGATACACTCCATATGTTTCTGCCATCCAGCTCGCTTCCTGAGCTCTAGAACGTCCAAACCTGAAAATCTATAATACTTGGTCTGACCCAAGCATTGCATTAAAGTAACACCCAGGTCAGGCTGGAAACCAGCGTGAGTAAACCCATCAACAAGAATACCAATGCATATAAAAATTTAAGTCCTGGGGTAATTCGTACTTCACTACAAGTTCACAACCTGTTATAGTCAACACTTATATTCACAAATCAATTCCTAAATACATTTAATTAGTATAAAGGGTCCAGTCATTTAAATTATCCATTTTAGCCTATTGATTTCACATATCAATCTATAAAGAATCATTGTAGGTTAAAAATCGAAGTTGGTTCGGGTATTCACTGATAACCGACCCCGGTCTCTTTGAATTCAATACCATCTTAACCCAAATTATTCAAGTGACATACAATTAAATTTAAGGTACAGGATGTCACTTTTTACACAGCAATTCATCGTCTATAGATAACCATACTATCATTGACCAGTCAAACATATCATATCACAAAACATTTTATATCAAAGATATCAACCAATTCAAAGAATTTAACATTATTCAATCATTCATAAGCAAGATTTATCACTTCAAAATTTATTTAATTATCTCTAATTAAATTAATTACTAATCTTAAGTCACTTAAATTACCTTTACTTAACATTAATTAATTACAACCAATTAATTAATCATCTTTTAATTATCCATCTTAATTAATCTTCCTTGATTAAATACCCTTTAATTACATTAAGCCTTCATTAATAGCACAAATTAACCTTCACCCATTCACATTAATTACACTTATCGTTAATTAATTTCTCAAATTAATTATCCTATAATCACTTACATTAATTAATTATCCTTTAATTAATCACACTTATAAATTAACTAACCCTTAATAAAATTCCTTAATTAACCAATCCTTTAATTAATTACACTAGGAAATAAATCCTTGATTACTTCCCTTAAGTGATCATCTTTAATTATTTCCATTAAGTAATTATCATTCATTGATTTTATTTAGTGATTAACCTTTAATAAATTAATCATCCTTTAATTAATAACTTAATTAATTAATCTCATTAATAAATCAATCCTTTAAAATTGATTTCACAAAATAATTAACCTTTAATTAATTATCTAAATAATTAAGTTGATTAACCATCCTTAATACATTGAATAATTATATATATATATATACTTCATTTAATTTACCTTTGAAAATATATAGGCTCTAATCTATTATACCATGGAAAGATAATGGATTACGGGTTTTCTTTAATTTACATCCAAATTCTTTTATTAACAATCTTGCTTTAAAAAAACAAAAGAAAACAGTGGCCCAAAACCCGAAGCCCATTCTGATGTCATTAATTTTCGCAACCCAAAATGAGCCGTACCCAAGCCAATCAACTGCCGCTTCTCTTCATCTTCCTCTTCTACTAGCAGACCGACCAAAGTTCAGTACAAAACTAAGAAACACTACCATCCATGATTGACTTAAGCACAAAATCTAGCCTGATCGAATCATGCACACAACCTCAAATTCGAGAATACGCTGACCAAACACACGCAACAACAAACACGAGAACCACTACGCCAGGACTACTCATGCACGGTGACCTACGTGCACGTGCACACCCATTTCCTAAGCCATCACATTGTCGAGCCATCGTCGACGAGTTGCATTCTGACTCTAGACCCGGTTCGCCCTGACGTCGACGCCCACAATGCCTCCGATCGTAAATCAGTCTCCAGTCCCACTAATTCTCCCAAACTAGAAATCAACATCCCCCGCAAAACGGCCTACCACACCCACGTTCGACCACTACTCCACACGCCACTAACCTCGATCGAAAGCCTACTCCAGCAACTATCTCCATGCCAAAACTCACGAATTCCGGTCACTTCCAACGACACCCAAATCATCGCGAACCAGAGGAAAAATCGAAAACCCCAAACCCTATAACCCACTCTACCTTCCAATCTAAGACCAAAATCCCAAATTCTCCATGGTTGATGCCTCCACATTGACCACCAGCACCTTCTAGACTTGGTCGCGCCGCTTCACGGCGGCGAGTTCGTCGGAATTAATTTTTATTGAACGAAAACGTTCATTTGCAAATTTGTAAAAATATAGATTACTAAAAATTACAATTTGACTACTAAAATTCATAATTTTATACAACAATTGAGACTGCATATTTAAACTCTTGAATTAAAAACAGTTATTTCCCTTAAAAATTTGGTTGTTCACTGTAAATTGGAACCCTGATGATCTACACTACAAAATTTGTTTCCAAACTATTTTTAACAAATACTATTCTAGAAAATGAACATATTCCTAGTTTACATCAACATGCAAAACGATCTAGGTGATGAGATATGGATTTTTAAATGCTGGGATGAACTAAATATTTACAACAGAAACAAGATATTACATTTCCAGGTTTTTAAATCAAAGTTTCTCACATGCATATATATATATATATATATATATATATATAATCACCTCTAAATAAACATGCAAATATACTACCCATCATAGCTTCCATGGATTCTTACATACAAGCACATATATAACAGATTAAATTTAAATTTGTAGTTTACTCACCAGGCTTATATAAACAGATGGCCTTTGAAACAGATGCTTGAACTACTTTAAAGCTTGCTGTTTGATTGCAAATGAGTTGATTCTTGTTGTTGTTGATCAGCAGCTTTGATCTGATAATTCTTTAATTTTAAGTTTTGATTTGCTTGATTGATTCCTGGTTCATGAATTTGTGTTATAGGCCTTTAGTTTTGAATTAGCTTTTGGTTTGAGAATTATTTTACAGTGTTTTTTCCTTTGAATTTTGTTTTACAGGCTTTTACTTTGAAATGTGAAGGTGAAAAGAAAGACATGGAGAGGAGAGTAAAGATATCATATAATTTCATTTTCATTTTTTAATATTTTTGAAATAATTAAATAGATGACACTTGTCCTTTTCCTTATTTAATTTGCTAACACATGTTATTAAAGAGGTTTATAACTTAACACATGTAAATTTGCATGCATTAATTAGTTTTTAAATGTTTATAAAGCCTTTAAATTAATTTCCTAATTTATAAATATATTTCTTAATTTATATATATAAAATCCTTTAAAAGAAAATAATATAAAACAAACTCTATTCTAAATAAAATCATATATAATATATTTAAAAAAAAAATTCAAATACATTTAAGATATATATCTATCTTTTGAATTCCAAATTTAAATTCAAATTCAAATACAATTTAAAAATCCAATTTGAAATCAACTTACACAAATATTTTTATTTAAAAAAACACAGATTCAATTTGTTTGAAAATAATAATATTTCTATTTAAAATCTTATTATATCCATATATATATATATATATATATATATAAACAACCATTATAATTTGTTTCAAAAGATAATTTGTCAAATTTTAAGTAATTATATTAGGAGATTATCAAATATTTATCCAGAGTTTTAAAATCCAATTTGTATTATATTTTCAAATTTACTTACATAACCAGATATCTTTCATTATCAGAATTTTTATCTGTTCAATTGAATGAACTAGTTAATTATCCAGTTACTAGATGTCCAAAAATCTGGGTTATTACAATTATTAGCAAATGTTTCTAAATTATTAGTAGTATATCTATATATGGCTTTTGGAATATAGATAGTTGAATTATATTGCTTTTACGAGATTTTGGAACAATTATTGATATTTATAAATAAGTTTTGAGATCTATTCAAACTTACCATATATGTTTTAGCAAGTGATAAATAAATAGATATATGTTGAATAATAATTGAATTTATGGATTTTAAGAAGAGTAGTTTAAAAGTAAGTATATAAATAAAGTGGTTTAGAAATCATTTCTCTATATGTTAAAAGTGTATTATTTACTTTCAAGACCATAAATTCTTGTTGACTATTATTCTGCTTAGCCTTCGCTATTTTTATGCCTTTTGGGAATTTTACATGACTTTTGTAGTTTACTATTTCTTGCCATTTTTGCCTTCACCTGAATGAGAAATTTAATTAAATGATTTGGAAATACAAGTGGTATAGAACATTTGTATTACTTTATCGGTTAATTATTGGACTCGTTCGATTGAATATTTTTAGTCGAGTGGAATTTATGAATATTTAGTAAACATTTAAGTATCGCAAAGTGGTTATGGGACATGGGGCGATACTCATTTAATTACTAGTCGAAAGTATATTACACTTATCAAGTGGAGTTTACTAATGTTTAGTAAATGTTCGAGTGAACTCAAATGGTTACGGGAGACATGGTCATTACATGAATGATTACTACTTGGAACTATATAACACTTATTTTGATGAGTTTTTGACTCATTCTTGGAGTTTTATAGACTTTATATCTATCATGGGATTTTTATAGACCTTATATCCATCATGGGATTTTTATAGACTTTATGTCTATCGTGAGATTTTTATAGACTTTATGTCTATCTTGGGATTTTATAGACTTTATGTCTATCTTGGGATTTTTTATGGACTTTAGGTCTATCGTAGGATTTTATGGATTTTATATCCATCAGAGAATTTACAGTTCTTTTGAACCATCGTGGGATAACACGCTTGTTTTCACAGTTTACATGCTCACCAATCTATGACAGGCCTCTCCCTTTTTATTTCTGGATTTCTATTATTGATTTCTAGATTTTGTGATATTTGGGTTTTTCCCAAATATTTCTCGGGTTTTTCTTTTATGAGATAAAAGTTATTTTGGGTTTAGTGAACGAATTTTATGGATAATAATGTCCTTTTATGTTACGCCACTAAGGGACTCAGTGACATTGGATGTAGGCTACTTATAGTAGATCTATGTAGTATATCTATAGGATAGAGTTTATTATGAGGTGCTAGTCTTACATGTATATTTACTCAGTTGACTTGAGTTGTTATGTATGCTTTTAGGCTTGTCACAGTCTGTGCATGTATATTGTTGTATATGTAAGTCTAGTTTTCCCTTTCGTAGACTTATGCTATTATGAGATAGTTGATGTATTTTATTTCCACCATGACTTGTGATTCTATGTTGTGTATTATATGATATATCATTTTGCATTATTAGTAAACCACTCTATTATTGTTTTACACTTGGATTGTATACGTTAAATCCTTCCTCGTAAGAAAATGAAAAAAAAGTTACAATATTCGAAGTATCAATACTCACCCTAAGCAATATTACGGATGGTCGCTCCTAACCAACCTTACTCTCCATATTACTGGACAATATTACTTATAATATTCTCGGGTAATATAGGTATAAAGGTGGGTTGTTACAAAGTTGGAGCTGCCGAAATTTAGAACCAAGGAGTAGGAATAAATGCAGGAACATCTAGAGTTAGAGTGGAGAAAACTAGGACAATGCCCTCATAACCAAGACCACTCGGTGCCAACCCCAATTCCCTCGACGCCAAGGGGAATATACTCGAGGGAAATGTTGGATTTAGCTTAAGGCAAGCTGGGATGCTGAGAACGGACATGCTAGAGCCAGGAACGTTGATGCATAACAACCAAAGGAGTATGTGCTAGTATTCCCTTATAGGAATGGAGGACATAATGAAACCAGAGGTGTAGATCAGAATGCAAATGTGCAGCCAAATGAGTACGTGTTGGAATATGTGTCGAAATTTCCCTACAGGACTAGAGGGGAGAATGCAGCTAGTGGTCAAAGACTTCCAATAAATGACAACAATCGGATGGATAAGATGATTAAAAAGATAGTCAAAGGTGGCCCCTAGACTAGAGTTTGGAGGATATAAACAGAAATCCATTTACCCATAACATTCGAAACATGGACAATCACCCCAATTTCAAGCTTCCAACATTGGAAGTGTATGATGGAAAGATAGATCCATCAATTCATTTAATGAGGTACATCAGATATACGGAAGTGTTGGTTTCTTTAGAGGAGGTAATGGGATGGTGCTTCCTGTTATATCAGACAGATTTAGTAGCATTGTGGTGGACAGCCAAAGAATGTGTCCATAAGCACATGGACCGAAATAGTGAATAAGTTCATAAGATATTTCAGAGTTCATATATCCTGCCAAAGAATGTGATGACACTATCGAGCCTGAAGTAAAGGCCCGGAGAGACCTTGATAAGTTACTTGATTGGGTTTAACATAACAGCCGTAGCAGCTTGTAAGCCGAACCCGTCGGTGATTCTGATGGTGGCAGTTTTAGGAATTGCAAGCAAGACCGACTTTAAGATTTCTTTGGAAAGGGATCCCGGGGAGTTTTGTCCCGAAGCTGAGAGATATTTGCGTCAAGAGGATGCTGAAGCCGAAAACATTGAGATTAATGCTATGGATGATGGAGGATCATCCGAAGTAGGACATGATGAGGATAAGGGAAAGCGAAGGGCTGATGACAACTTCGAGGTTTCGAAACAAAAAAAGATGGTGTTGAAATTCTCTTCTTACACCGATCTAATTGAGATCCCGGAGAGGATATACCTAGATAGGACAGATCCCCAATCAAAGAGCAGCTAAGAGAGAAGCCTCAAATAAGGAGAGGAGGTGTGGAAAGTTTTGCATTTTTCGAAAGCAGGACAGACATGAAATGGATCAGTGCAGACATCTTCGTGATTTGATAGAAGAACTAGTTCGGAGCAACCAGCTGCAACATTATGTAAGGAATCAAACGATAATGATGCAGCCGGAGTAGCCACCTACTATAGTGAATACATCAAGACACGACTAGGGATCTGGGTCTGCCATGATTGGGATGGATGGAAGTCATGTTTGGTTCCCATGCTTTGCTTTTCATTTTGAATAATTAAGACAATGATAATCTCAGACCGCTTACACATACACAAGAACTCGATTGATCTCTAAGCATGCTCTGAGTTGGATGGCTGAGATAAATAGATAAGATAATAATAACCTTAGACCGCTTACACGTGTACGAGATGTCGATCGGTCTCTAGGAACACTCTAAGTCGGATGTCTGATATGAGCAAGAAAGATTTTTGTTTTCCCATTTTCTTTAATTTTAATATTTGGTTTTTTGAAAAATCCACTAGAACATGATGATTGATATTTGGTAGCCTGTCCGGAGAGATGAGGTGGTCACCAAAGGTGCAAGTTCCTTTGTTTGAGAGAGAGTGGATAGACTTTTATGAAAACTAAGACCCCTTACTCTAGATTAAGCGGATCGGTTTGCTTAATCATTGAGTTCCCTTATCGAAGAGCTAGCAGATTGGGATAAGCACGGACTCAGAGAGATCGAACCCTAGATTGGATGATAAACGATCTGGAGAGATCGAACCTTAGATTGGATGTTAAACGACCCGGAGAGATTGAGCTCTAGATTGGATGGTAAACGATCTGGAGAGATCAAACCTAGATTGGATATTAAAAGATCCGAAGAGATCGAACCCTAGATTGGATGATAACCGACCCAAAGATATCGAACCCTAGATTGGATGTTAAACGATTTGGAGAGATCGAGCCCTAGATTGGATGTTAAACGATCCGGAATGATCAAACCCTAGATTGGATGCTAAATGATCTTGAGAGATCAAACCCTGGAGCAGATATTGACTTGACAAAAGGACTGGACACCTTGTAATTGGAATGAGATGGGTAAATCCTAGGCAATGGAATAATTTTGACAGAGACAAACTGATCATGATCCTGGCTGAAACATAAGCAAGGATTGGAGTCCAAGCTATAATAAGTTTAGAACAACCTTCGTTATGTAGAAGAATCCAAAGGAACTAGATGATTCACTAAGATCGAGGTTAACGGATGGACAGAGAGCTCAACCATCGAAGACTGACTACCATCGAAACTTATTTTTGAACAATGGACACCTTACATTCAAAAAGCATACTTTGAGGGAGGGGTCTTTACCCGCTTTTTTAACCAAGCAATTTTCAACCAGAAGTAGAAGGTCAAAATAAAGACGAAACTACTCAAGAACTTGGAAACATGGTAAGAAGGATAAGATTGTAAAACTCAAGTTAAACCATCACTATTGGAACTAAGGAAACCAGTCGGTACCGAGAGGTTTCTCTCGGTACCTAGAGGCTTTTCCTCCTAGTTTTACACTCTATACCCCTACACTTTATACTCTACTCCAACCTCTCATGGCTAAGTGATTTTCTCAGAGTTTAGATGAGCAATTCTTAGAATTTATAAGAAGGAAGAAAAGAAAGTAGGATAGTTCAAGTATTATTGGGAGATTCATCGCAATCAACTCAAAGTCTATGGGAAAGGGCTTGGAAAGCATCAAAGTGAAGATAAGAGAGCAAGGCAACGAAAAGTTAAGGATTTTCAATTAATTAAACCTCTCGGCACCTAGAAGTTTTTATGGGTTATTGGGCCAATGTGCTCAATGGTGACTTCTTAGACTAGTCTCTGGACTTTAATACAAGTAGGCTTCTAAATCTATGAGGTTATTTCTCTATGTATACCGACCTTATAGTAACTAAAGAGAGAACCGCACTCTGCATTTTCTTCACTCTTGTCCCTTCCATAAATACTCTAGAACTCCATTGTAAGTCCGAGATCCACTAGATTGTAGTCAAATCTGATAAATGCAATGAGACAACGACTAATAACAAAGATTAAAGTAGACGTAGGCTGGAGAATTCATCGAACCAATATAAAATTTGTATCGCCTTTTTTTACCTTTAATTTATTAGAATTGGTGCTTTCATCTGATATTTGGATATTGGTGCCATTATTGGCATCAACAATAGGGAGATAGAGTTTCAACTTGATTTGGTGAAGGATGTCAAGCTAATAATTATGGCTTTAAGGTGTATGGTACCCAAAGAGCAGAGGGAATTATAAATACAAGTGAGTGGCCTATTAAGGAAGGGGTTCATTCAAAGGAGTATATCTGAGGGGGGAACACCTGTAGTATTTGCCACTAAGCGGAGACTGTTTAGATTATGCATAGATTACTATGAGCTGAAAAAGATGACAAAGAAGAACAAGTATCCACTTTCACGTATTAATGACTTGTTCGACTGGCTCCATAGTATAAAGGTGTTCTCTCATTTGGACCTTTCAATAGGGTTTCATGAACTGAGAGTTAGGAAGGAGAGAATGCCAATTATAATGTTTTGCATGCCATCTAGATTCTATGAGTGGTTGGTCATGTCATTTGGGCTAACCAATACACCGACTTACTTTGTTGATCTGATGAATCGTGCTTTCGGATATTAGCTAAATAAGTTCATGCTTGTGTTCATGGATGATATCCCTATCTATTCAAGGATAGAGGAAGTACACAAGGAACACTTAAGTATTGTGCTCGAGGTATTGGGGAGGCACCGATTGAAGGGGAATTTTTTAAATGTCATTTATGAAGGAGAGAAGTATGATTTTCGGGTCATGTTTTTTGTATGGCACTACAATAGATCCTACGAAGGTGGCAGCAATCCAGGATTGTGATCGATCAAAGAGTGCTACAGACATGAGTTATTTCATTAAACCATCGGGATACTATAGACGTTTAATGAAGGACTTCTCTAGGCTAACAGCAGCATTAACCAATTTGACGAAGTGGAATCAAACTTTTATTTAGGAAGCGAGGTGCGAACATGCATTTGTGAGTCTAACAGAGAGGTTGATGAATGCACCAATGTTAGTCATTCCTAGTGGGAATGGGAAATTAACTGTATATATAAACGCTTATGGTACTGGTCTAGGTGTGGTATTGATGTAAAAGAATAAAGTTTTCACATATGCTAGTCGACAACTGAAACTATAGGAGAGAAAGTATCTAACTCATGATTTGGAGTTGGTTGAGATTATGTTCGCTTTAAAGATTTTCGAAGCATTATTTATTAGGAGAGAGGTTTGAGTTATTCATGGTTCACTGAAGTACATCTTCTCCTAGAAGAATCTCACCCTTGTCAGCAGAGACAGTTGAAATTCTTAGCCTCCTGTAACTTTGACATTTCCTATATGTATGGTAAGGGATATGCAATCGTTGATGCTCTAAGTAGAAGACATACCAGTTTAAGAGCGATATTCCTATAGTGGACACAACTTGAGTTTATGCTGATTATGACTTCAAACCTCGATATGAGTTAGAGCTAGAAATGATGGTTAGTATGACTATCAAACCAGTTTGATTGAGTGGATCAGTAGTAGTCATAGACAAGATACTAGACTCGTGGAGATTATCGCTACGGTTGATAGTGGAGTAGAGTTTGAGGATATGAAGTGGTGCAGACTTGATTGGGATGGTTGACTCCATAAGAATGGGATATTGTTTGTTCCTAAGTAGAAGTGGGAGCTGATATTAATAGGCTTGATAATGGATTGTTGAGTACTAGAGGAGAGTACAATAGCATCACGGTCATAGTTGATAGATTAATAAAGATTGCAAGATTTATATGCGTTAAGTCTAGTATAACAACATCCAAATTGGTCGAGTTATACGTAAAGTTGATTTTGCAACTCTATTGTGTACTGAATAACATCGTAAGTGACCAAGACCCATTATTCACTAGTGGGTTTTGGAAGAGCTAACAAGAGGCAATGGGAATAAAGCTGCATCTGGGTACAGTTTATACCCACAAACGGGTTGGCATGCCAATAGGGTGAATCGTATCTTGGAGGATCTCTTGCGAGCTTGCCTTCCCAATTTCGATGGCTTGTGAGACAATCACTTGCATTTAGTAGAGTTTTCATACAACAATAATTATTAAATCTAGCATCAGTATAGCACCATTTGAGACATTGCATAGCCAACCGTGAAATATTCCTTCATGTTGGTGGAAAGCGGGTGAGAAACTAATATAAGGGTCAGTCTAGGTCAAGAGATATCGAAGAAGATCGAGATCATTCATCAACGAACATAACTCTTAAGATAGATAGAAGAGCTACACTGATAAGAGAAGACACGATATTGAGTTCTCTATCAACGATATGGTGTTTATCAAGATCTCTTTATTGAAAATGTTGTTCGATTTGGCACTAAGGGGAAATTTGCATTGAGATTTGCGGGTCCTTTTCTAATACATTAGAAGATTAGGAGCCTAGCTAACAGAGTCAACTTACCGCAGAAAATAGTAGGCATGCACAATGATTCCATGTTTCTCATTTGCGTAAGTTTATGCACTTCTCAGACGTGACTATTACATGGGATCAGCTTGATGATATCGGGATTGAACAAGAGGCTTCGAGATCTTGTAGGCCTATACGTATCCTTGGACATGATATGTAGCAACTTAGGAGGTAGATGATAGAGTTGTTGAAGGTTTAGTGAGGGTGAAAGCAAGAGCAATTGCACTTGGAAACCAAGGAGAGCATGAGAACTGCTTATCTAGAGCTCTTTACTTGGTGAGACTTTTTGTTTATCACATTTACTTTCACTTTCGATATCATATAGAATAGTTTGGTATCCTGCATGCTAGGATATGCGTAGATATTATTTCTTGCTTACATGTGCATATTTGATGTTTGATGTGTTTTTTTATGGTTGTTAGGCATGTGGGGTAACTATGTTTCATTTTTCCTTAATTATATTGGGGATTTCAGGGGCGAAATTCATAAAGGAGCAGAGAGTGTAGCGACCTATAATTTTATATCAAATGATCATAAAATATTATTTTAAAATCCATATTGGGTCGTATGACGCTATAACATTGGGTTATGTTGAGTAGTGACATTTTAACCCTTAGCATTTTTATTGGATGATTTGGCCTTTGAAAATTTGCAACTGCTATAAATTTTGATAGGAGTCGAAGATTCGAGACCACTTCCATTGGAAGGATATAATAGCTTCTCTTTCCATAGAGTGGACTTACAGTTTGGAAGGTATGGCTGTTTAAAGTTAGACAGTTTTTAGTGCAGCATAAAGGGTGATTAGTGAAGTTTGGGGTAGGCTCAATAACCCATTTCAAGTTTAGGGGTATTGTCGGCCGCTATAGTCGATCCCACTTCATTTTCCTTCATCCTAAAATAGATCTAATCCTCCATTACATTTTTCTTAGCCAAAGCCTTCACTAATCTATTCGAATTAAGCCAAATACGTAGATTAAAGGTAGATTAGAAAGGGAATTCATTAGAAACTTCCACATCTACATTCTTGAAGAGGAAAATTCAAGGCTTAATTATCTATTCTTGGATTTGCCTCATTTTGCCTTTAAATTTTCCATTTTTGAATTGAATTTGAAATGCTTTATTGAGAAAAAGTGAAAAACCTAATATATACAAATATATATATATATATATATATATATATATAAGTAAAACATAAGCTAATAAGTCAATACTACTCCACTCGGTCCATAAACTCACTACACATGATACCCCATAATCAATCCATCCACCAACATAATTACTTTACTCTTCACTTTCCTTCCTTGCTTCTGCTGAAAAAATAATGGCATCCATTCAGACTCTAATCGCTTACGAACTCAAATAGCACTTGATCCTTACTTCAAATCTCTTCAAATCTAGGATCCACTTCTACATCTTCTTTGATCCTTTTAATTCAATCTTGTATGACCACAACTTGCGAAAAAGGGCATCTTTTGGTTCAAGGAAGATAGATTTGACGTAGATCTGTGACTACAGACTGCATGCGTTCCTTCTTTAGTTGATTTTTCTTCTCAAGTAGTTTTCAAAGATAAGTATCACTATCTTTTCGTTGTAGCTATTTTTGGAAGTAAGCTAGTGGCTTAATTATTGATGTTGTTGATGTTAATTTCTCAAGGCCATACAATGCAGTTCTTGATCTAGTAAGTGCTTCCAGTTTTGATTTTCTTGGGTATGTTGTAATTATTCCTATAATAAGTAAAGAAAGGGAATAAATGCGAATTAAAATAGGTTTCTTGATCATGTACCATCGAGTTCAGGATGCATGGCCAGATGAGGATTTCGTTTCATTATACTACCACTAGGACAAGTTTATAACCATTATATTATAGTTTGGTAAGTTCATAACCACTTTATAAAAATATTCTCATCCTACGTTCCTTGGCAGTATATAAATTTAGATTCTGTTGCATGCATCTTAATAGTTTTTTTTGTTTTTTTTTTTATTTTTTTTATTTTTTTTATTTTTAAAGAGAGATATATAAAAAGAAATAGAAGCTGTCAACAAGCCTGACAGGTAACCCATACCAAGAAAGACTAAAACTCGGCGAAAGAAGCCAACGAAGGAAAAATCAAATAAAACCGATAAAAAAACGAAAAAATAAGCCAACAGAAGGACCATAAAACAAGATGCGGCGAAGCAGCCGTATATATAAAAAACCCCATAAACAGAAGCAGCGAAGATAGCTGCCGAAGGATCCTCCCAGTATGGAAATAATACAGAACGATGAGATCCAGCAACGGGAGCCCAAAAAAAGAATGATGAAACAAGATCCAGAAAATTGACCGCCCAAATCCAAGCCAATAGAAGAAACAACAGACCCCAAACCAAACCTAAAAAACCAGAGCCTGCAACCAGAAGCCACTAAATCAGAGAAAAAATAGGGGGGGAGACGGAGGTGGTTAAGCCAGAACTACCTGGCCTAAGGACGCACATCAACCAACGCCCGCCCTGACGACGGGCTGAGAACAGATAATAGAAAACATAGCCACAAGATGGGCAGAACGAGAGCTAATCGATCCCTTGAAAGGTCTGCCACGAAAAGCGAGAAAAACATCATTTCTCACCCGGCGAATAACCAATACGGGATCCATGGTAGACTCCTTGAAAATAGCCTTATTCCGCGCACACCAAAGGTGCCAGCAAATAAGGCAGGGAATTAAGCGGAAAACAACAGAACGGAGAGATTTGCCTTTGATACCGTTCCACCAGGTCATTTGTAAATCCTCCGACGAGTTGTTGCAACCTCTTACACCTAAAAGGTTACCGAAATAATTCCAGCAGGATCTGACAGAGAAACCGGTAAAGATTAAATGATCCAAAGATTCCGAATTTCTGTTGCCGCAACATCTGCAACGGGAAACGAAAGGTATACCAATCCGCTGAAGGTTCTCATCAACTGGCAATCCCTTATGAAGGGTTCGCCACATGAGCAGAGACACTTTAGGAGGGATTCTGGCGTCCCAAATGAAGGAGAATAAAGGCTGAATGGGGGAAGAAAGACGAACCGAACTCCAAGCTTTCAAGATGGAAAATGAACCACCATCCCAACCGGATTGGCCTCCGTGGGAGTCGGAGAGAGGCTTGACCAATTGCATGTGCTTTCAAGTTTCACTAGCGAAGGTTGGACAGCCGGAATAGCCTGCGGAGGCCAGAGTTTGGTACTTGGCTCGGAGGAACTTTGCCCAAAGGGAATCGAAAGTCCCAAACCTGTACCACAGCTTGCAAGCAAAAGCCGAACAAATATCCTTCGAATTTCGCAACCCTAGCCCGCCCTCGTCCTTGGGACTACACACCACGTCCCACGAAACCCAGTGATGACGGTGGTTGTCAACCTTCGACCCCCAGAAGAAAGAAGAAGCTAAAGATTGGAAAGACCTGAAAAAAGAGGCGGTAGGAGACATCGCTGCGAAGACATGAGTACCCAGCGAGCCTAATACCAACTTGATAAGAACCAATCTTCCTGCCTGAGATAGAAACGAAGCATTCCACCGAATGATCTTTCCCCTAACCTTATCCGTCAGAGGGTCGAAAAGCGCATTAAGTTTCCGGCCCCTGTAGAGAACAATACCCAAGTAAGGAAGAGGAAGAGAAGCCTCCCTGAATCCAGTGAACGAATGGATCTAGGAAACCCTGGTAGAATCCATATCCTTTGCATGAACGAAGCAACTCTTCGACGAGTTAACGCGCTGGCCCGAGCATCGCTCGTACTGATGGATAAACCGAATAAGGCGACGAACAGACGTTCGGTTACCGTTAGAGAAAATGACAATGTCATCCGCAAAGGATAAGGAAGATATGAGCGGGCACCTACTCGGAAGACCAAATCGGTGAACCTGGCCGAAAATCGTTAAGGTGTGGATCCCTCAAATGAAAGCTTCAGCCGCAATCACGAAAAGAGAAGGCGGTAGAGGATCACCATGGCGGAGACCCCTACCAGCCCTAAAGAAACCATTGGCCGATCCGCTAATGAGGACGGAAAACCAACAGTTAGAGATAAGTCTCCAAACCAAGTCGATAAGGGTTTCAGGAAGGCCAAAAGCACGCAGAACTCTAATGATGAAAAACCACGACATGTGATCATAAGCCTTCTCCATATCAAGTTTGAAAACGACATTGGAACCTCTAACCTTCCTGTCAATCTGGGAAATCAGTTCCTGGGCTAGCAGGACGTTATCAGTGATAAGACGACCCTTCACAAAACCTGCCTGCGAGGAGGATATGATACGGTCAAGGAACGAAGCCAAACGAATGGCCAAAACCTTAGAAATAACTTTGTTGGAAAAATTACACAAGCTGATGGGACGAAATTCCGCGCATGACCGAGGGTTATCACACTTCGGAATTAAAACCAAGTTGGTGGAAGACCAACTAATAGGGAGAAGACAACCGGCAAAGAATTGCTGGATTGCTAAACAAAAATCCAATTGAATGATAGGCCAGACCCTCCGATAGAAAGATCCGTTGAAACCATCCGGACCGGAAGCACTATCCTTGCTGAGAGCAAAGACGCAAGCACGGATTTCCTCCGTAGTTGGCGGATCCGCCAGACCATCGGCATCCTCAGAAGAGATCAATCTGGGAATGAAAGAGAGGATATCCAGATCCTGCTCCTCCACCGAGGGAATACCCAGGAAAGATTGAAAGTGAGACACTATGATCTCTTTAACTTCAGACGGAGAGGACGCCAAAGAAAAATCCGGTCTCAAAATCTCTCGAATGGAAAGAAGGTTGGCTTTTTTACGAATGGATGAATGGAAAAATTTGGAGTTCGAATCCCCATCGACCACCCATTTTACCCTTGCCTTTTGGCGAAGATAAGAGTGTTCGATACGAAGCTCCGAAGAGAAAGCCAAATGGGCCGACGCCCATTTCTCCCTGTTTTCGGCCGTAGGGTTCTCGTCGAACGACGATTCGGCAAGAATAAGGGACTCCTCAGCCGCTCTAACACGGTCGAAAATATTCCTAAAAACAAGGGAATTCCAGGTCTTAAGTCTAGCCTTAAGACGCTTCAGCTTTTGGGAAAAAACCCCCATGGGAGAAGCTGAGATAGGAGCGGACCACGACTCCTCGACAACTTGAAGAAAGGAGTGATGGGAACACCACATACTGAGGAAGCGGAAAGAAGTAGGCCCCGAGAGAGATCGAGGTATACATCGCAAAACCTACGAGGCATGATCAGAGCAGGCACGATGGAGATGCGATGTAGAGAAAGAGAAAGGAAGATTAAGCCATTCAGGTGACCCAAAAATCCTATCCAACCGAGAGAGGATCCGGTTCGGACCCTCCTGGTTGTTAGACCAGGTATAAGCCGATCCCACAAAAGGAATTTCGGAGAATCCTGAGCTCACAACGAATGAATTGAAATCAGCGACCGATGAGCGGTTAATGGCCGCCCCCCAGTTTCTCAGCCTGGCTAGCGACAACATTGAAATCACCACCCACTACAGAGCACGGAAAGCCCATCTCAGGTAGATGAAGAATATCATCCCATAGGGATAATCTCTCCATCCTATCACACTTGGCGTACACCGCCGAAAACAGAAATGGATGAGGAAAAAGAGAAGCAGTGCAAACCACAGAGATAAGCTGATCCGAGTCAAACAAAGGGTGGACCACACAGCATTTGGACCAAAGAATCCAAATCTTACCCGAAACATTGGACACAGCACCTCCAAACCCAAGCGACAGGACAACCCTGGAAATCTCTCCAGATCCTACAAAAGGTTCTAACAGAGAAACCAAGCAAATAGAATGTTTACGGACAATGCGCTTTAATCTAGCGCAAGAAGCTTCATTGCCAATACCACGAACGTTCCAGAAAAGAAAGTTCGACATGAAAGCCTGAAACCAGAGGAAAAAAACAAGACAGGGAGAGCAGAACAGACCCAGCTCAAATAAGATACAACGATGAAAAAGCAGACCGATCTGTCTGCTCAATCGCCGCTATAGAGCGAGTACGGATAGTACGAGGAGTGGAGAGGTGATCTCTCGTGCGCCGACGAGAAGGTCTCTGCACACGGGAAGCCGATACCCGAGGGATGGGATCGGCAGAAGCCTGAGCCGGCTCCGACGAACCCGAGAACCTAAGAGAGGATCTGGAAGGAGCCGAGTTCTTAGTTAGGCAAGAGAGGCGATCATTAATGATCGCAATCTCCGCTTCGCTAAGCATCGGGATGGAAATGGATAAGGAACAAGTGGACGATGGCAAGGAGCAAAGAGAAGAGCAGCAATCAGACGATGAGGCTGAAGACACCTCAACAGACGGAATAAAACGAAAGTATGTAGGGCCGCATATTATACGCAACCCACGGTGCTGTAGGAACCTAACCCAAGCCGGACTATCACTGATGAGATAGCCCCGCGAGACAGGTGAGGTTCGCACGATGGTCGAAACAGAGAGATCAACAGAGGGAGTCGAGGAAAGCCGGCAAAGTTCCCGGCTTTCCGCATAGTGATCCACATCTGTGACCACCATGCGAAAAGACCAAGAATATTGCCCGGGCCTCTCGATCCTGGATGAGTGAGTTCTCCGTAAGGACCGCAGAATACCAACCAGCGAATGAAGACCCAAGATAGCCATATACGACACAGAATCGGCCTCGCAATGGCAGTAAATCAAAAACCAATAATAAGACCTGCACTGACCGCTCCACACGAAGCGCTCACTGCCTACATGACCTGTCATGTCACCCGTCCCGGACAGAGCAACCATGCCAGGGAGCACACACCAAAGTGTGTCATGGCTCATAGTCAAAAAAGAAACAACATCAACCCAAGAACAAGCAATAGTAACAACATCTCCAACAAAGACAGAAGTAGAATACTGAGAAAAAGAACTCACCTGACCTCTCCATCCACAACATACATGGGGAGATCTCTCAAGGAAGAGACCGAGAGAAGCAACCACCAAGATCCCCCTGCCCAAACAACCGACAAAAAGACCACCAAAAACCCACCGAGATCCCACAAACCAACCAACCATCACAACCTCACCAATAGAAATGAAAAACCCATCAAACACTAGGCAAGCCTGGAACAAGGCAACGGAGACGTCGAGCATGACATCACCGAGCTTAGGCCCAGAGGGAACAACAGCAAGCTGCAACCGAGGCAAGACATCACCGAGCACTTGGCTACATGGGGCGGTGAAATCCCCATCAACCACGGTGGCATCCAAGAACTCCCCAACACTAACCACACAACCAACAGAAGGCGACACAAAACCATCAGTAACATGCTGAGACGGAGGCAGGGTATCAGGAATAGTAGAGTTTGATGAGGCGATGAAACCCCCATCAAGCTGCTCACTAGCCACACACCCAAAAAAGCAATCGACCGAACCCACCGTCACCCCCTCCTCCCCACAAGGCTTAAAGACGCAAGCCGCCGAGAAATTCAGAGCTGGCACAAAGCGAGCGATGAAATCCCGACTCTGGCCATACCCATAATCGCCAATACAAGCAGCTGACTGCACCAAATCAACATCCAAATACCCACGCCAGTGAGGAGGAGGCCGTGATACCAAATCGACGGAGAATAACGGCAAAATCTCCATAAAGCAATTGTCAACCAACACGAAATGAGCACGAGACAAATCCCCAAATTGCCTCAAAGAGTAAACCCTAATGTCCACAGATCGATCACCAGTAAAGGAAATCGAAATCGGAGCAGCCACCTCTGCCAATAAAGCCGAAGCAATAGCGACAAACAGAGGGCAATCACACAGGAACGTGCCGGTGAGAGCGAACTCGGCAACACTCGAGGCAGACATCGAGTCACCCAAGAAACCACAGAGCAGTCGAATCCAAGGAACGACAGTAAAGAGAACGAAATATGGTAGAGCTAAGCAAGAGAAGAGGAGCAGGGTTAAACGAGAAAGAGAAAAACGCTCAGAGAAGAGATGCCATTAATAAGACCGTTGAGTTTAAAGTAAAGTGAAGAGAAGTAGCAATATTACTTTTTTTCATATGATGCATCTTAATAGTTTCTGTGATATTTTAGGATATTTATTTCTCTATGTTTCTTGTGCTGTTGAAAATACGGTTATTCCACTCTTTCCAAATGGTCCATGTGCAAGTTGAAACTTGATATTTGCAATATGACTACTTTGCATTCTTCATAAAAATTTGAAAATCACCTTTTCCATTTTCGATTGAAGTTATAACGTTTCTACTTTTGTTGCTTTACAAAGAACCAATATTGGGTCCATTGATATATTTCTCTGAATTACTTTATCCTTGGTCGGTAGATAATCACTTAAAGTTCTGTATACTAGTATTGCCATTTTTCGGATATGTATTTTCTTTTGGAAAAACACTCGACCACGGCACATTGTCGTGATTTTGTTTCGTGAAGTTCCATAAGGACTTAAATTTGTAATTTCCTATCTTTGCTACATGACCACATGTTATGAGCATTTGCGCCCAAAGAGATTTAGGCGCAATGAAATAGGCTAATATGAAGGCAAGGAAGTCAAAGTGCTGTTTGAAAAGCAAATCGAGACTAGGTGATGGAGTAGATGTAGGAAACAAGGTAAACTTGTGCTCTTTGGTGGGTACGTAGACATAAGATCAGTTTGGTGGTCCTACAACTCGCTTTGTAAGGTAGATTCAAAAACAAATGATTGGTCTAAATTGTTGCCCTGTCTGGTGATAGGAACATACTAGGCATGAATTCCTGTCCGTATCCCACCACCGAATAGGAATTCCTATTTGGTAGGTGGTATAGCAGACAAGAATTCCTGTCTGATAGTCCTACCACCTAATAGGAATTCCTATTTGGTGGGTGGTACAGTAGACAAGAATTCCTGTCTGATGCATGGTATTGCTGGATAAGATATTATGTCCAATGTTGTATACACCGAACATGATATCTTGTCCGGTATAGTTTCAAGGTCGAAAAAAGGGAAATGGAATATGTTAACCAACGTGACACCTTATGGAACCCGATTGAGAAGGAAACTATGTCCACCTACCAGACTAACACCTACCGAATAAACTAGTTTCAATCAAACCAATCAAGGTATTTATGGAATGAAATCTATGTATATACAGAAATTCATGATCGTATCTTTTATATATGGAGATAACCAAACCAAGAAAGTTACATAAGGAAATTGCTTGATTGTTCGGTATAACCAACTTACTTCTGTACTCCTATAAAGCTACTAGCAGCCATGGGGACAAATTTTTGGAGTCTCTAGACTCTACCGAATAGGTATAGCTAAATGGACCTTCTAGATCCCAACATTTAACAATAAATCATTGTATCTCACATCCAAATACTTGTAAAAGCTGAAATATAGGAAAGGGAATGGAAATAAACAGTGGAAGTAAGCCCTTTATGGCCAAACCACTATAAATGTATGTGAACTTTATTTTTATTGCATTCTATTTTTATTTAATTCACTATTATAAATTCGATTGGAGGTGTTTGTCCACTTTCCGTGTAAATTTTTTTGGTGCTTTCATTGAGAACCTTATCAACATGCCTCCTAAATCTAAGACCAAGGATGGTGGTACCAGTAGGGAATGCTGACCAAGCTACTACCAATTAAGACAACCATTCATCCTGCACTCTTGGATGGACACCCTGTACTCTTGGATAGACACCCATCACTGGGGGTGTCTTGGAAAGACTTATGGCGGAACTTGATACCTGTTTCACTGCCTAGCAGTAAGCTATTGCAGACGAACTCAAGAAACGCTGCCAACCGTGCACAATAATGAAATAAGAGGGATAGCGCAATCCTAGGAATCCAGGAGACAAAAAAGGTCATACTTTGACTGTGGATTTGGTCAAGAAAACTGGAGGTAGGACAAGTGAACGCCGAGGAAAAAACCGAGTGAGGATTCAGCCTGACAATGCGCCCTAGGACCAGCTCGGCCCCGAACCAGCCAGGAGAGTAGTGGACCAAGTTTGGCCATAGCCTTCCCGATCTAGGTAACGTTCTCTTGTCTTAGCAGAAGTGGTAACTAATGGAAGGCGAACTAATCATCACGAATGATCCCAGAGTAGGGAACGAAGCCGAGATCGCAAAGTAAGTCATCATAATATAAGCAAAATAAGTCTTTCATCCAAACGAGAGAGGTCGACCCAACTCCGCTCATCCCCTAAGTCGGAAGTCCGGATGACATGAATTATAAGGGAGTGTGTGCATCACGAGCAAATAGAACGTAGAATGGGAGCAAGAGTTGGTAGCCTATTTCACATGAAGATAGAAGCTGGTCAAAACCCTAGGGGTTTTCGAATGCTCACCATGGACTCTTACTAAGGTTTGATAGATCCTACATTACATCTTCAACGATATACGCAACGCATGTTGATAACTGGAGCGATAGAGGAAGTTTTTTGCAAGTGTTTCCCCTTTTTCTTTCAGACTTGGTGACTATGTGGTGTTTTCTGCCTTCCCCTGGCTTAATCCATTTATGGGAAATGCTAGTGAAAAATTTTATCAGCAGATTTTGGATTCATACATAGTATTCCAAGGACCCACACTTGTTGTCAGATGTAAAACAACAAGGGGATAAAACACTGCAACAATACTTGACTCCCTTTAACGTTGCAGCCGCCGGTGTCTAGAATTCTAGTGATCGATTTACTCTTATGGCATTATGTGAAAGCGTTCATCCTGACACAAAGTTGGCTCAGAGATTAATTAAGGAGAAACCAACTACCTTGTAGGACTTCTTTCACAAAGCAGTAAGGTATATACGATTGGAAGAGGCCGCGGTTGGATGATGGGCTGGAATGACTGTCAGACCATCAGATGCATTTAATTGTGTGAACGCTAAAGATAATGAAGGTAGTTATACTGAGAAGAAGAAAATCAATAACAAAAGCAATTCTAGTGAAAAGAAAACAGAACGAAAAAGGTTCAAGCTAGAAATGAGGTTGATACTTACATAGATTTGAATGATACTATCGAAAATATCTACCTCACCATGCAGGTGGAACTCAAATACAATAGGTCTCCATCAAAGAAAGAAACTAAGATGAATACAGGGAAGTATTATAGATTTCACGAATCCCATGGGCATAACACCAATGAATGTCGTCGTTTGTGGAATACTACGGAAGAATACATTATGAAGAGGAAGCTAGAGTGATATATCAGGAATCCAAATGCTCCCTCTGCTTCTATAAAGCAAGCCTCAAAGCAAATCCCACCTGGAGATGGGGGTGAAGGATCCAGTGCTAATCGTGAAAAGGATGGGAAGTTAGTAATTAATACCATAATGGAAGGACCTTAAGTAGCTGATAGAAGTTGGGCTAAGATGGTAAGATATGTAAAATCTTTAAAGAACGAAGAAGAGTTCATGTACCCTATAGGCGAGGAGCAAAAAACTAAAGCCCCACGTCGAGAGAAGGATGAGATAATCTTTAACGATAATGACTTATGGGGTAAGCAATACCCGTATATGGATCCTCTGGTGATTTTGACAATGCTTGGCCCAGCAGAAGTACATTAGATTCTAGTAGATAGTGGGAGTTTGGTAAACATTCTGTTCAAAAATGCATTTGATAAAATGGGTTTGTCCATAGAGGTTTTCATACCATTAACCAACAACTACATGGCTTTGCAGGAGAAGGCACTATGCCCTTAGGAAGGCTGGATCTTTGTCGAGATAGGAACCTATCCCGTTCAGCTATACGAAAATGCTCGCTTTGGTGGATGGGTTGTCGGTATACAATGCTATCTTGGGGAAACTAGCTTTATATGATTTCTATGCAGTAGTGGCTCAGTGGTGCTTGACCATGAAATTCACTAAGACAAATGGATTGGGGGTAATGGAAGGAAACCAGGATGTTGCTAAAGAGTACTATGTGGTGGAACTTTGAGAAACCAAATGGTGGGAGATAGTGAATGGCACAAAGGTTGCACTCTCTGCTAAAAATGCTATCGCATAGCAATTAAAGGAGGACCCCCACTCGGGTTCACAAGTGATCTTTACAATGAATGTGACCCGAGAGATGGAAATGAGGGGACCGTGGTGGAGCGTGGAGAGGCGATATAGTTAGTGGAGGTGGATAATAATGACCCTGCAAGACTTATGAAGGTCGGATCTAGGCCAGAGTTGAATCTTAAGAAAGTATTGATAAGATTCTTGCAGGATAACTAGGAGGCATTTTCCTACTCCCAAGCAGATATGTGTGGAATCTACTCCTCGATTGCGTGTCGCACCTTAAATATCGACACAAGGAAACCCATGGTCAAACAAAAGAAAAGGAGCATGTTACTAGAGCGGTCGGCGGCTCTTATTGAAGAAGTGGAAACCTTGTTGGCAAACGAGTTTATTAGAGAATCTCGGTACCTAGAATGGATCGCAAACCCGATGTAATTGGAAAACCAAATAGGAAAGAGCATACGTATATTGACTTTTCTAATCGGATGCACGGTCTAGGTACAATCAGATTGCTACATGCCTTCCATCAGAAGCACACTAGTTTCATTACACACTTAGGATATTTTGTTACAAAGTTATTGTAACAACCCACCTTTTCGACCCTCAAAAGTCGACACTGACACATCCATGGTATTCACGTGCTGAGCATCCAAGTGCCAAAAAGGCAGATTGTTTAGGGAAAAGAAAGAAAAGACATAACAGAATCTCACATCGTGATGAGTAATATATAATATACACAATGATATTCAAAAACAAAAACTGTAATATACAAACATCAACCAGAGTAGGTCAATCCTATCATCGGCCTGGACAATTATAACAACATCCTTATAATTGCTAATAAATATAAACAACCAATGTGCTGGAAATAAAATTTACGCAAATGCGTCTTGGAGGCATCCCGCTCGTCTCTTGAAGCTCCAAAGCATCCAAAGCAAGATATGAAAATATGTTTGGTCTGACTAGAGCATTATAAGAAAATAATGCCCAGATCAGTCTGGTAAACTAGCGTGAGAAACACACCTCAAATGGATTTTAATGTTATAAAAATTTCAAAATTAACGTATCTCGCAAGACCACGCCGCATCTAAACACGGACGAGTTTTTACCTTACGATAACCAAAACATTTCATTGAAAATCTAATGATATTATAATAGTGTCTAGGGTTTAAAGTACATATTGAATCATAGCTGAAATTGTTAAATTAATTAAATTCCAGCATAATAGGTATACAACTAAGTCCAAAGGCACTTATTAGAGAATGGATTTCCATACGATGACAAGGCTACTAGCATACTGCCTACCACAGTACACTTTTAGAAAATGTACCGAGGGCCTCACATGGACCCCCTGCGAATCAGGTAGATGGTTCTGAATATTTCATCACCCCGGTTGCTTTGCAACTTTTTCCCGAGAGATCTCATGCACAACCAAATCGATAAATGTATATATATAGAAAGCGTGATAACAATACCCTGATGGGTGCAACCCACTTAGCCCTAAAGCATATCCCCTGTTTTAGTCAGTCCCGATTGATGAGGCTTGAGGCTATGTTTTACCATTTGTATAGCAATCTTAACAATCTCACTTGGAACTATACACTACACTTCTGGCAACAATGCAATGCCAGCATTCATCCATAAAAATTGTTCTGGATATAAACAAATTGAAGGCACCACTTCTACTACATCCATTTTGGATTCACCCTCAGGATTAGTAGCAAGTAGCCCTTGCACTTTAAAGAACTTCGTCTTTGATCATCTTTAAGATATCACCAATTGGAAACATATATGTTGGTTCGATGAGGTTTTCGGATAATATTTGATCCCGGTCTCTCAGAACGGACAATGATAATTTAAAAACTAGCCAATATTTGATAGTCGGTAATTTAACTATCAAATAAACAAATAATTCAAGCAGAGATTTAATTCCATAAGGAAAATAACACTGGTTACACACATAAGCAACCCTTAGCCTCTTAAATTTATTCTTTAATTAATTTAAACTATATTGTAAATACATGTATCAAAATACCTTTACAAAGATATATTTCACAAACCCTTCTCTACACATTTCAATATTTTGGAAATATTCATGTACTCATCTTATTGCCATAAGTATATTCACGAAACGCTTACGAAATATTCCACTTCCAAAAACTCACACTTAGATTTGGTTAAAACAGTGTCATTTTAAACAGAGATAACAATAACCCAAAACATTATTCCTTCAGGGTTAAGTATGAAAAAAATATTCCATATCACCATAATTAAGAAGGTCATTTTGGGAAATCAAATCTCAATTATCAATAAACCCTTTTATAAGAGTCTCTTTAATACATATAACTTTAAATTCATTTTTAGCATTCCTTTCATAAAATATTATTATAAATTCCTTTATAAATATATAACATGATTACCGCCTCCTTTTCTAAATTTTTAAATTTATTCATATAATTCCTTTTCTAGCATTCTTTGTACTATTTATAAAACTCTTTATAAACTTCTTTTATAAAATATCACTTATAGAACTCATTTTATAAATTCCTAATTTTACTGCAACTCTTTTATAAACCTCCAGTTTCATTTATAAACCCTCAAGTTAATTTATAAACCCTTTTTACAAATTTCTATATACAATCACAAAACTACTTTTATAACCAAATCTGTAATATAAATCTAAAATCCAATTTATATTACAAAAGTCATTTACTTTTTATAATCCGATCTTTCTATATATACAATAAATTCACAACTATAATTTTTTTCTCTAGTTTGACGAATGATAATATTTCCCTTTCTAAAATACCATTTATGCACATATTCCTTTACTTATAAAAATTCTGCTTATATATCTCTCTTTTAAATTTATAAAAATTCATTTTATATATCTATTCTTTTATTTGAACGTTTTATACAAAATGTCTCACAAATATTTATTACCAAAATACTTTTACCTTCTTTAAATTGCAAAATCACTTTAAATAAAAGATAACCCTTTTTATTTTCCTTTTAAAAATAAACATCTATTATTAGAAATTTTTTTCCATAAAACCAGTACTTCAAAATGATTATTTAAAACATATACATATACATATACATATACATATACATATACATATACATATACATATATACATATAATTTAAAAAGAATAAAAAAATTAAATTAAAGTAGGAAAGTTGAAAAACTCATTTTTAAAATAAAATATCACAGAAATCCCAAAATATTAAATTTAAATCATTTTCAAAATCGAAAATCATTTCTAAAGTCAAACATCACTTAACAATATTTTCAAATACTATATCGAGGCCCATAGTTACTATAGCACTTAACAAATGTTATTACTTCCTTTTTCACTAAAAATGCTTAAATTTTCACATGTGTTAGTGTCACATCCAATATGGTCAAACAATTAATTTTTTTAACATTTAACAATCTATATAATAGGTATATAACTAAAATAAAAAACATGAATATAACTGGAGATTAAAAGTAACATTATCGAGAATCTAGATTTCTCAATAAAATTCACTATTTTTCAATTTAAATCTCAATTGCTTTTCAAAGCGACTATTTAACAAAATAAAGTAATTTTTCATCGAAGCACGAAAAGTAAATTTTATCTACTATATCATTCTGATTAACTGAAAATGTGAGTTTAACTCACCGAAATTCCTCTAAAGCATTGCGATTTTGAACTAAAATCGAACGATGTTTGACTTTTGCTCAAATTTTCACTTTCTCCAAATTCAATCAAACCAATTCCATCGCGTAGCCTTTTCCATTACGAGCACAATGCAAAAAAATTCTTGATTAGACCTCGTATGGGCAAGATGCACATATTATAAGCTATAGATTTAAATATAATTTATTAAATCACTAATTACAAATTTTTGAACTTAATTACCCATCTTATTCTCTTCCTCCCAAACACTAATCACTCCAAATGCCTGCACAGCTAGATACCCAACATTAACGTGCCTTCCACCTCCCCTCCCCTCCCAAGCCAATACTCCACGAAAACACCTACCATAAACTCCGACGAACTCTCCTTCTTCAACTCCATCACCTCGACCACATCAATTAGCACTCCACCACTACCTTTGAATCACGTCCGTAGGCATTCACCCTGTCCGTGAAAATAACATAAGACCCAAACCAAGATCGATCTCTACCAAAATCCTCCTAGAGATGCATCTCAACATAATAGAATCATTGCAACCCTTCCCGAGACTGGACTCAGACTCAACTCCTCCAATGTCAAACCCAGAGTTGACTGGAAGAGAGTCGAGCTCCTTAAAATCTGATCGTGCACCATCGGATGAATATGGATTCGTAGATCTCTACAAAATGAATTCAAAGATACTAACTTTTTCTGATCTAAGAATCTTTTTATCTGATTTTTCAAGAGGATGGGTTTTATGTTTCTTGTTTAAAATGAATGGAATGAGATAGATAATGAGAAAAGGTGGTGTACTGACTTGTATAAGTGTTGAGTTATAATTATTTTCAATTTTCCAGCATCTCACTGCATAGATTTCTGTTGGCCTAGGAATTTCGAACGTCAAAACAATAATATGGTCGCACCCAAAACATCATTGCGATATCAAAACAGTAACAATATACACTGGTTAACTGATTCTGTAAAATTAAAAAAATAATGTCGTTTGTTGAAAAATCGTCAAATGATAATTTAAACATTTTCCAAATTACAAAATATGGAAAAAAATAAATAAAAATAAAAATACATTAATAAAATCGAGTCATTATATTAATGATTTATTTTTTTATTCTTTATTCCAATCGTTAATTACTGTAAATAAATTTACAAAGTGAATTCACTATTATTATTATTAATTAATTAAAAGGAGCCAGTTAAGGCCATTAAATCAATTAAATACGTATTTACCCGATATTTAATCATTACCAAAATACTGAATTCACGATTTTCGAATATTTTAAATAATCTCTATATTCAAATTCAAGTTTTTAAATTATAAAAATCCAATGATTACAATATTTATAATTAATTAAATATTCAAAATCAAACGATAATATTCTAGGTCGTTACATTCTTCGGCATTAAAAGAATTTCATCCCCAAAGTACGAAAAATGCCTCCTAACCCTTAAACTTTTCAAAACTGTTTAGTTGGAAAGAATTATTAAATCTCTAAGTCTTTTAAAGTTAAGGAAAATTTCTACAGCATCTCCTTTGCGTGACTCGACTAGAGAACTATAAATCGCCACCACGGGCCCAAAATGACAAAAGGAAACAAAAGCCAAGTGGATTCTCATAACTGGGACATAAAATCAAAAACCAAACCAAAAAATATATACATATACCTATTAGTCGGGCAAACAATTCTAACCATGAACCAAAAGCATCAAATAGCCCTTGCTTCCATGGACCTGGATCTTATTTGTGCATAATATCCAACTATATAACTTGCATTTATAAATGTCAAACTTATATAATCACATTTAAGCCAATACGAGGTGCATATACCATCTGTACACAATATCAAATCTGATCACTCACTCGATCATACAAATTTCACTTCCGAACTAGTATTGCTCACTCGACTTCTCTAGTACGGACTCCGATCCGGTTTCTCGAATAGAAACTGTCGTTCTCCTTAAATAGCCATATACGATGATATAGAACTTTAGGATCATCTCAAGGATTCGTATCATCCGTTCGCCGTCAAGAATCGATTGAAAAATCCTTGTTCGAATCTTTGTACTTCACGTCCAATTCATGTGCCCGAATCTGGATCAAAGATCCTTAAATAAAATGATATACGTACATCCTACATTTTTATTCCAATTGGTTTCTTAACTATACAAATTGCGTTTCATTTTAAATCACATTCAATTTCATTAAACATGATTTCATTTCATAAAACCATAACTTAAGTATATCAATATTTCATAACTTAAGTTTATATTCATATAATACTCTTTTATATCCTTAGAGTATATATACAATATCAAATTTTTATTACTTAACCAGAATGTTTATCAAATTTAAAACTTGTTTTAAATTTCTATCTCTTCTAATTTATAAGTTGCAAAAACTTATTTTCTTATAATTTCTCAAAACACTTAGCATCAATTTCTATATCAAATTTGGAAGTCCCCACTATCCAAAATTGTCGAAAATTCCATTTCATTTCAATAAATTAAAACAACCAAACAACAAATATAGTGAGATGCACAACCTAACTATCCTAATGCTCATGATACATGCATCCATATAATAACTTAATTGAAAACTTCAGACTTATACACTCGGTTTTATTTCAACTCTATTTTGAAATAGATAATATATATGGATCTTCTTTGTATATATTATCATACTTTCAGAATTCAAAAAAAAAATTTGTCTTATCCAAACAACTCTATGGCAAAATACTATTGTAGCAATCCCTTACTTAGAAACTTAAAATGAACACCGATGATGCTGCAGTCATTACATGAATTATTTTCTAGCTATTGAGGCGAGTTCTGTGCTTTCTGCCTCCTTCAAAATCCTTTAAAAAATATCCATATTCCAAATATAAATCCAGATAATACAATTAATATTGCTTCTAAAACATTGAAACCATTACAAAAACACAAGGATTTAATTCTCAAATTCTCAGCTTAAACCCTTTTTATTTATAAACTACATTTATAAATCATATTTATATAATTTTTGCTTCCTTATATAAAACTATTTCACAAATACATATCATTGTTTATATTACAATAAAAAACTTTTATTAAAGTTAAATTTTAATCCAACATTATCACTGAACGCCTTATAGTCAAATTATGAAACTGAATTCAAAAGGTATTCATTTCAATGTTCTTACAATTACTATTTACCCAACCCATGCAGTGAAAAGTATAAAACTGCTCCTAATCAACTACAATAGTCAATGCCCATAAACTGGTCCAACATAACTACTCAATCAACAAAGAATAGCCAATGCTTCTAACTGGGTGAGCATGACTAACCAAATTATAAATGATAATAATTAAAGATTATCATTTCCTAACAAACAAACACACCATTAATAATTATACTTAGTTTACGAAAATTATTCCGGTACATACAAAATATAAAATGTTGGTCAAATTATTTCATTTACCAATTTTATAAAACAACATTGTGCGATTGTTTTGAGATCCATATCAATAACATTGGCTGCTCGTATTGATCAAAATTCAAAGTTCAGACTTATTAGACCAAACAACACAATATAACATATTATAATCACCAACAAATACGCTCTCTCTCTCATACACACAATTGACTCGTTCTAAGATGTTACCAACTGTATCTTTAATGAGTTACTTATTCTAAGGCATTTGAAACACCCCATACCCCTTAATATAGCCAAAAGGACACATTAAAAGGCGTGGTGCGTTGTATATATGACTAAAGCTAACTGAGACTAAGATTCACAAGACAAATATAGATAAAAACAGCGGAAACTTACAATAATAGCTTAATCAAAACAAAACTTCATGATTGCCTCATAAATAAGTCAAATACCAAATACCACATACATGTCTAAAAATCCAATATGCCCCATAGTCTCAAAAACCAGAGTACATAATATCCCTTATAATAAGTCAGTACATAGAATGAACAGAAGTTGAAAATAAAAGAAGTACATAGTAGAAATCTCCTTCAAGAAAACTCCAAGCAGCAGCAATCTACTGACTTCTCCCTTGATTTCCTATGGGGGGAGGGAAAGGGAAAATAGAGGAGTGGGTTAGACTAGAAGTCTGGTGAATGAAAGTAATTACTAGAGTCTTTAAATAAGATAAAAGTAATATACTCTACAACAGTTCTAGCATAAATAAGGATAAAGGAATAGGAAAGGAATAAAATGGAATTAAGTATGATTAAATATTGCTCAATTTATAAGATAGGTTAACTTTGATTGCTTGCACTTGTCCTTGATTTCTGCTTTGAATTCCTAATCCTGTAATTAGGATGTAACTGTAATTCTACCTTTTTTGATCGGCCTGCTACTCTATGGTACCTTTTTGTGGACCACATGCTATATAACTCCCTACATAGAATGTTATTGTGGATCGGACGACATATATAGCTCTGTACATAGAAGGCATTTATTTACTGTGGACCAGATACTATATATAACTCCCTACACAGAATGTTACTGTGGACTATACAACATATATAGCTCCCTACACAGAAGGCAACGGAGTCTATGAAAGACATCGATACTAAACGCTTAGAACTCATAGCTATTACTGAGCACCCGAATGAAAGTCGCACACATAACTGTCACCATGTCCATGCTACTTTTTGCTCCTCCTATTGGGTCTTTTTATTAACTCAAATTCCAGCATAAGAGTGCCCCTCATCCTACTTCAGGCTAACGTGAGATCACCATGTGTCCATAGAAAATAGGGGAGATGTTGGTACTGGCCCGTCATCCAAACAATATCTAGTTGTGCCCCTTATCCAAATCCCCCACGATTTGGACTTCTAATTGATCAATTACTACCAGTTTTAGCATAAGCATGCCCTCATCACGCTTCAGGCTAATGTAAGACCACCGTTTTGTCTAATAGGGAATGCAATTTGGTATAGGTCCTACTTTCCTTTTTTCTTATTAACTTAGATAAATTATTTAAATAAGCCTTTACATTTTTCTTTACTATCTGTGCTTATTAATTTTGCCTAAGTCTTAAAATAAGCCTTATTCTGCTCTTTTTCTTATTATAACCTACGTTATAATCATGCTTATTACTTAACCCAAAGTCTAAGTATGAAAATAAACTTCTTTCATCTTTTACTCTTTTTTAGTTATAATTCTAAGTTATAACTAGGCCAATCTTTTTAATTCAGTCCAATTAACCTCATAATTAGGCGTAATTCCAGTCCAATTCCATTTATATTACAGCCTTTAAATTTTACATCTTATATTCCTTTATTTCAATTTTCTTACAATTTAATCCATATTCGCATTAATCCTATTCTAATTCATACGCGAAGAAGGAGGAACAAAAGAAAACTGAAAATAGAAGAAAATTCAAAGTGTAGAAAGAAGATGTAATAATGTATAGATAACTATAAATAAACTAAAATACTATAAATAAAATGCAAATAAATGAAAAAGCTATAACTAGTAGAAATAAACTAAAATTACTGAAAAGAATAGCTGAAACTAAATAGACTAAAATAGTTCTAAAAACTGTAAATAAACTTCGGAAAAGGCTATTCCAAAAAATCGTAGTAAAACAACTACTATTGGAAACCCTATTATTTTAAATTACTTAAAGAAATCTAAAAATAGTTACAATCACTCATCTCCGATCCTAAGCTCTTCCTGCGGTCTTCCCAGATCCAATTGGTGTTGTAAAATAATTTAATTTATAACGATTTTCTCCTTTGGAAAAATTATTTCGTTTATGGTCCTTCCTAGAAAGATGAACCCAATTGCAGAAAACCTAGAATGAGAAAAGGTGTTAAATTTAGGGGTCTATTTATAGAGGAAGAAGTGGATATTGGACTGTTGGATTTGGGGATTGAATATGATGCAACCGCGTCATAGGCCGAATAGGAGCCATCAGACGCAAAAATGGATGGATCAGATTAAAATAAAGAATGCAAAACACGTCCCAATAGGTACTGAAACTTTCGAACGAACGTTCGTTCGTAAATAACAGAGGCGAGTCGACCGGGTGGTCGACTGCCTTGGTGCCCAGGTCGATCGGCCGGTCGACCTGCCTATATATATATATATATATATATATATATATATATTTGCTTATTTTTTTAATTTATAACTTGGTCATATTAGCTCAGTTATCGACATTCTATATATGCAAATTGACCAGAAAATTACCATGAACACAATGGTGTAATTCCCATGGCTCAATTCTGATAATTTCACAAGGTTATTTTATTATTTTGTTAATTAAGGAATTAATTTTTACGGGTTAAATTTTGGGTTATTACATTCTCTCCTCTTTAAGAGATTTCATCCTCAAAATCTCTAAGGATAAAAGGATGTACTAAATATTTTCATCCAATTCTACAACCAACTACTCAATCGTCAACCATTCACCCATTGTCCTTAAGATTTTCTAATGTAATTTATAATACTTATGCAATTAGTGTACTGTAAATGTCCCTAACTAATGCAAAAGATTAGGCGGTTCACTGATTCAGTTGACCTCCTTTTATGCAATCATGTTCGTTCCATATATCCCAATGAATGCAAAAATTTCCTAATAATAACTATAATCCTATATGCGTGCTACAAACATCATCTAAATGCAACAATCATGTGATAAACATCCATTTATAGAACCCATGAAAATAAAATAAAAATGCACACACATCCATATGCATATGCTCTAGTATCTTTGTAAGGCCGATCCCTAAAGAATAATAGTGCCTAGTGCACCTATATGCATCCATTAGCATCCACTAGCAAACACTTGCAACCACTAGCATACATCATTCATAACATGTTCTATTAACATGTTTACATCAAATCCTACCACCCATTGGTTAAATCCTAAGTTCTACCTTCCCAAAGAATAATAAAGGAAAGAACTTATTCAAACCTAAAGATGGAAAAAAGGAATTCTAAAACTTACTATCAAAAAGATGAGGATAGGAAGTATGAATCTTCTCTTCTGCTTCCCAAGTGGCGTTTGCAACATCATCTTCCCGTTGCACCTTCACCAGTGGAACCTCCTTATTCCCTACTCGCTTGGTGTCTCTCCCAGCAATCTTCATGGGGATATGCCGAACATAAGCTTCCCTTTCTACCTCCACCCCCTTCAACTGACTAGGCTCTACAACCTCCGCCGAGTCATGTAAGCACTTTCGCAAGTGCAAACCATGGAAAACGTCGTGCACTCCTACGAGCCTATTAGGTAGCCTTACTCGATAAGCCGTCTTACCAACTCTCTCTATGATAGGAAATGGACCAACGAATTTAAGGGCTAACTTTACGATTGATCCGAATCTTACCACCTTCCTAAGCGGGGATACTTTGATAAAAAATAAGTGTCCAACCTCAAAATCTAAGTCTCTCCTCCGCTTGTCTACATACGACTTATATCTATCTTGATTCATCTTCATCCTTTGCAGAAACAAATCCACCTTCTCAGAGCTCTCCCTAACCATATCGGGTCCAAGTAATAACTTCTCCGTAAACTCTACCCAACATGATAGGGACTTGCAAGGTCTCCCATATAAAGCCTCATATGGTGTCATTCCTATACTTGTTTGGTAACTATTATTGTACGCAAACTCAACCAACGGAAGATGCTCCTTCCAAGTTCCTCCAAAGTCCAAAATGCACATCCAAAGAAAACCTGAAGCACCCTATTTACCTTCTCCGTTTGGCCATTTGTCTAGGGGTGATAGGCCGTACTCAACCTAAGTTGCATCCCTAACGCCTCTTGTAAGCTTCTCGAAACTCACTAGTGAAAATGGGATCTCTGTCACTAACAATGCTAGAAGGAACTCTGTGTAGACGGACTATCTCTCGAATATACAAGGATGCTAAATATGAAGCCATACGCATACTCTTAACTGGGATGAAGTAAGAACTCTTGGTCAATCTATCAAAAATCACCCGAATGCTAGTGTTCCCCTTCCTAGAACGGGGTAAACCATCAGTAAAATCCATAGAAATACTGTCTCACTTCCACTCTAGCACATCTAAGGGTTGAAGTAACCCACCGGGCTTCTGTTGCTCTGCTATTACCCATTGTCATATGAGACACTTAGCTAAGAATTCCGCCACATCCTTCTTTATGCCACCCCCAATAGAACATCCTCCTCATATCTCGATACATTTTTCCCCACCCGGGTGAATAGTCATATGGGAATGGTGCACCTCCTCTAAAACTGCTCTCAACAAGTCATTGGCTCATGGAACACAAAGCTTCCTATCTCTCCTAAGCCACCTCCTGCTATCTATGGAATAGCATTGGAAATGTCTCGAGACTTCTCCTCGGCTAACCCTATCCATAATGTCCATGAGCTTCGAATCCTCCTGCTGCCTCGAGCCAATCTAATCCACAAAGGTAGGCCTCACCTCTAATGTCACCAAGAATCCGAGAGTAATGTCCGTAGAGGGCTTAAAATCAAAGATAGAAATAAACTCCAAGCTCCTCTACTCTACGAACAAAGGACTAAGGGTTGCTTTCTTTCTACTCAATGCGTCCGTAACCACATTACCTTTGCCATGGTATAAGCTATCTCAAAATCATACGAGGCTAAAAACTCCATCTATCTTTGTTGCCTCAAGTTCAATTATTTCTACGAGAATTGGTACTTTAATGACTTGTGGTCGGTAAAAATCTCAAACCTCTCTACAAGCAAGTAGTGCCTCCAAGCCTTAAGTGTAAAAACTATGGCGGTCACCTCCAACTTTTGGGTATGGTAGTTCTTCTCATGCATCCTCAACTGCCTACTTCCATAATACACTACCCTCCCTTCTTACATCAACAGTGCTCCTAGAACCGTTCCGCATGCATCAATGTATACAGTGAAAGGCTTAGCTCCATCGAGTAAAACTAACACTGATGCACTAGTAAGGGCTCTATTAAGCTTCGTGAAGGAATCCTCATAATTCGTGTCCCACATAAAAGCTTTATTCTTCTTAGTAAGGCGTGTGAGTGGTGCCAAAATCTTGACAAAGTCCCTAATGGACTTCCTATAGTAGCCAACCAATCCAGGGAAGCTCCTAACCTCAGTAACGTTCTTGGGTGCCTTTCAATCTTGCACTGCAATAACCTTAGCGGGGTCAACAACAAAACCATCCTTCGAGACTACATGCCCCAAGAAATGAACTTCCTCTGTCCAAAAATGACACTTCGAAAAGTTAGCTCTCAAATGATGACTACGAAGTGTGCTAAGAACCTCTTCCAAATAAACAACATGGTCCTCCATATTCATGGAAAATACCAATATATCATCCACGAATACCACCACAAATTTATTTAGGAAATCCCTAAAGACGCGGCTCATCAAATCAATGAAATAGGCTAGAGCATTGGTTAGCCCAAAAGGCATAACCAACCGGCTAACCAACCACTCAAAGAATCCGTCCGGTGTCCTAAAGGCAGTCTTATCTATACAGTCATTAGCGACTCTAAGTTGATGGAATCCCATGGCTAAATCAAGCTGAGAGAAAACTGAAGAACCCACCAACTGGTCAAAAAGATCGTCTATCTTAGGCAGTGTGTAGCGATTCTTCTTAGTGAGCATATTTAATTCCCTATAGTCCACGCAAAGTCGAAGAGAACCATCCGCCTTAGTGGCGAAGATGACTTGCGCTCCCCACTCCGATACGCTCCTTCTAATGAATCCCTTCTCCAAAAGCTCATGAATCTGCTTGCTCAATTCTTTCCTCTCCCTAGGTGCCATATGCCTCACAGGTAATGCTATTGGCTTGGCATTCTCGGTCAAATAAATCCTGAAGTCAATCTCTCTCTTAGGGGAAGCCCCCTAACCTCCCCAAAGACGTCTGCAAAATCTCTGATGACAGGAACTGAATGAAACTCCGATGACGTTGAATCGAGGGAATAGAGAAAAATCAACATGGCTAATCCTTGGAGGTCGCAAGATACCTCTAGAGTGCTACCACTACAAGTCTCAAGTCAAATGACTCTCCTCTCGTAGTCTAATATAGCTCCGTATGTGGATAGCTAATCCATCCCTAAGATCATCCCATACCCCGAGAATCCTAAAACATAGGCGTCGTAGTCAAATTCTACGCCTATGATAAACCTACAAACCATAGATAAGTGTGACGATACTCCTATGGGGTTTGAAACAATGATTCGGTCTACTACAAATGATATGTCCAAGTGTAAAAAATCTACTAGAGAACTAGATATAAAAGAATGTGATGCTCCAGAATCAAATAAAGTCCAAATGAAAGAATCAGATATAGAAATAAAACCTTCAACTGTGACTTTCCTACCTCTATTTGGAATGCTACCAGAAAGTGTTGTGTCTAAAGCTTGAATCTGCACAACTATTGCACTCACTCCCTGGGGACAACTCCTACTTATATGACCGGGCTGCCCGCAAGTATAGCACTTACCCTTCATCTTCTCCTTCTGGCAATCCTTGGCCATATGTCCAACCTTCCTACAACTATGGCACTTTATTCCCTTATTAATCCGCTTCTGAGGCCCATTGCCTTTCTTCTTCTTCTTATTCTTTTCCCACCACTTCTTCTTTAAAACTTCTGATTTAACCTCCTCTTTAAACCCTCCTCCTTGGATGTATCTGACATAAGTGTCATCTCGACCAAAGACTCATAAGTAGCTCCAATTGGTACATGAGTCAGCAATAGTCTCTTAAGGGGTTGATTCAATCGCTTCACAAACTTCATAGCTTTCTTGTGCGGCGTGTTCACCAAATCCATACCAAACTGCAACAACTCACCGAATTGATTGACGTACTCCTTAATAGACAAACTCCCTTGCTTCAAATTAATAAACCTCTCCAACTGAACACTTTCTTCTACTTGAGATAGAAACTTCCTATCAAATCGAACTTGGAATCCATCCCAAGTAACATTTCTATAGTCCAACTCGATCACTTCCCACCAATAAGATGCCTACTCCTTTAGCTGCCAAGCGGCTAGCTGAACACGTTGTTGACCATCCAATCCCAAAAGACCAAAAATCCTCTCTGTGTCCTTAAGCCAAGCTTTAGCCTCTACAAAAGTCTCCTTGCCAGAAAAACTCTTCCCGCCCAAACTCGCAAAGGCTTTACAAAGCTTAGAGAAATTGAAGGCGACATGTGGGTTGATAAGATTCCCACCCACTGGTGCAGGATTGGGCGCAGGCCCGTGCACCTTTGGAGTGGCTTATAAGTACCGACGAAACTAGGTTAGGATTGGAATGCCCTCGGGAAGGTTCAGGGCATTAGCCATTCTATGAAAAGAAAACAATAGTTTAGGAAAGAGTCAAAAGGAGATTGAACTGGACTTATGAGTGGATTTTTATGAAAATTCTTTTATACTTAAAAATCATTTCTAAAAGTTCTTTTCTGAAAATTACTTTTTAAAACAAGTTATTTCGGAAAATAATTTATTTTTAAAATAAATTTTTAGGAATTCTATAACCTTAGACTCTGATACTAAATGAAACATCCCACGCCCCTTAATATACCCAAAAGGACACATTAAAAGGCATAATGCGTTGTAGGTATAACTAAAACTAATAGAGACCGGGATTCATAAAACAAATATAGATAAAAGCAACAAAAACTTAAAATAATAACTTAATCAAAAAAACTTCACATTTGCTTCATAAATAAGTCAAATACCAAATACATGTCTGAAAATCCAATGTACCTCATAGTCTCAAAAATTAGAGTACATAATTTCCCTCATAATAAGCCCGTATATAGAAAGAACAGAAGTTGAAAATAGAAGAAGCACTTAATAGAAATCTCCTCCAAGAAAACTCCAAGAAGCAGCTGTAATGACCCGGATTTTACGTTGTTGAATTTGGAATATTTAAATGACTTTAAATTTTTAATTTGGATTAGAAATTGGTTTTGAATATGGAAAGCTTGGGTTTGTTTAGTAAAATAAATTTTGAATTTAAAAATAGCAGTTTGTTGAATAATTTAATCATTAAAGTAATGATTAAAATATTGGGTAAAATAGTGAATTTGGGGATTTAAGCTCATTAAAAATATTTTAAAGGACTTGGAAAATTCATATTAATAATACTGAAGACAATGAAACTTTTAAAATTAAATTTGGAAGTAATTTGTTCAACTTAAAAATATACCGTTTAAATCGACGTTTAAAACCAGCATTCTGAGTCATAGTCTCGAATTTCGATGAAACCAGTCACATTGGATCCGTAATATTGTATTATTATCGAATTTCAAATTTCGTAGCTTTTGGGGTTGTCGCGTGGCCGAACGGTTCGTAACCGTGTTGAGATTTATATCAAAAATTTAATATAATAACTGAGTATAAAAAGCTATCTTCTCCACATGATCGAGTTAGGGCTCAAAATCTTTTCCATTGCATTCGAAATAGGGGTATTATATTATAAACGTCTGCAACATGCCTCGATAGGAGGTTAAAATTTCGTGTTGCATTTATCGAGACAATTTGAATTTCAATTAATATATAAAAATTTATATTGCCTAGTCAACACCAGCTGAAATCCTATCCACGTCAGTGTTTTTTATTTCCCCATCACACCTTTTTCCTATTACTGTAGCAGACTGAGCCTCCGCATTTCTTCTCAAACACACCATGCTCTCAGGATCAAATTCGCATCCCTCCTCTATTCGAATTCATGAAAATCTCAAACCAGTTTACAAAAAAAAGGGCAGCCGCGTATTTATCTCAAATCCCTCTTCCCTTTTTCTTCCCTCTATTCATTTCAAATCTGAAAATCAAAATCGAATCGAGCTTATAAAAAAAAATGGTGACTTCCTCCATAATCGTTCCAGTCCTCGATCTACAGTAGTTAGGTTGCACGCGCGTGATGCTCTATAGGAGGGCGAAGGCAAGAACAGCGGCAAACGATGGGTGTGGCGTCGAATCGAGGCAGCGACGTTGCATACGTCTTCTTAGGCCTAGGCGTTCGTGCAGAGGAGAGAGTGCGAATGGTTTTCGGAGGGCTATAGGTTCGGGAGGAAGTTGCGACACGAAGTCGCTGTCGCTTTGAGTGGTTCAAGTGTGGTCGAAATGTAGGGCGAAGTCGGGTCGTTTGCAGGCGATGAGTTTTCTTCTAAGTAGAGGTTTATCTGCAGTTTTTGGTTTTTAGTTTTAAAATAAAATATAGATTAGAAGATATACAGTATACACGCAGTAGCTTGTTGTTTAATTTGAAAACGTGTACAGTGGAAATTAGTATATATATACACACCTTGTTATAAATTATAATTTGGTCAAAAAATTTACAGTAAGGAGGAAAGCAATTCTGTTTAAACTAATAAAAATATATGTAAGGAACATCATATATACATATATAAGACGTTGGAAATATAGTAATTTATATAAAAGTTTGACTTTTGAAAACTATATAGGTTATTTTTATAAATACATATGCTGTTTCAAAATGAAAAATAAAACAAATATACATACACGTTTCTAACTTACTAGTTTATTTTAAATAACAGATTTGGTGAAGGGAAGTAATTGATTAAAATAAATTATTAGTTAAGTCAAATTATTAAATGGAAAATTTATTGTTCAATTTGTTCGAATATTAATAAAATCATATAATTGTTTATACAAGGTCAAAAATCGTGAACCAAGTCGAGATTGAGATGGATCGCAAATAAAAAGGCAAAGGTGAGATTTTCTCACTCATTTTTATTGACCTTATTTAAATTTTAAAATGTTAAATTTAAATCATTGGATGTTTTGTTGAATTAAATATTTATTGTCTGTTGGATATTATATATATATATATATATATATATATATATATATATATATATATATATATATATTGGAGTGATTGGTATTCATGCGTTATGTAGCGGATGAGACCCTATGCTCCCCGCATAATAGCGAATGACCCTATATACCGCGATATCCCCCTCGAAGTGGGATTTGGTATTTTGTTTGTTGACTAACATCTGTGGATGCTGGAAAAATAGTTTGGAGGGATCCAACTAGATTCCTCAAAAATATTTATTGTTCATATATATATATATATATATATAATGATATATGATATGTTGGATATATTGATATCGTTTGGATGAATTGAATTATTAAATGTTAAATGGCATTGGAATATAAAATAGGCATTTTTAAAACTAGAAATAATTAAATTGAAGGAATTTTAAAAAGGAAATTTGAATGGTGAGAATTTATATTGTAAATTGGATTTATTTTAAAGTGAATTAAGTGGAATAAAAACACATTAACTATATAGGCTATGCTTAGTCATTCGTAAAATTTATTTAAGTAGAGTTTTTTTTGAAATAAATTATATAAAAGAACTTGAAGGATATTTTTGAAATATGGAAAAGAAATTAAGCAATAATCGATAAATAGATTTGAAATGAATTGGAATTTATTAAGAAAGCAAATTAAAATCAGATTTTTAAATAATTTTTTTATAAATAAGTGAAAAGATCAAGGGAGTTTATAAATTTATGAACGAGGTTTATAAATAAGATAGTTGATATCAGTGGATATAAGTAAAATATAAGTAATGGTGTGAACTTATATCGAGTTATGGGGATCGTTGGAAGAGAAATAATGGAATATATTTCAAATGTGAGGATGGTGATAAATTTGGATAGGATTGATGGGATACGAATCCAGAGGATTTTATAATTGAAAATGGGGAATATTGGATTCTCTATAAATAGACTTTGTTGAGATAAACTCTAATTTTATAAATCAACTTTGTAAATTAATTTATAACTGAATATGAACTCTTAATTCTTTAAAGAAGTTGATATTTTAGTTATCTAAAATATATTTTAAAAGTAAAACAATAGTCTTATTTCATATATATAATTTTAAATGTTTTGAACTCAATTATAAATCCTCTTGAGTTGTGAAGCAAAGTAAACTAAAATTGAATAAGATTTCTAGGGAAAGACCTTATAATGGTTTTATGGAAGTTTAAATAAATTTCTAAAGTATAAGTGTAACCGCGGAAGGCGAAATGAAATTCACAAAGGGTAAAGGTGAAACTAGAATTTTAATAAGCATAAATGGCTTTGGGAATATAAAAGGAATAAATTTTAGGATTCGTGTAAAACGAGTTGAAAATTTACAAATTCAGTTGAGAATGATTTTTGGAAAAGAAAATAAGGAATAAAATGAATAGTTTTCTTTCAGGTGTTAAATAAAGCGGGAAGATATTCTAAGTATTGGGAAATATTGAAATTTATTCCGAAAGAATAAAAGGAGTTGGAAAACTATTTTTCAGGTGTTGAAATATGGAAATAATATCTTGTGAAGGAATTTTAAAATAAATAATTTGGAGAATTATTTAAGGCCATACGGTTGCTTGTGAATGTTATTTGATAGTTAAATAACCGACTATCAAAATTGGTCAAATGCGATGATCGTTTCAAAGAGGCCGGGATCAGATCTAATTATCCGAAAACTACTTTAATCATGTTTGAAACGTTTATGAATGAAGATCGTGAAGATGATGAAGACGGTGATTCGGTTTTTCCAGACCAAGGTCAACTTGTATGGACAAATGTTATCATAACATCGTCAGGAGGACGATGAGCATTCTAAGTGTGACTCATTCTTAAAAAGGTAACGCATAGCCTCAAGCCTCATCGACCGGGAATGGCTAAAATATGGGAGGTGCAGCAAGGCAAGTGGGTAGCACCCAAGTAGGGTAAGGTTTCCCTTGTCTAGAGGTCTCTTTTATTTCGGCTTAGTGGGTGATTGTTAGCTCCAACCATGGGGTGATCTTATTTGGACTATCCAGTAAGGGGTAGCTCTGATCTTGTATTGTAGGGGGTCGAGAGTGATCTTTGGTACTCTGATCTTGGTTAGCTACTGTGACAGGTGGTAACCCATTATCCCTGCCATTGTATGGAATCCAATCTTCAATAAGCACCTGTATGTTTTTGACTGTGCCTAACTATGCTGGAACGTGAGATGCAAGCATTTCAGCTAGATTCTATTTTACTTTCTATAGACATTATTATAATATCGAATGAATTTGATAAAAATGTTTTGGTTATCGTAAGGTAAAAACCCGGCATATTTATTAGTAGCGTGGTCTTACGAGATATCTTTTTTCAAAGGCTTTTCAAAAAATTTAATAATCCAATTGAGTGTGGTTTTCTCATGCTGGTTTTCCAGGCTGACTCGAGTGTTGTTTATTATGATGCTTGGGTCAGACCGAGTTGTACAGATTCAAGTAAAAAGCTAAGGAGCTCAGGAGACGAGCTGGATGGCTGAGTGTACAACCGTATTTGATTATTATTCCTTTGTGTGAGGGCAAGCTATTGAATTATCCAGATTGTCTGTTGCTCAATGTATTCTGATGGTCGTAAGTATATAACAGTATAGATTTCTTTATATTTTAAAAGCTGTTATTATATATTGTATTTTGTTCGGCTACGATTGTGAGACTCTAATATTGTTTTTATCTTCTTCTACCTCTTTCTTCTTTGACCCTGAAGACTCGTATTTCTGTTCCACTTTGAGTTGAATTGATGTGGAATATTGTCAGCTCAAAGTGGTATGGATTTGCGGGTCGTCATATTTGGTATCAGAGCAGAAGGTTAAGCGAGAATCTTGGCTTTGGTAGAGATTACTCATTAGAGATAAAGTCAGTAGTGCTCTAGAATGAGTTTGAGCATATTAATAGATGTGAGCGCGTAATTGTTAGTGAATATAAATTGTTTTATTATTGTGTTGACTTATTGGTTGAATGGAATATGAATTCTGATTGAGTAATGGCGCAGCTAATTCGATAGGAGTTTATAAACACTGAACTCGGTAAACCGACACTATATTGTTTTGAAGTGGGTGAATGAAATAATTTTACCCAAAAATATATGTTGATATAAAAAGAAATAATTTTCTAAAATTATTATATATAATCGAACGTTTGGATGATAATATTATAGTCAAACAAGATTATAAAATTTAAAATAGTTAATATATAATCTAATATGGGAAATTGTGTAAGTAAATTATATAAAGGGAAAAAAGGGGAAATTTAACTTGGATTTAGTTGAAGAAAATTAAATTTTTGAAATTTAATTGATGATGATTGAAAGCAATAAATTGGTAAATTTTTGGATGTGATTGAATTGGAAAAAAATAAATTAAATTTGGATTAAGAAATAAAATTAAATTGGATTGAAATTAACTTAAGCTAAGTAAATGGAAGTAAGTTGAATTAAATGAACTTAAGCTAAGTTTAATATTGAGTTGAATTCGGATTAAATTAAAAATAAAATCCAGTTGAATAGAATAGAATTGAAATAAAATTGAAATGAGCTGTAGATGATATTAAATGGAATCAAATTCTTACTTAAATAGATAAAAGTAAGATGAATAAGAAGTATGTTGAAATAAATAAATTCCGATAGCTTATAAAAGAATTGAAAACCCATTGAATAAAAATATTCTTGGCTATAAATGAGTGTATAATCTCGAGTTAAAATGAAAAGTGAATATATTCAAGCCTAGAATGAATGGAAGTTTGAACAATGATAAGTGTGTGACTTATAAAATTAAAAGGTGGGATTGATAAGCCGAAATAAAATTTGTTTGATATTTTAGAAAAATGAATAAAAATCCAAACTTGAACTATGAAATAGAATTGGACTCAAGTAAAATAATGAAGTGACTTTTGGAGATAAGAATCAAATATTGAATCGAAAGTTGGGAGTGAACTAATTTGAAATAAATTAGTTAATTGAATACATTAATGAGATTTAAATTGGTTAAATGAAGTTGAATTTAGCGTAAGCTAAGTTAAATAAAAATTGAAGTTTATGAAATAAAAAATTGCTTGGACTAAAAATAAATTAATAGTCTTGAGTTATAAATAAAATTGGAAATGGCCATGTTATTAATAAAATAAATTCGAGATGAATTGAGTACGAAAATCAAAATTTAAAGTGGATTGAGTGAATAAACTAATTGAATTGAATAAATAAATGGATGGAATTGATTAAATAAGGATCATATTAAAAATAGGAATAGAGCTTGTTGCAAAAAGAAATGGAAGTTGGTTAAATGAAATAAACTTATGGTATAATGTTGAAAATAATTGAGTTTAACAAAATTAACTTAAGTAAATATTTGAATGGAAGCTCGGCTTAAGTAAATTGTGAATGGTTATTAATATAAGCATGGAATGTTTCAAGCTAAATGGAATGGTCTTGAATAAAACGAATGCGAATATGGAATGAAATGAAAATGCATGGATTGCGAATAAATTAGAGATGGAATGGAATTAAAGATAAAATGAGTTGGAATTAATTTGTAGTAGTTATAACTAGAATGGATATTTTATTAAGTGAATATCGTCGAATTTGCATAGAAATAATTGCCGTTCGACGTAAACGAGATTATATAAAATTCTACGACTCAATAGAAGCAAATAGAATTGATTTTGGAGTCAATTGAAATGAATATGAGTTCGTTTCTTTTAAAAATGAATTGAATATAAGCAGTTGAATAATAAACCATTCTAATTGAGTAAAGGTGTCACATAAATTGGTTGGGAGCTATTTGAACTAGTATCGAAATCTTAAAATTGCTTATGAGAAGTGTTTAGTATGCATTGCTTGTGAATTTCATGTGTTTAGCTATTGAAAATAAGTGAAAAGTTAATAAACTTCATAGGTATGTCGCATACATATTTAAATTGAGTAAGTACAGGTAGCGGAAGGTCGTTTGGCTGGATTTTGGCCGCGCAAATTGCTAAATAAATAAGCCGCTTGCTTAAAAATGCTAAATAGAGATACGCCTACGCAATAAAAGATAGTATGAAATATTGTTTGTTTTTCCGACCGTGTGGGTCGATATATTTATCTCTCTTGTAAAATTGCAAAAGCTCCTCCGTACAAAGAAGACTCTGCCAAAAAAATTTGAAAATTTTGGGGGATAGAAAATTTTTGGAAATTTTTTGTTAACGACGAATTGCTTTCAAATTGAAATAAAAGGATTTTGGAATTGGAATTGAAACTAATTATTTAATTGAACTAAAGGATTAGGAAAGTCCATATGGGATTTTCAGTAAGTGGGTTTTAGTAAGTTAATGGGTTTTGGGCCGTTTTTTCCGCCTTAGCAATTTCGGAGACGAAATTCTACTAAGGGGGGAGGAATGTAACGACCCAGATTTTTCGTTGTTGAATTTGGAATATTTAAATTGCTTTAAAAATTTAATCTAGATTAGAAATTGGTTTTGAATATGGAAAGCTTGGGTTTAATTAATAAAATACATTCCGAATTTAAAATAACAGTTTGTTGAATAATTTAATCTTTAAAGTAATAATTAAAATATTGGGTAAAATAGTGAATATGGAGATTTAAGCTTATTAAAAATATTTTAAAGGGCTTGGAACATTCATATTAATTATACTGAAGACAATGCAACTTTTAAAATTAAATTTGGAAGTAATTTGTTCAATTTTAAAAATATATTGTTTAAATCGACGTTTAAACATAGCATTCCGAGGCAGAGTCTCGGATTTCGAAGAAATCAGTCTCATTGATTCTGTAATATTGTATTATTATCGAATTTCTAATTTTGTAGCTTTCGGGGTTGTCATGTGGTCGAACGATTCATAACCGCTGAGATTTATATCAGAAATTCAATATAATAACTGGGTATAAAAAGCTATCTTCTCCATACGATCGAGTTAGGACTCGAAATCTATTCCATTGCGTTCGAAATAGGGGTATAACATTATAAACGCCTGGCAGCATGGCTCGATAGGAGGTCAAAATTTCGTGTTGCATTTATCGAGACAATTTGAATTTAAATTAATATATAAAAATTTATATTGCCTAGTCAACACCAGCTGAAATCTTATCGACATCAGTGCTTTTTGCTTTCCCCATCACATATTTTTCCTATCGCTGTAGTAGACTGTGCCTCCGCATTTCTTCTCAAACACACTATGCTTAAATTCGCATCCCTCCTCCATTCGAATTCACGAAAATCTCAAACCAGTTTATAAAAAAAACGATAGCCGTGTATTTATCTCAAATCCCTCTTCCCTTTTTCTTCCCTCTTTGCGTTTCAAATCCGAAAATCAAAATCGAATCAAGCTTATAAAAAAAGAGGGCGACTTCCTCCACAATCATTCCAGTCCTCGATCTGTAGTAGTTAGGTTATGCACGCGCGATGCTCTAGAGGAGGCGAAGGCAATAACAGTGGCGAACGAAGGGTGTGGCGTCGAATCGAGGCAGCAACATCGCATACGTCTTCTCAGGCCTGGGTGTTCGCGAAGAGGAGAGGGTCGCGAGTGGTTTTCGGAGGGCCTTGGGTTCAAGAGGGAAGTTGCGACTCGAAGTCGCTGTCGCTTTGGGTGGTTCGAGTGTAGCCGAAATGTAGGGCGAAGTCAGGTCGTTTGCAGGCGATGAGTTTTCTTCCGAGTAGAGGTATATCTATAGTTTTTGATTTTTAATTTAAAAAAATATATACACATATAGATTAGAAGATATACAGTATATACACAGTAGCTTGCTGTTTAATTTGAAAAGGTGTACAGTGGAAATTAGTACATATATTTACACCTTATTATAAATTATAATTTGGTCAAAAAAAATTTGCAGTAAGGAGGAAAGCAATTCTGTTTAAATTAATAGAAATATATGTAAGGAACAATGTATATATATACGTAAGTCTTTGGAAATATAGTAATTTATATAAAAGTTTGATTTTTAAAATCTATATAGATTATTTTTATAAATATATATGCTATTTCAAAATGAAAAATAAAATAAATATACATGCACATTTCTAACTTACTAGTTAATTTTTAAATAATGGATTTGGTGAAAATTTTGTTCAATTAACTTAGTTAAATTCTTTTATTTACTAAAAGATTGTTTTTTTAAAGGGAAATAATTAGTTTAAAATAAATTATTAGTTAAGTCAAATTATTAAATGAAAAATTTATGGTTCGATTTGTTCGAATATTAATAAAATCATATAATTGTTTATACAAGGTCAAAAATCATGGACTAAGTCAAGATTGAGATGGATCGCAAATAAAAAGGCAAAGGGGAGATTTTCTCACTCGTTTGGATGAACTTATTTAAATTTTAAAATGTTAAATTTAAATCATTGGATGTTTGGTTGAATTAAATATTTCTTGTCTGTTGGACATCATATATAGTAGTTTGTGTGTATATATATTGGAGTGATTGGTATTCCTGCATTATATAGAGGATGAGACCCTATGCGCCCCGCATAATAGCGGATGACCTTATATACCACGATATCCCCCTCGAAGTGGGATTTGGTATTTTTATTTGTTGACTAACATCTATGGATGCAGGAAAAACAGGTTGGAGGGATCCAACTGGATTCCTCAAAAATATTTATTGTTTATATATATATATATGTTGATATAGGATGCGTTGGATATATTGATATGGTTTGGATGAATTGAATTATTAAATGTTAAATGGCATCGGAATATAAAATGGGCATTTTTAAAACCATAAATAATGAAATTAAAGGAATTTTAAAAAGGAAATTTGAATGGTAAGAATTTATATTGTGAATTGGATTTATTTTAAAGTGAATTAAGTGGAATAAAAATATATTAACTATGTGGGCTATACTTTGTCATTCGTAAAATTTATTTATGTAGAGTTATTTTGAAATAAATTATATAAAAGAACTTGAAGGATATTTTTGAAATATGGAAAAGAACTTAAGCAATAATGGATAAATAGATTTGAAATGAATTGGAATTTATTAAGAAAGGAAACTAAAATCAGATTTTTAAATAAAAATTGTTTTTATAAATAAGTGAAAAGCTCAAGGGAGTTTATAAATTTATGAATGGGGTTTATAAATAAGATAGTTGATATCAGTGGATATGAGTAAAATATAAGTAACGGTGTGAACTTATATTGAGTTATGGGGATCGTTGGAAGAGAAATAATGGAATATATTTCGAATATGAGGATGGTGATAAATTTGGATAAGATCGATGGGATACGAATCCAGAGGATTTTATAAATGGAAATGGGGAATATTGGATTCTCTATAAGTAGACTTTGTTGAGATAAACTCTAATTTTATAAATCAACCTTGGAAATTAATTTATAACTGAGTATGAACTCTTAATGCTTTAAATAAGTTGATATTTTAGTTATCTAAAACCATACTTTAAAAGTAAAACAATAGTCTTTATTTATATACATAATTTTAAATGTTTTGAACTCAATTATAAATCCTCTCGGGTGGTGAAGCAAATTATACTAAAATTTAATAAGATTTCTAGAGAAAGACCTTACAATGGTATTATGGAAGTTTAAATAAATTTCTAAAGTATAAGTGTAACTGTGGAAGGCGAAATGAAATTCACAAAGGGTAGAGGTAAAACTGGTATTTTAATAAGCGTAAACGGCTTTGGGAATATAAAAGGAATTAATTTTAGGACTAGTGTAAAACGAGTTGAAAATTTACAAATTCAGTTGAGAATGATTTTTGGAAAAGAAAATAAGGAATAAAATGAATAGTTTTCTTTCAGGTGTTAAATAAAGCGGGAAGATATTCTAAGTATTGGGAAATATTGAAATTAATTCCGGAAGAAAAAAAGGAGTTGGAAAACTATTTTTCAAGTGTTGAAATATGGAGATAATATATTGTGAAGGAATTTTAAAATAAATAATTTGGAGAATTATTTAAGGCCAAATGGTTGCTTGTGAATGTTAACTGATAGTTAAATAACCGACTATCAAAATTGACCAAATGCGCTGATCATTTTGAAGAGGCCGGGATCAGATTTAATTATCCGAAAACCACTTCGAACCGGTTTGAAACATTTACGAATGAAGACCATGAAGATGATGAAGACGGTGATTTGGTTTGTCCAGACCCTGGGTAACTTGTATGGACGAGTGCTATTAGAACATCGTCAGGGGACGATGAGCATTCTAAGTGAGACTCGTTCTTAAAAAGGTAGCGCATAGCCTCAAGCCTCATCAACCGAGAATGGCTAAAACAGGGGAGGTTCAGCAAGGCTAAGTGGGTAGTACCCAAGTAGAGTAAGGTTTCCGATGTCTAGAGGTCCCTTTTATTTCGGCTTAGTGGGCGGTTGTTAGCTCCAACCGCGGGATGATCCTATTCGGACTATCCAGTAAGGGGTAGCTCCGGTCTTGTGTTGCGGGGGGTCGAGAGTGATCCTCTGTACTCTGATCTAGGCCAGGTACTGTGACGGACGGTAACCCATTAGCTCTGCCATTATATGGAATCCAATCTCCAATAAGCACCTTGATGATTTTGATTGTGCCCAACTATGCTGGAACGTGAGATGCAAGTATTTCAGCTAGATTCTATTTTACTTTCTATAGACACTATTATAATGGCACACGAATTTGACAAAAATGTTTTGGTTATTGTAAGGTAAAAACCCGACATATTTATTAGTGGCGTGGTCTTACAAGATACCTTTGTTTTCAAAGGCTTTTCAAAAACTTTAATAATCCAATTGAGTGTGGTTTTCTCATGCTGGTTTTCCAGACTGACTCGGATGTTGTTTTATTATGATGCTCGGGTCAGACCGAGTTGTACAGATTTAGGTTAAAGAGCTAAAAAGCTCAGGAGATGACCTGGATGGCAGAGAGTACAACCGTATTTGATTATTATTCCACCGTGTAAGGACAAGATATTGAATTTTCCAGATTGTCTGTTGCTCAATGTACTCTGATGGTTGTAAGTATATAACGGTACAGATTTCTTTGTATTTTAAAAGCTGTTATTATATATTGTATTTTCTTCCGCTGTGATTGTGAGACTCTGATGTTGTTTTTATCTTCTTCTTCTACCTCTTTCTTCTTTAACCCTGGAGACTTGTATTTCTATTCCACTTTGAGTTGAATTGTTGTGGAATATTGTCAGCTCAAATGGGTACGGATTTGTGAGCCGTCACAGCAGTAATCTACTAACTTCTCCCTTTATTGCCTATGGAGGGGAAGGGAAAATAGAGAAGTGAGTCAGACTAGAAGTCTGGTGAATGATAGTAATTACTAGAGTCTTTAAACAGGATAAAAGTAATATACTATACAACAGTTCTAGCATAAATAAGGATAAAGGAAATATGAAAGGAATAAACGGAAATTAAGTACGATTAAATATTGCTTAATTTTATAAGATATGTTAACTTTGATTGCTTGCACATGTCCGTGATTTCTGCTTTGAATTCCTAATCCTGTAATTAGGATGTAACCCTCATTCTACTTTTTTTGATTGGCCTGCTACTTTATGGTGCCTTTTTGTAGACCAGATGCTATATAACTCCCTACACATAATGTTACTGTGTACCAGACGACATATATAGCTCCCTACACAAAAGGCATTTATTTACTATGGACCAGTTACTATATATAACTCCTTACACAGAATGTTATTGTGGACCATACGACATATATAGCTCCCTACATAGGAGGCAATGGTGTCTATGAAAGACACCGATACTAAGCGCTTGGAACTCATAGTTATTACTGAGCACCCGAATGGAAGTCGCAGGCGTAACTGCCACCATGCCCATGCTACCTTTTCTCCTCTTATTGTGTCTTCTTATTACCTCAAACTCTAGCATAAGCATGCCCCTCATCCCACTTCAGGCTAACGTGAGATCACTGTGAGTCCATAGAAAATAGGAGAATTGTTGTTGGTACTGGCCCGTCATCCAAACAATATCTAGTGCGCCCCTTATCCAAATCCCCCATGATTTGAACTTCTAATTAACCAATCACTAACATTTTCAGCATAAGTGTGCCCTCGTCTCGCTTCAAGCTAATGTGGGACCATCGTTTTGTCTAATAAGGAATGCTATTTGGTACAGGTCCTACTTTCATTTTTGCTTATTAACTTAGGTAAATTATTTAAATAAGCCTTTACATTTTTCTCTACTATTTGTGCTTATTAATTTCACCTAAGTCTTAAAATAAGCCTTATTTTTCTCTTTTTCTTATTATAACCTACGTTATAATCAAGCTTATTACTTAACCCAATGTCTAAGTGTGAAAATAAGCTTCTTTCATCTTTTACTCTTTTTTAGTTGTAATTCTAAGTTATAACTAGGCCAATCTTTTTAATCCAATCCAATTAACATCATAAATAGGCGTAATTTCAATCCAATTCCATTTATATTAAGGTCTTTAAAATTTACATCTAATATTCCATTATTTCAGTTTTCTTACAATCTAGTACATATTCTCATTAATCCTATTCTAATCCATATGCGAAGAAGGAGGAATAAAAGAAAACTAGAAATAGAAGAAAATCCAAAAAGTAGAAAGAAAATGTAAATAACGTATATATAATAGTACATAAACTAAAATACTGTGAATATACTATAAATAAACGAAAAAGCTATAATTAACAGAAATAAAATAAAATTACTGAAAAGAATAGCTGAAAGGAAATAGACTGAAAATAGTTCTAACTATAAATAAACTAATTAAAAGGCTATTCCTAAAAATCGTAGTAAAACTATAACTATTGAAAACCCTATTATTTTAAATTACTTAAAGAAATATTAAAATAATTACAATCACTCACCTCCGGTTCTAAGCTCTTACTGTGGTCTTTTCGGCTCCATTGGTGCTGCAAAATATTTAATTTACAACGATTTTCTCCTTTGGAAAAATTATTCCGTTCGGGGTCCTTCCTAGAAAGGTGAACCCAATCGGAGAAAACCTAGAATGAGAAAAAGTGTTAGGCCTAGAGGTCTATTTATAAGGATAGAAGTGGATCTCAGACCGTTGGATTTAGGGACTGAATGGGATGCAACTACATCACAGACTGAATAGGAGCCATCGGATGCAAAAATGGAGGGACCGGATTAAAATAAAGAATGCAAAACACGTCATAATAGGCTCTGGAACGGTCAAATAAAAAAACGTTCGTTCATTCGTAAATAACAGAGGCAGGTCGACCTGCCTATATATATTTTCTTATTTTGTTTATTTTATAACTTGGTCATATTAGCTCAGTTTTTGACGTTCTATGTATGAAAATTGACTAAAATATTACCATGGAGACAGTGGTTGAATTCCCGTGGCTCAATTTTGATAATTTGATAAGATTATTTTATCATTTAGTTAATTAATGAATTAATTATTACGGGTTAAATTTCGGGTTGTTACAGGATTGCTAACCCTATCTACAATGAGTTTGCCCCACCAAAGTCTAGATATTCGCTTAACCTAAGCTCTGATACCACGTTAACATTCTGCCTTTTCGATCCTCAAAAATCAACACTAATACATCCATGATATTCATGTGCCGAGCATCCAAATGTTGGAAAGATAAATTGTTTGAGGAAAAGAAAGAAAAGATAGAACAAAATTTCACATCATGACGAGTAATATATAATATACACAATGATCTTTACAAAAGAAAACAGTAAGATACATCCATCAACCAAAGCAGACCAATCCTATCATCAGTCTGGATAGTTATGATAGCTTGTCCTTACAATTACTGATAAACATAAACAACCAATGCAACAGAAATAAAATATATGTAAATACGTCTTGGAGGCATCCAACTCGTCTCCTGAAGCTCCAATGCATCCAAAGCTAAATCTAAAAATATGCTCGGTCTGACCCGAGCTTTATAAGAAAATAACGCCCGGATCAGTCTGGTAAACCAACATGAGAAAAACACCTCAAATGGATTTTAATGTTACAGAACCTTTTAAAATAAAGGTATCTCGTAATAATATGCTTCACATAAACACAGATGAGTTTTACCTTACAATAACCAAAACATTTCATAAAAAATCCAGTGATATTATAAGTAAATATTGAATCATGGCCGAAATTGTTACATTAATTAAAATCTAGCATAATAAGTATACAACTAAGTCCGAAAGCACTTATTGAAGAATGGATTTTTATATAATGACTAGCTACTGGAGTACCGCCTTCCATAGTACACCTCTAGAAAATGTACCAAGGGCCTCATATGGACCCCCTTACGGATTAGGACCGGCCCTATTCCTTACTGGGTAGTTTCGAATATTTCATAACCCTGGTTGCTTTACAACCTTTTCCCAAGAGCTATTATGCACAACCAAATCCATAAATGTATATATGTAGAAAGGGTGATGACAGTACCCTAATGGATGCAACCTACTTAGCCTGAAGCATATATGTTTTATTAATTCCTGGTTGATGAAGCTTGAGGTTACATTTTACCTTTTATATAGCAATTCCACTTGGAATGCTAACACCGCGCTCCATGCAGGAATGCAGTGCCAGCATACGTCCATACGAGTTGTTCATGACATGAGCAAACCGAAGGCACTACTTATATTATATCCATTTTGGAATCACCCTCATGATTAGTAGCACGTAGTCCTTGCACTTCAAAGAACTCCGTCTTCGATCATCAAGATATCACTAATTCGAAACACTTATGCCGGTTCAAAGTGGTTTTTGGATAATATTTAATCCCGGTCTCTCGGAACAGACAACGATAATTTAAAAACTGGCCAAGATTGATAGTCGGTTATTTAACTATCAAACAAACAAACAATTTAACTAGGGATTTAATTCCATAAGTGTGACGACCCGTCCTTCATTCCATAGAAAAACGTATCATCAATAAGAAAAGAAAGAGATAGAAATAGAAAGATAGAAAGAAAAGAAACAACAATCATCAGAATCTCACAGCGGAAACGAACAAAATATAATATTACATATATCCCTTACATAATTTACATATCTGAGTTCACAAAATAATACTAATCCATTACATCAGCCATTCATAAGAGTTTTCCCAACCCATACAACTCAAAACACAACACCAAAATGCTACTACAGCGAATATAGATAGATAGTACGTCTGGACTCTAGCTCCAGCTTCCCAAAACATATGCTAATCCAACCTAATCACTTGGCTACTCATAAAAATTTGAGTACCCAAGAGTTTATGAAAAACAAAATAAACTCCGGGTCAGACATGGGTCTGGTGTGAGTAAATCAGTTAAAGTTGCTTAACTTTAAAAATCATTTTGAAAAAAAAGTTATCACGTAAGACTTCCCACAAATAAACACGGGTAAGTTTTTACCTTACGCTAACCAAAACATTTGATAGGAAATTCAGTGATATTATAATAGGGTCTAGGGTTTTCAAGTAAATAGAAAATAGCCGAAATTGTTACATGATTAAATTCCAGCTACTAGCCACGAAAGTGGGTAATACAATCAAAACCGTAGGGTCTCGTAGGGAAAATGAGTTTCCATCAATGGCAGGGCTACTGGGGTACCGCCCGTCACAGTACGGGGCCTAGATCACCGTACCGAGGAGCCACCCTGACTCCCCTGCAACACAAGGCCGGACCCATCCCTTACTGGATAGTTCTGAACAAGACAACCCCACAGTTGTGGCCAACAACTTCCCACACAGCCGACTATATAATAAGGGACTTCTAAATAGGGGTAAATCTCACTCTCAAGTGGGGGCTACCCACGAAGCCTTGCTGCACCTCCCCTGTTTTAGCCATTCCCGGTTGATGAGGCTTGAGGCTACGATTACCTTTATAAAGAACTCATCTCTTAGAATGCTCATCGTCCACCTGACGATGATCTGAAAGCATTCAATCCATACAAGTTCGTTCCGGGTTCGAACGAAACCGAAGGCATTATCTCGTTACACTCATTTTGGAATCACCCTCATAGTTAACGACGATAACCCTTGCACTCTGATTCACCATCTCGAATCTATAGGTACTATTCCATCAAACTCATTACGGAATCACCCACAGAGTTATACTGACGTATAGTCCTTACACCTCGAGTCTTCACTCTTCACATAGGATTCACGACCTAACGTTATTTGGAATCGATGTGGTTTTCGGATATCCAAATATGGAAACCCGATCCCGGTCTCATCGAAATCCAAAGCGTGTCTTTTAGGTCCAAGTTGTTTTAAAGGTTTAAACAATTCAATTCAGATTTTAAACATAGCATCACACAACATTATCAACAGATAATAACCAATATCTATCACAGATATACAACATCTCATCACAAAATATAACTCAATTATCATTCAACAGATATCAACCATATTCAGACATCAATACAAACTATCATCCACAAGCAAGTACTACTTAATTCATATCATAATTAATTTAATTAATTTAAATTAAATTAATCACTTAAGAATTTATCACTTAATCTTGCTTAACCAAACATTAATTAATTAATCCCAATCATTTAATTAATTAATCACCTCTTAATTATCTTATTATTAATTAATTACTACTTAATTAATTAATAATCTTTACTTAATTATCAATTAATTACTATAATTATTTATTAATTAAACTTTGATTAAAAATTTAATCATTCCTTAATTGGTTATTAATTAACCCTTAATTTATAATTAATTAATCCTTAATTAATTCTTAATTACATTAATTAATTCTTAATTACCTTAATTAATCCTTAATTAATCACAAATTAATTTATCTTAATTACTTAATTAATTATTTATGAATTAACCTTAATTAATTAATTAATTAAAACTTAATCATTGATTAATTTACTATTAATTATATATTAAGTAATGTTTAATTACTTGATTAATTAACTCTTAATCCATTAATTAATTAACTTCTTAATCACTAATTATTAATCATTAATCAATCAATTAATTAACTTCTTAATCACTAAATTATTAATCATTAATCAATTAATCAATTATTAATTACTTATGAATTAACCTTAAATTAATTAATAACCTATTAATTGTTATTTAATTGAATCCTTAATTATCTATTAAATAATTCATAAGTGATTAATTAAACCTTAACAATTAATTAACCAAAATTTATTAATTTATTTCAACTCTAATTACTAATGAATTAAAGTAACTTAAATTTCAAAATTTAATTAACTTTAAAAAGCAAAACAATGTTCATTTATCTTCAAAACTCTTACATATTTAAGTATTCGATTTTATTAAAAACTAATTACTTTTGAAAATGTTAGCTTTAAAAGTTTCAAACTTCAAATAATAAGATGTGAAATACCTTTTGAAATAAATATTTGACACTTTATAAAATAGAGAAAATATAAAGTGATAAACTTTAAACTTAAAACAAATTGAAGTTTTAAAACAAGCTTAAACTTGTCTTCATTAATTTGCATAAAGCCCGGCCCAAATTCAAACTACCCAGACCAAACTTCATTTTCCCCTACCTCTCACAACACTCCCCTGAACCTACACGCCATCACACGCAACAACTCACCCCTCAACCCGAGTGCATCACGCTAACCACACGACCCTTACTCGAGTGCGATCCCGAGCTACAAACCCACACACACGAAAACGCACTGACACACGCACGGCCTCGTGCACCTGCACAGTGCCTCAGCGCCACCATCGCCACCGCCGGCCACTTGCGCAAACCATACTTCGACCCTCGTTCCAGAATCTCACCCCAAAAATCAACAATTCGAACCCAAACAAAATTCGAGTGCTCGGAGCCAAAAATCAACCACAGCCGCTGGGAAGAAAACCCCTCATCCACGACCATCTTACTTCATTCTGTCGCCCAACTTCGGCCACGTGTGCGCAACCCCCACACGCAACTCCTCCCCTAACTTCATGAAGCTCGGTCCTTTCTATGCGTCACGCTATCGAATTACTGAAGCTCACAAAACACAGTACTCAAAACCCTACAAACCCAAATTTCAATTTCTATGTTACATAATAAATTCAAATAGTATTTTTCTAGTGATAATCATCATCTAACATAGCTTCAATTCAAATTTCATAAGTTGAAATCAACCCAATTACAAGAATTTGACAAAAGTCCCAAATACTGTAATCTTCAAAATTCGAATTCAATTGCAAGTTATAAATTCTGATTTCAATCTTAAAATTCATAACATGCATTATAGATTCAACATATATATTTGATTCATCAAAATTTAACAAGATTTTCATGCTAAAATTTTTGTTTTGTTTTACTGCATATTTGTTTTCTGCAGTTTTATAGTGTCATCAGTATGTATATTTAAATACTTCTATCATATTGATTCTAACCTATAAATATGTTTGAAGATATCTACTAACTAACACCTTGCTGAATTTAAAATTTGAAGATTGTTCAAAAATTTACTCTGTACTTGCATTTACAGAGAAGCACAATTTATTTCTAAAACATGCACAACAAATATTTTAAACCTGAAACAAATACTTCATTGTAATCATCGACATACAAGCATTCATCACTAACATTCAACTTACAACTTTTATACTTAAAGTTTTAATTTAAAGATTTACTCACTTTTTTCTCTGATGTGAAGATTCAAACTACAGGAATGAATTTAGACTGCAGACTTCTTTTTGTTCTACTTGCTTCTTGAAATAACTTGTTTATCTTGATATGCTTTAAATCTTGAATAAGTTGGTAATAAAACTTTGAGATGGTGCAGAAATTTGTTGAAGATGTGAAGAAGTTCAGATTTTTGGAGAGAAGAATATAAAATTTCTTTTTAATAAAATGAGAGTATGCATGAATGACTTTTAGAATTTGTTTTATAAAATTTAAAGAAAAGAAAATTTATATTATGACACTTGTCAAAATAATACTTAGATTTCTAACACATGTTTATCAATAGGTTTAGATGTAAACATGTGTTTATCTCATGCAAAAATGAAATTAAAATATTTACTTAATTGATTTTTCTTATATAAGTTTATATTTTAAATCTTTAGAAAAAATCAATTTCTTTTAAATAATGAATATAAAACAATTATTATAACTTGAATAAAATCATGAAAATATTACTTAATCCTCAAAGTATAATTTTAGAATAAAAATTAACATAGTTTAAATCTTTTAATATATCAATTCAAACATAATTTGAATTTTAAAAACCCAATCCAAAATCAACTTTGATATGAATAAAATTTTAACACATTCAATTTCATATATATATGTACTAGTTTTTAATTAGAATAAATTTATATTTACCATTCATTTATTAACTGTTGAATAAAATAACAAGTTAATCAATTTAAATTAATTTATTATATAGATTATCATATTTAAATTCGGTGTGAAATTCCGGGATATCACAATCCTCCCCCCTTAAAAAAATTTCGTCCCCGAAATTTAAACAAAAGATAATCCAAAATTTCATTTTATTCAACACTTCAAACATACATAACATCCATACATAAGCAACCATCAAACAAAACATCAAACAAACATACATCCAATACAAACACCATTAGCTATCCGGACACATATCCGGATAAGCCTTCCTAAAGCTATCCAGAGTCTCCCAGGTACAATCTCTGGGATCCTCACTCCACTGGACTTTAATAAGCTTCACAATCTTGCTTCTGAGTTGCCTCTCATCTTGATCAACAATTTGAACAGGATGTCGGACAACTGACAAGTCCGGCTCAACCTCCAATTCCTCCTACACAGCTGGCTCCACAGTAAGAGATGGATCGTGCACATATTTCCATAAATGAGATACGTGGAAAACATTATGAATCCCAGCCATCCGGACTGGCAATTCAATCCTGTATGCAACAGCACCAATCCTCTCGAGAACTCTGAACGGACCAATGAATCTCGGAGCGAGTTTCCCTGTCATCACTAACATTCAACATACAACTTTTATACTAAAAGTTTTAATTTAAAGATTTACTCACCTTTTTCTCTGATGTGAAGATTCAAACTACAGGAATGAATTTAGACTGCAGACTTCTTTTTGTTCTACTTGCTTCTTGAAATAACTTGTTTATCTTGATATGCTTTAAATCTTGAATAAGTTGGTAATAAAACTTTGAGATTGTGCAGAAATTTGTTGAAGATGTGAAGAAGTTCAGATTTTTGGAGAGAAAATATAAAATTTCTTTTTAATAAAATGAGAGTATGCGTGAATGACTTTTAGAATTTGTTTTATAAAATTTAAAGAAAAGAAAATTTATATCATGACACTTGTCAAAATAATGCTTAGATTTCTAACACATGTTTATCAATAGGTTTAGATGTTAACATGTGTTTATCTCATGCAAAAATGAAATTAAAATATTTACTTAATTGATTTTTCTTATATAAGTTTATATTTTAAATCTTTAGAAAAAATCAATTTCTTTTAAATAATGAATATAAAACAATTATTATAACTTGAATAAAATCATGAAAATATTACTTAATCCTCAAATCATAAGTTTAGAATAAAAATTAACATAGTTTAAATCTTTTAATATATCAATTCAAACATAATTTGAATTTTAAAAACCCAATCCAAAATCAACTTTGATATGAATAAAATTTTAACACATTCAATTTCATATATATATGTACTAGCTTTTAATTAGAATAAATTTATATTTACCATTCATTTATTAACTGTTGAATAAAATAACAAGTTAATCAACTTAAATTAATTTATTATATAGATTATCATATTTAAATTCGGTTTGAAATTCTGGGATATCACAATAAGGAAAATAGCATTGGCTATGCACATAGCAACCTTAGCCTCTTTAATTTATTCTTTCATTAATTTAAACTACTTTGTAAATACTTGTGTCAAAATACCTTTACAATGATATATTTCACAAGCCTTTTCTACACTTTTCAATACTTTGGAAATATTTATATACTCGCCTCATCCGTATAAATATATTCACGATACACTTATGAAATGTTTCACTTTCAGAAACCGACACTTAAATTTGGGTTAACACAGTGCCATTTTAAACAGAGATAATAATAACCCAACACACTATCCCTTCGGTGTTAAGGATAAAAAAATATTCCATACCACCATAATTAAGAAGGTCATTTTGGGAAATCAAATCTCAATTTTAAGCAAACTCTATTATAAAAGTCTCTTTCATAAGTATAACTATAAATTCATTTTTAGCATTCCTTTCATACAATATTATATAAATTTCTTTATAAATATATAACATAACTACATCTGCCTTTTATAAATTTCCAAATTTATTTAAATAACTCCTTTTCTAGCATTCTTTATATTATTTAAAAAACTCTTTATAAACTTATGTTATAAAATAATTCTTATAGAACTCACTTTATAAATTCCTAACTTTATTGCAACTCTTTTTATAAACCTCTAATTTCGTTTATAAGCCCCTTTAACAAATTTCTGTAGAGAATCACAAAACTGCTTTTACAACCAAATCTTCGATATAAATACAAATTCCATTTTCTATTACAAACTCATTTACTTTTCATAACATGATCCTTCTATATATACAATAAATTCACAAATTCGATCTTTTTTCTCCAGTTGGACCAAATGATAATATTTTCCTTTATAAAATACCATTATACATATATTCCTCTGTTTATAAATTTTTTGCTTATATGTCTCTCTTTTAAATTTATAATTTTTTTTTATAAATCTATTCTTTTATTTCAACATTTTATACAAAATGTCTCACAAATATTTATTACCAAAATACTTTTACCCTTTTTAAATCACAAAACCATTTTAAATAAAAGATGACCATTTTATTTTCCTTTTGAAAATAAACACTATTATTATAAATCTTTTCCATAAAACCAACACTTCTAGATAATTATTTAAAACTTTTATATGTGTATACATATATATAATTTAAAAGAATAAATAAGGAAGTTGAATTAAAGTAGAAAAGTTCAAAAACTCATTTATAAAATAAAATATCATAGAAAACCCAAAAGGTCAAATTTAAATAATTTCCAAATCGAAAAACATTTCCAAACTCAAACATCACTTAACAGTATTTCCAAAATACTATATTGAAGAAAATAGTAATATAGCACTTAACAAATGCTTTTATTTCCTTTTTACTAAAGGGTTTACCTTTTCACAAGTGTCAATGCCACATCCAATATGGTCAAACAGTGAAATTTTTCAGCATTTAAAAACCTGTATAATAGGTATATAACTGAAATAAAACAACAGGAATATAATAAGAAATTAAAAGTAACAAAATTGATAGATCCGAATTTCTAAATAAAATTCCATGTTTTTCAATTTAAATGTCAATCGCTTTACAAAGCGACTATCGAACCAAATCAAGCAATCTTTCATCCAAAAATAAACGGTAAATTTTATCTACTATATCATATTAATTAACTAAAAATGTGAGTTTAACTCATCAAAATTCTAGTTGGCGCTGAAGCATTCTAGTTTTGAACAAAAATCGAACGACGTCCGATTTTAGCCTAAATTTTCACTTGCTTCAAATTCAACCAAACTAATTCCATCTCTTAACCTCCTCCATTACGAGTGCAATGCAAAAAGTTTCGTCTCGATTGGACCTCATATGGGCAAGATATGCATATAATAAGTTATGGATTTAAATATAATTTATTAAATCACTAATTACAAATTTTTAAACCTAATTACACATCTTAATCTCTCCCTCCCAAAAGCTAATCACTCCCAATGCCTACATGTACGATACCCAACGTTGCCTTGCCTTCCACCTCCCCTTCCAAGCTCGATACTCCACGAAAACACCTTCCACAAACTCCGACGAACTCTCCTTCTCGAACTCCATCATCTCGACCACATCAATTTACACTCTGCCACTACCCTTGAATCGTGACCCCAGGCATTCACCCCATCTAAGAAAATGATGCACGGCCTAAACCAAGATCGACATCTACCAAAATCCTCTTAGAGATGGTCCCAACATAACGGACTCATTGTAACCCTTCCCGAGCCCTAACTCCGCTTCCAACTCCTTTAATGTCAAAATATAGGTCAACTGGAAGAGGGTCGTGCTCCTCAAAATCTGATCGTGCACCATAGGATGAGTATGGATTCGTAGATCTCTACAAATTGAATTCAAATATAATAACTTTTATTTCTTTAAGAATCTTTTGTTTGATTTTTCAAGAGGATGGGTTTTTGTTTTCTTGTTTAAAATGAATGGAATGGTATGGATGTCGAGAGAAGGTGGTGTACTAAGTTGTATAAGTGTTGAGTTATAATTATTTTTGACTTTTCGGCATCTCGCTGCATAGATTTCCATTCGCGTACAAAATTCGAACATCAAAACAATAATACGTTCGCGTCCAAAACATTATCACAATCTCAAAAAATTAACAATATACATCGGTTAAATGATTTTATAAAATCACAAAAATAATTCCATTTTTCGAAAAATCATCAAACAATAATTTAAATATTTTTAAAATTATAAGTTGTGGAAAAATCAAATAAGTTAAATTAAAATACATTAATTATATCAAGTCGTTATATTAATAATTTATTTTCTTATTATTTATTCGAACCATTTATTACTTTGAGTTCACCGTTATTATTAATTAACTAAAAGAAGCCAATTAAGACTAATAAATCAATTGAATACATATTCAATTTAAAATCCTAATATTTAAATCACCATCCGAATATTGAATTCATAATTTTCAAATATTTTAAATAATCTCTATATTCGAATTCAAATTTTAAAATTATAAAAACCTAATTATTATAAGATAAAAATTAATTAAATGTTCAAAATCAAACGATAAAATTTAGGGTTGTCACAATTTCCATTTGGACTCAAGAATGCAGGGTAAACATACCAAAGCTTGATCAATAAGATGTTTGCTAGTCAAACTGGACGAACTATGGAGGTATTCTTGATGATATGTTAGTAAAATCAAGGAACGCTGAAGATTATATTACCCACCTTGGTTAGACGTTTCAAATCTTGCGAGAGTTTGGAATGAAGTTGAGTTCGCTAAAATGTACTTTCGGGGTTTGATATGGGAATTTTTGGGATTTATTATGGATGCTAGGGGTATTGAAGCTAACCCTGAATAGGTCCAAGCTTTAAAGGACATCAAAGTCTCCAATTTTAACGACCCTAATTTTGATTAACATTATTTAGGACATTTAATTAGTCAAATTAAATGAAATAATATAAATAGTTTAGGGATTGAGATTTATGTAAATAAAGGGGTAGTCGTGCCTAGTTAAGTAATAAACTAAAGGGGTTTAAAATGAAATATAAAAGGAGAATTTGATAAGGGTAAAATAGGAATTAGTCATATTCATATACCCTAAGCCTTTATAACATTTCATTTTACACGTCCACAAATTAAAATCTAAACCAAAGGCCAGCCACCATTAAAGAGAAGTAAAGGGAAGATAAGCAAGAACTAAGAGGAAAAACTTAATCAAATTCAATCTAAGGTCAAATCTCAACTCCTTAACAACAAATCTATAGGTGAATAATATTTACATCTCATATTTTTGATGTTTTGATTTCTAGAATCAGATCCGAATGTTTTTGCAAGTATATTGCCATGTTTTGAATGATGTTTAGGTATATACATGCTTGTTGAAAATTATGCTTATTCATATTAATTTTATAACATGTTTGAATTGAGAAACCTATAAAATGACATTCAAATACCTAGTGATTTTAATATACAGTTAGAAATGATATTTTAAAGATAGGTTTCAAGTTTTACAATTTTTTGATTTAACGTGGATTTATTATTTTTCTAGTAAAGAAAATGGTTATTTTTTAGGTTTAAAATTAATTATGGCAATAATATATACATTGGGTCAGAAATTCAAATATGTTAGAAAACATATTAAAAGTGATTTATGTGATTTTTTTTAGAATTTCCCTAAATGTTTATATAAATACATAAAATAATTTAAGATATGAGACTTAAGTGTTTTATATTTTTATAAAAGGAGAAGGGGCTATTTGCTAATGTTTTTAAAATGTTAATCTCTGAAATTCAACAACACCTTTCAGGAAAAGATTTTGAAAAAGTTAAGGCAACCAATAATATGATGACAAGTAAGCAAGTTAGTAGAAAAAAATTACTTTTAAAAAAAATCATATTTTTAAGGTTCCACCGTCTCACCATCTTCAGTAGCCACCTTTCGACTTAGTACCTCTGCCTCCAACCAAATCAAAACCAATGTACATAGTGTCAAAGACTTGGTACGTAGTGAACTGAACATAGACGAAAGGTATAGGGTCGAAACTAGGGGTTTCGAAGGGGTCGAAGCTTTGTTTTGTTTTCAAAAGGAAATGCGCATGTTTTGCTTTCGAGTAAGATAGCCTTCGACTTGGTCAGCTTTCGACTGGGTCAAATTTGTTTTAAAGAAACGTACTTTTGAAATAGATTGCGTCCTTGTTTTAAATAAATGTTTTCGAGGGGTTCGAAAAACCTACATATCGCATTTATACATTTTGAAGTAATACCTTTGAAAGGGTCCTTTGGTTTTAAAATTAGTGTCACTTCTCCAATTCTTTTGAAGGGATTGGTTTTGATACTGTTTGCGCCAAAATTGATCACAAATACCCAATCGTCGATGAAAGCACTAATTCATAATCACAAATCACATATCACAGATAACAAGTATGTAGAGAATCAAAAATAAAGAACACTCAAAAATTAAGAAGAAAGCAAGAAAAAAAATAGGATTTATAGTGGTTCGGCAATCTGGCCTACGTCCACTTTGAAGTTGATGACTTTATTACTATTCACTCGTTGATTACAAAGGATTACAATGGATTACAGTGATAAAATTCGAGTACAACACCAATTATAGAGTGTAAAGTTGAATCCGGCAGAGTCTGCACGTTTGAAAGCCAAAAAATCACCTTTCTTTAGGTCCTGTGGTGCTATTTATAGGTGTAGGCTGCAAATATCTCGCTCAAATCTTGGGAGACTTCTTCTGACACGTGAGTGGACCCATGCGATCGATCCCACATAATTTCGACTCAATCTGTGATCGATGCGAATGAATTTTGTATCGTTCAAGATTTAATCCAATCGAGTCAAAATTTAGAAGGAACATTCTTCACGTTGTATGTAAGTTCCTGTGAAAATTTCATAGCATTTGGACTTGTGGATTGCGAGTTATGATCGATGCAAGTTTGGCTCCTTCGATAGCCATTTAGTTCATATCGATTGCTCTTCGTGTCGCTCTCTTCGCATCAATCGAGCACGTGCCTGTTAGTTAACATGGCACTTGCTCCTCGGATCGATCCACTTTTAGTGCTAAGTTGACTATTTCCATCTTTGTATCCATCGAGCGCTGTGTCCTCTGGATCGATGCTTGCGCTTCTTTTCATATCGATCATCTGCGCTTTCCTTCGTATCGATCATCAACACTCCATTTCGTATTGATGCCCTATACTCCATTTCATATCGATGGGGAGGTATCGATCTGTAATCGACCGGTACGAAGTACGTTTAAGGCTTGATCGATATGAAATGGGCGTATGTGCATGGATACGAAGTAAGTGGATCTGGATTGATACGAAGAGAGTCCTGCTCATCGATGGACACGATATGGACCGATATGAAATGAGCTACTCGGACCGATACAGCCACGATGGATACGAAGAGGGCCACCGTTGATCGATACGAACTTGAGGGATACAAAGTGTGCAGTGTTTGATTGGTGAAAGAAGAACCGATACGAAGAGAGCGATGGGATGGGTATGAACGAATCGATTTCCTTAGCTTGCATCGATCATATAATGAGAATATGGACTCGGATTGACTCGAAATTTTGAATGCTGGTTTCTACGGCTTTCCTCGTCGTGTTATGCCAATTGTAGCTTGATCTAGACTTGAAAAAAATTCATCGATATTCATAGTGAGCCTACGTACAACCAATCTTTGGGACGAACTGTCTTTGGCTTTCAGTTGATCATTTGGTATCACGGCCTTGCTAAAAGGCGGGATAACACTTGCCCTACAAACATGCCTTGCGATACGAAAGTGTATTTTGTAATTTCATAAGTTGGATGTTCATATCCTGGTGATGACCTATGAAACAGGTTGGTAGTCTTACCTGACTGCGAATGATGATCGTTTGGGATCGTATGTCGTTCAGGCTAGTATGTGACCGTTCGCGGTCGGATGCCGCTCGCGGCGAGTTGTAACCGTTCATGGTCGGATGCCGTTCAAGGCGAATTGTGACCGTTCGTGGTCGGGTGTCGTTCGAGGCGAATTATGATCGTTCGCGATCGGGTGCCGTTCGAGGCGAGTTGTGACCGTTCACCGCCGGATGCCGTTCGAGGAAAATTGTGACCGTTTGAGGTCGGGTGCCGTTGGAGGCGAGTTATGACCGTTCGTGGTCAGATGTCGTTCGAGGAGAATTGTGTGTGCGCCTAGGTGGGACTTAGTATAGTTAATGTCAGATTTCACGTTCGAGTGAATTTTCGAATTGTTTGTTATGGCGGTCTATTGCCATCTCATAGAGCCTGGGGGCCGTTCGCGATCCCATACATGTGTAAGTGACTTGGCTGTTTTAGAATTATTAAAACCAATATCCATTCAACTGAGTTTTTCAACAGAAGTGTTCAACAAAATCAAGTTCCAACACGAGAAACAGAAAATAAAAGAAAAATAGAGATGTCAAAGTGCAAACACCTACACCGACATGATTGGTAGTCGTATCAGAGCATGCCTGAGGATCGGTCACGGTCTTGTAAATGTGTAAATGACTTAATCGCGTTGGTGTGAAGTTTGCCGCTTATTCGGCATTATTTCCATCAATTGATGACAAGCTGACACCCCGATCCGGAGCCGTTCCCAGTTGATGCTGGTGGTGGACGCTCTCGTTCCACCGTGGTTGTTCCCCTTCGCACATACTGCGATAGCAGACCATTCCGGATATGTCCTTCAACCTCATCCTTCAAGTGCCAGCAATCATTCAAGCTATGACCATTCAGCTCGTGGAATAAGCAATATTTATCTGTTCTCTTCTCATTGCTGGTCAGATCTCTCCTCATCGGCTTTCGATAAGGAACCTGCCCCTTGGTGTCTTGGTAGATCCGTTCCAAAGTCTCGTTCAGCTCCGTGTATGAGTGAATCTTGGTTCCTTCCATGGTCGCGTTGATCCATTGTCGTTATCCTCAGCCTTTCGTTTCCCTTTACCAGTTCCTCAATCATTTTCTGGAAGATTTCCGCCCTTGACTGCATAAACATCGATTCCATCTCCTTCCTCTCTTTCAGCATTTGCATCTTCTAATCGCAAAAATCCTTCGGCCTCATTGTAACGATCCAGAATTTCATTCATTTGGAATTCGTATATTTAATTGATTTTAAATATGCACAAGTAAATTTTATAAGCTGAATAGATTTTATTTCGAATATCTGGATTTAATTGGATAATTAAATTGTTAATTTAATATTTGAAATTGCATAAATAATTGAGATTTAGATTTAATATGAACAATTTTTTTTATAAAGTTGAATTAAATTCTATTTGAATTAGAATGATGTTATAGAAGTTTTAAAATTGAATTAAAAGTTAATTTGTAGAAATTGAATATTTTAATATTTAATTGACGAGTAAAAATAGCCATTTTTCAAACAATCTCGAAATTCGGTGAAACTAGTTTCATTGGATCTGTAATGTTATATTATTGTAATATTTTGAATTTCGTGTCGATCGGATTTACGGTTTGTCCGGGGCAGGCTAAACGCGTAGAAATCGGTTTAAGTGAATTTTTAATTTTAAATAGTCGATTCGGAAAACCTATCTTTCAAATACGATCGAATTGGCTCCCGATATATATTTCATTGTGTTCGGAATAGGGGTAATACATTATAAATTCTAGGCGGCATGCTTTGTTTCGAATTCGAAAAATTTGCTGATGAATAGTGTCGTCGAATTTCCTATAAAATCCCTTCATTATTTCCATTTTTCATAAACATTAGGGTTATAAACCCTAGTCGCCACTTTTAAACCAATGGCCAGAAGTGTGCCTTCTTCTTTCTCGATTTTCTCATAATCCACAAACAATTGGCAAAAATCATCAACTACAAAAATGAAGAAGTCACCGAGTACTAGCTATCCAATGGCCGAGATTTGAAATGGCGTGACGTGGAGGGAGCTAGAGGGCCGCGTTTGCCTAGGGTTTGCACGCATTTTTCTCAATATTTTTGCAACCGAGCTGCACGAGATTCAGGCCGATGGCCGATGGCCGAGTGGAGCAAGGCTCTTCGAATGGCACTATTTGATTGTCGTCTAGATCGACGAGGTTCGTGCGAAAATTTGGTGAATAAACGGCTAGGTGGGTTTTTTTATCACGGCTGAAACCTGGAGGGGGAAGGAAGAAAGAACGTGTGGCTTCGATCTGCTGAGTAGAACGTGCGGCTGAGAGGGCTTGGATGATAAAGGTTATGAAAATAAAAAAATAAAAATGTGTAAATGGATTTATATTAAATTCGTTCAAACTTTAAAACATCGTAACATTTTCATACGAGGTTGAAAATTGACAAAACAAATTGCATTGGATTCATACTGTTGAATACTAAGCGATGGAACTGGATTGGAGTTGATTGGAGCTAGTGTGAATTTTGTCTAAAACTAAACGGTCGTTTAATTTTATTCGGAATAAAACACTGAAACTGCGATTGCAAGCAATGTGAGCATAACTCACTCTTTCTCACTCACTGATATTTTTATATAAGTGAGAATATATATTACTTATGATGATTGATGATTGTTTGGATGATATATGATATATTGATTGGTATTTGGATATATACCTGCCTAGTGGAGCAGATGACCCTGTACGTTCCCGTGTATGAGCGGATGACCCTTTGTACACGCGTCTGCCTCGAAGCGGACATTGTACACATATTCTAATATGTATATTTGTTGCAGGTGACATGTTGGAGGGATCCAACTGGATTCCTCACCCGTATTTATTTATTTACAGATATTGTGTTATATGTTGTTATCATATGATATATGATGTTTTGGATGCCGTGATTGATATATTTAGTGTTGTTTTAGCATTGGGCCAATATTTTGGAATCTAAAAATGTTAAAGTGATGATTTCCAATTTTAAAAGGATTTTTAAAGTGATTTTTGGAAGTATATGTTTTATTGAATTTTGGAATTGATTCATTTTAAATAAACAAACGTTATAATTTTTATGTTATAAAAATTATGGTTTTTGTGAAATAAAATCAGAATATGATTTTTGAAATGTGAAGTTCACTGTTTTGTAAAATGGTTTAAATTGAGATTTTTGACTAATATAAATGGTTTATAAAGAAGATTTATAATATTGAATTTTTATAAATCAGAATAATTGAGTTATAAAGGAGTTTTTATAATTGTTAAAATGATGTTATAAATGGGTTTTATAAGTAAATAAGATTTACAAAATTATAATTGATGAAGTTATAAAAGAAATAATTTTATAAATAAGAGATTTATAAGTAAATTTACTTATAATTTGGATTTGGCAATTAAATGAGATATAATAGAATTTGTAAATAAAGTGATTTTATTACTTGAAGTTTTTACAATATATAAATGTGAATTTATAAACATTGATTTATAAATTCAAAATTGATTGAATTTGATAAGTTAAATATAGAAGTATATATTGAAGGAATTATATCCACGATTTTGGACAGTGGATAATCCTTTAATAAAATATGTAGAAGTGTTGAATTTGGTAAACGATTTATATTCACGATTTTGGACAGTGAATAATATATTAAAGAAATGTTTTGGGAAGTGGTATTTTAAATGGAGTTAAATGGTATAAAGATGTTTTAAAATATATTGAATATCGAAACCATAGATTTCAACATTCATTGTTGAAATAGATGTTTTCGAGAAATAAGGAAATGATGGACTATAATATTGTTGTTATAGTAAATGATTTTCGAAAGGAAATGTTTTGTATAGTATTGGGGTTTATATATATCTTATTTTCGAATCTCTATACTAGTGATTTTGGGTTGTCGTAACGATGTTTTACGCAATATTCGTTTTGACCCAAATAAATGTGTTTAATAAGAATGTTTTCCTTAAAGAATACAATATATACTCAATCGTGATTTAAGTATATGGAAAATTTTCCAAGTGTTGAAAATAAATTGATTTGCTTATTACTTATTATTAAATAAGTATATGGAAATGTCTTCCATAATTGAAGTATTGAAATGGTTTTTGAGAATATATCTTTTTAAAGATAATTTGAAGTGAATATTTGGCAAATAATTTAATTAATAAAAGATTAATTAAAAGGGCCTAGTGATTGCATATGGTGCAAAATATTTGTTTATTTCCTTTGATAGTTAAATAACTGACTATAAAATTGGATGAAATTTTAGTTCCTCAACTTGATATGGGAACTATTTAGTCATACACTTAGTACGTTGCCTTCTGTGTAGGCTTGATTATCATTTGTGTTGAGGATGTTGATTCGTATAGTGCGGAGTATTACTCCAATCTATCGAGCTTCCTTCTTGGCCCGAAGGATAGCAAGTTGAAAGTTGGAGACGTGATAAGTCTATGAGACTTAGTTTCAGTGTGAGGTTAAGAAACGCTTTTGCGTTGTTGGTGCGAAGAGACCGGGATCGGTTTATCCGAAAACCACTTCAGACCAACGTTATGCGACGATTGTGCTTGTTGCTTGTGATGATATTGATATTTCAGATTTTCATAGTGGGAGGACTGCTTGTTGATCGTTTGGGGTTAAAATCCCATTATACATCCAGTAGCAGTGGTCTCTGCATTATGAAATGTCCAATGCGGGGACTATTTGCTACTAATCCAAGGGATTTTCCGACAGGATGTGGTAGGAAAGTACCTTCGGTTTGTCCTGTTCCTGGATAATTTGTATGGATGTTTGTCTGACATTGCATTTCTATGGATTATGTATATTGGATTTTACAAACGTACATCAGCGGTGGTGGAGAAGGCAACTTCTCTTAACTTAACACCCTCCTTGAGACGTATGAGCTTAAGGGTTGTACTTTTGTGGAAGGCAATTAGTAGTTAACAGTGTAGGATCGATTTCATCCTAGAGGAGGGTGAATAGGGTGATACTGTTAATTATAAATTATTGCGGAAGCTTATAAAATTATTTCAACACAGATATATCAAAATTATAGCAGCACAGATAATAGCAGAATAATAAATGCAGAAATAGAACGACACAGAATTTATCCAGCTTTGGCAAAACCCTACCTACGTGCTACCCCCAAGGTTTCTACTATAAATTAAGTAGTCACACGCTTACACACGTAAACTCACGACACCCGCTATCGACTAACCTAACTCTACGCCCAAAACCGTGCCACAACTCAGTGACTGAATTGCGAATTCTCAAACTACGCCACGTAATTTGTCCCCTAGTCACATGACTAGAAATTACAATGTTTAAAAAAAATTCAAATTTAAAACAATAAAACAATTAGAAACCCTATTTTGATATTAAAGCCCAAATAAAAAAAACATCGGCCCAAGTTAAAAGTAGCCCCCTGTTCGTTTTGTGATATCGGCCGGTCTTTTTTCTGGAAAGATAATGCCTGCTTCCTCGTTCTCTTCATTCGTTCCTCTTTCCACAATTTTAGGGTTTCTGTAGTTGAAGCGCCGCTTCGTCAAATTTATTCGATGATACTTCGATTCCTATCTTCGATTGATTATATGGCAGCTCCAACCAAGTCGAGTTCGAATGTTGCTCCGGTATGTAATTTGTGCTTTTGCTTTTTTTTTGATTTTGCGTACTTGAACTCGATCGCATTTATAGCCGATGATGATTGGGTTTTTATATAAGGTTCGAACCCCTTGATTTTCGTTCGTATATATTTGTTTGAATTTATCTTCGACCATTTGATTATTCTTGAACGATGGTGATTTATCCGACTTCTTTAATTCATATAATTTCTTTGCTTGATACTAACGGTGTTGATTCTTGACTTGGTCAATTTACTTGGCCACCACAATTTCGAATTGATTTTGCTGATGTTAATTTCGACCTTTGTCTCCTTTGACTCTAGTTAGTTGCTCATGGCTTCAACTTGATTTTTGATATTACCAGACGTTGACATCATTGAACTTCGGCATTAACTAGTTCAACTTGATGTTGCTCGATGTTGTGCTGTTGAGTTTGTTCGAACTTGTACCCTGGTTATTTTGAGACTGCTGCCTCGTTTATGTTTTGTTCATTACTGTTCCAGTTTGAAGCTTGTGAGTTTCATTCCGAGTCTGGTATACATGTTCACTTTGTTCATTTGAGTCGGTTTGCATTTGAATTGCATACTTGAGTCTTTTTGAACTGCTATCTCATATGTATATAAGTGCAGTCTTGAATCTTGTGTCATTTGAGGTGTGACATTTTGTACATGTTGCTGCATTTTCTTGCGTATCCATTACTGCACTGTTTCATGTTTGATATAGTTTGCATTTCAGTTGTATTTGCTGTCTTCATGTACATGTATACTTGTTGTTGCTGCCATTCACTACTGCTTACATCTATTGGTCTGCACCTTATTTGCAACTGCAGTGGATTTCTGAACTAGTTCTGGTTTGGTCGAGGTTTTGTAGTCTTTTGAAACTGTCATGTGTATATATGTGCTCTTTGTTCATTTGTTTTCACAGTATACTCAAGCTGAATCCTATTGCACTGCCTTTTTGTTTCAGCTAGAGTTGTATTTCCTTGTAATGTTCATTTGAAGTTGTCGTAGTGTTGCAGTCTTGAGTCTTGTACATGTATCATTTGCTTGACCCTCGTGACTTGTTTGCATTGTTGATGCTATGTTCAAATGTGATCTTCTTTTTCTGGCATATTAGTCCCTCTGGCCATTTGTGTTCATTCCTGATAGCACTGTCCAGTTTCACAGTTGCATAACTGATGTATCTTTTGGAGTTTGGTTTTGTGATATGATTTGGTTTGTGTTTGAAATGCTGGTGCATATGCTTGCTTATTTCTTGCCAGTACATTCATATGGTCTGGATTTTCTTTGAGCACACTTCTGGTTTGATGTGCACTGTGCCTTGAGTGTGCTTGCATCTGAGTTGAATTCATGTGTGATTCACTGTTGCACTTGAGCTTGTTCTGTCCAGATTCATTTGAACTTAGTTGTATTTGTACATTTTGATTTTGGTCGAGGCTGCATATATGTATGAGCTAGTACATGTTTGTATACTTTGACTAACTTGCTCCTGACCATTTTATTAAACTTGTATATTCGAACTCCACCTGTGTTGAATCCAGCTTGGAGCTCGGGTTTGACCCTGTGCTGATATTGTAACATTATTTTTACTGCACTTGAGTTGAACCCGGCGTTTTGGTTTGACTTGTGCTCACCTATTCCTGTAATTTTATCAAGTGTATATATCGGTGTGCACGACCTTGTGGCATATATAGTGATACACTGTGTATGTCACAAGCTATTCGTGAATGATGAATTCAAAATTAAATGATGACGAACAACCCTAATAACTGAGGAAAATATTATTTTCAAAATCCACATTTTATTTTATACTGCAAAAATATTTTATTTTCAATTTTACCGCGTCAATGTATATTTCTGCAGATTGCTCAGATGCTGGATTCACATTGGAATGAAGTTGAAGATCAGTACGAGTTGAGTGAATGAGTGATATGTAGTGAGGTGCAATGTAAATGTGAAATTTGTGATGTAATCAAAATTGTATTGTAATTGAAGTTATATATATATAGTGAGAGCTTGAAATTTGTATTATACAAAAAAATTGTAATAAATATTTGTTTGAATAAAATATCCATTTGAATTCAAATTCTGTGTTATTTATTTTATTCGTCAAATATTTATTTAATCTGTGTAAATAAAATAGTATATTAACAAATACATTTGAATGAATATATATATGTTTATTACCATCAAACAAAAATCATATAATCGCATATTCAACAATCTTCCCCTTTTGATGATAACCAACATATATTTAAGATTTTGAATATGTTAAATGTATTTGATCATTGATATACTCTAATTGCTTCCCCTATTTAAATGATTCCTCTCTACACAAAGCTCCCCTTCATCTATGCATACAATTAAAAATATGCAAATGAGCCTAGATGCAAATAGAAAATATTTGACCTTTACTTGATTTTATTTGACAAAATCTTAACTTTTCTTTCCCCCTTTTGTTATCAGCAAAAGAATAATAGTGTTATAAAAATGGAGATAAAGTGATAGATATTAATCCAACATTAAAACTCAATTGAATATAAATGTCAAATTTTAATAAAAAATCAAACTTAGGCGCATATTCCATTTTTAGAATGATGGGAATGATGTCATCATATAAAACCATACAGTTGTGTCTATTTGTGGTATATTTATATCAGGAATTTGAATATCTACCAACCATGCATAACCATTAGGACTTTTAAATGAGATTAGTAGTATTCCAATTTTACTTTATAAAAAATGAATTCAAGTATCTTCTAACCACGCATAACCGTGAGGACTTTTAAATAGGATTAGAATCAACTTGTTTATTTAAAAATTAATTTTGATATGCGTTCCATACATGCATAACCGTGAGGACTTTTAAATGAGCATGGAAGCACAAAACAAATTCCAAGTAATTCACCCATGCATAACCGTGAGGACTTTTAAATGAGAGTGAATACTTTGGATTTTATTTTAGTTTATTTTAGTTTATTATTATTTTTTTATTTTAAAAAAATGTAAAATGAAAAACAAATGATTCCTATTTAAAGTACCACATATTGACAAACTATATTGAATTTTGATGAGTGATGGTCGTTAGAAATAGGATAGAAACAGAGATGGTCATGGAACTTTTACCAACAAAAAGTTTTATAACTCTTGTTTAAATTTCTAAAGAAATTTACTAATTATACCGTCTCGAGTCATAATATATGATAAATATCAACACTCATCACTTTTTCAATCACTATTTATCTTTTCGATAATTATTAGGGAGTCAGATTAGTCAAAATGGTCATTTAAAATCAAATTCAAAAATAATTATAAAATCAATTTTTCAAAATGACTGATCTGAAAACATGGTCAAAAATGATTTTCTAGAAGGGGTTATATGAGAAAAATTTCTGCTATTTGAAAATTATTTGAAATGAAAAATATGCAGTTGTTTTCTTTGAAAAACGATGCGGTTACTAAATGTCTCAACAAAAATCACGTTCAACTAGTAATTTTTCTATCAACTAAATTACCAGTGTAATCTGCATCTGAATTTCTCTTTCACTCAAAATTATCATTAATTGAATTTGATAGACCAGACCATGAAGTGTGCAAAAAAACTCAAAATCAGTTTTAACAGCTTTTTAAATGACATTCTCTTCAATTTGAATAGAAACGGTGTAAAACATCATGAACTGTGAATATAGAGTTAGCCGTAAAATAGCCAAATGTATTATAATCCAATAAAACAATATTATTGATCCAAACTAATATATATGAAGTAATTCAAAGACTCTACAGATTTCTATATTGTTCTTGGCATAAGAATATAATTGGCCAACAATTTTGAATAAGCCAGAATCAAAATCATCATTATCTCATCATCACATTATTGGTTGATTTAACTCAGACTACGGTGCAGATTATCATATTTAATACGTCGTTCAAATAAATATACCATTACATGTTTTACCTTTACGATATTCTTCATTGTTGTCCATTGTGATTCTGTCACCTTTGTACTAGGCTAAGGAACTTTGCTTTGTCACTCGTTGTGCCCTTGGAACAGCCAGAATCCAAGTAACACTATTGTTGTTTCTTAGCCTGCCACCACTCCTACACGATAAAAGATTTTTGTCACCTGTTAGTTTTTATAGGTCCATGATTGTTAGTGGCAGAATATTTTGAAAAATAATTTTGTGGTGACCCAAAACTATTTATATATGTTCCTTTTGGCATCCAGATTTGTTTAACTTTGAGAGATTTTATATTTGTGCCTTTGTGAACCCAAATTGGTATAGTTTTCACGTGTTTGGGTCTATACCAACAATTATTGTGATTGTGTCCATATTTTCTACAAATTGTGCACATAGAATTGACTTGGTTAGTTTCATTTCTAATATTTTTAGATTGATTATACCCATGTCCTTGTCTAACTGTATTAACAGTTTGTTTCCCTAAGAGCATATTCAACGATTTTTCACTTTTGGAAAATTTATCTAAAGTCGTTGACAATTGTTGGACTTGTGTTTTGAGAGATTCATTTTCGTTTAATAATTGTGTGCAGTTTTTTAATAGAATTCTCTCTCCTAGTATTTTCACTCTCTCTCAAATTCAGAATTTCATTTTCAAGTGATTTTATATTAATTTCTGATTTTTTAATTTCTTCTTCGAATGTTGGACACTTATCACACTTAGGGATCCTACTTTGATAGGTTTTAACTAATTGGTCAAGTTGTTTATTTAAATCTATCAAAGTATCTTTTGGTGATTCAAGTTTGGCATACTTCTCCCTAAGTCGTTCAAAACAGCCATTTAGTTCGTGGGAATATATAAGTAATTCTGAGTGAGTGAGTTTTGATACCTCGCTTGGCTCCTCATCATCGCTATCAGTTATATTTCCTTGAAGGCACATATATGCTTTCTCACTCTCACTGCTAGTACTTTGATTATCTTCATCACTTGTATTCCACGTGGCTGCAAAACTTTTCCTTTTTGATTTCTTTTCAAAATCACGTCGATTTTAAGGAAAATTGGGTTTGATGTGTCCGGGTTGGTTGCACTTATGACAGATGATTTTCTATTCTTCTGAGTAGTCTAGTGCTTTGGCTATTCTGATTTTCAATTTTTGATTTCGAGCTGGATTTCCGTATTTGTAATTCCACCTTTTGAATTTCCTTATTATCAGCTCCAATTCTGCTGCTCCATCATCATCATCACCATCACTTTCTGTTGTTCCTTTAAGAGCTATTGATTTCTTTCGAATGTCATCTCCTTCACGCTCTTCCTTAAATTTCATTTCTAGCTCATAAGTGGTGAGATTTCCGATGAGTTCTTCAACTTTCATCTGTTTTAAATCTTTTGATTCTTGAATGGCAGTCACTTTGGCTTCAAAACATCGTGGAAGGACTCTGAGGATTTTTCGGACTATCTCCAACTCTGTGTATGATTTTCCGAGAGCTTTCGATTTGTATACGATATTGGAAAGTCGTCCATACATCTCTTTGACATTTTCTTCCTTCGCCATTGTGAAGTTCTCGTATTCGCTTCTTAGCATGGAAAGGAGAGATTCTTGGACTTGAGATGTTCCTTCGTGAGTCACTTCTAGTGTGTGTTATATTTCCTGCGCAGTTAGACAATGTGAGACACGATTAAATTCAAATTGATCCAATGAACAGATAATAAAATTCATAGCTTTAGCATTAGCATTGTGTAATTTATTTTCTAGTTCTGTCCATTGATCCTTTGGTTTATCTATTTCCTGATTATCTACAATTATAGTTGGTGCTCTATAACCCGTCTCAACAATATTCCAAGCGTCAATTGTTTTTAGAAAAAAATTCATTCTATTTTTCCAATAGGCGTATTCACCATTGAACATTGGTGGTCTAACTATGGACTGACCCTCAGCAAAAGCATTATTAAAAGAAGCCATTTTAAAAATTCAAATTTTTAAAACAAAAATTGATTTTTGAAAAAAATCAAAAATTAAAAAAAAACGACTTCTATTCCTAGCTCCGATACCACTTGTAGGATCGATTTCACCCTAGAGGGGTATAAATTATTGCGGAAGCTTATAAAATTATTTCAACACAGATATATCAAAATTATAGCAGCACAGATAATAGCAGAATAATAACTGCAGAAATAGAACGACACAGAATTTATCCAGCTTCGGTAAAACCCTGCCTGCATGCTACTCCCAAGGTTTCTACTAGAAATTAAACAGTCACACGCTTACACACGTAAACTCGTGATACCCTCTACTGACTAACCTAACTCTACGCTCAAAACCCGGTCACAACTCAGCCATTGAGTTGCAAATTCTCAAACTACGCCACGTAGTTTGTCCCCTAGTCACACGACTAGAAATTACAATGTTTAAAAGGAAATTCAAAATTAAAACAACAAAACAATTAGAAAGCCTATTTTAATATTAAATCCCAAATAAAAAAACACCGGCCCAAGTTAAAAGTAGCCTCCTGTTCGTTTTTCGATATCGGCCGGTATTTTTTCTTGAAAGATATTGCCTGCTTCCTCGTTCTCTTTGTTCGTTCCTCTTTCCATAATTTTAGGGTTTCTGTAGTTGAAGTGCCACTTCATCAAATTTATTCGATGACACTTCGATTCCTATCTTCGATTGATTATATGGCAGCTTCAACCAAGTCGAGTTCGAATGTTGCTCCAGTATGTAATTTGTTGTAACATCCCTCCTTTTCGCACGCTTTAAATCGATGATGAACCACACACGTCAAATTCAAACCATAAGGAAGGGCGGATTTTTATGGGGTAAATAAGAAAAATATAGGGAAAGAAATAAAACAAAACAGAATCTCACAGCGGAAGGATAAAATACAATAATCAAATATACAATTCCTGAAGCTGTTTTACGAAAACATTTGATTTTACTTATACAATATATATCAGAGTTACACATACCAAAGAATAATACAATGCAACGGAACATTTTGAATGTAGTGGAGTATTATAATAAATAATAGTAATGCAAATCTTTGTCTTCGTCCTCCAGGAATAAAGTCTTCGATCCTGAAATGCTCGGACTGACCCGAGCGAATTGAAAAACAAAACACTCGAGTCAGAACTAAAAGATCTTATGCAAGTTAAATTAAAAGGAATAAATATGAGTGCAGTAACTTAAGAGATGCTCGGGATTCACATATCCTAAGGATCCGTTAAACTATTTACTATGTAGTATATTTCGCTATTATAATAGTGTCTAATTGTAAAATAAACTTACTTTTTTCTTAGCATTATGGGGTTACCCATATAGCCCTTAACACGTAATAGTCCCAGTAGTCCATCCAATATCATGGTCCTTCCTGATCCGGAAGCCACCAGAGGATACCACACGGGCTACGGGAGATATCCAAACTCGTACAAGGTGCGATAGGGTAGGTGACATGGTATAACTAGGCAATGCCAGGGTAGATATACCAATTACGCATCCGGGCTGGTGGTAACGCGTAACAGCTACTACCGCCCACCGCGGACAACACCCCCAAAATCAAAAATCAAAAGTGGCCACCGAATCAATCCAAAAGTCAAAGTATAATATCGAAGGAGTGCGTCCGATCAGAGGAATGACCTCATTGGCCCGAGAATCGCTCCTGTTTTAGCCACCTTATGCCAACTCACGGGAGTCGGGTCCACGTATTTACCTCAAAGGAACGCCGCCGCCATCCTACTTCATTCTGGAATCTCCACCGCGTACACGGCTGTTAAAGTGGTTTTTGGAGTTGGCAGAGAGTATGACAATTTCCGATCCCGGTCTCTTCAATAACCAAACGTTATTATAACACCGCGGTCTTTTGAAAATAGTTTATACTTCTAAAACAAGAATAAAATATCCATTTAAAAACCATATAAATATGATATCATTTCTATTTTAAAACCCAAACCAATATGATATCATTTTATTTCAAATATATCCTTTTCCAAAAATCATAGCACTTTCAAATCTATATATCTTGAAATCCATAGCTTTGAAATATAACTTCGAATACATAAATGTTTTAAATACTAAATTACTTTATATAATAAAATAGCTTTTTAATTTCACAAATAAATTTCCAAATTCCGATTTAAAACTCCAATTAAACCATTTTATATTTCCATATAACTCAAAGCTTTAAATATTCCACCATTTATAAATTAATTCTATGATAATTTCATATATCAAATTTAATTACTATTATATAGATTTGAATGTTTACTTAATAAACCCAATATAGTACAAGTAAAACTTTTAACTTTAAACAACTGCATATTCTTTTAATTTATTTAACTTGATAGATTCATTTATCTCCACTTTATATTCATTTAAATTACTTTAAACCTAACCAAGTTATAAGAATCATATCCTTTAAAATCTCCATTTTTATTTAAATTCCAAATCAAAATTTATTCAAGTACAATTCTTAAATAATTCAATTTAAACCAATTTCCTATTTATCTCCCAACTTAAATTTCATTTAAGTCAATTAAAAACTCTATATATACAATATCTCAAATAGGAACTAAACCATATAATACAAAAAAATCAAAATCCATTATTAAACTCATTTTTATTAATCAATTTTATACATAGCTTAAATTCAAGGATTTAACTATATATATATATATATAATAATATTTATACGACATCAAAATTTAATATTTATTTAAACCGTATATTCCTTTCCAAAACCATAGAAAATCATTTCAAAATATTATATATATATATATATACACACCGCGGTGCCTGTATATAATTTTCTATCATATGGTCAAGTGATACAGATATTTATCATTTCAATCCGTAATTTAAAATAAAAATGTTTGGTTATATATCATTTCAAACCGCAATCCCGAATGAAGTGAAAATGAATAATAACTTGCAGTTTATAACAATATAAAATATAGCATCCATTCATCCAATATCAACCATCAACCATTTGTCACAATCATCATCCAATATAAACAATAGCATCAATATAGAACGGATAATAAACAACAGGTATTAAATAGCAGTTTATATTCAATAATAAATTAAATAACTATTTAACTGGCAGTTTATATGCAAGCATAATTAACTAACAATTTAACTGGCAGTTTAAATGCAATGAATAAATTAAATAGCAACTTAATTTAATTAAATGAAATTAATTGAGATGATGATTAAAAATATGCCAAACAACCATAAATAAATTTTAAATCACATCGTATATTAATTTAACAAACATAAGAAATTTTAGAAGTTGTGAGTGAGTTAAAACACTCACCTTTTGAATTTAAATTGAATTTAAATTCAATTTAAACCCAAAAATTTGACCGTCTCAGAATTCGTCCAAACTAGTTTCATCAAGTCTAGAATTTCAATACGATCCTAATAAAAGAAACCGCGCGTAAATCGGATATCGTATGCAAATGTTATGACGATAAATGCGATCGAAATCATAAAAAAATGGAACACATTTGCCCCTTTTTAGTTTGCCACGTCATCTCCCCCTCAATCCCTGCGCATGCGAACAGCAAATCAAGCGCGTTCAAAACCCAGAAACAACGCACGAAATCTCCCCTTTGACCAACGATTACTCGATCACCGCGCTACCGTTCGTCACGCTGCTACCTCTAGCTGAGCCCCCACCGATGACCGCCTCTATGGCCAAAGACCCACGCACCCTAACGCCGCCGCCGCCGTTCAACCCTATGGCCGAAACCCTAAACGAGAAATTCCAATCGATCTGACCGTCGATTTGACGAGCAAACACCATCGATGCGAAGCGAGCGAGCCTCTCTACAAAACCCATAAACGGTTTGGTGATCCGTCGCAGTTGATTACGACGAGATGAAAGGCCGAGATTTGTTCCTCGAATTTCGGTCACATAAAAACTCAGATCGAGAAATGGACTGCAGATCTGACCTGCGCTCTTCGAGAGCTTCGATGTATATTTTTTTGTGAATTTTTCTGAGGAGGTTGAATTTTTGACTTTGATTTTGAATTGCAATTGGATCTAGCGTTTGCAGCCATTGAGGAAGAGGAGCACAGAAATTTCTGCACGTATAGAAATGAGAAATGAGGAATAGAGGGCTGCTAGGGTTTATAACGAAGTTTATATAGGTAGGTCAGAGATTAGAATGGATGGATAAGGTTGGATATACGCGCTAACGCCAAAGTGGCCCAAAAAGCCCGCTTCGACTCTGGAACGAAATAGGGTCAACCCATATATCAAAATAGATGTTTTAAAATATTTTAAACGCGATGGAACAAGTTTCAAGTCCAAATTCCATCGTATGAAGAAGTTATGCTCAAATCAATATTTTACAAATTGATTTCAATTGATTTCAATTAATCGATTTCAAGGCGTTTCAAGCCCATACGATCAAACGACCAGTCCGATCGATACGAAACTTGAAATCCTACAATAATTCACTATTACGGATCCGATGAAACTTGTTTCGTCGAAATCCGAGTCCGTGACCAAAATGGCTATTTTTATATTAATTACATAAATTTAAAATAAATTAATTAAATCAAATGTCCCATTTAAATTCTGAAATTGACAATCTTCATCACTTTATAATTCTTAATCATTTATACAAAATTTTAAACAAGTTTAGATGTCAATTTAAAGTTGATTAATCTATCAATTGCAGTGTCAAATGTTCAATTTCATTATATTCAAAATTATAAATTAAATTTCTAAAAATTCTATTAAATTAAATAAATCAATGATTATTCCATCCATAAATTTCAAATAGATGGATTTAATATTGGATTCAAAATCTATTATTTTAACATTTAAATCTCTATTAACGTAATATTTAGATATTTAAATTCATTTATTTTCAATTTAACAAATCCAGTTATTTATAATTACTTACAATACTTTAAACCTGATTTCAATCCTTCCATTTTCTATTAAACCTTTCTATAATCATAGTTAATATCTGTTTTACATTCATTACATTAATGCTCTCATTCCATCCTTTATTTATTGACTATCATATTTCCATTTACTATATTTTGGTCAATTTCACACGTTATTTGAAATTAAAGTTTCAGTTAAACTTATCTATTTTGATTTCATTCCTATATTACATATCTTATTGTTTTACAAATAAACTACATTTCAATTAATCCTATTTCCTTCATATCTGGTAACTATTGCCTTAAATTCTCATTAATATACATTAAGGTTCATTAAATTCTAATTGACTCCCATTTTAATTATAACAATAATAATTACTATCCTTACTTCCAATTTCACTAATTCAGAAATTACCAATTTTATTTTCAATAATCTCATTTAATAGGCTTTCCATTCTATTATTCAATCAAATTGCCCTATTGTGGATAGTATTACATTATTGAATCAATCATCAATTTATGGGAAGAATTATTATTAGCTTACTCTTATTACATTAACAATTAATCTCTTATTCTAATATCCAATTAATATAGAAATAAATTTCATTCACTTACAAATAAATTCATTTATTATATATTTCCTTCCAATTAATTTAAAATTGATTTCTATAAATTGATTTGACTTAATTGCCAAATATATATACATTAATTACTATTAAATGTCCTCAATAATTTATTTACTTTGTTTTCTATTTTCTTATATTCAACTTATTACCAAATATTTCTATTTACATTCCATTATAACCTAAACAGTCATTTCAATCAATTTGAATTGCATTAAATTGGTTATCCATCAGCTGCCATTTATATTACTACCTTAATTCACATACAGTAACAATTTATCAATATATTATTACATAGGTAAATTAAATTCTTGTCTTTAATTACTTATTTTAAATTTTATATCCAAGTGCAACAATTAACACTATTTCTTTATTGTGATTTCACTTAAATTTTCAACAATTAGGTTTAATAACCATTTCTACAATTCATTAATAACATTTATTTCAATATACATTATAAATTTTTTATTCCTTTCTAATTTGATTTCGAAAATCTAATTAAATTAACCAATTTTATTTATCAAAATTTACGGGTCGTTACACTCTCCCCCACTCAAAACTTTTCGTCCCCGAAAAGGAAAAGAAGGGAAAAGAAGAATTATAATATATATTATTCAAAACATTATATTCATGACAATAAGTTTACAGAATAGGATAATTGAAATAAATATATAGATTTATAAGCAATTAAATCTTTATAAATTCAAATTAATATGGTTTGGAAAACAATTTCAAAATATTTCTAAGTCCAAAATTTACGGAAAATTTCGGCAGAGTCTCCTTTGTACGAGAAGACTCGGGAGAAAATATAATATCAAATATAACAATATACAACATATATTTTCCAAAATAACATATATCCCAACGCGGGAAAAAATAATATAATAACGCTATAAACCATAAATCCGAAAACATACCTATTTGTCGGGCAATTAACGCTTAATTATGAAACCAAAAGCAGTAGCAATTGCTTCCATAACCTGTACTTCACTTATATAATCTGATAAGAATTAGCAATTATATAGAATGAAATATTTAAGGTTATTTCAACTACAAACAAACAATTCAATGCAATCAACAATCACTTGCAACAAGGTATACCACCATCACATAGAATCCATACAAATCAATCATTCATTCATATCAAACAAAACAAATAGTTGTTCGAGTTTAACTTTAAATTGCACGGAATGGAAAATAAACTACTTAGTGCACCATTTACTCAACAGTCTTAGATGAAACTAAATAGATTATTTATTCATCCAAACAATTTTAAAATATCCTTACCAACAACCATACGCCAAAACAAACAACACTTCCAAACACGAAATCAAATTAAATTTTCCAATTTCATAGCATTTATTGTTTGATTTCCTTTTTATACATATAATGATTTATCTTTTTTTTCCTTTTTCTTTATCTTCATTTATTTGCAGTATTCATCTTTCTGCTTATTTTATTAATAAATAGCTTCAATCATTTACTTAAGTTTATTATCTTACATGTATACTACTTAATTTTATTCATTTACTTTCATGTATTACTAAATTCCATTTATAATACTTACCTTTCTATTTTAATTAATAGCCTTTGTTTTTATACTTAAGTTCATAACAACTCTAACACCAAATTCTTATTTGTTAAGGAATTTCATCGAATACTTTCATTATTTCAGATTTTTACTTGTATAATATTCTATTACCATTTCTTATTAAACACTGCAACCTTTATTGTTGGGTAAGTTATATATATGCTTTTAAGAATGTAATTGAAAATCATACAAGTTTATCTCATTTCTTTTAATTAATTTAATGTTCAATAATTATATCCCTTATTTCATAGGTTACAATTTCAAATTTCATTTAATACCATTTATAACCTAGCATTAAATCTCTTATTTCATTTAGGGGTTTCAATTATTAGTTAAATTCCATTTCACTGCACTAACTAAAGCTATAAATAAATGGAAAATTTTGAATTAAATACCGGGTTAAATTTCAAAATCATTTTAAAATAGTAGATAAACGTATATACTTACAACTTATATATATCCAATTATTTTCAAAACAAATTAAAATTTGTACTTGATTATCAAAATAAATCTGCAATAAAATTACTATAGTGGGCTTCCCACTTCGAAACTCGAAAATGAATGTCGATGATGCGTGCACTCATCACCGAAATTATTTTCCTGCGACAGAGAGGGGAGTACAAAAACTTATTTTCTTTCAAAATTTCTTTAAAACAATTCTTCCAAACCATATTGAAATATTTAAATCAGAAAATACTTCTAAATAATATTATTATTATATTCCAAAATTATTCGAAAGTAATTTTCAAAACCCGGAATCAAAGTTCTAAATTTCCAATTTCATTTATTTTATCTTCAATCTTATTTCACTGTTATTTATAAATTTAATTACCTAAAAACCAATATATTGCAACCAAATAAAATCTTTATAAAAATTTACTTTATATATATATATATATAGAAAATATAACATGCAAAATTATTTCATTCACCTATATTAAAACCAAATATTATGTCGGTCTGTCCTATTAAGTGTTTAGAAACCCCTATTAATGTCACAGCGTCCCATGCACCAACCAGAGTTTATAAATACAAAACGGAACAGATTAACACAATATTAAAATCTTTTATAACACTAACAAATGCGCTCTCTCATATATACGCTCAACGACTCATCATAGGGTATTACTAACCTATTAATAAAGAGTCAAACCCCACAAAGCAAAGGTTTATCGCTAAACCTGGCTCTGATACCATTATTGTAACATCCCGCCTTTTAGCACGCTTTAAATCGACGATAAACCACACACGTCAGACTCAAACCATATGGAAGGGCGGATTGTAATGGGGTAAATAAGAAAAAGAAAGGGAAAGAAATAAAACAAAATAAAATCTCATAGCGGAAGGATAAAATATAATAATCAAATATACAATTCCTGAAACTGTTTTACAAAAATATTTGATTTTACATATACAATATATATCAGAGTTACACATACCAAAGAATAATACAATGCAGCGGAACATTTTGAATGTAGTGGAGTACTATAATAAATAATAGTAATGCAAATCTTCGTCTTCGTCCTCCAGGAATAAAGTCTTCGATCCTGAAATGCTCGAACTGACCCGAGCGAATTGAAAAACAAAACACTCGAGTCAGAACTAAAAGATCTTATGTAAGTTAAATTAACAGGAATAAATATGAGTGCAGTAACTTAAGAGTTGCTCGGGATTCACATCTCCTAAGGGTCCGTTAAACTATTTACTATGTAGTATATTTCGCTATTATAATAGTGTCTAATTGTAAAATAAACTTACTTTTTTCTTAGCATTAAGGGGTTACCCATATAGCCCTTAACACGTAATAGTCCCAGTAGTCCATCCAATATCATAGTACCTCCTGATCCGGAAGCCACCAAAGGATACCACACGGGCTTGGGGAGAAATCCAAACTCGTACAAGGCGCGATAGGGTAGGTGACACGGCACAACTAGGCAATGCCAGGGTAGATATACCAATTACGCATTCGGGCTGGTGGTAACGCGTAGTAGCTACTACCGCCCACCTCGGACAACACCCCCAAAATCAAAAATCAAAAGTGGCCACCGAATCAATCCAAAAGTCAAAGTATAATATCGAAAGAGTGCGTCCGATCAGAGGAATGACCTCATTGGCCCGAGAATCACACCTGTTTTAGCCACCTTATGCCAACTCACGGGATCCGGGTCCACGTATTTACCTCAAAGGAACGTCGCCGCCATCCTACTTCATTCTGGAATCTCCACCGCGTACACGGTTGTTAAAGCGGTTTTTGGAGTTGGCAGAGAGTATGACAACTTCCGATCCCGGTCTTTTCAACAACCAAACGTTATTATAACACCTGGTCTTTTCAAAATAGTTTATACATTTAAAACCATAATAAAATATCCATTTCAAAACCATATAAATACGATATCATTTCTATTTTAAAACCCAAATTAATATGATATCATTTTATTTCAAATATATCCTTTTCCAAAAATCATAGCACTTTCAAATCTATATATCTTGAAACCCATAGCTTTGAAATATAACTCCGAATACATAAATGGTTTAAATACTAAGTTCCTTTATATAATAAAATGGCTTTTGAATTTCACAAATAAATTTCCGAATTCCGATTTAAAACTCCAATTAAACCATTTTATATTTCCATATAACTCAAAGCTTTAAATATTCCACCATTTAAAAATTAATTCTATGATAATTTCGTATATCAAATTTAATTACTATTATATAGATTTGAAATGTTTACTTAATAAACCCAATATAGTTCAAGTAAAACTTTTAAATTCAAACAACTGTATATTCTTTTAATTTATTTAACTTGATAAATTCATTTATCTCCACTTTATATTCATTTAAATTACTTTAAACCTAATCAAGTTATAAGAATCATATCCTTTAAAATCTCCATTTTTATTTAAATTCCAAATCAAAATTTATTCAAGTACAATTCTTAAATAATTCAATTTAAACCAATTTCATATTTATCTCCCAACTTAAATTTCATTTAAGTCAATTAAAAACTCTATATATACAATATCTCAAATAGGTACTAAACCATAGAATACAAAAAAATCAAACTCCATTATTAAACTCATTTTTATTAATCAATTTTATACATAGCTTAAATTCAAGGATTTAACTATATATATAAAAAAAATATTTATATAACATCAAAATTTAATATTTATTTAAACCGTATATTCCTTTCCAAAACCATAGAAAATCATTTCAAAAAATATATATATACCGCGGTGCCTGTATATAATTTTCTACCCTATGGTCAAGTGATAAGGATATTTATCATTTCAATCCGTAATTTAAAATAAAATTTCACGGTTATATATCATTTCAAACCGCATTCCCAAATGAAGTGAAAATGCATAATAACTTGCAGTTTATAACAATATAAAATATAGCATCCATTCATCCAATATCAACCATCAACCATTTATCGAAATCATCATCCAATATAAACAATAACATCGATATAGAACGGACAATAAATAACATGCATTAAATAGCAGTTTATATTCAATAATAAATTAAATAACTATTTAACTGACAGTTTACATGCAATGCATAATTAACTAACAATTTAACAGGCAGTTTAAATACAATGAATAAATTAAATAGCAACTTAATTTAATTAAATGAAATTAACTGAGATGATGATTAAAAATATGCCAAACAACCATAAATAAATTTTAAATCACATCATATATCAATTTAACAAACATAAGAAATTTTAGAAGTTGTGAGTGGGTTATAACACTCACCTTTTGAATTTAAATTGAATTTTAATTATATTTAAACCCAAAAATTTGATCGTCTCAGAATTCATCCAAACTAGCGTCATCAATCTGGAATTTCAATACGATCCTAACAAAAGAAACTGTGTATGCAAATGTTATGACAATAAATGCGATTGAAATCATAAAAATAAAAATAAAAAAATGGAACACATTTACCCTTTTTAGTTTGCCACGTCATCTCCTCCTCAATCCCTGCGCATGCGAACAACAAATCACACACGTTCAAAACCCAAAAACAACACAAGAAATCTCCCCTTTGACCAACGATTACTCGATCACCGCGCTACCGTTCGTCACGCCGCTACCTCCAACCGAGCCCCCACCGATGGCCGCCTCAATGGCCAAAGACCCGCACCGCCTAACGCCACCGCCGCTGCCATTCAACCCAATGGCCAAAACCCTAATCGAGAAATTCCAGTCGATCTGACCGTCGATTTGACGAGCAAACATCACCGATGCGAAGCGTGCGAGCCTCTCTACAAAACCCATAAACGGTTTGGTGATCCATCGCAGTTGATTACGACGAGATGAAAGGCCGAGATTTGTTCCTCGAATTCCATCACACAAAAACTCAGATCGAGAAACGGACTGCAGATCTGACCTACGCTCTTCGAGAGCTTCGATGTATATTTTTTTGTGAATTTTTCTAAGGAGGTTGAATTTTTGACTTTGATTTTGAATTGTAATTAGATCTAGGGTTTGCAGCCATTGAGGAAGAGGAGCACAGAAGTTTCTGTACATATAGAAATGAGAAATGAGGAATAGAGGGCTGCTAGGGTTTATAACGAAGTTTATATAGGTAGGTCAGATATTAGAATGGATGGATAAGGTTGGATATACGCGCTAACGCCAAAGTGGCCCAAAAAGCCCGCTTCGACACCGGAACGAAATTGGGTCAACCCATATATCAAAATAGATATTTTAAAATATTTTAAACACGATGGAACAATTTTCAAGTCTAAATTCCATCGTATGAAGAAGTTATGCTCAAATCAATATTTTACAAATTGATTTCAATGGATTTCAATTAATCGATTTCAAGGCGTTTCAAGCCCATACGATCAAACGACCAGTCCGATCGATACGAAACTTGAAATCCTACAATAATTCACTATTACGGATCCGATGAAACTTTTTTTGTCGAAATCCGAGTACGTGGTCAAATGGCTATTTTTATATTAATTAAATAAATTTAAAATAAATTAATTAAATCAAATTTCCCATTTAAATTCTGAAATTGACAATCTTCATCACTTTATAATTCTTAATCATTTATACAAAATTTTAAACAAGTTTAGATGTCAATTTAAATTTGATTAATCTATCAATTGCAGTGTCAAATCTTCAATTTCATTATATTCAAAATTATAAATTAAATTTCCAAAGATTCTATTAAATTAAATAAATCAATGATTATTCCATCCATAAATTTCAAATAGATGGATTTAATATTGGGTTCAAAATCTATTATTTTAATATTCTTAGATTTCATTTAAATCTCTATTAATGTAATATTTAGATATTTAAATTCATTTATTTTCAATTTAATAAATCCAGTTATTTATAATTACTTACAATACATTGTTTTAAACCTGATTTCAGTCCTTCAATTTTCTATTAAACCTTTCTATAATCATAGTTAATATCTTTTTTACATTCATTACATTAATGCTCTCATTCCATCCTTTATTTATTGACTATCATATTTCCATTTACCATATTTTGGTCAATTTCACACGTTATTTGAAATTAAAGGCACAATTAAACTTATCTATTTTGATTTCATTCCTATATTACATCACTTATTGTTTTACAAATAAAATACATCTCAATTCATCCTATTTCCTTCATATCTGGTGACTATTGCCTTAAATTCTCATTAATATACATTAAGGTTCATTAAATTCTAATTTACTCCCATTTTAATTATTACAATAATTACTATCCTTATTTCCAATTTCACTAATTCAGAAATTACCAATTTTATTTTCCATAATCCCATTTAATAGGCTTTCCATTCTATTATTCAATCAAAATGCCCTATTGTGGATAGTATTACATTATTGAATCAATCATTAATTTATGGGAAGAATTATTATCGGCTTACTCTTATTACATTAACAATTACCCTCTTATTCCAATATCCAATTAATATAGAAATAAATTTCATTCACTTACAAATAAATTCATTTATTATATATTTCCTTCCAATTAATTTAAAATTGATTTCTGTAAATTGATTTGATTTAATTGCCAAATATATATACATTTATTACTATTAAATGTCCTCAATTATTTATTTACTTTGTTTTCTGTTTTCTTATATTCAACTTATTACCAAATATTTCTATTTACATTCCATTATAACCTAAACAGTCGAATTGCATTAAATTGGTTATCCATCAACTGCCATTTATATTACTACCTTAATTCACATACAGTAACAATTTATCAATATATTATTACATAAGTAAATTAAATTCTTGTCCTAAATTACTTATTTTAAATTTTATATCCAAATGCGACAATTAACACTATTTCTTTATTGGGATTTCACTTAAATTTTCAACAATTTGGTTTAATAACCATTTCTACAATTCATTATTAACATTTATTTCAATATACATTATAAAAATTTTATTTCTTTCTAGTTTGATTTCGAAAATATAATTAAATTAACCAATTTTATTTATCAAAATTTACGAGTCCTTACACTCTCCCCCACTCAAAACTTTTCGTCCCCGAAAAGGAAATGAAGGGAAAAGAAGAATTATAATATATATTATTCAAAACATTATATTCATAGCAATAAGTTTACAGAATAGGATAATTGAAACAAAATATATATATTTATAAGCAATTAAACCTTTATATATTCAAATTAATAAGGTTTTGGAAAACAATTTCAAAATATTTCTAAGTCCAAAATTTACGGAAAATTTTGGCAGAGTCTCCTTTGTACGGGAAGACTCGGGAGAAAATATAATATCAAATATAACAATATACAGCATATATTTTCCAAAATAACATATATCCCAACACGGGAAAAAATAATATAATAACGCTACAAACCGTAAATCCGAAAACATACCTGTTTGTCGGGCAATTAACGCTTAATTATGAAACCAAAAGCAGTAGCAATTGCTTCCATAACCTGTATTTCACTTATATAATCTGATAAGAGTTAGCAATTATATAGAATGAAATATTTAAGTTTATTTGAACTATAAACAAACAATTCAATACAATCAACAATCACTTGCAACAAGACATACCACCATCACATAGAATCCTTACAAATCAATCATTCATTCATATCAAACAAAACAAATAGTTGTTCGGGTTTAACTTTAAATTGCACAGAATGGAAAATAAACTACTTAGTGCACCACTTACTCAACGGTCTTACATGAAACTAAATAGATTATTTATTCATCCAAACAATTTTAAAATATCCTTACCCAACAACCATAGGCCAAAACAAACAACACTTCCAAACAAGAAATCAAATTAAATTTTCCAATTTCATAGCATTTATTGTTTGATTTACTTTTTATACATATAATGATTTATCTTTCTTTTCTTTTTTCTTTATCTTCATTTATTTGCAGTATTCATCTTTCTACTTATTTTATTAATAAATAGCTTCAATCATTTACTTAAGTTTATTATCTTTCATATATACTACTTAATTTTATTTATTTACTTTCATGTATTACTAAATTCCATTTATAATACTTACCTTTCTATTTTAATTAATAACATTTATTTTTATACTTAAGTTCATAACAACTCTAACACCAAATTCTTATTTGTTAAGGAATTTCATCGAATACTTTCATTATTTCAGATTTTTACTTGTATAATATTCTATTACCATTTCTTATTAAACATTGCAACCTTTATTGTTGGGTAAGTTATATATATGCTTTTAAGAATGTAATTGAAAATCATACAAGTTTATCCCATTTCTTTTAATTAATTTACTGTTCAATAATTATATCCCTTATTTCATGGGTTACAATTTCAAATTTCATTTAATACCATTTATAACCTAGCATTAAATCTCGTATTTCATTTAGGGGTTTCAATTATTAGTTAAATTCCATTTCACTACACTAACTGAAGCTATAAATAAATGGAAAATTTAGAATTAAATATCGGGTTAAATTTCAAAATCATTTTAAAATAGTAGATAAACGTATATACTTACAACTTATATATGTCCAATTATTTTCAAAACAAATTAAAATTTGTACTTGATTATCAAAATAAATCTGCAATAAAATTACTACAGTGGCCTTCCCACTTCGAAACTCGAAAATGAATGTCGATGATGCGTGTACTCATCACCGAAATTATTTTCCAGCGACAGAGAGGGGAGCACAAAAACTTATTTTCTTTCAAAATTTCTTTAAAATAATTCTTTCAAACCATATTGAAATATTTATATCAGAAAATACTTCTAAATAATATTATTATTATATTCCAAAATTATTCGAAAGAAATTTTCAAAACCCCGAAACCTAAGTTCTAAATTTCCAATTTCATTTATTTTATCTTCAATCTTATTTCACTGTTATTTATAAATTTCATTACCTAACAACCAATATATTGCAACCAAATAAAATCTTTATAAAAATTTACTTTATATATATATAGAAAATATAATAGGAAAAATTATTTCATTCACCTATATTAAAACCAAATATTATGTCGGTCTGGCCTATTAAGTGTTTAGAAACCCTATGGATGTCACAGCGTCCCATGCACCAACCAGAGTTTATAAATACAAAACGGAACAGATTAACACAATATTAAAACCTTTTATAACACTAATAAATACGCTCTCCCATATATACGCTCAACGACTCATCATAGGGTATTACTAACCTATTAATAAAGAGTCAAACCCCACAAAGCAAAGGTTTATCTCTAAACCTGGCTCTGATAGCACATTGCAACATCCCGCCTTTTCGCACGCTTTAAATCGATGATAAACCACACATGTCAGACTCAAACCATATGGAAGGGCGGATTTTTATGGGGTAAATAAGAAAAAGACAGGAAAGGAAATAAAACAAAATAGAATCTCATAGCGGAAGGATAAAATATAATAATCAAACATACAATTCCTGAATCTGTTTTATGAAAACATTTGATTTTACTTATACAATATATATCAGAGTTACACATACCAAAGAATAATACAATGCAGCGGAACATTTTGAATCTAGTGGAGTACTATAATAAATAATAGTAAAGCAAATGTTCGTCTTCGTCCTCCAGGAATAAATTCTTCGATCCTGAAATGTTCGAACTGACCCGTGCGAATTGAAAAACAAAACACTCGAGTCAGAACTAAAAGATCTTATGTAAGTTAAATTAACAGGAATAAATATGAGTGCAGTAACTTAAGAGATGCTCGGGATTCACATCTCCTAAGGATCCATTAAACTATTTACTATGTAGTATATTTCGCTATTATAATAGTGTCTAATTCTAAAATAAACTTACTTTTTTCTTAGCATTAAGGGGTTACCCATGTTGCCCTTAACACGTAATAGTCCCAGTAGTCCATCCAATATCATGGTTCCTCGTGATCCGAAAGCCACCAGAGGATACCACACGGGCTACGGGAGAAATCCAAACTTGTACAAAACGCGATAGGGTAGGTGACACGGCACAACTAGGCAATGCCAGCGTAGATATACCAATTACGCATCCGAGCTGGTGGTAACGCGTAGCAGCCACTACCGCCCACCTCGGACAACACCCCCAAAATCAAAAATCAAAAGTGGCCACCGAATCAATCCAAAAGTCAAAGTATAATATTGAAGGAGTGCGTCCGATCAGAGGAATGACCTCATTGGCCCGAGAATCGCTCCTGTTTTAGCCACCTTATGCCAACTCACGGGAGTCGGGGACACGTATTTACCTCAAAGGAACGCCTCCGCCATCCTACTTCATTCTGGAATCTCCACCGCATACACGGTTGTTAAAGTGGTTTTCAAAGTTGGCAGAGAGTATGACAACTTCCGATCCCAGTCTCTTCAACAACCAAACGTTATTATAACACCGAGGTCTTTTCAAAATAGTTTATACTTTTAAAACCAGAATAAAATATCCATTTCAAAACCATATAAATACGATATCGTTTCTATTTTAAAACCCAAATCAATATGATATCATTTTATTTCAAATATATCCTTTTCCAAATATCATAGCACTTTCAAATCTATATATCTTGAAATCCATAGCTTTGAAATATAACTCCGAATACTTAAATGGTTTAAATACTAAATTATTTTATATAATAAAATAGCTTTTGAATTTCACAAATAAATTTCCAAATTCTGATTTAAAACTCCAATTAAACCATTTTATATTTCCATATAACTCAAAGCTTTAAATATTCCACCATTTATAAATTAATTCTATGATAATTTCATATATCAAATTTAATTACTATTATATAGATTTGAAATTTTACTTAATAAACCCAATATAGTTCAAGTAAAAATTTTAACTTCAAACAACTGTATATTCTTTTAATTTATTTAACTTGATAAATTCATTTATCTCCACTTTATATTCATTTAAATTACTTTAAACCTAATCAAGTTATAAGAATCATATCCTTTAAAATCTCCATTTTTATTTAAATTCCAAATCAAAATTTATTCAAGTAAAATTCTTAAAAATTCAATTTAAACGAATTTCCTATTTATCTCTCAACTAAAATTCCATTTAAGATAATTAAAAACTCTATATATACAATATCTCAAATAAGTACTAAACCATAGAATACAAAAAAATCAAACTCCATTATTAAACTCATTTTTATTAATCAATTTTATACATAGCTTAAATTCAAGGATTTAACTGTATATATATATATATATAATAATAATATTTATACAACATCAAAATTTAATATTTATTTAAACCGTATATTCCTTTCCAAAACCATAGAAAATCATTTCAAAATACATATACCACGGTGCCTGTATATAATTTTCTATCCTATGGTCAAGTGATACAGATATTTATCATTTCAATCCGTAATTTAAAATAAAAATTTACGGTTATATATCATTTCAAACCGCAATCCCGAATGAAATGAAAATGCATAATAACTTCCAGTTTATAACAATATAAAATATAGCATCCATTCATCCAATATCAACCTTCAACCATTTATCACAATCATCATCCAATATAAACAATAGCATCAATATAGAACGGATAATAAACAACAGGTATTAAATAGCAGTTTATATTCAATAATAAATTAAATAACTGCTTAACTGGTAGTTTATATGCAATGCATAATTAATTAACAATTTAACTGGCAGTTTAAATGCAATGAATAAACTAAATAGCAACTTAATTTAATTAAATGAAATTAACTGAGATGATGATTAAAATATGCCAAAACAAACATAAATAAATTTTAAATCACATCATATATCAATTCAACAAACATAAGAAATTTTAGAAGTTGTGAGTGGGTTAAAACACTCACCTTTTGAATTAAAATTGAATCTAAATTCAATTTAAACCTAAAAATTTAACCGTCTCAGAATTTGTCTAAACCCACGTCATCAAGTCCGGAATTTCAGTACGACCCTAACAAAAGAAACCGCGCGTAAATCGGATATCGTATGCAAATGTTATGACGATAAATGCGATTGAAATCATAAAAAAAAAATGGAACACATTTACCCCTATTTAGTTTGCCACGTCATCTCCCCCTCAATCCCTGCGCACTCGAACAGCAAATCATGCACGTTCAAAACCCAGAAACAACACACGAAATCTCCCCTTTGACCAACGATTACTCGATCACCGCGCTACCGTTCGTCACGCCGCTACCTCCAACCGAGCCCCCATCGATGGCCGCCTCTATGGCCAAAGACCCGCGCCCCCTAATGCCACCGCCGCCGTTCAACCCTGGCGAAACCCTAATCGAGAAATTCCAGTCGATCTGACCGTCGATTTGTTGAGCAAACACCACCGATGCGAAGCGTGCGAGCCTCTCTACAAAACCCATAAACGGTTTGGTGATCCGTCGCAGTTGATTATGACGAGATGAAAGGGCAAGATTTGTTCCTCGAATTCCGGTCACATAAAAACTCAGATCGAGAAATGGACCGTAGATCTGAATGCGCTCTTCGAGATCTTCGATGTATATTTTTTTGTGAATTTTTCTGAGGAGGTTGAATTTTTGACTTTGATTTTGAATTGTAATTGGATTTAGGGTTTGCAACCATTGAGGAAGAGGAGCACAGAAGTTTCTATACGTATAGAAATGAAAAATGGGGAATAGCGGGCTGCTAGGGTTTATAACGAAGTTTATATAGGTAGGTCGGAGATTAGAATGGATGGATAAGGTTGGATATACGCGCTAACGCCAAAGTGGCCCAAAAAGCCCGCTTCGACTCCGGAACGAAATTGGGTTAACCCATATATCAAAATAAATATTTTAAAATATTTTAAACGCGATGGAACAAGTTTCAAGTCCAAATTCCATCGTATGAAGAAGTTATGCTCAAATCAATATTTTACAAATTGATTTCAATTAATCGATTTCAAGGCGTTTCAAGCCCATACGATCAAAGGACCAATCCGATCGATACGAAACTTGAAATCCTACAATAATTCACTATTACGGATCCGATGAAACTTGTTTCGTCGAAATCCGAGTTCGTGGCCAAAATGGCTATTTTTATATTAATTACATAAATTTAAAATAAATTAATTAAATCAAATTTCCCATTTAAATTCTGAAATTGACAATCTTTATCACTTTATAATTCTTAATCATTTATACAAAATTTTAAACAAGTATAGATATCAATTTAAAGTTGCTTAATCTATCAATTGTAGTGTCAAATCTTCAAAATTATTAATTAAATTTCCAAAAATTCTATTAAATTAAATAAATCAATGATTATTCCATCCATAAATTTCAAATAGATGGATTTAATATTGGATTCAAAACTATTATTTTAATATTCTTAGATTTTATTTAAATCTCTATTAACGTAATATTTAGATATTTAAATTCATTTATTTTCAATTTAATAAATCCAGTTATTTATAATTACTTACAATACATTGCTTTAAACCTGATTTCAATCCTTCCATTTTCTATTAAACCTTTCTATAATCATAGTTAATATCTGTTTTACATTCATTACATTAATGCTCTCATTCCATCCTTTATTTATTGACTATCATATTTCCATTTATTATATTTTGGTCAATTTCACACGTTATTTGAAATTAAAGTCTCAATTAAACTTATCTATTTTGATTTCATTCCTATATTACATCACTTATTGTTTTACAAATAAACTACGTTTCAATTCATTCTATTTCCTTCATATCTGGTGACTATTGCCTTAAATTCTCATTAATGTACATTAAGGTTCATTAAATTCCAATTAACTCCCATTTTAATTATTACTAATATTACTATCCTTACTTCCAATTTCACTAATTCAGAAATTACCAATTTTATTTTCAATAATCCCATTTAATAGGCTTTCCATTCTATTATTCAATCAAATTGCCCTATTGTGGATAGTATTACGTTATTGAATTAATCATCAATTTATGGAAAGAATTATTATTGGCTTACTCTTATTACATTAACTATTACCCTCTTATTCCAATATCCAATTAATATAGAAATAAATTCATTTATTATATATTTCCTTCCAATTAATTTAAAATTGATTTCTATAAATTGATTTGATTAAATTGCCAAATATATATACATTAATTACTATTAAATGTCCTAAATAATTTATTTACTTTGTTTTCTATTTTCTTATATTCAACTTATTACCAAATATTTCTATTTACCTTCCATTATAACCTAAACGGTCGTTTCAATCAATTTGAATTGCATTAAATTGGTTATCCATCAACTGCCATTTACATTACCACCTTAAATCACATATAGTTACAATTTATCAATATATTATTACATAGGTAAATAAAATTCTTGTCTTTAATTACTTAGTTTAAATTTTATATCCAAGTGCAACAATTAACACTATTTCTTTATTGGGATTTCACTTAAATTTTCAACAATTAGGTTTAATAACCATTTCTATAATTCATTATTAACATTTATTTCAATATACATTATAAAAATTTTATTCCTTTCTAATTTGATTTCAAAAATCTAATTAAATTAACCAATTTTATTTATCAAAATTTACGGTCGTTACATTTTTGCTTTTGCTTTTTTTGATTTTGCGTACTTGAACTCGATTACATTTGTAGCCGATGATGATTGGGTTTTTATATAGGGTTCGAACCCCTTGATTTTCGTTCGTATATATTGAATTTGTCTTCGGCTATTTGATTATTCGTGAACGATGGTGATTTATCTTACTTCTTCAATTCATATAATTTCGTTGCTTGATACTCACAGTGTTGATTCTTGAATTGGTCAATTTACTTGGCCACCATAGTTTTGAATTGATTTTGCTGATGTTAATTTCGATCTTTGTTTCCTTTGACTCCGGTCAGTTGCTCATGGCTTCAACTTGATTTTTGATGTTACCAGACTTTGACATCACTGAACTTTGGCATTAACTTGTTCAACTTGATGTTGCTTGATGTTATGTTATTGAGCTTTGTTCGAACTTGTACCCTGGTTATTTCAGACTGCTACCTCGTTTATGTTTTGTTCATTACTGTTCCAGTTTGAAGCTTGTGAGTTTTGTTCCGAGTCTGGTATACATTTCACTTTGTTCATTTAAGTCGGTTTGCATTTGAATTACATACTTGAGTCTTTTTGAACTACTATCTCATATGTATATAAGTGCAGTCTTGAATCTTCTGTCATTTGAGGTGTGACATTTTGTACATATTGCTGCATTTGCTTGCATATCCATTACTGCACTGTTTCATGTTTGATATAGTTTGCATTTCAGTTGTATTTGATGTCTTCATGTACTTGTATACTTGTTGTTGCTGCCATTCACTACTGCTTACATCTATTGGTCTGCACCTTATTTGCAACTGCAGTGGATTACTGAACTAGTTCTGGTTTGGTCGAGGTTTTGTTGTCTTTTGAAACTGTCATGTGTATATATGTGCTCTTTGTTCATTTGTTTTCACAGTGTACTCAAGTTGAATCCTATTGCACTGCCTTTTTGTTTCAGCTAGAGTTGTATTTCCTTGTAATGTTCATTTGAAGTTGTCGTAGTGTTGTAGTCTTGAGTCTTGTACATGTATCATTAGCTTGACCCTTGCGACTTGTTTGCATTGTTAATGCTATGTTCAAATGTGATCTTCTTTTCTCTAGCATATTAGTCCCTCTCGCCATTTGTGTCCATTCCTGATAGCTTTGAGCACACTTCTAGTTTGATGTGCATTGTGCTTTGAGTGTGCTTACATCTGAGTTGAATTCATGTGTGATTCACTGTTACACTTGAGCTTGTTCTGTCCAGATTCATTTGAACTTAGTTGTATTTGTACATTTTGATTTTAGTCGAGGCTGCATATATGTATGAGCTGGTACATGTTTGTATACTTTGACTGGCTTGCTCCTAACCATTTTATTAAACTCGTATATTCGAACTGCACCTGTGTTGAATCCAGCTTGGAGCTCGGGTTTGACCTTGTGCTGATATTGTAACATTATTTTTACTGCACTTGAGTTGAACCCGGCGTTTTGGGTTTGACCTGTGCGCACTTGTCTCTGTAATTTTATCAAGTGTATATATTAGTGTGCACGGTCTTGTAGCATATACAGTGATATACTGTGTAGGTCACAAGCTGTTCGTGAATGATGAATTGAAAATTAAATGATGACGAACAACCCAAATAACTGAGGCAAATATTATTTTCAAAATCCACATTTTATTTTATACTGCAAAAATATTTTATTTTCAATTTTACCGTGTCAATGTATATTTCTGCAGATTGCTCAAATGCTGGATTCACATTGGAATGAAGTTGAAGATCAGTACAAGTTGAGTGAATGAGTGATATGTAGTGAGGTGCAATGTAAATGTGAAATTTGTGATGTAATCAAAATTGTATTGTAATTGAAGTTATGTATGTATAGTGAGAGCTTGAAATTTGTATTGTAATTGAAGTTATATATGTATAGTGAGAGCTTGAAATTTGTACTATACAAAAAAATTGTAATAAATATTTGTTTGAATAAAATATCCGTTTGAATTCAAATTCTGTGTTATTTAATTTATTCGTCAAATATTTATTTAATCTGTGTAAATAAAATAGTATATTAACAAATAAATTTAAATGAATATATATATATATATATATGTGTGTGTGTGTGTGTGTGTTTATTATCATTAAACAAAAATCATATAATCGCATATTCAACAAATGGAAATGGCCGTGTGGCATTCTAAGTGATGTGATATGTGATTGTGAAAGGTAATCGTTACCTCATCAGGCCTCATCAACTGGAAATGACCAAAACAGGGTTAGATGCAGCAAGGCTAAGTGGATCATTCCCAAGTAGGATATGATCATACTCTTCTAGATATATCTTTGCACGCTATGACGTCGTGTATCTGATTATTGTGGTTTGTACGCTAGAGGGCCCTCCGTAAAGGTCGGTAACGACCGGAGGATGATATATTCGGTACCATCTAGTTATAGAGGTGGGCCGGTCTTGTGTTGGTAGAGAAACTTTATGATGGTTTCTCGGTACATTCTTCTAAAGATGTACTGCCGGAAGGTAGTCCCTTCACCTGGTCATTTGTATGGAAATCCAAACCCCACTACGTGTTTGCCATTTTGATTGTATTACCCAATTGGGCTATATGCTGTAATTTAATCAATGTAACAATTTCTGTTATGATTAATATATTTTGTATATAGTAGACACTACTATAATATAACATGAATTTGATATGGGATGTTTTAGTTATCGTAAGGTAAAAACATGTCCGTGTTTATGTGTGGACTTGTCTTACGAGATACTTTTGTTTTGAAAACTAAGGAAAAGTTTGGTAATTTAATAAATTCAGTTGAGTGTGTTTCTCACGCTGGTTTACCAGACTGATCCAGGCGTTCTTCCCTTTCAATGCTCGGGTCAGACAGAGTATATTTACAGGTTCAGATTTGGTTCTTTTGGAGCTCCAGCAGGAGAGTTGGAGATCTTCATTTCGCATACGCGTATCTGTTTTGATTATTGATTATCCGCTATGCTTAGTTGTTTTATGTTATCAACAATTGTAAGGACATGTTATTATAACTGTTCAGGCTGATAACTATTGATTGATTGTTGACTCTGATTGATGTGTATATATATACAGTTTCTGTTTTGTAAAGATCATTGATATTATATTATATATTTTCTACTGCGATGTGAGATTCTGTATTGTTCTGTTTTGTTCTATCTTCTCTCTTTCTTCTCTTATCCTCTTCTCTCTTCTTTTCTTTCTCTTTACCTTCCGCCAGTTTGTGCTTTTTGGGTCGATCATGTGTGGATTACTGTCGATTCAAAGGGTACGGATTTGCGGGTCGTCATACGTGGTATCAGAGCTTAGATTTTGTATATTCCTAAGCTTTGATGTGTACTCAGTATAGATAGGGACAGTAGCACCATAGATTGAGTTCGAGTGTATTATATATATGAGCGTGTATTTGTTAGTTGATATAAAATGTTTTATATTGTGTTTACTTACCCGTTGAGCTGTTTGTGAATTCTGGTCGGTATGTAGGACGCCATGTTATCGATAGGGATTTCTAACACTTAAACGAGGCAAGTCGACATAGTATCATTTTAAATTGGGTAAATGAAATAATTTTACCTCGATTATATTTCATATATAAAGGAATAAGTTTTCAATAATTATTAAAGTGTATATAAATTGATTGTTTGGTTGTTTGAAAATGTAAACATATAAAAGTTAATAAAGCTGTTTGAATAATCTAAACTAAAACAACAATTGTAAAAGAATAAATTATATAAGCAAAAGAATTATAAAGTATGAAATTATAATTAATATGATTTAAAATTTTGAAATAATCTTATAAATAAGAAATGAAACAACATGAATATATTTATAAATATGAGTTATAAATAAAAATGAATTTAAACTATGAATTTGAAAATTTGAATCCCGTTGATTTTGGAAGTTATTTTTCAAAGTTAAAGAGGTTATATTATTATAAAAATAAAATAAGTGAAATTATATAAGTATAGATTTATAAATGTGATTTATAAATAAAAGAAAATTTTTAAAAGAATATAAAGCACTGAATTTACTGTCGTTGCTGGAAAATAATAAGGATGATGACTGCAGCATCATCAGTATCATTTTCGAGTTTCTGTGTAATGGATTTGCTACCAATAGTAAATTGAAATTGAAGTTTTGTTGTGATAAACAAATTCGATTTAAAATCCAAGTTAAAATTGATAAAAGTAAGTGAAACGAGTTTTGGACTTATAATATGAAGTAAGAATTTACTTTAGTAACGTTGAAAGAAATTTTAGTTAGTAAGTGAACTATATGATTTGAAATTTAACTAAAGGAAAGTTAAATAAATTGAATTGGATTTTAATTGGTTTATATAAGTTATTGAAATGGAATTTAAACTTAAATGGTTAAGTGATTGTATAATATGACTTTGGAAGGTTAATTAAAACTAAGCGTGAAGTGATTATACAACCATGATTTGAAACTATAAAAATGTGAATGGTAGTGAACTTAGGTAGATGTTCACGGAATTATGAATAAACAAGTTGTATAACTTATAAAATGGGAAAAGGTAAGCAAAACCAATTAAACAGTTTTGTTAAGCAAAACAGAGTCTAAATTTAAATAAGTGATAGGGAATTTGACTTAAGTAAAAGTTAAATAAAATAGAATTTGAAATGAATTAGAGTGAACTTAAGTTTTATAGTGAAAGTACATGTAAATGAAGTTGAAATGAAATATAACTTAAGTAATGTTGAATGAAGTTGATTTTGGTACCAAAGTAAACTAATAATGTGAATTAATAAAGTAAAGTGATGAATGTGAATTTGAGTTATCTAAAGAAACTTAACTTTATTTGTAGATTGAATTAGCAATTGAAATAATGAAATATAAATTGAATGTTAATCAATCGAATGTAAATAATTGATAAGGAATAATAGATGTAAATGTTAATTCATTAAAAAGCTAATGAAGTTGAGAATTGAATAATGGAATATTAAACCAATTTGAAATTAAAAGTGTTGAACCAAATTGAATGAATGTAAAGTAAATTAATTTGGTAATGTTGGATATGCGTTGATTGTTAGATGGATGCTAGTTGATTGTATAGAAATTCATATGAAACTGAATCAATGAAATTGAAAGCTATAAATAATTAAATTCAAATTGAAAGTGAAGTAAGAATAAATAGAAATGAAATTGTTTGATTTGGAAGTAAACAAACTTGAATATGAATTAGTGAATGTAAACTAATTGATTATGAATAAATGAATGTTAGTAAAATCCAATGGTAACGAATCAAACGTGATTAAATTGAAAAATCAATTCAATGAATATTTATAAGAAGTGAATGAATATTGATTTGTTATGGATTGATTGGATGGATATTGGTTTGATGGATGATAGTTATTGGATGGTTGGATTTGTTGTTTTTGATTTCATTGCTATAGTGGCATATATAGTTGTTGTAGTGGTATATGTTGTATATTAATATTACTTTAATATATACATGTTTCTCATTGTTTGTTGAGTGTTTAGTAGGTGCGGATGGCGTATGCTTCGCATTTGGAGCTCGATTTCACGCTATATTAGCCGTATATATTCGCTAATAATATATAAGGTACATATCTCGGATTATATATCGTACTTTTACACTTTTTTTGCTTCGGGATGCCTCATCCTTGATGATGAGATGTATATTTATGATATATATATATATATTGTTATTATTTTTCCGGATCAAACCGCGCAAAGGAGAAAGTTGGCGAATTTTTTTGAAAATTTAAGGCGATAGAAATTTTTTGAGAAAATTTGAAAAGTTTTGATAACTAAAATTTTGGATTTTGAGTTATAATTTAATACGATATTAATCGATTTTGAAAAGATAACTATGAATGAATTTGAAACTTAGAAAAGTTTTGTATGAAGTTTAACTAATGGATTTTAAGAAAAGTTAAAAGGTTTAAACTTCTGGTAATCTAGTTTGAATGAATTGTTTTGAAAAGCTAATTGATTTTGTGACTTTTTATTACTTGGTATTTTCGAGGATGAAATTCTTTTAAGTAGAGGAGAATGTAATGACCCAGAATTTCAGTCATTTGAAATTCGTATATTTAATTGATTTCAAATATGCACAAGTAAATTTTATAAGCCGAATAGATTTTATTTCGAATATCTTGATTTAATTGGGTAATTAAATTGTTAATTTAATATTTGAAATTGCGTAAATAATTGAGATTTGGATTTAATATGAATAAAAATTTGGTATACAGTTGAATTAAATTCTATTTGAATTAGAATGATGTTATAGAACTTTTAAAATTGAATTAAAAGTTAACTTGTAGAAATTGAATATTTTAATATTTAATTGACGAGTAAAAATAGTCATTTTTCGAACAGTCTCGGATTTCGATGAAACTAGTTTCATTGGATCGATAATGTTATATTATTGTAAGATTTCAAATTTCGTGTCAATCGGATTTACGGTTGTCCGGGGAAAGTTAAAACGCGTAGAAATCGGTTTAAGTGAATTTTTAATTTTAAATAGTCGATTCGAAAAACCTATCTTTCAAATACGATCGAATTGGCTCCCGATATATATTCCATTACGTTCGAAATAGGGATAATATATTATAAATGCCAGGCGACACGCTTTGTTTCAAATTCGAAAAATTTGCGGATGAATAGTGTCGTCGAATTTCCTATAAAAGCCCTTCATTATTTCCAATTTTCACAAACATTAGGGTTATAAACCCTAGCCGCCAATTTAAACCAATGGCCAGAAATATGCCTTCTTCTTCCTCAATTTTCTCTTAATCCACAAACAATTGGCAAAAATCATCAACTACAAAAATGAAGAACTCAACGAGTACTAGTTATCCAACGGTCGAGATCTGAAATGGCGTGACGTGGAGGGAGCTAGAGGGCCGCGTTTGCCTAGGGTTTGCACACATTTTTCTTGATATTTTTGCAACTGAGATGCATGAGATTCAAGCCGATGGCCGAGTGGAGCAAGCCGCTTCGAATGGCAACATTTGATCGTCGTCTAGATTGACGAGGTTCCTACGAAAATTTGGTGAATAAACGGCTAGGTGGGTTTTTTATCACGGCCGAAACCTAGAGGGGGAAGGAAGAAAGAATGTGTGGCTTCGATCTGCTGAGTAGAACGTGCGGCTGAGTTGGCTTGGATGATAAAGGTTATAAAAATAAAAAAATAAAAAAATGTGTAAATTGATTAATATTAAATTCGTTCAAACTTTAAAACGTCATAACATTTTCATACGAGGTCGAAAATTGACGAAACAAATTGCATTGGATTCGTATTGTCGAATACTACGCGATGGAGCTGGTTTGGAGTTGATTGAAGTAAGTGTGAATTTTAGGTAAAATTAAACGGTCGTTTAATTTTATTCGGAATAAAACACTGAAACTGCGATTGCAAGCAATGTGAGTATAACTCACTCTTTCTGACTCACTGATATTTTTATATAAGTGAGAATAAATATTATTTATGATGATTAATGATTGTTTGGATGATATATTGATTGGTATTTGGATATATACCTGCCTAGTGGAGCAGGTGACCCTATACGTTCCCGTGTATGAGCGGATGACCCTTTGTACGCACGTTTGCCTCGAAGCGGACATTGTACACATATTCTAATATGTATATTTGTTGCAGGTGACTAGTTGGAGGGATCCAACTGGATTCCTCACCCATATTTATTTATTTACAGATATTGTAATATATGCTGTTATCATATGATATATGATGTTTTGGATGCCGTGATTGATGTATTTAGTGTTGTTTCAGCATTGGGCCTATATTTTGAAATCTAAAAATGTTAAAGTGACGATTTTCAAATTTAAAAGGATTTTTAAAGAGATTTTTGAAAGTATACGTTTTATTGAATTTTGGAATTGATTCATTTTAAATAAATAAACGTTATAATTTTTATGTTATAAAAATTATGGTTTTTGTGAAATAAAACCAGAATATGATTTTTGGAATGTGAAGTGAACTATTTTGTAAAATGGTTTAAATTGAGATTTCTGACTAATATAAATGGTTTATAAAGAAGATTTATAAAATTGAAGTTTTATAAATCGAAATAATTGAGTTATAAGGAGTTTTTATAATTGTTAAAATTATGTTATAAATGGATTTTATAAGTAAATAAGATTTGCAGATTTATAATTGATGAAGTTATAAAAGAATGAATTTTGTAAATAAGAGATTTATAAGTAAATTTACTTATAATTTGGATTCGGCAATTAAATAAGATATAATAGAATTTGTAAATAAAGTGATTTTATAACTTGAAGTTTTTATAATATATTAATGTGAATTTATAAACATTGATTTATAAATTAAAAATTGATTGAATTTGATAAGTTAAATATAGAAGTATATTAAAGGAATTATATCCACGATTTTGGATAGTGGATAATCCTTTAACTAAATATGTAGAAGTGTTGAATTTGGTAAACGATTTATATTCACGATTTTGGACAGTGGATAATATATTAAAGAAATGTTTTGGGAAGTGGTATTTTAAATGGAGTTAAATGGTTTAAAGATGTTTTAAAATATGTTTAATATTGAAACCATAGATTTCAACATTCATTGTTGAAATAGATGTTTTCGAGAAATAAAGAAATAATGGACTATAACGCTGTTGTTATAGTAAATGATTTTCGAAAGGAAATGTTTTTGTATAGTATTGGGGTTTATATATATCTTATTTTCGAATCCCTATACTAGTGATTTTGGGTTGTCGTAACGATGTTTTACGCAACATTCGTTTTGACCCAAATAAATGTGTTTAATAAGAATGTTTTCCTTAAAGAATACAATATATACTCAATCTTGATTTAAGTATATGAAATATTTTTCAAGTGTTGAAAATAAATTGATTTGCGAATTACTTATTATTAAATAAGTATACGGAAATGTTTTCCAGAATTAAAGTATTGAAATGGTTTTTGAGAATATATCTTTTTAAAGATAATTTGAAGTGGATATTTGGCAAATAATTTAATTAATAAAAGATTAATTAAATGGGCCTAGTGATTGCGTATGGTGCTAAATATTTGTTTGTTTGCTTTGATAGTTAAATAACCGACCATCAAATTGGCTAAAATTTTAGTTCCTCGACTTGATGTGGGAACTATTTAGTTGTATACTTAGTATGTTGCCTTCTGTGTAGGCTTGATTATCATTTGTGTTGAGGATGTTGATTCGTATAGTGCGGAGTATTACTCCAATCTATCGAGCTTCCTTCTTGGCCCGAAGGATAGCAAGTTGAAAGTTGGAGATGTGATAAGTCTATGAGACTTAGTTTCTGTATGAGGTTGAGAAATGCTTTTGCGTTGTTGGTGCGAAGAGACCGGGATCGGTTTATCTGAAAACCACTTCGGACCAACGTATATGCGACGATTGTGTAAGTTGCTTGTGATGATATTGATATTCCGGATTTTCATAGTGGGGGACTGCTTGTCGATCGTTTAGGGTTAAAATCCCAATATACATCTAGTAGCAGTGGTCTCTTCATTATGAAATATCCAATGTGAGGACTATTCGCTACTAATCCAAGGGATTTCCGACAGGATGTGGTAGAAAAGTACCTTCGATTTGTCCTGTTCCTGGACAGCTTGTATAGATGTTTGTCTGACATTGAATTTCTATAGATTACGTACATTGGTTTTTACAAATGTACATCAACGGTGGCGGAGAAGGCAACTTCTCCTAGCTTAGCACCCTCCTTGAGACGTATGAGCTTAAGGGTTGTATTTTTGTGGAAGGCAATTAGTAGTCAACGGAAATAGCCGTGTGGCATTCTAAATGATGTGATATGTGATATGTGATTGTGAAAGGTAATCGTTACCTCATCAGGCCTCATCAACCGGAAATGACCAAAACAGGGTTAGATGCAGCAAGGCTAAATGGGTCATTCCCAAGTAGGATATGATCGTCCTCTTCTAGATATATCTTTGCACGCTATGACGTCGTGTATCTGATTATTGTGGTTTGTATGCTAGAGGGCCCTCGGTAAAGGTCGGTAACAACTGGAGGATGATATATTCGGTACCATCTAGTTATAGAGGTGGGCCGTTCTTGTGTTGGTAGATAAACTTTGTGATGGTTTCTCGGTACATTCTTCTAGAGATGTACTACTGGAAGGTAGTCCCTTCACCTGGTCATTTGTATGGAAATCCAAACCCCACTACGTGTTTGCCATTTTTATTTTATCACCCAATTGGGCTATATGCTGGAATTTAATCAATGTAACAATTTCGACTATGATTAATATTATTTGTATATAGTAGACATTACTATAATATAACATGAATTTGATATGAGATGTTTTAGTTATCGTAAGGTAAAAACATGTCCGTGTTTATGTGTGGACTTGTCTTACGAGATACTTTTGTTTTGAAAACTAAGGAAAAGTTTGGTAATTTAATAAATTCAGTTGAGTGTGTTTCTCATGCTGGTTTACCAGACTGACCCAGGCGTTCTTCCCTTTCAATGCTCGGGTTAGACCGAGTATATTTACAGGTTCATATTTGGTGCTTTTGGAGCTTCAGCAGTAGAGCTGGAGATCTTCATTTCGTATACGCGTATCTGTTTTGATTATTGATTATCCGCTGTGCTAAGTTGTTTTATATTATCAGTAATTGTAAGGACATGTTATTATAACTGTTCAGGCTGATAACTATTGATTGATTGTTGACTCTGATTGATGTGTGTATATATACAGTTTCTGTTTTGTAAAGATCATTGATATGATATTATATATTTTCCGCTGCGATATGAGATTCAATATTGTTCTGTTTTGTTCTATCTTCTCTCTTTCTTCTCTTCTCTTCTTCTCTCTTCTTTTCTTTCTCTTGACTTTCCGTCAGTTTGTGCTTTTAGGATCGGACATGTGTGGATTATTGTCGATTCAAAGGGTACGGATTTGCGGATCGTCACACTCGTGATAAAATACTCCTAGATCCATAGGGGCTACTCTTTTCAACGAGTTCCTGAATTCTATGCCGTCAGCTATGCCAGATACGGCTGCCATCAAAACCATGGATGGATCTGGCCGATCCACCGATGTTGCCGCTGCATTTAATCGTGTCAGAAAGCTCCTCAAAGATTCTCCGGTTCTTTGCTTTAGTGCTGCCAAACTCATCATATTCTTGGGTCTCGAAATGTGAACCCTGAATTGCCTCATAAACCTTGCAGTCAAATCGGCCCATGTTCCAATGGAGCCACTCTCCAATTGTCTAAACCATAGCGCTGCAATGTCTGCCAGGTACAATGGGAAGCACCAGGCCATGACCGCCTATGATGCCCCCAGCACCTCCATATGCCTCATATACTCTGTCAGATGAACCACATGATCTGTCCTTCCATTATACATTTCCAATGTCGATAACTTGAAATTTGGTGGATTCCTGGCTTGCCTGATCGTAGGAGCAAAGAGACTCCTGTTCACATCCTCTAGATCTCTATTCAGTAGTCCGCTTCTCATGGGTCGTCTGACCATCTCTGCCAATCTATCACTATCATCAAACTGTAGCCCTTGTCTATTGCTTCTGCTTTGCCCACCGAGTTCACGAGGGATCCTTGGGATCTGCCCTCCTGAGTGAGCATTCATTTCTCTGTCAATGCCATGTTGCGCAACTCCTCCTGGGATTTTGCTTGGGATTGGGTCTACATGTTCCGGCTAAGTGCCCCCTAGTTCTGATGCTGTGCCAGATGGTCCTATCCCATTCTGAATTTTGGTTGCTTAGTGCTCCCAATCCCTATGTCCAACATCTCCTGTGGCCGCGTTTGCTGGATTCTACACCCTGGTTTGTCCAGATCCTTGAAGTAATTCTATATCATCTCTTCCTGTCTTTTTAGAAGCTCTTCATGCATAGCTCCCATCATCACCTCCATCTCATCTCTGGTGATGAAGACTGAGGCTTGGTTCGCTGTTGAGGAAGCCTCTTAACTCCCCTCATGCTGACTCCTTTCTGCTCTTTGCCTTCTACTTGATTGCCTTGTCATAGCTCTTCAGATCTGAATCCTTAAGCCTTCAAATTCAACTTCCAAGCGATAGAATCCCTAAATTAGCGTTCTCAGTGAAAGCATCAATTGCGCCAAAATTGGTCACAAACACCCAATCATCAATGAAAGCACCAGTTAACAATCGCAGATCACAGATAACAAGTATGTAGAGAATCAAAAATGAAGAACACTTAGAAAATTAAGAAGAAAGCAAGAAAAAACACAGGATTTATAGTGGTTCGGCAATCCGGCCTATGTCCACTGTGAAGTTGATGACTTTATTGTTATTCACTCGCTGATTAAAAAGGATTACAACGGATTACAGTGATAAAATTCGAGTACAACAACAATTATGGAGTGCAAAGTTGAATCCGACAGAGTCTGGACGTCTAAAAGCCAAAAGATCTCCATTCTTTAGTCCTTGTGGTGCTATTTATAGATGTAGGCTGCAAATATCTCGCTCAAATCTCGGGAGACTTCTTCTGGCACGTGAGTGGGCCCATGCGATCAATCCCATATAATTTCGACTCGATCCGTGATCGATGCGAACGAATTTTGCATCGACCAAGATTTGATCCAATCGAGTCAAAATTTGGCAGGAACATTCCTCACGTTGTACATAAGCTCCTGTGAAAATTTTATAGCATTTGGACTTGTGGATTGCGAGTTATGATCGATGCAAGTTTGGCTCCTTCGATGGCCGTTTATTTCGTATCGATCGCTCTTCATGTTGCTCTCTTCGCATCGATCAATCACGTGCCTGCTAGTTGAAGTAGCGCTTGCTCCTCGAATCGATCCATTTTTAGTACCGAGTTGACTGTTTCCATCTTCGTACCATCGAGCGCTGTGTCCTCTGGATCGATGCTTGGTGCTTCTTTTCGTATCGATCATCTGCGCTCTACTTCATATCGATCATCAGCATTCCATTTCGTATCGATGCCCTGTGCTCCATTTCATAGCGATGGGGAGGTCTTGTATCGATCTGTTGTCGAACGGTACGAAGTATGTTTAAGGCTTGATGGATATGAAATGGACGTATGTTGATGGATACGAAGTAAGCGAATCTGGATGGATACGAAGAGAGGCCTGTTCACCGATGGACACGAGATGGACCGATACGAAATGAGCTACTCGGACCGATACGACCACGATGGATACAAAGAGGGCCACTGTTGATCGATACGAACTTGAGGGATACGAAGTGTGTAGTGTCTGATTGGTGAAAGAAGAACCGATACGAACAGAGCGATGAGATGGATATGAACGAATCGATTTCCTTAGCTTGCATCGATCATATCATGAGCATACGAACTCGGATTGACTCAAAATTTGGAATGCTGGTTTCTACGGCTTTGCTCGTCGTGTTATGCCAATTGTAGCTTGATCCGGACTCGAACAAAATTCATCGACCTTCATAGCGAGCCTGCGTACAACCAATCTTCGGGACAAACTATCTTTGGTTTTCAGTTGATCATTTGGTATCACGGCCTTGCTAAAAGGCGGAATAATAGATACCATCCACTTCTTTACTTAGGAAATTGCTTTCGAATGAGTCTCTTTCGACTTAGTTTTTAAGACCTTTTTTGATATTTCGAAAGTTAAACCAAAAGGTTTCGAAAGGTTGTTCCGCATATTTTGACTTGAACTCAATGCTTTCGAAAGGTTTAGTATACTTTAATGCTTTCGAAAGGTAACAAGAAAAGGTTTCGAATGGGAGGTCCCCCGGTATTTTCTAAAGTTATATATATACATATGTGTGTGTCTATATATATATATACATACATAGACACACACACTTATATATATATATATATAAGGTTTCGAAGGGGGTGATTCCCCAGTGTTTTCGAAAGGTTTACCTTAGTGTTTAAATGGAAGGTTTCTAATGTTTTCGAAAGGCATGATTAAGGTGTTTTAAAAGAGGATGTCAATGGTTTATAAAGTTTTCGAAAGAGACATCTTCAATGTTTTCAAAAGGACCGTGATAAAAGGTTTTGAAAGGTATGCTTTGGCCTTTCGGCCTAAGGTTATGAAGTAAAGTAATTTACTTATATCGAAAGGAATAATTTCAATGGTTTCAAAAGGGGTACTTTCCAATGTTTTGAAACAGATTATTTAAAGGTTTAAACAAAGGTTTTCATCAACAATATTTTGAGTAACGCATATATCATGGCAAAGAGATTTGAGTAAAGACAGAAGGGGAAGACAGAAGCGGTCTTTTACAAATATGACAAGAAAGGACACTATGCCCACGAGTGCCGGATAGGCAAGGGAAAGAAAATTATTGAGAACTCAACTGTGATTAGATTGGGCACTATATGAACCAATGCAAGGAGCCAGCCAAGGATGGAAAAGACAAGATGTTTGCATTGGAACCAGCTACCTCGAGACCAATAGTAGAGGAGAGGGGAAAAGCTATGTTGGGAGGCACGTTTTTGATTTATAGAGTATTAGTTAGACTTCTATTTGATACTGGTGCATCGCATTCTTTTATATCTCATTGTTTGGTAGACAAGATTAACCTAGAACCCTCATGCCTAGTTATTTCTTAAGAGATACAAATCCGATAGGAGGTTATACGACTCTTGTTAGGTCATGTATTTACTTGCAGTTTACATGTGTTTAATTTTGTAAGGTTTGGAATTATTTTGGGTATGGATTGGTTAACTAAATACGATGTTAGGATATTTTTCCATGATAGAAAATATCACTTAAACACCCTGACTGTAGGGATCGGATCATATACTCCGTAGAAAACCCTAGTTTTGAGGTTAATGCCTTGTTGGGTGCTGTGGAGGTAGAAGACGAGTTGAGATGGTTATTAGAGAATTCGCAGATGTCTTTGAACCTATAATAGGATTTCCACTGAAATGAGTCATTGAGTTTTGGATAGAATAGGTGTCGGGAACAGAACTGGTGAGTAGACTGCCAAGTAGAATGACACCTAACGAGATGAGGGAGTTAAAGGTGCAGTTGGTGGATTTGGAGGGCAAGAATTTTATCTGGCCAAGTAGTTCGCATTGGAGAGCAGCCATAGTGTTCGCAAAGAAGCTGGATGGATCGTTGAGGTTATGTGTCGATTATCGTAAGTTGAATGAGAATACTATAAAAAATCGATATCCGTTGTCTAGAATTGACAATTTGTTCGACCAATTGAGCAGAGCCAAAATATTTTCTCAGTTGGATTTAGCGATAGGGTTCCATTAGCTTAGAGTGGCCGAGGATAGCATTCCTTTGACGATGTTTAGAACCAGATACGTGTCGTACGAATGGTTAATGATGCATTTGGACTAACTAATGCGCCAACATTCTTTGTGGATTTGACGAACCAAGTTTTCCAAGAGCACTTGAATAGGTTCATTTTAGTTTTTATAGATGATATTTTGATATACTATAAAGATGAAAGAGAGCACGAAGTTCATCTTAGAGTGATGCTTGAGACATTGAGGCAGCATTAACTAAAGGCGAAATTTTCAAAGCGTCATTTTTGGAAGAAAGAAGTGAATTTTCTTGGTCGTGTAGTCTCAGAAAAAGGGTTATCTGTAGATCCAACTAAGATTGAAGCGGTGAATAATTGGAAGAGACCTGAGACAGTGACTGAGATAAAGAGTTTTCTTAGATTAGCTGGGTACTGTCAGAGGTTCACAAAGGATTTCTCACGAACAGCAGCACCGATGACCAAGCCAACGCAAAAAGATGTGAAGTTTGTATGGACCGATAAGTGTGTGGAAGCATTCCAGAACTTGGAACACTTATTGACAAATGCATATTTGTTAGTTCTTCCGAAAGGGAATCAGGATTTAGTGGTATATACAATGCATGTGGAACAGGGTTATGAGCTGTGTTAATGCAAAGAGGTAAAGTGATTGCCTATGCATCTCGACAGCATAGACCGCATGAGGTTAGGTACTTGACCCGTGATTTGAAATTTTCTGCGGTAATTTTTTGCATTGAAGGTGTGGAGACATTACCTTTTGCGATAAAGATTTGAGCTTTATACGGATCATAAGTGGCTAAAGTATTTATTCTCTCAGAATGAGTTGATATGAGACAGTAGAGGTGGTTAGAGTTTTTAGCCGCTTATGGCTTTGATATTGAATACACACCAGGAAAAGCCAAAAAGGTTGTGGATGCACATAGCAGAAAACATCATGATGCAGTGTTAGCGGTGACAGCTGAGTGGAAAGATTTGGAAGCATTAACGACATGTATAGTATAGTGGAGATGTCAAAGTGGGTCCAGTGCAAAAACTATTATGTTATCATGTATAGAAGTTCGACCAGTGATAATTGAAAAGATTGCTTCTAAGCAAGGAGAGGATCCTATATTAGCTAAGCGAATCAGGAAATTAAGGGATGGACCAGAAAGCGATGACTTGAAAGATTTCAAACTTGACCCGAATGGGTGGTTAAGAAAGAAAGGAAGGTTATGTGTTCCGAACGTAGGAAACATTAGGAAGGAAGTTCTTGAAGAATGCCATCGTTCGAAGTTCACTATTCATTCGGAGGAACTAAGATGTATCAGGACATGAAGAGAAGTTTCTTTGGGAAGGTATGAAGAGGGATGTAGGCTTATGGATGAAGCAGTGTCTGAACTGTCAACAGGTAAAAGCCAAAGATTAAAAACCAAGTGGGTTACTTTATACTTTTGATATTCCAGCATGGAAATGGAATTCTATCTTGATGGATTTTATAGACGAGTTACCAAGGTCAAACAGAGGAAATGAAAGTATATGGGTCATAGTGGACAGGTTGACCAAGAGTGCCCATCTCTTTCCAATTAAGTCAACCAAGACGGCACCTAATTTGGCTAAGTTGTTTATGAAGAATATAGTTACACTTCATGGAATTCCTAGTAGTATGGTAACCCGATAGAGATTTCTTATTCACTAGCGAGTTTTGGAAGAGCCTACAAGAGACTTTGGGTGCTAAGCTCAAAATGTGTATCGCTTACCATCCGTAGACAGGTGGACAAATGAAAAGAGTTGACAAGGTCTTAGAAGACTTGTTACGAGCTTGTGTGTCAGATTTTGGAGGATCGTGGAAAAACCATATACACTTAGTCGAGTTTTCATATAACAACAGTTATCAAGCTAGTATAGGAATGACACCATTTGAAGCTTTGTACGAAGGCCATGTAAATCTCCAGTTTATTGGCTAGAAATAGGGGATAAGTTAGTTCTTGATCCAGATTAAGTTAGAGAAGCTGCAGAAATGGCTAAGTTGATTAGAGCTAGAATGAAGGAAGCTCAGTCTAGGTAGAAGAGTTGCCGATAAGAGACGAAAAGACTTAGAATTCTCAGTTGGAGATCATGTTTTCGTCAAAATATCACCAATAAAGGGTGTGATAAGATTCGAGAAATTAGGAAAGTTGGCACCGAAATCCGTTGGGCTATTTCCTATTGTAGAGAGGATCGAGAAACACGCTTATAGAGTGGAGCTATCGAACAGTTTGATAGGAGTTCACGATGTTTTTCATATTTATCGTCTAAGGAAGTGTGTTCGGGATCCAGAGACTATCATAGCATCGACTCTGTTAGACGACTTATTAGTGGAACCGAATTTGACTATAGTTAGAAAGCTAGTTCGTTTAGTCGCAAGAGATGAGAAGAAGCTAAGGAGAAAGACAGTCAGATTAGTTAAAGTCCAGTGGAGTGATGATGAGAGAGACTGTACTTAGGAAATTGAGAGTAGGATCCGAGATACTTATCCTGACTTGCATCATGGTATGTTTTACCTTTTTGATTGATTTTGATGAGTACCTTATTGTAGTTTCAAGGACGAAATTATTTAAAGAGGGGAGTCTGCAACGGCCCTGATTTTAGTTAACATTATTTATGACATTTAATTAGTTAAATTAAATTAAATAATGAAATGGTTAAGGCATTGAGATTTGGGTAAATAAAGGGATAGTCGTGGTTAGTTAAGTAATAAACTAAAGGGGGTTAAAATGAAATATAAAAGGAGAATTAGATAAGGGTAAAATAGGAATGAGCCATATTCATATATCCTAAGCTTTCATAACATTTTATTTTACATGTCCATAAATTAAAATCTAAACCAAAGGTCGACCACTATTAAAGAGAAGTAAGGGGAAGATAAGCAAGAATTAAGAGGAAAAGCTAAATTAAATTCAATCCAAGATCAAATCTTAACTCCATAACAACGAAGCTAAAGGTGAAAAATATTCACATCCCATATTTTTGATGTTTCGGTTTCTAGAATCAGATCTGAATGTTTTTGCAAGTCTATTTCCATGTTTTAAATGATGTTTAGATATATACATGCTTGTTGATGAATTATGCTTATTCATATTGATTTTATGACTTTTGAATTGAAAAACCTATCAAATGACATCCAAATGCCTTGCAATTTTAATATATGGTTAGAAATGATATTTTGGAGATGAGTTTCAAGTTTTATAATTTTCTGAATTAATGTGGATTTATTATTTATTTTCTAGTAAAGCAAATAGTTATTTGAATTTAAAATTAACTACGGCAATTACATATATATATATTGTGCTAGAAATTTAAATATGTTAGAAAACATATTAAAAGTGATTTATGTGAATTTTTGTAAGGGTTTTAATAAATATATAAAATTATTTAAGGTATGGGCCTTAAATGTTTTATATGTTTATAAAAGGAGAAGGGGCTATTTGCTAATGTTTTAAAAATGTTAATCTTTGAAATTCGACAGCACCTTTTAGAAAAAAATTGAAAAATTAAAGGCAACCAATTATATGATGACAAATAAGCAGGTTAGTTGAAAAGAATTACCTTTTAAAGTTTAAATCAGATTTTTAAGGTTCCGCTGTCGCACCATCTTTGGTAGCCACCTTTCAACTTAGTACCTCTACCTCTAGTCGAATCGAAACCAATGCACATGGTATCAAAGACTTGGTACGTAGTGAATTAAACATAGGCGAAAGGTATATGGTCGAAATAAGGGGTTCTGAGGGGTCGAAGCTTTGTTTTTTTTGAAGGAAATGTGCCTGCTTTGCTTTTGAGTAAGATATCCTTCGACTTAGTCAGCTTTCGAGTGGGTCAATTTATTTATAAAGAAAGGTTCTTTCGAAATAGGTTGCGCCCTTGTTTGAAGTAAATGTTTTCTATGGGATCGAAACCCCTACCTGCCGCCTTTATACCTTTCGAAGCAATACCTTCGAAATGGTCCTTTTGTTTTAAAATTAGAGTCGCTTCTCTAATGCTTTCGAAGGGATTGATATCGATACCATCCACTTCTTTACTTAGGAAATTACTTTCGAAATATTCACTTTCGACTTAGTTGTTTTATGACCTTTTTTGATATTTAAAGTTAAATCCAAAGATTTTGAAAGAAATAGTTTTGAAAGGTTGTTCCACATATTTTGACTTAAACCCAATGATTTCGAAAGGTATATATAAGGTTTCGAGGGGGTGATTCCCCAGTGTTTTCGAAAGGTTTACCTTAATGTTTAAATGGAAGGTTTTCAATGTTTTCGAAAGGCATGATTAAGAGGTTTTAAAAGAGGATGTCTAAGGTTTATAAAGTTTACGAAAGAGATGTCTTCAATGTTTTCGAAAGAACTATGGTAAAAGCTTTCAAAAGGTATGTTTTGTTTTTTCGGCCTAAGATTACAAAGTAAAGCAATTTACTTATATTAAAAGGGACACTTTCAATGGTTTTGACAGGGGTACTTTCAAATGTTTCGAAAGAGATTGTTTAAAGGTTTGAGTAAAGCATATATCATGGTAAAGAGATTTGAGTAAAGAAAATAGCATATTTTCCTTGTATAAGTATGATTTAAAGGGTTAAATCATTTTGAAAAGGTTTTCAAGGAAAATTAAAAGGGTAGATAACTTTAAGTAAAATGACTCAGATATTTGTATACCAGATGAGACTGGTATAGGGTCTCACCTTATACATTATCTATTAGCCCCTGGCTAATTTAGTTCAAAATTCTAGTATATAGGACTTAGTCACAGGTAAGACGTAAACGATGGTTATTGTAACATTCCTGAAAATCAACCACGTTTAATTTGACAATTGATTTAATTTAATTTTGGAGTTAAATTGTGAATTTATTTATGAAATAATTAGAAAATTTCTAGAATAAATAAAATTTTTAGATTACAAGTAGCAATTTGATTTGAAATATAAGAATAAGTATTTTATAAACAAATATTGAATTTAAAAATATAATGTATTAAAAAATAAAGTAAAATTTGGTTTAAAATTTATGGATCGGTAATTTTATAAATAAAATTGGATTTAAAGAAATAAACGTGTTGAAAATAAATAGAATTTTAAAGCTTTGAGATTAATAAAAAGTTAATGATAGTTTGTTTTATAAAATTTAAATTATATTAATATATGGAACATGTACTAATTTTCAAAAGATTATTTTTAAGATTTGATCCTCTTATATATATACATATATGAATAAAAGTGATCATTTGTTAATATGAAATCAAAATTATTAAATCCTTCTTTTCTTTTTAAAAGTCGTACAAAAATAAATAATAAAGAATGTATGGATGTAAAATGTATAAATATATATATGTATATATATGTATATGTATATAAGTATAGTGAGCTAAATTAAAGGTTGTAATGTGAAAAATAATTGGGATAAAATTTTATTTATGTAAATATAAATATTAAATAAAACATAAACAATTTTAAAATAAGACATAGGTTACATATGAAAATATATTTACATGAAGGATTAAAATAAAGTTTACAAAACAATTTGAATAAAGGGTATAAACACAATTTTTATTACATGTAACAAGTGTAAAGCATGCAAAGGAATAATGGTACAAGTGTTAGTCAAGTGGACAAATGGCAAAAGATTATTTTCTTTTGAATTGAAATTTGTAAGCATGGAAAAAGAAAAAAAATATAACCAGGCCATTCAACTTCTCAAACCTGAAAAGAAGAAAACAAAATTCATCTTCGACTTAAAAATTCAAAATCCCTCCTCTTTAAAAATCTGAATCCAAAGCAAACTTAAATCTCAAACTTGAGAAAATGATTTGGCAAACCAAAAGAAGAAAAAAGAGAGAGCTTTAGTTTATTTTTGAAATAGAAATCAAAGTCTGAAATCAGAAGCAAAGCAAACAAATCAAAAGTAAATCAAACCAGTTAAACAAAGTCTATTTTCAAAAGTCTTCAACCTGGAAGCTATTAATCAGAAGCATGTCAATAAAATCAAATGTCAAGCAAGGATCAAGTCTCACTTCAACGAAATCAAAGCTTTCAAACCTAAAAAACATTCCAGGCTTCCTCTGTTTAAACTTAAAAGTCAGGTGAGCAAACCCCCTTAACTCTGCTGTATCTATTGATGTTTAGATTTGTATCTGATATATGATATGAATTATGCTGGAATGGTGGTGTGAATGTGTTTGCATGCCTTTATAAAAATGAATGACTGTGTGCATATTAGTGTACATGCAAGAAAACCATGCCTCTGTTCAGATTTGCAGGGTTTAAAAAGTAGTTCAAAAAATTCAAAATCTCAATTTTTATTCACTTATAGGGATTGATGTCTAACAATTTATGCTTGGATTTGCAAGATTTGAATTATAAAAATACTTTTAAGTATTGAAGATGAATGGATCTACTGGAAGTTTAAAAACACAGTGAAATGAAAAAAAAATCAAGCAAAGCATAAAAAAAAATCTCTATTCTTTCAGGAAAGTAAGGTGAGTAAACTATTTAAAATCTGAGCAAATCTTGATGTTGTGATGAATTGTTGAAGATAAGTTGTAAAATAATGCCTGCATGTATACAAATCTACATGAATGTTTTGTGCATGTCTGTCTTACAGACACATGCCTCTGTTGTTTCCAGTTTTTTTTTCAAAACCTGTAAAAATTGAAACACTCCTTCTCCAATCCCTTATAGGCTTTAGAATCCATATGAAACATGTTTGCATAATCATATTTGAGGTTTTAAAAATGATTTTTAGCATAATTAGTTTAAATATTACTGGAAAATTAAGAAAGACAGTAAAGATCTTTAAAATTGATAAAAATCAAGCATTTTATTTTGTAAATTCAAGCAAGCAACTTGAATCAAATTGGGGAAATACGATTTTTAAAAGCAAAATCGGAATTTTTAAGAACATATCCACTGAGAAATTTAGAAATGAACGTGAGTTGGGTTTTACTGAAATTCACATGATCGGAGATGAAGTTTGTCTCGCGATCACGGCAGAGGCTAGCAGGGTGTTTGGGGATCATCACAAAATTGTTAAACGAAACTGTAAATCATCGTGGTGGCCGGTAATTGCTAAACTAGGGTTTAAACTTTGCATTTAGATGGTTGAGGTCGCGAGTTAATTGCGTCATTGACACGGCGTTTCAAGCGATCGGTCTTGGGAAATTGAATCTTTGGGTATCAGGGAGGCTTCGAGCAAGATGGCACGATCGCTGATGGCCGAAGGAGGTAGTTCGAAGCGGTTTTAGGCGACCTAGTTTTTGTCCAGTCGAACCCATAGGCTCGATTCTCGATTTCGTGATGAATGCTTGGTTCTGGGTGCTTGGGGTGTTTGAGTGGGTTGACGTTGTCTTGTCGGAGGTGGAATCGACGGCCAAAACATCGTCCATTAGTTATGCACGTATACGTGATACGTCGCGTATCAGTTTTCTAATGTTTGGGGAAGAAAGGTTCGACTCGAAGCAAGACTCGGGGTGAACGTGTGGTAGCTCGAGTTTTAACTCGAGTAGAATGTTGGTGCGAGGGTAAAAGTACTTAGAAAATTTTTAAGTTGAAAATTTGGGGCGCTCGGGTTGATTTTTGACAAAACTCGAAGGAGACAGGCGATATTCTCGGGTGTGACTGAAGCGGGTCTCGAGTTAGTATGTAAAATAGTTTTACTTTAAAAAATTTCAAACTTTCTAACATTTTTAAAACCCATGTTTTTAAAATGATGATTTGATTACAGTTTGAATCAATTAAAGGTTTAAGTAAGATACTTTTCAAAGAAATTAAAATTTATTAAATTTTGATACATTATTTTATAAAGTTATTTATATTAAATAAATAATATTAAAAGGGTAAGTATGATAAAAAGTTATTTAAACTATCTTAACCTTTTAAAGCAACTAATGTATGTGAATGATGATTAAACAAGATTTGTAAAACATCAAAGTGATTAATAAAGATAAAAAGATTTATCTTTTAAGTTTATCAAATAATTAATGGTTTGTTAATATAATTACTTAAAAGGAAATTACTTAAATTAATTACTTAATATTAAAGATTTAATTAATCAAGATAAATTAATGTGAAATTAATGATTAATTAATTAAGAAGTAATTAATTAATTAAAGTAATTAAGAGTTAATTAATTAACAATTAAGGATAAATTAATTTAGATAATTAATTAAGAAATGATTAACTAATGAAGGTGATTAAGACTTAATCAATTGTAGTTCGTGATAATTAATGATTGATTAAAGATTTCTAATGAAAGTAATTATGTGGGTGATAAATTTAAAACCACACGATTTATTCATCTTAATTAAAGATGTTTGATTTGAATGCTGTGTATTGGATTGATACCTCTGTTATGTGATTGTGATGCTATGTAATATGAATTGCTTTGTGCTGAGCTGTGATATTTGTGATGAACATACTGCTCTGTGAATGTGAAAACCCTTTGGGCCCGTAAAACGGCGTTTGAATTTCGATGCGGCAGGGAGTCGGATTCCAGTTGGTTATCCGAAATCCACATCGAATCGTAATGATGAATCTTTGTGATTGATAAATTTACTTTATCTGTGAACCTATGAACGAAGATAAGCGTTATGGGTTATACCGCTTATCGATATTGATATGACTGAATCTGTGATGATTGATGTTGTGCACTATTATGTAAAACCCCCTGGACTACACTATACACACACAAATATGGATTGCATGTGGAAATCTGTTAAGTCACAGACTTTTGAAATAATTTTAAAATTGTATTTTTGAATCCAATGGTTTTGGAAATAGATTGGGTTTAAAGTGAAAGGCTTTTGAAAAGGAATTTCAAAGACTTGTATGGATGTGTGTCTGACGTTACACTTTGAGATGTAAAGCTGGTTTCTATCAAATACATTTCTGTTTGGTGGCGGAGAATTTATTCTCTTAGCCTAACACCATTCTCTGAGATGTACGAGCTCAGAGGTTATGTAGTTGATGGTCACTAGTGATACATTTCCAATTTGGTAATGTGGCATACGAAGTGCTGCTGATCATTTGTTGATCAAAGCATGACTTTGTGAAAAAGCGTAGCTTTGTGGACGAGACCTCATCGAGCCTCACAAACCAGCAATGGTCGAAACAGGAAAGATGCGGCAAGGTTTCAGGGGTAGCTCCCCTAGGGTATGTCCATTCCTTCTGGAAAAGGGTGGTATCATGGTATGGGGCCCAGATACTTACTCATGTGGACACTGTAGTATATTTATTACTGTGTGATGTTGTTGGTGTAGAGGGTCCTCGGATAAAGGTCGCAAACGACCGGGGGTGGCATATCTTAGGTTTTACTTCCCGGGAAGGGGGTAACCGGCCTTGTGTTGGCAGAGAGCCGGGTAGGTTCTCAGGGCGTCCCCCCAGAGGCGTTCCCATGTGGCAATAGGAAGTTCCTTAGCCTGACCATTTGTTGGAAATCCAATCATCCAATACAAGCCCTTTACGATTGCAGTTGTATTACCTACCACCTTAGGTGGTAGCTATAGTAGGCGTATTATAATGGTACCTATGCTGGCTAGGATTAATATTATATTTTCAAAATGTTTTCCACTATGCCCTAATAATAATATCAAAAAAGATTTTGCGTAGTAAGCATGTTTGACTATCATAAGGAGATGTCTCCCCCAAGTGTGCGATTGCATGGTGTGTGTGCCGGGAGGCCTTATGGTAGTTTCATTTTCCAAAAAGCATTGCGGATTTCATACTTAAATTCTTTTCTTTGTTTTAAAGACCAAATATTTTTGTTTTCTCACACCAGTCCCATGACTGACCTGGAGTTTATTGCTCCATTCCTAAACTCTGGGTGCCCACAATTTTCCACACGGGCAGTCTAGAGTTTGGTTTTTCAGATAGTCAAATAGTAGATATCGATTTGGTAGCCTTCAGCCTTCTATTTGGTATTCTTTGGGGTCTTTGTAGTGCATGGGCTGACCTTGCTTAGCCTTGTGCAACCTTGATGGAGATTCGAGCTTGGAGTTTAGAGCTTTGGCTTTGGAGTTTGGATTGGAGTTGTAGTATTAGATTCTTTGAAGACTTATCTCATATTGTGTCATGTTTCGGTGTATTTCGTGTTGTATATATTCTCTGATGTTGATGATTATCATTGTATCAAATTGATGTATCGGATATTGTATTCATGTTGTATCAATGATGTCATCTTTTGTTTCCGCTGTGTTATTTATCATCTAATGTTGTTGCAAGCTCCGGCGATACGAATTTGATGTTGTTTGTCGGACATCGAGTTCGGGTCGTCACAGTTGGTATCAGAGCTAAAGGTTGAGTAAGAACTTTAGCTACGGAGTGTAACACATTAGATGCTCATTAGAGATAGGGTGAAGTATACCCTAGAATGAGTACAACCAGTGAAACCAAAACCCATACTACTTAGTCTATTCTCTTTATCTGTTGTTATTCTCTAAGATATTTTGTCTGAATGCCTAAATCAGTTTTCTTACTATTTACAGATAGCAAGAATGAGTGGAAGAAGAGGACGAGATTGGGGTCGGGAAAGTACCACTTCAACTGGTCAAGACCCTGCAACAATTGATATTTTCACTCAATCTCAACCAAATCTGGCTGATCTATATCGAAGCTTTTCTAGACTGGGTGGAAAGCCATTCACAGGCAAGGAAACCGTTATCGAAGCACAAGGCTGGATTCGATCGTGCGAAAGGATTTTCAAGGGACTAAAGTTGAAAGATGATCAGATGCTATTGATAGGTTCTTGGCAACTTCGTTAAGAGGCTTTAATATGGTAGGAAACAGTTACATTGGATGAGCCGGCGGATGAATTTACTTGGTGTCATTTCAAGGAGGTGTTCGAGCGGCGATATATGCCGTCTGCTGGTATCTCTAGAATGTACCAGGAGTTCGCGGATTTGAAGCAAGAAGGCTTATCATTCGAGGAATACTTGAACAAATTCAATGAATTATCTTGATTTGGTCCAGAATTGGTGAATACACCATGAAAGAAGAATGAAAGGTTTATTCCGGGAATGAACAAGGACTTTCAGGAGAGGATGACTACTCACGTAAAAGAATCTTTTTCCGAATTGATCGATATGGGCTATCGATACGATACTCTGGATAAGTAAGAAGTTCCAAAGGAGAATGGAGATACAAGTAATCTGAATTGGAGAAAAAGGAAGTTTGGTGGAAAGAAACCGAGGAACGGTAAAGGAAAGAAGAACAAGGTGAAAGATGTTACTTGTCTCAATTGCTTGGAGAAAGGTCATTACTTGGACAAATGTAAGAACCCATGGAAGGCAGGAATGAGAGAGCCATTTATGAGGCCAGATCAGGAATCTAGTGGATGCTATTATTGCCGCAAGCCGGGACATAGGATCAAGGACTGTCCAGCTCAGAAGCAAGCTCTTGTAGTGAGGATATATGCAATCAAAGATGATTCTTCAACCTCAAAGGCTGATAAAGGAAAAGAAATTGTATAAGGAAACCTTCTCGTTTATGATTTAATTTTTCAAGTTTGTTTGACATGGGAGCCATACATAGTTTTATTTCTCAATAATTCATAAATATGTTAAATCTTGAATCTGAGATCATAGTTGAATCTATTTCTGTCTGTTCATTGGGTTTCGGTATATTCTACGAACGGTTAGTTATCCCTTTGAACTAACCAATGCCCCGCATATTTCATAGATCAGATAACCCAATTGTTTCGTAATTGAATGAGTTGATTCTCATCTTTGTTGATATTCTAATTTGGTAAACCAAATGCAGAATAAATATTTCGATCTAATCTGATCAATAATTTCTTTATTTATCACCTATTCTTTCCCGTCTCCCTTGCAAATTTCGAGGGCGAATTTATTTTAAGGGGGGAACCTGTAACATTCCTGAAAATCAACCACGTTTAATTTGACAATTAATTTAATTTAATTTTGGAGTTAATTGTAAATTTATTTATGAATTAATTAGAAAATTTCTAGAATAAATAAAAAAATTTAAATTACAAGTAGCAATTGGATTTAAAATATAAGAATAAGTATTTTATAAACAAATATTGAATTTAAAAACATAATGTATTAAAAAATAAAGTAGAATTTGGTTTAAAATTTAAGGATCGATAATTTTATAAATAAATTTGGATTTAAAAAAAATAAATGTGTTGAAAATAAATAGAATTTTAAAGCTTTGAGATTAACAAAAAGTCAATGATAGTTTGTTTTTTAAAATTTTAATTATATTAATATTTTGAAGATGTACTAATTTTCAAAAGATTATTTTTAAGATTTTGATCCTCTTATATATATACATATATGAATAAAAGTGATCATTTGCTAATGAAATCAAAATTATTAAATCATTCTTTTCTTTTTAAAAGTTGTATAAAAATAAATAATGAAGAATGTATGAATGTAAAATGTATATATATATATGTATGTATGTATGTATGTATATAAATATAGTGAGCTAAATCAAAGGTTGTAATGTGAAAAATAACTGGGATAAAATTTTTTTTGGGTAAATATAAATATTAAAGAAAACATAAACAATTTTAAAATAAGACATAGGTTACATTTGAAAATACATTTACATGAAGGATTAAAATAAAGTTTAAAAAACAATTTGAATAAAGGGTATAAACACAATTTTTATTACATGTTACAAGTGTAAAGCATGCAAAGGAATGATGGTACAAGTGTTAGTCAAGTGAAAAAATGGCAAAAGATTTATTTTCTTTTGAATTGAAATTTGTAAGCATAGAAAAAGAAAAAAAATATAACCATGCCATTCAACTTCTCAAACCTGAAAAGAAGAAAACAAAATACTTAAAAATTCAAAATCCCCCATCTTCAAAAACCTGAAACCAAAGCAAACTTAAATCTCAAACTTGAGAAACAGATTTGGAAAACCAAAAGAAGAAGAAAGAGAGAGCTTCGGTTTATTTCTGAAATAGAAATCAAAGTCTGAAATAAAAAGCAAAGCGAACAAATCAAAAGTAGATCAAACCAGTTAAACAAAGTCTGTTTTCAAAAGTCTTCAACCTGGAAGCTATTAATCAGAAGCATGTGAATAAAATCAAATGTCAAGCAAGCATCAAGTCTAACTTCAACGAAATCAAAGCTTTCAAACCTGAAAAACATTCCAGGCTTCCTCTGTTCAAACTTAAAAGTCAGATGAGCAAACCCCCTTAACTCTGCTGTATCTATTGATGTTTGGATTTGTATCTGATATATGATATGAATTATGCTGGAATGATGGTGTGAATGTGCTTGCATGCCTTTATAAAAATGAATGACTGTGTGCATATTAGTGTACTGGCAAGAAAAACATGCCTCTGTTCATATTTACAGGGTTTAAAAAGTAGTTCAAAAAATTCAAATTCTAATTTTTATTCACTTATAGGGATTGATGTCTAACAATTTATGCATGGATTTGCAAGATTTGAATTATAAAAATATCTTTAAGTATTGAAGACGAATGGATCTACTGGAAGTTTAAAAACACAGTGAAATGGAAAAAAATCAAGCAAAGCTTAAAATAAAACAACCTGTGTTCTTTCAGGAAAGCAAGGTGAGTAAAATATTTAAAATCCGAGAAAATCTTGATGTTGTGATGAATTGTTGAAGATAAGTTGTAAAATAATGCCTGCATGTATACAAACCCACATGAATGTTTTGTGCATGTCTGTCTTGCAGACACATGCCTCTGCTGTTTCCAGTTTTTTTTTCCAAAACCTGTAAAAATTGAAACACTCCTTCTCCAATCCCTTATAGGCTTTAGAATCCATATGAAACATGTTTGCATAATCATATTTGAGGTTTAAAAATGATTTTTAGCATAATTAGTTCAAATATTATTGGAAATTAAGAAAGACAGTAAAGATCTCTAAAATTGATAAAAATCAAGCATTTTATTTTGTAAATTCAAGCATGCAACTTGCATCAACTTGGGGAAATACGATTTTTAAAAGCAAAATCGGAATTTTTAAGAACATATCCACTAAGAAATTTAAAAATGAACGTGATTTGGGTTTTATTAAAATTCACATGATCGGAGATGAAGTTTGTCTCGCGATCACGGCAGAGGCTAGCAGGGTGTTTGGGGATCATCACAAAATTGTTGAACGAAATTGTAAATCATCGTGGTGGCTGGTAATAGCTAACAAGGGTTTACGCTCTGCATTTAGATGGTTGTGGTCGTGAGTTAACTGCGTCGTCGACACGGTGTTTCAAGCGATCGGTCTTGGGGAATTTGAATCTTTGGGTATCAGGGAGGCTTCGAGCAATATGGCATGATCGCCGATGGTTGAAGGAGGAAGTTCGAAGCGGTTTTAGGCGACCCAATTTTTGTCCAGTCAAACCCATAGGCTCGATTCTCGATTTCGTGATGAATGCTTGGTTCTGGGTGCTTGGGGTGTTTGAGTGGGTTGACGTTGTCTTGTCCGAGGTGGAGTCGACAGCCAGAACATCGTCCATTAGTTGTGCACGTATACGTGATACGTCGCGTATCAGTTTTCTAGTGTTTGAGGAAGAAAGGTTCGACTTAAAGCAAGACTCGAGGTGAACGTATGGTAGCTCGAGTTTTAACTCGAGTAGAATGTTAGTGCGAGGGTAAAAGTACGTAGAAAAATTTTAAGTTGAAAATTTAGGGTGCTCAGGTTGATTTTTGACAAAACTCGAAGGAGATAGGCGATATTCTCGGGTGTGACTCGATGCGTGTCTCGAGTTAGTGTGTAAAACAGTTTTACTTTAAAAAAATTCAATCTTTCCAACATTTTTGAAACCCATGTTTTCAAAATGATGATTTGATTACAGTTTGAATCAATTAAAGGTTTAAGTAAGATACTTTTCAAAGAAATCAAAATTTATTAAATTTTGATACATTATTTTATAAAGTTATTTATATTAAAAGGGTGATTAAGATAAAAGTTATTTAAAGTATCTTAACCTTTTAAAGCAACTAATGTATGTGAATGATGATTAAACAAGATTTGTAAAACATCCTAAGTGATTAATAAAGATAAAAATATTTATCTTTTAAGTTTATCAAATAATTAATGGTTTGTTAATATAATTACTTAAAAGGAAATTAATTAAATTAATTACTTAATATTAAAGATTTAATTATTCAAGGTAAATTAATGTGAAATTGATTATTAATTAATTAAGAAGTAATTAATTAATAAAAGTAATTAAGAGTTAATTAATTAACAATTGAGGATAAATTAATTTAGATAATTAATTAAGAAATGATTAATTAATGAATTAAGACTTAATCAATTGTAGTTAATGATAATTAATCATTGATTAAAGATTTCTAATGAAAGTAACTATGTGGGTAATAAATTTAAAACCACATGATTTATTCATCTTAATTAAAGATGTTTGATTTGAATGCTGTGTATTGGATTGATACCTCTGTTATGTGATTGTGATGCTGTGTAATATGAGTTGCTTTGTGCTGAGTTGTGATATCTGTGATGAACCTACTGCTGTGTGAATGTGAAAACCCTTTGGGCCCGTGAAATGGCATTTGAATTTCGATACGATAGGGAGTCGAATTCCAGTTGGTCATCCGAAACCCACATCGAATCGTAATGATGAATCTTTGTGATTGATAAATTTACTTTATCTGTGAATCTGTGAATGAAGATAAGCATTATGGGTTATACCGCTTATCGATATTGATATGATTGAATCTGTGATGATTGATGTTGTGCACTATTGTGTAAAAACCCCTGGACTGCACTATACATACAAAAATATGGATTGCATGTGGAAATCGGTTAAGTCACAGATTTTTGAAATAATTTTAAAATTGAATTTTTGAATCCAATGGTTTTGGAAATGGATTGGCTTTAAAGTGAAAGGCTTTTGAAAAGGAATTTCAAAGATAAAAGTTATTTTTGAATAACTTAATTTAGTTTTGAATTTGATTTAAATTTGAATTAAAAATTTGAAATTGAATTCTATGTTGAGAACTTATGATTTTAAATCGGTTATACAAGTTTATAGGGGTTTTAAACCATTTTAGAAGTGTTGTTAGGAATTTGAGTTAACCCAAAGATTTTAACTTGTATAAATGTAATCAAATTTTTCGAAATAAAAACTGTTTGTTCAAATGATAAAAGCGTTCATATAAGAAATGAATTTCCAATTTGTATTAAAGGAATTTCAAGTTTGAATTGAAAATGGTTTTTCAAGTTATGAATGAATATTTGGAAAGGGATTTTGAAAGCTATAAGTTAAACCTTTGATTTAAAGATTAAATGAATTAATCCAATTGAAATGGAAATTGTTTAGAAATCCTTGAATGGATCTTTGTGAAACTGGGTGAACTTTGTGGAATAAATATTTTTGTTTAAAGATTTGAAATGTAATTGGTTTAAACCATTTGAAAGAAAGTTTTGAATTTTAAAGTTGTGACTTAATAGAAATCCCATATCCATATGTTTTTAAATATTACGCTCATTATTCGGTTTAGCCGGGAGAGGACCTTGTGTCATATAACCCATTCCGAATAATGATACGACGATATGGATAGCATTTGAAGACAGGTGGTGAAGACCGGGTATTTGCGAGAACGATAGGATAACGTATCGATTGTCTCTGTACTGAGTAGCTACGGTATAGAGATTCCTTAAGTGATGGGAAATCCGATCTGGATTGTGGATACCCAGATTTGCAAGGGCTTCTTCGGAAGTGCCTTCGATTCTGTTCGAACCCGGAACAGACTTGTATGGATGTGTGTCTGACGTCACACTTTGAGATGTAAAGCTGGTTTCTATCAAATAGATTTCTGTTTGGTGGCAGAGAATTTATTCTCTTGGCTTAACACCCTTCTCTGAGACGTACGAGCTCAAAGGTTATGTAGTTGATGGTTACTAGTGATACATTCCCAATTTGGTCACGTGGCATACGAAGTGCTGCTGGTCATTTGTTGATCGAAGCATGGCTTTGTGAAAAAGCGTAGCTTTGTGGACGAGTCCTCATCGAGCCTCACAAACCGGTAATAGTCGAAGCAGGAAAGATGCGGCAAGGTTTCAGGGGTAGCTCCCCTAGGGTATGTCCATTCCTTCTGGAAAAGGGTGGTATTATGGTATGGAGCCCCGATACTTACTCATGTGGACATTATAGTATACTTATTACTGTGTGATGTTGTTGGTGTAGAGGATCCTCGGATAAAGGTCGCAAACGACCGGGGGTGGCATATCTTAGGTTTTACTTCCCGAGAAGGGGGTAACTGGCCTTATGTTGGCAGAGAACCGGGTAGGTTCTCAAGGCGTCCCTCCAGAGGCGTTCCCTGTGGCAATAGGAATTTCCTTAGCCTGACCATTTGTTGGAAATCCAATCATCCAATCATCCAATACGAGCCCTTTACGATTGCAGTTATATTACCTGCCACCTCAGGTGGTAGCTATAGTAGGCATAGCCTAATGGTACCTATGCTGGCTAGGATTAATATTATATTTTTGAAATATTTTCCACTATGCACTAATAATAATATCAAAAAGGATTTTGCGTGGTAAGCATGTTTGACTATCATAAGGAGAAATCTCCCCAAGTGTGCGATTGGATGGTGTGTGTGTCGGGAGGCCTTATGGTAGTTTCATTTTCCAAAAAGCATTGCGGATTTCAAACTTAAGTTCTTTTGTTTGTTTTAAAGACCAAATGTTTTTGTTTGCTCACACCAGTCCCATGACTGACCAGGAGTTTATTGTTCCGTTCCTAAACTCTGAATACCCATAATTTTCCACACGGGCAGTCTAAAGTTTGGTTTTTCAGATAGTCAGATAGTAGATATCGATTTGGTAGCCTTCAGCTTTCTATTTGGTATACTTTGGAGTCTTTGGAGTGCATTGGCTGACCTTGCTTAGCCTTTTGCAACCTTGATGGAAATTCGAGCATGGAGTTTAGAGCTTTGGCTTTGGAGTTTGGATTGGAGTTGTAGTATTAGATTCTGTTGAAGACTTATCTCACATTGTGTCGTGTTTCGATGTATTTCGTGTTGCATATATTCTTTGATGTTAATGATTATCATTGTATCGAATAGATGTATTGGATATTGTATTCATGTTGTATCAATGATATCATCTTTTGTTTCCGTTGTGTTATTTATCATCTAATGTTGTTGCAAGCTCCGACAATACGAATTTGATGTTGTTTATCGGACATCCAGTTCGGGTCGTCACAGTTACACAGAGAAAGGAATATGTACAGACAAGAAGGACAGGCTATTGGTAAGCGCAGAAAACCATTAGGATCCGGTGGCTTTTGGAGAAGTAAGTTAAGGACAGACTGTCCAGAAGTGTTTCTAACATTTGTTAGATAATTTGTTTAGTTTGTCTAGTTTTAACCCGAGTCAGCCAAAGGTTAGCAGTTAGCCAAACAAAACAATATTGTTTCAGACATATGACCCATTTATTACCTGTTTTTAAGCATATATGATAATTACTATTATCGATATACCAGTTTGGTTGTGGGGTTTTGATTTGCAAAAAGATGTTTTAAAGGGATATTAGTGAGGAGAAACCTATTCTGCTAAGCGGCGTGGTCTTATTTAATATCAGTAAACCGAGTGGTAATATACTATTCACACCAGGATTTACGTCTGACTCAAAGTTTATGTTTTTTCCCTTAAACTCTCGGATACTCAAAATTAATTTGAGTAGATTGAGAGTTTTGGTTTACAGGTTTAGTAGGTGGACGAATAAAGCTTCCGAAGACGAGTAGGAGGCCGATGCTAGCTATATTTAGCAATCGTTTCGTTTTATTTCCATTGTATTGTATTAGGTCTGATATGACTATCCGGTACTCCGATCAACCAAGGAGGCATCTTCATATGTCACTTTTGGCATATTTTGTAATAATTATATTGATCTAAACCAGGAAAATGTTTGGGATTGTGTAACCTGGATATGAAATGTTGTTTTGAAATGTAATCAGAAAAATATTTTAATCTGTGATGATTTTACTTCATATTCAAGTGCTTCTGATATTATGGATACTATTAACATTACCGTATTTGGTCATCGGAAGTTACTACTACGGATGACTGTAGCATCTATGGTGCTTACCTCTAGATAGGGGACATTACACCAATACACAAAGGAAGATGTAGAGCCTAAATGGGAAGGTTGCGTCATTGATCATATTCACTTCTAAGGCCACTAATAAGTGTGTCCCATTGTTTGAGGCACTTAAAAAAAGAAAGGCAATTTTGTTTGGACGAATGAATGCTTAGCCACATTAACTTACCAGAGCATTTACGAAAACCTCTAGTTTTTCTACGCCAATGGAATGAGAAGAAGTAACAACCCGTAATTTTGATAATTAAAAGTATTAACTTTAATAAAATTTTGGAATTTAATATTGTGAGAATTATGTTATTAGAAATTTTCCACTTCATCATTATTGGTATATCGTTGTTGTACTTTGATTATCGTTGTAAGAATTGTGTAATCAAATGTATATTATAAAATAGCTTCACGAATTGTTTATTTAATTATTATATTTTGCCATTCCACCGCATTTTGTTTTCCTTCTTTCCTCTTATTTTCTTATTAAATCTCATTGACAATTTCCTCTTTTGAATGGTTTGAGTTAGACAAGTGTGTTTTATTGTCGATTTAACCATCTAAAATGGTGGGTCGTCCAGTTGGTATCAGAGCTTTGGTTTAGAGACACCTTAGTCTGTTTGGGAATAAACTCATTAGAGATAGGGTAATAATACCTTAGAATGAGTCTGAGTGTATATATATGAGAGAGCGTATTCGTTAGTGTTATAAAAATATTTTTGTGTTGTGTTAATTTGTTCTGACTAGTATTTATAAATTTTGATCGGTACATAAGACGTTATGGCATCGATAGGGGTTATCAAACACTTGAACAGGGTAGACCAACAAAATATTATTTTAAAAGTAGGTAAATGAAATAATTTTGCCTAGTATTGTATTTTCTATGTAAAAGAATAATTTTTCACAAATTGATTTTTTTATTTTGTTATGTTGGATGTTAGTAAATGATAATATTTAGTAATACTCATTTATTGTTGGTTCGTCAAAGTTCTTAAAAATTATTGACTATTGTATGTTATAAGAAGAGTAATTTTATAAATATGGTTGGCAAAATATGATTTACCAATAAAAACAATTTAAATTGAAAATTTGAGAACTTGAATTTCGGTGTTTTGAATTTGGTTTTCAAGGATTTTGGAAAAAAATATTAGTATTATTTGGAAGTATTTTCAAATAGAAATATTTTAAAAAGAGTTTCAAAAGAAATATGTAAAAAGGAAGTAAATTATGTACTCTCTTCTTCTGTCGCTGGAAAATAATTTCGGTGATGATCACGACGTCATCGATGTTCATTTTTGTAACGTCGCGACTTTTCGACGCTCGAAAACCAACATCAATACGTCCACTATATCAACTGCCGAGCAATCGAATGTCGAAAAACCGTACCGTTATAGTTAAAGAGGAAGAAAAAGATAGAAGAAGAGAGAAAAAGATAGAACAGAACAGAAAGAAACAATAGAACAATATCAGAATCTCACATATCGCAGCGGAACAATATATAATAGATAAATGAATAATCTTTAAACAAAGAACTATATCAGTTATTACATTACATCATATTACATTACATTACATTATCAAAGTGTACAACAACAACAACAACAAACAGCGGAAAAGAAATACTATATACTAGTGAATACGCCATGACATCCAGCTTGCCTCCAGCAACTCCTGAATTGCAGAATAACCTGATAACCTAACTCTAGACTGCCCGTGTGGAAATTGGTGGGCACCCAGAGTTTAGGAAGGAAAACAATAAACTCCGAGTCAGTCATGTGACTGGTGTGAGAACTAAAACAGTTTATTTTTAAAACAACGTACAGGAAAATTTTAAAATAGATTCGCAATGCTTTTTAGAAAATGAGACTACCATAAGGCCTCCCGCACACACACACAATGCAAACGCAGAATCGGAGGAGATTTCTCCTTATGATAGTCAAAGATGCTTGATACACATTAAAAGAAACATTTGATATTATTACTAGTGTATAGTGTAGAAAACATTTCGAAAGTAAAGATATAAATCTTAGCGAGCATACGACCATTATCGTATGCCTACTACAGCTACCATCCAAATAGTGGGGCGCCACCATAAGTGAATGATAGGTTCTACAACTAAAACCGTACACGATCGTATTGTTTCTTTGGATTTTCAACAAATGGTCAGGCCAAGGAACTTCTCATTGCCACATGAGTACGCCTCTGGAAAGACGACCCGAGAACCTAACCGGATCTCTGCCAACACAAGGCCGGCTTACCTTTCAAACTAGGTAACTACTGACACGAATATGTCATTCCCCGATCGTAACCGATCTATATCCGAGGATCCTCGATTTCCAACAACCACAAAGCAATAAATTTGCAGCAACAACATAGGTTAAGTATCTGGGCTCCATACCATGATGCCACCTCTATCCAGAAGGAATGACAAACACTAAAGGGGCGCTACCCCCTAATAACCTTGCTGCATCCTTCCTGTTTTGACCATTTCCAGGGTGTGAGGTCCGACGAAGTCTCGTCCATAAAGCCACGCTTTATATAAAGTTGTGCTTTGATCATCAAATGCTCAACAGCACTTTGTATGCCACATTACCAATTTGAGAATGTATCACTAGTAACCATCAACTACATAACCTCTAAGGGTGTTAAGCTCAGAGAATAAATTCTCCACCACCAATGGAAGTATATTTGATAGAAACCAGCTTTACATCTCAAACTGTAATGTCGGACACACATCCATACAAATCCGTTTCGGGATCGAACGGAACTGAAGGCACTTACAAAGAAGTCCTTGCAATCCGGATATTCATTAATCACGACCGGACTTCCCATTACAAAGGGTAATAAATTTCTATATCGGGGACCAGCCGATGCAGAAACATTCGACGGTAATCCTTCCGTTTTCACAAATATCCGGTCTTCAACACCGGTCATCAAATGCAATCCATAACGACGTATCACATATTCGGAATGGCTTATACGACCCCAAGGTCCTTTCACGGCTAACCCGAATAGTGAGCGCTTATTTTGAAAATAAGTGTGGCATTCAAATCCAAGCAATCACAACAAATACCTATTTAAAGGTAAATATTGATAGTCGGATTATTTAACTATCAATAGGCATGCTCAACATCACCAGATTCCAAATAATTTTCCAAATTATTTATTTTCCAAAATATCTTTACTAGATATATAATTTCCATATTTCAACCATTTGAAAACAATTTCCAAATCACTTTTCACCTTTACCACTTTTGAAAACAAATTTCAAACATTTTCCTTACACGGAATACTTTCATTTCAATATGGTTTATTTAAACCAACTAAATAAATCCTTAACGATTTACTTTATATTTACGATTCAAATCCGTAAATTTATTCCCACGCTTCAAAAATAAATCAACGTTTATTCTTAAATAAATTTTCCTTTCTTTTATAAATTCCATAGTGAATTTACAATTCCCAAAATATCTATGAATATACGATTTCCAAACTGATTTCTAATATTCATTTTCAATTTATCTTTAAAAGATAAAATCTCAAAATATTCACTTCATATTGGAAAACATTTCCATACTTATTTAATAATAAGTAATTCACAAATCCATTTATTTTCAACACTTGGAAAATATTCAATATACTTAAATCGAAATTAAGTATATATTTCATTCTTTAAGGAAAACATTCGCTTAAATACATTTATTTGAGTCAAAACGAATATTGCGTAAAACATCGTTACGACGACCCAAAATCACTAGTATAGGGATTCGAAATTTAGATAGATATATAAATCCCAATACTATACAAAAACTTTTCCTTTCGAAAATCATTACTATAACAACAGTGTTATAGTCCATCTTTTCCTTGTTTCTCTAAAACGTCTATTTCAACAATGAATGTTGAAATCTATGGTTTCGACACTTAATGCATTTTAAAACAACTTCAAATCGTTTTAATTCTATTTAAAATATCACTTCCCCAAAACACTTTAATATATTATTCACTATCCTAAAATCGTGAATATTCTTCGTTAACCAAATTCAACATTTTTCTACACATTTTGTTTGAAGGATTATCCACCGTCCAAAATCGTGAATATATCTCCTTTAAAAATCTAAAATAATTGACTTATCAAAATAAATCGGTTTCGGATTTATAAAACAATGTTTATAAATCCCCATTTATATTTTTATAAGGACTTCAATTTACAAGATTTAAAAATCTTACTATTTATAAAATTCCATTTACAACCTCATTTTCAACATTAACAGAACTTCTTTTATAATTCCAATATTTCGATTTATAAAATATATATTTTATAAATCTCATCTATAAACCATTTATATTATTCGAAAATCTCAATTAAAATGCCAAAATCCAATTTATAAGTTAATTACTTATAAATCTTTTATTTTACAAAAATCTATTAATTTTATAATTTCACAATTTATAAATCTATAAATTTTATTCACTTGTGAAATCCATTTGTACTTCATTTTAACACTTATAAAAACTTATTTTATAATTCCTATATTTTTTTATTTATAAATATTAATCTTAGAAATCTTTTATATAAACCGTTTATAATGATTCAAAAATCTCAATTTAAATAAACCAATCCTTTTAATAATTTACAAAACGTTATTGAAAACTTATATAACTCCAAAATCATACTTAAGTACTATTTTCCAAAAATATAACTTTTATAACAATAAAATTATAATGTTTATTTATTTTAACAAATTCAAAATTTAATAAAACGTATACTTTCAAAAATCACTTTAAAATTCTTTTTAAAATCAAAATCATTATTTTAAAACTTCAAAAATGGATCCGATGATGCAACAATACCAAATAGTCAATCACGACATCCAAATAACATATATCGATATGATAATCAACAAACATCACAATATTTGTAATCAAATAAATACTGGTGAGGAATCCAGTTGGATCCCTCCAACCTATCTCCCTGCGTCTACAAACATTAGCACAATACCAATTCCGTTCCAATACGGAATATCATGGTATATGGGATTTATAAAATATTATCCGCTATTATGCGGCGTAATAGGGTCTCATCCACTATATAATGCGGAAAAATCAACTCCAAGTACATATATAATACCAATTCCATACAAGTTGGAATTACCGCGGTATATGGTTTTAATAAATAACATCCGCTTAATAGACGGCGTATAATGTCTATTTCAATTAACAACAGATAATAATTTATCATCCAGGCATACAATCAAAAAATTAATCTAACTATTTAAAATTTAAATCGAAACAATTCGATTGAGTGAGAAGTTCTCACCTCGCTTTCAATTCAGTTTCCGCGTTTTATTTCGAATAAAATTAAACGCGCGTTTAATTTTACCCAAAATTCTCACTAACTCCAAATGACTCAAATCCAATTCCATAGCGTAGTGTTCGTCCATACGAACCCAACGCAACTTGTTTCGTGCGTTTTCGACCTCGTATGAAAGAGATACAATATTTTAAAGTTTACACGATTTATTAAATACATAAATTAACAAATTTATTTTAATTTTTAAACCCACACCATCATAGCCGTCCAATTCCTATGCCCTAGATCTGGGCCGCACCACGCAAATCTTCATTCTTCACGTTCTTCCCCAGTGCACGCACGCGAGAAACCCATTCAAGCCGATCAAAACCCTAATAGACGCAACCACTTCGTCGACATATACCTCGATCAGGATGCACCAAATTGAAGCCACTTGCAATCCTCACCTTCGGCCCGAGATTTGAGGAGCTCGGTCGAGCAATTTCACCAGAAAACGCGTGCGACTGTGGGGGGTTCGAGCTCGTTTTTCCGTCAAACCACTCGACTACAATCCATCATCACCGTTGGATATATAGATCTCGTGATGATCTTCAACTTTGCAGTTGAAAATTTGTTGAATCGCTTTACGGATTTGAAGAAATTTGAGGAGGAAGAAAACAAAATATCGGCCCTAGATTTTAATGGTGGCGGTTGGCTTTAGTTTTAGGGTTAGGTTTTACTCTTGTTGCCAATGTGAAGACTTATGGTCCTTTTATAGAAATTCTACCAAAAACACTATTCATTTCCAATTTTTCGAACTCTGGATCTCGCACGGTGACCGGCGTTTCTAGTGTTTATCCCGCGTTACGGACACAATGGAACAGGTTTCGGAAGCCAATTCGATTATCTTTGCGAATTATGGCAATAAACGATCGATTTTAAATTAAACCGATTTAAACTAATTTCTATGCGTTTTGGCTAGCCCCACGCAAACGATAAATCTGATTGACACGAAATTTGAAACCATACAATAATATCACATTACGGATCCGATGAAATTAGTTTCGTTGAAATCTGAGACTATTTGAAAAATGGCTATTTTAACTCGTCAATTTAAATATTAAATATTCAATCTTCATAAATTAACTTTTAATTCAATTTTAAAAGTTCTATAACATAATTCTAACTCCAATATGATATAATAAAATTTTACAAATCATTTTCAATCATATTTAACCCTATTTCCAATTATTTCTGTAAGTTCAATATTAAATTATCGATTTAATTATCCAATTAAATCCAATTATTTAAAATAAAATTTATTCGACTTATAAATTTCACTTATTAATATTTAAAATCAATTAAATAAATGAATTTTAATTGACATAAATTATGGGTCGTTACAAACTTCCCCCCTTAAAAGAGTTTCGTCCTCGAAATTACCAAGTAAGAAAAAGTTACAGAATCCATTAACTTTCCAAAACAATTCGTTCGAATTGAATTTTTCAAATCTCTTAAGTGTTTAACTTTCCTAAAATTCACAATTAAACTTCTTACAAAATCTTTACTAAGTTTCCAAATCCAAACTTAGTTTTCAAAAATTTCCCAATTTTCTCAAAAATATTCTAACGCCTTAAATTTTCGGAAAAATTCGCCAAGGTCTCTTTTGCGCGGCTCGATCCGGAAAAAAATGACAGTATATATATCACAAATATACATCTCATCAAGTGATGAGGCATCCCGCAGGGAAAAAATGTAAAAGTACGATATTTAATTCGAGATATGTACCTTATATATTATTAGCCAGCGTATACGGTTAATATAGCACGAAAGCGAGCTCCAAATGCGAAGCGAGCACAATCCGCACCTACTAAACACTCAGCAAACAATGAGAAACAAGTATATATGGAAATAATATCAATATACATCATATAGCAACATAACAACTACATGTGCCAACATAGCAATGCATTCAATCAACAAATGCAACCATCAAACAACTATCATCCAATTAACATTCAACAAATCCATAACCAAATTAATTACATTCACTTCTCATTAATATTCAATGAATTGGTTTTTTTTCCATTTAATCACATTTGATTCATTAACATTGAATTTTACTAACATTCATTCTCAATTCAATTAGTTAACATTCACTAATTAAATTCACATTAGTTCACTTTCAAATCAAATTCAATTCTATTTAAGAGTCACTTAACTTCCAATTTGATTTCAATGATTTATAGCTTTCCATTTCATCAATTCATTTTCATTTAACACTTAATGAAATATACACAATCAATTAATAACCATATAACAACCAATGTATATTCAACATAACCAAATTATTCAATTCATGTTCTATTTGTTTTAACACTTTTTAACTCCAATTGGTTCAACATTCAATTGACTTCCATCCAATTATTCAACTTCTCAATTTCATTCGCTTTTAATGAATTAACACTTACATTCATTTTTCTATATCAATTCTTTTACATTAGATTGATTAACATTCAATCCATTTATTAATTCAACTGTTAATTCATTTAACAATATAAAGTTGAATTTCATTTATATAACTCAAGTTCAAATTCATCACTTCTTTTGATTAATTTACTTCGATACCAAAATCAACTTTATTCAACTTCACTTAAGTTATATTCTATTTCAAACATCATTTGCTTAGCTTAACTTAAATTTCCACTTATAAATCCAATTCAGATTTCATTTCTATTTAACTTTTACCAAAGTCAAATTTTCATCGCTTATTCTAATTCAGATTTATTTTGCTTAACAAATTGTTTAACCATTTTAATAATTAGTTTCACTTACATTTTCTCATTTTATAAGTTATACAGCTTATATTCAACAATTACCACTTGGATTTTTTTATTGATTCACTTATACTTCCTTTAATTTAACTCTATCCTTTAAGTTAAATTCATTCTATTAAAATTCAAATTGTATAAATTATCAACTCATTTATCATTCCTATAAATATTTTAAATAGGATTCCAGAGTCTTTTCAACCTTTCAAAACCATTTTTGAAATCAATTCAAATTACCTTTTGAATTTCCAAAACCAAGTCCAAATTTTTCAAACAACTTCCATTCAAAATAATCTGGCAGCAATCCCTCTTTTGGAAACCCGAAAATGAACACCAGTGATGTTGCAATCATCATCGGAATTATTTTCCAGCGACCGAAAAGAGTTTAGAGCTTTAATTTCTTCAAAACAATTTTCCAAAACATCAAATTCTTTCAAAAAACTTCTATGGAATTTTGTTTTTATTTAGATTATAAATCACATTTAAAAATCTTTTACTTATATAATTTCATTATTTTCTCTTTACTTATATAAGATCATTTCACAATTGTAAATCACATTAATTATAGTTCCATACTTATAATTCTTTGCTTATACAATTATTCTTTTACAATATGTTTCATTTAACTCATTCAAACATCTTTCAATTAACTTATATATATCTTACATTTTCAACAACCAAACAATCAATTTATATACACTTTAATAATTCTGAAAAATTATTCCTTTATATATAAAATATAATCAAGGTAAAATTATTTCATTTACCCAATTTAAAATGATATTATGTCGGTTTATCTCGTTTAAGAGTTTAGAAACCTCTATCGATTACGATTGTACACCCCGCACCGACCAGAATTCATAAACAGCTCAACGGATAAGCAAACAATATAAAACAATTTCATATTCATTAACAAATACGCGCTCAAATCTATTATTACACTCACACCCATTCTAGAGTACTACTGACTCTATCTCTAATGAGTAATTCCCAACAGAGCCCTGGTTGTCGCTTAACCATATGCTCTGATACCAAATGTGACGACGCGACTTTTCGACGCTCGAAAACCGACATCAATACGTCCACTGTATCAACTGCCGAGCAATCGAATGCCGAAAAACCGTACCGTTATGGTTAAAGAAGAAGAAAAAGATAGAAGAAGAGAGAAAAAGATAGAACAGAACAGAAAGAAACAATAGAACAATATCAGAATCTCACATATCGCAGCGGAACAACATATAATAGATAAATGAATAATCTTTAAACAAAGAACTATATCAGTTATTACATTACATCATATTACATTACATTACATTATCAAAGTGTACAACAATAAACAGCGGAAAAGAAATACTATATACTAGTAAATACGCCATGCCATCCAGCTTGCCTCCAGCAACTCCTGAATTCCAGAATAACCTGATAACCTAACTCTAGACTGCCCGTGTGGAAATTGGTGGGCACCCAGAGTTTAGGAAGGAAAACAATAAACTCCGAGTCAGTCATGTGATTGGCGTGAGAACTAAAATAGTTTATTTTTAAAACAAAGTACAGGATAATTTTAAAATAGATTCGCAATGCTTTTTAGAAAATGCGACTACCATAAGGCCTCCCGCACACACACACAATGCAAATGCAGAATCGGTGGAGATTTCTCCTTATGATAGTCAAAGATGCTTGATACACATTAAAAGAAACATTTGATATTATTACTAGTGCATAGTGTAGAAAACATTTTGAAAGTAAAGATATAAATCTTAGCCAGCATACGACCATTATCGTATGCCTACTACAGCTACCATCCAAACAGTGGGGCGCCACCATAAGTGAATGATAGGTTCTACAACTAAAACCGTACAAGATCATATTGTTTCTTTGGATTTCCAACAAATGGTCAGGCCAAGGAACTTCCCATTACCACATGAGTACGCCTCTAGAAAGACGACCCGAGAACCTAACCGGATCTCTGCCAACACAAGGTTGGGTTACCTTTCAAACTAGGTAACCACCGACACGAATATGTCATTCCCCGATCGTAACCGATCTATATCCGAGGATCCTCGATTTCCAACAACCACAAAGCAATAAATTTGCAGCAACAATATAGGCTAAGTATCTGGGCTTCATACCATGATACCACCTCTATCCAGAAGGAATGACATACACTAAAGGGGTGCTACCCCCTAATAACCTTGCTGCATCCTTCCTGTTTTGACCATTTCCAGGGTGTGAGGTCCGACGAAGTCTCGTCCACAAAGCCACGCTTTATAAAAAAGCTGTGCTTTGATCATCAAATGCTAAACAGCACTTCGTATGCCACATTTCGAATTTGGAAATGTATCACTAGTAACCATAAACTACATAACCTCTAAGGGTGTTAAGCTAAGAGAATAAATTCTCCGCCACCAACGGAAGTATATTTGATAGAAACCAGCTTTACATCTCAAACTGTAACGTCAGACACACATCCATACAAGTCCGTTCCGGGATCGAACGGAACCGAATGCACTTACAAAGAAGTCCTTGCAATCCGGATATTCATTAATCACGACCGGACTTCCCATCACAAAGGGTAATAAATTTCTATATCGGGGATCAGCCGATGCAGAAACATTCGACGGTAATCCTTCCGTTTTCACAAATATCCGGTCTTCAACGTCGGTCATCAAATGCAATCCATAACGACGTATCACATATTCGGAATGGGTTATACGACCCCAAGGTCCTTTCCCGGCTAACCCGAATAGTGAGCGCTTATTTTGAAAATAAGTGTGGCATTCAAATCCAAGCAATCACAACAAATACCTATTTAAAGGTAAATATTGATAGTCGGATTATTTAACTATCAATAGGCATGCTCAACATCACCAGATTCCAAATAATTTCCAAAATTATTTATTTACCAAAATATCTTTACTAGATATATAATGTGACGCCCCACCTCTATACCCACGCTAACCAAGAACACTACGGAGTAATGCTGTCGACTAGCACGGAGAATAAGGCTGTTGAGGAGCGACCATCTGTATAATTGCTTTGTGCGAGTACCGATATGCCAGATAAAAATATAACTTTTCATCTCAAGAGGAAATCCGACATACCGACACAAACTCAAAGCTACTATACAGTGGCTATAAAGGTCTTCAGAAACAAATATAGAAATAAACATAACACAAATCAGTCACAGCTAATTCATATCGCAAAGGCAGAAATAGATATGAATATTACACATAAAAGTGTACATCAGAGTAGTGGTCAAATAAGATCCACAACATCAGAAAATAAGAATAGATACAAGTGCAAGACAAATATATGTAAACATCAAGGAGTCTATATCTCAATTGTATACAACCAAAAACTACTAAACTAAAGTAGTTAGCCAAAAGATCAAATGATGGTCCGATAAGGTGGCAAGCAGAAGCACCTGTAAAATCTCAGTCTGACCCGAGTATTATTTATAAGAAGAAAATAATAAACAGATCAGTCTAGCTATAAATATCAGATGAAATGACATAGAATAAGAGATATGACTAAACGTATGATAACCAAAATGCCAAGCTGTGATAAATAAGTAATTGAAAAATCAATAAGAGATTAATCAATATCGCAAAGATCTTCTCAAAGATAAAAAGGAATGTCGTACTCCTAATTTCCTTCACCGAGCCACAATAAATGACATATATATCAATGCCAATCGTAAAAGTTGGTGAAACATAAATTCCAGAAATCAATACAAGAAATCCAGAAATCAAATAATTCGGAGCATTGACGTCGTACAGCGTGACATCCGACGAACCAAATCACAATCAAAAAGGAACAACGACGTCGTACAGCGTGACATCCGATGAACCAAATCAAAATCAAAGGGAACAACGACGTCGTACAGTGTGACATCCGATGAACCAAATCACAATCAAAGGGAACAATGACGTCGTACAGCCTGACATCCGATGAACCAAATCAAAATCAAAGGGAACAACGACGTCGTACAGCATAACATCCGATGAACCAAATCACAATCATAGGGAATAACGACGTCGTACAGCGTGACATCCGATGAACCAAATCAAAATCAAAGGGAACAACGACGTCGTACAGCATGACATCCGATGAACCAAGTCAAAAAGACATCGCACAATGCTAGTCTAAAACATAAAATGATCGTCATGATCAAAGAGAAGTGTCAATTACAGTAAGCTAGTAAATATATGAGTTTAGCTTCATGTCTCATAACCACTAGCTTAACTTAAATATTTACGAACAAATTGTAGATCTCCACTAGAAAATTGTCACAAGAGATTCAATCGAACAAGTCCAAGAATTAACCGACGAAATAAACGCAAGCGTTTCATACCACTTGTTTTACTAAGCCGTTTAATTAGATTTCTCATACGAGTGAGGTAAAGGTTTGTATATACTGGTAGATTGGAAAATGGTTTTATAAACGAGTTTGGTATTGAAAATAGAGTTGAAATCGTTTTGAGGAAAGAGTTTTGATATTTACCACTAGTATAGAAAACCTTTATATTTTAAAGTGACAAATCATAGAATTGATTGTAGAAACAATCAATCATAAAAATTCACATTCGAAGACGTGAATAAAATCCAAAGAAATCGATACCGAATCCATCAAAATGGATATTCCCAAAAACCACGATGAAAACTTCATCAAAGTCCATAATAAATGATAACAACAAAAAGAGAATCAACACGAATCGATTAAAGTTGGAAATATACCCAAAAATAGCCAAAACAGGCAAATTAAACAGTTCCAGGCATCTGGTAGGTGTTCCCAGACGTCTGGCCCTAGTATCTGGAAGTATATGTGTTTTTTCCCTTCTATTTTTAATTCCTGGGCCATTTCAGACGTCTAAAATTTTCAACCAGACGTCTGAATTTGATTCCAGACGTCTGGATTTTGTTTCAGACATCTGGATTTAGTCTCTGCCTTTTCCAGACCCCTTTCCAGACGTCTAGATTATTAAACCAGACGTCTGGATTTGGTTTCAAACGTCTGAAATCTTCTGCTAGGCAAAAAAAACAGCCTAGACCAAAAATGGCAAAATTCAAACCGAAATGCGATCGAACGAGCGATGGATGCTAAGGATTTATGCCAATCGACAGCCCAGCACTATAGGCTTTTCGATGCATCACCAAAAACATGTTCAAACATCAAAGATTGGATCTTTAAAGATTTGACTACAAAACACCAAAAGTTGAAATATTCACCAAATCAATCCAAACCAAAAGCAATTGAACATAAATAAGTGTTAGGAATTCATACCCAACAATCAAAGATAGTTATAGACATAGATGTGAGATAAAAATCTCACCTTTGAATCCGAAAACAATGAATGAGAAGCTTGAAGACGAACAAAGATCAACCACACTTCAATCTCAACACAAGAAGCTTGAATCTAAGCTTAAAAGAGAAACATTTCCTAAATTAGGTTTAGGAATTTTCTGAAATCAAAGTGAGAATGAGTTGAAGAAGAAGAAGATGATACTTACCAAAGCTTCTCTTAGAATTTGGAGCTAGAACTTGGATTTCCAAATGGAAACTAGGGCTTAGGAATTCTAATTCTTTTCTCTCCCCCATTTTTGATGAAGCTTGAATGTATTAGGAAATGAAAGTGAAGTAATGAAGAGGAGAGGGGGTGGAATAATGATACAACCAGAGTTGGGCTAGTGGGCTGAACCCAAACCCAAACCTAAAGCCCTAAGTGGAAAAGTGGAAAAATTTGACTATATCCCAACATATCGAAATTTATACTCTAAAAGGTTGCAAACGTCATTTTGAACTCAATGGGGGTGGTCTCAAGTCCCAATTCGACTGTTTGCAAAAAGTAGCTTTTCAGACCAAAATCCGACGAACGATAAAATATTTAAAATAAAATATTTAAATATAAAATCGATAAATATGCGGATTGTTATAGACTCCCCTCCTTAAAGAAATTGCGTCCTCGCAATACTTAAGAAGAAAATAAAGAGTAACAACCATAAAAGCATATCAACACAAAAGTAATTTGAAATAAGAAGTTCACCATAAAGAGTACGAAAGAGTTAGCAAGAACGGGATCGCTCGATGAATTCTCTAGATTCCCAAGAGTAATCCCTAGGATTTGAGAACCATTGAACTCTCACAAGAAGAACATCTTTATTCCGAAGGCGCTCAACCTCCGAAGCAATGATGCGAATGGAATGTTGCTCATAAATCAAATCTGGTGAAACTTCAATTTCCACAATATCACCGGGCACAAGAATAAAAACCGAAATCCCTAAGGCATTTCCATAGATAAAAGACGTGGAGAATGTCAAGAATAGCAGAAAATTGAGCTGGTGCAACGACGTAGTATAATAACAGTACACCCGAGAAACTAGAAACTCAAATAATTTGGGACATCAGCATAGTACAAAAACGGTACGCCCAATGAACCAAAGCCCGAATAATTTCGGAACACCGACGTAGCACAAAAACGGTACGTCCAATGAACCGATAAACCGGAACAACGATGTAGTATAATAATGGTACATCTATTGATCCAGATAAGTCGGAACATCGATGTAGTATAATAACAGTACATCCGATGAACCGAACACCATAAAAGAACATCGGACGCTAGTCCATAAAAAAAAATTAGATAAAGCTCAAAACGAAGTATATCAAAACGTTCGATGAACTTGATAAAAAGATAATTCCATTCAGACAACATCAAAGAATCAACAACTTGTTGCCTACGACAAAGCGCGTTGGCAACACGATTTCCCCTTCGGGAATAGAAAGAATATCCAGATCATAAGATGCTAGGAACTCGAGTCAACATGAAGTTCCTTATGAGAAAAAAATATTCCAAAGATTTATGATTGAGGTAGAGAACAAATTTCTCATCCAAATATGATGATGCCAAATTCCAAAAGTAAAAACAATAGCCGCGAGCACTAGATCATAAGTGGCATATCTAATCTCGATAAGCTATAATGATTTAGAAGCACAAGTGATAGCACATTCTCCTTTGCAAGAGAACGACATCCAAACCAATACGACTAGTATCGGTACAAATAGCAAAGTCTTGGTTCCCCTTCACGAATCACAAGAATAAGAGTATCTAAAGGAAGAGTTCTTTATATATATATATATATATATATATATATATATATATATATATATATATATAATCCTCTTTCCCGAAAAACTAAAACTTTCAAAATTACAATCATCTTTAAGTAATTATCCTTCTAGATAAATTTACGTTTTACAAGTCAATACATCGTGTTTGATTGTCTCATCAAAGCGTTTAGGAAATTCCTATCGATAACGTTGATCAAGCGCGTCGATCAAAATCCCTAAAGCACTCAATGGGCAATACAATCACAAAATCATCTTCTTTATAATAAAAAAGTTACTTAAAAGTTTTACAAATATTCTTTGCTTGTTTTAAGAACAAAAATTCAATTATACTTATAAATAAATCTTTATGAAAAAGATTTGTAAAAATTTTAAATTGCTATTTTCATCCAAAATCAATATATACAAAAATGATCTCATCGAAATATTCATAGAATACTCGATTTATAAAATGGATGAAATAAGTTGGATAAACCGAATGACATAATAAGTCATTCATAAGAATCATAACGAGTGTGGAATACGGTAAGTGGAATGCTAACTTCCACAACCCGTAGCTAATGAAAACCGGTGGTAAGGTCAAACTGAAAAGACCATAGCACCACACAAAAGATTACTTAGGTGATAATCCTAAGATAAGCTCAAAAATACCGGAAAATTTCTCAAACTACATGAATGAGATAAATAACACTTTCCTTATTAGTGGGCTTAAGGAATAAAATGATGCCATCAAGTTGGAATCAAAATCATAAAGGAAAAATAGAAATCTGCTTAACAGATTGAAAATGTCGAAGATGAATAGTCCACTCGAGAAAATAGGATGTAGGCTTCATTAATGATTAAGCCAATCCTATCGCACAAATCAATTCCCGAGCCTATGTAAAAATATCGGCTTGGAAAGAAAAATCACATAAAATAATTTTCGACATCAAATAAAAGCAAATTGAGTGTTGCTGATCTACCTTCCGGATTCACAATCCTCAAAGAAGTCATCAAGCCCAAAATATTCAAAGAAAAAGAATCGACAAGTTCTTTTGATATAAAAATAATGAGATGAAACCCATATCAAAAAGAACTTGAATAAGAAGGTCACGAAATAAATAATGCCATCAAGGATTGAATGTAAAATACCTTGACCACGAGAAGTGTTACCAGAAGCTTGCACAATATTCAGCTCTCCCTCTCTTCTACTTTGAAGAATGGAACATGTAGATATAAGATGACCCAAACTTTTGCAATAACGGCAAAAGAGAGGTTTCGGGCACTCCCTTGCATAGTGGTCCGTGGAACCACAATTGTAGCATCGTCCACGACTAGAGATAGGAGACTTTGCTACCGGAGTTTGTTGCTTCTCTTTCTTGATGGGATTGGGGTCTTCGAATTTAATAGGCCTCTTCATGTTGTTGCTGAAGTTCTGTTTGGCACGCACAACTTCAATATCGCTTTCTCTATCGGCCTCTTCAAGACGAAGAGCGATATCAATAAGCTGATCAAATGAAACCTCAAGTTTCAAAAGCAATGGCTTCTTAAGATTCTTATTCAAGCCATAGACAAATCTCTAATTTTTCTTCATCGGGGTATCAATATATTCAACCCCGTATTTAGAAAGAGATTCGAAAGATGCGACATAGTCTGTCACAGAAAATTCACCTTGAACAAGGTCGATAAAACGCCGGGCCAAAGCTACTTTTTCAGCCTCTGGCACGAATTTCAATTCGAATCTTTCTCGGAATTGCTCCCAAGTGAGATCCGCTTCAACGATTTCAGAAATTAAAAGCTCATACCAATCTAACGCTCTTTCTTGGAGCATGCTAGAAGCCATTTGGACTCGATGAAGGTCAATAAGGTTCATGCGAGAAAAGATGCGATCGCATGATTTGAGCCAAGCTTGAATTTCTATAACACTCTCGGATCCCTTGAATGGCCTTCCACCCAAATCGGTATAATCTCTGCACAAGCGTGCAAAACCGGATTTAGGATGAGTAGGCTCTGGAATGGGTCCTGCCACTTGAGCATTCTTCACGAGATCTAAGAGCTGCTGAGCAGACATGAATACTCCATCTTGGGGAGTAGCACTAGATTGACCGGCGCTGGGACGGCCTGGTCTAACCATTTCTCTTCCTTTAGAAAGAAAGAAAGAAGAAAAAGGTTATTCACCAAATGAGTATCAAGCAATCTTGATAGATAAAATAAGGAATCATAAAGAAAATAGGATGAATCAGTACGAAGAAACGAATTAAATCCTAAGGCACAACTCCTAAGAAAGACTTAGGACATGATCCTTGCTAGATTATTCTACGTTGTTCCGAACTTTGGCTCTGATACCAAGCTGTGACGCCCTACCTCTATACCCACGCTAACCAAGAACACTACGGAGTAATGCTGTCCACTAGCACGGAGAATAAGGCTGTTGAGGAGCGACCATCTATATAATTGCTTTGTGCGAATACCGATATGCCAGATAAAAATATAACTTTTCATCTCAAAAGGAAATCCGACATACCGACACAAACTCAAAGCTACTACACAGTGGCTATAAAGGTCTTCGGAAACAAATATAGAAATAAACATAACACAAATCAGTCACAACTAATTCATATCGCAAAGGCGGAAATAGATATGAATATTACACATAAAAGTGTACATCAGAGTAGTGGTCAAATAAGATCCACAACATCACAAAATAAGAATAGATACAAGTGCAAGACAAAAATATGTATACATCAAGGAGTCTATATCTCAATTGTATACAACCAAAAACTACTAAACTAAAGTAGTTAGCCAAAAGATCAGATGATGGTCCGATAAGGTGGCAAGCAGAAGCACCTGTAAAATCTCAGTCTGACCCGAGTATTATTTATAAGAAGAAAATAATAAACGGATCAGTCTAGCTATAAATATCAGATGAAATGACATACAATAAGAGATATGACTAAAACGTATGATAACCACAATGCCAAGCTGTGATAAATAAGTAATTGAAAAATCAATAAGAGATTAATCAATATCGCAAAGATCTTCTCAAAGATAAAAAGGAATGTCATACTCCTAATTTCCTTCATCGAGCCACAATAAATGACATATATATATCAATGCCAATCGTAAAAGTTGGTGAAACATAAATTCCAAAAATCAACACAAGAAATCCAGAAATCAAATAATTCGGAGCATCGACGTCGTGCAGCGTGACATCCGATGAACCAAATCACAATCAAAAGGGAACAACGACGTCGTACAGCGTGACATCCGATGAACCAAATCAAAATCAAAGGGAACAATGACGTCGTACAGCGTGACATCCGATGAACCAAATCATAATCAAAGGGAACAACGACGTCGTACAGCGTGACATCCGATGAACCAAATCAAAATCAAAGGGAACAACGACGTCGTACAGCGTGACATCCGATGAACCAAGTCAAAAAGACATCGCACAATGCTAGTCTAAAACATAAAATGATCGTCATGATCAAAGAGAAGTGTCAATTACAGTAAGCTAGTAAATATATGAGCTTAGCTTCATGTCCCATAACCACTAGCTTAACTTAAATATTTACGAACAAATTGTAGACCTCCACTAGAAAATTGTCACAAGAGATTCAATCGAACAAGTCCAAGCATTAACCGACGAAGTAAACGTAAGCGTTTCATACCACTTGTTTTACTAAGCCGTTTAATTAGATTTCTCATACGAGTGAGGTAAAGGTTTGTATATACTAGTAGATTGGAAAACGGTTTTATAAACGAGTTTGGTATTGAAAATAGAGTTGAAATCGTTTTGAGGAAAGAGTTTTGATATTTACTACTAGTATAGAAAACCTTTATATTTTAAAGTGACAAATCATAGAATTGATTGTAGAAACAATCAATCATAAAAATTCACATTCGAAGACGTGAATAAAATCCAAAGAAATTGATACCGAGTCCATCAAAATGGATATTCCCAAAAATCACGATGAAAACTTCATCAAAGTCCATAATAAATGATAACAACAAAAAGGGAATCAACACGAATCGATTAAAGTTGGAAATATACTCAAAAATAGCCAAAACAGGCAAATTAAACAGTTCCAGGCGTCTGGTAGGTGTTCCCAAACGTCTGGGCCTAGTATCTGGAAGTATATGTGTTTTCTCTCTTCTATTTTTAATTCCTGGGCCATTTCAGACGTCTGAAATTTTCAACCAGACGTCTGAATTTGATTTCAGACGTCTGGATTTTGTTTCAGACGTCTGGATTTAGTCTGCCTTTTCCAGACCCCTTTCCAGACGTCTGGATTATTCAACCAGATGGTTTTAGACGTCTGAAATTAATTTCAGACGTCTGAAATCTTCTACTAGGCAAAAAAAACAGCCTAAACCAAAAATGGCAAATCCAAACCGAAATGCGATCGAACGAGCGATGGATGCTAAGGATTTATGCCAATCGACAATCCAGCACTATAGGCTCTTCGATGCATCACCAAAAACATGTTCAAACATCAAAGATTGGATCTTTAAAGATTTGACTACAAAACACCAAAAATTGAAATATTCACCAAATCAATCAACACCAAAAGCAATTGAACATAAATAAGTGTTAGGAATTCATACCCAACAATCAAAGATAGTTATAGACATAGATGTGAGATAAAAATCTCACCTTTGAATCCGAAAACAATGAATGAGAAGCTTGAAGACGAAGAAAGATCAACCACACTTCAATCTCAACACAAGAAGCTTGAATCTAAGCTTAAAAGAGAAACATTTCCTAAATTAGGTTTAGGAATTTTCTGAAATCAAAGTGAGAATGAGTTGAAGAAGAAGAAGATGATACTTACCAAAGCTTCTCTTAGAATTTGGAGCTAGAACTTGGATTTGCAAATGGAAACTAGGGCTTAGGAATTCAAATTCTTTTTCTCCTCCCCCATTTTTGATGAAGCTTGAATGTATTAGGAAATGAAAGTGAAGTAATGAAGAGGAGAGGGGGTGAAATAATGATATAACCAGAGTTGGGCTAGTGGACTGAACCCAAACCCAAACCTAAAGCCCTAAGTGAAAAAGTGGCAAAATTTGACTATCTCCAAACATATCGAAGTTTATAATCAAAAAGGACGCAAACGTCATTTTTAACTTAATGGGGGTGGTCTCAAGTCCCAATTCGACTGTTTGCAAAAAGTAGCGTTTCAGACCAAAATCCGACGAACGATAAAATATTTAAATAAAATATTTAAATATAAAATCGATAAATATGTGGGTTGTTACATATAATTTCCACATTTCAACCATTTGAAAACAATTTCCAAATCACTTTTCACCTTTACCACTTTTGAAAACAAATTTCAAACATTTTCCTTACGTGGAAATACTTTCATTTCAACATGGTTCATTTAAACCAACTAAATAAATCCTTAACGATTTACTTTATATTTACGATTTAAATCCGTAAATTTATTGCCACACTTAAAAAATAAACCAACGTTTATTTTTAAACAAATTTCCCTTTATTTTATAAATTCCATAGTGAATTTACAATTCCCAAAATATCTATGAATATTCGATTTCCAAACCGATTTCTAATATTCATTTTCAATTTATCTTTAAAAGATAAAATCTCAAAATATTCACTTCATATTGGAAAACATTTCCATACTTATTTAATAATAAATAATTCACAAATCCATTTATTTTCAACACTTGGAAAATATTCAATATACTTAAATCGAAATTAAGTATATATTTCATTCTTTAAGGAAAACATTCACTTAAACACATTTATTTGAGTCAAAACGAATGTTGCGTAAAACATCGTTACGACGACCCAAAATCAGTAGTATAGGGATTCGAAATTTAGATAGATATATAAATCCCAATACTATACAAAAACTTTTCCTTTCGAAAATCATTTACTATAACAACAGTGTTATAGTCCATCTTTTCCTTGTTTCTTGAAAACGTCTATTTCAACAATGAATGTTGAAATCTATGTTTTCGACACTTAATGCACTTTAAAACAACTTCAAATCGTTTTATTTCTATTTAAAATATCACTTCCCCTAAACACTTTAATATATTATTCACTGTCCTAAAATCGTGAATATTCTTTGTTAACCAAATTCAACATTTTTCTACACATTTTGTTTAAAGGATTATCCACCGTCCAAAATAGTGAATATATCTCCTTTAAAAATATAAAATAATTGACTTATCAAAATAAGTTGGTTTCGGATTTATAAAACAATGTTTATAAATCCCATTTATATTTTTATAAGGACTTCAATTTACAAGATTTAAAAATCTTACCACTTATAAAATTCCATTTACAACCTCATTTTCAGCATTAATAGAACTTCTTTTATAATTCCATTATTTCGATTTATATAATATATATCTTATAAATCTCATCTATAAACCATTTATACTTATTTAAAAATCTCAATTAAAATGCCAAAATCCAATTTATAAGTTAATTACTTATAAATCTTTTATTTTACAAAAATCTATTCATTTTATAATTTCACAATTTATAAATCTATAAATTTTATTCACTTGTGAAATCCATTTATACTTCATTTTAACACTTATAAAAACTCGTTTTATAATTCCTATATATATTTTTTATATAAATATTAATCTTAGAAATCTTTTATATAAACCGTTTATAATGATTCAAAAATCTCAATTTAAATAAACCAATCCTTTTAATAATTTACAAAACGTTATTGAAAACTTATATAACTCCAAAATCATACTTAAGTACTATTTTCCAAAAATATAACTTTTATAACAATAAAATTATAATGTTTATTTATTTTAACAAATTCAAAATTTAATAAAACGCATACTTTTAAAAATCACTTTAAAATTCTTTTTAAAATCAAAATCATTATTTTAAAACTTCAAAAATGGATCCGATGATGCAACAACACCAAATAGTCAATCACGACATCCAAATATCATATATCGATATGATAATCAACAAACATCACAATATCTGTAATCAAATAAATACTGGTGAGGAATCCAGTTGGATCCCTCCAACCTGTTTCCCTACATCCACAAACATTAGCACAATACCAATTCCGTTCCAATACGGAATATCGCGGTATATGGGATTTATAAAATATTATCCACTATTATGCGGCGCAATAGGGTCTCATCCGCTATATAATGCGGGAAAATCAACTCCAAGTACATATATAATACCAATTCCATACAAGTTGGAATTATCGCGGTATATGTTTTTAATAAATAACATCCGCTTAATAGACGGCGTATAATGTCTATTTCAATCAATAACAGATAATAATTTATCATCCAGGCATACAATCAAAAAATTTAAATCTAACTATTTAAAATTTAAATCGAAACAATTCGATTGAGTGAGAAGTTCTCACCTCGCTTTCAATTCAGTTTCCGCGTTTTATTTCGAATAAAATTTAACGCGCGTTTAATTTTACCCGAAATTCTCACTAACTCCAAACGACTCGAATCCAGTTCCATAGCGTAGTGTTCGTCCATACGAACCCAACGCAACTTGTTTCGTACGTTTTCGACCTCGTATGAAAGAGATAAAATATTTTAAAGTTTACACGATTTATTATATACATAAATTAACAAATTTATTTTAATTTTTAAACCCACACCATCATAGCCGTCCAATTCCTATGCCCTAGATCTGGGCCGCACCATGCTAATTTCCTTTTTCACGTTCTTCCCCAGTGCACGCACGCAAGAAACCCATTCAAGCCGATCAAAACCCTAATAGACGCAACCACTTCGTCGACATATACCTCGATCAGGACGCACCAAATTGAAGCCACTTGCAATCCTCACCTTCGGCCCGAGATTCGAGGAGCTCGGTCGAGCAATTTCACCAGAAAACGCATGCGACTATGGTGGGTTCGAGCTCGTTTTGCCGTCAAACCACTCGATTAAAATCCATCATCACCGTTGGATATATAGATCTCGTGATGATCTTCAACTATGCAGTTGAAAATTTGTTGAATTGCTTTACGGATTTGAAGAAATTTGAGGAGGAAGAAAACAAAATATCGGCCCTAGATTATAATGGTGGCGGTTGGCTTTAGTTTTAGGGTTAGGTTTTATCTTGTTGCCAATGTGAAGACTTAAGGTCCTATTATAGAAATTCTACCAAAAACACTATTCATTTCCAATTTTTCGAACTCCGAATCTCGCGCGGTGACCGGTGTTTATAGGTTTATCCCGCGTTCCGGACGCAATGGAACGGGTTTCGGAAGCCAATTCGATCATCTGTGCGAGTTATGGCAATAAACGATCGATTTTAAATTAAACCGATTTAAACTAATTTCTATGCGTTTTGGCTTGCCCCGGGCAAACGATAAATCCGATTGATACGAAATTTGAAACCATACAATAATATCACATTATGGATCCGATAAAACTAGTTTCGTCGAAATCCGAGACTTTGAAAAATGGCTATTTTAACTCGTCAATTTAAATATTAAAATATTCAATTTTCACAAATTAACTTTTAATTCAATTTTAAAAGTTCTATAACATCATTCTAACTCCAATATGATATAATAAATTTTTACAAATCATTTTCAATCATATTTAACCCTATTTCCAATTATTTCTGTAACTTCAATATTAAATTATCGATTTAATTATCCAATTAAATCCAATTATTTAAAATAAAATTTATTAGAATTATAAATTTCACTTATTAATATTTAAAATCAATTAAATAAATGAATTTTAATTGACAGAAATTCTGGGTCGTTACAATTTTCGAGTTTCAAAGTGGAAAGACCACTATAGTAGCTTTACTACACATTTTGTTTAATAAATAGATTTGATTTTTAAAATTTTCAAATATAATTTGATATATGTAAAAGATGCGAGTATATATTATTTCAAAATGATTAGAAATGAACCAGTGTTTGAATTCTTATGTTTTTATTAATTAATGATTTCCGGTTGTTGAAACGAAATGAAACTTTAACGTTGGAAACTTCTAAAATGAGAAATAAGATATTAGAAGCTAAGTGTTTAATGAAACTGTAAAGAAATTAAAGTTTTTTAATTTGTTAATTCAAAGATAATGAAAATTAAGAAGATGTAAAGTATTGAACATTTTGGTTAACTAAAATGAATAAGATAAAAATTGTATTACACTCAAGTACATTCTAAAAACATATATAAAACTTACCAGAAATATTTAAAAAGTTGAAATATTAAATATGAATATGTAATAGAATATTATATAAGTCAAATCTTAAGTAAAAAATGTTTAAAATGAACATATATTTACAAATGGAAATTTAAGATGTACAAGGAATGTATAAACATGAGTTAATATTGTGAAATGCTTATAATTAAATTGAATAGGAGAAAGTGAATACTATTTAAGTAAATGGTTATAAACTTAAGAAAATGTTGAATGATTCATAAATAGGTTTAATATTAAAAGAAATACTATTGTGAAAATAAATATGAAAAAAAGAGTACAAACACTTACGCGTGAAATGATTCGTTTTTGAACATTAATATTAAATGGAAATCAAGTTAAAAGTAATAACTGTGAATTAAATTGCAAAAAAACTTATATAATATTTTAAGAATTGATGTTTTAAATACAGAAAATTATTGCAAAGAACAAAATTTCCCAGCATTTTAGCCTTAAGGACAGACCTTCGTTATTTTTGCCTGAAGGACAACTTTCTTTAGGTATCAGTTGTTAGTTATCGGTGACAGTTTTTAGGTATCAGTTTGTAGTTATTGGTAGCAATTTTAAGGTATCAGTTTTTAGTTCGATAGCAGTTTTGAAAGAATGTTTGTCCTTATGAATAATTCTGGAAAAATGTTTGTCCTTATGATTAATTTTTAGGAGAATGTTTGTTCTTGTGGTTAAAATATTGAGGTTGTGTTCTTGCGGCTAAAAAGATACAAATTTTTGTCCTTTAAATTAATTCCCCCATTTAAATATTGAATGTAAATTAACTTATGTAAGTAATGAATATAAACCAATAAAAGATAATCTTATATCAATAAATGAGAAATAAAATTAATGAAAAGAAAAAAAAGGATGCGAAAAGAAACCAATTGAATAATGTAATCGTGCGTAGATCATTTTATTCACATAACATTTTTGATCCAATTTTGAATACATGATTTGTGGAGATTCACATAAGTCCAAATTAGCATTTTTCACTCAATTCTTGACGGCGAGCATTTGATATGAATTTTTAATATGATTTTGATGTTCTCTACCGTAGTTTATAGCTATGTAAGGAAAACAGAAATTTCTAATCAAGAAATCAGATTAGAGTCAACACTAGAGTGGTCGAGTTAACAATACTAGTTCGAAAGTGAAATGTGTGTACTCAAGCAAGCGATTGGAATCGATGTCATGAACAATGATATATGTGCATCCTAAAACTTAATAATATTTAAATTCTAAGTTGTTTGGCTTATGGAATGTTTGGAAAATAATACTTCAATTTGTTTGAGGTTGTAAGAATAATATATTAAGTAATTATCTAAGGCAGTTGAGCGTAAGGCACACTTGGTAGTTTATTTATCACCCTTGTACGATGAAAATTTTCTGAACCTAGACAAACCATTAGTTTTGGTTGCTATGATTGTGTGATTGATTCTTTGGTTGTGTATAACGGTTGCACTTCTTTCTGTTTGCATATGATTATTATATATTGTATGTTGCTTGTACTATTAATTGAAATAACAAAATATTACTCTTTTACATAATTTTAACTCTTTTTGACTATATAAGTGAAATACAGTTTATGGAAGAAATAGCTATTGCTTTTGGTTTCGTAAATAGAGTTGTCTGGTCGAAAAATAGGCACGTTTTCAGATTACGGTTTTATAATGATATTTTATTGTTTTTCCCATGGTTTGGGATGTTTTTATTATTGAAATATGATGTATATTGTAATTTATTGATATTATTATTTTTTCGGTCCTATCCGTGCAAACGAGACTCTGTCGAAATTTTTCACAAATTTAGGACTTAGAAATTTTTTGTGAAAGTTGAGTTATTTTTAGAATTTTATTATTTTGTTGAACTTAAATATGTAAGTTTATATAAATTGATTATTTTGACTAAAAATATATCAAACCTTTTGATTCTTCTTGTTTCTTTTCGGAGACGAAAAGTTTTGAGTAGGGGAGATTGTAAGTATCCATATTTTATATAATTAAAAATATTAAATTTAATAAGATTTTGAAATTTAATATTGTGAGAAATTAAGATTTACGACTTATAAATGGTAAAAAATAATTAGAGTATAATTTGGTATTGTTGGTTGAATGTTATTAACAACTATTTTAATGTAATCTCAAATAATTGAAATAATTGTAAAGTTAATTTGGTTAAATAAGAAAATAAATTAAATGTTGTATTTAATGATGAAATTGTATGTAATTTAATCAAAAGTGGTTTTAATATAGAATATGAAATCAGCTATTTCTAAGTAGATTTATAATCCTTATTGTGAACAATAAATTAACAAAGATGAATTACTTAGTTGTAACAATTGATTTGTTATCATCTCTTTAATTAAATCGGTTTGAAATTAATTTGGAAATCAATAAAATTAATATAATTGAAATATTGCAATTAATATGGTAAAAGATGTTATTGTAGAATAATGAATGTAATAAAATGGAAACTTGTGTCTAGTTAATGCATAAGGTATTTGATTATTTAATAATAAGAATTTAAATCAAATTTAAAGAATTTTTTTGGAATTTAAATTATAATGAATGAATTTATTACGGTTTTAACTAAACGCTGAAAGTAAGGTAATAATTAGATCTTGACTTTAACATGGAAAATTTATTTTAAAAGATTATTAATTCTGTTTGACTAAGAATGATGATTGTTAACTTTTAAATTTGGATTTAATAATGATTAAATTGATTTTTAAATAATAATTCATTAAATCAACGTGAACATTAGCCTTTTTGGCCATTGTCTCGGATTTCGATGAAATCAGTTTCATCGGATCCGTAATGGTGAATTATTATAGGATTTCAAGTTTCATAGCGATTGGACTTGCCGTTTGATCGTGCGATCCCGAAACGCGTAGAAATCAATTAAATGAATTCAATTAAAATAATTTGATTTTAAAAGCTAATTTCTATATACAATGGAATTAGGGTTTGAAACTAGTTCTAAAAATATCGAAAACCTATATTTCAATATATTGGATGACCTATTTTCGTTTCGGGAACAAAACGGGCTTTTCAGGTCTTTGTTATCGTTTCGACCCATTCGATATGTTCCATTCATTCTTATCCATATGTGTTTATATGAATAGATTTTTTTCAGAAACCCTAGCAGTCTTTTATTTCATTCTCTGTATGTACAATTTTTGCACATTTGTTCCTTCTCAATGGCAGACATCTCAAACCCTAATTACAATTTCAAATGAAATCGAAAAATCAAACTGCTCAAATCATGTCATATAATATATCAACACGAAGTTCTCGGTGAAATTAATTTATATCTGTAGTTCATTTTTGCAATCAACTTTTGGTTTGTCCAGAAATCAGTGAAACAGTTTCGGCCGTCCATCCTAGGGTTCGCAACTAATGGTGGATTTGCGACGATTCGTCGATCTGGAAGTTTCAGCGTGTAGAGGAGGAAAGAGTTGTGCATCCATATGATTCGTTATGGTTAGAGGCGTTTTTATTTCACCAGATTTGGGCCACAAATGAGCGGCGGGCATTGGCGATTCTGGCAAGGAGAGGAGTCGCGCGGCCAGGCATGGGGGCGGCGTGGTGTGGCGCGGCTGTTTGTGATGTTGGATCAAGCATGGCGGAACCCAGGCGACGGTGAACTGGAAGGGAAGGCTGGCAGTTGTGGTACGTGGGTTGCATGCATATGAGGGTTAGGGTTTGGAGGTGATGCATATTTACAATTTCGCCCCTTATTATAATTTTAATTTAATTTTAAATCTATAGCTTCTAATCCTCATTACTTTTGCATACGAGCTCGATTTTGGATGCGGTTTCTTTCTTTGGGATTGTATCAAAATTTCAGATAATATAAAACTGGTTTGGTTGATTTTGGAGAATATTCAAATTTTGGGCTTTTATTGGATCTTTAATCGATAATAAATCGAAGGTGAGTGATTTAACAAACTCACGCAATACTAAACCTTCTTATGCTAGTTGAATTAATTTTATAATGCGATAAGAATTTTATTGATTGTTGTTTGTTAGTTTAATTTGATATTTAATTGAAATTTAATTTTATTGAATTAAATTGTCATTTAAATTAATATTGAAATTTAATTGCTAATTAAATACCCGATATTGATAGCCAGTGAATTATTGTGAACTATTGGCTATTTTGGATGTTAATTGTGATAGATGTTTTTTTTGTTGGCATTTTGGATGATTAGATGTTTATATATATATATATATATATATATATCTGTTATCACCCTGTATATTAATTGACAGCATATAAACTATGATTTAAATTATTTCAAACAAATTAAGAAATAGGTTGAAATGGTATACGCCTATAACACTTGGACTTGGATTGAAATGATATATATCCATCCCTATAATTAAAATTGAAATAAATGATCACTTGGCCATAGGGTAAAAAATTATATACGACATCAGATTGGTTAAATTAAATGGTTTTAAAATCTTAAATTGGGATTTTGATTAAAGGATATTGTTTTAAAGGAAATAAATTAAGGGTTTACGTGAATTGAATTATTTCTAATTCAAGCTTTGAAAAGTAAAATTGAAATTGGATAAAAGAAATTGTTTAAAATAATTGAATTGGGAATGTAAAGTTATAATTGATATTTGACTTTAATTTTGGAAATCGAATTATTTTAAGATTTGGACCTTAAAATTGAACAATGAAGTTTAGTTTGATTTAAGCTGTGTAAATCAATAAATTGAAATTGGACATGAAATTGATATAAATTGAAATGGTTTAAAATAAGAATCGAATTGAAGTTTAAATCATCGAATTGAATTGTTGAATCGAATTTGAAGTTAAAAATGAATATTTTCGGAAATTGAAGTTATTTTGAATTGAAGCTGAAATCAAGTTGATTTGAAGGTAAATGGAAATTGAGTCAATTGAAATTGAAAGACTGGAAATTGAGTTGGTTGATTTGAAATTGTACATGGGTCCAGATTTGTTGAAATAGAAAGAAACGGTTTGACTTGTTATTAATTTCAAAATAAATTATTTTAATATAAACTGTTTAAAATCTATTCTTTTAATATTCAAATTATTTAGATTTTTCAAACTATTTTTCTGTATAAACCATTTTCAATACTCAAATCATTTTATATTAAACTATTTTAAAACTTTAAGACCATTTAAACTATTTTAAACTATTTAAACCCATTCAAATTATTTTTATAAGTTTCAAACTATGCAAAGCTGGAATGTTTATATTTAAATCATTAATTTAAATTCGAATGTGGTTTAATGATGTTATAACCTAAGTTGGAATTTGGAATGACATTTTTCAAGTGGAAATGACATTTTGAGTAAATATGATAATTTCGAAATGAAGGATGTTTTGAATTGAATATGATATTTTGATATCAAATATGAATTGGTTTTGAAACGTAAATGAATCAACCGGTGTAAAAATAAACCAACCGATGTCGAAAATATCATTTTTAAAATCCATTATTAAAAATCGTTTATATAAATTATTTTAAAATTTCCAATTTAAACATTTTATGGAAACCCCAATATCAAATCATTATTTTATCCAAATCAATCTTCTTTAAAATAATCCAAATTTCGGTATAAATATTTTATATCCAAAATCTCCTTTTAAATCCCTTCAAATTCAATAATAATTTCATGATATTTAAAATATCAAAATTAAGGCCAGTGCTACTATAGCATCTAATAAACAAACCACAGAACAATCCATAAGAGACTATCAAATCATATATCACTATATATGAAACCAATCAATATATATTTCAGGAATCCAGTCGGATCCCTACCACCAGTTTTCCTGCATCCACAAATGCTATGTAACGGTTGGTAATTTTTCGATAATTAAAAATAGTTAATTTAATTTTGCTTTGTGATTTAATGTTGGATAAAATAAAAATTTATGATTTAATAATAATAATATAACTGAAACAAAATGTAGTAGTGTAACGACACGGAAAATTTTAACAATTTTAATTGATTCTATAACGTATTTAATTGAATATTTGTGAAATCTTATAATAATTAAATTTTTAAATAAAATGTTTATATATTTAGAATACGTATATTTAAATATAGCAGATTGTAAATTTTCAAATAATTTTATGGAAGTTTATTTAATCGAGAAAACGTGTTTTCCAATTCAAGCTATTAATTGCTTTAATTGATTTCTGAATCAGTGCGTAACGGTTTCTTTTTACTACCGTTATAGATTTCTATTGCTTAATACTTTTCCAATTCAGGTAGACTTTTCCATTCGTAAGCATTAATAAATTTGAGATCATCGACCTTGCTTTTATTATTCCTTGTAGTTTCGTGCGCTGACTTTACCTTTCCCACTACCCATAATTTTTTCTATACGTTTCTTTTGCAATTGAAGCGTATATTTATATTTATGGTGGTGCGTTTATTATGGTCTCTCTTTATTTTTGTTTTTAACGCTTGAAAGAATCTCAAATCATCAAGCTAGTAGCATCCGTTCCTTCCCTCGCTTTCATAAGGCCTATAATATATAAACCACTTGCTTATAGATCCGAACACAACTTTGTCATCAAATTTAATGTGCCTTCCTCTCCCTATTATTTCGGTTCCAACCTTCCTAGTAAATGGCTTTAATAAATTTTGGCTAAATCATAGCTACGGACTTTTCAAATTTCTTTCATTTTATATTTATTTCCAATTCCTTCATTGCTTCAAAAATTTTGAACGTGCCTAATCATCTCAGCATGTATATATAATGTAAGCCTACCTTTCCTTGGAAAGCTATTACTCACAAAAATTTCCTGATTTCTTTCCTTTTATCCATTTTTATATCCTTGACTTTCAAAACTCATTATGTGTTGTACAAACAAACAAAAATTTATTGCTTTAAGTGTATAGCTAAATCAACTATTGACCATTACAATTACTTTTATTTTTATATTCATTTCAATTCATTACTTAATAATGTTTTGATGAATCAATGGACAACTTTACGTTTCTTTTGCTTTTGAAAACTTTATATTTATAGTGTACGTTTCTTTTGCATTTCAAAATTTTGAAACATGCTGCCCCATTTAAGCCATTAATTGTTTTAATTATTTTTCTTAATCGACATATAACATTTGCTTTTTATTATTCCTGGATTTACATCCATACTTTAATCTCTGCTGTTCCATTTATTTCATTTGAAATCTAAATTTATTTACCATTCATTTATACGCCTCTTTCTCTTCCTCTTTTTACGTTATTTCCCTGCTTGCAAGATCTGTTGCCATTCCCGTATTTATTTCTTTCCTTTTTGAAATTTAAAACGTATATGTTTTACATTTATTTATTTCTAAACCATCCATTGCCTTTCCTTTAAATCAATCCATTCTCTTCTTATTTGTTTTAATTTATTTCCTCTCTTCACCAACACTCAATGTTTATACATATTTGTTTTAATTCATTTTCTCTATTCATGTGCATTCAATATTTATACATATTTGTTTTAATTTATTTTCTCTTTTCACCAGCATTCAATGTTTATATACATATTTGTTTCATTTTATTTCCTCTGTTCACCAGCATTTAATCTTTATATATTTGTTTTAATTTATTCCCTCTTTCTTTTTTTTTCCTCCTTAAATTATAGGAATAAATTCCTAAATTTCCTCTAGCCATTACTATCTTTATTTCTTGCCACTTTAAACAAAATTTCTTTCCACTCTATCAATGTGAGGCTTCTCTTATAAATACAAATCACTCGTACATACCCTACTCCATATCAATAGATCTTCATCTCCTCTCTTGCGTGTGAAGCTTCTTCTGTAGGTAAATGGCTGCACTAAATTTTTTTTCTTCTTATTTCTTTTCTTTTTCTTCTTATTTTTCCTCCTTTTCTTTTGTTTTCTTATTGTTTATATTGCTTTTGCTTTTCCTTTATTTTAAGCATAACATGCTTCAAGTATATATTTTACATTATAAGTATGTTTATATAGTGCAGCGCAAGTATACATTAAATATAAAGTTATAAACATTTGCATTTGTTCTATGGTTAGTTTTATATGAGTATTTATTGAAATTTGTTTAGTATGACTTTTGAATATACATTGGGTTATTTCATACTTTTTATATATAATATAAGATGTTTAGCAGTCTGCGTATATGTTACAGCATGTAAGATTTTTATATTAAAAAAAAGGTGTTAATTTTATATTGTATTGTTTATAAAAAGGTGTTAATTTTATAATATATATTGTGGGACAGTATACATTTATAAACATATTAATATACAGTAAGTTATAAAACATAAGTTTGATATATAGGTAGAGTTTGCATGGGTTTAAATTTCCTTCTGTTGTTTAAAATATAGTTGTAGAGTTATAAAATATTGGAGAGAATATATAGTATAATATATTTTAAGTTAGTTTGTGTGTCTGTCCAGAGATGAATTATTATACAAATACAGTTTTATAAGATCTAAGATTTGTTGTTTTAAAATGTAAGTTTATACTAGTGATTATATGGGTTAAAATTTGACATTGATAGTTTTAAGATGATGTAGAAAGTTTAATGTAAGTGTTAACGTGTAAGAAATGCCTGAAGCCTGTTTTAATATTAAAGAAAGTACTGGAATTTAAATTGTTAAATTAAGTTGGAGCTGTGCTCTCGCCCTTCTCTTTCTTATAAATATTTTGCAAAAGGTAAATTTATATCAAGTATAAGGTGTGTAGTGTTTCAACAAATTAAGAAAAGTCGATATTGGTCTTAACAATAATAATGTGGAATGTTGACTTAAATGTTGATTTAAATATGATTATAAAAAAAATTATGTTAATATTTGTTTTAAACATAGTTTTGCAGTTTTCTATTATTTGCGTTTGTTTGAAAACGTATGTATGTATATGTAATTTTAATGCGTTTCAAAACTAATATTGGTTAAGAGAGTAGTATAATAGAATAATATTTGTATTTCATTTCGGTCTACATAAAGCAGTTTCTGATCTATTTTCATCGATCTCTATTTATCAGTTGTCCATCGTATTCGTGCCAATCTTGCTTCGCTTTGAAAATTTTGTTTGGATTTGTTCGATGTCTAGATCGTGATCCAGCGTAGCTCAATTCTTTGTCCAATCTATCTAGCCTCGAAAGGTGAGCAATCACTCACGATTAACATTCTTTTATTCATTAAATTTGATTTCAATTGAAACGACAATTGAAATATGCTGCTGTAGTTATTTAAATTTGTTATATATGCTATTATCTGTAACTGTTCACCTGCGGAATATGACACCATATCCTGTTGTTTATATTATATTGTTATTGATGATATATGCTTGTTATTTTATTGTATTATCTGTTATCACTCTGCAAGTTCCCTGTAGTTTAGAAATCACTATGGGTTGAAATGATACATACCCGAACGGACTTTAGAATAGGAGAAAATCGTTATGGGTTGAAATGATAAACCCAAGCAATTTTCACTTAATTGAATTTGGGATTGCGGGTTGAAATGATATCCGCCCGTATATATTTAGTGTATGGATTGAAATGATAAATATCCATAGCACTAGACTATATGATAGGAAATATACACAGACACCGTTGGTCCATATAAATATTCTGAAAATAATTTTTATAATTTTGGAAAAAAATATATGGTTTAAATAATATTGATTCTTAAGATATTATATAAATGGAAATTTTATATATAGATTTAGTCGTAATATTTGATTTAAATTAGATTAATTTAATACGGATAATATGGTTGAGTATTTATGTAAATCTACATTTCAAATAGATTTTCTTGTAATAAATTGAATAATTAAGATTGAGAGATAAATTTTGGTTTATTGAAAATAGTATTTAAATGAGGATTTATTTAATTAAATCAATTTGAAATTTTTGAATGGGAAATTTAAAGGTATGATTTTATAACTGGATTTTTGATTTATGTGATTTAATTAATATTTCACGTTTAAATAAATTAAAGAAAATATTGAGTAAAATGTAATTTAAGGTTACTTAATTGATATTGTATCTAATGAGGGAGTATTTCAAGACTAAATAATAATGAGGTTAAATCGAGATCTATAGGAAACTGTTAAATTGAACATTTAAATACTAAAGCTTTGAACTATATTTGAATTTAAATGGTTTATTTTGAGATTCGGATCTGTATTTGAAATCAATATAGTTGAATTTGTTATTTAGAAACTAAATTGAATTAAAATGAAAATTTAGGTTGAACTAAATTTGAATTTATTATTTAGAAAACTAAATTGAATAAAAATTTAGTTTGAAACGTTGAATACTTAAAGTCTTGAAATATATTGAAATATAAAGGGGTATTTTGTGATTACAAATCCGAATTTGAGATCGATAAAATTGAAGTGGTTATTTTTGGAATTGAGTTGAATTAAAATTGAAAATACTTTACTGTATAAATTATTTAATATATGTAAATACTATTTTGGGAAATATAGAGATATTTGAAGTGAAATGATATTTGGTTTTGAAGTATAAATTAAGCTGAAATGACCACGGTGTATAGTGTATATTTCTACCTTGTAGATAGTTCCATGGACCCTTAGAGGATGGTTATCCCAAACATCCTCTAAGTTAATTATATTTCAGTTGATATTTCACTTGAGTTAGATTTATAGATATAAGAATGTTAATCCTGACTCGAGTGTTTTGTGTTTTGCTTTACGCTCGGGTCAGACTGAGAGATACAGCATTTGAGACTCATCTTCGAAGTTGGAGCTTTGCTTGAAGATCCAGCTATCTATCCCTTCAGTCATCCAGTTGATTGGTTCAGAGAATCCATCTGTTGCATTGGAGACTTCATGGCATTTGAACTATTCGGTTGTATTTTATTTCTAACTCTGAGGTATATAGTAGCTTCATGAACTACTATTCTTTATCTATTCCGCTGCATTGTATTACTCTGTGTATGTGATCTATGATTGATTTATTTACTTTATATTTTAAGTTTTGCCAAATTTTATTAACAATTCGGTATTTTGAATTATTCAAGTCGGACATGTACGGTTTTATTGTCGATTTGAATGGTCCAAAATAGCGGGTCGTTACAGTTGGTATCAGAGCTTTGGCTCTAGAAAAAACCTAGCATATATGGTAAATTCATTTACAGAATCACTTTCGTTCGAGTTGAATCCCTTCTTTTTGACTTGATTTCCTTTGAATTTTGGAATGTCCCTCGGTTTCGAAATTCATTCTGTCTCTCCCTATTTATATTCATTTGATTCTGGAGTATCCCACAACTGCACTGAATGTTTTGTAAAGGGGGTGAAAACTCCTTTACAATTGGCGTTGATTCATCGAAGATTTTTGTATCCTCGGTTTACGATGCTGCTATATCTTGGTATGCCGAATTCTATCTCTGGCAATCGAATGTCGATTTGCTTTAGAATTCCGCATCAATTATATTCCTGATGTCACGGTTGACCCGGTTAAGGTCGCCCGAGATTTATAGAAGTATATCCATCTTCTATTTTGTAATTTGATTTTCTCAACTTTGTTTGAGCCTATCTTCGAATCAGGATTCTATTGATTAGAGTTCCCCTAAATTAAATCTCTATCTTTGTTTTGAAATCCATTCTTGAATCATCCTTTGAAAATCGGGTTTGTTGTATTTTAAAATTGTTTTATACGAAATTATTATTTTGATAACTATGATTTTATTCTATATATAAAAGTATTGAAAGGATTGGAAATTTTGAAAATTTATAAGAAAGTGATTTATATAAAAAGGATTTATAACTGAAGGGTTAAATTTGAAATTCGAGAATTGAATTCCGGTATTTTGAAATTGGTTTTAAGATTTTGGAAAATATATAAAAATAATATGATTTAAAAGTATTTTTCCGAATAAGAAATGTTTCAAATGAGTTCAAATGAATTCCAATAATTTTGAAGAAATTTCAAAGAAGTTTTCAGGGAAGTAGAAGTCCAGAACTCACTTATGTCGCTGGAAAATAGTTTCGGTGATGAGTGCACGCAGCATCGACATTGATTTTCGAGTTACAGATGAGGGATAGGCCTCTTTAATAGCTTCGCTATGCAAGTGATTTTGTAAAACCGTTTTTGATTTCAAATTCCGAAGTATAATTTGATATTTTAGAAAGATATAAGTATATATTTGAAACAATTTAAAATGAGACCGTTGTTCAGTCCTCGAGTTTTGGATTTAATAATTGATTTATTGTTGATTTTCAACTCTTGAATTTAAAATTTGATTTCCCTAACTATTTTGAATGTTCGAACACTTCCAAATCGAGATCTAAATTTTCAAAACTAAGAAATTTCGAAGAGTATAAAATGTTTGATAAAGAATATAAATTTAGTTTTGAAATGTTTTAAAAAAAATAGTTGAATAATGGTTTTCAGAAAGGTAAATTGGATATTTCACATAGAAATAGATAGTTTAAAAGTTGTAAAAAAAAAGGGATAATTATAAATTTGATAACCATTTTTGAGTATAATTGATTTTGGAAAAATATTTGGTTTTGAAATTAAATTGGAATTAAAAACAGTACTTATATGGTGATTTTGAAAATGAATTTGTTTGACTTGAATTATTTTAATTTGGAAAATGGGGTAATTTTCTAAGCCTATTATTTTGGGAACTTTGAAATTTAGATATTTAATTTGGAAGAAAATTTGGTGAAATCATATATGATTTTGAAACTGAATTGATATTGAAATGATTTGAAATTTGAGAACCTTATAGTATTAAGCACTTGATTTGGGAGTGGTCGGACTCATATAAAATGGATTGTATAAGTATGAAGTTGATTTGAAATCCATTGATTTGAAAGGTACTCAATTTGGAAAGAGATTTTATATAATCGAAGTCTATATAAGTATGATTTAATCTACTATTGATTTGGAAAGTATTCGATTTGGGAAAAACAGAATCCTATACATATGGACTTTATATAAGTACAATATTTGAAAGTGATTTGAAAAGGTACTATATGATATATATTTTCAAAGTAAAGATATGGAAAGTGCCTTCTGCTTGATATCCGCTTTGTGGCCACATTGTGGATTCATTCTATCGATATTATTCTCTTTGATTTTTGGTTTTCCGGATGTAATGCTCGAGTGTTCCCAGCGTGGCGTAACCCATGGTTTTTTTTTCTCTCGTGAATGCATAGCGCAATTGCCTGGCTGAGTCTTGCCTAGGGGTACGGATTGTTTCCTGTGGGATCCAGGCGTAACCATTGTGTATCCTGCAATCTGTGTAGGTCGCAAATAGTAGCGCAAGTGCCTGGCTGAGTCTTGCCTAGGGGTACGGATTGTTTTCTGGGGGATCCAGGCGTAATCATTGTGTATCCTGCACTCTACTAGTCATCATGGCGTAACTCGCAGGGCTGAGAAAGCTTACGGATATGGATTGTTTCCTGGAAGACCCAGGCGTAACCATTGTGTATCTGCGAACCATGGTCGGACAAAGGTTTTGGTTTGGTTGTTTGTTTGAATTGTACTTTCCATATCTGTTTTTAAAAAGGTTTTTCAAGTATTTTCACTGGGTTTTGAAACAGGTCTACTAAGTACTTGAAGAATTCTAGCTTTACGCCTGATCAACGCATGGCCAGAGTCTGCAAGAACGAGGATAAACTTGTTAAAACATAAAAAAAATTTCGAAAGAAAGATTTATTTCGATATAAACGTATTATTATAAAGGAATTTATAATAAAAGTATTTTTCCCAATAAAGAAATTTTGTATTAATATTTAAAATTAAAATTCTTATGGTTTGAAATAAATTATTCGTGCCCGATTCTATTCTTTTGAATCTACCTCATCTGCTCAGCTTCATTTTTCACCTACATTCCGTTTTCGGAATCTACCTTCCTTTCCTTTTTGAATAAATCTTTTAAATATTGCTTATTTGTATACTACATTGTTTTATATAAAATTTTAGTGTTATAAATATTTTTGAAGTTATAAATTAAATAAAACATCTTTAAAGAAAATGATTATTAATTTATTGATAATATTTGAAAGGTATCTTGAGATAAATTAAAATTTTCATAAATTTTGGATTTAATATTTTCAATAGTCTTTGTAAATAGAAGTAATAATGTAAATAATTGTTTGCAAAGGAGTTTGAGAAGTATTAAATATTAAAGAAAAATTAATATAAAATGAAATTTTCAAATAAATATTTTAAATAAAATTTATATAGTTTTAAAATTTATTGTTTATCTTGGATTTCAATCTATTTTTTTTCTGGTTGTTTTATTCTCCTACCTCCTTCCTTTTCGGGGACGAAAAGTTTTGAGTGGGGGAGAGTGTAACGACCCGGAAAATTTTAACAATTTTAATTGATTCTATAACGTATTTAATTGAATATTTGTGAAATCTTATAATAATTAAATTTTTAAATAAAATGTTCATATATTTAGAATACGTATATTTAAATATAGCAGATTGTAAATTTTCAAATAATTTTATGGAAGTTTATTTAATCGAGAAAACGTGCTGTCCAATTCAAGCTATTAATTGCTTTAATTGATTTCTGAATCAGTGCGTAACGGTTTCTTTTTACTACCGTTATAGATTTCTATTGCTTAATACTTTTCCAATTCAGGTAGACTTTTCCATTCGTAACCATTAATAAATTTGAGATCATCGACCTTGCTTTTATTATTCCTTGTAGTTTCGTGCACTGACTTTACATTTCCCACTACCCATAATTTTCTCTATACGTTTCTTTTGCAATTGAAGCGTATATTTATATTTATGGTGGTGCGTTTATTCTGGTCTCTCTTTATTTTTGTTTTTAACGCTTGAAAGAATCTCAAATCATCAAGCTAGTAGCATCCGTTCCTTCCCTCGCTTTCATAAGGCCTATAATATATAAACCATTTGCTTATAGATCCGAACACAACTTTGTCATCAAATTTAATGTGCCTTCCTCTCCCTATTATTTCGGTTCCAACCTTCCTAGTAAATGGCTTTAATAAATTTTGGCTAAATCATAGCTACGGACTTTTCAAATTTCTTTCATTTTATATTTATTTCCAATTCCTTCATTGCTTCAAAATTTTTGAACGTGCCTAATCATCTCAGCATGTATATATAATGTAAGCCTACCTTTCCTTGGAAAGCTATTACTCACAAAATTTCCTGATTTCTTTCCTTTTATCCATTTTTATATCCTTGACTTTCAAAACTCATTATATGTTGTAAAAACAAACAAAAATTTATTGCTTTAAGTGTATAGCTAAATCAACTATTGACCATTACAATTACTTTTATTTTTATATTCATTTCAATTTATTACTTAATAACGTTTTGATGAATCAATGGACAACTTTACGTTTCTTTTGCTTTTGAAAACTTTATATTTATAGTGTACGTTTCTTTTGCATTTCAAAAATTTGAAACATGCTGCCCCATTTAAGCCATTAATTGTTTTAATTATTTTTCTTAATCGACATATAACATTTGCTTTTTATTATTCCTGCATTTACATCCATACTTTAATCTCTGATGTTCCATTTATTTCATTTGAAATCTAAATTTATTTACCATTCATTTATACGCCTCTTTCTCTTCCTCTTTTTACGCTATTTCCCTGCTTGCAAGATCTGTTGCCATTCCCGTATTTATTTCTTTCCTTTTTGAAATTTAAAACGTATACGTTTTACATTTATTTATTTCTAAACCATCCATTGCCTTTCCTTTAAATCAATCCATTCTCTTCTTATTTGTTTTAATTTATTTCCTCTCTTCACCAACACTCAATGTTTATACATATTTTTTTAATTCATTTTCTCTATTCATGTGCATTCAATATTTATACATATTTGTTTTAATTTATTTTCTCTTTTCACCAGCATTCAATGTTTATATACATATTTGTTTCATTTTATTTCCTCTGTTCACCAGCATTTAATCTTTATATATTTGTTTTAATTTATTCCCTCTTTCTTTTTTTTTCCTCCTTAAATTATAGGAATAAATTCCTAAATTTCCTTTAGCCATTACTATCTTTATTTCTTGCCACTTTAAACAAAATTTCTTTCCACTCTATCAATGTGAGGCTTCTCTTATAAATACAAATCACTCGTACATACCCTACACCATATCAATAGATCTTCATCTCCTCTCTTGCGTGTGAAGCTTCTTCTGTAGGTAAATGGCTGCACTAATTTTTTTTTTCTTCTTATTTCTTTTCTTTTTCTTCTTCTTTTTCCTCCTTTTCTTTTGTTTTCTTATTGTTTATATTGCTTTTGCTTTTCCTTTATTTTAAGCATAACATGCTTCAATTATATTTTACATTATAAGTATGTTTATATAGTGCAGCGCAAGTATACATTAAATATAAAGTTATAAACATTTGCATTTGTTCTATGGTTAGTTTTATATGAGTATTTATTGAAATTTGTTTAGTATGACTTTTGAATATACATTGGGTTATTTCATACTGTTTATATATAATATAAGATGTTTAGCAGTCTGCATATATGTTACAGCATGTAAGATTTTTATATAAAAAAAAAGGTGTTAATTTTATATTGTATTGTTTATAAAAAGGTGTTAATTTTATAATATATATTGTGGGACAGTATACATTTATAAACATATTAATATACAGTAAGTTATAAAACATAAGTTTGATATATAGGTAGAGTTTGCATGGGTTTAAATTTCCTTCTATTGTTTAAAATATAGTTGTAGAGTTATAAAATATTGGGGAGAATATATAGTATAATATATTTTAAGTTAGTTTGTGTGTCTGTCCAGAGATGAATTATTATACAAATACAGTTTTATAAGATCTAAGATTTGTTGTTTTAAAATGTAAGTTTATACTAGTGATTATATGGGTTAAAATTTGACATTGATAGTTTTAAGATGATGTAGAAAGTTTAATGTAAGTGTTAACGTGTAAGAAATGCCTGAAGCCTGTTTTAATATTAAAGAAAGTACTGGAATTTAAATTGTTAAATTAAGTTGGAGCTGTGCTCTCGCCCTTCTCTTTCTTATAAATATTTTGCAAAAGGTAAATTTATATCAAGTATAAGGTGTGTAGTGTTTCAACAAATTAAGAAAAGTCGATATTGGTCTTAACAATAATAATGTGGAATGTTGACTTAAATGTTGATTTAAATATGATTATAAAAAATTTATGCTAATATTGGTTTTAAACATAGTTTTGCAGTTTTCTATTATTTGCGTTTGTTTGAAAACGTATGTATGTATATGTAATTTTAATGTGTTTCAAAACTAATATTGGTTAAGAGAGTAGTATAATAGAATAATATTTGTATTTCATTTCGGTCTACATAAAGCAGTTTCTGATCTATTTTCATCGATCTCTATTTATCAGTTGTCCATCGTATTCGTGCCAATCTTGCTTCGCTTTGAAAATTTTGTTTGGATTTGTTCGATGTCTAGATCGTGATCCAGCGTAGCTCAATTCTTTGTCCAATCTATCTAGCCTCGAAAGGTGAGCAATCACTCACGATTAACATTCTTTTATTCATTAAATTTGATTTCAATTGAAACGACAATTGAAATATGCTGCTGTAGTTATTTAAATTTGTTATATATGCTATTATCTGTAACTGTTCACCTGCGGGATATGACACCATATCCTGTTGTTTATATTATATTGTTATTGATGATATATGCTTGTTATTTTATTGTATTATCTGTTATCACTCTGCAAGTTCCCTGTAGTTTAGAAATCACTATGGGTTGAAATGATACATACCCGAACGGACTTTAGAATAGGAGAAAATCATTATGGGTTGAAATGATAAACCCAAGCGATTTTCATTTAATTGAATTTGGGATTACGGGTTGAAATGATATCCGCCCGTATATATTTAGTGTACGGATTGAAATGATAAATATCCGTAGCACTAGACTATATGATAGGAAATATACACAGACACCGTTGGTCCATATAAATATTCTGAAAATAATTTTTATAATTTTGGAAAAAAATATATGGTTTAAATAATATTGATTCTTAAGATATTATATAAATGGAAATTTTATATATAGATTTAGTCGTAATATTTGATTTAAATTAGATTAATTTAATACGGATAATATGGTTGAGTATTTATGTAAATCTATATTTCAAATAGATTTTCTTGTAATAAATTGAATAATTAAGATTGAGAGATAAATTTTGGTTTATTAAAAATAGTATTTAAATGAGGATTTATTTAATTAAATCAATTTGAAATTTTTGAATGGGAAATTTAAAGGTATGATTTTATAACTGGATTTTTGATTTATGTGATTTAATTAATATTTCACGTTTAAATAAATTAAAGAAAATATTGAGTAAAATGTAATTTAAGGTTACTTAATTGATATTGTATCTAATGAGGGAGTATTTCAAGACTAAATAATAATGAGGTTAAATCGAGATCTATAGGAAACTGTTAAATTGAACATTTAAATACTAAAGCTTTGAACTATATTGGAATTTAAATGGTTTATTTTGAGATTCGGATCTGTACTTGAAATCAATATAGTTGAATTTGTTATTTAGAAACTAAATTGAATTAAAATGAAAATTTAGGTTGAACTAAATTTGAATTTATTATTTAGAAAACTAAATTGAATAAAAATTTAGTTTGAAACGTTGAATACTTAAAGTCTTGAAATATATTGAAATATAAAGGGGTATTTTGTGATTACAAATCCGAATTTGAGATCGATAAAATTGAAGTGGTTATTTTTGGAATTGAGTTGAATTAAAATTGAAAATACTTTACTGTATAAATTATTTAATATATGTAAATACTATTTTGGGAAATATAGAGATATTTGAAGTGAAATGATATTTGGTTTTGAAGTATAAATTAAGCTGAAATGACCACGGTGTATAGTGTATATTTCTACCTTGTAGATAGTTCCATGGACCCTTAGAGGATGGTTATCCCAAACATCCTCTAAGTTAATTATATTTCAGTTGATATTTCACTTGAGTTAGATTTATAGATATAAGAATGTTAATCCTGACTCGAGTGTTTTGTGTTTTGCTTTACGCTCGGGTCAGACTGAGAGATACAGCATTTGAGACTCATCTTCGAAGTTGGAGCTTTGCTTGAAGATCCAGCTATCTATCCCTTCAGTCATCCAGTTGATTGGTTCAGAGAAGCCATCTGTTGCATTGGAGACTTCATGGCATTTGAACTATTCGGTTGTATTTTATTTCTAACTCTGAGGTATATAGTAGCTTCATGAACTACTATTCTTTATCTATTCCGCTGCATTGTATTACTCTGTGTATGTGATCTATGATTGATTTATTTACTTTATATTTTAAGTTTTGCCAAATTTTATTAACAATTCGGTATTTTGAATTATTCAAGTCGGACATGTACGGTATTATTGTCGATTTGAATGGTCCAAAATAGCGGGTCGTTACAAGTAGTATCAATTTAAGGTAATTGATAACTGCTTTGAATGTAATTCCATTTAATTTAAATGATTATAGAGTAAAATTGGTTATAGATTGTAAATTAATTGTAATAATGTGTGTATTAATTGATAATTGGATTAAAAGAGTAATTGATAATTTAAATGTTGATTAATTAATGAAATAATGTGTATTATATTGAAATTGGATAGAATTAGTACAGTGTAGGTTTTTATAACATTTGTTTGTAAATAATAAACTTACGGATGTTATTAAATGTAGAAATGGCGATAATTGTTATTCCTATTTATTTAGTTAATTAAAACTAAATGAAATTAAAATGCTAAGAAAAATGACTTAAGACTCGAATGTTTTGTCTTTTCAATTCACTCAGGTCAGTCCGAGCTTTTCAGTTTATCGAAGACTGTTTTCTTGAGGATGAAGACGAAGATTTTATACTACTGCCTTGCATTATATTTATTCCATTGCATCAAGTAGTTCCGCTGCATATACTTATTATTTATTCTTGTTGTATGTAACTTTGGTCTATATTATAAAAGTATAATCAATGTATTTGTAAATAGCTTCATGAACTATTTATTTGATTATTATATTTTGTTATTCCGATGCGAAATTCTGCATTTATTTTCTTTCTTTCTCTTTTTTTTTCCTTATTTACCCCATAACAATCTGCCCTTTTGAATGGTTTAAGTCTGACGTGCATGGTTTATCGTCGATTTAAATCGTCCGAAAAGGCAGGTCGTTACAGTGGTATCAGGGCTTTAGTTTAGCGATAGTCTTAGCTTTGTGGGGTCTGACTCATATAGAATAGGGCAGTAATATCCTAGAATGAGTCGCTAAGTGTATGAATATGAGAGAGAGTTTTTGTTAGTGTTATAAATGGTTTTGTGCTGTGTAAATTTGTTCTCTTTAGTATTTATAAATTCCAGTCAGTACATAGGATGCTATGACATCGATAGGGATTTCTAAACACTTAATAGGGCAGACAGACATAATATTGTTTTAAAGTATAGGTAAATTAAATGATTTTGCCTATTATATATTTTGTACATAAAATAATAAAATTTGTAAATGAAATAGTTGGATGTTATATGTTGTTTGATAGAAAGTCAGATTTTATAAACATTTGTTGGAAAATGATATTGTAAATAAAATGAATATTAATTGAAAGTTGAGAACTTAAGTTCCGGGAGTTTAAAAATTTCTATCGAAGGATTTTAGAATATAATAATAATATTGTATGGAAATATTTTCTAACATAAATATTTCAAGATGATTTGAAAGAAATGTTTTTTAAAAAGAATTTTTTTGAAGGAAATAAGTTTTGTACCCTCCTCTCTATCGCTAAGAAATAATTTCGGTGATGAGTGCATGCATCATCGACGTTCATTTTCGAGTTTCAAAGTGGGGAGACTGCTGTAGTAGTTTTACTACACATCTATTTTGATGAATAAAACCTTAATTTTTAATTTCGAAATATGATTTGATTTATAAAGGATAAATATATATTATTTTCTAAGTGATTAAAATGAACCCGAAGTTTACTTGTTAGATTTTCCGTTAATTAGTAATTTACAATTATTGAAATGAATGAAATCTTATTTTAATAATTGGAAGTTTCTAGAATGAAGAAAAATATAAGTAATTAGATGCTAGGTGATTGATGGTATATATGAAAAATTGGAAATTTGTAAGCTTATGGACATGAAAAATTTAGATGATGAATTATTGAACTTTGAAAAAAAAAAGTGAACAAGATGAACTTTTTTAACTTTCAGTTGCATCATTAAGATATATATAACTTTCCAAAATGTAAAAAAAAACGTTGTAATGTTAAATAGGATATGCAATACAATATTTTACAAGTAAACTTTAGTAAATGAAAGTGTTCAATGGAATTACTTTTATAAATAAGAATTCTGATATTATAAATTGTTATAAACTTAGGATTAATGGTTGAAATGTTACTAATTAAATGTAATAGAAGTGAATAATGTAAGAGAATGATTATAATCTTAAGTTAACATTTAAGCTATTTATGATTAGATTGAATAGTAAAAGGTGAATACTGTAAGTGAATAATTATAAACTAAAATTAATGTCGAAGTCACTTATAATTAAGTGAGTAACATATTAGTTGAATGATTATAACTTCCTAAATGTTTAAATGATTAGAAATGGAATTAACATTCAATAATACTATATATGGAATAATGAATGTGAAAATAATAATAATCTATAAATGGTGAATTGAATTGTAAAGAAACTTACCTAATAATGTATAATCCAATAACTGAAATAAAAAATAACTTATTTAAGTAATGAATGTAAAGTAATGAAATAAGCCTTATATGAATGAATGAAAATTAAAATTTGGTAAGTAATGAACGTGAATTAAAGAAAATCATTGTATGAAAAAAATGAATGAACAATAAATGATGTGAAAAAAATAAATAGAGTAAACCTAAAAATGTATACTGATTGATAATTGGATTAAAAGAGTTACTAATAATTTAAATGTTGATTAATAAATGAAATAATGTGCAATAAATTGAAATTGGATAGAATTAGTATAGTGTAAGTTGTTATTACATTTGTTTGTAAATAATAAACTTACGTATGTTATTAAATATAGAAATGGTGAAAATTGTTATTTGTTACCAATTTATTTAGTTAATTATAATTAATTAATTAAAGTTCTACGAAAGTTGAGTTAAGACGATAACTAAAAAATATGAATGTAACAAAATGTATAGGAATGTCAATTATATTCATTAGGCAATAATTGATTTAATAAAAAGAGTGAAACAAAGATAAATTAATTTACTGGGATTGAAACTATAATTAATGCAAAACTCGACAAAAATTCAATATAATTGGAAAATTGCAATTAATAAATAAAAGGTTGTAAACTTGGAATAATAATGTAATAAGACATAATCCAATGTTAAAATATATGCATAGAGTAATGAATGACGAATTAAAAAGGACGGAAATCATGTATAATCAATTTATTGGAATTAAATTATAATTCACTGGATTTAATTATAGTTGAAATTGAACATTGTACTTAGTGTAATATATAACATTGAATTGACAAGTAAATTTGTATTAAATCATTGTAAATGTCTGAGTAATCAAAAATGATAGATTTTTTTAATTATAAAATTTGGATTGGATAAGTGATTTAATTAATTTAATATTAATTTATTAAATTAATGTGAAAATAGCCATTTTGGCCACTATCTCGATTTTGACGAAACTAGTTTCATCGGATCTGTAACGGTGAATTATTGTAAGATTTCAAGTTTCGTAGCGATCGGACTTGTTGTGTGATCGTATGACTTGAAACGCGCAGAAATCATTTAATTGAAATCAATTTGAAATAAGTCGATTTTAAAGCTAACTTCTTTATAGGATGGAATTAGGACTTGAAATATGTTTCATGGAGTTTAAAAAAATCAAAAACAAATATTTTAATATATGGGATGACCCATTTTCGTTTTGAGTCAGAATGGGCTTTTTTGGTCGCGTAGTCGTTTCAATCAATCCGATTTAAGCCATTCATCTCTAATTTAGATCTACTTATGTATAGGCTATCATAAACCCTAATTGTTTCTCATTTCTTATTACTGTATGTACATTTATCTCAGGCTATCTCCTTCTTCTAATTGCAGAAACAAAATTTCCAGTTTCAAAACCCTATTCCAATTTCAAAATCAAACTCCTACAAACCCTATCATACTATATACTTTTTTGAAGCTCTCAACAAGCGTAATCCACTAGTGCGGTTCATTACTCGAATCATGTAACCATTTTTCTAGAAATCACTGAATTAATTTCGGCCGTCTATATGAAATTTTGACGATCCAACGGTGGATCGTCAACCGTTCGATGATCGGAGGGTGTAATGTTGTAAAGGAGGAGGAGCAGCACTCATCCATGGGCATGCATTATGTCAGTAGTGCCGAATGGTCTCGAATGGCGTGATAATAGCGGTAGTGACGCATTGAACTGGGAATGATAGTGGAGGTCGCGGCAGTACAGGAAGGGGCGGCGTGGTCTGGGCGGTCTCGTGGTGATGTCTGATTAGTGTGGCGATGGCCGTAGGCGATAACATTTGGAGTTTAGCCGGCAGCTGAGGATTTTGATCGAGATAGTGGTCGCATTCTTTATGACAGGGTAGCGCTAGTGTTTCGCGCAAAGGAAAGGTGACGTGGCAAAGCTTTTTTCTTTCTATTATTTAATTTGAAATTTATATGTTCTAACCATCGTATCTTTTGCATACGAAATCGAATTCGCATGCGGTTTTGTCCGCTGGGATTGTATCTAAATTTAAGACATTTTGGCAATTGTTTGATTTTTGAGACAGTTCAAATTTGGGCCTCATTTTGGATTTCAAATCAATTAGAAATCAAAGGTGAGTGTTTTAACCCACTTACAACTTTTAGATTATCTTATGTTAGTTAAATTAAATTTATGATATGATTAGAAATTTATTGTTTGATGTTTGGTATGCTTAAATTGCTTCTATAGTTAAATTTGACTTTTACTGCATTTAATCATCGTTTAATTTAATATTAAATTCAATTGTCAATTTAATACCTGTTAATGATAATCAGTTATCTATTGATGTTTATTGGTCTATTTGGATGATGATTATGACGGATGTTTGATTATTGATACTAGATGACTGGATGTCGTATTTTTATATTGTTATAACACTGCAAGTTCTCTATGGGTTGAAATGATACATACCCGAATGATCAATAGATTATGGAAAAATCGTTATGGGTTGAAATGATAGGCTCGAGCGATTTTATGGATTTTATTTTTAGTCGGGATTGCGGTTTGAAATGATATATAACCATAAAATTTTAAATTGTTGATTGAAATGATAAATATTCATATTACTTGACAATAGGGTAGAAAATTATATACGGACACCAGATTGGTTAAATTAAATGATTTTAATGCCTTAAACCTTGAATTCAGTTAACTGATGTTTCGGAATAGAAAGTGATCTCTATAAACTGAATTAGGTTCGAAAATCCAACCATTAATGTTGACATTGGAATTGATTTAATAAATTGTTCAAAGGATTTAAGTTGGAATTTCAAGGATGAATTGTCAATTATAAATGAATTTTATCAAAATCGTGTTATTGAAATGTTTGAATATAACTTAAAATCTATTTAAACTAATTTAACCAATTTGAAACTATTTTAATTTGTTTTAATCTATTATAACCTATTTAATCCATTTTACCTATTTAATCTATGTTAAATGTATTTAATCTATTTTAAATCTATTTCATATATTTCAAATTTATTTAATCTATTTTAAATCTATTTAAATCATCTTAAACCTAATTTAATAAAATTTAAGTGTAATTAAACTATTTTAACCATTCAAACTACTAAAATCTATTTTAAACTATTTAAATCATTTAAACTATTTTAGAGTACTTTAACTATTTTAAACAAATTTTTTTTAGACCTATTACAACTATTTATGACCATCTAAACTATTTTCTAAAATTTCAGACTGTGAAAAGTTGAAGTATGTATATTTAAATCCTTGATAATGATATAACCTAAGTTGGTATTTGAAATTTGATACCTTTTTGTGTAATGACATATTCGAGTAAATATAATGATTTTGGAATAAGGATTTGATTTACCTATCTTATCAACATTTTCAAATGCGAGATGATTTTGAAATGGAATATGATTTTTGAAAGTGAATATGGTTTTGGAAGTGAATATGATTACAAAAGTGATATGGTTTGAAATCGAATATGATATTTTGATATAAATTATGAATTGACTTTTGAAATGTAAAAGAACCATCCGGTGTGAAATAAGCGTTTGGTTGTTGAAGAGACCAGGATCAAATATTGTCATACTCTCTGCCAATACCGAAAACCACTTTAACAACTGTGTACGTGGTGGAGACTCCAGAAATGAAGTAGGATGGTTTGGCGAACGACTCTGTATGAGGTATTTACGTGACCCTGACTCCCTTGAGTCAGCTTAGATGTGACTAAACAGGAGCTATACCTAGCCAAGTGAGGTCATTCCTCCTATCGGGCACATTTCTTCGATACAATTCTTTGACTTTGTGATTGATTTGGTGGCCACCCTTGATTATGATTATGGGAGTGTGTTCCGAGGTGGGCGATAGTTGCTGTTATGCGTTACCACTAGTCCGGGAGTTCAATTGGTATATTTACCCTGGCATTGTCTCGAGTGTCATGTTCACATATCCTATCGTGCCTTCTACGAGTTTGTTTTGGGTCATACCTATGGAGTGCTCCCCGTTTGCCCACCTACAGGTAAAGTTTACAATATCTGTATAGACTACGACATTGTATAAGACGTATTAAGAGGGATATGGGTAATGCCTTAACGCTATTTCAATACTTTAACTTACTATAGATACTATTATAATAGTGTATTGTACTATGTGTGTAGATTGTTTAACGGATCCTTAGGAGATGGGAATCCCGAACATCTCTTAAGTTATTGCACTCATGTTGACACTGGATATGAGATGTCAAACCCCGTAAACATCTCCGACGCCATTACACTCATATTTATTTACTGTAGATTTAGATTACATAATATCTTTTAGTTTTGACTCGAGTGTTTTATCTTTTCGATTCGCTCGGGTCAGTCTGAGCTTTTCAGTTTATCGAAGACAGCTTTCTAGAGGATGAAGATGAAGATTTTATACTATTATCTTCTATTATGTTTATTCCATTGCATCATGTTGTTCCGCTTCATTTACTTATTTATTCTTGTTGTATGTAACTCTGATCTGTATTATAAAAGTATAATCAATGTATTTGTAAACAGCTTCATGAACTGTTTATTTTATCATTATATTTTGTCATTCTGCTGCAAGATTCTGTATTTATTTTCTTTCTTTCTCTGCTTGTTCTTATTTGCCTCATAACAATATGTCATTTTGAATGGTTTGAGTCTGACATGTGTGGTTTATCATCGATTTAAATCGTCCAAAAAGGCAGGTTGTTACATGTTAATACAACATAAAAATACTAAGCCCACTTCGAGGGAGAAATCATGGTATATAGGATCATCCGCTATTATGCGGGGCGCATATTGCCTCATCCACTCCAATCGATGGATTATATCCAACTACTAATATATATACTACTATATATAGCATAGCATCCAACATGTAATAATTATTATCAATTTATCTAATCATCCAACAATTAATTTTTAATCGCTATAAATTAAACTAGTCAACCAAATTGAGTGAGACTTACTCACCTTGATTTTTTTTCTTTTGAAACTGCCAATCGTTTCAAATTAATTCTATGGTATAGATTCCGCAGCTATGAACCCCACACGACTGATTTCATAGCTTTTGGACCTCGTATAGATAAATTATTTACAGGATTTAATTTAATTTCTAATGGTAAAATTTAATTTAATTATAGGATTTTGCCTCCACCGTCTCGTATTACTCAATATCTCAAGAATTAAATCTTTGCCACAACTATAAAAAAGTGAATCACCCGACATCTTGGAAATCACCACCGCTTGCTCCACCTTAGTTGACCCAACATCGATCCAGTGCACCTCCTCCTCATAATGATATTCCATTTCGTCCTCTCTGTTAATCATCTCCACTTAAGCACTATCCTCCTGACCCAGCTCAAACATCCTATGCCACCAGTTTCGAAATGCGATTCATCCCCTCCACTACTGCAAGAAGATTTCACGACCACTGCCTCCCTCAAACTGGAACTGTCGCAACTTCAAAGTGGAGCCGCACATCTTCCAACTCCCTCTCCAACCACCAATCAATGCCGATGACCAAATCCAAACCCTAGAACATTTAAATCCCCACTTCGTCCAAGAACTAACATGCCTCACAACCCGCTACATCGAGTTCCCTAATCGGTTCTCGCGGCTTACGCATCCCTCAATCGTAATTTTTTTAATCGCGTGATAATTTTTTTTTCTATTTCTTTTTTTATTGGATGAATTCAATTTCATATTCTATTTTATCTTGCATGAAAAGGAAGAGGGGTGTGTTACTTAAGAAAAGGAGTAAGCATGATATAGGTGGGTCGGCTTGCATTGGAAGGAAAGGCTGAGTGTTGACTTTCAAAAAGTTTTAACATTATTTAATGATAAAATACCTCACTTAATATAACTTAAAACATCAAACTCCTATCAAGGCGTGCCGCCTGGCATTCCTAAGGTTATACCGCAATTTCGAATCCAATGGAACAAGTTTCGAAACCTAATTCGACGTATGTGGAAGATAGTTTTAAAATTGACTACTCAAATTAAATTCAATTAAATTATTTCTAGACATTTTCAGATTGCACGACCAAAAGGCAAATCCAAACGATACGAAATTTGAAATTCGATAAACACTATTATGGATCCAATGGAACTGGTTTCGTCAAATTCCGAGATTATACCCCTGATCGCTTATTTTAATCGTCGATTACAAAAATTGGCGAAATTACTTGAATTTCCAGTTTTTAAAACTTAGTAACTAAATTCTAATTAAATAGAATTTACATCAACATTGGAAATCGTTTCGATTTTAAATTCATCTCCATTTCAATTATTTTTCCGTTTTGTATTCCGATAAATCGATATATTTGAAATTTAATTTCAAATCCATCTGTTCAACCAAAAATCTTCATATTTCAAAAATCGATTTATATCCCTAATCAATATTTAAAGCCATTTATATATTTAAAATCAAACGTCGAAAAATCTAGGTCGTTACAATCAGTTAATATTACACCCACTTATAAAGAAATATTAAATATATTAATGAATTATTTCAACATCTTCTTAGATAATATTCACTTTTTACTTCTAAATCTAATTATTAGCATTTCAAAACATTAACTTAAGTTTATAACATTCAATGCACATCTAAATTCCTATTTATAGAAATAATTCCATTGAACACTTCAATTATTTAAGTTTTACTTGTATAATATTCTATTACATATTCCTACTTAACATTACAACTTTTTAAACATTTTTTGCAAGTTATATATATGTCTTTTAGAATATAATTGAATGTTACACAACTTTATCTCATTTAATTTAGTTAACAAAATGTTCAATAATTACATCTTCTAAAATTTCATATCTTTTGATATACAAGTTACAAATTTCCAATTTCTTATATATTTCATTAAACACTAAGCATCTAATTCTTATTCTCATTTTAGACGTTTCCATCCATTAATATAGTCAAGATTTCATTCATTATGATAATTAAGATTTCAAAATTACAGAAACTTAAGAACTAAATGCAGGGTTTCATTTTCAAATCCTTTTAAAATAATATATATATATATATATATATATATGTGTGTGTGTGTGTGTGTGTATGTGTATGTATAATCATATCTTTTATATATATCCAAATCATATTAAAAATTAATATTTAGTTATTAAAAAAAAAGTGTAGTAAAACTACTACAACGGTCTTTCCACGCTAAAACTCGAAAATGAATGTCGATGATGCATGCACTCATCATCGAAATTATTTTTCAACTGCAAGAGAGGGGAGTACAAAACTTATTTCATTTTTAAAAAAAAAAATTCAAATCACATTGAAAATATTTCTATCCGAAAATACTTTCAAATAATACTAATATTATATTCCAAAATCTTTTAAAAACTATTTCAAAACCCTAGATTTAAGTCTTTAAATTTCCAATCTATATTTACTTTATTTGTAAATCTTATTTTGCAATCAATATTTATAAAATTTCACTTCCTAACAAACAAACATATCATATACAACTATATCCATTTATAAAAATTATTCTATTAAATACAAAACATAATACTATGTAAAATTATTTCATTTACCAATATTTCAAAACAATATCGTGTCGGTCTGCCATACTCAGTGTTTAGAAATCCCTACAGATGCCATAGCGTCCTATGTAATGACCATAATTTATAAATATTAAACAGAACAGCTTAAACAATATAAAAACATTTTTATAACACTAACAAATACGCTCTCTCATATATATACTCAGACAAACTCATTCTAGGGTATCACCAACCTATCTCTAATGAGTCAATACCCACAAAGCTAAGGTTATCGCTAAACCAAAGCTCTGATACCAAATGTAATGACCCACCTTTTTTGATGGTTTCAATTGACAATAAACCTCACATGTCAAACTCAAACCGTTCAAAAGGGAGGATTGTTATGGGGTAAATAAGAAAAAGAAGAGAAAGAAATAAAACAAACACAAAATCTGAGAACGAAATGACAAAATATAATAATCAAATAACAGTTCATGAAACTGTTATACAAATAAAATTTGATTGCACTTTTACAATACAGATCAGAGTTACATACAGTAGGAATAAATAAATAATGCAGCAGAACAACATGATGCAGTGGGATAAATATAATAAATAATAATAGTACTAAATCTTCGTCTTCATCCTCCAAAAATAAGGTCTTCAATACACTAAAAAGCTCAGACTAAACCGAGCGTAATGAAAAGACAAAACACTCAAGTCAGAACTAAAAGATCTTATGTAAGTTAAATCAACAGTAAATAAATATGAGTGTGACGGCTTCAGAGAGGTGTGCGGGGTTTGACATCTCTTATCCTGTGTCTAACATGCATGCAATTTCTTAAGACATGTTCGGGATTCCATCTTTTGAGGATCCGTTAAACTATCTACATACATAGTAAAATACGCTATTATAATATGTCTATGACAAAGTAAAGTATTAAAATAGCATTAAGGCATTACTCATATCCCCATTAACACATTTTTATATATTCACATAGTCTATACAGATACTGTAAGCCCCACCAAACCGACGGGAAACTCAGGGAGCACTGCAAAGGTACTGTAACGACCCGTAATTTCGCTACTTCGAAAATGAAAGATTTCGCTCGATTTAAATTTAAAAGGAGTTTAAATCTTAAATAAACATGTTAAATAATAAATGATTATCTATTCATATAGTTAATAAGTTTGAAAAGTATAAATTTGGATTTTAGAACAAATCGACAAAAGTTAAGTTTTGTTAAAAATAAATAAAGGCTTGAATAAATGGATTTTAAATATTTATTTAAAAAGATAAGTCTTATTTAAAACATCTAATAAAGATAATAAAAGTATGTTAAAAGATTTAAAAGTTTGTTAATAATCGTTTTACAAAAATAACCAAAATTTGTCGCATTTTGTCAGTTTTACGTACACTGTAAAATTAGAGATTTTCATATTATTTAAATATGATTGTAAAATATAAAGAGACTTGTATTAATTTATTTAAAGAATTAAAAATTTCATTTTAAAGTTTGGTTTACTCTAATATATAGCTTAATAAAAACGTCAAATTTTGAGTGTATAATTTGTTGTCAAAAACGCCGTTTTTAACCAAAACAAGTTGTCGACAAGTTGTTGCAACTTGATACATTTTCAAACTTATAAATACAAGTTTACAAACTATATAAATATTATACATTTAGCACTAAAAACAAAAAGAGTTTACTTTTGAAAATATTTACATAAATGTATAAAAAGTAAAAAGCATGATTTGACAAATTTAAAAATTATTAACCCTTTTATAAAACAACATCATTATTCTACTTCATATCTTATTAATAAGAAGCTATGTTTATACATAGGAAAGGAACAAATGCAAAAGTGAAAAGAAAGCTAATGAAAGGAGTTAATGACACATACATACATGCATTTAATGCAAATAAAATCATTCCAAAGTCTTCTCTTTAAACACAAAATCTAAGAAGGTAATCATTCCTCTTTCTTACCATCACCATTAATACATATCAAATCACTTTTTTCACATAAAAGAAAAGTATATTTAAATTCAAAAATGAAGAGGGCACTTATGTCATTTACCACTAAATATGTTCACTTATAAATACAAGCACACCTCTCTTCATTTTCATTACACTTTCATTTCATAAAATTTCCAAAAACCTTCTCTACTTCCACCATTTCCCTTCTACCTTCAAGCTATCACCTCCATACTCCAAACCATCAGCTTACATCACCTTACACAAGCCAAACTACCACCTACACACCTCCTCCTCACCCAAAACCCACGCCTACACCCCCACACCACCCTAGGCCGAGCACACCCTCCCAAAACCCGAGCCCTACCCCTTAGGCCGAGCCTCCCTAGTCCAAGCCGAGCCCACACAAGCCCAAGCCGAGCTCCACACCCCCTAGGCCAAGCACTACCCTCTCCTACCCTCTCCTACACGCCTAAACCCTAAGGCCGAACCCTCCTCTTTATATAAAAAAAGAGAAAGAAAAAGAAAGGAAAACAAAAGCATTCGAAAAAGAAGCAATAAAGGCGAGACGTTGGAAAATAGCCCGTTAGCGAGAAACGCATATCTCACATTAAAGATTGACGGAGTGGATATTATGGTGAGAAATTCTCACCGCTTTTTGAATATTATTGATTATCATGCTTAATTGTTATGTTAGATAATCACCATTTGATGATATGGATGTTTGATTTAATGTTTGAATATGTTGGATAATCCATAGTAATGTTATGACATTTACCGTATGGAAAATATTGATGTTATATGGATGTTGTATGGTTGTTATGATAGTTTGGATATCAAATTCCTATTAGTTAAGTAATCACTTTGTTTAGTAAGACCATATTTTAGTAATATGAGAAATTGTGGAAAAATAAGTCTCTTTTCATTTAAAAGTGAAATTAAAGTTAAAATGAAAGAGAATTTGAAATTTGAAGTGAATCGGATTTGAAAAGGGTAGTTAATTAGAAATTGAAATTAAGATTGAAATTGAAATCGATTTTGAAAAAAAGTGAAGTTTAGTTTGATATTGAATTGAAGTTTAAATTGAGATTAGGTTTGAAATCTAAGTTTTAAATGTGTTTAATCTGAGATTAATTGAAATTGAGTTGAAATTGGAATTTAAAATTTAATATTAAAAAAATGGAAATAAAATAATATTATAATATGATAATAGTGAAAATATATTTTAAATACTTTAAAAAGTGAAAATATTGATTTAAAATGATTTGTAATGATTTTATAAGTGTTGAAATCAAATTTGAATTGATTATTTCAAATATTGAAAAATAAGTTAAACTAGACGCGTCGTGCAACGGTAGTTCGCGATTTCGCGCCGAAAAGTTCAAATGAGTGTATAGAGTGGAATATAGCTCGAAATTCTTCGAGATAAGAAAATTTGGGACTATTATATCCATATCTTCTAAATGAAGAAAGAAAATCAATGTTTTGATAAGTATATTTTGAATTAAGTCCAAATCAATTTTCTAGAAAAATCGCGCTAGTGCAGTTTAGTGACCATAACACGAAATTTGTTTAAATAGATGTTTTTAATTATGGAAAAATATGGAAAAATATGGAATAAATTTGATAAATCTATTTAATGGTTTAAAAGAGATTGGGATTGGAAAATATGAATTATCGAATGTTTAAAAGTTGTTTAATTCAAAATAAGCTTATTTAGCTCTTTCCGTAGCACTTAATGTTGCGAATTGTATAACTTTTGGAATATAAGTTTAAATGTAAAGACCTTTCTCAGAATCAATTGTGAATGTTTTTAAAAGGATAATTAAGCATTTTGAAAGATTATTTGGAATATTTATAAGCAATTCCAAAATAATGTTGAAAATCTGAGTATGCGGAAACGACTAGTACATTTGTCCCGCCTGTGAGATCTGGAAAGATAAAACAAGGTGTTTAACTAAGGTTAGAGATGGAGCAACCAGTGCCCCGAACTTACCTGGCCTATGTTTTCTTTTCTTAGGCGAGGGGTGGAATGGATCGAAAGGAAAGCCCGGATACTGTTAAATAAAAAGATTCTGTTAAATTTTTCAAAATAAAAGAAGATTGGTATTATCCAAATGTTAAGCAATCTCCAGAATGGATGATTTCTATTAACTAAAAATGTTTATTAAGGTTGATTTAGGGTTTATCGTAAACGATGTCTTAAATAACATTGTTTTTGACCCACTTAAAAGTTAAAGAATTTGATTGAAAGTTAAGTAAAGAATTTTGAGATATTTTCCAAGGCAGAAGAATAAATTTCTTAGAAATCACTCTAAGTCAAAAGAAAGAGAATTCGAAATCATCCGAAAAGAATTAAAGTGAAAAGAGACTTAATAAATTCTATATACTCATATTCACTTTTATCGATGATTGGATTTCGAAGGAACCGGAGTCGGATTTGGTTAATTCCTATCCGAAAACCACTTCGAACTAATGTATACGTTCGAACGTGAAGACTTGTTGAAGATGATGATTTTGAAGACCGTGGATCTTCATAGCGTAAGGACTGCTTATTGAACATGCTCTGGGTAGCTCCCAATTATAAATTTATTTATAGCAGTACTCTCCTCGTAATGGAGATTTTGCGGATTGCAAGGGCTTCTCGCCTAGTAATGGCCGAGGAAAGTGCCTTCGGTTTGTCCTGTTCCTGGACAACTTGTATGGACGTTTGTCTGACATTGCATTTCTAACGATTACGTACATTGGTTTTTACAAACGTACATCAGTGGTGGCGGAGAAGGCAACTACTCTTAGCTTAACACCCTCCTTGAGACATACGAGTTTAAGGGTTGTATTTTTGTGGAAGGCAATTAGTAGTTAAATGGAAATGGCAATGTGGCATTCAAAGATGTGATATGTGCTTTGTTAAAAGGTAATCGTTTGCCTCAAGCCTCATCAAACTGGAAATGACCGAAACAGGATTAGATGCAGCAGGGCTAAGTGGGTTATTCCCAAGTAGGGTATGATCATTCCCTTCTAGATATATTTCTTCCCGCTATGACGTTCGCGATGTATATTAATGTGGTGTATGGAAAACGAGCGCTCGGTTAAAGGTCGGTAACGACCGGGGGATGACATATTCGGTACTATCCAGTTAAAGAGGTAGGCTGGTCTTGTGTTGGTAGAGGGCAGATGTTCTGTGCCTCGGGACATCCATCTAGAGGTGTACCCATTTCGGAAGGTAGATCCTGCGCCAGGTCATTTGTATGGAAATCCATTCTCCAATAAGAACCTACGGACTTGATTGTAAACCTATTATGCTGGAATTTAATCAATGTAACAATTTCGGCTAAGATTAATAAGTTTATTTGCAAATGTTTTCAAAGAATGTCATTAGAAATAATATCAAAAGTTTTGATATAAAAGTGTTTTAGTTATCATAAGGTAAAAACCCGTCCGTGTTTATGTGTCGGCGTGGTCTTATGAGATACTCTTTCTTTTCAAAGGATCTTTATAAAAAGCTGATATATGACACTGTCATTTATTGTTGAGTTTTTCTCAAGCTGGTTTATCAAGCCTGATCCGGGTATTTTCAATACTCAGGTCAGATCCGAGTAGTTTGAGGATAGTTGAAGACAATTGGAGTTTCCAGAGGAGAGCTGGAGATATTCATCGACGTATGGACATATTCCTTTATTGCCTTTGCTTAGTGTATTTTGTTTGATGTTTGTCAGCATTTGTAAGGGCAGATTTTATAACTGTCCAAGCTGAATTTAGGTTGGACTCTGATATATGTATTTAAAAGTTTTTCGTTGTAAAGATTATTATTGAAATAATATATGTTATTCCATTCATGTGAGATTCTGTTCTGTCTACTTTTCTTTATCACCCTCAAAGATCAGTCTTTTCATGCAATTTGAGTTAGACATGTGTGTGTTATTGTCGATTCGAAAGGTACGGGAAAACGTGCCTTTACATTTGGTATCAGAGCTGAAGGTTAAGCGAGAACCTTGGCTTTGTTATGGGTAAAGTCTCATCAGAGATAGGATTAGTAATATCCTAGGATGAGTAACTCATTAGAGATAGGGTTAGCAACACCCTAGAATGAGTTATGAGAGTATTATATATATTGAGCGCGTATCTGTTAATTTTATAAAAATGATTTTGTTTTAAAGGAAATGGGTAAATGAAATAATTTTACCTTTGGTTTATATTATAAATATTAAAGGGAATGCTATTACCTTTTGGGTTAGAAGTTAAGGATTGATTGTGACTTTACTTAGTGAAACTAAAATACGAATATCCTGTGATTAGAATTGCACAATTTGACTATAAGATATTTCATATAGGATCAGTTAGTTGAAAGCTAGAATTTAGAACTTTAATCATATACCCTTAGATACTTAGTATTAATTAATAATAATGATTAAGTGATTATCATAATGGATAGATTTAAAATCTAAGTACAAATATCTTGTGAAGTAGAATTCACAATTTGAATGTAAGATATTTGATGATATTATTGAAGTTAGAAGTTGTAATTGGAGAACGTAATAAAAAATAAATAAAAATAAATAAAAATAAATTATTATCAATAAGATAGAAAAAGATAAGCCAAGATTGAAATTTGGGGTAAATATAATATAAAAAGATAAGTTGTATAACTTATAAAGGAGTTAAGTTAATTTGAAATTTAGACACTTTGATTAGGTTAAAAGTCAAAGTAAAATTTAGGAATAAGAGATATAAAAAAATATCATCCTAATATAAAAACTTTGAATTAGTGATACGTGTAGGGCAACATTTGTAATTCAAAATGAACTAAGATTAGAAGTGGATATTTTTGAATTATATGTTAGTAGTTTAATTGTTAGATGAAAAAGGTTAATACCAAATACCTCGTGAATTAAGTTTCACAATTTGACTATAAGGTATTTGATGGATTTAAGATCAAGAAATTGATTTAGAAAATGGATAGGTAAATAAGTTAAGTAAGTTAATCATAGAATCAGTAAGAAAAAAGTGTACACTTAGTAAAGTTGTCTTATTAATATATGGATTGGATAAATAATAATAGCTAAATGGAAACCTTGGGTAAAGAAAACTAAGGATTGAGTTTTATAACTTATTTATTTGGAATAGTAGAATTCCTCATTTGTTGAAGACCCTAATTGAAGTGATGATGGTTTGAAGATTTGGGATATGTATATATACTCTTAGGAAGTAAAAGTATATTATACAAGTTTAAGTCATATTTATGAGCTTAAGTAATAATGGATTTAGTAAAAGGTAAATGGTTGTGAAATAAACTTGGATTAATAGAAGTTTTGAAAAAATGTTTTAGGTAAAGATGAATGTGAATAAGTATATAAGTTAAACGTAGATCATTTTGGCACATAAAATTTTGGATCTAAGATTTGAGTATAGAACTTTGAGGTGTTTACACCAATCCGAAAAAGGATTTATCACTCGATTCTTGATGGCGAACATTGATGAGAGTTTATGATTATGTACACAAGTTTTCTATCATAGTTGAGAGCTATGCAAGTAAAGCAAGGGTTTGTGATTAAGAAGTCTGATCAAAGTCGTCGCTAGAAAATCGAGGGATCGATACTAGTTCAAAACAAAAGTTGTGGATTTAAATAATAGATCGAATCAAATATCACATATAGTATGATGTGTTGGGTCTGTCTACATAGTAGTTAGACAGTTATCTCAAATAGTAGGCACTAAGATATAGTGGTTGGACTGATGTTGTGGTATGTATATATAGACGTCAGGTAAAGTGCATGTTGAGGTCAGGGAATGAGTTATGGGATGTATTCATTTATCTTGATATAGTATCAGTGTGGTTGTTTTTGGATGCATAGTCTTGTTTGGTTGTTATATATATTATCTTAAGTGTGAAGTGTACACTAGGATGGGTAGAATAAAAATTTAAACTTGATGTATGTATATATAACCTTAAGTACATGATAAATACTCAGGTTAGTGTGGAAAATCTTGGTATGTATGTTTGGCATCATCTTTTTTTAGTGTTGTTATGATATCGGCCTTCTTCTTTTCTATCATCAGTAGAAATAAACCAAATTATTTGAGGAGATGAGTATGGGATAGATTCTTTTGTCTTTGATTTCATTTCGAGGACGAAATGCTTTTAAGTAGGGGAGAATGTAACGACCCGTAATTTCGCTACTTCGAAAATGAGAGATTTTGCTCGATTTAAATTTAAAAGGAGTTTAAATCTTGAATAAACATGTTAAATAATAAATAATTATCTATTCATATAGTTAATAAGTTTGAAAAGTATAAATTTGGATTTTAGAACAAATCGACAAAAGTTAAGTTTTGTTAAAAATAAATAAAGGCTTGAATAAATGGATTTTAAATATTTATTTAAAAAGATAAGTCTTTTTTTAAAACATCTAATAAAGATAATAAAAGTATGTTAAAAGATTTAAAAGTTTGTTAATAATCGTTTTAAAAAAATAACCAAAATTTGTCGCATTTTGTCAGTTTTACGTACACTGTAAAATTAGAGATTTTGATATTATTTAAATATGATTTTAAAATATAAAGAGACTTGTATTAATTTATTTAAAGAAGTAAAAAGTTCATTTTAAAGTTTGGTTTACTCCAATATATAGCTTAATAAAAACGTCAAATTTTGACTGTATAATTTGTCGTCAAAAACGCCGTTTTTAACCAAAACAAGTTGTCGACAAGTTGTTGCAACTTGATATATTTTCAAACTTATAAGTACAAGTTTACAAACTATATAAACATTATACATTTAGCACTAAAAACAAAAAGAGTTTACTTTTGAAAATATTTACATAAATGTATAAAAAGTAAAAAGCATGATTTGATAAATTTAAAAATTATTAAACCTTTTATAAAATAACATCATTACTCTACTTCATATCTCATTAATATGAAGCTATGTTTATACATAGGAAAGGAGTAAATGCAAAAGTGAAAAGAAAGCTAATGTAAGGAGTTAATGAAACATACATACATGCATTTAATGCAAATCAAATCATTCCAAAGTCTTCTCTTTAAACACAAAATCTAAGAAGGTAATCATTTCTCTTTCTTACCATCACCATTAATCAAATCACTCTTTTTCATATAAAAGAAAAGTATATTTAAATTCAAAAATGAAGAGGGCATTTATGTCATTTACCACTAAATATGTTCACTTATAAATACAACCACACCTCTCTTCATTTCCATTACACTTTCATTTCATAAAATTTCCAAAAACCTTCTCTACTTCCACCATTTCCCTTCTACCTTCAAGCTATCACCTCCATACTCCAAATCATCACCTTACATCACCTTACACAAGCCAAACTACCACCTACACACCTCCTCCTCACCCAAAACCCACCCCTTCACCCCCACACCAACCTAGGCCGAGCACACCCTCCCAAAACCAGAGCCCTACACCCTAGGCCGAGCCCCCCTAGTCCAAGCCGAGCCCACACAAGCCCAAGCCGAGCTCCACACCCCCTAGGCCAAGCACCACCCTCTCCTACACGCCTAAACCCCAATGACGAACCCTCCTCTTTATATAAAAAAAGAGAAAGAAAACGTAAGGAAAACAAAAGCATTCGGAAAAGAAGCAATAAAGGCGAGACGTTGGAAAATAGCACATTAACGAGAAACGCGTATCTCACATTAAAGATTGACGGAGTGGATATTATGGTGAGAAATTCTCACCGCTTTCTGAATATTATTGATTATCATGCTTAATTATTATGTTAGATAATCACCATTTGATGATATGGATGTTTGATTTAATGTTTGAATATGTTGGATAATCCGTAATAATGTTATGACATTTACCGTATGGAAATTATTGATGTTATATGCATGTTGTATGGTTGTTATAATAATTTGGATATCAAATTCCTATTAGTTAAGTAATCACTTTGTTTAGTAAGACCATATTTTAGTAATATGAGAAATTGTGGAAAAATAAGTCTCTTTTCATTTGAAAGTGAAATTAAAGTTAAAATGAAAGAGAATTTGAAATTTGAAGTGAATCGGATTTGAAAAGGGTAGTTAATTAGAAAATGAAATTAAGATTGAAATTGAAATCGATTTTGAAAAAATGTGAAGTTTAGTTTGATATTGAATTGAAGTTTAAATTGAGATTAGATTTGAAATCTAAGTTTTAAATGTGTTTAATTTGAGCTTAGAATTGAAATTGAATTGAAATTGGAATTTAAAATTTAATATTAAAAAAGGGAAATAAAATAATATTATAATATGGTAATAGTGAAAATATATTTTAAATACTTTAAAAAGTGAAAATATTGATTTAAAATGATTTGTAATGATTTTATAAGTGTTGAAATCAAATTTGAATTGATTATTTCAAATATTGAAAAATAAGTTAAAACTAGACGAGTCGCGCAACGGTAGTTCGCGATTTCGCGCCAAAATGTTCAAATGAGTGTATAGAGTGGAATATAGCTCGGAATTCTTCGAGATAAGAAAATTTGGGACTATTATATCCGTATCTTCTAAACGAAGAAAGAAAATCAAAGTTTCGTTAAGTAGATTTTGAATTAAGTCCAAATTAATTTTCTAGAAAAATCGCGCTAGTGCAGTTTAGTGACCATAACAGGAAATTTATTTAAATGGATGTTTTTATTTATGGAATAAATTTGATAAATCTATTTAATGGTTTAAAAGAGATTGGGATTGAAAAATATGAATTATCGAATGTTTAAAAGTTGTTTAATTCAAAATAAGCTTATTTAACATTTTCCGTAGCACTTAATGTTGCGAATTGTATAACTTTTGGAATATAAGTTTAAATGTAAAAACGTTTCCCATAATCAATTGTGAATGTTTTTAAAAGGATAATTAAACATTTTGAAAGATTATTTGGAATATTTATAAGCAATTCCAAAATAATGTTGAAAATCTAAGTATGCGGAAACGACTAGTACATTTGTCCCGCCTGTGAGATCTGGGAAGATAAAACAAGGTGTTTAACTAAGGTTAGGGACGGAGCAACTGGTGCCCTGAACTTACTTGGCCTATGTTTTCTTTTCTTAGGCGAGGGATGGAACGGATCGAAAGGAAAGCCCGAATACTGTTAAATAGAAAGATTCTGTTGAATTTTTCAAAATAAAAGAAGATTGGTATTATCCAAATGTTAAGCAATCTCCAGAATGGATAATTTCTATTAACTAAAAATGTTTATTAAGATTGATTTAGGGTTTATCGTAAATGATGTCTTAAATAACATTGTTTTTGACCCGCTTAAAAGTTAAAGAATTTGATTGAAAGTTAAGTAAAGAATTTTGAGATATTTTCCAAGGCAGAAGAATAAATTTCTTAGAAATCACTCTAAGTTAAAAGAAAGAGAATTCGAAATCATCCGAAATGAATTAAAGTGAAAAGAGACTTAATAAATTCTATATACTCATATTCACTTTTATCGATGATTGGATTTCGAAGGAACCGGAGTCGGATTTGGTTAATTCCTATCCGAAAACCACTTCGAACCAATGTATACGTTCGAACTTGAAGACTTATTGAAGATGATGATTTTAAAGACCATGGATTTTCATAGCATAAGGACTGCTTGTTGAACATTCTCTGGGTAGCTCCCAATTATAGAGTTATTTATAGCAGTGGTCTCCTCGTAATGGAGATTATGCGGATTGCAAGGGCTTCTCGCCTAGTAATGGCCGAGGAAAGTGCCTTCGGTTTGTCCTGTTCCTGGACAACTTGTCTGGATGTTTGTCTGACATTGCATTCTAATGATTACGTACATTGGTTTTTACAAACGTACATCAGTGGTGGCGGAGAAGGCAACTTCTCTTAGCTTAACACCCTCCTTAAGACCTACGAGCTTAAGGGTTGTATTTTTGTGGAAGACAATTAGTAGTTATATGGAAATGGCAATGTGTCATTCAAAGATGTGATATGTGCTTTGTTAAAAGGTAATCGTTTGCCTCAAGCCTCATCAAACCAGAAATGACCGAAACAGGATTAGATGCAGCAGTGCTAAGTGGGTCATTCCCAAGAAAGGTATGATCATTCCCTTATAGATATATTCTTCCCGCTATGACGTTCGGGATGTATATTAATGTGGTGTATGGAAAACGAGTGCTCGGTTAAAGGTCGGTAACGACCGAGGGATGACATATTCGGTACTATCTAGTTAAAGAGGTAGGCCGGTCTTGTGTTGGTAGAGGGCAGATGTTATGTGCCTCGGGACATCCATCTAGAGGTGTACCCATTTCGGAAGGTAGATCATGCGCTTGGTCATTTGTATGGAAATCCGTTCTCCAATAAGAACCTACGGACTTGAATGTAAACCTATTATGCTGGAATTTAATCAATGTAACAATTTCGGCTAAGATTAATAAGTTTATTTGCAAATGTTTTCAAAGAATTTCATTAGAAATAATATCAAAAGTTTTGATATAAAAGTGTTTTAGTTATCATAAGGTAAAAACCCGTCCGTCTTTATGTGTGGGCGTGGTCTTATGAGATACTCTTTCTTTTCAAAGGATCTTTATAAAAAGGCTGATATATGACACTGTCATTTATTGTTGAGTTTTTCTCACGCTGGTTTATCAAGCCTGATCCGGGTATTTTCAATACTCGAGTCAGATCCGAGTAGTTTCAGGATAGTCGAAGACAATTGGAGTTTCCAGAGGAGAGCTGGAGATATTCATCGACGTATGGACATATTCCTTTATCGCCTTTGCTTAGTGTATTTTGGTTGATGTTTGTCGGCATTTGTAAGGGCAGGTTTTATAACTGTCCAAGCTAAATTTAGGTTAGACTCTGATATATGTATTTAAAAGTTTTCCGCTGTAAAGATTATTATTGAAATAATATATGTTATTCCATTCGTGTGAGATTCTGTTTTGTCTACTTTTCTTTATCACCTTCAAAGATCTGTCTTTTCATGCAATTTGAGTTAGACATGTGTGGGTTATTGTCGATACGAAAGGTACGGGAAAACGGCCCTTTACAGGTACAATACAAACCAAATTTGTAATGGGCGCAATAAGGCATGTAACCAGACACGCGAGGCATCGCTAGGGTAGGATTCTACCTTCCGCACTTTCGGACTAGTGGTAATGTATTATAGCTAATACTACCCACCTCGAAACATACTTCCATAATCAAATTGAGGGATGGCCACTAAATCAATCACAAAGTCATAATATGGTATCGAAGAAATGTGCCCGATTGGAGGAGCGACCTCATTTGGCCCGGTATAGCTCATGTTTTAGCCACATCAAGCTGACTCAAGGGAGCCAGGGCTACATTAATACCTCATATAGAATCGTTTACCAAACCAACTTACTTCATTCTAGAATCTCCACCCCGTGCACAGTTGTTAAAGTGGTTTTCGGTATTGGCAGAAAGTATGACAATATCTGATCCGGTCTCTTGAATAACCAAACGCTTGTTTCACACCGGATGGTTCTTTACATTTCCAAAACCAATTCATAATTGATATCAAAATATCATATTCACTTCAAACTATATTACTTTCAAAAGCATATACCCAAAATAGGTTAAATCCCCATTTCAAAATCATTAAATCACTCAAAATATGTCATTTCACTAGAAATATCATTTCAAATTCCAACATAAATTATAACATCAGTTAACCATATTCGCTTTTAAATAAAGGATTTAAATATAGATAATTCAACCTTGCACCGTTTGAAATTTTGAAAATAGTTTAGTTGGTTATAAATGGTTCAAAAGAGTTTAAAATACTTTCATATAGTTTAGTTTAAATTAGATCAAATAGCTTAGAATAGATAAAATAGTTAAAACGGTTTAAAATAGATTAAAATAGTTTACTATAGTTTAAAATAGATTAAATGGTTTGAAATAGTTGAAAGTAGTTTAATATAGTTTAAAATAGTTAAATGGTTTGATTATTGAAATGGTCTATATAGTAAATAGTTTGAAAATCTAAATAAATCCGAATTTAAAATAATGTATCTTTAAACGGTTTATATTAAAAAATAATAATTTGAAATTAATATCAAATTTAACCATTTCTTCCATTTCAACATATCTGAACCATATACAGCTTTCAAATCAAAAAAAATCAATTTTAACTTTCAATTCAGATTCTCAATAAACCATTTAAATCTATATCGATTTCAAATCCATATTTGAACTATAAATTTAAACTACTTAAAATTTAATAAATTTCAAAGTTTAAATATTCAAACATTATTTCGATAATTTCATTTATATTCCAAAAGTCAACTTTAAAGTTCCAATTTGAATTCTTAAACAATTCATTTCAACCGATTTCAATTCAACAATTAAAGCTTGGATTTTTAAAATAATTCAGTTTATATAAATCTAATATTATTTCAAAATATCATTTACTGAGTTCAAAATTTAAGGATTAGAAATCATTTAATTTAACAATCCGGTATCCGTATATAATTTTCTACCCTATGGTCAAGTGATACAGATATATATCATTTCAATCCGCAATAATTTAAATTTACGGGTATACATCATTTCAACCCTTAATCCCAAGTTAAAATTTCAAAATCCATAAAATCGTTCGAGTCTATCATTTTAACCCATAACGATTTTTTCCTAATCTATAAGATCGTTCGGGTATGTATCATTTCAATCCATAGTGATTTCCCTTACAATAACGAAGGGAACTTGTAGTGTGATAACAATATATAAATATAACATCCAGTCATCCAATATCAACAATTAAACATCCATCACAATCATCGTTCAAAACAATCAATAAATAACAACAATTAGCTGGTTATTATTAACAAGTATTTAACAAGAAATTTAAATTCAATATTAAATTAAATGCAATTATATTCAATATAAATTCAAATTACACTCGAATGACAATTTAAATATATCATTCATCAAACAGTCAATTTCTAGTCATATAATAAATTTAAGTTAACTGACATAAGGATATTTAGTAGTTGTGAGTGGGTTAAAAAACTCACTTTTGATTTATCGAAGATTTAAAATCCAATTAAAAGCCTAAATTTTAACGGTCTCAGAATTAGACTAAACTAGTTCCGTAATGTCTGGAATTTGATATGATCATAACAGAGAAAACAGCGTGTGAATCCGAGCATGTATGCAGAAGATATGCTAATTAGAAGTTAAACGATTTATATTATAAAATCAATAAAATAATAATAAGAAAAAGCCACGTCACCTCATCTTCAACTCGTATAGACAACACATGCCCCAAAATCATAACCCATCATGCCTCGCGTTGACTAGCAATTCCACCTTCCATATGCTGCCGCCGACCATGCCAGAACCACCCACGAATTCGCCTCCTCCGCCACTACCCACGGCCTCCGCCGCCACCCCCCACGGTTTAGGGTTTCGAACGCTAAATCGAAAAATTTGACAATCTCTGACACCAATAAGCAATGCAATCACCATCAAACGACTCCATACAGCGAGCTCCACAAAACCCATAAATCAATTTTGCCGATTGATATCGAAATAAAAAACCCCTAAATTGTAATTAGGGTTTCGCGATTCGAGACGTTGACCGTGATTTCTGATCGATTTGTGCACTTTTTTGAAAAAGAACACTTGTCGTTGATTCATATCGTCGAGAGCTTCAAAATGGTATATAATTTGATATAGTTTGAGGAGTTTGATTTTCGGTTTGCATTTGAATTTGGATTTAGGGTTTTGGATTTACAGCCATTGGGAAGGAGGAAGAAGTAGATAGATTGAATAGATAGATACGTACAGAAGAAAGAAAATAAAGGCTGCTTGGGTTAGAAACAAAGTCTGTTTATATGGGTAGATCTGAATAAGAATGAATAACATATCGAATTGTTTATAAATGACAATAACGACCCGAAAAACCCGTTTCATTTCCGAAATGAAAGTAGGTCATCCATATATCAAAATAGATGTTTTTAATGTTTTTAAACTCAATGGAACTGGTTTCAAAACCAAATTCCATTATAGACAGAAGTTAGCTTTTAAAATCGGCTTATTTTAAATTGAATTCATTAAATTTATTTCTATGCGTTTCGAGCCCGTACGATCAAACGACATATCCGTTCGTTACGAAACTTGAAATCCTACAATAATTCGCTATTACGGATCTGATGAAACTAGTTTCGTCGAAATCCAACAGTATGGCCAAAATGGCTATTTTACACATTAATTAAATAAATTATTATTAAATTGATTTAATAACTTTCCAACTTTCAATTTTATAACTAACAATTTTTATCGTTTTTGATTACCTAGTAATTTATAATTTTTAAATTAAATTTCCCTGTCAAATATTGCACTAATTACAATGTTCAAATTCATCAATTATAATTTAAATTCAATACATTCATTTATTTTATTTACATCTTATTATTCAATCAACTATCATCTTATGGATATAGTTAACATTGGTTTACGTTTTATTACATCAATAGTCTACAGTTATCATCTTTTGCCATACTAATTGCAATATTTCAATTATATTAAATTTTTATCGATTTTAAATTAGTTTACCGGATTAAATAACAAAATGATAATTGAAGCAAATATTATACATTAATAATTCGAACACATTTCCAAGTTTATTGTTTATAGACGAAAGCTACTAAATTTACATACTAGTTATTTTATTTTCATATTTCGATTAATAACATATAATTACAACATTTAAATCCAACATTCAATTTGTCTCTTATTTATAGTTTCTAACCAAATTAACTTTACAATTATTCCAATTGATTGAGATTACATTAAAATAGTTATTATTAACATTCAAATAACATTACTAAATCATATTTTAACTATTTTCCCATTAATAAATCATATATTTAAATTTCTTACAACGTTAAATTTCCAAAATCTCATTTAATTTAGTAAATTATCGAAAAAATACAGGTCGTTACAATGAATTTCCACAAATCATCTATTCGAACCAAGATCAAAACTGTTATGCGAATAAAATGATCTACGCACAATTACATATTTTATTCTATTGTATTCTTTTCACACATTATTTACCTTTTATTTATTTTCAATTCCTATTCATTCATACAAGATTATCTTTAATTTACATTCATTTACTTACATAAAAAAAATTATTCAATATTTAGATACATTAATGAATCAGTTCTTAAAGTATTACATTTGTTTCTTTGCAGTTTAATTATTATTTACTTATATAACTGGATTTTCATTTAATATTAATATTCATTAATGAATCATTTCATACTTAAGTTTCTCTAATTCTTAATTCACATTTATTTCTTTATGTACTGTATCATTTAATATTAAACTTATTTATGGATCATTTCAATATTTTCTTAAGTTCATAATCATTTACTTAAATAATATTTAATCTTTAATATTAAATGTAATTATAAAGCATTTTAGAACATCTACTTAAGTTTAGAACATTTCTTGAAACATATTAATTCTTTATTTATATATGGATATAATTTCATTTTGAAACATTTCTATTACTTAAGTTATTACTTGCATGATATTTCGTTATTTTTTAGTTTATAAGTTACAAAACTTCAATTTTTATATTTTTAATAAACACATAGCTTTAATTTCAGATTTCAATTTGGAAGTTTTCGACCATTTAAATCATCGAAAATTCCATTTAATTTCAATAATTGAAAATCATTAATTAATAGAAACTTAAGAACTAAATACCGGGTTTCATTTCAAATCATCTTGAAGTAATATTTACATATTTTTTTTATATTCAATCATACTTAACAAATTAACATTAAAATTGGTTTATCAAAACAAATGTGTAGCAAAGCTACTATAGTAGTCTTCCCACTTTCAAACTCGAAAATGAACGTCGATGATGTCGTGGTCATCACCGAAATTGTTTTTCAGCTACAGAAGTGAGAAGTACAAAACTTATTTTCTCTGAAGTCCTTTTAGAAACATTTCATTCAAAGACCTTTTGAAAATATTTCTAACCGAAAATACTTTCGAATAATACTAATATTATTTTTCCAAAACTTTACAAACCAATTTGAAAATACCGGAACTTATGTTCTCAAATTTTCAATTTAAGTTCATTTTATATGTAAATCATATTTTATAAATCATATTTATAAAATTATATATTTGTATAACATACAATAGTCAGTGGTTTTAAGAACCTTGACTAATCAAACAATAAATGACAATAATCAAGTATTATCATTTCCTAATAAACAACACAACAAAAATAGCAACATCAATTGATGAAAAAAATATCCTTTTATATACAAAATATAATACTAGGTAAAATTATTTCATTTATCTATTTTTGAAAACAATATTATGTCGGTCTACCCAAGTTCAAGTGTTTAGAAATCCATATCGATGTCATAGCGTCCTATGTACCGATTGAAATGCATAAATACTCAATAGAAAAAATTAACACATTACAAAAACATTCTTATAACACAAAAAAATACGATCTCTCATATATATACACTCAAACTCAGTCTAGGGTATTGCTAACCCTATCTCTAATGAATTGATCCCAACAGACTAATGTATCTCTAAACCAAAGCTCCGATACCAGCTATGAGGATCCATCTCCTAAGGATCCGTCAAACTATTTATATGTACTAAGATACATTATATATAATGTCTATTAATAAAATAAATATTTTTCCTAGAATTAAGGCTTTACATTAATCCTCCTTAATATATTTTTTAAGGAGATACTCTAGATCCTATAACACAACCAATAATTTCGGTAGCCTGTGAGTCCCCTATAGGTACTGTTTGGGTCAAAATTGGTCACAAACACCCAATTACAGATGAAAGCACAAATTCATAGTCTCAGATCACAGATAGACAAAATGTAGAGGATATAAATATGAGAAACACTCAAAATTTAAAAGAAAAGCATTAAAATGACAGGGTCTATAGTAGCTCGGCGTTGTAGCCTATATCCACTTTGAAGAGTTTGATGTTTATTGATGATTCTCAACTGGTTTACAATAGTACAATTGATAATACACAGGTCACAATGAAGTTTCAGTAGAGTAACAGCATAGAAAAGTGAAGTTTCATTTTATAAAGGCATAGGGTTGTTATTTATAGGCGTAGTCGGAAAATATTTGGCTTAGATCTCGGAATACCTTTTCCCACATGGGTGGGCCCACTTGATCGATTCGATGTCATTTAGGTTTGATCCCTGATCAATCACTACCATGTTTGTATCGATCAAAACGACACCCATTTGAGCTAAGATCGTTCAGAGACAACGTTGTGGTAGTATGTAAGCTACCGTGAAAAATTGAAGGCATTTGGACTTGTAGATGTCGAGTTATGATCAATTAAAATTTCATATTGTAGGTAGGCTGGAGCATTCGCATCGATATTTTCGTATCGATCAACTTCGGATCGATGACTATTCGTATCGATCAGCTATGCACTAATGACGTGGTGCGGTAATCACATGAAGATCCTAGTTTCATGCCGAGTGACCATTTCTTTAGGTTCACTTTGCCTTATTCGTATCGATTATATGCCATTACATTCGTACCGATGTTGGCATCCGCTCTTTGTATTGATCATTTGGTGTTGTCTTTGTATCGATGGCTGTGGGCTTCTTCGTATCGATGGGAAGAGTTGATTTCGTATCGATTATTTGGCTGATCGATACGAAACATACGTCATCCAGGATCGATATGAAGTGAATGACAGTTAAGCAATGGACCTTGATCGATCTAAGAGATCTTGATGGATACGAAAGTGCAAATTTAATGGATACGAATACGTTGGATACAAGATTGATAGGGACCTTATGGATATCGATCGATCCATTACTCTGACTCGAAGCAACTTCCTCCTTGACCGGAAGTAATCCTTCCATTGACTCGAATTAATGTGTTGCCGACCCGAAGTAGGTTGTCTGAATCTGATGGCTCGAAGTAACTTTTTCCTCAAAGACCCGAAGCGAACACTTCTTTGACCCAAAGTAAGCTGCCTGAAAACCCACAGTAAACATGAAGATGACTCGAAGCATACTCCAAGCATCCCATTTTCTCCAAAATCTATACTCTAAGTATTTCGCGTTGTTTTTTCGTTGACTATGCTATATCTTGTACAGTTGACTAGGTTAAATCCGCATGTATGTTGCCTTGCCAAAAGGTGGATAAACACTTTGCCCCCCAAAACATGCCTTGCGATAGGAAGGTGTGTTTTGTAGTGCCATAAACTTGATGTTCGTATCCTATTGATGACCTATAAAGAGATCGATAATATTACCTGATTGTGAATAGAGATCGTTCATGATTGTACGCCGTTCGGGGTGATTTATGTGACCATTTGAGGTCGGATGCTGTTCGAGGCGAATTATGACCGTTCGAGATCGGATGCCATTCGAGGCGAATTGTGACCACTCGAGGCCGGGTGCCGTTCGAGGCGAATTGTGACCATTCGAGGTCAGGTGCCATTCATGGCGAATTGTGATCGTTCAAGGTCTTATTTTGGAATTATAAACGTTAGAATTACATTCAAAAGAGTCTCACAATAAAAATGTCTAACTAAATCAAGTTTAGATGCAAAAAATAGAAAAAAAGCAAAACAGAAACATCAAAGTGCAAATACCTCCACGGTTGTGGTTTATAGTCATCTCAGAGCATGCCTGAGGATTGTCCGTGATCCCATACATGTGTAAGAGACTTAACTGTTGTTAGTGCAGAGTTTGCTACATATCATCATTATTCCAATCAGTTGATGATAAGCTGATGCCTTGATCCGGGACCGTTCACATTTGTTGCACATGGCGGCCGCTCCTGTTCCACTATCACTGCTTGCCTTTTCACCACTGCAATAGCATACCATTCCGGATATGTCCTTCTATCTCATCCCTCAAGTGTGTGCAATCATTCGTACCATGGCCGCTTAGCTCGTGCAATAAGCAGTACTTGTCTGATTTCTTTTCATTATTGGTTGGATCCCTCCTGATTCGCCTTCGGTAGGGGACCTACCTCCTTGTATCTTGATATATTTAGCTCCGAATAAGAGGTAAATCTTGGCTCCTTTCACGGTCACCTCGACTCATCAAAGCCATTCTTTATTTTTCACTTCCCTCTATCCTTGTTTGAATTTTTCCCGGGCTGATCCCCGCCTTTGACTATATAACCATCAACTTCATCTCCTTCCTCTCTCTCAGCCTTTTCATCTTCCTACCGTGGAAACCTCTCCGTCTTATGATAAAACTCTCCCAGGTCCCTAAGTGGATCCCTTGTCAATGAATTCTTGAATTCAATGTCATCAGTTATGCCAGACACAACTGCCATCAGAACTATGAATGGATCTGGCCGATCCACTGATGTCGCCGCTACATTGAATAGTGTTAGAAAACTCCTCAAAGACTGCCTGATTTTCTGCTTCGATTTTGTCTAACTCATCACATTCTTGGGCCTCGAGAAGTGAACTCTGAACTGCCTTATAAACTTCTCAATCAACTCCATCCATGTCCTAGTGAAGCCACTTTCTAATTGTCTAAACCACAATGCTGTTATATCCATCAAATACAACGGGAAACAGCGGGCCATGACTTCCTCCGATGCCTCAGTACCTCCATGTGCCTCATATACCTCGTCAGATGAACTACAGGATCCGTCCTCCCATCATACAACTTTAGTGTAGGTATCTTGAATTCAGGTGGGTTCCTAGCCTGCCTAATTGTGGGAGCGAAAGGGCTCCTGTTCACATCTTCCATATCTCTATTCACTAATCCTCCTCTCATGGCTCGTCTAACCATCTCTGCCAATCTGTCATTGTCACCAAGTTGTGGTCCTTGTCTATTTCCTCCGACCCCCCGAATTCATGAGGGAATCGCAAAATCTGCTCCAATGGACAAGCAGCCATTCCTCTATCAATGCCAAATTGCATGGTATTGCCTGGTATCCTATTCGAAATTGGGCCAACATGGTCTAAGGGCATGCCCCCTAACTCTAGGGTTATTCCTGATGGTCCTGCTCTATCTTGAATCTTGGTTGCTCCGTGCCCCTGACTTTGGTTTTGGATTCCCCAAGTTCCAGCTGCTTCATTCTCTTGCTTCTATATTCCAGCTTGGCCTATCTGCCGGAGTAGGTTCTGCATCATTTCCTCCTGTCTTTTCAGCATCCCTTTCTGCATAACCTCCATCATCGTCTCTGGTGATGAAAACTAAAGTCTGATTAGCTCCTAAAGAAGCCTCCATACTTTCTTCATGCTGAATCCTTTCTTCTATTTATCTCCTCGTGGATTTCTTCATCATAGCGTTTCAGATCCAAGTTCCTAAGCCTTCAAATCCAAAATCCTAGCTTTAGAATCCCTGAGTGTTATCCTTCTTATGAAAGCACCAAAGTGTTTGCGCCAAAACTGGTCATAAACACCCAATTGTAGATGAAAGTACCAATTCATAGTCTCAGGTCATAGATAGACAAAATATAGAGGATACAAATATAAAGAACACGCAAATTTTAAAAGAAAAGCAGTAAAAAGATAGTTTATTGTGGTTCGGTGTTGTAGCCTACATCCACTTTGAAGAGTTTGTTATTTATTAAGGATTCTCAACTGGTTTACAGTAGAACAATTGATAATACTCAAGTTACAATGGAGTTTCAATAGAGTAACAACGTAGAAGAGCCATAAGGCACATTTTATGATAGGGCTGCTATTTATAGGTGTAGTCTGAAAATATCTGGCTTTGATCTCAGAATACCTCTTTTCCCATGTGGGTGGTCCTACTTAATCAAATCGAGGTCATTTGGGATCCTGGATCGATCACTACCTTGTTCATATCGATTAAAATAATATCCATTTTAGCTGAGATCGATCAGAGACAACATTGAGGTGGTATGTAAGATATGGTGAAAATTTGAAGGCATTTGGACTTGTAGATCTCGAGTTATGATCGATCCAAATTTCACATTGTAGGTAGGCTGGAGCATTCGCATCGATATCATCGTATCAATCGACTTCAAATCGATGGCTATTCATATCGATCGGCAGTGCACTGATGACGTGGTATGGGTGAAGATTCGAATTTCATGCCGAGTGACCATTTCTCTAGGTTGACTTTGCCTTATTTGTATCGATTATATGCCATTACTTTCGTATCGATGCTGGCATGCGCTCTTCGTATCGATCATTTGGTGTTGTCTTCGTATCGATCGTTGTAGGCTGCTTCGTATCGATGGGAAGAGTTTTGTTTCGTATCGATTATTTGGCAGATCGATACGAAACATACATCAAAATGGATCGATACGAAGTGAATGACTATTGAGCAATGGACCATGACCGATCTGAGAGATGCATCTGCCTGATGGATATGAAAGTGCAAATTTGATGGATACGAATATGATGGATACGAGATTGATAGGGACTTTGGGGATATCGATCGATCCATTACTCTAACTCAAAGCAGCTGCCTCCTTGACCCGAAGTAATCCTTCCATCGACTCGAATTAACGTGTTTCCGGCCTAAAGTAGGTAATCTAATGACTCGAAGTAACTTGTTCCTCAAAGACCCAAAGCGAACACTTCTTTGACCTGAAGTAAGCTGCCTAAAAACCTGAAGTAAACATGATGGTGACTCAGAGCATTTTGAATTCAAAACAGGTTATACCTTTGTGTCAAAGAATTCTATTTAAATCAATGATATAAATCTAAATAATTTCCTTTTTAAAACAATTTGAATATTGAAAATGGTTTTGAATAATTAAAATAGTTTGAATATTGAAAATTATTGGATAATTAAAAAATGTTTTAATATTGAAAAAAGTTTGAAATAATTAAAATAATTTAAAGGTTGGACATAGTTTTGATATAAAATAGTTTTAATATTAAAAATAGCTTTGAAATATGGTTTTAATATTGAAAAATAGTTTATATTAAAACTGTTTCGTCTTTCCCGATGATTTGAACTCACGTTCCAGACGAAATTAATTTTTCAACTTCCATTTTAAGTAAACTTCATATTCAAAGTCCAATTAAAATCAGCCTCAATTCAAAATGATTTCAAACTTTACTTCAAATTCAGTTTTAACGGTTCTATTCAAATGGCTAAAAGTTTAAATTCAAATTCTCATTTTTAAACAATTTGGTATAAATCTATTTCACATCCAAACTTTGAAATACCAATTTAAACCATTTAATTAAAGTGAATTCAAGATTTTAATTAAAATATAAATCTTCACAATTATTCACTTCCCTTAAATTCAAATCATATCACAATTTCCACTTTAAGATTTCAATTTAAATCCTTAAATAACTTCATTTAAATTGTTTCAGTTCCAACATTTCAAATCTATAATTAGAAAATAATTTAATTCATATAAATTAAAATTTTATTTTCTTTAAAACAACGCCATTTAAACAAATTCAAAATTCAAGATTTTGAAACCATTTAATTTAACCAATCTGGAGTCCGTATATTTTTTTCTACTCTATGGCTGAGTGATCAATCAATTCAATTTTAATTATATGGATGGATATATCATTTCAAACCAAAATTAAATAGCATAGGTATATATCATTTCAACATATTTCTTAGTTTATTTGAAATAATTCAAATGACAATTTATCAAATGTTGAATAATAAATGGGGGTAATGACAAGGATATATCAAAATAAATAACAACGATACATAAAACATATCAATCAATAGGCGTCTAATTACAGTCAACATCCAAATCAACCAATATATTACAATAGTCACTAATTATCAGTTATCAACGTTTAATTAGCAATTAAATTCAATATTAATTTAAATGTCAATTTAATTCAATATAAAGTTCAAATTAAATTTAAGTGTCAATTTAAACTACAAAATAGCAATCAATAAAATTTTATTACTTCATGATTTCAATTTAACTAACATTAGAATATTTAGTATTGCATGAGTGAGTTTAATCACTCACCTTTATATGAATCTAAAAATAATAGCCTTCCTATCAATAGCTTCTCTCTAAGTTTCCTTAGTCTCCTTCTTGATTGCCAGCTTTGTTCCTTTATTTTGCTTTTGGTATGATTTACTTTAATTTTCCTCCTTGTTATATTAATATATATAGAAGGTTTGAAAAAAAGAAGAAGATTTGAAAAAAAAGGATTAAAATGAGAAGAACTGAAAATGAAAGAGAATATCAAGTTTTGAAAAGGAAGAAGAAAGTTTGAAATAGAAGAAGATTAAAAGAAGAAGAATATTTGAAAAGGAAGGCAAAAAAAGATAGAGAATAGGAAGATTTGAAGAAGATAAAGAAAAAGAAAAAGGAGAAAAAGATTAAAATGGAGGCTAAGGTTTCATTTGCATCATACCTTATTTATAAGGTTAGAGTTAGGTTTAGCGCCATTGAAATTTGAAAAGAGAGGCTGCTATTAATTTAAAATAAATGAAATGAGGCTTTAGGAAATGTAGTTGAAAAATGAACGTAAAGGTAGTAAAGTAAATATGAAAAAACTAGGTATTAAAATAAAGTAAATATGAACAGCCTTTTTAAAAGTGGCAGGTATTAAGAAGAGGTGAAGGAAAGAATTAAAAGCATGAAAAGTAATTCACGTTTGCGAAAACGAGAAAAAATTTCAAACAATGTAAATGGAAAGGAGTAATGAAACAAATGAGGAAACAATGAAAAGAGTGTTCCAATTATAAATTAGAAGGGAATGAATGGACCAACTCCACACTGTAAACAAACTTTTGGAATTCAAATTTTTTTTTAAAAAATGTTCTGTCAATTAGTTTTGTTAACCCCAAACATACTAAAATTGACATCCACTAAAGATTTAAGTAACACACAATAAATGAAAATAAATTCTGTGCACAAATTTGTGTAATTAATTAAGAGAATATACAACATTAAAAATATAACAGCATAAATAGGGTAATATAAAGTAAATAAAGAGGAACAGCCATACACTGCTACAAAACTTTTGGGATCTAAATCTAAAACGTTTTCTACAATCAATTAATTCATTAACCTCTAAAATACTCAACTTGCACCCATTTAAATTTTTATTAACACATAACAAATAAAATTTGAACACACCAATTAACGTCATGGAGATCGCCATTGCACACAAATAAAGAAAACCTAGGACTTCAAACTCAAATTTGAAAACGTCTTTCTCAACGCACAATCAAGAACTCAAATATTTATTTTTGTTTTAAAATTTCAGGTAAGCGTTAAAACTACTTTCGTACCGTCTTCGTCTGCTATTTAATGACCGTAAAATGTTGTTTCAAAATTCATTTTTTTCTCTTTTCACATAGTTATACTTAATTAAAAAATGAAAAAATTCATTTTATTTTATTTTCCAAAACATCCTTTTAATTTGATTAAAATATTCCTTTTTATTACATCAAATTCCTTTTTCAATTAAAACACATGTTTCCTTTTTATTTCCCCAACTTTCTCTTTCATTTTAATTTAAACGTATGTTTCTATTATTACGTCCATTAATTACAATTAATGTTCTCTTTCTTTTTATTTGAATGATTTCAATTACATTCATTGCAATTAATCCCAAAGTTAATTTTTAAAAAAGAAATGAGATAATTCAATTCATGTTTGCAGTAATTTAACGTATTTATGGAATTATTTCATATAAACCAAAAGTTATTAATTTTTTATTATATAATTGATTTCTTACACTTGTAATCAATCTTTCAGCTACCAAACATTTCAAATGAATAAACATATGAATTCTTCTTTAATAAAGAAACATTTATTATTTTTTATTAACATTTATTATTCCAATTGATTGGAAATTTAAATTCAGAAAGATATCAATTCCATTCAAACCAATATAATTAAATACACACTATCCTATGTTATTATTCTTACCTTATTGCAAACATATGTCATTAATAGACATTTAAATTAAGCTCATAACTTATATATTATAATTTATTTTGTATTAATGCAATCTTAAATATATTTTTCTAACAATTTTATTCAATAATCTTATTTAACATTTTTAAATGGTTAAAATACGGGTCATTATAATTACGAAAGCAAATAGTGTTGTACATATATGGAACATGTAGGTATGAAAAATGATAGAAAATGAGAAATTAAGAAAAGGAAAGTTCATGTTAGTAGGAAACAAACATGCATCTCAGTGCAAAATAAAACACGAAGGCCTTAGATACAAAATTCATGCACGGGCATATACCAACATTTTTATAACCTGCGAAGGCTTTAAATGATAACATGCGAAGGCTTTGAATGATAGTACATGAAAGCTCCTATATGGTCAAACACGATGACCAATATTTTTATAACATGCAATAACTAGTTAGTGCATAATAACATGGGATTTGCACATGACCGTTAATAAAAAAATTTAACTAAACGTGACAGCTATGGAATAGCCAATATACAACAAGTAAAATGTAACTTGTAATTATTTAGGAAACAATATTTTTCTAAGTAAAGTAACAAATACTTAGGGTACTTTGAAAGGCGGTTTTCAAGTGCTATTGAACTATTTCATATGGACAAAATAAATGGAAGATTTTATGGGTTATAATGGCGTTAAATTATTTTTGACATGAAGTATGCTTAGGGAAGCTAGAAAATGATAGTGTATCTTTCAATAAAAGATAAAAATGGTTTATTTAAGAAATGTGTAGTGTAAACAATTAATAAGAAGGCTAAACCCAACACCTTAATTGAAGAGATTAATGTAAGGCTTTTCTGGTAATCACATGTCTAAATATGACATTATAAATAAGGAATGGGCTGAGTGGGAAGGGAAGTCCTACATGGCTACTGAATAATCAGTATTGTTAAATCTTATGTGGCTACCAAAGAATCGGTATCATTAAGATTTGAGTGGCTACCAAATGTCAAACCCATGGCATATAGTTGGTATTGTTAAGGCCTGAGTGGCTACCAAATGTCAAACCCAAAACATTATAATTTGTATCGAAGGCCCGAGTGGCTACTAAATGTCAAACCCACGATATTGTAATCGGTATCATTGATTGAAGTTCTATGTGGCTTCCAAGTGTCAAAAACCATGACTTTGCAATTGGCATCATTGTTCAAAGACTTGTGTCGCATCTAATTGTCTACTGATGACAGTAAGCAAGTACGGTAGACTAAGGCTTGCATAGCATTCAATTGTCTATTCATGGTAAACAAACAAGAATAAGGGAGTAAAACTTAAGTAGCATCCCGTCGTCTATTCTCGACATAACATGAGAATAATGGTGTGAGGCCTATATGGCGACCTAATTATATAATGATGATAAAAGAAAGACAAAAATCCTATGAATAAACCATAAACGTAGGAACTGGAAGTTGAGTTCATCCTAGGTGACAAACTAAAATTAAGACTACAATGGTTAGTCATGTTTACACGATGAATGATATATGACATGGTCCATTAATGGATAGAAAGTGTAGGGCACACTTATGTGCTGAGTACAAGCAAATGGTTGTTTCGATGATATAAATTACTATTGATATATATTATTGAAGATAAATTGATGGGAAAACCCATTCCGCATTAGCGACATGGTCTCAATATGATGCTTATGGTCAAGTTTTTATTCATACCAAACTTATTGTCTGACCCATGTTTTTATTATTCTCAATAAACTCATGGATACTCATTTGAGTAGATTAAGTTTATGGATTGGCAGATATCTCTTTTGAAGACGAATAAATATTTCGAAGATGAAGCAAGAGGCTTGCTTTTAAATAAAAGTATTTTGTATTCTCCGCTGTGTAAAACCGAGACTTGTGACTGGTTAAGTGTGGTGTTGGCATCTTCATATGTCAGACACACACTACTCTAATTTTCCTATTATATATTTACTTCAATGTAGGAACGATTTTGGTTAAATGATGTAATGGATCTTGTAACTCAAATTGATGTAATGGATCTTGTAACTCAAATTGATGTAATGAAAAAGATATTTAGCTTCTCTATTTACATTTTTTGTAAATAAAAATACCGAACTCACTTTGTCGCTCGGTGATGACCGTAGCATCATCGGCATTTATTTTTGAGCATCGGAGTGGGGGATGTTATGATTACACTGGAGGATTCATTATGACCCAAATGAGAATGAAGAGTTGCTTAATATGTCATTGGACCTAATTGATGATAGTAGTGAGGAAGAAGCATTGAAGGCTTAGGCGCATAAATGAAGGATAGCCAATTAATACAATTCTAAGGTCAAACACCACCCACTTAAGGAAGGTGACCTCGTACTAAAGGGAATATTCGCCAGATGTAACCCCCATAATTCTATGACAAATAATTAAAAAGAAATTAATTAATAAATGATAACACCAAAAATAGAATTTTTACAAATGCTAGAATTTGGTTATGAAACTTGCACAGTTCGGTTTTTGGCGATTTTCTGATCAATTTTCATATATTAAGTTTTCCGATCGAAGTTCAAACGAAAAAATTATTAGTGTTTGATGTTTTCAAGTCGAAAATAATTATATATGTAATTAAGGAAACAAAAGTAGTTAACTAATGTTAATTACCATCGACTGGATTTAATAGACAATTGACGTTGCTTAAACGTTAAGTAAAATAAATCGTAATGATCGGTTAAATAAGTAACAAAATTAAACAAATCATGACAGCAAATTAATCACCATTTAAACAAAGAAAGGGTTGACTCAAGATGCACTCAAGTCGACCGGTAGCGGTCGACCCTAGGTCTACAACGGTCGATCGTTTCCCATGTTAAATCAATAGTAATGAATGGCATAAATAGCCTGGAGTTAATACAGTTTTATCAAACAGTTGGCATTGATTTGAAACTCTATGAATGTAGACCTAGACCCTCACTTCTAAACTCATATTTTCAGAGCAAAGTTGGAGCTCCGCCATCTTCTTTTCTCCTTTAAATTCTAAATTCTTAGAAATATTTCTAATTTATATGTATATACAATTATAGAATCATAGAAGATGATTAAGGAAGAGAATAGGTTCAAATCAAATCACCAAAGGGAAAGTAAATTTTAATTTTGGATCTAAATATAAATCAAATTCAAAATATCTTTTCTAATCTCGATCTCTGATAAATTGGTATATGCTTGTAGTATATGAATCTAAATATGGAGAATGGGGAGTCAAACTGTAATAATAGGGATTAAATCTAGAGATTTGGAAAGTTAAAAAAGTGAGTAAGAATTATTTTTTTAATATAATATTGAATTTGTATCATTGTAAATCCATTCCTCTATATCTGAAATGTAAATTGGAACTATAGGCTAAAAATTGTATATGCGAAACAAAAGAATAAACTTCGTCGACATATTCTGTTATTGAAAACCTCGAAATGTATATTGCATGTATATGGAGGATATTAGGCATTAATAGTCCCTGAATTTAGTCTCTGAAATTTATAGAAAATGTGATAGTTTTTTATTTTTGAATTTAATACGACTTGTTTAAATTAAAAGGTAAACTGGGTTATTAGACTAAAATGTAGGTATTTAAGTAGTATTTTAACTTATTGGATTATACTTATCATATTTTGTACTGTCTATTTCAATAGCTATGAAATGATAATTCCTTGTAATTCAAAATGTAACACAAATTCCTTTTTAGATAAAATATAGAAATTTACAATGTTAACATTCCATTTGGGAGAAATATAATTCCAATGCATTAAAATATAGAAAATCCCTAAGTATAAATTAAAAGAATTATAAATGTGATAAAAACAGTCGAAGAAAAGAATATGTGTAATATACGCTAAACAAAAGTGAAATTAAAAGGAAATGAAAAGATAGACAAGTCATAATTTAAAATAAAAAGGATATTGATAGTGCTTTAAAACCAAGTAGGGAATTGAAAGTTAAAAAGGAATAGAGATAGTAAGTTAAGTAACGAGGGTAAGGGAAGATCGAAATTTGAATCGAGTTTCTTACCCCCAAAAGAATTGAAATCCAACTCAATTACCCTTTTTTCAACAATTTCATTAAGATTATTTTTCCAAAAGTTGTTATTTGAAAATCGACAGTTTTGGTAAAAGATAGATTATTATTCGACTCTTCACACGTTGGGATTTTATTTTGTTGTTCACGTAATTTTTTGTATGTTTTAGTCAACAAATTCGTGTGATCATTGTAAATCTCGTCCATTTGTTCAACAAAATCAAATTTATAATTATTAACTTGAGAATTTTCGATTTAGGCTTGTTGAGGACAAAAATTGTCAATTCAATAAACGGTGGATTATTATTTGGTTCTTCACCAGTTGGAATTTGGTTTTGTTTGTCACGAATTTTTTTGTACATTTCATGCAACAATTCTTGTAATCAATTTCCCTTTTCTCAACTAAATAATATTCATGATTATTAATTTGAGAATTTTCAATTTGAATTTGTTGAGAACAAAAATTGTCAATCGTGTCATTATTGAAACTATTTCCATTGCCAAATTCATTTATAAAGTGGTTCACATTTCCATTTTGAGTTTGAAATTGAATTGGCATGGATTATAATCAAAATCATTTGAGTTTTGAGGTGAATTCAAATTTTGATTATTTTGAAATGAATTACACAAACCATTCATTACTTTATTTTGTTGTGTTAAAATTTCATGTAAATATTTTATTCTCCTTTCAAAAGCTGAGGGTTATTCATCATTTTGAAAATATTGTGGTTCAAAATTTTGGATTGTTTATACGATAGTTGTTATTGAAATATCCATAAGAATTTGAGTGAAGTTATATGGATTATATTGATTTTCACAACTATCGTAAAATTCATGTGAGTATGGAAATTCAGACATTTTCAAGATTGTTTTTTTGGATTTTTTATAAACGAAAACTATTTACCAAAAGAAATTTATTTTTCAAAAGGAAATTTTGATTTTTGTTTTTGTATTTTGGTTTTCAGTTTTTTTTGTTTTTGAAAAGATTTCATATATTTTTTGGATTTTTGATTTTGGTATAAAAACCTAAAAAAAGATTAAAAGGAAAAGGATTTAAAAATTTCAAAGGAAAAGGAATATTTGCATTTAAAAAAAAAAATTGGATTTTGACATTTTTTTTCTTTATTTTTAAATATGCATGAACTAATGCAACTAAATGTGCAAGGGTCTAATTACAAATTATTTATCCTAAAAATTGTATAATCACACTTTGTCTTAAATCAAAAAGATAGTTCTTAGCTAGGTAAAGGGTAGGAATTATTGGTGCACCATGATTCGCGTAGCAATACAGTCAAAGGTTTAAGTACCTTCAGAGAAACAGCCACTATAATATATACGAAGCACTATAATATTATAAATGGTTATTGTTGTAGGATCGATTTCACCCTAGAGGAGGTGAATAGGGTGATACTAATAATAATAAAAATTAATACGGAAATATATAAAATAATTGCAGCAAATAGCAGAATAATAAAAGCAGAAATAGAACAACACAGATTTACCCAGCTTCGGCAAAACTCTGCCTACGTGCTGCCCCCAAATTATGCCCATAGTTTGTCCCTAGTCACACCACTAGAAAGTTAAAAAAAATTAAAATAAAAATTACAAAATAAAACTAAAAACAATACAAAGCCCTTTATATACTTAAGCATAAATTAAATAAACTAGACTAGCCCCAATTTAAAACTAAAAAAAGATGTCCCCTTTTTATTTTTATATTTATTTGCCAATCTTTCTTCATTCCTCTTCGAGAAATTAGGACTTCTGGAATTGAAGTAGCCGCCTTGAAGTTGATCGAATTGAATGTTGCATGCTTGTAAAAAATGAGGCTCGAATCGTTTGTTGCTTTCGTTCCTTAGCGGCTTCTTCTCGATTGAATTCGAATCGAATAATACTAGTATGTGATTTCCTTTATTTACTCTCGTTGATATGCTTAAACTCGATGCCCTTTTCTGCCGATGATGATATGGGAATTTATAGGGATCGGTTCCCTTAATTTTCGTTCAACTATTTCATTTGAATTCGTTTGTTAAATTTTTCTCGGCCGTTCGATTTTGCTTGAATACATGTGATTTGTTTAGCCTAGTTCAATTCAAATATTTTTCTGATGTGCTTTGCTTGATTACGATGGCTTGTTTGGTTTTCTGATTTTTCGTTGTATTTTTGATATTATTTGATTTTCTCTGAGTTGGTTTCAACTTTTCTCCTACGACTTTGGCATCATGAATATACGGATTTTGTTACCCTATATTCCATTCTTTGCTGGCAATGATCAAATTTTTGACTAATTCAATGATGTTGTTTGGTTGCTTTTTGTAGTTCCTGCCACTTTATCCAAGACTGTTTGCATCCCTTGTTTCTGAATCTGCATTTGTATTTTGGAATATGGTTTTGGACATGAGTCTTGTATATGCCTTTGAACTTATTTGAGGCAATTCATGTTACTGCCTTCTCATACTTGCGTTTCTTGTTTCTTCAAAGTTACATTCATTTGTATGTTATGTATGGTGGCATGTTGTATGTACTCACTATTCCTCTTTGATCATTTCATTTTGATGATACTGTGCACATACAAGCATGTATATACATACATATATATGTATGTATATATGTGTATAATTATTGTGCATTTGTGTACATTCTGTTTGGAGCAGTTCTTCATGTATACTGAACTGTTGAGGCTACACTTGCATGCTTTGTTGTCACCTCTTGAAATCTGGTCTGACCATTTGTATATTTAAAGTGTTGTATGTTGTTTTGCATGCACCTGAGTTAAATCGCCCATTTGGTTGGATTTGACCTTGTGCTCACCTGTCCCTATAGTCTTATCAAGTATATGTCGGTGTGCATGGTCTTGTGATATGTACAGTGATACACCGTGCATGTTACAAGTTGTTCGTGTAGATGAACTCAAACGAGAAATAAATGACGAACAACCAAAATAACTGACGCAAATGATATTTTCAAACACATAATTTAATTTGTACTGCAAAATATTTCTTTTTCAATTTTACTGCGTTAATGTTTATTTTGTAGATAATTCAAATGCTGAATTCAAGCTGGAAACAAAGTTGAAGATAAATATGAGTGTTTGAGTGGTATGCAGTGAGGTCAACATTGTAAATTCAAATTTGTGATGTAATCGAAATTGTAATGTAATTGAAATTATGTATATATAGTGAGAGCTCAAATTTGTACTATTCAAAATTGTAATAGAATATTTGTTTGAATTTAAATTCTGTGTTATTTATTTTATTCAATAAACATTTATTTAATTATGTGAAAAATAAAATAGTACAACAAAAAATACATTTAAATATATATATATGTGTGTGTGTGTGTGTGTTTTTATCGTCAAACAAAAATCATATACTAGCATATTTTACAATCTCCCCTTTTGATGATAACAAACATATATTAAGATTTTGACTCTATTATATGTATTTGGTTTTGATGGATTCTATTAGCTCTCCCTATTTGAATGCTCCCCATATAATAAAGCTTCCCCTACACAGATGCCTATAGTTAAAACTGAAAAATTAATTAAAAATAACTTTGAATAAAAACACTCCCAAATATTAGTAAGGATACCCCTCAAAATTCAAAATTTTAACCTCTCTCCCCCTTTTATTATCATAAAAAAAAAAATTGTAATTGAAATAGCTACGATTTTGATTAAAAATATAAAATCAAATCAAGAGGAAAATATTAATTTCAAATTCCAATTAATCAAACAAAAATCATAATATTTTATTAATTAGACACAAACTCCAATTTAGAGAAATGATAGGATTATGGAAAATTTTATATAGTGACAAGAGTTTGATATTTTCAATAAAGGAATAATTTGTGCATTTTCTCTTTTCAAATATTATACAAAAAAATATGAAGCACTTATTAACCATGCATAATCGTTAGCACTTTTAAATGAGGTTAGTAGTTACCTTTTTATTTTTTAAAAATATATCAAGTATTTTCTAACCATGCATAACTATGAGGACTTTTAAATGAGATTAGAATATACTTGATAATTATCCTTTTCTTATATGCGTCCCATCCATGCAAAACCGCGAGGACTTTTAAATGAGAATGGAAGCCTATATAAAGAAATTCAAGTAATTCACCCATGCATAATCGCGAGGACTTTTAAATGAGAGTGAATACTTTCGGATATAATTATTTTACAAAAAAAAACTTATTTTGAAATACCAAATTCTACACACTATATTATGATGTATGGATTGACAGAAAGATGAAAGTGATAGAAATGATTATTGAATAAGTACTAATCAAAAAATATTATAAAATTTGTTTAATTTTCATGAAATTATAAAATTATACTTCTTCTTGTTATGAAATATAATTCAATCATCATCCATCACTTTTCAAGCACTATAATAATTTCGATGAGTTCCAAAGGATTCAATCAATCAATGATTATCTTTTCTAGAATACATCTCTTACTGAAATAAACTAGAGTATTTTTAACATGATGAAAAACCAAAGTTTCAAAAATAAATAAAATAAAAAATTCAATTTTCTGTAAGGGGGTTTTGTGTAAATGACTTCAAATTGAAAATCAATATAAATAATTAAATAATTGCAAAAATGATTTCAACATGAGATGATACCAGATACCACTTGTAATTGAGATATTCATAGTGATATATAGTGGTATATAAGAACAACGTGTACTCCTCAACACTTAAATTGTTTTTTTTGAAATTTTCAACACGTCTATTTATATCAAGCATAAGTAATCTATATTGAGCCAAAAAAACACATTCAAAAAAAATCGTCAAAGCCGTTTTCATGACATTCCAAAGTGAATCAAAAAACAGAGGAGTTATAGCATTATCGATTAGTTTTCCAGACCTTCAAGAATTTCACAAATCAAAGTTGAGATGTTCAAGATACGGCAGAAATACTTCAACAATGTCGATGTGAACAAAATTGAGTTAAGAGATCATACATCACTTTCCTTCGATTATGTGATATCTAAAATGCGATGATCTCCATTTAATCTTTATAGGCTAAGGAATATTTAAATTTTAGTTTATCAATCACCTAGAATAACTCGAAATCTATCTCCATCAAATTTGTTCCTTAGCCCACTTATGTGTCCAAATTTTGGAGAATGCAAGTGGTCTAACTAAGGCTGTAGGACCATTATTATTATCTATTGAGCTCTTTGGTACCCAAACTTGTCTATATAACAAACCTTTAACATTTACAATTGTACCCTTGGGAATCCAAATTTGTTTAAATTTCAAACCATTTATATTCGTACCTTTTGGAATTGAGATTTGTTTAACAGTTTTGTGTTTGTATATATTTTGACAATTGTTCTTGCTATGCCCAATATTTCCACATTTTACACATTTGGGTATTACATATTTCCCCTTGACAGTGTTATTAGTCGTTTTTCATATTTTGACACATTTTCAAATCCAAGTCCTTTCCTTTTATTCACAAAGAGTTGATTTTCTAAAAGCATTTAAATGATTTTTCTCTAGGGAAATTTTATCGAGTAATCAACTCAAGTTTATTAACTTTGGATTTTAAAATTTTGTTTTTATTTGTTAGCTTTGAACAACAACTAATGGTACTATCTCTCTTTTCAAAATTATTCATATTTAATCGCATATTTTCATTTTTAAGCTCTCTAATTTTATTCCCAATTTCTAGCATCTCAGTTTCAAAAAGTTGGAGTTTTTTAAATTCAGTTTTTTCAAAATCCTTGATTTTTTCAATCTCCTTCTCAAACTCGTGATTTAATCGAATAATTTTAGATTTACTCAAAATCACATTTTCTTTTTCAAGGGTTTTGAAAAAAAATTTGATCTCGCTTAATTTCATTTCAAAAATCGCACATTTAGAACTTTTTGTCTTCTTAAAGCTATCCAACTCTTTTTACAAAATATTATTTTACAAATCAACTCAGTCGTGTTTTTCTCCCGAATTAAACTTTCGTTTTCTAACTTTTGAAAATTTTCATGAAAATGGGCAAATTCTTTTTCATGGTCCAAACACCTTTTGCAATTAGAATTTTTATTTTTCTTAATATTTTTAAGTTCATTTTCCAAATATTATTTGTTTGATGGAGTTTAGCTTGTTCCCTTTTCAACTTATTATTTTTCATCTCAAGAGCTTTATTATTTTCAATTAATTTTCGATACAAGAGAACTAAATCATTAAATGGAAAATCACTTATCTCATCGGCTATTGAATCTTCATCACTTTTGCCTTTTGTCAATCCTATTAAGCATTTTTCTTTAACTGAGTCGATTGTGGAGGATTTCTCATCGTTGTTGACTTTTGCACCATATATTGCATCAAAAGTATTCAGATTTTCTATTCACTTTCACAATGAGAGATAAAGTTAAGATTTTGTTGATTAATATGAGAATATGTATATGCATCGAGGTATTTTTCTTATCTATTATATCACACCCGTTTTCAATAATATCCCAATATTTAAAATTAACAGATTTTAAATAAACAACAATTTTTAATTTTTAATCTAAAAAATTTGTTCCATCAAAAATAGAAGGAATAATACAGGACCGACTCTTGTAAGTTTGCAACTAGGGTTAGACATCCTTGCTATTAACTTTGCTTTGATACCACTTATAGGATTGATTCCACCCTAGAGGGGGGTGAATAGGGTGATACTAATAATAATAAAAATTAATACGGAAATATATAAAATAATTGTAGCATAGATAATAGTAGAATAATAAAAGCAGAAATAGAACAACATGGTTTTACCCAGGTTTCTGCTAGAAATTATGTAGTCAGTTGCTTACACACGTAAACTTGCGACACCTGCTACCGACTAACCTAACTTTACACTTAAAACTCTGCCACAACACAGCCACTGAGTTACGAATTCTCAAACTACCCCCCGTAGTTTGTCCCTAGCCACACGACTAGAAAGTTACAAAATTTTATAAGAAATATTACAAAATAAAACTAAAAAAACAATGCCCTTTATATACTTAAGCCCAAATTAAATAAACTAGACCGGCCCCAATTTAAAATAAAAAAAGATGTCCCCCCTTTTCTTTTTATATTTATCTATCGATCTTTCTTCGTTCCCATTCGAGAAATTAGGGCTTCTAGAATTGAAGTAGCCGCCTTGAAGTTGATCGAATTGAATGTTGCATGCTTGTAAGAAATGTAGCTCGAATCATTTGTTGCTTTCATACGTTCACGGCTGCTTCTCGATCGAGTTCGAATTGAATAATACTGGTATGTGATTTCCTTTATTTACTATCATTGATATGCTTGAACTCGATGCCCTTTTCTGCTGATGATATGGGAATTATAGGGATCGATCCCCTAAATTTTCGTTCAACTATTTCATTTGAATTTGTCTGTTAATTTTGCTCGACCGTTCGATTTTGCTTGAATACATGTGATTTGTTTAGACTGGTTCAGTTCAAATATTTTTCTGATGTGCTTTGCTTGATTACCATGGCTTGTTTGGTTTTCTGATTTTTCATTCTATTTCTGATATTATTTGATTTGCTCTGAGTTGGTTTCGATATTTTCTCCTATGACTTCGGCATCGTGAATATACAAATTTTGTTATCCTCTATTCCATTCTTTGCTGGCAAAGATTGAATTTTTGACTAATTCAATGATGTTGTTTGGTTGCTTTGTGTAGTTCCAATCACTTTTTCCAATACTGTTTTCATCCCTTGTTTCAGAACCTGCGTTTGTATTTTGGAATATGGTTTTGGACTTGAGTCGTGTATATGCCTCTGAACTTGTTTAAGGCATTTCATGTTACTGCCTTTTCATACTTGCATTTCTTGTTTCCTCAGAGTTGATTCATTTGTATGTTATGTATGGTGGCATTTGTATGTACCGACTGTTCCTCTTTGATCATTTCATTTTGATGATAACTGTGCACATACAAACATGTATATAAATATAGACACACACACATATGTATGTATGTATGTATATATGTGTATAGTTATTGTGCCTTTGTGTACATTCTGTTTGGGGCAGTTCTTCATATGTACAAAACTATTGAGGCCATACTTGCATGCTTTGTTGTCACCTCTTGAAATCTGGTTTGACCATGTGTATATTTGAAGTGTTGTATGTTGTTTTTCATGCACCTGAGTTGAATCCACCATTTGGTTGGGTTGACCTTATGCTCACCTGTCCCTACAGTTTTATCAAGTATATATTGGTATGCACGGTCTTATGACATGTACAGTGATACACTATGCATGTTATAAGTTGTTCGTGCAGATGAATTCAAACAAGAAATAAATGACGAACAACCCAAATAACTGAGGTAAATGATATTTTCAAACACACAATTTAATTTGTACTGCAAAATATTCATTTTTCAATTTTACTACGCTAGTGTTTATTTTGCAAATAATTCAAATGTTGGATACAAGCTGGAAACAAAGTTGAAGACAAATATGAGTATTTGAGTGATATGTAGTGAGGTCAACATTGTAAATTGAAATTTGTTATGTAATCAAAATTGTACTGTAATTGAAATTGTGTATATATAGTGAGAGCTCAAATTTGTACTATTCAAAATTGTAATAGAATATTTGTTTGTATAAAATATTCGTTTGAATTTAAATTCTATGTTATTTATTTTATTCAATAAATATTTATTTTATTCAATAAATATTTATTTAATTATGTGAAAAATAAAATAATACAATAACAAAATTCATTTAAATAAATATATATGTTTATTATCATCAAAATAATATAATATAGTTGCCTTGCCATAGCCTAGACACCAAGAATTTAAATTATTCAAAAAAGGCAATTTGTCAAAATATTTAAACATTACCGATGTCTAACCGTTATTATTAATCAAAATCTAAAATGAAATGCAAAATAGAAATAAAATATGATTAACAATGCAACTACGAATGGATTTTTGAAATTTTTTCTAATATATAAATGCAAATGCAAATAACCAACAATACAAGATAAAATAAAAAATATATGAATGTTGAAAGCAGTAAAAGAATTTATAAGCAAACAAGTAGTTATTTTTTTTGGTGAGCTAAGCAAAGCAAGCAATTACTCTCGATTTTCTGTTTTGGCAACCTGAAATAAAAACTACACACACGGGTTTCTTCTTAAAATATGTACATATGGAACTTAAAAACAATTTAAAACAACACAAAACAAATTAAAAAAAATTAAGATGAAACAAAACCAAAAACAAAGTAAACACAATCGATTAAGCAAATTTTTTTAAGGATTGGACTAAAAACAATTTGACAAAACAAAATTAAAATAAAACAAAAGAAAAAAAAATGATGAATAAGTAAATAAAGTATACGCAGCCCATACCCACAGACCTTATAACCCGACCCAAATAAAAGACTTCACAACAATTCACATTCACAGTTCAAAATCGAAATCACTTAAATCACGAACAAATTCAATTTACAAAACAAATTCAAAATTGTCTTTTGTTCGAAGGTTGCAAAAATGTGCATAACTGCTCGCGGTTAAAGCTGGGTTCGAATTCGAGGTCATGTTTTTTAGTCGACAAATGTAACTGGCTATGAGTTCGATGATTTTGGAACTGAAATTGAATCGAAATTCGAGTTTGTGGTGTTCGAATTGGAGGTGGATGGTTGCGAGTTTGTTTCTGGTCTTCGTTTGATTGGGAGAAGTTCGTTTTCGATTATGGGTTGTTTCGATTGTTGTTGCTGGCGGGGTTGGTGGCTGGTGTTCGAAGTGGATTCAAGGTGGTCGTATATGTTGCTGATGGAGGGGGCAGAGTTGATGGGTGAGAGGATGTTATGTGTTCGATTGTAGTGAAATTAGCAGTGGCTAATGTAGATAGGGGGAACCAATGGTAGCTGATGGTGGAAATGAGGACGTAGAGCAAAGCAGATGTGGAGTTACTTGTACGGTGAGGCAGTAAGGAGGTAGGATGTAACAATTTAGTGGTTGCGGCAATAAGGAGGTAGGTGTAATAGTTTACTTGCACGGTGATGATGTAGTTCAGGTTGTGATGCACAGAGTTGTTAGGTGGTTGTGTAATTTGTGGCAACTGTTTCTTTTTTTATGTTAGCAGTGGAACAGGGTGAAGCAGCGATGGTCTTTGATGATGTAGGGTGGTTGAGTTTGTGGAACAGGGTGAAGCAGTGATGGTCTTTGACAGTGAAGATGGTGAGGGTAGGTCAGTGCAGGTGATATGGTGAATTCAGGGGTGTTTGGTGACAGAGTTGTGGAGTTTGATGTTGGCGGAGGCAAGGTGTTATGGCAGTGTGGTGGATGAATGTATGTTATGGCTGTGATTTGCACAGCAATATGAAGGTGTGATGCAAGTTAGTTTTAGGTAGACGATGGAGGTTGGTATGCTCGAACTGCAGCAGTTGAACTTGAGGAGGGCCGCGAATGGAGTTGATGTAGTTGTAGGTGATACATTTGAGCAGCAGCAGCAGCAAATGTTGCGTCAGATGAAGTGTGTAGCAGTAGTAAGGATATGCAAGTAAAGGCTGATTGCTGGAAGTTTGATATGTAAGTAAATGTGTGGTAGTGTATTTGCAAGAGGGGTATGGGATGGTGTTTGATATGAGGTGCAAGAGTATTTGTCAAAGAAGTAGAAGAATTATGATGACTTTGTTGTTGCATAGTGTTGTATGAATACGGTTGTTGTTTGTGGTGAATTGTTTGACCGCAAGCGCACGGCGTACAATTTTACTATGGGTCGATCTGCAAGGAATTGTTTAATCTTAAAAATCCATTCAATCAAATTGACCAAGATTTGAGATGTTTAAGCTAACTACTAAAAATTGCAAAAACTAACAACTACAAAAGTGAATGAAAATTATGAGAATAAAATGACATTTAGAGATAATTTCACTCTCTGGATCACATAGTTCAACAAGATATGAAATTATGATCTTTCTTATTTCATTAGTGAATTTAAATAATGTGTTTATTATAAGTATGACATATTTGTGATATTGGTTAGCTCAACATAACCCATCAAACTATAACACAACCTCTAAACCATTATTTAAGTCTCATGAAAAACGACAACAAGTTGAAAGTAAAATCTATTTTAAGCATGACCTAGTAACTATTAATTAGAAATATAGACAATCAAATTTTGATTCCAACATTTCCTTCATTACCATAATCATATGCAGATGAAGATGTAATTTGTGTTTAGTGATTGTTTAAGCACAACCTATTTGGTGTCAACAATATAGGCTATCAAATTCAAAGGAAAAACAACAAGTTAAACCACTTCAAGCATTGTCATTAAGCACAAAAAGAGAGTAATAATTATCAAAGTGTTGAAGCTACATAATTAGAAAGCTTCATTACCCTTAAATTGAAGGGGTTTAGCATCTTATATTTATTATCAAATCAACTAATGTAGCTTGCAACATGAAACAAAAAGAAGAGAAAAATGAAAGCTAATGGAAAAGAGAACTAATTAAAAGAAAATAAAAGCTATTCTACTTGCATGAAAAATAAATCTACATCACTAACATGAAAGTAAATAAGCATGTAAAAGAAAAGAGCATGTATTAAATTGCATAAAAAGAAATTACATAAAAATAAAAATGACTAAGTAGCCATGAAAAGAAAAAAGGAGCTTTCTTTTATTTTTGATCCGAAACTAAAGAACAAAGAGGAAGAAAGCCTTCAAGATGAGAGACTAATTACATGAATACAAGGGGTATTTATACATGTATGAAACTCTAATTCACTTTTTTGGTAACTACCCAAAATACCCTCTTAGGAAGTGTGGAGGCCAAGTAATCATTAGCATCAAATAATCATCACTTAAGTATGTATGAAGCTTTAAACTCTATTAGCATGTGCATTAGCCTCTAATTTGTATATTAAGGTAGGTGGGTAGGTGGGGTCCTCCATTATCATGAATTTGAATTATTTCCATCTTCATTCCTTTGTATTCACTTGTGCATGTAAATTTTCCATAAAACCCACTTCCATTTGAAGCCCAATTCTTACAAAATCATATAGAAATTTCCAAGTAAATTTTCATAAATTAATATATGTACAAAAACGATCATTTTTCCCCTATATGAAGATGAATTATGACAATTTGAAAATAATTTGAATTTGGTTTAAACAAGTTAAAATAGCCAATATAATCATTTATTTAATTTAATTAGATTAAATATGATGGTAAAAATATGCACATTTACATGCGCATCAGTAATGCACCGTCATATTTGTTTGCTAGTTTGTTTGTTATGACAAAACTAGTTAACCTATAAAAGAGTTTTATCAAAAATGAATAGGGTAGTCAGAGGAGCTGAGTCCTTTATAATTAATGGAGCTAAATCCACAATCGAAAGTAGATAGATACTAAATCCCCAAGGCAAGATATAATACGGCTAAGCTATTGTGACGTCATATTAGGCATTACGAAACGCACTATGAGGCGTAATATACCATTGAGAGGTGGACACGGATGAATACGATGAGACAAACCGACGTGTCGGCATTTTGGGTTCCCCTCTTCAATGCGTAGTTGTAGGGATAGTCATAATGCTGGATGTAGTTCCATATGGACGTGACATTGTGTTAATAATGGATCCTGAAGTGGTGCAGATTACAGATACTAGTGGGGACAGTGCCTTGGTCCAAAAGAGGACTTTGTTACATACACACACATATACCTATATAGTTATGGTCTACTTTAGGTAGATGGAGTGAATCATATGCGTACGTGGAGTCGAGACGACTATGTAAAATTAAAAGACATACATGTAATGGAAGTCAATCGGCATAAACAAGTGTTAAGTGTAAAATGTATAATTCACCAGTCACTCGAACGTTTTTTTGATCCCTAGTCTTTAAAACCCATAGGACAGCTTTAGAGGTACAAGTACTGGTACAAGCTGAGAACGTGGAAGGATAGGTTTCCTTAAGCATGCTTGGCACTGACAAGGACACTAAACATTGGAAAGTGTCAACCTTGGTCGGTAACTATGTGTTCTACTATAATCTACTATTCCGCTATGAGGTATATCAATAATGCTTTGATATGCAATTATTTGTTTATTTTCAGGATACTAAACCAACGATAAATACTTTGGTGGACTTGGATTTTTGATTTAGAGAAAATTCGAGACCATTAGGGTGTGGATTGTTATATTTGGTATAAGAGCTTAGGTTAAAAACTAGAAAACGTTGAGTGAACATACACTGAAATATGGATAACTTGATTTTAAGTTGGAATAATGGAAGAAGTTGAAGATATGCACCCACCCCGATACTCTACAGGAAGTAGGTCGAATGGAAAGGCATTGATTTAAAAGTGCATGATAACAGGATATGGAAGGTCTCGGAAGCTGGATAATATATGACTCCTTAGTTTGGCTCCTGATAGCCCAATGATTGTAGATCCCTGTATGATGCCGATTGAAGATGTACAGAAGGTCCAAATAAGAGGAAAGTAATAGTCCATATGTTTAGATATCCGAAAACAATTGAGTTCCCGGAGGATGGTGTGTAGTAGTCACTCCAGTATGATAGCCGAATTTTATAGTTGGAAGAAGACAAGTCAATAAGTAAGCTGAAGGAAGAGAAGTCCAAAACAAGGGACAAATAGAAATCCACTCTGAGTCCGACCCAATAGAAAATAGTTTGGAAGGTTGAAACGATTTTAATATAAAAATTTGAGTAAATATATTGGTAATATATTTAAAATAATTTTCAAAGTAATTATTTGAAGGTAGGAAAACCCTTATTTCAAAATAGTCGGCAAATATTAAATTTTAAAAAAATATACTATATATTATTAAAAATGTTATAGTAGAAATTTTAAAATTTGTTGGACTAAAAATAACAGTAATGGGTTTGATAAAATGATAAATTCTTTTGGAAAAAAAGTAGAGCGTATGTAACTCGTTGATTTTTCTATGACTAAAAATTTTTAAGTTAGAAAATTCTTTTAGAGGAGGACAATAGGAAGTGGTATCGTTTGAAATGGGGTAAAAAAATGGGAAAGAAGATTAGAACCTGAGAATAAAGCAGTAGGCGAACACACTACAATGATTCAACTAAGAAGATAGTAAACTTAGAGAAAAACTAATGAAATAAGGGAAGTTAGGTAAAGGAAGGGATGGATAGTAATACATTATAAAATTAAAATAAAAACAATATTAGGAACTTATATAAAATATAGTAAGTATTAGAAATAACATCAAGGGATTATGTTAAAAATATTGCTAGTGATCTAATTAAAAGCAGCATAGGAAACTAAAGGCAAAATAAAAGAAAATGAAAATTTCCATTGTTTTGTGCATTTATTGAGAGTATCTTTCATAAGTTCCCCTTATAAAATATTAGAGATTCCATCAAGGATTGAAAGTGGAGATAGTGTGGATGATAAGAAAAGGATAGGGTGAGATTGTTTTTATCTACTCCAGTTTTTGTTATTTAAAATTATAAAAGAAGTTTTAGAAACACTGTAAAGTGCATTTTTGAAAATAAATGGTTTGGTGTAAGAATTAAGTTATTAAAAGAAAAACTTAATAAACAGTTTGAGTTGAAAATCCCAATTGTTAAGAAGTAAAAGTTAGAAGATCTTTAAAAGGAAAGGAACTTTAATAAAATTTAAGGTATTAAATTATTTGTGAATTTGCTAAAAATTTTCTATGTTATACTTTTAAAGATAAATTTTTTGAGATTAAATACTTCAAAATTTCTAAGTTTTATTTTTTTTGAAGAAAAATTGCAAAGGCCAAACCAAAATTTTATATATGGACCAAATCAAACCAACAGACCAAACACCCATTATTTTATGACAATTAATTAATAAATGATAATGTCAAAAAATAATTTTTTACAAACGTCAAAATTTGGATACATAACTTACACCATTGGGTTCATGGTGAATTTTTGATCAGTTTTTATATATAAAGTTTTCCGATTGGAGTTCAAACAAAAAAGTTACTGATGTTTTTGAGTCGGAAATAATTATATATGTAATTAAAGAAATAAAAATAATTAACTAATATTAATTATCATCGGTTAAATTTAACAGACAGTCAACGTTGCTTAAACGTTAAGAAAATGTTAAACGGAAATAAAATAAATCGTTACGATCGGTTAAATAAGTAACAAAATTAAACAAACTACGACAATGTTATAATATATGTAAATATAAATAGTGAATATGCTTTATACTGTTTTGTATTTAGTCCCACATCATGGGATTAGTTCTTCCCAAGCTCCTAGACCTTTATATAAAGGTGCTAATGTAATGAAAATGGATTACTAATATCTGAATGAATAAAATTGTTCTCTCTAATGGCTTCTGCTTTCTTTATTTTATAGCACGTTATCAGCACGATCTCTAAATAAAAGGAAATTTTCAGATTTGATTATAAATCTTCAAAGCGGTACTGATCTGATTAATAAAATCTTTCGGATTTCATTCTATTAATTTTATTTCTTTTAGATCTCATTGTATCATTGATCTAATTATTTAGATCTGATTCTATTTGTACATCTTATTTTTTTTTCCCCTGCATTTTAGATCTCGTTGTGTTGCAGATCTTTTTTTTTTCCTTCTAGTTTTTCAGATCACTTTTAAAAATATATCATGTTCAAATGATATATTTTTTAGATCTGTAGATTTTAATCATCTGATCTCTTATTAATTTTTATTAATGTATATCCATTTTTCTGTGATAATTATGAATTTGATCCGAAACTAAAATTGTTTCATAGACTAAAATATAATTTCAAACCTTATTCTGTTAGTATTCTTTTTAGATCTTATCTATCATATCTAATTTTCTAGATTTCATTATATATATATATATATATATATATATATATATATATTATCTTATAGATCTTGCTCTATTAATATTATTATTTTAGATCTCATTTTATCGTAGATCTAAACTTTTAAATCTCATTCCATTGTTTGGTAAAAAAAAAGTTTTCATTTTGGAACTTTTTTGTATGGATTTCGGTTTGAATGAGGACTATAGAAATGATTTTGCTACATGATTTATATTTCCAAAAGAAATATTTTATTGTTTCTTAGAGAAACAAATAGAAGGATAATACGTATCTAGAAGATCGTATTAAGTTTATATGAAAGAATAGGAACATGAAGTTCATTTGTGCGAAGGTGAAAGATTAAAGCTTTCATAAGCTGAAATAAAGCCTTGAAGAAAATAAGCGAGCAATTCCAGAAGAAGATGTTGATATGTCCAGAAGACATAACATAAAAACAGTATGCTGGAATAACATTACAAATGTGGTAAATACTATTTCCTTGAAGAGAAATAGTATTATGATTCTCATGTTCGAATATAATTATGAAGAGTCCTCTTGTTACATTGTGTTTATTTAACATTGCAGACCTAAAGTTCTCAAATAAAATTTATGCATATAAGTTGGTATTCCCCAAAAAAAGGGACTATATATCAAAACTCTATAACTTTGAGATGTGAAGCGTTGAATTATTAGAAAGCTAATTCAGATTATGGTAAATTCTAACCTTGTTTGCAATCAAACCTGAAGTTTGATAATGAAAATCAAGTTGTACCATTTAGGATATAAACTACTAAACAAAGACTTTACTTTAAAGTAAAATTGGAACCTGAAGTTCTAAATATATTTGCCAACAATATTAACTACTAAACCAAATAAATGTATAGAAATTTGTTCACTCCAGAAGTGGTGATGATGATAATATAAAAAAATCTCTAGAAGAGATTTGTATATTTAGTAATGATAAAATATCTCTAGAAGAGATTTGTTGATATATTTGGTGCTTTTATTAAACCAAATAAATACATAGAAATATATCTACTCTCCCGCTCTCTTTCTTTTTAATAGAAAATAAGGTGTTCTAACAGGAAGTTTATTTCCTAATTTTTTTCCTTCTTTCATTCATCCAATCATGCCTTTCAATAGGTAAAATATGTAATAGATCAAGTTTCTTTTCTTTCGCTCATCAAGTAAGTATTTTGGATTTTTCATAAAATGAATGTTAACATGTGATGTACAAATTTTCTCACTCTGTACTTACAATATGTAAATAGCGCATATATTAATTCATATATTAATCAGTAGAAATTAATAAATCAATAAATATAATTTATTGATTAATGAGAATGATCCAACAAAGATGTGTTTGAATGCTTCATACATTTATTCGTCTTCTGTATCTCATATTGTAGACAAGGATCATAACGTATATACATGATGTATATTTCTGTCTCTCGCTATTGTAGTTGTTATGAATTAATAAATGGTATTTAATACTACCTATTCATATTCTTGAATCTGCCTTTATTATAAAAATAAACATGATAAAGTCAGCATAATTTTTGACTATAATCTATCATTTCTCCACCAATCAATCCATATAAAGTCCTTTCCATTTTTTCAAGGGTAATTTTGCATTTTCAAAGAAATTAATGAATGAATAAATGAGATTGGATCCAGAGCTATATATCAAAAGGATGTAAATAAGAAATTTGAGTCGCTTTTATAGATTATATTTGGTTGTCTTTTACTATTTTGCAGTAATGTTTTTCTTTTTTTCACTATAACTAATATTAGATATGGGTTCTTATTTTATGAAATGCATTGATTATATACCCATGAACAATATTTTGATGCTTATGCATTTTTATTTTCACTTATAGTTGGAAATATGATAAACACAACCAAGCTTGAATTTAAAGCTTTCGATATATTAGGAGATAACGTTTTGTCATAGATATTGGATGTTGACATTCAATTACAATCTCATTCTTAGAAAATGCCATTAAAATAATAATAATATGTCCCAATAGAATAAAACAAAGGCTCTTATATTTTTAAGGTGTCATATCCACGACAATCTTAAAATAAAACATATAATTGAAAAAGATCACCTTTACTTATGGTACTCCCTGAAGAAGTGTTATGACCACTAGAAGATGGTCACACTTCCAAGCAGTAGACAAGAGTGGTTGAACCTGAAGTTTCAAGACTTTAAATCTATTAGGAAATACAATTCCTTTATTTTTAGAATTACTTCTAAACTGAAACTGTATGAAAGGATTGTCTGGTAATACTAACATGAAGTTAGATCATTTCTTCAAAGGTATTGATGTAAACTTCATTAGTGATGAAAATCTAAGTGCAATAATAAATGATATGGTCAAATTGATCAACTAGTAGCAACTTGAAGTCTGCTATGTGGATTTTGTTTTATTTTACCTTAGTTTAATAAATCAGGTTGAAATTGGTAAAACCCAAGTTCTGATAATTTTTGGGTGTGTTTTCCAAACTATATATTTGAAGAAGTACATTTTAATATTCTCCAAAAGAGATAACCCATATGACATACTCTTGAAGAGATGTTTTATGATTTTTATATTGCAAATCCAAACATCCTAGAAGAGATGTTGTAGAATTATGTCAATTATGTAGAAAAAGATATTGAGTATTGATGAGATCCCAAAAATAGTGCATATAAAGTATCTTTAGAAGTGATATGTACCACTCTAAAAGCGATGTTTATAAAATATCCCCAAAAGTGATATTATATCATCATATAGCACTATAAAAGAATTTCCTATAGAATATTGTCAAATATGATATAATACTTCAAAAAGTAATGTGATAATAAATTACCTAAAATTCAATCGTCTATTGTCATGGACCCGTAGCTCCATTAGACAAATTTAGAAGCATATAGTGGTATGTAACCTTTTACTTTTCAAAACTTATGATGAATCAAATGTTATATGCACAAGTATTCTTGAAGAAATATCTTGAGATATGCTTCTGAAGAGATAATCTATATGTCGTATCATAATTTTTGCTAAAGCTATGTAAATACGATCTTGAACAAACCGATATGTGCAACCAATATAATTTCTTATTTTTATAACATTTCAATAGTCCAGAAGATACTCTTATTTATGTTGTAAATATATCTATTTTACTGAACTCTCTAGAAGAGATGTTTATATATAATTATAACTAAGTATATATTCTCTAATAAAAAAATCATAATTAATGTTCAAAAGTAATATTAGAGATATAATCAAGGAATAAAATTTACCAACTTGAAGTCGTGTGTACAATTTATTTGAACCAGAAGTTCAATATGATTCCAAACCAGATGTTTTGAAAATTATCATGCGGTCTTGAAGGATTCATGCTGACATTGATCCAAAAATAAAAAGAAAATTTATAATATAGATATAATACGTGGACGCACGTATATATCCATATATGTAAATATTCAGCCAACAACCTGAAGTTTGTTATGAGCTCATCTTAATAATTATGTATAGATTTTATTTAGTGATTTAAATCAACATAAATGTTGAATGACCTGAAGTCGTGTATGTATTCGAATGATCTATACAATAAGGAAATTCCTCTAATTGACTAGATCAATGAATGAAAATAAACTCTAATAAGCAATATCAATTGAATGCATCTTATCAACTAATAATAAAAATAAATAAAAAATATCCTCCTATTATTAATATGTATGGTGTATTTACTAGTAGCAATATTATAATGGATCAAAATGAGAGTCCAAAGATGATTATTATTTAATATGACAATGTTTGTCAATATTGAGGGGGAGGATAAAGGGATACAAGCTCATTTTGATCATCAGTTTTAAATATTTGTTAAAATATACAATGGTGCAAAATATAAAGTAACATGAATAAATTATCAATAATATCCCTAGCAGACTTTCTCCAATATAGATTTGAATCCCTGAAGGATCAAAATGTGTAAAGCACATCTGAAATATGGTACAAAACTCAGTTTGAAATACTTTTGGAGTAAGTAATAAAGATGTCAAATAAAAGAGATGATTGTTCTTGACGAAACACTTAAGGGTGCTCTTGAAGAGACTAATGACGTGATTGTCAAATTACCCTAGAAGTGGTTTAGGTACCTAACACATGATAATTAAAGAGATCTCAGTAGATCATGTCTAGAACCGACAAGAAATAATCATCGATGATAAATTTATAAATAATAAAGCGCTTATGTTTATAAAAAGATTAAATATCTTGAATTAGGGGAAAACATGACTGGCTATCATGAATCATTTATTAATATAGAAATATGGACATGTAGTCTGCAAAGTAGCGAAAATGCTTGAAACGCTTAATATACCCCAAAGGCATAAATATGGTTTAAATCATATTAATGAAAGTATACAAATTCCTGAAGAACATAAATACTTTTATGGTTATAAAGAAGGAAAATAATAAGGAGTGTAGATTATAACCTACTTTTAATTATTGTTGTAATGAAAATCTTGGTATAATTCACGATGAGTAGATTACTTCCTATTTTTAAGTATTGTTGTATTGAAACTCTTAACATCCATTGAAGTGTTAGTTGTGATATGCAAAACTTATTAAAATATATAAGTTCCTGAAGAATTTAAATAACTTTGATGATTATAAAGAATGAAAAAAAGGAATGTAGATTACAACCTTCTTCCAAGTGTTGCTGTAATGAAAATCTTGATGCACTTCAAGATGAGTATATTACTTTCTGCTTTTAAGTATCATTGGAATAAAACCTTTAATATTCATCAAAGATGTAGTTGCAATATGCAAAATTGATTTGAAGCACAAAAATGAAAGCACATGATGTGTTTTTCATAAAGGTAGCAAACAAAATACATAAAATGCAAATCATATTTGGAAGAAACAATCTTGGAAAATTTGATTGTGTCGAAGGAAACTATTAATAAATTGTATTATTAATGAGATACATATTTATGGATCCAGAAGTATCTATAACCAATTTGAGTTATCGAAAGACGAATATGAATTCAGAGAAAATTTTAAATCAGGGGGAGCATCCATAAATATGTTATAATTCCCTCTTTTTCCTTAACTAAGATTTTTTCCCACTGGGTTTTTCTTGGTAAGGTTTTAATGGGGCGTTATCTTGATCCAGAAGTATCAACTCCCCAGTAACATTTGAAAATAAGTCATAATGTACTCTTTTTCCTTATTTAAGATTTTTCCCATTGGGTTTTGCTTACTAAGGTTTTAACGAGGCATTATTTTGATCTAGAAGAATCAAACGTCTTTTCAAGAAATAACATCTCAAATATGTTATTTAAGTTAAATTGTATTTTTATCCTTAACTAAGATTATTTCCATAGGGTTTTTCTTAGTAAGCTTTTAACAAGGCATTAGTTTAATCTAGAAGTATCAATCTTCATTTAAAGAAATAAGAAAATAAAATATGTTATTGTACTCTTTTTTCCTTCACTAATATTTTTCCCATTGGGTTTTCTTAGTAAGATTTTAATGAGGCATTTTTTTGATCTCGAAGTATCAAACCCTTTATAAAGAATATCATTTTTAATATTATTTTACAAGTTGCACTCTTTTCCCCGTTCAAGGTTTTTCCCACTGGGTTTTCCTAACAGAGGTTTTTAATGAGGCAATGGACAATATCTAGATCGACTGAATGAATAAATGTAAGCAAGATAACAATGAGGGGGAGCAACCACCATACACGTTACAAAAGGTACAATTTCAAGTTATCAGAGGATTCAAGATTTTGAAGACGCATATTCAAGGGGGAGTGTTATAATATATGTAAATATAAATAGTGAATATGCTATATACTGTTTTGTATTTAGTCTCACATCGTGGGATTAGTTCTATCCCAAGCTCCTAGGCCTTTATATAAAGGTGCTAATGTAATGAAAATGGATTACTAATCTCTGAATGAATAAAATTGTTCTCTCTAATGGCTTCTGCTTTCTTTATTTATAACAGATAGAAATTAATCGCCGTTTATAAAAAGAAAAGGTCAACCCAAGATGCACCCAGGTTGACTGGTGGTGGTCAACCTTAGGTTTATAATAGTCGACTGTTTCCCATGTTAAATCGACAGTAATGAATGGCTAAAAGGACTATATTTAATACAGTTTAATCAAACGGCTAGCATTGATTTGAAACTCGATAAATGTAGACCTAGACCTTCACTTCTAAACTCATATTTCCGGAGTGATGTCGGATCTCTACCATTTTCTTTTCTCCTCTAAATTCTAAATTTTCATAAATTATTCTAGTTTATATGTATATACAATTGAAGAATCGTGGAAGACGATTGAGGAAGAGAATAGGTTCAAATCAAATCGCCAAAGTCAAGGTAAATTGTAAATTTGAGTCTAAAATATAAATCAAATTCCAAATCTCTTTTCTAATCTAGATCTCTGATAGATCAGTATGCGCTTGCGGTGTATGAATCCAAATAGGGAGCAAGATGAGCCAAACTAGCATAACAGGGATATATCTAGAGATTTGGAAAGCTAAAAGGTAGGTAGAAAATTACACACACACACACATATATATATATGTGTGTGTGTGTGTGTGTGTGTGTGTGTGTATTAGATTCATATCATTGTAAATCTTTTCTTATATGCCTGAAATGTAAATTGGAGTTATAAGCTAAAAATCATGTATTAGAAAACAAAATCATAAACATGCCTACGCATTCTGTTATTAATAACCTGAAATTTTATATTGCATGTTTCTAGAATATATCAAGTATTAATAGTTCTTGAATTTAGTCTCTGAAACTTATAGAATATGTGATAGTTCCAAATTTTTGAATTTAATATGACTTGTATACATAAAAAGGTAAATTGATTTATCATAGTAAAATGTAGAGATTTAAGTAGTATTTTAAATAATTAGATTATATAGCATGTTGCAATGTGAATTTATATACATTATCAAGTTTCAGATTTATAAATAAAAGTATAACGGTTGAAATAACAAGAAATGCACCTAAAAAGAAAGAGATGTATAAAATAAGGATATTTACCGTATTTTGGACTATCTATTTTAATAATTATGAAAAGATAATTCCTTACAAAATCCAGACGTAACACAAATTTCCTTTTTGGATAAGATATAGAAATTTACAGTGTTAACCATTCCATTTGAGAGAAATGTAATTCCAATGCATTAAAATTTAGAAAATCCAAGAATTATAAATGTGAGAAAAATTAGTACAAGAAAAGAATATGCGTAATATAAGTAAAACGAAAGTGAAAATAAAAGGAAATGAAAAGATAGACAATTCATAATTTAAAATAAAATGGTTATAGATAGTCCACTAAAACAAGGTAGGGAATTAAAGTTTAAAAAGGAACAGAAATATAAAGTTAAATAAAGAGGATAAGGAAAAGTAAATGAGAAAAGATGTTTAAAAGAAAGCGGTATATTACCTTAAATTAAATAAGATGTAATGTATAGAAATGTAAAGAAAAATTATAAACAATGAATAGTATGGCACAGTAATTAAACTGGGATGAATGAAGATACACACACACATACATATGTATGCATACACATACATACATACACACACGCACGCATGTAGCCTCAAATATGCGTTTATGATGGGTGTGAATTATATATGTACCTAAATAACTTAAATGGATAAGAATGGAATAGTCATTATAATGGGTTGGAATGCGAGGTCGGCAGTGTTACACAATAGAAGTCTGCCCACAACAAAGGGCCACCAGCAATTGTGTATACATTATATTGATGTAGGTCATATCAAACTGTTGGACCCATGGAGTATATATGCTTGCGTATAGGTGAAGAAATACCCTTGGTAAAGGCTACTTCAATAAATTAAGAGGAGGGTGTTGCCTTGATTACGTTAGGAAATCTAAATACGATGGTGAGTTGTTCGACGCTATGTCAGTACATGCTGGTACCAAATCAAGAGTAGGAACTGTACATAGGTTGAGTGCATCATCGATCCTTGCAGTCAACGGAAAAGATAGGGCTACACCTAACGGACTACGCTCCTACTAGGGTAGGTTAAATTAGGTAAAGCACCGCCATAATTGTTTGCTAGTATGTTTGTTAGAGTAATGCTAGTTAACCAATAAAATAGTTCTTTCAAAAATGAATAGGGTAATCCAATGAGCCGAGTCCTCTATAATCAGTGAAGCTAAGTCTACAATAGGAAATAGACAAGTAGTAAATCTCCAAGGCCAGATATAATATGGCTAATCTATTGTAATTCTGTATTAGGCTCCACGAAATGCATGACGAGGCATAAACTACCATTGAGAGAGGGACAGTGATTACGATGATGAAACAGACCGACAAGTCGACATTTCAGGTTCCCTTCCTCAATATGTAGTTGTATGGGTAGTCGTAATACAAGATATAGTTCTATACTGACATGATATTGCATTGACGATGGATCCTGATGTGGTTCCAGTTTATGGATACTAGCGGGGAAAATATCTTGGTCCAAAGAAGGACTCTAGTACTTATATATTATACATATACGTATGTAGTTATGCTTTACTTTGGGTAGATGAAGGGAATCGTACGTGTACACGGAGTTGAGACAACTATATAAAATTAAAATACATAACATGTAATGGAAGACAATCATCATAAACTAGTGTTATGTGTAAAATGTATAATTCACCGGTTACCAAAATGTTGTTCTGACTCCCTTCTTATTACAACCCACAAGATATCTTTAAAGGTACATGTACTAGTACAAGGTGGAGACAATGGAAGAATAGGTTTCCTTAAGCATGCTCGACACAGATAAGGACACTAGACATGGAAAGTGTCAACCTTGGTCAATAACTATACGTTCTATTATACTTTACCGTTCCACTATGAGATATATTGATAGTGCTATGATATGCAATTATTTTTTTACTTGCAGATACTATACAAATGATCCGTAGTTTGGTGGACTTGAGTTTTCGATTTAGCGAAAATTTAGGTCCATTGGGATGCGTATTGTTACACTAGATGGAGGCATTCGACCCAATGTAGGAAGGATATATGTTACCATAAGGACTTAAGTAGCGGAGCTTTCATCCTTAACAAAGTGGATGGAGCCATATTCAGAAAAGCCTAGAGTGCACAAAATCTTCATCGCTGTTTTACTTAGCTTCCACTGTTTTTTCTAATTATATTGCAAAAATGTGATTGAAACAGTTATAAAATGAATATTAATAGTTAAAATCTTGTTATGATAGGTAATGGGTATAAAATATGACTTTGTACTACAACCTAAGAACGTCAAATTAATACTGGTGTTAAGAGAGCATCACAAACGCTCGATGAGTTGGACTCTCTACTTGAGGGCAAACAGCGTCTCTACAATAAAGAACTCATCCCCTCAAAAAAATTCACCAGCAATGGCAGGCCAGAGTAACCCTAACCAGGTATCTACCATTGACGATTGGCCCCTACTTTTTTCCAACAATGGAGGACTAGAGTGACCCTATTCGGGTGTCCACCATTTACGATCGACCCTAAACTTTTCGGCCACAATAGCAGACCAGAGTGACCCTAACTGGGTGTCCATCATTGACAATTGGCTCCAAACTTTTTGATGTAAATAGCTGACCCGATTGATCCTAATTGGGTGTCCACCATTGACAATCGATACCAAACTTTTTGCCAGCAATGGCAGACCAGAGTAACTCTAATCGGGTGTCCACCATTGACGATCGCTCTAAAACTTTTCATTTAAAATGGAGGAACAGAGTGACATTAACTAGGTATCCACTATTGACGATCTATCCTAAACTTTTTGCTGGAAATAGTGGACCAAAGTGAACCTAGTTGAGTGTTCACCATTGTTGATCGACTTTAAACTTATTTTCCATGGGTGAATTAGAGTAACCCTAATTGGGTGTTTTCCATTGATGGTTGGCTCTAAACTTATGGTTAGTAATAGAGAACCCAACTTACCAGTGGCCAGGACATGACCATCGCCTAGTTGGTGCATCCTCGGTGATCGACTCTAGACTTTTGTTGACAGCAAAAAACTAAGTTAACCCATAATAAAACGTGACTATCTATCGGGCGGTTTGGTGCAAGCAGTCAATACTAGAATTGAAGGGGAGGACTGCCAATAGGCGAACACTTGATAAAACTTGTTTGAAGTATGCATGGAGTATGTATATAATAAATAAAAAACTAGAATGATGAATATGCAGTAAAGAAAGCAAGGCACACAAAAATAATAATCATCCAAATCATATTGCCAGGCATCCAAACATTTACAGTACAAATCTAAAAATATTAGAAAGTGATTCATGCTCACGCTTATCAAAATATCAAAACTCGGTAAGCACATGTCAATATGTTTATTACAAGTAAAAAGCATGGAGTAGACTATTCCAGATACCAAAAAAGGCATACAACTATTGTTGCCACTTAGATTTAGGTATGGAGATGCAATTATTGCCATAGGCATGGACTTTCCTCGTTCTTCTTTTTTATCCACTTTCTTCGGTTTAGCAGCGTCCGCCTCATCAAGCTTCGCTTGTCTTTTCTTCATTAGCTTCAGGTCCTCCATTGCTTCAAGCTTGATTCTAGAAACCTCTCCATGAAAGTTGGCCATTACATTCTGCCTTAGTATTTCCTCACTATCCAAGTTCTCAATGGACTTGTTGAATCCCACAATCTCAATGTCGGCATTGTCATGAAGGGCCTCAATCATCTCATCACGACTCCCTTCAGTTACAAGATTTGAAGGGCATGGGGGTACAATCCCTGGCAATGGGGTTTTCAAAGAGATTATAGCTTCGGAATGATCAGTCACAAGCTTGTCACCTACATGGAAATGAGGAGTGCTGTCAAGTACGATTTTTCCCAAATACGGTTTTGCCCAAACAAGATCAAACATACTAAGCAGTGGCCCATGGACTATAAAGAAGGATCCTACCACCTTTAGGAGAAGCTGGAGCATCATCATGTGGCCGAGCATTGTCTGGAGGTGGGACAATGTCCATGGCTGACTCATAATTGATGCATCTGAAGAAACATGGAAAAAGCTAGATGGACATCGTGCATGAAGCATAAATAACATGTTTTGAAGTTTGACCTTGTGTCGTCGCCCATGAAGTCGAACGGTAGTTCTTTTTTCTATCCTCCTCTTTTTTAGGCCTTCTCAGCCTCAGCCAATTTAAGATTACCAAGGTAGATGGCTTCCCTCTCCTCTGCCATAAAGGGAAAATCGATGGCTTTGAGACTAAAAGGTGATCCTCCCTGCTTGTTGGCAGTCTTTGCTTCTCTAATTAACCATTTGTGGATAGGGACCATGACCTCTTAATAGTCATCCATTCATGCCAAGCTCTTTTTGGTAAACATTCTAAAAGAAATCTCATTCAGAAGCTCTTCCACCTGATCCAGTTGGATGTTCATCCCATCGCATTCTGCTTGCAGCCTCTCAGCCTTAGCGATTTCCACAGCTTTCTCGACTCCTAAGGCTTTAAGCTCATTTCGAAGGGAAACCCTTCTAGCTTTCTACCCCGCCACCTTCTTCTTCGAATTAGAAAGGTCGGGCTCCACTTTCATAGCCACTGCCTAAAGCTTATCTAATTGTTTTATGAACCTATCTTTAACATTCTTATAATCATCAAACAGCCGTCCAGTTTTAGCGTTGTAATCCTCTTTGGAAGCTTTGATGTTGTGGGAGTGCTCTATCATTAGCCTCTCCAATTTCTCAACGTGATCAACCTTCAGTCTTATGATCTCCTCTGCCTAAGACCTCTCTAGCGCATTTGAACGACCCACAAATCCAAACAATTCAAGCTGACAATAAACCACACATGTCCAACCCAAATTGAACGAAGATGCAAATAGTTATAGGAAAGAAAGAAGAAAGAAAAAGAAAAGAGAAGAAGAGGAGAAAAGGACACTAAAACAACATAGAATTTCATAATCGCAGGGGAACAATATATAATATAATATCAATGATCATTATAAAAGAGAAACTGTAATATACATACATCCATCAGAGTACAACAACAAATCAAAATCATCAGCCTGGAGAGTTATAACAACATGTCCTTACAAATGTTGATAATTTCAACAATAATGCAGTAGAAAATAAACATAAACGTGAATACGACATGAGGACCTCCAATTCATCTGATAAAGCTCCAAAGCATCCAAATCTAAATCTATAAATTTGCTCGGTCTGACCCGAGCATTGAAAGGAAAGAACGTCCGGATCAGCCTGGTAAACCAGCATGATAAAATAGATCTCAACTATATTTTAAAGTTATAAAAAAACCTTTCAAAACAAAAGTATCTCGTAAGACCATACCACATAGACATAGACAGGTATTTATCTTAAAATAACAAAAATACTTTATTCTTAAACAATTTGATATGATTATTAATGATATTTTTTTGAAAACACTTTTCAAATAAATAAAGGAGGTACCAATACCCGGACAATGTCAAACAATGTATATGATATCAAAAGGGGTAGTTGAAATGTTTACAAGGCATTACAACTATTTTGTAAATATAATCAAAATCGTAAAGCTCGTATTGGAATTTGGGTTTGCAACATGATAGCGAACTAGTGGCCTTTTCCTTCCTTTGCAGATCTCAACGTATAACAACCATGGTACCTAGCAACCATGGTACCCAATGGCTTCTTATGCAAGAACTCACACACCACTATACCACTCATATTGCTAAACTACTACACATTCGGTAGCTTCTCATGCAAAGACTCACACACCACTACACCATGCAATATAAGGCTCCAAACATCTTTTAACCCATAAGTAAAAAAGGCCTAATCATTCCGATCCGCTCATAAACCGATACCCCAAAATATATGTCATACCACATCAATTTCAGTATCATCTTCGTGTTTTGAGACTTTAGGTAACATTTATCTTTCACATAGCACATTCCACTTTAAATGCCACACTGTCATTCCATGCTCACACAACTGATTTCTACAAAAGTAAAACTCCTGAGCTCGTATGTCACAGGAAAGAGTATTAAGCTAAGAGAAGTTTCCTTCTTCGACACCAAACTGATGATGTAACGATCCGTAAAATTCGATGTTTAAAATGAATTAAATTAAAAAGATTTTTAATTTAAATTTAGAAAGAAATAAAAACCTTATAACTTATGTGGGAGCGAATGTAGAAATTGATGTATCAATTGTAATTAAAATCAACAATTTAAAATTTAAATTGCAATTAATTGAAATAGTGTAAATTGTCACACTGGGTTATAAGTTTAATATAAGAAACAAAAGGGAATGTTGAATTTGTGAATTACCAATAAAAATATTAACTAGAATGGAATTCAAATTTATATAATAATGGAAAGTGTAAATTTGTTGCATTTGGGTATAAAATTTAAAATATAAGTAAATAAAAGTTGGCATTTAATTTACCGATGGAATAATACGTTGATTAATAGTAACTGTATATAAATTAAGGTAGTAATGTCAATGGCAGTTGATGAATAATCAATTTAATGCAATTCAAATTGATTGAAACGACTATTTAGGTTAAAATTGATTGTAAATAGGAATATTTGGAAATAAACTGAATATATGAAGACAAAATGTAAGCATTGAATTAAATTAATGAATTCAAATTATAATAAATGGTCAATGAAAAATCAGTGTTCTGCAAGTAATTATAATGTTGTTATTGATAATAAACGTTACTTCAATGATTATTAATATAGTAACGGAAGTGTGAATGAAAACTTAATAGAAACATAAATTTATTTTAAGGAAACAAGAGATATATTGTACAAATTGATGAATTAGTATAAATTTAATGCTAATTGGATAAAATCAATATCATATGAGTCATGCAACATTTGTTGTAAACTATAAACCTATAAATGTGATTTAGGGCAAATAGTGACCGTTATCATTTGTTACCAGTTTACTTAGGCTATTAAGCTGTGAGTGGGAATCAATTGAAATTTAAAATAAAACTTGGTATTACAATTATGAGTTTAAGAAAATAATTACAAGATATAAATGTAATAAGATGCATAGAAATGTTGGGTATTTTGTAAAGTAATAAATGATGTAATTTGTGGTAATATGTGGTAATAATGTAAATTTAGGTAATAAGTGGTAATAATGTTAATTTAGGTAACATGTGGAAATAATGTAAATTTAGGTAATATATGGTAATAATGTAAATTTAAATTTAGGTATTACGTTAATGTAAATTTAGGTAATATGCGGTAAGAATGTAAATTTTATTCATAGAGTGCTAATGGATTTAATAAAAAGAATGAAATCAAGATGAATAAATAAATTAGGAGTATAAATTTTAATAAATGTGTGCATTGATTTATAATATGATTTAAAAGGCAATTAATAATTTAATGGTTGATTTATTAAGAAAACAATGTGTAATGGATGAAAATGGAATAAGTGTAGTGTAATGAGAGTTGTTGTAATAATTATTTGTAAAGAATTAACTTACAAATATTACAAAATGTATAATGGTGACAATTGGTGTTGTTACCAATTTAACTGATCAGTTTCAAATAAATGTCAACAAAATGTTACACTAATGTGGAATAAACCATAATTGTAGTGTGAACGTAATAAAAAGAAATAGAAATGTTAATTGTATTCATAATGTAATGATTGGTTTAATAGTAAGGAGTGAAAATCAAAATAAAAGAATATAAATGAATAAGTTTTGTAAAAGAGTAAAAATATGTTTATTTATTTGAAATGTTTGTTAGCTGAAAGATTGATTGTAGAGGTGAGTAACTATTATTTAGTGAGAAATGTGTAATTACTATTTGTATCCAATAATGTAAATATGCTTAAATTACTATTAGATAGAAAAAATTGTTTTACTTCTCATTACATTCATTTAGTCCATTTTGAAACTTAATCAACTGAAATGAATGTAATTGAAAATTTCCAATTAATAGGAGAGAGAATACTAATTGTAAATTAATAGGTGCACAGCTTATGTTTTGTGAAAATATAAGGAAAGTTTTGATTCAATGAAAAAAAACATTTACATCAAATAAAATGAAGGTTTCATCTGTGAATGTAGGTTTAATTTCATTAAAATAAAGAATAAAAAGATTGATTTTAAAGAAAGAAATATATGCTTATTTGAACTGTGTTTTAGCTTACAGACTGATTACAAGAATAGGAAAATAATCTATTTATTACTCTTGTGTATAAACAATAAATTTATAAACGTGTTTAAATAAACAATTATTCTATTTTTTTTATCCATTTTAGTTGTCTGTTTTAAAATTTAACTTTGTAAGTAACTGCAATTAGTGTAATTCAAACGTTTCAATTAAAAGGAAAGGAAACGTTGATTGCAATTAATAGATTTAATAAAAGAAACGCACGTTTTGTGTTAAACAAAAAGGGTGTTTTAATGGTAATAAGAGATCATTTTGGGAAAAACAAATCAAATGTTTTCATTTTTAAGGTAAGTATATAAATTTATTATGCGTAGACAAAAAATCTAAATGCGTAGAAATTCGAATATTACTTGAGTCAATGAAGTTAATTTGGTTACGTTTCAAAAAAAAATTGAATTTCAAAATCTTTTATTATTAATTGTTTTACGAACGTTTTAAAATAGTTACCTTACTATTAATACTTGATCCGTTTATTTCTCCATTTGTTTAATACCTGAGTACTTTTAGGTTGTATTTAATTCTTGCCGCCTCATTTTCACGTATACAAAATTCTACTTTCGTTTGCAAACTTTTCCTTTCCTACGTACATTTCCTTATGTATTATTAATACCTGAAGCTTTAATAATAAAACGTGACATTTATTTTGTCCCTCCACATTCATTTTCTAATTATAAATAACCTACATCTTATTTCTTCTTTCTCCTAACACCTCATATTCAAAAGCTCTCATTCTTGCAAATCCAAAAGCATTCTTTTATAAAAATGATTTTTTTTTTCATTTTCGTACACTTCCTGTCCTCATCTTAGTTGTTCTTCAATCTTTTCCTGAAGCCTCATCTTGAGAAAACGTAAGAATTAAAATTTGTTTATTTATATATATATATTTTTAACGCGTACTAATTTTTATTTTAATAATATTTCTTGTAACATGAATATCTTTTGCATATAAACTTTGATTCACGCGCGATTTCTTCTGTTGGATTCAAATTTATATTCCGGACAACATGAAATTGATTTGGTTGAATTTGGAGATTGTTGAGTTTTGCGCTTCTGTTTGGATTTTTATGGGCTAAAATCAAAAGTGAGTGTTTTAACCCACTCACAACTTCTAAGATTTCTTATGTTTGTTAAATTCATTTATGATGTGATTTGAAATTGATTTATAGCTGTTTGGCATATATTTCATCATTATCTCAGTTAATTTGCATTTATTTAATTAACTTGTTATTTAATTTATTATTGCATATAAACTGCCAGTTAAATTATTATTTAATTTATTTTGTATAATAAACTGCCAGTAAATGCATGTTATTTATTACCTGTTATATATTGATGTATTGTTTGAATTGGTGATGATTGTGATAAATGGATGTATGATTTTATGATGGATGAATGGATGCTGTATTTTATATTGTATAAACTGCAAGTTACTATGCATTTTCATTTCATTCGGGATTGCGGTTTGAAATGAAATATAACCATAATTTTTATTTTAAATCAAGGATTGAAATGATAAATATCCGTATCACTTGACCATAGGATAGAAAATTTTATAAAGACACCACGGTATATATATATATATAATATTTTGAAATGATTTTCTATGGTTTCGTAAAGAAATATATATATGGTTTTATGAGATATTGATTTCGGATATTTGATAAAGGTTATTTTATATATAGTTAAATTCTTGGTTTTAAGCTATGTATAAAATTGTTTAAAGTACGAAGTAAGTTTAATAATAAAGTTGATTTTATTAAAATATATTATGGATAAGTGTTTACTTACATTCTAATATAGAGTTTATATTGATTTTTATAAATCAAAGTTGAGAAGATAGTTTTGAAATTGATTTGAGATTTTATTTAATTATGATCTTATTGAAATTTAGATTTGAAAAGAACATGGTGTTATAACTAAATTCGGGTTTAAGATGATTTAAGTGAATATATCTAGTCTAAATAAATTGAGGAATATTAAATTATTGAATTTGAAAGTTTTATTTAAAGGATTCTGGATTATTAAGTAAGTATTTCAAAACTAAATAATAGTAAAGTGAATTTGGCATATATATATGAATTAAAAATTTAGTTTTGAAATGGTGGAATATTTAAAACTTTGAAATATATGGAAATTTAAATGGTTACTCGGGAATTCAAATCTGTATTTGGAATTGATTTGAGAAATTAAAAAGAAAATTTAATTTATTATTAAACCATTTAGGTATTGAAAATTTTGTTTCGAAGCTATGGGTTTAAGGTATATATATTTGTAAGTACTATGATTGTTGAAAAAAGATATATTTGAAATAAAAATGATATCATATTGATTTGGGTTTTAAAATAGAAATGATATTGTAAGTATATGGTTTTCAAATGGATATTTTATTCTGGTTTTAAAGTATAAACTATTTTGAAGAGACCGCGGTGTTATAATAACGATTGGTTGTTAAAGAGACCGAGATCGAAAGTTGTCATACTCTCTGCCAACTCCGAAAACCACTTTAATAACCGTGTACACGGTGGAGATTCCAGAATGAAGTAGGATGGCGACGGCGTTTCCTTTGAGGTAAATACATGGACCCAACTCCCGTGAGTTGGCATAAGGTGGCTAAAACAGGAGCGATAGACGGGTTAATAAGGTAGCACCTTTTATCGAACACATCCCTTCGTTATTCTACTCTGATTTTGGATTTTTCGGTGACCACTTTTGATTTTTGATTTTGGGGGTGTTGTTCGAGGTGGGCGGTAGTAGCTGCTACGTGTTACCACCGACCCGGAAGCGTAATTGGTATATCAACCCTGGCATTGCCTAGTTGTGCTGTGTCACCTAACCTAGCGCGCCTTATACGATTTTTGTTTTGTACCATACCTATGGAGTGCCCTCTGACAACGCCCAGTACGGGGAGATTACGGTACTGTATAGACTATGGGAATATATTATGTGTTAAGGGCAATTTGGGTCATTCCTTAACGCTATTTTAAAGTATGTTTATTTTACTAATAGACACTATTATAATAGCGAAATATTACTACATAGTAAATAGTTTAACGGATCCTTAGGAGATGTGATCTCGAGCATCTCTTGAGTTACTGCGCTCATATTTATTTCTGTTGATTTAACTTACATAAGATCTTTTAGTTCTAACTCGAGTGTTTTGTCTTTTCAATTCGCTCGAGTCAGCCTGAGTATTTCAGGATTCGAAGACTCTAGATCTGGAGGACGAAGACGAAGATTTTATTTCTATTACCTATTATTTTATTCCACTACACTATTGTATTCCGCTGCATTATTGATATTCTATGGTATATATAACTCTGATATATATTGTAAGTAAAATTAAATATTTTGAAAAACAGCTTCATGAACTATTTATATTTGATTATTATATTTTATCTTTCTGCTGTGAGATTCTGTTTGTTTTATTTCTTTCTTGTTTTTTTTACCCCATAACAATCCGCCCTTTCGTATGGTTTGAATTGGCACGTGTGTCGATTTAAAGCGTGCGAAAAGGCGGGATGTTACAGATGATACGTTTATAGAGATCAATCAATGTGATTAGAAATGCAATGTCAAACATTCATCCATACAAGTGGTCCAAGAACAGGACAAACCAAAGGAACTTTCCTACCACATCTTGTCTGGAATCTACCCTAGGATTAGTAGCCCGAAGTCCTTGCATATCGAAGATTTTCATAACACGGCACTACTGCCACCATATATATATAATATGCATCGCGAGTCTAGTGGCAAGTAGCCCTGCAACAAGAAGATCTCCATCTTCAAAAATCATAATCATAAACCTGCACTTTCATACACATACGTTGGTCAAAAATTATTTTCGGATAAATTCGATCTCGGTCTCTGCGGATCAACAAAGATAAAGAGACCCTCAACCTCATATCGAAACCAAGTCACATAGACTTATCACATTTCCAACTCTCAACTTGCTATCCTTCGGCCAAGAAGGAAGCCCGGTAGATTGGAGTACCGTAGTCACTCCGCACTACTCGAAATCAACATTCCTAACACCAAATCATAATTAAGCCTACTCAGTCGGCTTCGCGCTAAGTGCATGACTAATCAGTTCCTACATCAAGTCAAGGAACCAAGAATAATCAAATTTGATAGTCGGTATTTAACTATCAAATCACAAATAAAATCTAGCACAAAAGTAGTCACTAGGCCCATTTAATTAATCTTTTCATCAATTAAATCACTTTTCAAATATTTACTTCAAATTATCTTTAAAAGGATGTATTCTTAAAACCACTTCAACTGTTCGATACTTCAAAAATATTTCTATATACCTATATCAACGATATAAATATATTTAATAACACCTCCATTTTGGAGACACACCAAATAGATTTCTATAACTATATAACTCCCAAGTTCATATGCCTTTGGATGGGTGTTAAGTACTAGAAGCAATGCTTCCTATACCACTAAGCCTTTAGTACGAACATAAGAACCAATTCGTGTATTTCACAATGAAAGGTCAAAAAATAATTTATTGGGTCAAAACGAACGTTGCGTAAAACAACGTTACGGCAACCCAAAACACTAGTATAGGGATTCAATTAATTATATATACATATCCGTATACTATATAAAACATTTCCTTTCATAAATCATTTACTATAACAATAATGTTATTGTCCATGCCTTCCTCACTTTCCCAAAAACATCTATTACAACATTGTTGGAATCTATGTTTTCGTCACTTAACACATTTTAAATCACTTTTAAAACCATTCAATTCCATTTGAATTATCACTTCCAAAACATTACTTTTGAAAATTATCGTTTTTAAAAATCATCAATCTCCCTATTTAAGTTTCAACATAATTCATCTATATTTATAAAACTATGTTTATAAATCTTTTTCTATTTTATAAAACTTCTATTTCTATAAAATCTCTTTATTTATGAAGTTCTATCTGTAAATTCATTTCTTTTGTAAATCTCGTTTATTTATAAAATTCTATTTATATATCCATTTACAAAATATCGATTACTAATCCATTCCTAATATTTATAAAACATCGTTTAAAATTTATTACTTTATTTATAAAATATCCTTTTGTGAATCTTTTATATAAACCATTCAAAAATCTCCATTTAAAGAATTTCTCAAAACTAAAATTTTATAACATAAAAAATTATAACTGTTATTTATTTAAAATAAATTCATTCCTTTTAATAATTTAAAATTTATCAAAACATATAAAATTTTCAAAATCACTTCAAAATAATTTAAATTCAAAATCACTATTTTGTAGTATTTCAAAATACTAAAAATAAAGTCCATTGCTACTATAGCACTAAATAAGAGTAATCATATCAATGTCATCAAATACGGCATCTAAAACATCATGTATCAAAATATATGAAAAGTAAAATCAACAATGTGAGGAATCCTATTGGATCCCTCCAATCTGTCCCCCTAGATCACATATAATATAAAATTGAATAGCATAAATCAACCGCTTCGAGGTGGGATCGTATACAAAGGGTCATCCGCTTATATACGGGAATGTACATCCACTCCAGGGTCAGGAATATATCCAAACCAACTAATAAAATAGTAAAATCATCCAAATAGTCAATAAACAATCAATAATAAAATTAGCTACACTTATATAGAAATATAAGTGGGCCAGAGAGGTGAGTCAACTCACATTGATTCTAGTTTTCATCGAAACATTCCGGTCTAAATTAAAATCGAATAGGCGTTCAATTTTAACCCAAATTCCTACTAACTCCAAATCCATCCAACTCCATACGCAGTATATGCTGATACGATCGCAACGCAACTTATCGCATTCAACTTCGACCTCGTATAAATTAGACATAAATTAATGAACATCTGAGATTATTAAATTACAATTAACTTAAATTAATTAAGTTTAAACTTTAATAGTGTAACGACCTGTAAATTTTTGACTATTAAATTTGTTAATTTAATAAGTTTTAGTAATTTAATATGGAAAGAAATAAAAACTTTGTAATTTAATAATGAAATGAATGCTAAAATGGAATGTAACAACGGTAATTAAAGTTAATAATTAACAATTTGAATGGAATTACAACATATTGGAAATAATGTAAATATTATACTTGGATATAAGATTGAATATAAGAAACAAATGCAAATATTTAATTGTTGTATGAAAATACAGAGTTAATGGTAATTAAATAAAATCAGTATTATATAAGAATTGTAACATTTGGTTGTGAATAATGAATTCATAAGTGTAATTAAAGGTTATGGTAACGATTGTTATAAGTTACCTGTTTATTTGGTCTATTGAATTAAAATGGGAAATCAAATAGAATTAAATGAACTTTAATGTTACAATAATAGGATTAAGACAATAACTGAGACTGTGAATGTAACAAAATGAATAAGGAATGCTAATTTTATTCATAAAGTAATAATTGATGCAATAAAAGAATGGAACCAAGATAAAATGATTAATTGGATTAAAATCTTAATTAATATGTGCATTAATTTATAATGGGATATAAAAAGTAATTAATAAATTAAATGTTGACTTATTAATAAAATAATGTGTAATGGTTGGAAATGGAATAATTTAGTATAATGAGAGCTGTTGTAATAACAGGCTGCAAAGAATAAACTTGCAGATGTTATAAAAATGTATAATGGCGACAATTTGTGTTGTTACCAAATTAATCAATTATAAATAAAAGTCAGCAAAATGTTACATTAATGTGGAATAAGACCATAACTATACTGTGAACATAATCAAAGGAATAGAAATGTTAATTTTATTAATAAGGTAATAATTTAGTTAATAAAAGAATGAGATCAAGATAAATTAATTAATTGGAGTTTTAAATTTATAATTAACGTGAAAAATTGACAAAAATACAATAAAATGGAATTATGATAGTTAATACAAACTAAAGATAGGAAATAATTGTTCCACTTCTCATTACATTCATTTAGTCCATTTTGAAACTTAATCAATTGAAATTAATATAATTGAAAATTTTCAATTAATGGGAGAGAGAATACTAATTGTAAATTAGTATATGTAATTAAAAGCAGCTTATGTTTTGTGAAAGTAAAAGAAAAGTTTGATTTAATGAAAAGAACATTTACATAAAATAAAATGAAAGTTTCATTTGTGAATGTAGGTTTAATTTCATTAAAATAAATAATAGAATGATTGATTTTAAAGAAAGAAATATATGTTTATTTGAACCGTGTTTTAGCTTATAGATTGATTACAAGAATAGAAAAATAATCTATTTAAGTAAGTTATTTATTACTCTTTTGTATAAACAACAAATTCATAAACGTGTTTAGACAAATAATTTTTCTATTTTTCATACATTTTATTTGTCTGCTTTATAATTTAACTTCATAAGTAATTACAATTAATGTAATTCAAATGTTCCAATTAAAAGGAAAGAAAACATTCATTGCAATTAATAGATTAAATAAAAGAAATGCACGTTTTGTGTTAAACAAAAAGGGTGTTTTAATGCAAATAAAAGATTATTTTGGGAAAACCAAATTAAACGTTTTTATTTTTAAGGTAAGTATAAATTTTTTATTATGCGTAGATAAAAACCTAAATGTGTGCAAATTTAAATATTGTTTAAGCTAATGAAGTTAATTTGGTTACGTTTCAAAAAAATTGAATTTCAAAAGGTTGTATGACCTACATGGCCCCTTCATTTCTTTTATGTTTAATTGTTGCATGAACGTTTTAAAATAGTTATCTTATTATTAATACTTGATACGTTTGTTTCTCCTTCGGTTTAATACCCGAGCCTAGACTTTTAGGTTGTATTTAATTCTTGCCACCTCATTTTCACGTATACATAATTTTACTTTCGTTTGCAAACTTTTCCATTCCTAATTACATTTCCTTATGCATTATTAATGCCTGAAGCTTTAAAAATAAAATGTGTCATTTATTTTTGTCCCTCCACCTTCATTTCCTAATTATAAATAACCTACAGCTTGTTTCTTCTTTTACATTTTGTTTCTCCTGAAACCTCATATTCAAAAGCTCTTATTCTTGCAAATCCAAAAGCATTCTTTTATAAAATATGATTTTTTTCATTTTCCATACACTTCCTATCCTCATTTTAGTTGTTCTTCAATCTTTTTCTAAAGCCTCATCTTGAGAAAAACGTAAGTATTAAAATTTGTTTATTTATATATTTTTAACGCGTACTAATTTTTATTTTAATAATATTTCTTATAACATGAATATCTTTTTTATATAAACTTCGATTCATGCGCGATTTCTTCTCTTGGATTCATATTTAAATTCCGGACAACATGAAATTGATTTAGCTCAATTTGGAGATTTTTGAGTTTTGTGCTTCTATTTGGATTTTTGTGGGCTAAAATCAAAGGTGAGTGTTTTAACACACTCACAACTTCTAAAATTTCTTATGTTTGTTAAATTTATTTATTTATTTATTAGGAAATTATTTATGACTGTTTGATATATTTAAATTGCCATCCCTGTTAATTTGTATCATTTCGAATTAAATTGTTATTTAATTTATTTTTGAAATTAAATTGCCACTTGAATACCTGTTATTGTGAATTAGTTAATTGCTGATATTTATTTGGTTGATTTGGATGATAATTATGATGGATGTTGATTGTTGATATTGGATGTTATGTTAATTTATATATATATATATATATATATATATATATATATATATACATACATACATATACTGCTATCACTCTGCAAGTTCCTTTAATTATTATTATTTGAAAATCGTTATGGGTTGAAATGATAGACTCGAGCGATTTTGTGAATTTTTATATTTATTCAGGATTGCGGACTGAAATGATATATAACCATAAAATTTTAAATTGCGGATTGAAATGATAAATATCCGTATCACTTGACCCTAGGGTAGATAAATATATAAGGACACTGGATTGGTTAAATTAAATAATTTTAAAATCCTTAATTTTTGAAAGGAATTAAATGATACTTTGAAGAAAAATTTGATTTATATAAATTGAATTATTTTTGGAAAATCAAGTTTATGTTGAAAAGGGAAATTTGGTTTGTTGATTTGGAAATTTAAATTGGTCTAAGTGTGTTGAAATGAAATGAATAGTTTAATTGGATATAAATTCCGAACTTATATTTTAATATAAACTATTTTAAAAGAATATATTATTTTAAAATTTCTAATTTTTCAGATTTTTCAAATTTATTAAACTATTTAACTAATATTAACTATATAAAATTATTTTGATTTGTTCTAAACCATTTTAATTTATTTAAATATAATTAATCTATTTTAAAGCTATTTAATCTGTTTTAATTATACTTAATCTAATTTAAATCCATTTAACTATCTTAAATCAGTTTAAAAATATTTTTAACCTATAACTAAAATATTTATAACTATTTTAACTATTTATAATTATTTAAACTGTTTCTAAATTTCCAGACTAAGTAAAATGGAATTGTTTAAATTCATTGCTTTATTTAAAAGAGAATAAATTGAAAACGATGATTTTGAAGTAAGGTTTTACCCTATTTTGGAAATATGACTACGGAAGAAATTATGACTTTTTGAAAGTAAATATAATTCCACACTATGATTTCAAAGTGGATGATTTGAAAATGAATATGATTTGAAAGTATTATGGTTTTGAGAATATGATATTTTGATATCAATTTGAATTGATTTTTTGAAATGTAAAAGAACCATCCGATGTGTAATAAGCGATTGGTTGTTAAAGAGACCGAGATTGGATATTGTCATACTCTCTGCCAATACCAAAACCACTTTAACAACTTTGTACATGATGGAGATTCTAGAAATGAAGTAGGATGGTTTGGCATACGATTTCTATATGTTATGATTGACCCGGACTCTCGTGAGTTAGCTTAGATGTGACTAAAATCAGGAGCCATGCCGGGCTAAGTGAGGTCAATCCTCATATCGGACACACTTCTTCGAAATTATATTCTTATTTATGATTGTTTTGGTGGCCACCCTTCGATTTTGATTTGGAAGTGTGTTTTGAGGTGGGCAGTAGTAGCTGCTACGCGTTACCATCAGTCCGGATATGCAAATGGTATATCTACCGTGGCATTTCCTCGTGTGCCATGTTCATACATGCCCTAGCGTGTCTTCTACGAGTTTGTTTTGTACCGTACCTATGTGATGTCCTCTGGGTAAACCTCCAGTTTATGGATGAGCATACGGCATTGTATAGATTAAGGGAATATATGAAATGTGTTAAGGGGGATATGGGTAATGCTTTAACGCTATTTTAATACTTTTTCTTTACTGTAGACATATTATAATAGCATATTGTACTACATAGTAGATAGTTTAACGGATTCTTAGGAGATGTGAATCCTGAACATCTCTTAAGTTACTGCACTCACGTTAAACACCGCATAGGTGGTGTTAAACCCTGTAAACATCTCTGACGATGTTCCACTCATAATTATTTCCGTTGATTTAACTCACATAAGATCTTTTAGTTCTGACTCGAATGTATTGTCTTTTCAACTGCTTGGGTCAGCTTGAGCATTTCAGGATTTGAAGACCTTATTTCTGGAGGACGAAGATGAAGATTTGTATTATTATTATTTATTAAATGTTATTCCTACTGCATCATATTATTCCGCTGCATTATTTATTATTCTTTGATATGTGTAACTCTGATCTGTGTTGTATAAGTATAATCAAAAGTTTTATAAAACAGCTTCATGAACTATTTATTTGATTATTATATTTTGTCATTCCGCTGCAAGATTCTGTTTGGTTTTTTTCTTTCTCCGCTCTTTCTTATTTATCCCATAGCAATCCGTCCTTCTGTATGGTTTGAGTCGGCACGTGTGTCTGCCTAAACGTACAAAATGGCGGGATTTTACAGTTGGTATCAGAGCTTTGGTTTATCGATAACCTTAGATTTGTGGGGTATGGCTCCTATTAAATAGGGTAGTAATATCCTATGACGTGCCACTGAGAGTATATATGAGAGAGCGTATTTGTTAGTGTTATAAAAAGGTTTTTATATTATGTTAATTTGTTCCATTTTGTATTTATAAATTCTGCTTGGTGCGTAGGACGCTATAACATCGACATGGATTTCTAAACACTTAATATGATGGACTGACACAATATTTTTTTTGGAATATAGGTAAATGAAATAATTTTACTTATTGTATATTTTTATATATAAAATAATGATTTATAAATGAAATATTTGGTTGTAATATGTTGGTTGTTAGGTAGTGAAATTTATAAATATTGGTTGGAAATAAGATTTGAAAATAAAATAAATAAAAATTAGGAATTTAGAACTTAAGTTCCGTGGATTTCTTTCGAATGATTTTGGAATATAATATTAATATTGCTTAGAAGTATTTTCTGATATAAATATTTCAATATGATTTGAAAGAATTGTTTTAAAGAAATTTTGAAAAGAAATAAGTTCTGTACTCCCTTCTCTGTCGTTGGAAAATAATTTCGGTGATGAGTGCACGCATCATCGACGTTCATTTTCGAGTTTCAAAGTGTGAAGGCCACTGTAGTAGTTACTGCAGATTTATTTTGATAAACAAAAATAAATTTCAAATTGTTTTAAATATAATTGGATATATGAGTTGTAAGTATATACATCTATCTAGTATTTTTAAATAATTTGAAATGAAACCCGGTATTTAGTTCTTAAATTCCTATAAATTAGAGGTTTTAATTATTGGAATGAAAAGGAACTTAACTATTTAATAATTGGAACTTCTAAATGAAAATAAGAAATAAGATGCTAGGTTATAAATGAAATATACAAGGAATTAGAAATTTGTAGCCTCTAAGTAAAAGAATGAAAATCTAAAAGATATGATTATTGAACATTTTGCCAATTAAAAGAAATAAGATAAACTTGCGTAACTTTCAATTACATCTTTAAAAGCATATATATAACTTACCAAGTATTAAAAGTTGTAATGTTTAATAAGAAAATGTAATGGAAATTGTACAAGTAAAATTTATGTAAGGAAAATGTTCAATGAATTGCTTCTATAAATAAGAATTGATGTTATACTGTCAGAAACTTAAGTTATAATTGAAATATTACTATAATAAAATGAGGTAGAAAGTAAGTACTGTAAGTAAAAGATTTTAAACTTGAATAAATGAATTACTATGCTAAGTAATTAAATTAAACCTGAATACTATCAATAAATGAATTATAAACTTAAGTTAATGTATGAAGCCATTGATAAATAAAGGAAATGAATGTAAATCAAAAGTAAGAAACTTAAGAATGAATTTATGCACTACGGAGTATTAAGGTCTAATTGAAATCAAGTATATAAATTAATTAATGTAAACTAAATTTGTAATAAAATGTATGGAATACTTAAATAATAAATTTAGGGATTAGAACAAACAATTGAATGGAATAACTTATATGAGAAATGAATATAAAGTAATGTAAAGAAATTGACATTATATGAATAAATGGAAATGAATTTTTGTAAGTAATAAATGAAAATAAATGAAATAAACACTGAATGAATGAATGAGAACAAAATTTTGTGAGAGATAAATGTAAAATTAAAGAGAGTAATCACTGAATGAAAAAAATGAACAAATCTTGTGAAAAGAAATTAATAAGAATAAACTAAAATAATGTTCTAATCTATTATTTGTTTAGTTTATAGATTGTTTGAGAAATGATACTTCTAATTGTTTGGATGTATGAATAATCTACTGATTTTTATCTAAGACTGTTGTGCAAATGATATGCTTAGTAGTTACTTGTCATTTTATGTGATTAAAAGTGTCTTAACCCTGTAAGTGCAGTGTGGATCGTATAATATGGATATATGATAATGCGAGTATACTAATGATAATAATACTATAAATAGTGCGGAATATAAAAGCAGTATAGTAAAATGACACCAGAGATTTTTATACTGGTTCGGAGCACCGTCCTACGTC